>OV884034.1:18750000-20095000 GCA_930367265.1 Catocala fraxini | reverse complement strand
TAAACTAGCTTTTGCTTGCGGCTTCGCTCGTGTAAAAGTAGGTAAGGTTAGGTGAGTAATAGTACTTAAAAAAAAAAAAAAGTTGCCTATGTTACTCGCTGATAATATAGCTTTCTAATGGTGACAGAATCATTAAAATCAATTTAGTAGTTTTTGAGTTCATCCTTGGAAATTGATTCTGGTCTTACGCTTGGTTGAGAGCGGTTGAGATTGTCAGTTGTTTATAGGTTATCTTTATTTCATGCGTATTGTCTTTATTTGTGGCTGTTAACTTGTGTGTATTGTGTTATCTCGGTGGTAGCTTAATCTTATAAGGTAATCCTCTGTTTATTATTTTGTCATTTCGTTTGGGAGCATCCATATCTGCTTGATTCCTTTGGGAATCAAGTAGGTATGGAGGAGCCTCCGGACGGAGGGCGGAGGTTTGCCTCCTGATAAGCCTAGATCCTCAAAAAGACCTACTGATGTCGATCTGGCGATCGAGATTGATTCTAAAAAAGCCCGTTCTCCGGCAGAATCAATCCAATCCGTATTCACGAAGCCTGGATTCGAAATTAATAGTAAAGTCAAATTTTCGACAACTGAAACGGGCCCATTTACTGTGTATGTTTCTAGAGCAGGGTATTCATTCAAAATGTTGAAGTTTGTTCAATTCCTTCATAAAAACAGTGTTTCAGGCATTAGAGAAGGTGATATAAATAAAACATTTTGGTCGCAACAAGATATCAATAGAATTTAAATAAGCTGTGAATGACAACGAATTTCTGGAATTAAGTTTACTGGAGAGCAACAATTATGAAGCATACATACCAAAATTCCAGGTTTTCCGCATGGGATATCCATTTAGTTAGGGATATCCCTACGGACTGGTCTCTATCAGACCTTTTGGATGATATTTCCGCTGTTGGAAATTGTGATGAGGTAATTAGGGCTAGAAGGCTTAACATTAAGTCTTGGAAGGATGATACCGCGAATTGGATTCCGTCCAATTCAGTGGTGTTAACTTTTCTGGGACAATCCCTACCTGAAAAGGTATATTGCTATAATGCCTTACTGCCTGTTACAACTTACCAGCTACCAACATTTCAGTGTCGCAACTGCTGCAGGTTTGGACATATTGCCAAACAATGCAGGTCCCAGCCTCGCTGTAACATCTGCTCCCAAAAGCATAGTGGAGATAGCTGCCCTACTCAGAATTCAAATCCTACATGCTTTCTTTGCCGTGGAGATAACCACAAGGCTATAGATCCCAAATGCTCTGAGCATTCCCGCCAGAAATCTATCAAGGTGGTCATGTCCGAGCAAAACATCAGTTACCTGGAAGCTCCAGCATCTAGTGAATCGCTATAAACCGTCTGTCTTTGCTGTCTCGGAGACATGGCTCAGGTCTAAATTTCATTTTAGGATTTCGGGCTTCTCGTGTCTCCGCGATGACAGGGATGACGGTAAGGCGGGTGCCGCTCTACTAATTAATGGACGTATCAAATTTTCCCAAATACCTATACCAGATCACAATACTGGCTTTCACATTGTAGCTGCTGGGGCTGCAAATTTGTCTTTTGTGTCTGTTTACACCCCTTATCCGAATCCTAACATAATTTCTGAATTACATTCCATCCTTTCTTCTGTCCCTGCTCCATTAATCATTCTTGGTGATTTTAATTGTCGACAAATTCTTTGGGGTGCCCACTATAATGATCCTTGCTCTTCTTCTTTATTGGACGTTTTGGATGACATCAAACCTTTGTATTTTGAATGATGGATCTGCCACTCGCAGAGTATCTCCATCCTAAAATATTAGTGTACCAGACCTTTCGTTTTCTTCTCCCTCTTTAGTTTCACTTATTTCCTGGTCGGTTCTGCCAAATTCGTTTGGCAGCGATCACTTGCCTATTTCTATTTCTTATTTCTGTCCTTCTACTATCCCTCCTGCCAAACCCTATCAACCTTTCCTTAAGTACCGGTTAGCACAAGCTAATTGGGAACAATTCTATGCTCTTTTAGACATAGAAATTGATTCATTCCCCCAAAGCAATCGATACAACTCCCTTATATGATCAGTTTATTTCTGCCATATTGGAATGTGCTCAATCCTCTATCCCAGTAAAACCCACTTCCCGCAGCTTGGTTCCCTCTCCTCCTTGGTGGGACGCTGAATGTTCTGAGAGCGTCCGGTTGCGTAGGGAGGCGGAAAACAGATTTACAATATCCCTGGATATGTCAGATTTCATTGCCTATAAACAAACTGTCGCCCACACTTTCAGACTCCTCTCTAGAAAGAAATCCATTGGTTGGCGTAAATTCTGCGAATCCCTTTTCCCTTGCTCTCCTCTTTTCTTGGTGTGGAAAAGGATTAAGTCATATCGCAGACGTTACCAAGATCCGAATGTCACCAAGAACGATCCCAACTCCTTTCTTCATGATTTCCATTGTAGACTAGCTCCTCCCTTTGTCCCCGAACTCGATTGTCTTTCTCCACCTGATCTTATTTCATCTTCTATTTCCTCTGACAGAATGAATGACCCTTTCACTTTCCATAAACTTACCCTTGCTCTTGACCACATTCGTGATTCTTCCCCTGGTGCTGATGGTATTCCCTACTCCTTTATCTGCAAATCCTCAAACTCCAGCAAATCCTTTCTTCTTAGCATTTTAATGCTATTTTCACCTGTGTCAAAATCCCTACCTCCTGGAAAACCCAGATCATTATCCCAATCCTTAAATTGGGCTAGGACCCAGTGGATTCTCTAGCCTATCGCCCGATTACCCTCTCCTCCGTGCTAGCAAAAATAATGGAAAACTTGATTAAGAAGAGACTAGAATGGAATCTGGAAAGCAGAGGCCTATTGTCCAAAAATCAGTTTGGCTTCACAAAGGGTATGGTTACCCTAGATAGCCTGAGTATCTTTACCTCGGATGTTCGCCTCTCGTTCTCTCAGGACAAGCACGTTATTGGTGTATTTCTTAACATTTCTGCAGCATATGATAGTGTTCAGCTTCCTTCACTCAGGTAGAAAATGCACGAGCTGAGTATCCCTGTGAGATTGATCAACATAATCAGCAGTATTTTAATGTGCCGCTCCATTTCAGTTCGCCATCGTGGTATTATTCTCGCCCCGCGCAACGTTTGGATAGGCCTGCCTCAAGGGTCGGTCCTAAGCTCTCTTCTGTACAATATCTATATCTCTAATCTAGACCTTACTGTTTCCTCTTTCTGCAAAATTTAACAATATGCCGACGATATTGTTCTCTATTCTGTATCTTCTTCCGTTGCTGATTCTTCTTCTCGTCTTAGCTCCGCACTGTTTTATACCTAAATAATTGGCTTTTAACTCATAATCTCTCCATCTCAATGTCCAAGTGTAGTGCTGCAGTCTTTACTCGCAAAAGACACATACATGACATAAATCTTTAAGTAGACGACGAAGTTATCCCCATCAAAGATCATGTCAAATTCCTAGGCCTTATCCTAGACTCCAAACTTTCAGGCATACACCACCTGAACTACATTGTACGCAAGGGCGAGCGGGGTGTGAATGTCATGCGGGTGCTATCTGGTGTCAGGTAGGATTCTTATCAATTTAGCCAAAAACTTTTATACGACGCTGTGGTTTGCAGTAATTTTGATTATGGCTGTTTTTTACTACAGCCATGCAATAAAATTGCGTTATCCAGTCTGGAGAAAATGCAGTCTAAGCACTTGCGAATTATAACGGGAGCTATGAAGTGTTCCCCGATCAATGCTCTTCAGGTGGAGTGCTTGGATGCTGCCCTTCAACTTCGACGACAATATCTTGCGGATAGATTCTTTACCAACTCATTGTATCTCTGTTATTCCACATATTATATATCTTGGCACCTCTTATCGCCTCCTCCTCATATTGGTAGCATAAAACTCTCTTGTCACTCTCCTTTTGTCAATTCCTTTAAAAATTCAAGGACCTTTCTGCTCCTATTTTGCAATCCACTATCAATCCTCTCTTTGAAATGGAGTACCAGTCTCTGATTTGCCAACCAAAGATTTACCTTGACTTCGGTATAAGTAAGCTCTGTTCGGACGCTAACGTCAAGCTTTCGGCGAAATCGTCAAAGGAATGGTCTGACTGGGTGACTGATGCTTCAGAAACATCTAGTGAAAGTTCTGTTTGATCTGCTGTTGGGATCCCTAAATACGGCATTATTCTTAATTTTAAGAGTCCTTCATAGAACTCTATATTTGCTAGTGAAGTCTTAACTTTGCTAGAAGCCATGAAATTTATTCAGTCACACAAGCTGAACAAGGAGCTTATCCTCTCAGACTCTCGGCGATGTCTTGCAGATTTACAAAAAAAACCATTTCGCTGTCGTGACATCTTTATTACTCTTAGGACATAAGCATCATTGTATAGGTGTCACATAATAGGCATCGAGGTGGCTATGGCATGGATCCCTAGCCATTTGGTTAAAGCAGGTAATGAGTTTGTAGACTCCTGTGCTAAGGTTACGGCGGTGTCTGGTTGCTCGAACCATAATTACTGCTTCCGTCGTGAACTTCGTTCTTTGGCTCGTCCTTTCTTGATTGGTGCTTGAAACAACTTATGGCAAACGTCGAGGTTTGAAAGGAAAGTTCTATAAGGGAAAGTTAGGAAGGTTAAGGAAAGTTATATAATATAAGGGATAGAAGGTTGAATAGAACCGTAGTTCTATTCAACATTCTATCCCTTCCAGACCGTGGTTTTACCGACAAAAGAATATAAATAAATTAGCTACGTCTATAATTATCCATCTCCGTCTGGGTTTTGTTTGCTCTCCAATCTTCTTAGCCAAAATTCGGGTCAGAGATCATTCTCTTTGCGAGTGTGGTCTCGAAGGGGGCACCTTGGAACATCTATTTTTCTTTTGCCCTAAAATATCGTATCCTCTTTATGATTTACTTCCTAAACAGATCCCTCGTCCTGTCAATATACCCTTCCTGTTAACTTTGGCACACACCGCATTCATAAAAACGTTATATAAATTCATCTCCCATAATAAAATCAAAATATAGTCTGCCTCTCTTGTTCTCGTCAATCTATCTCTATATCTATCGTTCGCTTATCGGTTTTGTTTGTCCTCTCTCATCTTCTAACCTTACTAATACCTATGTATATATTACTAATATTTGTGTTGTTTTTTTTTGTAGCCCAAAGAAGAACCTTCGCTCTAATGACCGGTTAATGGTCACATTACTGCCAACTGATTAAACCACTTATTTAACTAGTTTATTTATTTTTCATCACTTTCCACCTTGACGTTGGCAGAATCATCGGTACCTATTCGATGGAGCCATTCAACACCGAGAAAAGTTGAAGTTGAAGTTGAGTTCAACCCTTGAGAACGAAAAATGAAATCTTGCCTGTTTATAATATTAGTATAGATAATTATTATAGCCTAGCTATAATTTATTATATATTATAAATTATGCGATATTTTAAAATAACTTTAGGTATGTAGGTAAACTAAATATTTTACGACGTGTAGACGTAGTTGATCGTTTCTGAACGGAAACAACGGTTCGTATGTTACACCGCCATCTTGAAAGCGTAATTGTTGTCATGTTTACGTTGTGTGTGAAAGGTGAAATTTATAATTTTTGGTGTAATATTCTGGTAAATCTTTATAAATGTTGTGATACACAACCGTGAAATAATGAAGAAAATTATGATTTTATATTTTTTGCTCTTAGATAATGTTGGTAGCTCATAGTAAAGTTCTCCGAGATTAGGCGCCAAATTGCTCATAATAGTCGTTAACAATTTATTGTAATAAACCTACCTTGGCGTTGTTCCCTGTTCTTGTGTTAATTTAACATGAAATAGTGACTTTACGGGCTTTCATTACAACGATTACATTTCAGCAAAGCGTTGATGTGATTTCAAGCCGGAAGTAGTACACCATCACGATGTTTTACGGACATTTCGTGCTGGCCAAGAAGGGCCCTCTGGCCAAGATTTGGCTGGCGGCCCACTGGGATAAAAAGTTAACAAAGGCCCATGTATTTGAGACTAATATCGAAAAGTCTGTTGATGGCATCCTCAAACCCAAAGTGAAGATGGCCTTGCGTACTTCTGGCCATCTGTTGCTTGGAGTCGTCAGGATATACTCCAGAAAAGCCAAGTACTTGCTCCAGGACTGTAATGAAGCCTTTGTCAAAATTAAGGTAGGGTAGGGTTACTTATTGTATAACATGAATTGATATATTTTGTTTGTAAATAAAGTACTTCACAACAGTGCCTGTTCACAATCATGATAATTAGTTTGCCTAATAACGACTTATTTATCTATTATGTTTAAAACAAAAAATGTTATTGCCTATTGTAAAACCTTTTTACTGCTTTTGATGACTTAGGAAATATGCACAAGTTAAAAACTTTTACAGTAAATGCTAGTCTTACCACTTAGTAAACATTTAATAGTAATATAATGTGATATTCTTTTTGTAGATGGCCTTTAGGCCAGGCATGGTGGATTTACCAGAAGAGCACAGGGAAGCCGCCATGAATGCTATTACATTACCTGAAGTATTCCATGATTTTGATACTGCTATGCCTGAATTGAAGTAAGTTGTCATGCATTTAAAATATTATTCTTTTATCACAAAATACTGTTTGATATTTTCAAAATTGTTGCTTCTAGTTTTAAGCACTATATCATGTCCAATTTGATTGGACATAGATAAATGAAATAATCTGCAACTGCAGCTTGGTAGATCAATTTAATGGCACCATAAACAAAGCAACAATCATTCAATTTCATCAATTTACAAGTTAACTAATATTAACAAACCTAACAACTTATAAATAAAACAAAATGAAATGTAGCTAACAAAATATAGAACTAAAATTTTATAAAAAGAAATGGTCTTAGAAGCGTAGACACAAATGTCTACGCTTCTAAGGCCACACAGGTCTTTTTATAAAAGAAAAATCATATTCTTGCAGTAATAGTTTTAATTGCTTTATGTAAATTTCTGCAGCATCACTGTCGATCAGGCAAGTGCCCAGAAGACTGACTTTTTTTAATAATTAACATCAATTAAATAAAGTTATTCCACCATTAAATAAAGTTATATATGTAGGTTACGTTAGAAATTGGTGACTAGTTATCAATAGTCACATCTTTTTATGCCTTGGAGAGCATGGATAAGTCTCTCTACTACGCCAAAGTAGTTTTATTCATTAACACTAGCTTCTGCCTGCGGCTTTGTTCATTCGGGAACAGTAATTTTTTCTGTAATAAAGTATCCTATGTCTTTTGCTGTGCCTATTACTTGTAAAAGTGTAAATGCATATCAATCAAACTTTATTTGCATCTTTTAGATTAGTTAGGTTTGCACACTTATTAACAATAATACTTGTGTATAATACTTGTGTTTCAATCTCATGTGTAATTATTTTAACTTGCTTTTCCTTATATATTTTCGGCCCTTCGGAGGGTTATGTCAGGCTCGTTTAAATGTCTGCCTAATGCAGGCCAGTTGTTGTTACTGACAACTTGGATGTTCATAAGTGTCACTTTGTAACTGATATGAATGCAATATTTTTTATATTGAGTTAGTTATTTAGTTGGACGTGTGTTATCCGCACTTAGCCCCACAATTGGGCCATTGTGCGTGAGTAACCGACGCGAAATATTGTTCGGTTACTCATACCACCCCAGCTCGGTCCAGAAAGATAATAGGGGACCGATGTTACGCCGTACCTCCTTCATAGTTTCTGGACTATTTAGAAGTTTCGCCCATTGGTTGCTCAAGCTTGATAAGTGAGCAGTGGCCCGTTATTATACCCACTAGGTGGCGTAGGTTTTTCCTTGTGGAACGTAGCAGTTTGCATGACAGATGTTTGTCTAAGGATGGAAGGGCTTCCTTCTTATGTCTACATTCCTTTGTTCCTGTCCAATGTTTTTCGTGTAGTTTCGTGGTTCTATCACATAAGCATGTTTTGAGTTGGCAGAAAGACAATTGGTTCGGGTCCTACCATTTTGGTGTTCAATACTCTCTTTGCCAGTTGATCTGCAGCATTATTGCCAGAAGAGTTGCTGTGGCCGCGTATCCACTGCAATGATACCCGATTTTTTGTTGCAACGCTTTGCAGCACACGGTGACATTCCAGGATGAGTCCACTGTTGAAGCAGTTGCTCTTAGGAGCTTGTTGTACCACAGCACTATCCGAGATAATGCGTATTGACTTATCGCTTATACCCGTTGATGTAACTGCTGTTGCAGCCTGGGTGATTCCAACACTTTCTGCCTGGAAGATAGTGTTGAGTTTACCCAGGGTTGTTGAGTAATTGATGTTTCGGTCGTGGGAGAATACTCCGACTCCTGTTCTTGATTTTGTTTTGGATCCATCTGTGTATATTCTCACTTCATGTATGCCAGAGCTTTCTTTAGATTCCCCATGAAGTTGGATGTGATATTTTTTGGCAAAGACAAAGGTTTTCGCCTCTATCATTGGAATTTTGTTGTATACTAACTTCTTTAGGCGCACATGAGTTATTCTATTGTCCCGTTTCTAGAGCCCTACCTTTTCAAGCTGTATGGCAGCTGTAACAGCTTCCTGCTGTATGATGAGGTGTAGGGGTCTGAGATACAGTATGGCCTCCAGCGCTGCCGTGGGGGTTATTCTCGTACAGCCTGTCCTCGCCAGGCAGGCGATTTTATACTTATTAATCTTCTGCATTGCCAGAATGTTGTGCATGCTTTGGTTATTTTCGTGTTTAGGTGCTTACTCCAGTTCAGCTTATGGTCGAGTACTACGCCCAAATACTTGACTTCTTGTGCTAGGGTAAACTCCGTTCCAAATAATTTTGGCATGTTGGTTAATCGAGTTATCCTTTTATGAGTGAAAAGAACCAGTTCTGCCTTAGTTGGATTCACCTTCAGTTCATGATGGTTACACCATTGTTCCATGATTTTGAGGGCTGATCGCATGCGATTACAGATTATGTTTTCTGAGTCGCCTTTGATCAGAATGATTATGTCGTCCGCATAGCCAACCGTGTAGTTCTGCATCTGCTGTTAAGGTGTTCCGACAGATCATCTACCACGATGTTCCACAGTAACCGAGAGAGTACTCCTCCTTGGGGACAGCCCTTCGCCACTATGTCTCTCGTGGTAGAGTTCACCGTGAATTGTATCGCCCGCATCTTTAGAAGATGATCTATCCAGCCACTAGTAGTTCTATCAACGCCAAAACGTGCTGAGTGACTGGCTGATGCTGTTGAATTATGTCTTGTCAAAAGCTCCTTCTATGTCAATGAAGGCCCCTAGTGTCATTAATTTGTCTGATATTGCTGTTTCTATTGTTGCTACAACAGAATGCAACACTGATTCCATTGATCTGCCTTTCCTCTAGGCATGTTGCTGGTGGTGTAGTGGCTTAGATGTTAGAGCACCTTCCCTTAGATACCGATCAACGAGTCTCTCTAGAGTCTACAGCATGAACGAGGTTAGGCTGATCGGTCTGTATGATTTCACCTGTGTGTACTCTGATTTACCTGGTTTGGGTAGGAAGATTACCTTGACTTCTCTCCATAAATCTTTTGATTTGAGTTATACTGTGTATACCTACACAATTTGATTATTAATGGAGAATTAATCCTAATTAATAGCAATAATAGTAAGCACTTGCACTATTATATTTTTATAAACACCAACTATAATCATAATATTTATTCAAGAGTATACTCAGTCTAATAGGCAGTTATGACCATATTTTAAGGTCGGAAAATATTGTTATTAAAAACTATTGTTGCACTATTGTATGAGTTACAAAAATGCAATTCTACTTATCATAAATTTTCTTCATTGTTTACCAATTATTGGCATGGTGTAAAGAGAGAAATAAAAGTTATACATGAGAAGATAAAATAAAGAAAACCATCTATTACCTTCCATGTAGGTAGGTAGGTAGGTACCTGGTATTTCGTAAATTTATATCAAAGTTTTATTTTAGAAGTAATTAATTTGTAGTTCAGATATTTGTTGTTGTACATTAAAACAATGTACACAGTGAACATCCAGACTAAATAGACCAGATATAAATACCATCTTATTTATTTCTGTATTGAACCCATAATGTTTAGTGCAGTATTGCAGCAAGGTGACCACTCACCATTGCATCATACAACCTTAATAAAATATTAATATAATGTTATTAAAATTTACAGCGAGGTAGACATTGAGGCTCAGTTCTCTCTGAACCAGTCTAGGGCTGAGGAGATCACGATGCGTGAGGACTATGGTTCATTGAATCTGGTCACACACGATGATGGGTTCGGCGACATGGGGTTCGACACAGATAACCCCGATATTATGCGAGAGGCCATAGGGAATGAGGGTGGACTAGAACAGGTAAGATAAAGCATTTATTTTATTTTGTCAAGTAATAATTCCCTTTTTTTTCTTTTTCTTTTACACCTTTTGTCATAAAATCTTACCCACTAATATGAATAATATAATTTTATGTACATTTGGACATATTTTCTATATAAAATAATTCATTTACAATATAATATATTCTTGATCTCTTGTGCAGGTTATATTAGATAGATCTATCATATTATTCTAAATAACAAAACCTGTTTAATTCTTCCATAATATTTCTAACTAATTTATATATATGTATAATAAGCAGGTTTTAAAAAAAAAATAAACAAAAACTACATATGTATGTTTATACATTGTCTAGTACCCATAGTACAAGCTCTGCTTAGTTTGGGTGAGATGGTGTTGTGTGTATGTGGTAGAATATAAAATATTATTATATTATATATTTCAGAGTAACCTACTATTTGCCGATGGTTCATCGTTGGAATTAGGTGGCAAAGAGACTGTAGGATCGTTAGGAGGAGTGACAGCACTGGGAGCTGTGTCTCGTCGCATGGAACCTGCGCCTACGCACATCGATGACGGTTTTGGTGGAAACATAGCTGATGTACCGGATTTTGGCCGTAAGTAAAATTTTAGCATCATCACATGCAGGATTGGCTAAAATGCCATGAAATAGACCTACATTATATACAGATATATTTGTGGCATCTATAAGTTGTGCCCTTAAAACATTATAGCTTACACATTCTTCCAAAACATGTTGAACATCCTCAACAGCACCACATGTTACACAATTAGGAGAATCCTTTTTACCCATTAGGTAAGCAAATTTGTTACGAGGTATATGGCCTGATCTTAATCTAAGTGCAGCAATGATTTGCCCTCAACTCAACTTGACATTGGCAAATCATGGTACATGAGGCAGCTCACACTGTATCGTTTTGTACCAGATACCTTTAGTTTTAGACCTCTCATTAAAATATTCATTCCAAAAAGAAAACCACTTATTTTTAAATTTACTTAATAATTCCGAATATGTTGGTAATATATAATAAGGTGGACACCTGAGTTAGTTGCTAGTTTCGCTAATCTGTCAGCCACCTCATTATCTGGAAAACCAACATGAGATGGTATCCATTGTAAAACTATTTTTATAATTATTGTTCAAAACATTAATTTTGCTTAAGACTGCGCCGAGTGTAAGTCAGATAATAACAGAGCTCGTGCGGCGCATATTCAAATCGGCGCGCAGCCGCCATAGTAAAATTGTATGCAGGATTTGAAGTGCTTTTTTGATAAATATGTATCTTTATTGTCAACCAATAACTTAAATATTTGGGACGGAAATTGTAATATAACTATGTATGTTTCGTTTAAGCTGTAAGATAGGATAGATTTCTACTGTTATAATCTAAAAATCACGTAATAGGAGCTTACGTTTTTGCATTATTCGTGCAAATTTACGTAATTTTGTAGGTGAAAATATTAATTATTTTAATTTTTTTACACAGTGTTACTGTAAACACTTTCATTGTTATGGTAAATGTATATTTTATATTTGTATTAAACAAAAAGTGTTGATTTTATTCACATAACTGTGACCGCCTGTTTGGGCACATTTCGCTCGGCGCAGTCTTAAAATTTGGTATCCTATACATATGCCATTTGATCTGTATACACATTTGGAAATGTGCTGTAAAGCACTTTTGCTATCAGAATAAACTATCACACTATTTACATTCAAATCAATTAAATATTTTAAGACTTCATAAATGTTATATAATTCTGCTGACATTATTGACATATTACAATGCAATTTAAAAGTTCCATAGCATTTGTTATTATAATCGTAATATGCTTTTTTTTTTTTTTTTTTTTTTACGTGGGGGAATGCATGACGCATACCCCTCCGCGGGGGCGGGCGGAGGGGTTATGTCGGACTCGCCGGGGTAAAAGAAAGATGGTAAAGATGTTAAAGTACCTCCCGGAATACCGACTAAACCTACCACGGTGTTCCTCAACAAAACCACTATCGACGGGGCCGCGCGAATCACTTTCGCATGCGGTCGCGACCCCGCCGGGGTTACGGCCCGCCGTATGAAACGGCAGGCCACTACACGAAAGACCTACCCTATAGGCACATCTAAAAACTCCCTACTGTCCCCCCTAGAGGGGAGACGGACTCGACACAGAGGCGCGCGTGGGAACACGCACGCCGCCTCTCGGACCTGGTGCTGAACGGATGGCGGGCCGGCCCACAAAGCCCGCCACCCCCAGGTCAATCCTCAGGGTGGCTGGAGGTCGTCTCGCGCCCTCCGGCGCCCGGCTTTGCGGTTGGGGAGAGGGTTCAAACGATCCCTCTCCCGCTCCGCCGCCTCCTTGATGGAAATGACTTTCTCACAAAAGGAGGCGACGGCGTTCCACGACCTCTCACTCCGGACCATAGACTGAACTACGGCCGGGAGCGAGAGGGCAACCAATCCGACTGCCGCGATCAACTCACGGCGCTGCGATGCCCAGGCGGGGCAAACCGCCAAAGTGTGCAGCGCCGTGTCCTCAACAACGTCGCGGCAGTCGCCGCAGTGGTGACAACCGGGCGTCTCTTGCCGGCGTATACGACACAGGAACTGGCCAAAACAACCGTGGCCAGTCATTACCTGTGTCAGCCGGAAGGTGAGGGCGCCATGGCGCCTCTCCAGCCACTCCTCAAACACGGGACTTACCGCCACGATCGTGGCGTGCCCATAATCGTAATATGCTGCACCAACCCCATCGAACGTCTTGGAGCCATCTGTATGCACTGAGTGCCATCCAGAATATCTCGCACAAAGTTGTATGCATATATTATTTACATCGCTAATATTGTATATTGATTTTGTAACATTAATCAGACTAGTTCTGATGACACTTTGAATGTTTATGCTAGATACCCATCTATCTAGAACAAATACATACATCTCGGGGACATGAAGAAGAAGTTTCCTCCGTTCCCAACATATCATCAGTGATAGGCGATAGCTAACACAGGCCGCCTCTTTCCGCTCCAGTGCCTTTGTTGAGCCATATTAGCTACATCTACAAAAAAACTGGTATAGTTTGACCGAAACCGCCGTACCACGCCTTAGGTATTTGCGCGGCGAGACGGGGGGGTACGCAGGCTAACAGGCCGCTGTCATTCGTCAACGCTCACGGCAATCCAAAATATAGTGACAACGTTGGATCTAGATTTTAATTATAAGTAAAATTTAATTGATAAAATTTACGCCTTAAATACAGTGGCGGAACACACAGCTCGCTTTCCATGACATGAGTAGAAGTCGAGTTAATAAATTCGCCAATTATTCTTAGACATAGGTTTTGTAACTTATCTAGCTTATAAGTGTGACTCGCTACATTATCATATAAAAAGCATCCATAATCAATTCTACTATGTATAAGAGCCATGTACAGCCTACGAAGATGGAGAGGATGAATACCCCATGTGGATACTGCCAAGACTAAGTAATTGTACCTTTCGTTGCGCCTTTTCATAAACTTCGTTTATGTGTTTACTCCATCTCAGAGATTTATCCAACCATATGTCAAGCTATTTAATACAATCGACGGACGTTAAAGCTGAACCATTTACATGAATTTCTACAGATAATCTTTTGTATCCTCTAGTAAACAAGCAGAATTTTGATTTGTTACTTGATAACTCCAAACCTAAAAGATTTATATATGAGCTAAAGAAATTTAAAGCTGTTTGCATATTATTAACACTATCTTGAATTTTTCTATAACTGCAAAAAATAACAAAATCATCAGTATATTGATATAAATAGACATTCTTTATTTTTCTACATATTTCAGCTGTAATAATATTGAAAAGGAGAGGGGATAAAGGGTCATCCTGAGCTATGCCCTTGCTAGTCCATCGAATATATTATATAGATTCCTAACCTTTTATAACAAGATGCCTTTCTTTTAAAATTCTCATATATAAGAGCAAACATAGGAACTGACTTTCAGATCATCCAAAATATAAATATATATTAATTTGAGATGAGTATCAAGTCAACTGCTTTATGCTTGGAGTGTTATACCGTTGCACATAGGCTGTAAAAACCAGCAACTGTAGAACTCTTTCATTGACTAACCATTGCATAGACAATTACTTATACAAACACAGTTCCACACCTACACACATAAAAAAAGTCTGCGTTCACTTGGAAAAGTTGAGATATTTTTTCTCGTGTCAAAATGTAATTAATGATTGCATTATTTATTGCTTTAACATGTAAAGGCACATTTTTAATATGAAAAAATAAATATTATTTTTGTTTTACTTTAAAAAAATAGATTTTTCAGTCACTGAAATTTGCAATTAAAAGAAATGCGAAAATTTGATTAAAGTTAATATTTTTATTCATTTTAATATACTTTTCTTCCCCTGGCTTGAACGCATACGGACTTCTTGGAGTTGGCTGACGACTCCAAACAGCTCGCTTGAGAGCGTCCCATGGGTGTTCGATTGGGTTTAAGGCCGGAGAGCCGGCAGGCCAGTCTTACCGCGTGATTTCTTACTCCCAGAGAGCAGCGCTCACTCGTTGCCGGCACATTATCCTCGACCAATACGAAATGGTTACCAGAATTTATCTTGACTGGTCTGGTGATGCTACCAATAACAGCTGTCTTGTACAATTAGCTGTCACAGAGCCTTGGTACGGGATCATATGCATTTAAGCTCCAATCCGCCCCAAAAATATATCGATTTGCCACCTTGCTGAACGGTTCCAGTGGCAGTTCTTTGCTTTTCGGAATTCCCAGGGCGTCACAAAACTAGGACACGTCGGTTATCAGGGTGCGTACTAACCCGTGTTTCGTCAATAAAAAGACAATTACACCAGACATCTTCGTCGTCTTCATCGTTTGGACGCTGCCTGGCCCTCTGCAATCTGCGTCGCTGTCGTGCCCGTGTATTCAAAGGTGCTCGCCAGGATCTCCTTGATCGTAATCTAAAGTGGTGTAAACAATTATGAATGGTCTAAGTAATAATATCCAGTCCAGTAGCAGCTCGCAGCTCTAATCTCAGTTTCGTAGCGTTAATTATTGGATCACGGGCGGGAAGAAGTCTGATGTCGCGCTTCTGAACATCACTAAGGACAGCCGGGTGGCCACTACGAGGTCGATCACACAGGTTGCCCATGCTTCAGTACTTCTGCAGGGTAGTAACGACGCAGATTTAGGAAACGGAGGCACTGGCTGCGATTCGCCTTGTAGAATATCCTTTTTCACGCAATAACACTGTTAAAACAGCGTTCAGGCAGAAACAAGAATGAGAGTCATTTATCATTCATCTCGTTTTATATAAGAAAACAAAAGAAGATGATGTTTTCTACATTTAAATGATGTGTTTTTAAATGTTAAAGCAATAAATAATGCACTCATTAATTATATGTATTTTGCCATGAGAAAATATCTCAACTTTTCCAAGTGAACGCAGGCTTTTTTTATGTGTGTGATAGTCTAATAAAAACGCCGGAATCGGACATTGAGCCCTGGCCCCCATGCCTGTGTATGAGGTTCAATCGTACACACACCTGTTGCATCATCAAGGCAGTGTAACAATAACTTATATTGAATACCAATTATATAATTATGTCCAGATGCGGGCGGTCTGTTCGAGGGCGACCTGTTTGGCGAAGTGACGGGAGGCAGCAGCTCGGCCGCGGCCGCTGCCGGCATGCCCGGCACCTCCACGCAGCCGCAGTCTCTGCAGGTAAATACCTACTTCTATACTAAATTACTATAGTTCTGACATATTCATTTGCATAAGACAGTGTTTCTCAATAAGGTATACTCTTACTATTTTTTTTTTTAACGTGGCGTAATGCATTTCGCATACCCCTCCGCGGGGCCGGCGGAGGGGTTATGTCGGACTCGCCGGGGTAAAATAAGATGTTGAAAAGATAAAGGACCTCCCGGAATACCGACTAAACCTACCACGGTGTTCCTCGACAAAACCACTATCGACGGGGCCGCGCGAATCACTTACGCATGCGGTCGCGACCCCGCCGAAGTTTCGGCCCGCCGTATGAAACGGCAGGCCACTACCCGATAAGACCTACCCTATAGGCACTTCGCAAATAATCCCTACTGTCTCCCCTAGAGGGGAGACGGACTCGACACAGAGTGGTCGCGACTCTGCAAGGTATACTCTTACTTACCCCAACCTTAATTATCCCTGGGCATATGCCTAACCCCAGGGATAATTAACAGGTTCTTTGTCCGATGAATCACATATGATACATAACAATAGATTTTCTATTGTGTCTATCACGGGACAGCAAATGGATTAAATTTGATTGCCACTCATAGAATAGAATAGCATTATGGTACATTAGGATCATATATATTCAACATTGATTCATACATACTACCATTGCTGATGTAGAAATATTAAGATGATGATTTCGTAGCAAACTGTGACTAAGGTATCAATAATTGCGATATCTTTGTTATGTATACATATAGAGTGTATTAGTCAAAGCCAATTCAAAAATCATTTATGCACTTAGATCACAAAGTAATATACATACATATATGAACGTCAAAGTTGATGAATTGGTGAGTTCATTGAAGTCACTGAATTTACATTTAGGTTAGTTGCTAGATTCGGCAAAGGGAAGAAACTCACGGCCTTTCTTTTAAATTGCCATTATTATTATATTCCATTGGTACCTTAACTAGTTTAGGTAGTTTAGCAGGTATTAGAATACTCCATGAAATATGGATGCTAATAAATAGATAGATAACTCGACTAATAGTTACTTTTTTGGTGTCTTTAGAGGCGCCAAAAAGCATTTCTATATAACCGCATAAACTGCGACGCGTGAACTGGCAGTTTCGATTGTTGGCGGTTTATTAACAACCAACAAATTTAAGGTAATAAAATAAAATGAATCAGTCAATACATTATTTGAATTGTTCACCTTAGTAACGAGGCTGTTCATGTGTTCAGGCTGAAATAGACGCGGCGGGAGTGAATGCTGGTGAAACAGGCGGTGACATGGCAGCTGCGGATGCGCCCGACTCGGACGACGATATGGGAGATCACTACGACGCTGGGAACTCGCCGCAGCACAGGTATCATGATCCTATACAATTAGTAGTTTCTATGTTTCATATTGCTAATAAGTCAAAGACTAGTGAAAGTAATATGAAAGTTCTTTATAAGGTGTACTAAAGTCTATTATTTTTCAGTTGGGCTGGATCGCCCGTGCCTGAGAGTATGGCCCCTCCCCCCGCTCCCGCACCACCTTCACCCCTACCACCAGTGCCTATGGTAAGTCTCTTATACCAATTCTAGTGTGAGTACTAAAATGGTATATATCGCGAGTATGGTCTCGTGATGTCAACTATGGTAAAAAGGATTTTAGTAGTGTAGATGTAAAGATTATTGTTTTAATTCAATAATATGTTCAAGAATTACTCGTTTCGTACATTGAACTATGATTTTAAGGAGATTTCATAATAAATATAATTTTTGTTTTGAAAAGACAGCCTTTTGGTTTGATGAGAGCATACAATTTAATAAATTATACCTTTTAATTATTATCAATAAATTTATTATTATATTTATTTGGTTAAAAATATTAGAGTAAAAAATAATATACTACCAGTCTGTGACTGCGTTTGTCAATGGTTTCTCTATAGTAGTTTTTAAGTCAGTTGCTATTAAGATTAAATGACAACTAATACTAATAACCTGTTCTACTAAAATACGTAGAAAACAATATATGAACAGGTTATTATTATTTATAATAATAATAATAATAATCATTTATTCAACTTAAATTGGTACAAATTGATACAGAGCTTAGGTTACATTGTAAAGGTAATATATAAGGGGTGCCTGTACTAGGGTAAACCTGTGCCACAGGCATTAAGGGCACATACTATCTAATATAGATATAAATTCTAAAACAATATTGAAATTAAACTGCTATATACGGATTTTATCGCGTTGTTTATTTGACACTTTAATACAAAATTTTGAAAATTGTTACACTTCTACTACTATTAAACTTTACTAATTTTTAAGCTTATTAAATTATTATTAAACTATTTAGATTTAATTTATTTTTATACTTTCCCCGACGTTTCGGTTGCTTTTCAGCAGCCATGGTCACGGGGAGACTAAGATGGCAGTTGTCTGGACTGATGACTGAGTTGATGGACAACTGCCATCTTAGTCTCCCCGTGACCATGGCTGCTGAAAAGCAACCGAAACGTCGGGGAAAGTGTAAAAATAAATTAAATCTAAATAGTTTAATAATAATTTAATAAGCTTAAAAATTAGTAAAGTTTAATAGTAGTAGAAGTGTAACAATTTTCAAAATTTTGTATTAAAGTGTCAAATAAACAACGCGATAAAAGCCGTATATAGCAGTTTAATTTCAATGAATAATATTCGCGTAAATAGAAGACAATATTATCTAAAACAATACTTATAAAACATTATTCTTTGTATATAAAAACTTACGAATTATATTATAAACTAAGTGAAAACTATGACGACTTAAAGAGTTATTTTATTGCGTAACACTTATTGAACAACAGTCATCAAATTTTCTGTTTGATCGTAGTTCAAGGTTTGTAAATATTGTTGAACTAATTGCTTAGTGTTAGCATAATTTTTGTCATAAATCGCAGTTATTTTGTTTATATTATTATAAAGAAAAGAACCTAAAAATGCGAAAAACCTATTGGTAAAAATATACTTAGATTGAGACTGAGTAGTACAAACGATATCTGTCCGTCGTTTAGTGTTAGTAAGTTGCGGGTTATAATCAAGAGTAGTATGTTGTTTGAGTATAGTGTGCATTATAAAAAGCTGCCGGACTGTTAGTACTTTAGAATTTTGATACAAATAAAATTATATGTTTTACATGTATTTAATGCTAGACGTGTTGTGTGTGTAGGATGTGGAGCCGGCGCCGGCGTCCCCGGCGGCGGGCCCGGCCGAGCCGGCGGGCGGCGCGTCGGAGCGCGTGGCCGACAACACCACGCTGCTGCACAACGACGAGGAGTCCTTCGCGCTCGCGCCCGTCGACGCCACCGTGCTCAAGGGTTAGTGTCTCTCCACCCTCACGTACATAGTGTTCAGGACGTGGAGCCGGCGGGCGGCGCGTCGGAGCGCGTGGCCGACAACACCACGCTGCTGCACAACGACGAGGAGTCCTTCGCGCTCGCGCCCGTCGACGCCACCGTGCTCAAGGGTTAGTGTCTCTCCACCCTCACGTACATAGTGTTCAGGACGTGGAGCCGGCGGGCGGCGCGTCGGAGCGCGTGGCCGACAACACCACGCTGCTGCACAACGACGAGGAGTCCTTCGCGCTCGCGCCCGTCGACGCCACCGTGCTCAAGGGTTAGTGTCTCTCCACCCTCACGTACATAGTGTTCAGGACGTGGAGCCGGCGGGCGGCGCGTCGGAGCGCGTGGCCGACAACACCACGCTGCTGCACAACGACGAGGAGTCCTTCGCGCTCGCGCCCGTCGACGCCACCGTGCTCAAGGGTTAGTGTCTCTCCACCCTCACGTACATAGTGTTCAGGACGTGGAGCCGGCGGGCGGCGCGTCGGAGCGCGTGGCCGACAACACCACGCTGCTGCACAACGACGAGGAGTCCTTCGCGCTCGCGCCCGTCGACGCCACCGTGCTCAAGGGTTAGTGTCTCTCCACCCTCACGTACATAGTGTTCAGGACGTGGAGCCGGCGGGCGGCGCGTCGGAGCGCGTGGCCGACAACACCACGCTGCTGCACAACGACGAGGAGTCCTTCGCGCTCGCGCCCGTCGACGCCACCGTGCTCAAGGGTTAGTGTCTCTCCACCCTCACGTACATAGTGTTCAGGACGTGGAGCCGGCGGGCGGCGCGTCGGAGCGCGTGGCCGACAACACCACGCTGCTGCACAACGACGAGGAGTCCTTCGCGCTCGCGCCCGTCGACGCCACCGTGCTCAAGGGTTAGTGTCTCTCCACCCTCACGTACATAGTGTTCAGGACGTGGAGCCGGCGGGCGGCGCGTCGGAGCGCGTGGCCGACAACACCACGCTGCTGCACAACGACGAGGAGTCCTTCGCGCTCGCGCCCGTCGACGCCACCGTGCTCAAGGGTTAGTGTCTCTCCACCCTCACGTACATAGTGTTCAGGACGTGGAGCCGGCGGGCGGCGCGTCGGAGCGCGTGGCCGACAACACCACGCTGCTGCACAACGACGAGGAGTCCTTCGCGCTCGCGCCCGTCGACGCCACCGTGCTCAAGGGTTAGTGTCTCTCCACCCTCACGTACATAGTGTTCAGGACGTGGAGCCGGCGGGCGGCGCGTCGGAGCGCGTGGCCGACAACACCACGCTGCTGCACAACGACGAGGAGTCCTTCGCGCTCGCGCCCGTCGACGCCACCGTGCTCAAGGGTTAGTGTCTCTCCACCCTCACGTACATAGTGTTCAGGACGTGGAGCCGGCGGGCGGCGCGTCGGAGCGCGTGGCCGACAACACCACGCTGCTGCACAACGACGAGGAGTCCTTCGCGCTCGCGCCCGTCGACGCCACCGTGCTCAAGGGTTAGTGTCTCTCCACCCTCACGTACATAGTGTTCAGGACGTGGAGCCGGCGGGCGGCGCGTCGGAGCGCGTGGCCGACAACACCACGCTGCTGCACAACGACGAGGAGTCCTTCGCGCTCGCGCCCGTCGACGCCACCGTGCTCAAGGGTTAGTGTCTATCCACGCTAGAAGTATAAAATATACTTCTACTGCGCAGGTACATCCTTAAGCCAGATAAACCTTACTGATTATCCTAACAAATTTAAAAGAACGGACACTTTACTTTATGGACGAGGGATAATGATGGATATTCGAATATCAATAGGTACTATTCGGCTATTGGTCGATTGTTTTGTTGACTTACGAATAAGATATAGATGCAGATGACCGACTTAATAAATCGTGTGTGCACAATTATATCAAACCAAGTCTGGATAATGCAGTAATTGACATTACGGTAGCGTAGTAATTGCCTCGCCGCATTCGCACTAGTTAGTTTTCGTGCTTTAAATTTAATATGTGGTTAAGTTGTAGCGTTGCGTTTAGACGTAATAATCATTCGATCATTATTCGAATACAAAAACAACGGAAACGACATTCAAATGCAGACTAGTACAATATCCAAGATATTTTTTGTAGCTTTCTTGGTTTATTTTACTGAATACTTAAATATATGATGTATGTATTTTTACAGGTATCACGAAAGCAAAACGCAAGCGCAAACTTATTGTAGATGAAGTAAAGAATATTTCCGGTGAGGAAATGAAGAATCAACTTAGTAATACGTCCGATATCGTTACGACGTTGGATTTAGCGCCACCTACTAGAAGACTTATGCATTGGAAAGAGACGGGAGGTGTTGAGAAATTGTTCACGTTGCCGGCTAGGCCGATACCTTCTAGAGTTTTATTCAAGGTAAGGAGTTTGGTTTCATATCTCTTAGTATTTTTGTATTGTCGTAATCAAACTGCTAGTTTGATGACAATATTTCTAGAGCAATGGTGTCAGTCATTCAGATAATTACTACAGTATTTCAAGTCATAAGACATACTAACTGTAAACGAAATAGTGAATTTAAGAATTTTGTATAGCTTATTTCTAAAGAAATATCTTTACTGTCTTGTTTTCAAGTTATTAATAGGGTAGCTGACTCACTTATTTTTATAATTTATGTCAAATAGTTTCATTACCCAAAACATAAACACAAAAAATATTGACATCTACTTAAAAATAAATAGATTATTTTCTAATCTGGGTAGGGGGTAATTATTAAACGACTTAAAAAGGATGCACGATACAAATTCTCCAATATGCTTTTTTATATCTAAATTAAAAATAATAATTACTCCCTCATATTGCAAACGATTTTGATACTGGTTGCACTAAAAGATTACTTTTGAATGCTATTTACTTTTGTGTGTAAAATAATGTAAAAAGTCGCACATAGCCAACTACCCCTTTCACTTTTTTTTATACTACTAAAGTAGCAAATAAGTATATTCTACCTGATGGTAAGTGGTCACCGTAGCCTATGGACGCCTGCAACACCACTTGCGCGTTGCCGACCCTGTAAAAACCTATTAACACCTTTTTTGAAGAACCCCATACTGTAGTCTTGTGGGAAAACTTCGGCGGGTAGTTAATTCCACAGCCTGAGCGTCTGCGGGAGACTTACTAACTTGTTCTAATAGTGTTTCGCTTCATTTAAGTCGGTATTGACTATTAATATTTTGAGGATCGGCATTAATGTCAGTGTGTGTATATCACAGAAATACCAGCGCAACATGACGCTGTCCCGCGAGGCAGAGGAGGGCGAGGCGGCGCGCTCGCCCGAGCCCGCCGAGCCAGGCGCCGCGCGCCGAGCCACCAGGAAGCGACGACACGACGAGGTAAGCCACTGTTGTGTGTGTGTGTGTGGGGAGTGAGCGCGTACCAGTGAAGTATCAATACCGTCACTCTTGTTGCTTGTGTGCGCATATCGCAGAATATTAGAATACTAGCTGTGCCTAAGGTTTCACCCGCGTTTATAGTTACTGCGCCGCTCCCGTGGGTCGTAGCGTGATGTTATATAACCTAAAGCCTTCCTCGATAAATAGGGTATCCACCACAAAAAGAACTTTTCAATTCGAACCAGTAGTTTCTGAGATTAGCGCGTCAACCAAACAAAGAAACAAACTCTTCAGCTTTGTAATATTAGCATAGCTTACCGCAGCTGATGTCGCCAGTAAAAGGCGTTTAGTTCCGCTTTATATCAGCCCGGCTCTCTAATGAATAAATGAATGTTGCGTCTTTTCTCATAACGGGCATCAGTATCGTTTAAGCGTAGCCGACGCGTTTAGACTGGATGTGTACATTTTAATACATAACTAGTGGTCTTAACAATATATTTAATGCAACTACATGTCCTTAAGTCTATATTATTGTTTACAAAACGGGATGAAAGTGATTCTACTAATCACTTTCTATTCTATTTCTATTTTTATTTCTATTTCATCTAGAATAAAAATAAATAAGTGTTGTCCAACGTAATATCTTATTTATAAAAAGTATAGACGTCGGTCACATCTTTTACATACATAAATGTATCATTCAAATTTTCTATTGAGATTCCAATAACTTTTAGCAATTGTTAATCATAATATCTAAATACAGTAATAGCAATTTATTTAAAAACAAAGTTCCTAAACATACATACAATATAATTATTTTTACGCGTTTATGATATTCACAACACTTAATCATTCCTTATATATTTCTATTGTTAAGACTGCGCCGAGCGTAAGACAGATAATGACAGAGCTCGTGCGGCGCATATTCAAATCAGCGCGCGGCCGCCATAGTAAAATTGCATGGAAGATTAGAAGTGCTTTTTTTGATAAATATGTATCTTTATTGTCACCAATAACTTAAGTATTTGGGACGGACAAATTGTAATATAACTATTTATTTTTCGTTTAAGCTGCAAAATTGGATAGATTTCTCCTGTTATAATATAAAAATCACGTAACACGATTACGAAAATTTACGTAATTTTGTAGGCGAAAATATTAATTATTTTAAGTTTTTTATATGAAGTAATTGTAAACACATTCATTGTTATGGTAAATATATATTTTATATTTGTATTAAATAAAAAGTGTTGATTTTATTCGCGCAGTCTTAAGAGCAAAATTACAACCCAGTTATTATTCGTTATACCTAAATATAAATACAAACAACACCTATTGTACAGATTTAATACTGAAAACATTTTTCTATTCCAGACCCTCCAGCCACCAGAAACTCCAGCGCCCCTTCCTACAGCAGAATTAGAACCTCCAACTCCAGTGCCTCAGGAATACGAACCTTCAGTCGGTAAGTGCCCAAACATCTCACAGCTTATCACCTCTTGGTTAATGGTTTGCATCAACACAATATACCCCAGCATGACCATGCTTTGGTTTGGTTACCCTCATTAAAAATAAAAACACTATTTGCCACTACTGGTTATGACTTTCGCCAATCTTTATGATCATATGATGCTTCTTTCATTACAGAGTGACTGAAATTTTATTGATATTGTTTAGCATGGTACATTAATCTATTAGACTTTGCAAGTACCTGTGACTGTTAGTGTAACTAAAATGTGGTCATAAAAGGCACATGAAAATAGCAATGATGGACTATACAATTGTTTAGACGATTTCCAAAAGATTTTCTTAGTATTGGTCCTTTTTCATGCCCTGACTCAAAACAACTTAATGACATGTCATGTTAGTATTGACTAATTCTACAGAGCAGAGGAATACAAAAACTTCCAACTAAAGAACAACCCACATGTCATATTTCTATACAATATAAGCGTGGCAATGACAACTTCACAGGCGATACAAATATAATAATGATATTGTAGAACTGACAGCCGACCGTCACTCGGCACTAATATTATTTATTTTTATTATTTTTGTTGTCTCTAGTAAGATCAGGCAGTAGTCTGTGCTCAGTACCAAAATATCATATCTTCTGATCAATTAGTAAATATCTTAAGCCATAAATTTGAACGTGGTTTAGAAGTTTATATTATTGATGGAGTCTAATGTGTGACTCCCATATATGACTACATTTTGTAACATGCTCTATTATTATCTGATACAAGTATACCCATTCTCTTCATAATAACCGCATATAAATGAAAGTTTACCATGAAATAACAATTGTTATTTTATTTTAATTCATAATCAATGTCCTACCTTGTCTGCAGTCGTTCATATACTTTGTCTTTTTTATATCAACAACATCCAAGGTCCCTGTCCAAGTCCAAGGTTTAGGCAAAGTTGTACTCCATCCACGTTACCGCAGCTTTGCTATAGCGCGTTCATACACTTGAAGCTCATTTATACGAGCTAAGATTCTTGAAGCAAGTGTCATGCTATCTCTGTTTTATTCGCCAAATAAGACAAATATAGCACTACACTTGCTTTTGGTAACTATTATCGTGTGCAGGGGCCTTTAGTTCCTAGATCTTTTTAACTTTAACTTTTTGCTCGACATTGAGATTTACGATGGCCAACTTACATTTTCGCAACTGGACCATGTAAAAATCAGACATTATTTTTATAAATCAATGAGTTGTTGTTTCATGGTACTTGTCTCGCAATAACTCTGTACATTGCTATCTAACCGCACATAAATTAACATTCCTCTGCTATGGTGCACGGTTAGAAACGGAACCAGTGGCTGAGAACGTTGGATACCAAACGCCGCGCCCCGAGTCGAGGCTCGACGTCGAACCGCCGCAAACGCCGGGCACACCAGGTGAATCTCATTGGAACATACTTACGACATGCCTTTTGTTTTATTCCTTTTCATATTTCAGTGGAATTTTTGTTATATTTTAGTTTATTTTTTAATATTTTCTAAGACTTAAGTACGTTTATCATCCGGACTACTATGAGTTTGATATTTCTTAACGTCCAATATGGCCGCCCTCTTATATACGCCAATATTTTTACATAAGTATAGTTAATATCGTATGCGTATCCCTGTAATGATATTCAAGGCTATGCATGTGTACCTCAGAAAAGTTAAACAATGCTGTCATACTTTTATATTGCCAGATTTATGTTTAGGTTGCACATAATAGAAGTTGAATCTGTTGTTGACTACTAAGCGCATACGGAGCCGTATATTGGTACTGAGAGTTTTCTGATAGTAATAACACTACACTTACACACTGCATGTGCTTCTGGATATGAGCTGTGTGCAAGCGTAGTGTATAGAAGTACATGCGCAGTTTGTGTGCAGTAGATAACACTACTGGATCAGTAAACTTACTAATGTTATCAGGAAACTCATAGTACAGCTGTTATACATGTATGTATCTAGTACCGTTTATACTTTAACGCTTATTATTTTAACAGGTATGTTAAGTTCCCTGGGCCCGCCTCTTACGCCGGGTGTATTGGGACCTCTCACTCCTGGTACATTACTGCAAGGTGGACTCACGCCTGGCGGCCTACCACATGGTTCTATGACACCAGGTATGTTTTTGAGAACTATTAAATGCAGAGTTGGTCAAAAATATTATAGTAATTATGATTGTAAGCAACCGTTATTGTATAAGCAACGTACTATGCAATTCAATTTGTAATAGAACTATTATTGTATTGTTATGCTTGTCAATTTAGATATTAAAATGTTTGGTGCGCAAAAACGTATCATCACTTACTCAGGTTGCATTCTAAACCTTCTCACTGCCCTGTTCAGGCCGTCTGTCTATCTAGAGAGATAGCGTCTGACATTGTGTTCGTCTATACGTAGACGTCATTCCATTAACTGAGTGGGAAAAGTATTCCTTACTGCCCACTCGGTTGTCGGTGTATCCAACTATATTATTACTCACTAGATGTGCCCGCGGTTTCACTCGCGTTTTTGATTACTGCGCCGCCCCCGTGGGTCGTAGCGTGATGTTATAGAGCCTATAGCCTTGCTCGATAAATAGGCTAGGATAGGCTATCCAACACTAAAAGAATTTTCAATTAGAACCCGTAGTTCCTGAGATTAGCGCGTTCAAACAAACAAACTCTTCAGTTTTATAAATATTAGTATAGATAATAATATGATCATGTAGTAACTTGAAGCAAGTAAAAACAATTTCGCTTTTTTAAATTTTGTGTGTTTGCATTGTAAACAAAAAAATTATATTAGAACTACCAACTACCTGATCAAATATTTTGTATTGCATCGCGTAGCTGGTTGTTACATGAATGTTATTATTAAGTTGAGGAGTTTTTGCAAAAAATTCCTTGCTTGTTTTATAATTTGGAACTTTATTGTTGCATGCTGTATAACGGCCAAATATGTGATACAAAATAATTGTAATTAATATCTTTATACCATACCATATTTGACGCAATAAATGATATTATTATTATCAAAAAATATGTTTATTCATAGAGGTCACGAAGTAACATTTATGACCTGAACACTATCTGATCGTTCCTCCAGGTGGTTTACCTCACGGTGGCATGACTCCAGCTGGTCTGACACACGGAGAAGGGGACCTAGGACTCACGTCAAGCGGCATGACACCCGCTGGATTGCATCATGGTGGTAAGTACACAGTGAATTTTATTTTTGTAACACTTTACTATAACAAGATATAAGATAATTAGAATGTTACACGTATAATTTTCATTCGCTAGGTGTCGCTAGTCGTAGTAAACATCTCCCGTGTACGTCTTGAAAATATTTTATAGTTATAATTCGTGAAGTTTTTGACAGTAAATTTGATAAGAAAGTGACTATGAACGTGTAATATATCTGTGATAGTGTTATCTAAAGTATTTAATATTTATTCCCTATAAATCATCAAGATCCTTGCCAATTCTATAGCGTGGACGAGGTTCTGTGGCTGTGGCATCCCGGACATATAAAGTTAAGTGAAATTTCAGTCATGTATAGTGATTTCAGACTGGCGCTATAAAGATATCCGTTTTTTATTCAATTTTCCATCTACCGGTCAAATGCTGTACTTACTATAAACATGTCTCACCAGCAACATCTGGTACTAAGTAAAGGAAGCATAACAGTAGATAGAAGTGCTCAAGCGCAGTTCCTCAGAAGTTTGTTCGTTCGTTCGTCACTGACTCAATAGAGGGCAATCATCCTATAATAATACTCGATCGATTGATAGCTGGTATTAGGAAGCATAACAGTAGATAGAAGTGCTCAAGCGCAGTTCCTCAGAAGTTCGTTCGTTCGTCACTGACTCAATAGAGGGCAATCATCCTATAATAATACTCGATCTATTGACAGCTGGTATTACAAAGTGATTTCTGTCGTTTTTAACAGAGGGCACTGCGTGCATCACAATAAATATCAACAATGGTATCTAAAATTACTTCATGTTCTAAATCACGTAAAGAATATATGAAATGTAATGCCTGTGATAGCACTTACGATCTTGCGTGCGCAAACATATCCGAGAAGCGTTTTGCCAGCTTCTACATCAGTACAAGCGAGGAGCGTAAAATCTGGACGTGCCCGGAATGTTATAAAGGTGTGTCTAAACAGAGCGCGGCGGCCGCGCTGTGATTGGACGATTGCCGCGAGCTACCTGCCGCGCGCAAACGGTGTTATTGTTCGATCGCCGGTGATTGTGTGTGGACGTATTTTATCAAGTAAAATGGATAACGAAACAGCTATTCGTCTTATTGAAATATATGGCTCCCATAGTCCATTATGGGATACTAGCCGTAAAGAATATCATAATAATAACTTACGAGAAGATCTATGGGATGAAATAGCAAAAACATTCGTACAACCGAAAGCAGTTTTAAAAGTGAAAATGATAAGTGTTTTGAGTTCTTATAGAAGGGAGAGAAACAGAGAAAAACAAGTAATGTCACTGGATGTGGTAAGTTTAATCTTTATATATTTTATTAACAGTACATAATATTAAAGTTAAACCTAATTAAATCTTTTTAAAATAATTAAAACGTTATATTTAAATAATACTCTTTTTCTGTTGCAGGTAGCAACAAGGCAAGGCAAGACAATCCAAATGATTTGCTTATGACGCATTCAGTTTTTTGCATGACAGGATATTTGATGCAGTAGTAAGTACTTAATTTATTTTTCTTTGTATGGAATGTAAAAATTGGTTGCACCCGTCATTCGACATTCGACATTTGAGGTATTGCTCACTCGCAGGTTGTGTAACGGCCGTGTTATACATATTACAGCTCGCATACTACAAACCTATGAAATCAGATAATGTTAAGGTGTAGAAAAACGGTACCTCCGTTTGTAGGAAGCCAGCGCGGTACACGATCCTCTCAACTCGTACTGGCTAACTATGCTTAAACAAAATTCAAAACTAACATTTTATTCAAATAAAAATAATTATTTAATATCTTTCTTGCCAATCAATTGATCCGTTAGTCATAAAATATCTTCAGAAAAAATTACGAATATCAGTAAGAGTAGTAATAAATTGGTTAAGAGTAAAGGTAGCTGTTTCATTCGGTGAGATATATGAGTGATTTATTAAAGTGTCTCTGCGAAGAAAGTTATGCAAATTAACAGTGGCTAGAACTACGGTTTTGGCGGATTTTGGGTTTAAAATCATTGTATTTATCAGTACTCTAAATTTTGCCTACAAGATTTCGAAAGCATTTTCTACTACTTGGCGTGCACTTTATAGTCTATATTTAAAAATCCTTTCTTTTCACCCATTTGGATGAATTCCTGCAAAAGGTGTCATCAAGTGTGTACTTAACGCAAAAGCTTGATCTCCTAATATTACGTATGGTATCTTATTTATTTAGGGTATATCTAAAATTTCTGGGGCTGGTACGTTAAGTTGATTATTTTCTAAATTTCGATACAATTCAGAATGTTTATAAACTCCTCCGTCTGAAATTCGACCTTGGCTTCCTACGTTAACAGCTAAAGAACTTTTATAATTAAAATATTCAGTGCCGCTTCGAAAAGGTGCTTGAATAATTATGTGTTTTCCATCTAACGCACCAATGGTATGCGGAAAATTCAAATTTTCCTCAAAGTCTTTAGATACTGCCTTCCAATCTTGCTCTGATACTGATTAAGATGTTAGTTAGTTTTAGCCCAAAAGGCACAACTCAACAGTAGGATAATTATTATTTTGTTGTTTTGGTTTCAGGATTGTGGCTCACCCTCAGAGCCGGGTAATACAGAACAAGTTATTTCAGAACAAGGGATTCCAGAACAAAGCACTCCGGAACAAGTTATTTCAGAACAAGGGATTCCAGAACAAAGCACTCCGGAACAAGGCACTTCAGAACAAGGTACTCGAGAACAAGGTACAAATACTAAAAAGTCTTCAAGAAAAGTAAAGCCAACTAAGAAGAGGACATACCAAGAGTCAGAGTATGAAGCTGAAAATCAAATGGTAGAAGAAGCATTAGAAGTAATGCGAAAGCAATATGATAGTAGTAGTAATGATGCCACAACTTTAACGAGAGTTAAACATTCAATAAATACTATAATATACGAAGCTGATAATAATATGGCATGTCTAAATCAATCAACAGCACAAGATCATAACACTGAAAACAGACGAGGATATTTCACTTCATAGTTTACCGATCTCTCAGACTCCTCATCCTCTAGTAACATGAAATCTGGCCTTACACAATTGATCCACGATTTGGACACGGATATGGTTTAATATTGTGAATCAATTGTGTTAGAAGTAAGTATGACTAATTACTGTGTTGTACCTTAATTATGAACAATCTGTTGTTTAAAATATTCAAATGTATAATAAAAATAATGTTAGTAATGAATTTGTTTATTTTTACCTGTACTATGTCCTTAAGAGCTTTCACTATGGCATTGCACACCTCTGGAATTATTGTTGATATTGTTGATACGTGAAATGTGTATTGTAGACTAGAATAAGAGTCTCCTGTAGCCAAATATCGTAAAGTTATTGCAAGTCTCTGTTTCGTCGTTATTGCCGTGCGCCAGTGAGTATTCATTTTTTAATAAATGGTGCTACCAATGTACATTTGTATGTGTTCGAATTCTTCCAAAGTTAATCTTATAAACTGTGGCATTCGGTAGTTGATTTCGTAATTGATCACTTCTAGATTTTGTGTTCTCTGTTGATAGAGTGTACGCATCCAAAATTGCCTTTTTGAAACATTTTCTTCTATTCCTTCTTCTAAGTAATTTACGAATAATAAGAAGAGCTGCAACACACGCGGCCGCTTTCACTGTAGTTTGAATACGAAATAAAGAGCGCGGCGTGTCTCGGACATGCCGCGCAGGTCTAAACTAGTCACGCGGCAAATTTGCGTCTCGCGAATGCCGTCCGCAGCTGCCGCTCACCTTGCGCGCTGTGTTTGGACACACCTTAACAACCGTCCAAAAGGAGAATACACAAAAACACTGGTATGATGTGACTCGTCTCAGGATGTTAAGTACGACAACTGCGTGGATAATGTAACTCGACGCACCAAAGCTTAGACAACGACTATGATCCCTTTATCAAAAAACGACAGTATTACACTGATTCGAAGTGAAATTAAGTCTGCTATACGCACTGAATTGGTACCGATAGCTGAAAAACTAACCGATCTTCAAAACAGTGTTCAATACATTAGTAACCAATACGATGACCTAATTAAAACAACCAATAAAATTATAAGCGACTATAAGAACTTGTAAACTGAATGCGATATGCTCCGCTCGACTGTCGCTAACCTTTACGAGCATTTGAATTCACTTGAGCAACATTTAAGAGACAATAACATCGAAATACTAGGAGTTCCCCAGCACAAAAACGAGAATGTTGTTGAGATTGTAAAGAAAATCGCCGATGTGGGATCCTTAAAATTAAACGATACAGATATCTTAACCTTATCCTTAAATAAGGATAGCAAGAAACTCTGCTAAAGCTCTGATTGCAAAACTAAGAAGCCCCCGTTCTCGTGATGAATTCTATTCGGCAGTCGCCCGCTACAACAGGGCTAACCCTAACAAAAAGTTAAGCTCCGCTCACTTGGGTATCATCGGCGATAACGCACCCATTTATGTTTCCGAGCATCTCTCGCCGACGAACAAGGCACTACATGCCGCCACCAGAGCTAAAGCACAAACCCTATCATATAAATTTGTGTGGGTTCGCAACGAGCGCATATTCGTTCGCCAATGTGAAACTCCACGTTACATTCATATCAGAAACGAGCAGACCCTTGATACATTATGTTAATTGTAAACTTATTTATTTTCTGTATACTTTGACACAATCACATGCAATTTTGTTAAAGGCACTGATAATGAATCGATTGTCAATATACTTTCAAAACATTAGAGGTCTAAAAACAAAAGCCCTTGACCTCGTTAGCTCAGTATTAGTCAGCAATTATGATGTTATCTGTTTATGCGAAACTTGGCTCGACGATTCTGTTGCCTCCTCTGAAATATTTGACACTAGATACATAGTTTATCGTAATGATCGATCTCTAGAGTTTATGAGCAGGTATAATAAAACGCACGGTGGCGGAGTAATCATTGCCGTTATAAAATCCTTAGTATGTACTATGCAAACTCAGTGGCACTCGTCAATTGAAGACATCTGGGTAAGCATTTGATTAAAACAATTTATCTTAATTATATGCATTGCTTATGTGCCCTCTTATATTAGTTACGACGATCACCAGGATTTCTTTGACAACTGCGAAAAAAATATTCTGTCGTCTTCCGCGAATCTTACACTTATTGTTGGCGACTTAAATCAACCAGATATCGATTGGTCTCGCTCACTTTCTGCGGTAGCGATGCAAAACCGTAAGGCTAGCGTGCTGTATGAATTCATGGCTACAACTGACATGAACCAATCGAAACACGTACAAAACAGTCACGGTAAAATATTAGATATCGTTTTACATTCCGTAACCACACCCGTTATTGTAGTGGAATCTTCATCCTTGATCCGGTGCGATGCTTATTATCCCGCACTAGACATATCTGTTAACTGCTGTAAATCATCTGCACTAAAAGAAAAAGAAACAACACGATATAATTTCTTTAAAACAGACTACCCCAATGTAACTATGAATTGTCACAAATACCGTGGCATCAATATTTTCATTTAAATTGCGATGAATACCTGAATACATTTTATACACACCTTTGGGACATTATTGATAGAAACACCCCTAAATTAAGAACTCAAAGAAGCTGGCCGTCGTGCTTCTCATATTCATTGACAAAAATCGTAAAAGAGAAAGACAAATATCACCTTAATTACAAAAAATACGGTAACCCTCGAGACTACGACACATTTTCTATGTTACGGTCAAAAGCTAAACGTATATTTGATGCCTGCTTTAAATATTACATATTTAAAACTGAAAGCAGTTTTAAACATAATGTGAAGGCCTTTTGGAAATACGCTAAATCTACGAAATCAAAAAACGATATACCTAATCACATGCACTACAACTCTGACTCCGCCAGCTCAGGTGTCGATATAGCAAATTTATTTGCCAGCATTTCTGATCTGTATACAGCGACCCTACGCTGGAATCATTTACCCCCAGTTTTCCAGGCTCCTGCACCAACATCTCATCGATCGTTGTGTCACCCGAACAAATCAAAGCCGCACTCAAATCTGTTGACATTACAAAGGGCGCGGGCCCCAATGGCATACCGCCAATCTTTATTAAAAACTGCAATAAAATATTATTTCGACCCCTAACCTTTATCCAAAACAAATGTCTTAATGTTGGGTATTTCCCTCAAATTTGGCAGATAGCTCACATAGTACCTATACAAAAATCAGGCGATAGAACAGATGTAAAAAACTACAGGCATATAAGTTTCTATCTGAAGACAATGATAAGCCCAAGACAGCACGGTTTTGTAACCGGCCGCTCTACTTCCTCTAACTTATTAACCTATATCCACCATACAACTTGGTCATTTAATAACCGAATACAGGTAGACTCATTGTACACTGATTTTGCAAAGGCATTTGACAAAGTGAATCACAGCATTCTTTGTCAAAAAGCACAACACCTTGATATTCATGTCTTATTGTTACGATGGTTAATTTCTTAACTTTTCCATCGCACGCAAATTGTTAAAGTGTATGGATTCGAATCCCACTCCTTCATAGCAAAAACCGGCATTTCTCAAGGTTCCAATTTAGGGCCTCTGTTTTTTATATTATATATTAATGACTTGGTAGACTCTATTCAAAGTAATTGCGTTGCTTACGCGGATGATTTAAAAATATACTAAATAAAATAAAGTCACCTGAAGATTGCATTATGCTATAAAATGATATAGGTCTATTGTACCAGTGGTGTATAAATAACAAAATGTGTTTAAATATATCAAAATGTCATATTATATCATTCACTAAAAACAAATCTCCCATACATTATCCATACAGCATAGATAACGTAATGTTAACGCTCCAGAACGCGAACAAAGATCTTGTAGTTTGGATCGACTCCAAGCTTACATTCACCCAGCACTATAGGGGCACCTGGTGGCGAACGCAAATAAAGTCATGGGGTTTATATGGCGCATAATAAAACCATTTAGAAATCCAGAGAGCATATTATTACAGTATTTAACATTGGTCAGATTATGAATGCCCACTGGGATGCGTGCGAGTTATTGAGCCATTTTTCCCTCAAAATAGGTTTTTGACATTCATCTTATATAATATTTTCTCTTCCTTACCTAGCCGTCCTTCAATTGTAATTTTTTTTTCAAATGCTTTGTTTAACCTTAATGGGATCTCAAATTGACATGTAAATTATTTCTATTACTATTATTATTCGTATTTTAATATGATATCTGTAGTTGTGCCAATTTAATATATAAATAAATAATAAGTTAAAGTATTTATAGGTCGTGACATCGACTCTTACAGTACTAACTTAAACCCACTTCTACATGTGACTTATTTTGTTCAGATGGACAGATTAATAAGAATACAAATAATTCATTTATTACCTAACTTGCTTGTCAACCTTGGATAAACAAAATTAAAAAAGACTGATCGTAGTTTATAGACTTACATTCAAGAATTATCAAAACTCTTACTTTAAAAAAAAAAGAAATAAACATTTTAGGTGATGTGATAAATAAATAGTTGATAATTATATTGTGCAATAATTATCATTTAATTCCAAAGGTATGACACCGGGACTACTAGACAGCGGCATGACGCCAGCGGGGCTTGTGCATGGAGGTCTCACACCTGCAGGGTTACATCACGGAGGCATGACGCCAGGTTAGTCTTGATTTATAATATAGCCGCGGTGGTTTGATAAACAAGCATATTCGTCTGATGGTGGGCAACTACCGTAGCCTATCAAGCTTCGATGTATAAACTGGAAAAGATTTTGAAATCAATACTTGTCTCTAAAATTTGTTGGAATGACAATGTGTTGAGTATGTTTATTATTTAAAAATCTAACCATTTATTTGGTTGCCAGTATGTATGGCACATACCAGCATTCGGATTAATTAGGAGCTAAACAACCTAGTATGATTATCATCCTCTTATAAAGAATATTGTTACGCCCAGTGACATCTCTCAGCATTGTGGGAAAGACTCGGCAGTTCCGTCTAATAATTTACACCGTCATCTATTGACATCTTACGGAACTACGTAGTACGGTACGAGAATCTTAGAGAGAATGCTGGTACTTTCTCGAATCATCGTACTGTTTACATACCGAGTATAGCGTTACTAGAAAACTCTAGAAACGCTTTACCCGCGTATAAATAGGGCGCACGCGCACTGCCGAGTCAGTTTACAATCGTAAGCGATCAAGTGTTCATCGAAGCGAACGGAAGCGAAAATACTACGGAGTTTGAAGCAGTACAGTGAAAAAGTGTGGTATAGTGTTGTGTTTTAAATTTAATTGTGTGTTTGAATAAAACGTGTTTCAGTCGGTAATATTGTTTATATTCTTATCCGTCGAACCCAGCACGTAACAATATTATTCTAGTATGGGTTGCAAATCGGTTATAATTTTTATAATTATAAATTTTAATGCAGCGCTTCCACGATTGTATTGACAGGTGGTCTGGATCACGGTGGCATGACACCGGCCGGGCTAACACACGGAGGCATGACTCCAGGAGGATTAACCCACGGCGGTATGACGCCGGCGGGACTGCAGCACAGCGGTATGACGCCGGGAGGACTCGCACACGGTGGTATGACGCCGGGAGGACTACATCACGGAGGAATGACGCCGTCCGGTAAGTTTTAAACAAAATGTTTGCTGTACATATTATGAAGAAAACATTTTATTTTAGAAAAATGTCACTAATATCGACTAGTTTTGGTATGAGTAGAAAAGTTGTTGGCGCGTTTATACCATACAAATTGATTTACGTCTGTGAAGCGTGAAGCTACTGAATACTACAAGTGCTTCTTATAGGCGTAGCACAAATCGCAGCGTCCTTACGCCTCCTGCCCCAAGGATCATATTAACGCAGCTTCTGAATCCCATTTTCTTATTATACTTACAGGAATCCAGCACGGCGCCCTCCTGTCTCACAGTCTGGAGCAGCTGCCGATGATGCCGCAGCTGGGCGGCGACGTGTCGTCACTGCTGCGCGCCACGCCTGCGGCACCGCCCGAGCGTGCGCCGCACGACCTGCCGCACACCGTGCCCATGGAGCCGCTGCTGCACGGGCTCGACGACCACCCGGACTACCAGGTCACTATATGTGTATACAGCTGGGCGGCGACGTGTCGTCACTGCTGCGCGCCACGCCTGCGGCACCGCCCGAGCGTGCGCCGCACGACCTGCCGCACACCGTGCCCATGGAGCCGCTGCTGCACGGGCTCGACGACCACCCGGACTACCAGGTCACTATATGTGTATACAGCTGGGCGGCGACGTGTCGTCACTGCTGCGCGCCACGCCTGCGGCACCGCCCGAGCGTGCGCCGCACGACCTGCCGCACACCGTGCCCATGGAGCCGCTGCTGCACGGGCTCGACGACCACCCGGACTACCAGGTCACTATATGTGTATACAGCTGGGCGGCGACGTGTCGTCACTGCTGCGCGCCACGCCTGCGGCACCGCCCGAGCGTGCGCCGCACGACCTGCCGCACACCGTGCCCATGGAGCCGCTGCTGCACGGGCTCGACGACCACCCGGACTACCAGGTCACTATATGTGTATACAGCTGGGCGGCGACGTGTCGTCACTGCTGCGCGCCACGCCTGCGGCACCGCCCGAGCGTGCGCCGCACGACCTGCCGCACACCGTGCCCATGGAGCCGCTGCTGCACGGGCTCGACGACCACCCGGACTACCAGGTCACTATATGTGTATACAGCTGGGCGGCGACGTGTCGTCACTGCTGCGCGCCACGCCTGCGGCACCGCCCGAGCGTGCGCCGCACGACCTGCCGCACACCGTGCCCATGGAGCCGCTGCTGCACGGGCTCGACGACCACCCGGACTACCAGGTCACTATATGTGTATACAGCTGGGCGGCGACGTGTCGTCACTGCTGCGCGCCACGCCTGCGGCACCGCCCGAGCGTGCGCCGCACGACCTGCCGCACACCGTGCCCATGGAGCCGCTGCTGCACGGGCTCGACGACCACCCGGACTACCAGGTCACTATATGTGTATACAGCTGGGCGGCGACGTGTCGTCACTGCTGCGCGCCACGCCTGCGGCACCGCCCGAGCGTGCGCCGCACGACCTGCCGCACACCGTGCCCATGGAGCCGCTGCTGCACGGGCTCGACGACCACCCGGACTACCAGGTCACTATATGTGTATACAGCTGGGCGGCGACGTGTCGTCACTGCTGCGCGCCACGCCTGCGGCACCGCCCGAGCGTGCGCCGCACGACCTGCCGCACACCGTGCCCATGGAGCCGCTGCTGCACGGGCTCGACGACCACCCGGACTACCAGGTCACTATATGTGTATACAGCTGGGCGGCGACGTGTCGTCACTGCTGCGCGCCACGCCTGCGGCACCGCCCGAGCGTGCGCCGCACGACCTGCCGCACACCGTGCCCATGGAGCCGCTGCTGCACGGGCTCGACGACCACCCGGACTACCAGGTCACTATATGTGTATACAGCTGGGCGGCGACGTGTCGTCACTGCTGCGCGCCACGCCTGCGGCACCGCCCGAGCGTGCGCCGCACGACCTGCCGCACACCGTGCCCATGGAGCCGCTGCTGCACGGGCTCGACGACCACCCGGACTACCAGGTCACTATATGTGTATACAGCTGGGCGGCGACGTGTCGTCACTGCTGCGCGCCACGCCTGCGGCACCGCCCGAGCGTGCGCCGCACGACCTGCCGCACACCGTGCCCATGGAGCCGCTGCTGCACGGGCTCGACGACCACCCGGACTACCAGGTCACTATATGTGTATACAGCTGGGCGGCGACGTGTCGTCACTGCTGCGCGCCACGCCTGCGGCACCGCCCGAGCGTGCGCCGCACGACCTGCCGCACACCGTGCCCATGGAGCCGCTGCTGCACGGGCTCGACGACCACCCGGACTACCAGGTCACTATATGTGTATACAGCTGGGCGGCGACGTGTCGTCACTGCTGCGCGCCACGCCTGCGGCACCGCCCGAGCGTGCGCCGCACGACCTGCCGCACACCGTGCCCATGGAGCCGCTGCTGCACGGGCTCGACGACCACCCGGACTACCAGGTCACTATATGTGTATACAGCTGGGCAGCGACGTGTCGTCACTGCTGCGCGCCACGCCTGCGGCACCGCCCGAGCGTGCGCCGCACGACCTGCCGCACACCGTGCCCATGGAGCCGCTGCTGCACGGGCTCGACGACCACCCGGACTACCAGGTCACTATATGTGTATACAGCTGGGCGGCGACGTGTCGTCACTGCTGCGCGCCACGCCTGCGGCACCGCCCGAGCGTGCGCCGCACGACCTGCCGCACACCGTGCCCATGGAGCCGCTGCTGCACGGGCTCGACGACCACCCGGACTACCAGGTCACTATATGTGTATACAGCTGGGCGGCGACGTGTCGTCACTGCTGCGCGCTGCACAACCTGCCACTCACTGTGCGCTGAACTGCTTTTGCTTTTCGTGGTCTCTGCCTACTCCTCCTGGATAGAAGCGAGTATCTATACAATTTGCCAACCTAAACCTGTGGTTGCTAGCAAATTGTATGTAACGTTTTATCGAAAGTTATCCACAGATGTAATAATATAATGTACCATCTATTTAAAGTCGTTACTTACTTTAGTTAAGGTTCCATAGTTTTTGCTAACTATACTTACACTTTCTCTTGTAATTTCAGAATGGAATGCAGATGACAAACTTGGGGTACGACGACCAGCATGGCCATCACAGTCCAGCTCACGACTACGACTTACCTTTAACACCAGACAATGTAAGTAGATAATCATTAATGTATTATAATAATGTAAGTCCTATATATAAACTTTCCTACTGTTGGGCACGGTTCTCAACACAGTGGATCGAACTCGAGATTTCTGCTTACTTATCCAACACTAAAATAATGTTTAAATTCGAACCAGTAGTTCCTGAGATTAACGCGTTCAACCAAACAAACTCTTCAGCTTTATAATATTAGGATAGATAAGACTTTTTACAATAATTATTATATAATCATTTACATGCAAAGTAAAAGTGCTACAAATTTGGTAGGAGTATGTCAAAATACAAAAAGATACACAATAAAGTGCAGGAGAGTAAGGGGGGGATAGTGAGATAATAATTATAACTTTTTCAAATACTCTAATTGAACCCTTTCGTTTGGCCGTTATAAAAGATCTATAGTTATGATCATTATGTATGTAATTTATTGTTAAAATATTAATTGCACCTTCACCTTGTCACCAATTCTGATTTAGTTTTAATAACACTCTTTCTGATTAACAAATACTCTCTCCTAATTCTGAAATTGTAACTGCCCTATTTATGAAAATTCTATGTGAACCGACTATTATAAATCGCTAATACATTACAGGGGGAGGAGGGTGAGCGCGAGGCAGGCGAGACGGACGAGCAATTCGAGGAGCGAGTACTGAACCGCCGCGCCGCACAACTGTTCGCCATCATGAAGCCCAAGCTTGCCGCCGGACTACAACTCTCCTTCACAGATCTTGCACCCAGACACAATAACAGAAAGCATGTTAGTACTATACGCATATTAGTCACTTTTAAATAACGATCGCTGCATGCAGGCTTTTGTGGGACGTAAAAGTGAATGATACAAGGGGCAGGCGTAGGTCTCAATCGTAAAAACATTTAAAATCCCTAGTAAAAATATTTAAAATTTTCATTATTTTGTATTAATTTTAATGTTGCCGCGCTAGCAAAAAGATCCTACCTTTCAATATTTTTGAGCGAATGTGAAAGAGTCAATGTCATCTGTGATGATGAATTGTCAAATTAAAAATAAATTTAGGCTCGCTACATGATAACTAAGGCTATGTCCAGCAGTGGACTATTATAGCCTGATGATGATGATATGATAACTATTTCGTGAAGTTAATAATAGTTTATTGTAGGGTTACAAATTATCCTTATAAGGCTTTTCAAGCAAAATAAATCTTTGAATCCCGTAAATATAGCTAGCTTCAAACTATAGAGAATTATTGAATGCTTGTCATATTAACGATTGATTGTTTGTTACAGGTGGCGCAAAAATTCTACAGTTTACTTGTACTCAAAAAGCATCAAGTGTTGAAAATAGAACAGCATGAAACTTACGGACCTATAAGCATCTGTAAGGGTAGTCAGTTCGAAACTGAAGCGATTTAATTACCCTTACAATACATTATTTATAATAAAATGTAATATAAACAAAATATCAAGACTAGTTCGTAAAAAAAGATTTTATGAAGAGACGATGGTTTAGTTGTAAAGTTATGGACTTCACGGGAAACGCGTTGAGCCAAAAATATTGTGTAAGTTGAACACTTGGCTCGAATTCATGAAAGCATTTTATTTTTAAATATTGGACCAAATAATATTACGAGTGTTGATCTCACAAAAAATCTAATTGCGATGCATATTAATATGTGAAACAGTAGCAGTTTTCATGGATTCGATTCACTTGTGATGAACAGTTTCTATTTGGATAATTATGTTTGATAGACATGAGTAGGAAAATGCCTTATTTTGTTTTGCTCTAGGCTAAGTGAAATTATTGTAAAGATGTTTTACAACCATTGTTTACATAGTCAATCATAGAAAGAAATAGTATTTGCTATATTGTTAAACCCTGATGGCCGAGTCTTGTACGGATGGTTACGGATGATGCGGCTACAAAGATTATGTTAATGTGTTTATTGTACCTCTCAAGGAAGTGTAGACATTAAATTTTGTTTTACGTAGCTTGTTATCTTTTACATCGGAACCAAGATGTTTAGTGATCGTGTGATTATGACAAAATTGTAATATTTTAGTAGCAGGACTGGAATGAATGAGAGAAATTATGTAGAAATTAAATGAGTGATAACAATTGACACCAAATAATGTTATTTATGTCTAAACTATATAACTGTTCAGTTTTGTATGTTATGGCTGAATTTGGTTTTTACATTTCTTTGAGATAATTTATTATACTATGTTATTTTAATACAAAGTGAGTGCATACCACAGGTCATTGGTTTGGATTCATTTTGGTATTGATTCACGAATATTTTGTAAAGTTTCTCAAAATAAAGCATTATGAATGCCCCTAACCATTTAACGACTATCATGTATTATTATAATTATTTGGACATTATTTTTTTAAGTGTTTACCTCCGCCACCATCAAAATTAGGATTTTTCATTTTCTTACTGTTCTCGGAGGTATTCACTTAGACACTTTTCATAAAACAAACATATTTGCAATAAATTTGTTGATATAAAATATCTTTTATTATATATCCTTACTACAAAATTATATACAACACGCATCAAATATGAAACAAAAATATGTGATATTTCTAACAAGTATATACTTGATATTCTATTTATACATTCTCAGACAATTTTAAAGATAGTCGTCAATAAACTCAGAATCCTGGATATCAGGAATAAGCCATGTCTCAGTAAGTATTAAGATGTCGTACGAACTTGTTACAATACTCATGTATAATGTATGCAGTTTTGTGCGAAGCCCCCTACAATTCTGATAGTACAGTGTTATTAGGTATGGACTGGTTTAAAAATAATGGAGTGAATATTCCTCTGCATATTAAAATTCATCTACGTTTTAGGAAAGAAAATGCTCCACGTGACCTGTGTTGCGTCGCCTATTACATATTTTACCGCCGCCCCCACACTTAATATATTTATTGTATACATTATGTATGAAACAGATCATGTGCCAATTCAGAAAAGCGCAAAATAACTCTTATATTACGCAACAAAATTTCACTCACTACGGCGCGGCGCGCCGTTGGAACCTAACCAGCAAAGTATTGTTTTTCTTTAGCATTAAAGAAATCTTTACCCAAATAAAAATATCATACGAGGATTACTTTAAACTCTAAATACATCCATTGTATTCCTATTTTCTAGTCGCCACTAAATTACCTTGTATTAAGTCTAGCACTAGCATGTACTTTATACTTACCTACTTCCTTCAATGTAGTATATTGAGCTTATGGATGAATGATGACGTAAAAGTGATATAAAATCAACAATGAGCCGGACCTGCAACTGAGTTTAACTCATAAACCAGATACGATACAAAAGATTTGTGGCTTGGTCACGGGGTCCGAATCTTAGTCATAAGAATAAAGAGTTACCTAATAAGACGCCGATCTTTCATTATTATTAATATAAAACATTAGGTACCTACCAACACTTCTGGGTATTTATGCAGCTACAGGTCACTAATAACTAGTGTTATAATAATATTCATAGTCATCAGATATTAAACTACTATAATATACGGATTTTATCGCGTTGTTTATTTGACACTTTATTACATAATTTTGAAAACTGTTACACTAGGTACCACCGATTCTCGCTAAAGACCACCGAATTCCTACCAAGGATGCTTTGCGAGGCTATTGAAATCAAAAAACATCCTAATTTTAATAGAGAAGATGGTTGGAATGTACCACCAGCTTGGGATCCAGTAATACATATAGTCAAACCCAAGAAGAAGCAAACCACAGCTAGACTTTATGATACTTTGAGCTCATTCTGCGTAAATAGAAACACCAATGATTTAATTATGTTCGGGTACTTTGAAATAACTACCATCTTAGTCTCTCCGTGACCATGGCTGCTGAAAAGCAACCGAAACGTCGGGGAAAGTGTACAATTAAATTAAATCTAAATAGTTTTAATAATAATTCAATTAGTAGATAGTAGTAGTAGTGTAACAGTTTTCAAAATTATGTAATAAAGTGTCAAATAAATAACGCGATAAAATCTGTATATAGTAGTTTAATTTCAATGAATAATATTCGCATAAACAGAAGACAATATTATCATCAGATATTGTTTACATTCAACATTAATAAATTAGGAAAGGCAACGTAGAAAACAATTTTATATTACCTACCGACGAAATTTGCGTATGAACCTACCTATTCAGCCCTTGGAGACAAAACTAATTAAATATCTAGTAAATCATTTTGTTTTATGTCGTGACATGGTACTTAAACGACGCGCTGATTAAATTTATAATATACTAGCTGACCCGCGCAACTTCGTCTGCGCCACATCAGAGAATGTTCCCGTTTTCACAACATTTTTCATGGATGCTCCGCTCCTACTGGTCGTAGCGTAATGTTATAGCCTTCCTAAATAAATGGGCTATTTAACACTTAAAACTATTTAAAACTCTTCAGCTTTATAATATTAATATACCTACATGACATACCATGTTTATGCTAAGCTAGCTTGGGGTGTTGATTCTGATAACGAAAATACTACGATCATTTTCAATGTACCGATTAATATAAAAATTAAGCATTTATTAGAGACCGTATCCAGCCTGACGTTTTCAGCCCGTACTCTTACATAACACGCCTACTATAAAAATAGTAGTTACAACAACAGTAGAGCAGCGATAGCTCAGTGGGGAGACCAACAGACTGCAATGCAGAGGGTCTCGGGTTCGAACCCACGTCGCCCACCTCTGACTTTCGGAAGTTATATGACTTTTCGAAATTATGTGCGTATTGATTGACAATTATCGCCTGCTCCGTGCCTCGGAGAGCACGTTAAGCCGTCCGTCCCGGATGCCATGAACATCTATGGCAGTCGTTATTGCGAGAGTATCGACACAAAAGATCCCACTGGGTCGAAGTGTCGCCGGTTCCCTCATAATCTCATTATCTCGGGATCCACAATACCTAGCGAAAATCTGATTGCAGCAATAATTAGTAGTTAATTGGTCGACATTAGTCCCAAACTGCCAGAATTAGTCAGTGCTTCTGAAAAGGGAGAGCCACGCTTCGGCAAGAATGGGCCGGCTCGACCGGAGTGATACCACGACCTCATAGAAAACCGACGTAAATAGCGCTTGCGTTATGTTTCACCGTAGAAACAGACGGCCTCGGATTTGGACAGGGCCACCTCAAGGCCCAATCGCCGGATACGACTCACGACTTGTGCAACCCCAGGCGTCGCAAATATGGCCGCCGCCCGGTGCGTCTTACTCCTAGCCGTGACAAGAGTGTCGTCGGCGTAACAAATGAAGCCGACGCCACGGAGGAGCGCACCTCGTAGCACCCAGTCGTAACCGATGTTCCAAAGGAGCGGGCCCAGAACCGATCCCTGTGGAACACCGCACGACATCTCTCGTTTTAAACCATTTATTTTCGTTACACATATATACAAAACTTACATATTTCTATAATTAAGACAGCATTTACAAGGTTACACATACAAAATAACCGCCGACTCCAACTGTAATGACCCGGGTAGATTACTACCCTTTCCATCAAATATGCCCCGACAATGCGGCGGAGGTAGGTCGGCACTCGATGGAAAATAAGCGCCTCCCTAATACAACTCCAGGGCAAAGTGTATAGCTAGGGTAGTGGCATTCGCGTTGTCTAGGGACACTGCGAAACTGGCCCTGCTTTAAACACTTGTTGAGGAGCAAGCTCTTCTAATGCCAGGGCCGACGCGCGGCCTGGAACTCTGCTTGGTCGTCGTCTAAGTCCGCGTTGGATGCCATGGAAGGCGGAACCATCGGTGCAGGAGTGTGCGCCACCCATGAAGGGAAAAGAGGGGCCGCCACTTCCTCAACTAACTGCGGCTGGAGACTTTGGGACAAGGGAGGCGCCTAGGGACGAAGGAAGAAGGACGACTATACAATGAGATATGGTTGCCCACAGGGATTATGGTCCAGAGTCTCCAGCAGCTCTTGGCGGGCCTGGCCATCGGCCCGCTTGATGGCAGTTTTGAGATGCAGTTTGGCCGCTCTGTAGGCCTCATACAGTTTCGCTTCCCTGGCGACAAAATCAGGAGGGCGGCGACGCCTCCTACGAAGCCGGATGTACTGGCGTCGGGCCGCCACGCAAAAATGGCGCAGTTGGCCGATGTGATCCGACCACCAGTACACCCGGCGCCAAGCTGGAATATTGCAAGGTACTCTAGGCATCGCTGCATCACAAATTTGAGTCATGGCCTCCCAGAACCACTCGGCTTCCATTTCTATATTGTCAGGCCTGGCCGGTGCTGGCACCTACGTCTGAACAATGGAGGCTTCCAAGAGGACCCCGATTTAGCTTTTTCAAGTCCAACGCGGACCGCCCCCAATCGAGGCCCTTGAGGCTGGGGGGTCGGAGGTCTGGTCAGAGACGTCGAACCGTATGTATCGATGGTCCGACAACGTCTTCACCTCCTCTACGACGCGCCAGCCTTGGACACGGCTTTCTAGGGCGTGGCTAACGAAGGAGAAATCCACGATGGAACCGCCCCGCTGACGCACGCACGTGTGCACTGACCCACAATTGAGGACTTATGGGCCGTTCTCTACGACCCACTCCTCGAGCAATTCACCCCTCGCATCCGTGGTCACTGAACCCCAAAGCCGCGGCTTTGGCGTTGCGACGAGCACGGGCCGAGGGTGGCTGCAAGCGACGTCGACGTTTAGTTCGAGGAGATACTCCTCGAAGTCGACGAGAGATCGGTTGGGTGAGAACTAGTCGCCCACCACAACCGCTTCTCCTATGAGTGCTGCGACAAAGCCCCGTCCTCGGATGATGTTCTTGAAGGACGGGGTCCCGGCGGCGGCCAACGAAATTAGTGCCACCAAGCCTTCGAGGTCCCCCACCCAGTCAGCCCTGGATGGGACAATAATTTAACCTAACCTGCATTTATGTGAGCGAAGCCGCAGGCAAAATCTAGTAATGATATAATGGAACGACAATAGATCAGCCTTACAGCTTATAAAATTAAAAGTTTGCTATTACTTTTTATAAGATTTATTTTAATTTTTTTGTGTCTTCGTATTTCATTTTAGCTGTTACAAACAATAATAAGTTCTTACAAATCCTTTCCTCTTTATAATATTAGTAGGTAGGTATAGATTAACAATATGTTAATGGCTGTCTATTACTTACCTACCTACTTTATTACTGATCAAATTTAAAGTTGCATATAGCCGGGTTTATTTATCTGCATTTCTACTATACATAAACTACTAGCCAGCGGACCTAGACGGCTGAAGATTTTGATATGATAATTGCCATTTCTTTTTCTATGAACGATGATGATAGTGTGATTACGTAACCTCTAGTGTTTATCAACTTATATTGCTATAGACCTTTAAAGTGCGTAATAGAAAACGGCGTCATTAATAAATCTCAGTACTAAACTAACAATCGTGATTCGTGACGTCACGTACCTAAAGTGAGACCAGTCAAGTATTACGTAACCAGGATTTTAAACATTCTTAACCCCTCTGTCTCCCATTGTCAGCAAAAGTAAGCAAAGCGCATTTCCTCTTCTCTCCATAAGCATTGGTATAATTTCACAAAACAGTCGGGAGTCCGCTAACATCCTTTCCACTTTAAAGCCATCCTTTTTTTTAAAACATCCTTTCCAAGTAGCGTTGTCAAATAATATGTATCTTCAATTCAGAATCTACTGAAATCTACAAAAAGTAGGTATGTATACGAAAGATAAAAGAATTAATATTGCTAATGTAATCGTCATTCAAACCCTTCGTCCCTCATGATATAAAAAATAAGCAAAGTGAAGATCTATCACCCCATATAAGTGCTTACTTAATATTTGAACAATCCCAGTTACGTGAATTGCAGGCGAGCTTAAAAGAGCTCGTTAGGATCTCAGCTACACTAAGTTATGTCCTGTAGAGACTACTTTTTGAAAATTTCTAGCTTGCTTGCTAGGGCTAACACGTACATATTCTCTCTCGAACATCGGTGGTGCTAAATACAGGAATTTTCTAAGAGATATAGTTAATTATTTATTATGAAATGTATAATAATGGTATATAATTACTAATTTACTTCTTGGAAAGAGTAGGGGTGGTTGTCGCGCAGCCGACGCCCATCTAGTTACCTAGGTAATACCTACTACCTACGTAGTCACCATGGTAACGTCAAAATGCAAATAATTCCGTTTCCTCAAAAACAACTCGTATGAAATAAAATAAACAACGCGATAAAATCCGTATTTTAATTTCCGTTACTTTAATTTCAATGAATAACATTCGCGTAAACAGAAGACAATATTATTCGTATGATATAGCTTTAAGGCCAAATTATGGCAGTGTCTTTAAATCAATAAGTGCCTAGGTTGCGTAAATCTCATGATTTAAGGTCGGCGACCTACTTCAGATTATTGATCGGCTTCAGATTACATAGACTGCGTGCTTTTTATAAATAGCATATGTTTAACGATCGTATCCCTGTTCAGCTTTGAACTTTAATTAGCGACAAATAATTATCTGATAATAGAGAATAAATTTGTAACATAACATTTCTGTAAGAATAAATTCCTTTATGAACGTAAGACAATAAAATAAAGCAATTTAATTATTTCAAACTTAATAATCTAAAGAATTTTCCCTACGTGGTTTTAGGATTCTGTACTAAAATGGTAAAAACAGAACCCTTTTGATTCGTCTTGTCGAATAAAGCAGATTATCTCAACAACTAGGTAGCTAATGATTTAAAATGTTGGGTAGTCATAAATAATGCTTGTTCAACTTTATTGCAAATGGAAAGAACTACATATACATATATTAAGTATTTTAAAAAGCTTGACTGTATATAGCACATTAAAAAACTGTACTTATTTTATCCTTTTTAATTTTGGACTTATTTTGGAAAAATTACAATAAAATACCATTGTATCCCTCTTGTTTAAAAAGTATGCGAAGCGAAACATGTATTGTAGTTAAAATTGTTAAAAATTACATAGATTATATAAAAGTTATGGGGAAAACAAAACGATTTCTCTCAACTATCAACAAGTAAATATACGGTTTTAACAGCATAGCTTTAGTAAATGTGACCGACGATAAGATTATATAGAAGACACTTTTTTATTATTATATATTGTCACAATCACTATAATGGTTACAGTGGTTTTTGTCATCACGCTGTGCTCAACATTATTTAATAAAAATAAAGTTAAAGAAGGAAGGTATTTAAACCTGAAACCATCCCATTCCAACTAGTAGTAGGCCCAGTGTTGGTTGTCGGCGACTCTACACGGGGGTTATCCGGTCGATGGCGCTTTACGGCGCACCGGTGTGGGCGGACTCCCCGACCGCTCAGTGCAGGACTCTCTTGCGGAGACCGCAGAGTCATGGCGATCAGGGTAATACGTGGATACCGCAGTGTCGGCCGACGCAGCTTGCGCATTGGCCGGGACACCCCCGTGGGATTTGGAGGCTGAGGTGCTCGCCGAAGTGTACACAGCGAGTGAGGAAGTGCGGGAGGAGACGGGTTGTCATCCCCTTCCGGCTATCATAGAGCGCGCGCGGAATCAAGCCACCAGGGCATGATTTTAAAATGGAAGGCGCGGCTGAAGGCTCTTATGGCCAGTTTCAGAACCGTTGGGGCCCTCCAGCCGGTGTTGGAGCGGTGGGCAGGGCGGCGGCATGGGATCCACCCTTTCGCTCCGGTTGGTACGGGTGTTGTCAGAGCACGGTAGCTCTGGCAAATACCTGCACACGGTCGCTAGGAGGGAACCGAGTCCCATCTGCCACCACTGCGAGTGTGTGGAGGACACGGCGCAGCACACGCTCGAGCAATATTCTGCTTGGGCGGTGCAGCGCCGTGAACTCATTGAGGTTGTGGGTGAAGACATCTCGCTGCCGGCCGTGATCAAAGCCATGGTTGACAGCAAGAGGAAGTGGGCAGCGGTCGCATCCTTCTGCGGGGATATCATCTCGCAGAAGGAGGCGGCGGAGAGGATCCGTGAGGAAAGTATCTTTGCGGATCCGAGCCGTCGCCGGCGAACCGGGCGGTGCAGGCGCGCATCCGCGCGCCTCATGCCGCCATAATGCAGGCCGCGGGCGGGAGAACGGGGATCTTCCACCCGCCAGCCATTGAGTCGGTCCGACGCCCTCTGTAGTGCCGGGGCGTCGTCCAGGAGTCGTAGTCTGCTGGGTGGGTCGCTGAGGTAGTTTCTTTACCAGCGGCCCATCCACTATACAAGGCAGCGAAGTGGCACACAGTGGGTTTTTAGTCCGTATGCCCGAAATACGGGAGAGCCGGACATAACCTCTCGCCTCCCCTTGTGGCGAGGTGGTTAACATGAGGTGCATCACCCCACGTGAAATAAAAAAGGTCCCTATCTATCAGCCTAATGCATAAAGTATTGCGGCCTATGCGCTGATAGAGGTCGAGTAGTCAAGGCGCGAATGTTACCTATGTTGTTCTATTGATTAGCTCTAGTTTATCTGTGTAAGACCTATTTGTTGGTAGAAAAGGTTATGGTGTCCGCCAGTCTATTCCTTTATAGTATATTTTAACACGTCTTTAGGTGCAACATAGGCAAATCTTGTTTTAGTGTTTAGGTTTTCCCATTGCTACTTGCATTTATATGCCTAAATAAGAATAGGCATACAATACTTTTAATTGCAATGAATAATTACTTTTCATTACAATCAAGACCAGGTGGTGTAGGTGGTCATTGACAATAAACGCTGAAGTATTGGTTTTGTATCATTTAATTTTTATTGCCCTAAAAATGTACAATACAGATGCCGACACTCTCGAACAGGATTACACTACAAAAATCGATGACAATACTCACGCAAATATACGTAGTAACTGGCTTTAATAAATAATATTGTCGTCGTTTTTTGACATGAGACTAACGTTAACATGATTCAGAATAACAGTCTACAGTAATCAGGAATAGAAATAATTGTGGCTTCATTTAATGATTTACGTACAACATTTTATTTGCAGATTTTTGTTTATACTACATAATTAAATAATCCTGATGACTCGCACTGGTAAGTGTAACACTTTTACACATCAGTCCATGCATCACTATGAGGGTGAGGTTTCCACACATTCGATTCCATGGCCGTCCACTCCAGATAGTATAACACTGAAACCTCGTCATGTGGGATGGCAGTAGTAGTGTTCTTAAAAGTAATTAGCTTAGAAAGCGAATAACAGCAGGAACGCCATCATAAGACAGAAGAGACCCATAGCCTCAGACAGGGCGAAACCCAGAATGGCATATGAGAAGAGCTGTTGCTTCAGGGAGGGGTTCCTGGCATAACCGATGATGAGGGAGCCGAACACCGTTCCAATACCCGCACCTGAAATGTTATACAAAAGCATTAGTCATATGATATAGGGAACATATAATTTTTTTACCTACTACAGGAGGAAGTACTTATATTTGAAAATTTTACTACACTACTTCTAACTACAGAACGGTGCTACAGAAACGTCTCACCTGCTTGTACTTGGTGGCACGCAGGCAGTTATTAGCATCAGTCATATATCAATATGGTATAAAAAATAAAAGTAAATCATCACAAAAATGCGTACAATAGCTAGATTATATCTCGCAATATTGAATATACACTGTACATAAGGACCAACCCACTATAAAAATACAGTGTACTAAAAAGCAAACAACATGAGAAACGCAATCATCAAACAAAACAGTCCCATGGCTTCAGTTAGTGCAAACCCCAATATTGCATATGAGAAGATTTGCTGTTTCAAAGAGGGGTTGCGTGTATAGCCAATAATTAGGCATCCAAAGACCACACCAATACCAATACCTGTAGAACACCATTAGTAAATGAAACATGCAGTTAAACATTGAAAGCGGTGAGAAAGATGCAAGAAATTATGGAATCAATAGCATATTTCATGATATTTATTTACTATAATAACAGAGCTAATCAATTGTAGGAGATAGCTGTGATAATAATTTCAGCTTATGTAATTCACAAACATGTAATACAAGTTCAACATAACCTCAAAATGTAATGAATTACAGAATTTTCTTTTTACAGTTATTTTGTTCACATTAAAATGTTATTGCAGTATAGTTCACTTGTAATTCCACATTTCCTTGTAACTCTTGAACCTTTACCCACTTATGTAAGGAAGATTACCCTTTTCCACAGAAAATCAATAATTTGCTGTGTTATGCAATCACAGATCCTTGCAAAATTTCCATTATCATAGCTAAATTTCCACATAAATGTACTTTACATTTGTGTGGAATAGACACTTATATCATGGGGGTGACAGATTTCACAATAAGATGAATTTTCACAGATAACAATGTAGATTTCAATTTCATTCATAAATATATGGCTAAAGGTTCATAGCCAAGTCATATTCGTGCTTATGGGAAAGACATTCATATTTGAATAGTGCAAAACATAAAACAAGCACCAAATACACTTAAAATTGGCAAAATGTTACAAACTTACCGGAGCCAGCTACTCCTACTGTTGCTGCACCAGCACCAATGAATTTGGCAGCAGAGTCAATGTCCTTGGTGACAGAGGTGGTTTGGAAGGAGCGCACAGCTGATAGCTGGGCAGGGGCTGCAGGAACCACCTGGGTCTGCGAGGGGATGGCAGCCAATGGCCGCACAAGGGCTGTGTTGCTGAAGATCTGCAAAATATAATACCCCTTTATAGCATAACTCCATAAGTTCACTACCAATAACTACTTGCAGGTTACACCCATAAAATCAATATTTCAAAGTTGTAAAAATAAATTTCAATTGAATATAGAGATAAAGAAAATACTGAATCCTTATCCATTCATGTTTAGCAGTGATAATTATTACCTAATATATGAGCCCAAGTTTGATTATGTAATTATCTAATACTGAAAAATCAAGTCTGGGATAAACTTTAACAAGTTAATCTAGAACGAAATCAGGAATTAATACCAACTAGGATCCAATTAACCTTTATGCCGGCATATAATATACATAACTTGAGGAGTATACAAGGTTAAATAATCAATGTCCCAAGTGATAGATAAGTTTTGCTAGGATGAAAAACAGGACGTGGAAATGAAGATAAATTACTAGTAAATTATAAAGAACGAATACTTACGGCAGACCTGGCTGCAGGGGCGATCAATCTGGCGGCAGACAGCATTTTGTGTTATGTATAGGTGCGGTGAGCGACAACTGAAAGAAACCGAACGACTAAATGCGTGACTTAAACGACTCTTGCTACTGAGAGAACTATGTGAAGTCTAGTTTTAATGAAGACAGACAGTTTGACCGACGACCGCAGAATGTTACGTAATTTACGGTGCTACGTAACGGAGACTGAGGTCGTACTATCAACATTCAGTAATAGATATAAACGATAGGACCACTACAGACACTATTTCATGAGCAGCCTAAGGTTTATAATACCATTAGATAATTGTAGGGATTTCTACCGCAAATGGCCGATTCGGCGAGTTGACTTGAGCTGAACTAATATTTCAATATTCTGTGACAACTTACAAAATCACAAATAAATATTCGCACTATCACTCACTATATACCCGTGTACGGTGTTTCAAGCACTTTTATTTCAGCGATGGCTTATAAATTTAACACTTTTTCACGATTAGTCTCTCCATAAAATCAGAGTAAAGTATTCCAAAATTCTGCCGCACTTACCAAAGAACACCGAGAGGGAGGAGACCGGCCTTTGGAATGTTCAATTTCTGAGTGGTGAAATGAAACAGAGTACAAATGCCGCAGCGCTATTGGTCGATACTACTGCCAGTTCCGTTCAGAGCCGCCAACTGTCGATCAATATGCGCGAATGACAAGAACGTTCATTACTTATTATTTTAGAATTTTTAAGACGAGTGTATTACCTGTATCTTTGGTAATAATAAATACTTAAATTATTTTAAATTTATATATATTTTGTATAATAGCTGATACTATCTTATTTTGAGATGTGATAAAACTAGACTTGTGAATGAGTACAGTTATGGTATTGACTAGTGCATTAACATTATTAGCAATGGCGGTGTTCATGATAAACATCTGTAAATATAATGGCTGTGGCATAACTTTTCCCAGATTAAATGATTTAATTGAACACATAGAAGACGTACATATCGGTAAGTATTAAAATATCATCAGTATATTGCAGCATTCGGGCTTATTTAAAGTATGTAATGTAATCCATGACCCTCCCAATTTACGTCTTATCAATGTGCCTATGTTGTCACCATTGGAGGGTATTTTTGCGTCAAATATAAATAATGTGGTGGCTAATACAAACGCTTCATTATTACTATGGTTTGTTAAATTAGATTTATACTAGAAGACTCAATTTTAGAGACGATTTAAATTTTTATTTATTTTATTGTTTTGAATCAGATGCCGCGTAAAGTGTGATTCCTCGAGATCAGCTGATCGCATGGGCGACGAATACTGTGCCTACAATAAAACTATGTCTTAATTACTATTCCAGATTTAGATCCGGCAGTAGTAGAACAAAAAGAAGCTTCTCAACCAGCATGCATACCGCTCAGTTATGTTTTAAAATTTATTACGGAGGCCTCCAGGCAGGACAATCTAAATACAGCTCCCGTTCCCGATGTCCGTCGCCGCCTCCTGTCTGCACCGAAAACTCCTTCAGTCCGCAGCAGCACACCTACTGGTATTCTTATATTATACATACATGCGAATTTGTATATAATATACGTACCTACTTACTAAAGTTACTTAATAAGTCTTAGGTATGTACCTACTATTATTCTAGGTGTAAGTAATAGTCTTTGACTGCATGGATGGTGTAGTGGTTTAGGTGATCGCTTCACCGCTACCATTGCGCTAAACGTTGTGGGTTCGAACTCCACACGGGACAAGGTTTTTTTTTGGTTTAATTACTTGTAAAGGAATGAAACCAAGTGCGGGAATAGTTTAAAAACAAACCAAGACAATATTAATATGTAGGTATTGCATATATTTTTAAACGTAAACTGATCTAGCAGTCTATCGGCTCCAAACGTCGGACTAGTACTGCGAATTCCTTCATAGAAAACCCAATAGCAATTTCTCCGTCTCCCGGGGGCGAACCCGAGATCTTATGCACTGATACAACTGGTATTTACTACCACAGTGCCACCAGCGCGATCCTAGCAATTTGAGTACAAACGCGCCAGGCCTAGTACATCCATGAGGTTACATAAAACTGCTGGCTAAACTGGAGCTTGTCGTAAAACTCAATCGACATGCAAAAGGGCAAAGTAAACGCAGTCAATTGGTTGTTATACGGAATTGCTATAACGAAAATTACTGTAATACTATGTAGTAATATTTTGAGGGTCCTGAAGTCTCGTAAAACTGATGATGAACTGATAGATACCTGCAATGAATTTAATCAAAATTATAACTACAGGTTGTTCTGGCAAAATTGATTGTGTTGTTTTTAAGCAATTCTAATAGGGTATTTGACGCACTTTTTTTAATTTTTTGCTTATGATATGTCAAATATTTACGTTACCCATATTCTAAAATACAAAGAAATTTGATTATCCACTCATAAATAAATGATATACATAGGTACAAACGTTTTAAACCTGGTAGTAGGGTAATTCTCAAATGACAGAAAAATCCTTTTATGCATGATACATTTTATGACGTAACAGCTATTTAAATCCAGGCGTGCGAGGGAGATAGTTGCATATCCCCACTAAACTCTCACTTTTACACATACCGTGATTTAAAATATAAATAACTGCCTTTTTTTGGAACCAATTCCAATTTTCACAAAAGGTTTCTTTTGGTTGCTATTAGTTCTTGTGTGATAAACAATATACGAAATCATACGCAACTACACTATTTTTAGATGGCCTTCTCGGATATTGCAAAACGGAGAAGCTTATGCGACGAATTAACTTCTTCTTCCTTAGCCTTTATTATTCCCAAGTCACTTGGGGTCGGCTTTTGTAGTCCTTCCAGATTTGACTGGATATCAGTTTTTACACAGAGCGGCTGCCACCTGACCTACGCAACCCGAAGGCTAATAACGATACCCTAAGGCTAGACTAGTGTGAGGATATTAGAGGGCACTGACTGCCCAATAACGACTGCCATAGATGTTCATGGCAGCCGGGACCGACGGCTTAACGTGCTCTTCGATCATTGTCAATCAATACGCACATAATTTCGAAAAGTCATATAACTTCCGAAAGACAGAGGTGCGCGACGTGGGTTCGAACCCGAGACCCTCTGCATTGCAGTCTGTTGGTCTCCCCACTGAGCTATCCCGGCTATATGTGACGAATTAACAATTTCTTCATTATTAAATGGTGATAATAAACGAGTTTACAGGCAGCGAGATGGATGAGGACGAGATGATGAGCCCTTCGGAAGATAGTAACGACTCCTGGACCACCGCTGAGGAATACAGCTCTGAATTCATTTTACGATACGGTGTCAAGTAAGTATGTGTATTTTAGTGCTACTAAAGTGGCGTGGTATCACACAGCCTGCTCTTTGAAAAGCAGTACCGTCTCATATAAGCATTGACCCATATAAGGGTGGGCTAGGGAGCCGTGCCTGCCACAGAATTGTCTGGTGTTCCACTGCAGGATATTTGGTTTTACCTTAATATTCTGGGGTTGCATGTAGGCCATCGATGTTTAGGGATCAGAGCTCTTCTTGGGAAATAATCCAAAATACTCCAATGCATATAAGTTAACGCCTGACTTACCGGTGTTCAAAAACACCAAAGATTCAAAAAAGAGTTACTACTCTTCTAAGCAATTTTATTTATTTTATCGATTGGAACCAAAACTATTGTTTCCACTGCTGACTGTTGATTTGATCTACTACGAGTATTTGATTGTCTGCATGACTATCTCACGCTGAAAGTGCTTCTAGCGGCGACGTTGAATATACAAATATACAAATGTATGGCGAGAATCAACTCTTTTATGGATCACGAAGAGCCATGGTAGACTCTCTGTAGACTGAATGAACTGTCGCAGTAGGTTACGCCCAGGTAAAAACTGGTGCCCAATTTTCTCAAAAAAGCAGTTCATGGATTAATTTTAGAAGAGTATGAGTATGTCCTATAAATGGACGAGCGATCTGTAGGCCTATGACGAAACGAAATTGCCGAAGATTCGGGCCGATTGTTTGTGCTATGTACGACGGACATATCATACCATGAAACATATTTGATTACCCAAACCCCGTTATAAAATGTTTCCAATAATGTCACTTTGAAACTTACAAATCCAAAGAAATTTAATGGTAGATATATTTTTAAACATTCATTCGCCCCGTAGTTTGGGATTGACATTTTCACAGTAAGCCTACGGATTTTTTTTCTTAAGAGGAGAAATTGCCTCCCTGTAGCACTAATTTACGATGGAAACTAATTGTCTATATATTATTTCTTAAGGCATCGTCTAACTATATCAGCATCAACTTTTAGTGTGTTGGTTTGCCCTTTTATAGAGTACCCAAGAAACATTAACATGATTTGTTTTCGTACGAGCAACATTTTTTATTTTGGATAAATGCCCGGTGTGTTTCTTTGTTTAATGTAAAGAGAAGTAGGTACTAAATTAATGAAAGCCTGCTTGAAAAGTGGCTGGCTGGCACTCCAAGGAAAAGTACCTACTTCAACAAATGTTCTTCTTGTAATATTGTAATGATAAAGCGTACGACTGTGTATGGTTACAGGATGAACCAAAGCGCATCGTCAGGCGCGTTGGGCCCGGCGGCTCAGGAGAAACCGTTCGCGTGCCCGGTGCCGGGCTGCAAGAAGCGATATAAGAACGTCAACGGCATCAAGTATCATTCCAAGAATGGCCACAAGAAGGATGGCAAGTGAGTAACAGTATTATTTAACTGTTTCCTAGTCACCACTCTGTTTGTCTGAATATGGCTGGTGCATTTAAGTTATATCAGCGGTTGCTGCCATCGTTTTGTGCCATAATGATTATTGAGTTCTATTGAGTCGCAGAGACACACCGGCGCGGCGGCCAGACAATAGATTTTTAATTATGTCTGGTATTTCAAGACATAACAGATTAATAATAATATTCTATCACATACACACAACACCATATAACAGAAACTAAGCAGAGCTTGTACTATGGGTACTAGACAATGGAGAAACGCGAATGTACCGGACGGGCGAACTCGAGGCTAAGGTTACTATGGCGATGGTTACGATAACAGCCGACAAGTCGCTGACGTCTTATACACGGTGTGTGGACTGTACTATAGCGGTTACTGGTCTCGGTGTGGAGGCGCTGAAAGGCGTGTTGTACGATGTGCGGGTCGGGGCTTCGATCAAATAATACACATGCTTCACTGTTCAGTTGTCTTGAGGTTTCTGGCTGGCTCCATTCGGTTCTTGAGGCTTGAAGATGAGGTTTCTTGAGCACCTTATATCGACCGATACTGTTTCGCTTAGGTACCTCAGATCTTTACCGTAACGAGAGCCGGCCAGAAACCACTGTTCAACAAGTTTTATTTTAATTATAAAAATTACACACTTCTGCTTATAGCTACGGAACTATGCTAGCTAGCGCGATGGTACAACCAGTGCCGCGCAGGGCACGAAAAGACCTAGCTAGTGCTATTATTTTCATCTTTCGGAAGTTAGGTCTAGGTATATATATCTTAGGTTTCATGCTAAAAATCTATTATATTGTCTTCTGTTTACGCGAATGTTATTCATTGAAATTAAACTATATACGGATTTTATCGCTTACACTATATTACAAAATTTTGAAACTGTTACACTACTACTAGATACTATTAAACTTTACCAATTTTAAGCTAATTAAATTATTAAAACTATTAAATTATTTAAGTTTACACTTTCCCCGACGTTTCGGTTGCTTTTCAGCAGCCATGGTCACGGGGAGACTAAGATGGTAGTTGCCTCAATGTTCCAGTGTTGTTATTTCAAAGTACCCGAGCATAATTTAATCATTGGTGTTTCTATTTACGCAGAATGAGCTCAGAGTATCATGAAGTCTAGCTGTGGTTTGCTTCTTCTTGGGTTTGACTATTTGAATGACTGGATCCCAAGCTGGTGGTACATTCCAACCATCTTCTCTATTAAAATTAGGATGTTTTTTTGCTGAAAATCTAACTTGCGGTTATATCTGTAAAGAGAAAAAGTTTAATAACTTTAGAACTATGATATATAGGAATATAATTCTTTCAACATCCTATAGCGCCTTTCTTAGCGCACAAATAACACAACAGGTGAAACCTTTTATTAAAGCCTTATGACCTAGGATCCCTAATATACCTAACTTGAGGTAAAAATGTACATTTTATCAGTAATGTTTACATATTCACAAAATATTTCTATAAACTACAGGAAAAATATATTATTACGTTATTTACACTGTTTAACTATATTAATTAGGTCTATATGTGACCTTATTCGACACTATTTCCGAACTATAAACTTTATTGATACAGTATACTTAAATAACACGTATTGAATTTATAATCATAATATGAATCTTAAGTTACTGTTGACGTTGTCGCGAACAATACAAATATACTTTTTTTTTAAATATATTCATATTATACGTAGAAACATGATTGATGGAGAAAAAGTGGAGCAAGTGAAGAAGTTTGTATATTTGGGTACTTTGTTTACAAGGGATGGTAAACATGAGGGAGATATTGAAAGGAGAACGATTGCGGGAAACAAAGTGAATGGAGCTCTACGCGCTTTTATGAACAGTCGAAATGTTTCCGAAAAGGCACGTTTGGCTGTTCATAGAGGACTATTAGTGCCCACACTTATGTATGGAAGTGAAAGTTGGGTATGGCAAAAGAAGCATGAGAGCAGAATAAATGCTATAGAAATGAGAGCGCTGAGAAATATATGTGGTGTGACTCTGAAAGATAGAATAAGGAATAGTGTGATTAGAGAGAGATGCGGCATGAAAGTTGATATAGTGACAAGAATAGAAAAGGGTATGTTAAGCTGGTTTGGGCATCTAGAAAGAATGGACGAGGAAAGACTGACTAAGAAAGTTTATAAGGCTAGTGTGAATGGAACAGTCGCAAGAGGAAGACCTAGGCGAACGTTTCTTGATCAGATCGGAGGCGTTCTGGACAAAGGCCAGGTTAAGAGCACCTTGAACCGACGGGCGTGTATGAGGAATGTGATGAAAGTGAATGAAGCGAGAGAAGTGTGTCAGGATCGTAGCAAATGGAAATCCGTAGTCTCTGCCTACCCCTCTGGGAAACAGGCGTGAATCTATGTATGTATGTATACGTAGAAACACCCAGACCAAGACAAACATTAATGTCCATGCACACAAATATTTGACTTGTGCGGGAATCTAACCCGCGACCTCAGGCGTGGCAGTCGGTTACACTAACCACTACGCCATCCAATAACATTTTCTTATAAAGGTTTGCATATCAATGTCAAAATTTCTACTCTACAACAAAAGACTAGTCATGTAAGGCAATTAAAAAATCTAATTTAGTTATATAACAAAAATAAAATATATATTAAAGATAATTTGATAATTTATTAACAAATTATGTTAGTCTTTACAAAAACTTTACGTTAATAAAATCTCGAGAAAGTTTACGAAACATTCGGATCTATCTGCCCTTGTAAATTAACTTACATGTATAAAAATTAAGAATTATCTGGTATTTGCATGCGATGTCCACATAAAGGAAGTTTGTTTTTCTTGTATACTAAATATTTTTTGAACACACGGCTACACATCAAGTTAGACACTCTATATACGCATACATACGCTACATACAAAATAGAGAATTGTTGGAAAGGAACAGTGCATAGTGGTGTCGATGTAATGGTAAGGATAGAGCGTAGCAAAAATATAACGCACTCTCTCGCACGATTCGCAGCGTTCAACTTCTAATTTTTATTTTTTATTTTTGTTTATTTAGGTTCACCAACGTTTGTATACACAAAAAACAATATTAGAATATACATTTACAACAATTATGACATTAGTGCTACAAACACTTAAAGGTAAACACCGCATGCAAACAATATATCTAAGAATTTTACAGAAAAAGAAACATAATATGTACAAATCAATTAATTAACAAAGTAAATTTACATATATTTATTTATTCATTTATTCAACAGCAGACATATAGCAATATTTAAAAAAGAAAAAGAATGGAAACGGAAGCCTAAAAATGTTAATAAAATCTGTAGTAAAATGAAAATCATAAATTAGGAAGGCTATTCATGATGGTCGCCTTTTGTTTCGCTACAGAGTCGGCATGCAGATCGATTATACCACTGCAGCTATTAATAATTTTGCATAATCTAGCATACGGCGAATTAGCTCCTAATACTGTTCTTCGGAGTGGCGCATGTAATGGGGTAATAGGCACCCGTGGTAATCTTACCGGAACACGAAAGTTAAACATTGCCAGCAAAAGTGATGAGTCAATTTTATTTTTCAATATTTTGACAGCGAACATAGCATCAAGAATTTGTCTACGTTGGTCTAGAGATTTCATGTTAAAATGTAATAATCTTTTTTTGTACGATGGTATATCCCTACACAACCCAGTAGAATACGTCAGATGCCAGAGAAAGCGCTTTTGCACACGTTCCAGTCGTAACGAATGTACTGCATTATGCGGCCGCCAAATTACACTGCCATACTCTAAGTGACTTCTAACAAGGCTGTTGTAAAGGATTATTTTCGCTTTAGTGTTCCTAAGTGTTTTACAGTTTCTTAACACGAAACCTAATAATTTTGAAGATTTTTTAATTATACTGTCAATGTGTGGCGTAAATGTTAATTTAGAGTCGAATATTATACCGAGATCTCGAATTGTATCGACCACTACTAGTTTATGTCTATTTATATAGTAATTAGAGTTAAGTGTATTATGCTTCCTAGAAAATTTTATGTGAAAACATTTACTTGGATTTAAATGCATTTCATTTAACTCACACCACTTGATAAGCCCATTTAAATCACTCTGCAAATAATGTGCATCTTCTTCATCCTCAATTATTTTAACCCTACAGTAGTCGCGTACCTAAAAGTGACGTGTTTGGTCGCGTGGTCTACATATGTATGCTAAAGTGAGGATAATAAAAAGCACACAAAATAATCAAAATTACTGTTTATTTATTTTTTAATCTTAATAACAATACGTTTTCTTTAAAAAAAAACATAACAAAAAGTAAACATATCCTCTATGCTTTAAAAAAATACTCATATAAAAAATACCTCTTTTTTAACTAAATTATGACATAGTTCACATTAAATGAGATCAAAAAAGAAACTATACAATAAAAATGTAATCTAATCAGTATTTTGGAAACATGACAGGCACACAATTTTAGAATGGTCGGGACATATAAATTTTTTGCACGTACTGCACACCTTTCGAGTGCTTCTGTTACGCATTCTACCGCAGTCATGACACCGACCGACATAATTTGTGCGAATAGGTCCTGCAGTTGATGGTTGGCTATCTTGGTGTGGAAGACCCAGAAAGTCTTTTATTTTAAATGTAAGACTTCTTGGCAACGTCTTTTTGTCTAACCTTTGCTGAGCCAGGGGTTTCATCCAAGCTAGAGCCAAGTCTATGAGGAACTCACGGCGACGAACAAATTCAAAATTTTTGTTTGCTGAATGTATGCATAACGCATTGAGGGCACTGATGTTGATTAAATCATAGAATACAGTAACAGGCCATCTTCTTGAGTTTCTAGAGACGTCATAAAGAGAACACATTTTATCAACGAGATCCACACCATTTTTAGTGCGATTATAGTAAGTTATAATCTCTGGTTTTTGCTTATCGCCAGTATCAGCATCAATTGTTGCGTCGTTGTGCATGGTTGACATCAAAATTACCACTTTATTAGGTTTAGCTTTGTAAGATACTAATGTGCACGGTGGGTGGAAACCAAATTTTGATGAATATGTGGGATTTCCTCTTGCCTCTCGGAATAAACGTGGTACTTCTCTCTTGTCCTTTCGTACCGTTCCAACCATTGTGGTACCATTTTCGAATAGTTGGTTTGCAACTTGCAGAGATGAGAACCAATTATCCATGGTTACGTTGATGTTTTTCCCGAAAACTGGACGTACTACTCTCATAACTACATCGCTACGTTCATTACTCAAGCGAAATGGTCCTTCAGGTTGTTGTCCTGCATATATTTCCAAGTTGAACGTGTATGGGTAATGAACGTCGACTAGAGCAAAAACCTTCACCCCATATTTTGCCGGTTTGCTTGGGATATACTGCCTGAATGAACAACGTCCTCTAAAAGATAACAGCTGTTCGTCTAAAGTCATTTCAGCGCTCGGGATGAAAAAGCTTTGGAAGTTTGCGAGAAACAAATCGAAAATTTCACGAATTGGTGACAGTTTGTCAATTTTTGCTCGGTCTTGACGGTTTCTTATGTCATCAAATCTTAAAACTCTTAGAAGGAACTTGAATCTTTGTTCTGAAATGGTTAGATATATAGCATCAACGCCAGTGTGTTTTACATGCTCAAAAATTTGACCTGTGCTCAAACGGTTCATTTTCAACACGCCAGCCATAAGTAATATTCCAATGAAGCCTCTTATTTCAGTAGCATGTGTTGACTTAGCATCCCTCTCTCTAGCATATTTAGTTTTTATGTGTTCAATTTTTATATTAGTGTACGTTGTAATGAGATCAATGATGTTATTATCTAAAAATAGTGACATGCAATCGGTAGGAGTACATTTCTGACGTGCTATTCCTTTGGGACCAGGAGGTACGAAAACAATATTATGCCTCCTGGTTCTTCCCCTATATATAGGAGCAGTTTTTGTCCAGACTGTGTTATCGACACCAAGATATACATCACCACGTCTACTCCTTTGAATAGTTTCGTTTTCAGATTCAGATTCAGCCTCACCTGGAATATCTTGTTCTGATGCTGAGTCAGAAAACTGCTCCTCCAAGTGATCCTCTTCACCATCTGAACTTGAATAGTCACCACGAGGATCCTCATGGCTATCATCTTCGGCCAACCACGCCTCAACCTGAGCCACTTGTCTGTTGTCCATATTTTTCAGAATTTCTAAGTTTTTTTATTAAGCTATCACCTGAAAAATAAATAAAAACATAAATATACGCAATAAAATAAATAATATACAAACAGAATAATTTTATAATAAGATATGAATGAAATATTCGCATATAATAAAAACAACAAGTGCAACAAAAATACTTACGCAATTGGTCGCGTGGCATACATACGTAGACCATGAACTTTGAGGAGCTCCTGTTTCACAACCGCGCACAACGGACGCTTGCGCCGCACTGAGTGCATGCATCAACTATTCAACTTAGAGTACCCGGAGGATCAAATAACTGGCGCTATTAGATATTTGTAAATTTGTTATTTTGTAGGACTGGATTACATATGTAGACCGCGCGACCACTGCAGGGTTAACAAATTTGAGGTCATCCGCATACATAAAAATCTCTGAATACAAAAGAAATTGAGGAAGGTCATTAATAAAATAATTAAACAAAATTGGCCCCAGGATTGAGCCCTGTGGGACACCGGAAGTGATACTGTATGACATTGAGTGATAGCCATTTACAATCACAAAAAAGTGTCTATTTTCTAGGTACGACCGCAACCAGTCCAAAAGAGAGCCCGTGATACCGTATGCACGCAATTTCTTAATTAATCTACTATGGGATATTGTATCGAACGCCTTGCTGAAATCGGTATAAATAACATCAGCTTGTTGCCCACAGTCAATGACCTTCGATAACAACTCCGTGTAAAGCAGCAAGTTAGAACATGTAGATCTTGATCGTACAAAACCATGCTGATGATCGGTCAAATATAGTTGTAAATGATTCTGTATCTGTGGACATACTAGCGATTCAAAGACCTTGGCAAAGACAGATAAAATTGAGATGGGCCTATAGTTGGACACACTAGTATTATCTGTTGACTTAAAGATCGGTACTACTTTAGTGATTTTCCATTTAGATGGAAATACTCCTAAGTGCAATGATTTATTATATATTAATAAAAGGGGTTTAGTTAGCTCGTCTGCGCATGCAACTACAAAACTAGGAGGTATTTCGTCCGCGCCTGCCCCTTTTTTACAATCCAAGCTCTTAAGTTTCTGTGACAATGTATTATATTCTATGAATGGTCTAGTAAGGCTTAAACTATTGTTATATAAATTTCGTAAGAAATCGCAATACAAAGGTTCATTTATTTCGCTATTATTTTGACTAGGTCTATAAACAGATGAAAAATAAGTTGCAAATAAATCACATATTTTTACTGGGTCCGAAGTCGTCGTGGATCCATCAGTCATATGCGTTGGGTACAGACTGGAGCCCCCTCGCTTAGCCTTAATATAGGTCCAAAAGGTCTTTGGATTTGTCACAATTTCTTCACTCACTTTACTCATGTAATTATTGTAACAATACGTTGCAAGTTTATCGCACTGTTTATTGAGTGTTTTTAATTCGATTGCATCCAACGGATTATTGTATTTTAAGAAGCGTGTACGAACTTTGTTTTTTGTATTTAGAAGTTTGATTAAGTTGCGATTGAACCAGGGCGGGTATCTATTTTTATTTATTTTGCAACGGGGTACATAATTTTTAATAGCCGTAGCTAGAATATCATAAAATATGTCAACCATCTTGTCTACATCATCCTGTGCCAACAGCAGATCCCAGTTTTGTTCCCGTAAATATGAACGAATATTTTGGTAGTCCGCTTTATAGAAGTTTGGCCGGCAGCTGTTGGGATTGTTTGGAAGTGAGGTTGCCTCATCTAAGGATATTATTATGTCTAGTGGTGGATGGTGCTGATCAACTTTACTAATTTCAATTAAACTTCTTTTAACTTCGCAAACCTTATGCGTAGATAGTACGAGATCAAGTGTGCGACCTGCAGTGTTAGTTATAAAATTAAACTGTTCTAAATGATTTGTACACGTAAAGTCTAAGAAGATTTCACCTGTGGTTCCTATTGATTTATGACAAATTGGGCCAGATTGCGCTCTCACCGCCCAGTCTATGTTACCCAAGTTAAAATCGCCCACTATGCAGACCTTATCCGTGTCTTTAATTTGTTCAAATACAGAATTACAATGATCTAGATAGTGTTCTAGATGAGTACGACGCACGGGTGGAGGTAGATAAACTGCACATAAAACCAATCGAGATGCTTTCGCAGGACCTCCGCTATCAATGGATACCCAAAGGTCCTCACAGTGACTTTCCCAAATCTTAACGCGTGTAGATCTAAAGTTTTTCTTAACAGCAATCAGTACTCCTCCTCCTTCCCTGCCACACTGCTGACTAGAGCTTTCCCTATCCCTTCGGTATACCATATATCTGCTGTCAAATACCTCGCTATCCATCACAAAGTTGTTAAGCCAAGTTTCGGACAATATAACAATATCATAGTTTTGACTAGCTATTTTATTATAAACGCTATTAGTTTTCGTTCTTAAACCTCTACAATTTACAATTTTGATAATATATAATAAATATAGTTAATAGTTCAAAGTCCCAACAGTCTAGGTTGATGTGTGGCTGTGTACGTATTATTTTAGTCTAGGTTGATGTGTGGCTGTGTACGTATTATTTTACTAGGCGAGATTATTTATAAGATGACAATCAATAATAACGCCGCACCCTACTATTAAGTATACCTAGATGACGTACCTAGTCCTTACGTCCATGACACATCCAATCAAGTATTGCCTTAGTCACTTGTGTTTATCATGTTAATGTCACTTCCGTACCTCTTACTTATGCATTGCGAGCAATCGTTGCTAAGTAGTAACTAGTTTTTGCCCGCGGCTCTACTTGCTCAGAGACAGAACTTTTTTTTGGATGAAATATATATGTCTTTTCTTTACACCTGATGATCAGTCGAGTACCTATTTAAGGTGTGAAAGCGTAACAAACAAACTCACATTCACATTTATAATATTAATTAGGATTCTCTTATACCTACATACTATGCTCATCATAAGTAAGACTGGTTTCAATATTTATTAGCTCACAAGGACAACCACAATATCAAGTGCTCTTAATACGAATTTTATAGCTCTTTATAATAATCAATACTATGCTCTCTCTAACTAATATACTGCCACATATTATTTTCCAGCTGCCTAGAATCTAAATGTGCGATAAGCCGACGGTGTTACTAAGTAATTAAACACTGTTTACAGAGTTAATTGAAAAATGCTAATAACCTTTTAAACATGGCTTATTTATACCTTACGTAGCAACTTTTGTTTTACCACTATTTCTAATTATAGATTTGATTATTTTGGTATAAAATATAAATATTGAAATTGGTTAACACTACACGCGGTCGAAAAAGAAAACAGGAGTGTATCCAAACAATACGCTGCGGGGACGGGCGCATGAAATCATACATACACTTATTAAAATATGTTTTTTGAAAAAGTATTTGTATTTATTAAGTGGTTGAACAAAACTTGTAACTAAGTATGTTGTACAGAAGACACGGTTAAGGGACTACTCACATTTATTCAGCTCTGTTCAGCTTTTGTCCATAGAAAACAACAATTTTGTATGGAGACGCGTACGCGTCCGTTCAGCTTTCCGCGTCTATTCAGCTTTCGCGCCAAATAGGCATAAAATGAGGACAAATTTGTTTTTATCATGCGAATGCTATAGATAGAGTTCAGCAATGTTCTGCGGCGTTCAGGGCTGTACGGCACTGTACGCAGTCGCAACTTGTCGACGAGGACGTCCACGTTTAGCGCCGAACGCGGCGGAACAGCGCTGTATACGGATGGTTCCTGACTCCTTGTCGACAAGTAGCTACCTGCATAGTTCCTGCATGGGTTTGATTTATTATTTATTACCTACGTAATCATTATGCACGCGCCACGCAAGGATTGAGAGAGTTCGGACGTGTTAATTATTTTATGTTTACGAAATAAAATTATGGACGAAGAGAAACTTATATTGCTAGAGCAAAAATATTCATATTACCGTCTTCGCAGCATGTTCAGCGCCGTACGCGGTAGATAGAAGCGTTTCAGCGGAAATAACACGCTATGACGGCTTTTCCCATTTTTACGACGCTGTACGCGGCTGATAGAAGCAAAACTGTATAAGTGTGACTAAAATCGTTCAGCAAAACGCGAATGTAGCTGAATAAGTGTGAGTAGTCCCTTAAAGGATATAAATAGGTATTTTTTTGTTAGTTTTATTGTAATCTATTTTTAAAATTTTTATTAAGGCCGTTTTCTAGATGCAATATTTTGATTAGATAGATACATTAAGGACTACTTATGATGAAATAAATAATGTATTCACTGACACTGTTCTATTTCCCCTATGTACTTACATAGGGGAAGGTCAACAGTGTTCATTTTTCCAGTTTCACGATAAGTACCTAGGTACTGTTATAAATTCATCGCATAAATGAAAATATCATGAAGATGTTTATATATTTGTTTAAACGCGTAAATCAGACAGAGATACCATTTTCTAGATTAGGTATTGGATATTATCCCGATGACGCATACCTACCCTGGGATAGGTGGTAGTTTAATTTTAATGTAATTTAACAGCACTGTAGATGCTTTCCATTGTACTTCTAATATACAATAGCAATTTTTTCATTTCGACATATTTTAAGTACCGTAAGACACACAAAAGACGAAAATATTACATAATATTAAGCATGTCTTTAAGAACTCAAACGTATTGTTACAGCCAGTGCCGTCTATCGGCACTGTGGGGAAGGCTCGGCAGTTCCTTCTAATAATTTATTACAGCGCTATCTATTGACATCTTACTGAACTAAGTAGCTTGTTAGTACGCGAAGACTAGAGAGAACGCTGGCACTTTCTCGAATCTTCGTACTGTTTATATACCACGTATTGCGTTTCTACAAATCTCCAGAAACGCTTTAACCGCGTATAAATGGGGAAGGCCAGCGCTCGCCAAGTCTGTTTACAGTCGTAAGCGGTCAAGTATTCATCGGAGCGAACGGAACCGAAAATACCACAGAGTTTGAAGCTGTTACAGTGGAAAAGTAGTGTGTGTTGTGTTATAACCTTAATTGTCTGTTAGAATAAAAAGTGTTTTAGTCGGTTAGATTGTTTACATTCTTATCCCTCGAACCCAGCACGTAACAGTATGATAATATACGAACTTGAATAATAATGACTCGTGTATTTCACGCACTTTAATAATTACAATAGTCATTGACCTATTTACTTAACTAAGTATGTGCAATCATTTCAATCGATACAGCATTTTATGCAAGTTGCAATGGTTAATAATCTTTCGGTTGCAAGGCGATTAATTTAAAAATTATCTTAGTACTTAGTGAGAATTACTCTTAGAGTTCGAAAAATCTCTTATACCACAGCTTTGTCCGTCTGTCTGTTATACAACTTTCAACTCAATAGCTAGAGACTCGCGGTCAGCGCCATTTGATTCAGCATAGTCGATATACCCTTGAAATGACTATGACCTTTGACCTCTGACCTCAAGGTCACGTGACCTTTGCATATTGCTTGAACCATTTTTTCGAACTCTAAGATTTATGGCAATTCATTGCCGTTTCTCACTTGAAAAAACACACAAACACACACATAATTGACTAAATGTATGTATGTTATAATAATATATGCACTCTTTATAAACTATTCCATAAGCCTCTTCTCAAGTATGATGTCATAGTCCACCACGCTGACCCAGTGTGGCCCTGGGTAGAGCGAGATGAGCAGTGGCTCTAGGCGCCAAATGACAAGGGCGCCTACAGCCAAATACAAAAAAAACAGCAGCAACTACCAGCAGACCATTAAGGCGGTAAATTGTATATTTGGGTTTTTCTTTACTAGATTTTGCCCGCGGCTTCGCTTTGCGTAAATGTAGGTTATAGAAATTTTTTATCGTTCGAAAACAGTACTTTTTTCGTGTGCGTTATGGCAGCAAAATGTTGTGCTTTAGAGAGTTGAGAGTATAGCAAATAATTAGTTCATTGTGAAGGGTAATTTGTTCATAAATAGCAAAATTTGTTCAAGTTGTAGTTGTAAAGTTATTCGAGGAAAACAGATTTTGCTGTAGTAAGTAATGCTTGAAACATTACCCTACCAAAACGTTTTTATAAAATCGTGTCATCCGGGAAATAAATGCATGAATAGAAAGCTTTTGTTGTGTATTAAATGTTTGTGTATAGCAAAATTTGTGTGTGCTGTGGTTCTAGAGTTATTTAAAATTTTGCTGCGGTAACGTTTTAGAATTGCCCAGATCTCAAAAACAGCTCAACGTAGAAGTTTGAAAAAAGACCAATAATAGACTTTAATTAGTTAAAATTTGTTCAAACATTAGTTTTTAATTTGTTTAATGAACACCAATGTAATTAAATGGTGCCGAAATTCAGAAACGGATTTGCATGTAAACCAGTACACTTACAATCAAATAAAAAGCTGTTTCATGTACCCTTGGTACACCTTTATAAATACAGTAAATTTAGATTATGTGACTCTACGCAATATGAATATACAAAGAAATTTAATTTTATATGGTCTGATTTAAATGATCGAATATGCAGTTCCCATAAAACAAGAAAACATGGAATACTATGAACTAATTAAAATGTTCCATCAATAAACAATCCTGTTAATTTCAGCTTTAAATTACGACTATTATATTTCACAAATATTTAATACGCAGTAAAAGCTATCTACTCATGCATTTATTTCCGGGATGAAACGATTTTATAAAAAAGGTTTTGCCACGTTTCAAACATTACTGCAGCAAAATTTGTTTTTCTCGAACAACTTTACAACTACAACTTGAACAAATTTTGCTATTAGTGAACAAATTACTCTTCACGATGTACTAATTATTTGTTAATATAATGATAATAAATATAATAAATAAAATAAAATGTAATAAAATATTGTGCTTTGGAGAGTTAAGAGTACTCTCCAAAGCACAATATTTCATTACATTTTGCTGCGGTAACGCACACACTTTTTCCTGGATGAAATGTACCTTATATCCTTTTCTGTACCTCTGACAACGTATATGCGAAATTTCATGATGTTCTGTCTCGACAGATTTTAGATTTTTATTGTATGTTACGCCTTAGCTACGAGTTGTAAAGGCGTAACAAACAAATAAACTCACATTCGCATTTATAATATTAGTTAGGACTTAACATAAAACTGAAGTAGAATTTATGTGAAGTAAATCTTCGACTAAAGACAATCTCGCTCTACCCTGATCAAGGGCTACAGCCGGTGCTGCAGTAATGGTTGGCATACTGTTAGCTAGGATTATAGTCTCTTTGTAGCCTCACCAATATCTATGGTTAATGGTCGACTTAACAGTTATTTTGTGAAGGGACAACATAAAAATTTTCTCTTTCTTTCATTTCATTTAATAGAAAATATCCGGTTCTGTCCAATCCTGACCAGTACAATAAAAAGTTTAATACTGGACCGAAGAAACGGCTCACGGCTCAAGAATATTTCTGGAAGAAATGGGTACCACTTTTTAATTGACGTAGACCATTGATTCCATAGATAGGAAGATTGATAGGTTTAATTATAAAGTAATTAAGGAGTATCTTAATAGTCCATAGCCAAGTTGTTCAATGTATGAAAATTTTATACAGCCAGTAAATTTAATTGGATGTAGACCAAATTAGGTCCACTATCACATAATATTATAGTATTTTGTGGTATTTTAGGCCTTAAGAGTAAATATTTACCATTATATAATATTTTGTGTATGTACGTTTGCTGTATGATATGGTATGGTATTTAGTTAACGGAAGGTGAATTTTTATAGCTCCTCACTGAACGATAAATGTTGAACCGAGGCGCTTTCAGGAAATCTGTAGTAAGACACCTCGATCAAACGCATCGAGATGTGTAAAGAGCTAAGACAATTAATTCAATTCATCATATTTTCAAAATTTCTTTTAGTTCTACATTTCTGAAATTTTGAAAATATTCGTTACGTGAGTTAAATACAGTATTTTCACATTCTTACAGTATTACGACTCGGTTTGCTAGTATGGTTTTCTGTAGCGGGTGGTTAATATGGTCAGTCAAGTATGGTCAGTATGAAAATAGTTGCAAAAGATTTGTACTCTTTTGTTTTTCGATTACAGCTAAACCGTACGAATAAATCGATTCGTAAAACTGTCACATTGCCAATGTGCTCTTGATAGTGGAAATTATACTTTGCCTTACATGAAAATATGTAAATATTTTGTATATAATTTGCAGGGTAAAAAAGGCCTACAAATGCCAATGCGGCAAAAGCTACAAAACAGCGCAAGGGCTTAAGAGTCACTCGATCTCGCAGCACATTGCCACGAGCGCGGCGCCCGCGGCCGAGCACAAGCTGCACGCGCCTAAGATGCCCGGCCTCGTCGTCACCAGCTCGCCGGCCCAGCGGACTATCAACCTCATCGACGCCGTGGACGGTAACAAACTAGTCCGTATCTACGACACTATCAAAACCAAGGATCTGTCGGCGTTCACCATTCCTAAACACAGCCTCACCAGTCTCAACATCGTGAGCGCGGGTCAGGCTCGCCACTCGGGCCTCCTCACCCCCAGTTCCACGCCCGGCACCAGTCCCGTTGACAAGCTAAAGTTCGAGCGGTCCCCCAAGGTCACCGTGCAGAGTACGCCACAGCTCCCCCATCTCACCAACATTTACGGGAGCGACGCTAACAACTAACCGTCAAATCGTCGACTTAACCAAAACGAATTTAAAGTCATTAGTATAACATACAGTTCCTATGAAAAAAGAAAAAAAAAGTTTGTTCATTTTCATTAGATTTATTTATTAAGTCTCAGTATATGAAGGTGTTTAAGTATTTATGCTAGTGCTTGTGCATGCTTTTCATTTGTATCATTTTTGCACAAATGATTCTCTTCGCACCTTCGTCTAAAGAGGTACTTGTTTCTCAGAGATTGGAGAGTTATTTATTTGTTTTTGTTTAAGATTTTTATGTTGATTAGTTCGTATGTATAATTTATTTAAACGCAATTTTTGTTGATAGCATGGGATGTCGCGGGGTCAAGTTTATTTTATTGGAGATAAGATGTTGTACTACATTTTGTCTTTGGATGTAAAGTCCACTTTGTATAAAGTTATTGCATATTTGGGTGACATTTAGTGACCGATTGTATTGTAGTCACTGTTCACTTTCGCTTCGCAAAGGCTGTGTGGTTGTCGATCGTATGACGACGGATTGTACAAACGACTATCGAACTATTCGTGGAATGTTTAACGTGTTCGTATTTATTTCGATTCGCGTCTTCCCCGCTTGATTATATTAAATTCTCTGTGATCTCTACGCGTGGAGGACTCGACGCCTGCGTCTCTGGATTTAATATCCATTTGTATCTCTTTGTGCCATTATTTCTAACATATGTGTACTTAATAGTATAATTCACGCGAAACGCTTCAGGTTCAAGTTATTTCTCGTAACATTTTCACAGTGTTAGATATTATATTTAAGAAAATTAAAAAAATAAGAAAAATAGCTATCACCTAAGTATCGTTTAGAATAAAAGATATACTCGTAAATGTGATATTTATAAAAGAAAAAGTAAAAAAAAAATGCTAAGCAACGTTTATTTAAATAGTTTTTAAGGCTCTCGGCTGCAAGAGGTTTTATGACTAGGTACGATAAAACTAATTACCATAGAGGATCATAGAGGTGTTTTTTATTGTGTTATATTCTAAACACTAGGTTATTACTCTCCGTATGTATGTTGTTTTTATAATCTTACGGACGCCTATTAGATGTCATATAGTTAACCCTCTCTCCCCTCCTCCGGTGGAACATTTCGTTTCACAAAAATAAAAGAGCTTATTGTAGACTTAGTTTGTTACAAGTACGTACGTAGATGACGATAGTTGCCTATCTTGTTGTGCTGTTTGTCTTACAAATTAACCTTCATTATCGCTTGACAAAGATTGATACGTAATAACGATATATTGATAGCTGTTCTAACGGGTTCCTAATCTATAGGCTTAGTTGAGGTGACATGCTTTACACACATTGCTTGACAACTAGACGACATTAGTATTTTAATAAAGAAATGCGAGCACTAGCTTTGGTATATCATAAATAATGTAGGTTGCTTTACCCAAGCAAAATAATGTCGAAAATAGTAATATAAATGTTATAGATAATTAGCTGCCCAGCTTCTGTAATTGTTGCGCACATTTTGAAATTTGTTGAATGTATAGTTTTTTAGTTATTTCACAAAAACATTTCCTGCTGGGGTAACGTTAGTAACGTTACCGCAGCCAGACATTTTCTATTTTAATGGGAATATTGAAATAAATATTAGCTATATAATTAGTTGTCTAGACGAGGTAAATGTTGCAACTTATTTCGTATTTGTTCTTTCTTCGGCTGCGAAGTTATTCGAGATCCTGCTGGAGTAACGCTTGTGCGTTTGCTGGATCTCTGAAACGATTAAGCGGATTCTAATCATCTTTTGTACATGACTTCGTGACAATTAGTTATAATCAGTTGTGCAATAAAAAAAAACAAAAATAATATATAGATAAGTTGCAACTGACAACTGACAACTAATTATATAGCTAATATTTATTTCAATATTCCCATTAATAAAGAAAATGTCCGGCTGCGGTAACGTTATTAACGTTACCCCAGCAGGAAATGTTTTTGTGAAATAATTAAAAACAATAAATTCTACAAATTTAAAAATGTGCGCAGCAATTACAGAAGCTGGGCAGATAATTACCTATAACATTTAAATTACTATTTTCGATATTATTTTGCTGGGGTAACGCACACAACAATGTACGACTGTACGTATGTACTTGTAACAAATATATTGTAAGACATATAGTTAGGATCTAAAAATATTCTCACAAAATAGATATTGAATCATAAAAAAATTGAATTTTCGGTATTGTTAGAAAGGACCGGTGCTAAAAAAGTGAGAAAGCACATAGACTGCGGAATAAAGTAGGTATATGTATAACGTATGTTCCGAAGGCGAAATTATTTGTAAAGATAGGTCACGGTGCTTAACGGGTAAAAAGTGTGATATTTGGATATTAAAGTATGTAATAATGTGACTACCAAAGACAATGACATTTCAGACTTACGATAAGTATTTATTATATTGTTTTTATCGAAGAAGCTTGCCAGCTCATCGAGTTCAACGAAAATCTATGGCCGGTTTTGATTATTTCAAAAGCCAATTTCAATACAAACAGTAAATGGATAAGGAGACAAGACAATGCAGTTTCCGTTTAATCTCTCGTTAAATCTCTCATGCAGTAACAGTAGGGACAGAGAACCATTGATCTTTATATCCCGGGGACCTCGAACTTATAGATGTTTATAATATCAGACCTGTTTATAAATAGTCCTACTGCTCGGTACGGGTCTTTTCTTAGTATAAGAAGGGTAAGGCCTTAGTCTCCCTAGTGCGCCAATGAAGATTACCAAAATATGTTAATATCTGTTAGCTTCAAACCAGGGATGTTGCGGATGCAGAGATTTTGACATCCGCGCATGCGAATACGGATATTTAACCGGTCGTATACCGCCGGCTCGCATACCAGCCGGCAGATTTATTCCCGTCGTAGGCCGGTGGCTCGCATGCGAGCCACCAAATTGGTTTTACGTTAGCTTAAGCTAAAGCGAAGGCGGCGCGCGGCGTTTTGGCGCCAATTTGGTGGCTCGCATGCGAGCCACCGGCCTACGACGGGTACAAATCTGCCGGCTGGTATGCGAGCCGGCGGTATACGACCGGTTAATGGCTCACATCCGCGAATGAAAAATCGATTCGGAAGCTCCGCAATTGCGGATGCGGATGTTGAAGAAAATTGTGCGTCTTATTTAATAAAAAGTATTATATCACCTTTGCAAGTTCAAACCTATTTTGCAAAGGTTCATAAATTTAGCAATACCTACAATTTTCTGGTGTTTTTTGATTCTGATTTTTACTTGAAGAATTATTGCGCCATGCATCGGCCCAACCATTTTCTTTCTTGTTGCAACCTGCGCTATATCTGGGTCCGCATTAACATCCACGTTGATTATTGCGGATGGGGATGCAGATGTGCAAATCAATGCGGAAGCTCCGCAATTACGGATGCGAATGCGATTATTCGTAACATCCCTAGTTCAATCATTAGAAGATTCAACTAACAGGTTGTATATGAAAGGAACGGTTGACTTGGGCTTACCGAATACCATTCGTTTTAGGAACTTATCAACCGGCCAATATCCAATTTCATTTATTCTATCTGTCCCTAAGTTTACTATATTTTCCTTATTGCAGCCTTCCATGGTTTAGTATGCCTTATAATATACCGTGTATATAAAATTGGACTGGGGTTAAAAGGCTGTAAAGTGGGAATTTCTTCGTGAAACGATTCGTACTTATCACAGCGTGTCGGACAAGTTTGGAACTAACGCGTCTCGAGGGGTACATCCAAAATATTGTAATGTTATCCGGTTAGTTTTAATTCCACATGTCACTGTATAAGACATGCTTATATTTATTAAAGAAAGAAAGGAGTAGGATTCTCAACTTATCTTTATATTTATTGATTAAAAACGAAATAAGTAATTATTTTTAAAGTTTTGTTGTTTTGGAACTGTATAAAAAGAGGTTTTTTAAAGTTCCGTCCTCGCTATTGGAAATTGAAATTATTTATTGCAAAACAGGCCATGCTTGCCGACAAATTTTCGTTGTAGGTTTCTTTCCATTAATTAGTAATATTAGAATAACTAATTTTGGTAGGAGTACGTATACAGGCAAGGCAGAGATGTGTATAATTTCAGTTTAGCTTGGAGGCTAATATGCGCTGGCTTAGCAAATCGCAACGATTAGCTTTGTGTGGATAATTTAATTAATTGTAACACTCACGGTTTTACGTATCTAAGACTAATTCGAGTGTGGCACATGTTTGGTAGATCTAGATTTGAATGTTTAAAATAACTTGGTGTATATTTGCCGCTGCAAGATTTTATAAAAATAATATATATAGCGATATATATATATTTTTTTCTCTCTTACAACCCATTGCTGATGTTGAAATTTTATCTAATTCCAATGAATGTAAAATGTTTTCAAACCTTGTATAATTGAAAATCTATACTTATGTTTGTGCCACGACATATTAACAAGAAAAGTAATTTCAACTCCACGTTTTATTTAGTTTGCATAAGGCAGAGTGTGTTTCTTATCATTGTAAAATGTGGTTTTCTATATTCAAGTGGCGATTAAATAAATAACATATCACCGGCAGTGTTAGAAAATCTAGCTTTGCCGGCAAAGCTGAATGCAAATTTTGCCGGTGACATAATATTTAAATATTTATGGTTTTTTACTGACGTATGATAAGCTGCTCATTTTTATTGTAATTTCGTTTCGACATAGATTCATTGAACATTGTTAGTCATGTTTAATTTAAGACTGATAGTTGGTTTATAGATGTTGTCTCCTTAATTTATTTTGTGTGCAGTAGAAAGACATTTTTGTATTGTGAGGACGATTTGTAAAAATATTAAAAAAACACCTGATGTTAATTTTTGAATTAGATGTGTGCCGACTATTTGCTAAGCTAATGGGTTTTATTAAAACGTGTGATGGCCTACAGCTGTGTTACAAATTACACTACACTTACACGTGTGTGTTGTGTTTGTGTATCTGCGACACCGTTTCGACTATGCACGGAGGATAGCCGAAAAGAGGTTAAAGCCTCATAACAATGTAATTTTTACGATTGTTTTAATTAATCTGTGCAAATAAACAATCATCACATTGAGCTATTTGTGAGGGCCTTTTGATCAGCATCCGGTTTCGACTAAACTTTTATGTAACTTTGCATATTTTTAATGTATAGTGAAAACTTACTATGTTTAAAGTATACGAGACTAGTGGGTAGTCGGCATATTTCTTTGTAACAATAACTTAAAAGAGACACTTGGTGTCTTTACCGTTAGCTACTTAGGTACAGGTATTTCTAAATTTGTTTAACCCTTAATTTCTCTCACGAGGTATATCATGTTCAGCAGCCTCAAAGGCCACATTTTATTGATTGCGACGATTATATTTAACAATTTAATAGAACGTATTCGCGTTCAGAAAGCTATGTTTTATGTTAGAAAAAAAATCAAAATGTCTTTTTTATTATTTTATTGTTGTCTTATAATTTTAACGAGCTGCAATCAATTGCATTTAGAAATTATTAACTATTTATTCAAAGTTAAATATCAACTATAGGACTAGAAGTCTAACACTCAGTGTTTTATTACATTTAAAGTGTATTAATTATCTAATTTACGAAAACTGTGATCAAGAAAATTATTCTCAAAAATGTCTCAGCATTTAATTACACTTTAAAAAATGTGTTATATTTTCATAATATCTTAAACTTAAATAAACCAACTGTATGCATGTGATTTCTTGTTTGATTAAGATAAACAAATTAGATATGGAGAAGGCCCTGTCAATCCCTTGTAATTTTAATGTCATTTGACGAGTAATTAAGGGTTAAAATAATTGTTATCTAGTCTCAAAAAGTGACAGAAAAATTAATATTTTATTTTCTATATGCGTGGCGTCAATTAAAGAAATGACCAATTTTAACATTGTTGTTTATATTGGATAAAAAAAAGTGTACGAGATTTTTGTATAGCGATATTTGTAATATTACACACACAAACACACACATGAATTGTGTTGAAGATATCCATAGCATTCTACACAGTGATATATGTATGAGTATATAACGCAGGTGGAAAAAAATTCAGCACGAATTGTCAATTGTCTAATTTGTACCGAAAGTATTTGCCGGTATTTATCTGTTACATTAATTTTAAGTGTATCTTAGACAAATTATTTTTCTTTTTTAATATTTAAGGGCTTTCCTCTTGTCGGTGGAATATACACGACCATTCTGAATTTTTGGCTAAAATCTTGAAATCCTTATAAAGCCAAAATAAAAACAATAATTAAAACATGTGCGTCCCACGTAGGTCTGCGTTATGCCATTTCAGGAGAACCTCTGTTCTTCACAGGGAAATTCATGTGGTACTTATCTCTTGAGCTGATATCACTCCAATTACTTTGCAAAATAGTAAACGGCGCTAGTGATACGTCTGGTGTTCCAAGCACCCATAGACTATTGAAATAGCTGACCATCAAGCAAGACATTTGCTTGTTTATTGCTTTGCTCAGACTAGCCAAAAATTGTACAGCAATATTCCTACCTGGGTTTGTGAGGAAAGATGAGCAAAAACCATGATTAGCCGCTATTTTACTTTATCCGTCAAAGATGCTAGCGATCTACAATTCAGTATAACGTTTTTGTTGTATGAAAAATAAACTATGCTTGTCACTAACAATATACTTTTGTACAGTCACCGACATTGGTCGATAAACGTTCCTGACATTTTGATTTGCTCTATCATACACAGTATGATAATTATTAATCTCTCACAATAGTAATAGTTAAAGGATTGTTTTTTAATCACATTATATCACCATAGAACAATATTTAGGCGTTATTTATTTATAAAATATTGTTACAAATTTATTTAATGTTCAGCTAGTTATGACTTATGCCGCTGACTGTAGCAGAAATAACTTCAAAAACTCTGTGATTACTTTGGAATGTATTTTTAACCGACTTAAAAAAGGAGGTTCTCTATTCTATCGATTTTTTCTTGACTGTTTTCACTGAGGTCACACAATAATAATACTCGTGCTAGTTTTCATACAGTTTGTCGGTTGCGTTATCTACTTATTCATTATTGTGTCATGCGCTCATATTGTTTTATAGCTCAATAAACCTGTTTTTCCTCAATGTATTTATCCCGTTAACGGTTGTGAGTAAGGTATACATGTAAGTTTGTGTCGTGTGCGGTCGGTGAAGACGCCTTTTATTATTATTTTATAAAATAAATGTTATGATACGGTAATTGTAATTCATGTATAATAATTTAGAGAATATGGTTTGAAAGCAATCTTGCTTTGAAACTAAAATCACCCGTGATACACATCTAAATCTTGGATATAGTTCTCAAATGAGTCTTTTGCAGATTTATATTCCTTAACACAGTGGTTCTCAATTAGTCTTCCTCTAAGTACCTCTTCCAAGAGCTCATACGTGCGTAGCCGCGTGCGTTGCGTTAGTGCGATTGTTTTTGCTGGTTAAATGATCTTATTCAGTATCCTAACATCTTTACATATATAATTCTACTGTACGTGTGTATGTCACTGTACTCCTCCTAAACGGCTGGACCGATTTTGATATTTTTTTTTGTGTGTGTTCATCTGGATTCGAGGATGGTTTAGACATGTGGTTTTTTTTTCGTGTGGACAGGACAACGTCTGTCTGGACAGTTAGTTTTATATATATCTTGGGGTACACGTACTTCTATTTAAGAAACATTGCTTTAAGCCTCATACTAAGATAAGACCTACAATTAGATCGACAAGAGTCAAATTATTATAATTGAATGAATTACCGTGTCATTTTAAATCGATGTTTACAGTCAGTTGCCTTTATAATAATTCGCGATGTATAGTTCACCGACCGCATTATTGTAAACTCAATGTGACCCCCTAGTGACCCTATTTCCATATCCACTCTTTAGCTGAAGACTGTGGACTCGTCACAATAAACTTGCCAAATTATAGACATTACATTAGAATGTAAAGTATGAAAAAAATGTGTATGTCACAGTGTTTGACTGGCTTTGATGTAATGCTAAATTACAAGTATTGGAATTAAGTAGTTATCGCAGATACATTTAGCAATATAAGCTGAATATATAACAAATTCGTAAAATTGTCTTACGTTTACGCGAATATTATACATTGAAATTAACACGTTGAATACCATGTAGCAGACACTATAGAAAATGTATTGTTCGCGGTCATTGATCGGCTGGATTAAAAATTTTATATACCTATAGTATTTTAATTTCAAATTACGCAAGAGTATTTAATTGTATCAGAATTATTTTTTCGTAATTTTCTTAAGTATTACTGCTATTTTTGCCATTATATTATTCATTTGTTGTAATGATAAAATATTGAGGTATTCGAAATCTCGCAAGTGTGTATCAACTTATATTGCTGACAATACCAATAATGCATTAAATGCTCCTAATCACTCGTCGATTACAAGCATTTTAAACAGCATGCAAATTTCTATAAGAGTAATTAAACATATTTCTCTTCATTCATCTGTCAAGTCTTAAGAATACCAGACATAATTAACTATCTATCGTCTGGCCCTCGGTGTGCCACTGCGACTCAATAGGTTAAACAGGCCATATTAAGGAGAGAACTAATGTGTTAGATTGATGAACTTGCGATATCTATTTAACTCTTTAATGGCCAGTTTCACAATTATCAAGTAAAAGTTATCCGAAAGATAAATCGAATGCTGTCTCAATCTTGTTAGGTTTAAGAGGAGAGATGGCGAGACTTTTATCTTATAGATAAATGCTATTTGGAGGTTGTGGAACAAGCCCTAATACTTGTTGTCAAAATTTTGTACCCATATTGGAAAGACTTACCGTGATTCGGTCAGATGTGTCGATGTTATAGAAAGTAAGTGCGATTTTATGTGATGCCTACATTCAAAATAAATGTTCCCATGTCGTCTTGAAAATAAACGCAAACCGCAAATATATGTTTATAGTTTTATTTCACTAATATGTGGTTATAATTATACTAAATAATATTATTATACTTATTTTTGTATCACTGGCTTAATAATATATTTTAATATACACGACTTTACCACATTATTTAGATACAGAATGGCTAGTCGGAAGAACGCGCACATAGATTTGTGTATATCGCAAACGAGACTCAAGTGATCGAATGTATGGCAATAGCCTAATGTAACCATAAATCTTAATTTCTTTAAAAAGACAGCATGAGGAATAGTGTCTGCATCGCGGAAGACTTACGAACATGAATATAATCAAGTCTAAGGACAGTCAGACTTGGAATCACTATCGATAGGATCTTTGAGCACTGCGGTAGCGGAGAGACCAGTTGTACCAATGCGCCATCCGCGCATTCAAATTCAGCGTACGCACGCGACTGTGTTTTCATGTGTTAAATTAAGCGGGCGAAACAATTGAGTACCATTTTTACTCTGTTTATTAACAGTATTTTTTGTTTTGTTTACTAGAAACTGAAGAAAACCGATATGAATTTACACATTCCAAAATATTAAAATAATGGTTAATAGGTAATTATTGACCGGCATTAGTGCTATAAATAAAAAAAGGAGAAAAGTTCTTTTTTAAAATTTTGATAAGTGTAAGTTCATAATATGTTTACCTCAAATTTTCAATAATGATTTAACCAAAAGTTGACCACTAGGCAAATTCTAGTTTAAGTAAAAGGAAAAAATTGCGTGGCCGTAACTGAAGCATAATTCAGCCATAGTACAAAAAATATCACATGATACATGTAAAACACGAATAGCAGAAATGGTGTTCACTTCTTGGTAGTCAGTCGTTCGCAGAGAGAGGTGATCTTGGCGTATTTCGTAGGCTCGTTTAACGGACACTTCTTTTGGACGAATAGCAGAGCACTTTCATCTTTTTGTTCAAACGCCACCTCCGCTGCTTCTTCGTAAAAACTGAAAGAAAAATCATACGGAGTTGATTTTTATGATGGTAGAAATCTTTTTACTTGACCACATTCATATTCACTCACGCGTTATTAAAATAACGCTAGGTACACACAGCGACGCATCAACCTAGACTGTTTGGACTTACAACTATTAGAAGTTGAACGCTGCAAATTGTGCGAGAGAGTGCGTTATATTTTTGCTACGCTCTATCCTTACCATTACATCGACACCACTATACACTGTCCCTTTCCGACAATTCTCAATTTTGTTTGTAGCGTAGTTATGCGTATAATGGGGGTCTAACTTGATGTGTGACCGTGTGTACTAACTTGGGACAATTCGTGTATGTATTTATGGACAAGGTATTCGAAAAACTTATTTGGTACATCTTTTTACAGTTTTGTAGAAGTTTTGCCCGTGAGGAGTCGAACCCACAATACTCGGTGCACTGGTGAACACTAAAGTCACTGCACTGTCGCTGTTCGTGCAGTCTTCAGTTCAGTTTATATAATTAGTTTATTAATAATATACCCCTCAATATGAATACTTTCCAGCATCGCAGGTAAGTCTACAAAATAGAAAAAAGTGTAAATACAGTGTAAGTACATAAAACTTACCCAGCTTTCACATAATATTTGACTTTGATTTCATCTCTGCACTTCGGCAAGTATTTCAAAGCTTCATCGTTCTTCCCATACTTGAGACATGCGTCCACAAAAGGCTCGTAGCCAACGGGCGATTTCTTTGATTTGGAAAATTTGTCCAATTCTTCCCAGTCGTCTTTCTCAGCCAGCTTTAGGATACGTAGCCACCAGTATCTGTGAAAATAAAGTACTAATATGTACTTGGTTATAGTTCTACGCATTTTTAAGTATTTGAGAAACCAGGCGATTACTAGTCTTGCCCATAGCGATGATTAAATCAATTTGCATTTTTCCAGTAACTGGGCATCCTAACTAATATTATAAATAGGAAAGTGAGTCTGTTTTTAATTTTTTACGCTTTCGTGCCTTAATTACTCGACCGATCATCATGAAATTTCACCATTCATACATTCGCACACACGTCAGGGAAACAGAAAAAGGCAGGGTACATTTCATCCAGGAAAAAGTACTGTTACTAATCTAACCTATATTTACGCGAGCAAAGCCGCGGGTAAAATGTAGTTGGTTATATTTTTATGCTTAATTAAGTATTGAGAAGTCTGGCGATTGTATTGCCCATGAACGATGATTAAATCGATTTGAAATTTGCCAGTAAAAACTGCATTGTAAATATAGTAGACTTTTATCGTCAACAAGACTTTTATCGTAAACATTATTACAAGTGAGTCTTAAATACAAGCGCAAGATTCTGTATTACAGTACTTACCTTCTATCAGGCATTTTATATTCAGCGCGCAGTTTGTCGGCCAGTTTGACCTCACCTTGGTCGAGCAGTGTCTTCACAGTGTCCTGTAGGGACAGCCCCACGAACCGACTGCCGTACGTTTCCTGCAGCGACGATTGTTGTTTACATAGCTTCCGTGCGTCTTCACATATTGACACACCTATAAACAGATAAAAATAATTTTAAAGGAGACTGACCATTTATATATGGAAGTGGGCCCAAGTGCTGCCCAATACTGACACATAGTGCATAATGTTTCTTAGCCTAATACTAGTCTGTAAGCTAAAGCACATCAAAATCTATCGAAGGAGTACCTAGAAAAATATATTTTTGTACGGATTTTTAACTGAGCAAAAATCATAATTAACTGCTTATGGGACGGCAAACCGTCACGATCGGAGAGGTGAGGCGCAGGACTCACTGATTAACGTGCCCTCTGAAGCACGGGGCTGAAACACTTCCTGACTCTGGGCTGTTATTGGGAATTAAACATAATCACACTTTTTGGCCCGACCCGGGATTGGAACCCAAGACCTCATTATTTATCAATTATTATAAATTGTATTTTTATATTATTATTTTATATTTTTGTTTAATAATACATAGAAAAACCAACATTTTATTACAAATATTTTATAATTATGAACTTATTCTCAAAGATAACATACCCAAATCATTTTTGCCCTTTTTATAGCACTCTCTAGCTGATATAAGTGATGCTTCAATACTGCCGGGGTTGGTCTGGTCTATCGCGTCACGGATGTGCGTAGCGGCTTGGCCCTGGAAGTCGTCCTCTTGTACGTATACTTGCCGCAGAGCTTCGCGATTGTGTAAAGCACAATACTTGATGTACAGGGCGTGAGCAAGAGGGAAGCCGCGGATTGTGAGCTAAACAAAAATATAATGCATTACTTAAATATTAAAGACAAATTACAAAAAAATAATTTCCTTATTGCAAAATTATAAGGTAACGCCATCTAGCGGCTTAAGAATTTAACAATCATGCATACATTGTTACAGTGTAGATATTGGTATCACTAAATACCGATAGGTGGCGCTTAGGACAAACAGGTTAATAATTTATTATTTTATTTATTTATCTTTATTAATTTAGTTTAATTAGTGTATACTTACTTCAAACTCTCGTTTGCCCATTTTTTCTTTCAAATGTAATAAGACTATGTAAACCAAATCGGTGTCCCCGCTAACCGTTGCTTTTCGTAAAGCGGTTGGTCCTTCTCCCAGTGATAAAAGTAGAGGCACTTGTAATTTACTATGAGTTTCATATTCCAAAATCTGAAATGTATATAAAAAAGTATATAAAATAAAAATCAAGTCAAAAAGCCAACGTTACGTGGTATTCCCAGGCGGTCACCCATCCAAGTACTAACCACGCCCGATGTTGCTTAACTTCGGTGATCGGACGAGAACCGGTGTTTTCAACGTGGTATGAACGTTGGCGAGCACAAAATAAAATTTTGTGTATTAATTAATATTTGTATGAAGTACTTATGTTTCTATTTTGAATGAATATGTGCAATAAACATAATTATTATATACCAATGATCATACACCATGATGGCGTCAATCTAATATAATAGATATAAGATAGCAGGTGCATAAACAACGGAGCCGAAGAATTGATAGAATAATAAAGTTCCAAATATAAAAAGCTTTCAATGACCCTTCATTTTAAAATCTGAGTCTGGCTTAGTTATGCTTGGGATGTTCAGTAAATTACGTTTACTAATAATATTTCAATTTCATAATAGAAATCACGATCACAATCGGTCTTATAAAAACATAAGTATCTATGTATTTAAAGTACAACTGTACAAGTTAGGCTGGTTAAAATCTTAATTCCATTAATTTCTATGTGATGTTTTTATATGCACAGTATAAATTAATAATAAAATGTTCGCGAAAATATGTAACGTCCTCCAACTCACACTATGACTATGGCATAACCCTTCTCACCCCGAGAAGAGGCCTTTGCCCAGCAGTGGGACAATTTATATACAGGGCTGATATCATACTAGCTGACCCGCGCAACTTCGTCTGCTTCACATAAGAGAAATTTCCCCGTTTTTGTAACATTTTCCATTAATGCTCCGCTCCTATTAGTGGTAGCGTGATATTACATAGCCTATAGCCTTCGTCAGAAAATGGGGTACCAAACACAAAAAAAAATATTATTTAATTTTTTTTATTAATTCGATCTTGTAGTTCCTGAGATTAGCGCGTTCAACGAAACAAACAAACTGTTCAGATTTATAACATTAATACAGAAGTATAGATTTACTAAATATTCAGTGGCTTAAAACTTACTTTGATGGCGAGCGCCTTTCTTCCTTTGTCAGCGGCTCTCATGGCAATAGTGGTGTAAGATATCCCGGGCACATTGCGTAGCTTTTCGCCTATTTCACGAGCAGCGCTCTCATTGTCCAAATGTGGTTGAGTCACCTGTCAAAATTATTGTGAAAGACTATTCAACGGCCTGGAGAAACAGAATAATATTTTATATAGCTGAAAACAGGCAACGGGCAATCATGCTCGGTATTTATAAAAACCTTTTTGGAAAGCTTGATGTTACAGCCGTGGTCACAAGGACCCACCGGCGGCCAATCACCAAGGTTTTCAATTATATCTGGCATTCCAACACACAGATGAATGAATACCCGTTTTCAGACAAAATATATCTACGACGTGATTATATACATACATGGGATAATACCAAAGTATTTCTAGACTAAGAAACTATTTGTTAAAAATGGATTAATTTACACCATTCCATTTATTAACAGTGATATAGGAAATCATCTCAGCAACTATTCGAGTCATAGTATACATTGTTAAACACAAATCCTTACATACAATAATAAAAAATATAAGTACCTTATAACATGCCCAGTGAGAAAGGACCCTGGTCCTACCGTCTTTGAGCTGGAGATACGAAGCGATGTGACCAGCGAGGCAGTGCAAGCGCCGCCAAATTAATCGGTCGAGTAATACCCGTTCACCGAGGTTACCCATTCTGATTATTACAGTTAAGGTATACATCCTTACTAAAATTATAAATTCAACAGTCTTTCTGTCTGTCTGTTACCTTTTTACTTGGCTAAACCACTCAACCGATTTAGATAAAATTTGGTACAGATATAGTTTAAAACCTGGGGACGGACATTGGCAACTTTTTTTTGATATAGGTACCACGCGGGTAGAGCCGCGCACAAAAGCTAGTAGTTTATGTTACTTTAATTTCTTTTTTACAAGACAACTCCCGCACTAGATATAAATCCTGTATCGCGGGGGACTTTACAAACATTCAAAGAACGGACACAAAGACCCAGAGACGGAACAACCATTTGTAGATTGCACAAAGTTTTGTCCCGTGTGGGGATCGAACCCACAATACTCATCGCGGCGGCAGTGGCGAGGCGCCCACTTAAGGCCACTACGCCATCTGTGCAGTCATAATGTTGGCTTCTATAGTTAATACTATATTGGCTTCTATTTACTACAGTCAAATTACGGTTTACGTATGAGTATATATATCTATATATATCTTAAAATGGTTCATTTTATAACCTTATATGTATATCTATGCCTCCTGTGACGAAAGTCAAAAATCAACACTTTACAGGAGTACAAAAACAACATATAAACAAGTGAGAATCGGCAATGAATTGCCGTAAATCTTAGAGTTCGAAAAAATGGTTCAAGTAATATGCAAAGGTCACGTGATACCACGTGTCAGAGGTCAAAGGTCATAGTCATTTCGGGGGTATATCGACTATGCTGAGTCGAATGGCGTTGACCGCGAGTCTCTAGCTCTTACGGTTCTTGAGTTGAAAGTTTTATAACAGACGGACGGACGGACAAACCTGTTGTATAAGAGTTTTTTCGAACTCTGAAAAATCTAGTTCTAAGTGCGCTAGGTTAAACTAGAGTACTACTTTTTTGTAGATAAAAGCAATCACTTTCATTGTTCATTTACATTTTTCTGTACAATATTATATTTTTAAAGTAATTCTTAAAAACCTGTAAGTTGTTTCTTTTTATTTCTAATACATGCTAAAATGACGTAATAAATGATACAACTACAGTTAAATTATATTGCACTTTTGTTGTCTTCGTGTAAGATGAAAAATTAAATGTGCAAATAAATATAATATATCACACTTATACCATTTAATTACTTATAGAGGTTACAACTTGAAATATTTATATGACTATATTCACGATATTTTTGCAAAAATCCTGGCAGTTATATCAATTGGCACCAAATTATCTCCGACATTATGGTCTTCAACCGTGTGCAATATTTTTTATCGCGGTTCTTTTCATTTTACTAAAATAATAGTATCCTATGTTATAACATCAGCTATCTGCCAGTAAAAGTCCCGTCAAAATCGGTCCAGCTGTTTCAGAGCTTAGCCAGCACAAACAGACAGACACACAGACAACAATTTTAAAAATTGTTTTTTCGTTTTTAGAACCGTATATATATATGTTATTTTCATATGCATTTAGTAAAAAGCTGTTATTTTGACATTACAAACAGAAACTTCAATTTTATTTGTTTGTATAGATGTGTTGTTATTATAAATATTTAGAAATGTACACTAATAACAGGTATGTCGGCGCACGAGCACCGAGCAACGGCGGCGGAGGAGGACGACGGGCGCGGGGAGGTGGCCCTCTTCGCACGATATATCACTCCGCGCAGCACACCCGCCCGCGACACTCGCTACCTTACATTTTCATATACTTATATTCTTATTTATATTACAAGTTATATTTTATACAGTCCACTCTTTTATTTGGTCTCAACAATAGGACTCTTTTAGACAGGTATCATAATAACATATTGAAAAGGATACTGCACAGAAGTAAGCGGTATGGCAACTTTGGGGTCTCGCACAGCGTTCAATACCCTGAGCCATCGACAGGTTTTGACATAGAGGTCTGTCAGCTCGGGGTCTATGATGAAGGACTTGCCGAACTGGGCGGCCCGGATGAGGGTCTTCTGGACCTCAGGGTTGAACTCCGCGGCTGCGGCTTCGATACAGTCTTGCACGGCCGTTTGTAGGTCCGGCTTTACAAGTCTTATGTATTCGTCGGCTTTGTGGCTGCGTTTCTGTAAAAATAAAACATCATATTTTAGGATCATTACGTATATCTGATAAATAACCCAGGTGCCCCCGGTGCCCCCCGTATCCCCGGCTCAAAACAAATTATTTTAAATATTATGACAATTATTTGTTCAAATGTTATTTATTTATAACTAGATTTTGCGCGCGGCTTCGCTCGCGTGAATTGAAAGTGGATATAGTGACAAGAATAGAAAAGGGTATGTTAAGCTGGTTTGGGCATGTAGAAAGAATGGTCGAGAAAGGACTGACTAAGAATGTTTATAAGGCTAGTGTGAATGGAACAGTCACAAGAGGAAGACCTAGGCGACGTTTCTCGATCAGATCGGAGACGTTCTGGACAAAGGCCAGGTTAAGAGCACCTTAAACCGGCGAGCGTGTATAAGGAATGTGATGAAAGTGAATGAAGTCAGAGAAGTGTGTCAGGAACGTAGCAAATGGAAATCCGTAGTCTCAGCCTACCCCTATGGGAAACAGGCGTGAATCTATGTATATTTCTTCTTATCAACTTATCTATTACTATCTATACCTCACAAGTCTCACAACCAAGCCATTCTTGTTTCATTCAAATCTAATGTCTAAACCAGAGGTTCCCAGACTTTTTTCTCATAGACCACATTCAATATTTAGCAGGTCCCGGTGGACCCCCTTCAGCTTCATTTCTACCATATTTCTAGGCATTCGGATTTATATTATTATATTATAAATAAATAAGATAAATACTGGTGAAGAATGACCTTTTTTTTTTGAAAATCTCTGGACAGAAGTTACCACGATTTTAGAAATTTACTATCGTAAAATCGGTATTACTTTATTTATTATATATTCTAATATGGAATATACAAGTTTTTACAAGTAACAGTCGCACGCTAATAAATTTTCGTGGACCTCCGCTTACGAATTGTGGACCCCCATTTTTTTGTCACGCCTACGTAGACCCCCGTCGAGCACGTCCACCTGGACCATTTTGGGAACTAATGGTCTAAACAAAAAACTCATATAAAATATATATAAAATAATATATTGTAAATAAAATGGTGCATAATTTTTGAATTGCAGTGCATTTGAATTTCAAATAATAGAAATAAATGCATTATGAACAATAAAAAATGGACCAAAAAGAGCCAACATCACGTGGTATTCCCAGGCGGTCACCCATCCAAGTAATAACCACGCCCGATGTTGCTTAACTTCGGTGATCGGACGAGAACCTGTGTATTCAACGTAGTATGGACGTTGGCGAACATTGAACTAAATATGTTGAATAGTTGAAGGTATTATGACGTAATTTGGTATGATGTCATGATCGATTCAAGGTATAGGCTATACTATAAATATAATAAATAATTTACTGACTGCACGGTTAGCGTAGTGTTTTTTTTTTTTGTAATTGGCCGCTTCGCCTCTGCTGCCACGCTTACGTGATCGAACCCATAACACTCGGCGCGCCGAGTGTTATGGGTTCGATCACGTAATAATAATATCAGCCCTGTATTAAACTGTCCCACTGCTGGGCACGGGCCTCTTCTCACTGTGATAAGGGTTAGGCCATAGTCCACCACGCTGGACTAGTGCGGGTTGGCAGACTTCACATATCTTCAAGAAGATTATGGAGAACTCTCAGATATGCAAGTTTCCTGACGATGTTTTCCTTCACCGTTAAAGCAAGCGATAATTAACTATTTAATACGCATAAAACTTCGAAAAATCAGAGATGCGCGCCTTGGGTTCGAACTCGAGACTTCTGCGTGGCAGTCCAACGGTTTTTACTACTAGGCTATCGCTGATCCCCACACGGGACAAAAATTTGTGTGATCCACAAATACTCGCTCCGTGTCTGGGTGTTCTTTGTTTAAATATTAGTCAAATCCCCGGCGACACAGATATAAATGCAAGTGAGGAAGTTGTATTTGTTAAAAAATAAAAGTTATAATAAATTTCATTTTTATTTATGTCTGTTTGTGTCTATAAATATATTTTATATTTTGTATTGAACCAATTTAGTAGTAACCCATTCAAGTACCTAATAGACATCCCTGACATTACATGTGTTCCGTTTTTTAAAGAGAACTGGTACCAGCATCTGTGATGAACGATAACAAGCATTATTATTTTTAAAAAAACCTTTGTTCAGCGTGTAACACAAAGTTGTGGTCATATATTATATGAAAACCGTAATGTATATCTCAAAAATAAGCCATGTGCCCTAATAACCAGACCATTTTCTTTTAATTTAATAAGAATGTCAAAGATTTTATTTATTTATTATTATAAAATCAAAACAAAGGCATTATATCACCATTAAAATTGCGCCTGGTCATTTTAGAGTTCACAGAGGTTACTGTGTCAGCTGTTAGTGTTTAATATAGACTAGAATGTGCTGATGATCGATAAAAAGAACGCTATATTTTAGTGAAAATTATGTAAATGGATTTCTTTGTCGTGGATTCTCATTGCACAGCGACTGCAATACGGCCACACCTCCTTGTTACACGCTGTATAATTATATAGCTTTTGTCAGCGGCTTCGCTATCTTATACTTTTAAACGTACGTTCAACTGAAGAGATCGTTAAAAACGTACTGTTTAAACTGGTTAGGTTATGTTAGAAACAATACGTACTTTAAAATAAAATATAGCCCGTGTTACTCAGTGATAATAAAATGTAGCTTCCTAATGGTCAAAGTGATTCGCACGGCCCCGCCGATTGCGGTTTTGTCGAGGATCACCGTGGTAGGTTTAGTCGCTATTCCGGGAGGTCCATTATTATCTTCATTAGCACCTTTCTCTTTTACCTCGGTGAGTCCGACATAACCCCTCCGCCCGCCCTCGCGGAGGGGTATGCGTCAATGGTCAATGAATTCCCACAAGTAAAAAAAACTTTTCTAATGGTCAAAGAATTTTTTAAATAGATTTAGCAGTTTTTGGGTTAAATCCGTACAAATATTAGTATAGGTATAGATTTACCTGAAAATGTTTTGAAGCTTCAACCAAATATGACCCGGGAGCGGTACTGCTAAGCCTAAATATCTTCTCGACGACAAGTGGAACTTTTTGTATGAGTTCATGCGTCAGTTCGGAGACAACTCGGACGCAATCCATCTCTTGTATGAGATGAAACGGTCCGTCGTAGGGGTATTGGTAGAAGTTCCCTTTAGAACCGTATATGCGCATAGTTTCATCCCAATGTGCTACAACCGCTTGGGATCCGCACCTGCAATAAAATAAAAAGACACCTGCAATGAGGGCTATCGCGCTTGGATTCACTGCTAGAGGTGCTAGTGGATAGTGAGGTCTCTAGACGTCATACTCTATAGTCACGTTAACAGTAACTTTAGAAACTGACAATGATCACCGCCAAATACGACTTTTGACAGCAGCTTGTGACAGGATTGATAGGACCTTAGTCCTTACTCGCTAGTGGCGCCGACTGGTGAGCACAAAAACGATAACCCCCATTGGTTCTTTCGTACAATTCGTAAATATAGTCAAAAGTCAAACGGTCGGAACGCGAGTCATACCTACGCGCCTCGAGGCCAGTATGCACTCGGTTCGCAACCAGTCGCAAATGCGCCGCAGCGATGAATGGACGGTGTGATGGTTTTGTATACAGTAAGCGCTCGACTTGTTAATATTTGATTGAAATAAGTACAAGTACAATTAGTGTCCCAAAAAAATATAACTAATTTTTAACGCATAATATATCCTCTTAATTTGTTAGAATGATGTTGAAACAATTGTAAACTAAATTTGGCGTAGGTGGGATCAGGATATCCCGATATCACGATATAATGGGATCAAAGCTTCCTTCTAATAGACAAGTTTTAGCAGTGTTATTTTACAACATTCGTCAAGTGAATTTAACTGTAAATAAAAATGCAAATCTCAGTCTTCACGAGTGTATTATATATTGGGAAAAGGCGCGTATACCTACAAAATATTTTCCTAATTGTGTAAAGAAACTTGTGAATTTATATCAAGTAAATAAAATAAGTAATAATTAAGTAAATAGCACTTCTTAGCGCTCAACTGAGAATGAAGAACAAGGATAAGGCGGCACTGTTGTTGATGTTTGCTTGTTCATCGTGACATCCTACGTTAAGCCGTGGCTACAATGTATTTTGGCTGTAAAAGCACCTTATCAGGATTTGTGCTTTTTGAAGTCGATGAAGGCTTATGAGAAAATCGATAGGAACGTCTCGAAAGCAGCTTTACAGAAATTAAGCCAGCATCTATGGTATTTAACCGATGAAATAGCTGCCTCATCATTATTTGACGACGATGTGGACCAAGAAATTAAAATAAATATGGTTGAAAATTTAACCAAAGAGAATCCATCAACCCATGGTAAACGCTATACATCCCATCCAAAGAAGAACTCTGTGGTTCATTGTATGGTAAATATTGTTTCTTTTATATTCCATTTTTTTTAAATTACTTCTTATTCTCATTTGTTATTTTAGACAAAAACATTACGGCCTCGTATCAGTCAAAAGTAAAGCGTTGTTCACCCGGTTTGAAATTGATGACAGTTTTCTGAACGAAGAACCGTTTTTATGGCCAAATAACGCTTAGTTTCAAGATGCCAAGAAGAAGCTTTCAATGCTGAGGGCAGTAAACGATACAGCTGCAAGAGCGGTCAAGATGATGCAAGAATTTCATGGTTTAATTACAGTTGAAGAGGAACAAAACCAATTTATATTACGCTGCGTACAAGAATACCGGAAGATTTATCCAGACTAAAAACAAACCTTAAAAAGAAATTTTGTAGAATAATGTTTGTTTTATGTAAAATATTAAATAGTAATATGTTTTGGGTATATTGGTGTTTTATTTACTAAACAAACTTGAACTTCTAGCAATCTTCTATACTAACCCGGAACAATAAGTTATATTTTATGTTTGGTATTAAGTCGGCACGGGTGTCATGATCCAATCGCAATAATATTTATTATTTAAGCTAATAAGGCCATTTAGAAAAAAATTTGATGGTGTGCAATTTTATTTTCGAGAAAAAGAAATCATGCCTATCTCTTGGGACACCCTAATGTACATTTGTTAATACTAGCGGTCGTCTAGTGGTCAAAATTCGACCAAAATTCCTAAGCTTTCTACCTTAGTTTAATTTTTTCTTTATTACATAAAAATAAGGTATAGGTACCTAACCATAATTATAAAGAATTGTACGACGTCAGACGAACAATACCGAAATACTACGAACGCGATTCGACTGCGTGTGTCAAATGCATGGATATGTGCGTGTAGTGTTTTTTTTATTAATTTAATGTATTTCTAATGCATATTTTATAAAAATATTAGGGTTCGCCCCTCCTTCTCCATATAAACTTTAACTGTGCCAAATTTCATACTCCTAAACAAACTCCAGTACAGTACAGTACAGTACAGTACCAGTACTTCACGTATTAATATATAGATTTTAAACAGAAGTGATCATTTGTTTGTATGAACGACAGGTAAAAGTAAATTTACATTATTAAATGTAACTTTCACGTTCATAAGTGTGACTATGTGATCTATATGAATTAAATAATTTTAATTTTGAACGCACAAATCTCTGGAAACGTTAATACGATTTGATATTATAAAATAATATACATGTGCCCGCGGTTTCACCCGCGTTTAGTTACTCCGCCGGTCCCGTAGGTCGTAGCGTGATATTATATAGCCTTCCTCGATAAATAGGCTATCCAACACTAAAATAATTTTTCAATTCGAACCAGTAGTACCTGAGATTAGCGCGCTCAACCAAACAAACAAACTCTTCAGCTTTATAATATTAGTAAAAAAGCAGCTCACCACATAAGTTCCTTAGGTTGTTTGATATAACCAGTATCTATTTCGGAATAAGGTTTAGATTTGAAGTCTGATGAGCCAATCCATAGAATCCCGGAGTCGGTAAAGAAAGCCACATGTTTTCCATTCTGAGAAGACACTATTGAAAGTATCTGAGTATAAGGGCCTTTGATTTCTGGACGCTGAAACGAGAAAACGTATCTTACTTTTAAATTGTGTAAAGTGCTATCTAGTATGATTGAGACAAACTTCTAAGGGACTTGCTCCCAAATTAGTCGTGTGTATGCATAATCTCAATTTAGGTTTACATTATATTCGACATGGAAGTGATATGGCATATCTATGACTAATTGATTTTACACCGTGTAAGACAAGATATATTCAATAGACAAAAATATATCAATTTTAAATACTGATATTTTCAATAATAAATATCGATTGACACGTTTCTGATTATTTATGTATTTAAAAACTTCATGCACAAAACAATACATTGGCGGACTTAATGCCAAGGGCATTCCCTACCAGTCAACCGTAGGGTGATGCAGAGATAAAAAGAAGTAAGTGCATACACATACAATAGCATTATAAATATACATGTATTTAAACTAAAGAACACAAAAGTAATGATATTCGCATAATATATACATACCTAAATATATCATATAATTTAAATAAAATATATACATATATATAAACGCCACCATACATTAAATTGAACTTTAATTGCCTATATAAATGAAACTTATTAGATTAAAGTAATATTTAAATTATTCAGGTGTAGTGTTATTTGTTGAGTAAACTACTCGGCATTTTTCACTATGCTATCGCCAACGTCCATACTACGTTGAATACACCGGTTCTCGTCCGATCACCGAAGTTAAGCAACATCGGGCGTGGTTAGTACTTGGATGGGGGTGACCGCCTGGGAATACCACGCGATGTTGGCCTTTTATTGTTTTTAATTTATTTTTAATACAGATTTCATTTTATAATATAACTATTTCTTTATTTATTTTATTAAGTCAGAATTATTCTATAGATATGCCCAGGATGGTGTATTAAAAATTGTAAATTCTGAAACGCAGATCAATACAACTAACAGACAGTCATATCGTTGCTCGGCATTGAATACCGCGTGACAAACCTTATAATTGAGGTGTACAGAACACCTAGAGTTTTTAGGTAATGGTTTCGCACGACTCAAAAAATTGCACTTTTGGCCAAAATTCATTTATAGGATTGCGTATTTCAACGTATAGAACGGCATAGTCTATAATTCTGATTTTTGAACAAAATGTCACATTCGCGGTTTTGGATGCCGAACGACGATATGCATATCAATAGCTATAATTGGCTGAATTAATTAAAAACAATAAATCAATTGACATGAGATCGATTATGACACGACATTGATTATTCTTTCAGAAACTGAAGGTAAATATTTAATCTTCATCGACAAATATATTTTAAAGAAATGGCATGTAGTAATAAATAAATATATTATTTACCATAAGTACAGCTCTAGACTCGCCTAGTTGGCACTTATAGATCTCTTTGTCTCTGCACACTAGGAAACCGGAACTGACGACACACCAACATGATATTGGTTCATTAGCTCCTGTAAAACAAAATATTGTTTTAATTTTGAAACAGAAAGAAAGCAAAAATAATAAGCAGCAATAGCCTAGTGGGACCTGTGTGACTGCCAGAGGTCTTGAGTTTGATCCTAAGGAGTGCATCTCTGATCTTTCTTATCTTTTCGAAGTTAGGTGCGTATTAAAAAGTTAATTATCGCTAGTTTTAACGGTAGAGGAAAACACCATGAGAAAACCTGCATGTCTGAGAGTTCTCCATAATGTTTTCGAAGATATGTGAAGTCTGCCAACTCAAAGTGTGGTGGACTATGGCCGAATTCTTCTTAAACTGAGAAAAGACCCGTACCCAGCAGTGGGACAGTTTAATAGTGCTGATATTATATTATTACTAGCTTTTGCCCACGACTTCGTCCGCGTGGAAAAGTTACTTTAGGCAGCATTTTTTTTAGCATACTTATTATACAAAGGGCAATGCAACTTTTGCCATCCATAGATGGCATGTTTTTTTTCTTGCCGCCAATAGTGAAAACTATGCTATGTGTTAGAAGACTATATGAGAAATCAATAGCAAAAACAACTAGGTCTACCAACCGTATCCGAACCAAGTTAAGGAGTGTTTAATAGATTGCAATTGTTTTTTTATTAGGCGTTATTTTTCTTAAATAAAATTACGCCATGTGTGTGATATTTTAAGTTTTCCATAGTTAAATACTACTTGGTAACTGTAATAAGTCATTCCGTAACCCCGGCTTCCGCGTAAGTCGCCGGGCACGGTGAGGCGGCGGCGCGCGGCGGCAGGCGGATGCCAAGTGACTCATTTTAGTTGTAGTGTTATAGATTAAGTACTAAAACACAATTGCGTCTGATAATACATTAATTTCTTACTGAGCTCTGTTTTCCGATAACTAAAACTGGAGCCAAGCGTAAAAGTTTCGAATCACACGAATTACGCGGGCGCAGTCAAGAGGCGCCGCGTGTGCCTAGAAATCCTCACGCGCAGCGCGCTGCATACTATGAAAGAGAATAGGTAGTATATCGTTGTCTCTCTCCATCCCACGCTTGCTGACCTCTTTGATTGTGGTGTTGGCTGGCTCACTTACCTCTCTGCCTTTCGATTGTGTGCGTTGTTTCTGTGTACTTACGTTAGTGATTTTATACCATAACTTGGCATTGATGCATTGGATACCCTTTCTGTTTATTTGACTTGAAAAAGGAAATCTTAAGTCCTCCAGCTCAATTTCTGGATTTTATAATAATACATGATGTGGGAAGAGAGACGAGTAGTGATGATGATTCATTAAGTTAATCTATAAGAATTTTGTAGTATAATAATAATTGTTATATGATTTTTGTAAAACCTAATTATTTAATAAATCGTTTTGATTTCGGTTTTTATGGTTGTATCATTTCTTATTTGAAAGAATATTTAAAAGTACAATTATAACAAAAATAACCCAGGAGACTTATCCCATAGTGGTGGTGTTCCTATCCGATCCCGTTACCAGTTTATTTTACTAGATTCAGTGATAAAAGACCGCCAGTGAGATAAAAATATAACGGTAACAACCAACCAGTAAGTATTTTATCAATGGAAACCTCAAACGTATGATTGTTTTTTCATATTAAAATTAGGTAACACCTGACAAAAATATCATAGCAATATGTCTTACTACTTTCCTATGTATCTTCGTTCGGTACCGGTTGATATTTTGATATTGTTCTCTCGTTTTGTCCCCTAAAATATAATCTAGGTTACATTTCTGGTGGCAGGAAAAAAGTAAATAATGTCAAAAGTTTGCATTGGCCTTATACACATACAAACTGCTGACGGCATTTTAATAAATATACATATGTTTCCGATAAATATACGTGTAGTAAACATAGACAGATTTGTTTGGACTTCCATACGAACTTTTATCTCCAAATCCAAAATTTCAAAAACACTGGAACAAATGCTTATTTACTTCTTATCAAGTACCTCAATACAGAGTTTATCTTTTAAAATGACGATCTCCTATACAAACTTTCATTCCTTATTTCTTCCTCCTTATGTTCTTTTTTGCAACAAAAGGTAACCTTTGTCCTTTCTCAAGGTCTAGTCTATATCTCTACCAAATTTGATCAAAATCGGTTCAGTGGTTTAAGTTCAGGTATATTCACTGCAACTAATGGCATTGGTTTAAGTGGTCGTGTAGCCATTTCCACTACGCCGAGTGTTTCTTTTTAAATTCTTTTATTTATTAGGAATTTTTGAACACAGTTCATGCCAGTTTCATTGTAAACTAAACTAAATTTAACTTACAATTATATGTACAAACTATAGGTGTTACAAAAATCTTACTATAACTAATAGTACAAGTAATTGTAGTACTTTACGCCGAGTGTTGTGGGTTCGAATCCTACACGGCACAAACATTTGTGTGATGTTCAAATGGTTGTTCAGACTGTGGGTGTTCTTTGTGTCTGTTGTTTGTAAAGTGTCCCACGAACAGGAATTACTCCAAGCATGTGAGCTGTCTCCTATGTATTCCAGATTTCATACTGCTAATAAGAATATCGTGATATAAAGAGATACTTTGAGTTTTTAGACTAGACAGTCTAAAAAGTCAAAGTAGACAGACATCTACGTACTTTGACTAATATTAAAATAAAGACAACTTCCGGACTAGGAATAGTTCCTGTATCGCGGAGAACTTTACAAGCATTCAAAAAATGGACACCCAGACTGGGAACAATTATTTGTGAATCGCACATTTTTGTGTTCCATGTGGCGATCGAACCCACAATACTTAGCGCGGCAGCAGTGGCGAGGCGACCACTTAAACCACTACGCCATCCGAGCAGTCAGATATTGACAAGTTAGTTTTAGGTAATTAATCGCTTCAGAACAACTTGTCAATGTCATTCTTAAACTGGTCAATTTCTATAGATCCAATTCTGACTAAAATAAAAATTCTGTTTCTTTTCTTATCATGATATAACAAGCTAAATAACCAGATATAATAGTGGAAGGTACTCACGAGGTAAATCTGGTACAGGTCTGACCTTTGGATCAGATACATTGCTGAGTAGGAACATGCGGTTTGTGGTGGTGATGACTGCTAATCCTACCCCATGGGGGTTGGGAAACAGCTGGGCTTTACACACCTGAAAAATAACTTGATAAGGTATATTTTATGGTTATAGATAGGTACTGCATTGTTTTCAGCCACTGATATAACAAACATGTTTGTTTTTCATCTCCTTTTTTCTTTAAAAGGCATCTGCCATACTATGAATAATTCCTGTATTGCAGGGAACTTTACAAATATTCAAACAATGGACACAAAGAACATCCAGACTCGGGACAACTGGATTGTCATTAACTAATATTGAATAGTATAATATTTTTAAATGCTTTACTCTTTAATTTGGTTTAGTTTATTGTATTTATTGTAGCTTATAAGCACTTGCAATACTAGTTAGAGTAGAGAGTTAATCGTTAGAGCACTGCCATTCATTTAGAAAATGAATAGGTTTGCTGTCAGTCTAAGAACAATGATCCATTTCTCTTCAGTGAGAATTGAACACATGGTATTTTTTCGATACTGACATGATGACCCTTAACTTCATACAGAAATCAAAATAAACAAACCTGGTTGAAAAAAACCTTGTAAATATTACCTTAGTATCCCTAACTTCTTGTCCCATATTGAAGGTTCTCTGATAGGCTCCAAACATGTCATAAACCAGTACATCTCCACTCTCTTGTAAACAGAGCAGTTGCTCTGCATCTGACCAGCCAATATGCACAAGCACTCCACTGTTCCACTGAAATATTAATAAATGATCAGTTAAATGATAAACTTCTTGCTAAACTGCATTGATGATAGTTTAGAAATTAATGATACTGCATGTTTCAAGTCTTAGAATACAAGTCATAATTTAAAAAAATATTGTGTTTACCTACCAGTGTGTGGTTACAACTCAATAGATTAAAAAAGAGTTAAAATGTAAATTATGTACTGCCTTATGTATTAGTAGCTGTCCACCAAGGTTTCACCTAAGTTTATGATTATTGCCCCGCACCCATGGGTGCGGGGTCATGGCCCATAGTGTGTATTATATAGCCTATGTTACTTATGGAATGGCTCATGGTGAAAGAATGATTAAATACAGTCCAGCTGTTTTTGAGCTCATTCATTACAAACAAAAATACAAATGATTCCCCTCTACAATTTTAGTATAGATTGCTTGTTTTTGTTCACTTATTAAGGCAGATCAGTAATTTTTGCACAAATTTCCTGAGAAATTTTAGTGACATGTGACTGACCAAAAAACTGGTCTCATTTATACAAAGAGTTTTTATTAAAAGTTTAACATACAGGTTTAATTCCTAGGTCAGACAGTTTTATATTTATTTCACATACACAACACTGTCATTACAAGGAACCTTAATGCAATAGTGTGGTTCACTATTATCTATATAATTCAGACTAAATAATAATTGTAGCAACTCGGCCCAGGTTTCTACCTAAGAACCATAGTAAAAATATGTTTGTGGTTTATATATTATGTACTACTTTAGAAAAAACCACTTACCAAAATCTTAGATATAACATTTCCAACACAATTGTAGATGGTAATGACTCGTTTTGCTCTGACCACAGCTATAGGACCACCATATGGAGCCCCGCTAACTATCATATTGTCCAGACCTTCATCCATTGACCATCTCATTGAATACAAGTCAAACTTTCTGTAAGTTTATAAATAAAAATATAATAACAAGTAAAGTTTTCGATAACACATGTCACTAAGGCTATGGGAAATTTGCTAGTGATCTGAAGCTTAGACATCCCGTTAGGAAAATAGGTGAAAGAGGGTAACAAATACACAGCTTTTTGAAGTGAAGTGCTGGATATAATATTGTCTTCTATTTACGCGAATATTATTCATTCAAATTAAACTGCTATATACGGATTTTATCGCATTGTTTATTTGACACTTTATTACAAAATTTTAAAAATTGTTACACTACTACTACTATTAAACTTTACAAATTTTTAAGCTAATTAAATTATTATTAAAACTATTTAGATTTAATAGATTTAATAAGTTTAATAGTAGTAGTAGTGTAACAATTTTCAAAATTTTGTTATAAAGTGTCAAATAACGCGATAAAATCCGTATATAGGTAGCAGTTTAATTTCAATGCTGGGTATAAGTTTACCTTCTCTATTGTTTCTGTAAATAACTACCAAAAATAAAACAGATTCATTGTTTCATATATACAAACAAGAAGTTATAATCGATAAAGATTAAATTAATAAGATTACTTACCTGTAATAAGAGTCTAATTGAAACCAGTCCGCAGTTAGTAACGCCGACATTTTGATATAATGTTTGTTACTATATTGGATAATTAATTACGTAGAATAATCAGTAATTGCAGTTTTCCTCCTACTATTTCAGTTCATCACTTCATTAATAATTGTAATATTATATTTACACAGTATTTAATGTAGTCTCAATTTCTTGGTCTCATGTTCTAAAACTGAAACAAATAACAAAATATAGTTGTCGGAATGAATAATTTAGGAATTACAAAATAATTAAAGCGATAAAAACAAATTTTAGGCTGTACCCTTCAATTATATTTGGCAGATAAACGAAATTGTATTTGTTTTTTCTTTTTCTCTTTTACTCATACACATTAATGATATAAGTTATCTCTTTTGCACAGACTTTTGTGCTGCAAATGATACTCCAGACAGACATAGGAACGTTTATCATTGAATCGGTTTGACACTTACGTTTTAGGTTACGTTCAGAAATATTGTATGTATGATATGTTTTAAAAGGAGATGTTTTATTTTCGGCTATGAAATGTACTATCAGCCAAAAAATAGCAGAAAATATCAGGAAACGGCGAAAAATATTTTTTCCTAAATTTAAGTCGAATTACGTTTGCGCTTAAAAATGATAGTTTTATATTATTGCCATTATATTCAATATGGCGGTGGTTCTCAGTCATATATTTTTGTATGCGTTCATAAATCATATCGACAGTATATAATAATGTAAATAATATATAAATATATATGTCAACAATAAATATGTTTTAAAGTATAATTTATTCATTTCAACTATCATACACATCTTTTCAACAAACAATCAACATAAAAAATATATTCATATATAATATGTACAGATTTTGCAGGGTGAACATTTGAAAACACAGTGAAACATTTTGTTTATGCTTGACATTAACTGTCAATGTCATATTGACTGATAATAAATATTCCAATGCTGAATTGGGGTTTCTTATTAGTTATTACACTTTCCTGAATTCATACGTTTTCCTTTTAGTTTTACAAGAATTTATCAATACTTTGGTGAATATTATTCCAGCAAGAGTTCTTTTACTTCTGACAATTCTAGCATTCTAAGTTATGTATAAATGTCATCTATCAACTTGTCATAGATAGTCCGCACGATTAACGTTACACATTTTATATTTTATTTTTCGTAACGAAAATACTAGAAATTAATAAAGAATTGCTTAACTAAATGTATTTAGAGGTACCTACATTTCCCAGGTTTCCTGAGGATGTCTAAGTTATAGCCGGAGTCCTATACAAAATTGAAACATCTCCTTTAGATTCATGTATTTATTGCTTTCATAGTTGTTATAAAATTAATGATATTATCAACATAAAAGCCTGTGAGGGCGAAGCAAATAATTTTATTTTTATTTCTTATATCAATATATTTTACAAAATTATTGTATTGATAGACATTTACACAAACTAGCGGTCGCCTAGTTGTCAAAATTCGACCAAAATTCCTGAGTTTGCTACTTTGTTTTCTGTTTTGCTTTATTAAATATAAGTAAGGTATAGGTATCTATCAATTTTATGCGGGGAGCCAGTCAGTGCAGACCGGCGACACTTCGACCCAGTGGGATCTTTTGTGTCGACACTCTCCCAATAACGACTGCCGTAGATGTTCATGGCAGCCGGGACCGACGGCTTATCGTGCTCTACGAGGCACGGAGCAGGCGATAATTGTCAATCAATACGCACATAATTCCGAAAAGTCATATAACTTCCGAAAGTCAGAGGTGGGCGACGTGGTTTCGAACCCGAGACCCTCTGCATTGCAGTCTGTTGGTCTCCCCACTGAGCTATCGCTGCTATTAATATATACTTAGTTGCTGTGTAAACTCCACTTATGCGATGCAGAATAGTATGACGTCATGTTAAGCGCGATTGTATCTTAAGGCTAGACCAGTGTCAGGATATTATAGGACACTGACTTCCCAATAGCGACTGCCATAGATGTTCATGGCAGCCGGGACCGACGGCTTAACGTGCTCTCCGAGGCACGAAGCAGGCGATAATTGTCAATCAATACGCACATAATTCCGAAAAGTCATATAACTTCCGAAAGTCAGAGGTGCGCGACGTGTTTTCGAACCCGAGACCCTCTGCATTGGAGTCTGTTGGTCTAAGTTACAAATAATTGTACGACGTCAGACGAACAATGCCGAAATACTACGAACGCGATTCGACTGCGTGTGTCAAATGCATGGTTGTGTGCGTGTAGTGTTTTTCCATTGATTTAAGGTATTACTAAGGCATATTTTATAAAAATATTAGGATTCGCCACGTCCGTGCAATTTTCTTTAAAAGGGGTACAAAGTTTTGCTTCACGTATGAATATATAGATTACAAATATACATACATACATATAATCACGCCTGTTTCCGAGAGGGGTAGGCAGAGACTACGGATTTCCATTTGCTACGATCCTGCCACGCTTCTCTGGCTTCATTCACTTTCATAACATTCCTCATACGCTCGCCGTTTGCCAATTACAATTAATATATTGTCTTAAATAATTTATAATATCTATATAAATAAAAATCAGTTGACACATGCATGACGATTGACGGAGACGGCTTGATTGATTTGGTTGTTTCTTTTTGTTTGACAAGGTTTGTATGAACGAAAAAATACGAAATATGCGCGGCCTATGTCGAAAATTTAAGTATTTTTATATGGAATAAAAATTTATTGACGTTTTGATATTCAATTTAATAAGGTGAATTGTATTTTTGTATAGATTGATGGGACAACGACTGTCGGTCAACTAGTTTCAAATAATAGTTTCTGATTGAAAGTCGGGTGATGGTTGTATGAAAATAATTTGTTATCATAATACAGTATTTTTAAAATTAGCATTCTTGCTTAAATACACCGTTAATATTTCAATTACAAGAGTAATGCTATGTTTAAAATTTTATTTTTATATTTAAGGCGTTTTGTGTATGGTTGGTAATGCATCTTCATATGTCTTTCCTCTTTTTATGTAAAGATAACTGCCGCATCACGGACGGAGAAAAAAAGCATGGAATCAATGCACACAAAGTCTATTTTGATTCAGATTAATTATTTGGGGATCAGATAAGTAATTATCCCGCGTGATTGACCCATGACGGACAGTGCAGTTGCAGCGGCAAGGTGTACGCTTGCACGCTACGCCATGCGTGTAGTTAATTTAATTAGAATGTTCCAATACGTGTTTATCTACCTGATAGAGCTTTAGGAGGAGTAATTTGCAGTTAAATTCGGTTAGAAGCATGTGTACTTATTTCTGATACATACAATCATAATTTGTCCGTTTAATTTGAGGCGTAATTGTTGAACCAAGTTTACTGACTTTGCTTTATCGGAGGACGTATCAGCCAGATCAGCCTTGTCTTATACAAGGCTGATCTGGCTGTTGTGTGAGTACTATTTACCTTTATTGTGTAATATAATAAAAATAACAAATGTATACAGGGAAATATATTTTTTATGTCTATGAATAATAATCCTTACTTAATATTATAAATTCGAAAGTAACTCTGTCTGTCTGTCTGTTACCTTTTCACGGGTAAACCACTAGATCGATTTAGATGAAGTTTTGTACAGATATAGTTTAAAACCTCGGGAAGAACACAAGCTAATTTTTATTAATGTAGGTACCACGCGCGCACAATATAGTTACTAATATAGGTTCAATATTTTTTGTAGTTTAGACTTTTAATCTGGTATCAGGGTAAAAATGGTAGATTTCTAGAGTTAGCCACATTTTTGTATGTATCTACATGTTGTCTGTAAAAAGAAAGGCTAGCTAAACGCCCGAACTCATTTTGCTTATAAAAAATAATCCTTGAGCAAAGCCTGTAAGAAGTTTCTCAGAATCTTTACTTTTCGCAAGGTCGTCTAAAGTGATATGAAATTCGAGGCATATGATGTTAATAGCTGAACTTTTGTAATTTAAATTGAGATTGTGGTCATGTCCATTACGGCCCTTAATCGACAAGTCTGGCGTAGATACTAGTTCATCTTATATTGGATCGGGGGCGATTTGGTCAATGCACATTACGATATATTAGGTACCTATGACGATTAGCCTTATTTATAATCCAAAATTATAATTGGATACCAACTCGAACTCTCGCCAACCAACAAACCTAAATCGATATTTATTCGAAGAGGACTATGACCTTAAAATATTTTGCTGTCCACATCTATTTATTTTATGTATTACGGTCTGCCTACATAAGCACCATAATTATGTAATTGGAAGAATAAAATGGAGCCTCATATAGAAACTTTAACAACAGAGAAATTACGCATACTTAAAGTATATGGCTAGTTTAGATGATTAACCGTGTTTTTTACACACATTGTAGGATCCATTAGTGAAGAAAAGCTTTGTATCACAATAAGATTAATGTTAATAATTCAGTAATATTAGCTATCCGACATCTTGCACGCTTGTTACTCTCAGAGATAATGAAACAGATAAAATACTTTCGAACTTATTAGGAGATGCTACAGCTGCTACTTAAGTGCTGTAGGTAATATATATTTGCAATAAACAATGTAAATGATAACGTTTTTTTGTTATTAAATATTTTTTGTTAGATGAGAATTGTAAATAATCTAGAATGTTCGTTATTTTTATAATAAGCTTACAATCAATCAGCCGCCTTATTGTCTATTACCATGGATTTTACCATCACCTTGACAAATTAAAACTTTTGGTAGGTATGTAAAATGGTACAACAAGACTTCTTTATATATATATATATACTTTTTTATATATATATATATATTTATAGTTTGTAAGAAGCAAAGTTGTAATTATTCAAATTGCTATGAATTACAAAAGTGTTTTAATTTTGTGTCCTTTTTGTTCCCAAACAAAAAGTTTGTAGTTTAAACTAAAGTTAGGTACCTGGTTCAGGAATTATTAAACCTTTGTAAAGATTATTTAAAATAATAATTATTGTAGTTTAATCAATCACATGTAATAGTACTCGTTAGGAAATGCAACTCAAAATATTAATTTAATTTTACCATTCCATTCCTTTTTAACGACATTCGCAGTAATTAAATATTATTATCAATTTCTATAAGATGCTTACTAAGCAAGTATTTCTAGTATACGTGACGTATCGTAAGTGCAAGTACTTAGAAGAAGGCATTGACACTGACACGAAGGTACTCAGCCACTACATTTCCGCATGGATGAGCGGGCCACCATTTTCTCACGCCTCGTCTCTCGTCCATCCGTGGACTATTAAGTAGTGGAAGGAATTTGCATCCATAATGAACGACTCTGTCCGTCTCTGTCGCACTGTTAGGAGACACTTGCACATAGAACTTAATCGACCTACTTGAATAGTATCTGGAGTAAGCATTTGTACAATGAATTATTTTATTGTACAAATGCATTCAGTATAATATCATTATTGAAAGGGCCAAATAAAAAAGTATTGGATACGATATAGGTAAGAATAAAAAGAAGCTAAAATATATAATCATAATTATATAAAGGAACGACCAGGAAACTTATACACTCAATAATATTATTTTAATTGTGAATAATGTACGCATTTTTTTTATGAAACCTACAATATCTTTTATTTTCTTTTACTTGACTTTAAAAAAATAATTATCTTATCACTTCCCCTATGAAACTAGTAGTCTATCCATATATAATAAAGAGGCCTAGGCAGCCCCAGGTCTTTTGGAGTCGGCGCCAGTGATACTATTGTTATCTATAATACTGTATGTGTCTCAATGCGCAAGGGAAATATAAACAATGAGCCAATGAGCATTCTCTTTGTTAGGTATTCTATATTAAAATTAAATCCAATTTCAAATTGATTAATTTCATCCTACACGTATCAATGCCTTAGCGAATTGCTTTGAAAAATGTATGTATTCTGCTGTGCTTATCAAGATTCTAGACTGGAATCCTATATCTATGAATAGGAAGCACTGAAAGCGAAGCGCTGCAGACCATTTATTACGAGAAATAGCTGTTTCGAAGCATCGTTTTGATCTTTATTCACTGTGTAGTGTTCCTTACCCACGCGTGAAAAAAATATTAAATATCGCGAAAGCGTGTCCTTTACGGTTCGGACGTGTACAATATTTTATAACAATAGTATTAATCCTAACTATATTTTAAATGCGAATGTGAGTCATTTCATGCCACTACTAGACCGATCATCCTGAAATTTCGCATACACGTTGTCAGGGGAATAGAAAAGGGGATAGGGTACCTTTTATCTAGAAAAGGTACTGTTACTTACGTAACATACTTACCAACACGTGAGCCAAGCCGCGGTCAAAATCTAGTAAGGTTATATTTTCAGTTAACTAACTAGTAAGTTTTTATACGTAGTGTTCGCAGTCTGATTAACGTTTTAAGTAGGTGTTTGCGAACTAGTTAACAGTTTAACTGGCGTTTAACACGACGCAGTCATTTGGTGCAGTTTTCGTGTTCAGTTTGTGTATGAGTGATGTACGATTGCGGATTTTATAAAGTAGAATGGAACGGACGTTTTTAATCAGGTGACTGCCGTGACGTATTATAATAGTGTTGGCGCTAATCTTGCAAACTGTAGTTGCAAAGATTCGATTATACAACAGGGCTAGTTTATGGTTAGTCATCACACCACTATATATGTTTTTTTAAATTACCACCATACCCATATGGCGGTAATTAAAAAAAAAACATTTTATTTAAAAATAGAATCAATTTGGCATAGACATATAATATTGTCTTACGTTTACGCGAATGTTATATACATTGAAATTAAACAATTTTATGGAAATTAAACCAAAATCATGTTTATCACCTACAACGGCCTACCTACTTTGGATAACGAAGACTACTTTGAAAGAAACTAACCTGAGTAAATTTGTTTGGTGTAAGAACGGCCAGATATTGGTAAAAAGGTACGAAAAGGGGAAAACATATAATATTCGATCCGAAAAGGATGTGCATAGATTAGCAGCGGACTTCAAAAGTAATCAGAACAATGAAGCTCCTCCTTGTTCACCACATTAGTTTGCACTAAGTAGTTTTCCCTGCCAATCTTATTAACAATAAAAATGGATGACACTTATGATAACATAGTTGAAAATACATATCCACAATGGAATGAATTTATAGATGAGCTGCCATATACATACAATTTGATAACAATGCTGCACGTGAATATAAGGTCAATGATAAAGAACTTCTCTCAACTCGAATACATCATAAGGAACAGCACTCGGTCTATTCACCTGATCATCATTACCGAGGCCAACATCTCTGACAGAACGAAATCCTTGTTTGAGCTTGACGACTACGACATGTACACTCAGCTGCGTGAGTCTAGAAAGGGAGGCGGAGTCATCGTGTATGTTCACAAGAGCATCTGCTTCACCAGACTACCATCGCGTTATCAAAGCTTCGAGTGCATCACCGGCGAGATAAAATGTGATTATGGTGCTACAATTAGTTTGTGTGCAGTGTATAGACCACCTGATACGATTAAGTCAATGTTTATCAACGAAATAGTTAGTCTTATAAATAATTGTGCTCAAAAAAACAATTTTGTCCTGTTAGGTGACATGAATATCGATTTGAAACAAAAAACATTGTTTACTAAACATTACTGTAACACTCTAAGTGAATTGGGTCTTGAATGCGGAATAAACCAGTTTACTCGCATAGATAAGAGAGGTGAGAGCATAACAAAATCATGTATTGACCATATATTTATACGTAGTGTTAACTGTCGCGCCGTACATACCGCGGTAATAAAGAATGCGTTAGCCGACCACTTCATAACAGGTTGCGCGCTGGTCGATGATACGTACGTAAACAAAGCCACTCAATACAGAGTCATTAGTAAACTAGATAACCGTAAATTACAAAGTGAATTAAATAAAATTAACTGGAGTCTGGCTTTGGATTACGACAATCCTAATGATATCCTAAGTTTTATACTAGATAAATTTTCTTATGTATATGAGAACTGTAAGTATTATGTAAAAATTAAACTTGGTAAAAGACAAACTTGTAAATGGATAAGTTCTAGAATAGAAAAAATGTGTATGAAAAGAGATCAATTACTAGACATCTGGCTTAAAGATCAAAGCAATTTAGCAAATAGACTTTTATACAATAAATATAGAAATAAAACAAATAAACATATTAATAATTTAAAAAATAATTATTTTATGAAGGAAATACAATCGAACTTTAAAAACTCTAAAAAAGTGTGGGAAACTATTAATAACATTTGTGGAAAAATTAATAAATCTATAGATGAAATAATTATAAAATATTTTAAACTCTTGCCAAATATTGTATGTAACAAATTTGCCTCTGAATTTAGAGATAATGTTAATAATACATGTAATTTCCAGTGTGACACACCTATTCTAGATGTTAATTCCTATATTAAAAATTGTGATTCATCAATGAGATTGCAGAAGGCCACAAACGATGTTGTAGCCTCTATTATAAAACATCTAAATGATAAGAAATGTCCAGGTTGCGACGGAATAAGAGTCAAAGACTTAAAATATATATACAAAGAAATCACTCCTGTTATAACGCATCTAATTAATTCATGCATTACCACGTCCTTGTACCCTGATCAACTTAAGATTGGAATCGTCAGACCTATATATAAGAATGGTTCGCACACAGATGTAAACAACTATAGGCCAATTACTATTTTATCATGCATTGACAAAATAATTGAAAGGTATCTCGGAATAGAAATAAATAAATTCTTGATAAAAAATAATGTCATTAATGACAAACAATTCGGGTTTCAAAAAAATAAAAATACCTCACAATTATTGTTAAAGTTTAGTGATGAGGTCAACGGGTGCCTGAACAATCGTGAACATGTACTTGTTGTTCTTATTGATTTTAGCAAAGCTTTTGATTGTTTGCAATATAAGACGCTATTTAGCAAGTTACAGCAAAGTGGTATACGGGGTCCATTCTTGGATTGGTTCAAAAATTATCACAAAAACCGCTTCACGTCGGTAAGTGTCGCGGGTTCGTCGAGTGGAATAATTCCTACCGAGATGGGCACGGCACAAGGTTCAATTCTCGGTCCGACCGAATACTTACTGTACGTGAATGATATGTGTCACATATTCTCGGAAGGCTCCGTGTACCAATTTGCTGACGACACTTGTTTGGTTGCTGCACATAAGGACATACGTGAGGCGCAGAGAGTGATGCAGTGTAATCTTGACCTCCTATGTAAGTGGGCTCACGATGTTGGCCTGGTAATCAATAAAAAAAAAACCAAACTACTGTATATACGTTCACCCTACCTCACTGCGCCTAGTGTGCCTTTTATCATTGCCCACGAGCACCTATGTCTTCACCAATCAGTCAACACAACATGTAGTTGTCAGACACTGGAGTTGGTGAATCAGAATATGTATCTAGGTTTGATTATAGATAGTAACTTCCACTGGCGGCCGCATATTGATCATTTATGTAATAAACTAAGGTCGTTTTTAGCGAAATTACCAATATTAAAGTTTAAACTACCATATAAAATACTTAGAACATTGTATTTGGCACTGGCTGATTCTGTAATTGATTACGGTCTCAGTAGTTATGGGCGCACGTATAAGACATATGTCGAAGATATTTATAATTTACAGTTGCGCATTTTAAAAATTATAGTACCTACAAAAATAAAAAATAAATATCATAACGACGAAAAGGGCTTATTTGAGCACTGTCAAGTTATAAATGTCTTCGACAAGATTCGTCTGCGCGTTATCAAAGATAACTACTATAACATAGACCAAGTTCGTAAGTATAAAAGATTAGAATCGTTACGTAGTTTGAACTACTTACCCACATTCATTGTACCTAAAAATAATAATGTTTATGGGGCAAGGACGTGGGAATGCCTGCTACCAACATATTTGAACGAATTACCGTCGGAAATATGTAAAAAATTAAGTGAGAAGAACTGCTCAAAGGTGCTGAAGAGATACTTTCTAGACGGTGTAACCGTCGAGAAAGTATCTCGGTAGGTACCTATCTTTTTATATGATACTCTTTATAATATTAGTGTAGATGTATAGCGTGGCATCGAGATGCCGTGGCTTACATACCTCGGATAAGCCCACGATGGCTTTTGTTGGTATGTTTGTGTTTGTAAATTGTGTATATTATGTTCTGAATATTAAAAAATAAAAAAAAAAAATAAAAAAAAAATAGTGGTATATATCTGTAAAAAAATAAACAACGTGATAAAATCCGTATAAAATTATTTAATTTGGAATAGACATTTAAATATTTTTTATAATATTTTGCTCTCTGGTGTCTTTTTTCATAATATAAATTACTATGACAAATCTTGACAATGTTTTACTTTACGTATTTATATAAAGATTGTAGTAAAAAGTGTGCCATGCGACAAGACATCTTGTTGTCCTCGTATGAATAATGCTATTCAGGATATTGGAAAACTATGTATCTTCTACAAAGGACAGTGAACAATTTGGCCTATGAATCAACACACATTCCACCTAAATAATAATTTGTATTTTATTTTATGACTTAATAATCAATCATTACAATCTCACGGACACTTTTGAATCTTATGTTCGTGTTAAAAAGTATTTTCGCGATTTCAAATACGTCGGCATCTATTGTTTACATCTGAGACACGCAGTTTTTACAATATGTGTACGGTTTTATCAGATAAATTATTTCCTATTTAGCTTGTCTGTAATTATTCTTACGTAGTTAATACGAATGCTATTCTATAAATACTATTATTGAACCTCATCATAGATATGACCAATTTCTTAAAAAGTCATAAGTTTTAATGTAAAAGACCATAATAAATACCACTTTCTCGGTATTATACGTTTTTCTATAGTGCAAGCATAGCAAACCATTTTTCCCCTTGGCGCATACTCCTCCGCGGGGGGCGGGCGGAGGGGTTATTTATTTATTTATTTATTAAGATTCACCAACAGTTACCACAATATCACATACACATAATAGAAACATTTTGAGTCTAACCAATTGTATAACTAATTTCAGGTGAATTCAGCATGCATTGCATTTTAAACATTACATATATAATATGACATAAGAAACAAAGATATATATTAAAAGTGACGAAATATCAATATTAAAGTTAAGTTTAACAATTAAATTATATCAAACTCCAGTATTTTTAATTTGTTTGTTATGTCGGACTCACCAGGGTAAAAGAGAAAGATAGAATAAGGATGATAATAATGAACCTCCCGGATTATTCAGAAGCAATATTCAGAAGTGTCCGTGACTTATATTCACTTTTAATTGAATTTGATTATTCTTAACCACATATTTATCATTTTTTGTGGCTGTTGGTTCTCAGGCTAATAATGTATGGCGGCTGAACAATGTCCTTTAAGGTGTGGTCTTGAAGCCTAGCAAGTGTGTAGTTTTCTTTAAAGTAATATTCAAAGAATTAGAATGTCACATTTATTAGTATTAGTAGTTCGTTCGTTTACGTTAATTAAATAAAATTCCTTCACAATGTCTCGTTTAAATTGCTAGCAAATGTAACCAAAAACATGAAAAGCAATTTATTTATGTCAATTCTCGCTTTTAATTTTTACGATACATTTTACTGCTAAGCAAAAAATATAGTACCTAACGGTGAAATTCTCAATCAACAACAGAATGTACAGACCATCAATCTTGTATTGGATTTCTAAGAAAAATAAATAAAAATATAGCGTCAACTGTATTAAAAATAAATGTGAAGGTGTCGGACGCACGTGTGATGGCAGATCCATCATGTTGGGTCTACACAATATGAAAACACACGCTTTAATGCCAACCTCAATGCTTTGTTTTCGTATCGACAAAATATCAAGTTTTTTTAACGGAGTTATTTTGGTGACGACATTTTTTGTTGTTTATTTGGAATTGAGGCGATTTTTTAATATAATATTAAAATTTATAATTTAAAAAATAGGTCTATGTATTATACTCTTTTAGATTGATATTATAAGCAAGGATAGGGATAGCATACACTTGACCTCGTCAAAAAAAGGATAATATTTCTTCCGTGTAACCTAATCTTTATAATTATTTCAGTACCAGAAAAATTCAGTCGTTGGATAATTTTATTGAAAAGGAAAGTAGATACATAATTGAACGAAGGCGGGGCTCGCAATACCTCGCTCGCAAATCGACACTAATGCTTTCAATAGGATTCGGATAAACAGATTTAACTTTAGCTAAACGAATTTCCTGTTTTATTTAGCGTATATATTTTACGGGGGGCATACGTATAAGGAATTCAAGTAACGGAAATAAGCTTTCCAAAGCCTTTGGAACAAAAAATAGAATGAATGATAAATAAAAAGCTCAGCAGATTTTTTCTGGAACCGAAGTTTATTAATAGATTGTTTTGTTTGTTATAACTTTATGAGGCATAAGTTTGCGTTTATATTAGCGATCAGTGTAATGGGGTACTTTTGGTAGACTTTTTATATATATAGTTTTTATATCGACGTTTTAATTTCATTAAAGATATGGATCTTTAATAGAAATTGTTACAGTCAAGGATTCTGAGGTTTAATGGATTTAACTGTTTATCAAATCTTGTATATTCCACAGGTAAGGATAACAGTGGTTGCAAAATAAAACGTATAAAAATAACTTTATTTATACTACACTACACGGATGGCGTATTGGTTTATGTGGTCGCCTCACCACTGCCACTGCGGCGAGTGTTGTGAGTTCGAATCCCATACGGGACAAAACTTTGTGTGATCCACAAATTGTTGTTCCGAGTCTGGGTGTTCTTTGTTGTTTGAATGTTTGTAAAGTCCCCCGCGACACAGGAATAACAAAAAGTACAGGAGAAGTCTTTAAAAAAGCTTGTGAATTGTATCGTCGAGCTATAAGATTATTATTTTTGAATTTTGAATGCGTTCGGTGACGATGACGCGAGTTCCATGATTTTTGTTCACCCAAAAAGTGTTCAACGCGCCTAAGGAAGTTTTCACTTCAAAAAACATGCGGGGCAGTCTTTGGGAACTGCCGATAGAAGTGGAAACTAAGTAACTTGTGAATTGTATCGTCGAGCTATTAGATTATTATTTTTGAATTTTTAAATGCGTTCGGTGACGATGACGCAAGTTCCATGATTTTTGTTCACCCAAAAAGTGCTTAACGCGCCTAAAGAAGTTTTCACTTCAAAAAACATGCGGGGCAGTATTTGGGAACTGCCGATAGAAGTGGAAACTAAGTAACTTGTGAATTGTATCGTCGAGCTATTAGATTATTATTTTTGAATTTTGAATGTGTTCGGTGACGATGACGCGAGTTCCATGATTTTTGTTCACCCAAAAAGTGCTCAACGCGCCTAAAGAAGTTTTCATTTCAAAAATGTATAGTTAGATAGACTTAGTTTCTTTAAAAGCCTTTGTTAAACTAAATCTAATATAAGGAATTAAATTGGACCAGTAAAGCGATTTCGTGAAATAACATTGCTGTATCTAGTCAATCTAGTTAGACTTTCGTGTAAATGTTTTTCGTTAGCTCGTGTTGTTGCTGAAAGCGGTTTAATGTCTTCGATTTCTATTTGGTACAGTCTTGTTTATTTTGACTATCTCTGTTTGCTTACATTAATGATCAGGAACAAAGCAAAACTTAAATGAAAACTAATTTTAATTGTTGTGTTTTATTTTGTATCCGCAGGTTTCCTGTAATGTACAGAACTACAATGAATCTAAATATCTCAAATTTTACACGTCAATGTTTGCAAGACTTTGATCGCTGATCCTATATTTGATTTATTATAAAATCTACGTAGAAACTATTCATGTTTGTTAGGTTAGGTAATATTATAAATGCGAATGTGAGTTTGTTTGTGTGTTATGCTTTCACGCCTTAACTACTCGACCGCTCATCATGAAATTTCGCATACAGGTTGTCAGGGGTACAGAAGAGGATATATGGTACCTTTCATCCAGAAAAAGGACTGTTCCCGAGGGATAGAAAATTGACAAAATCCAGATTTACGAGCAAAATTTTATATTTATTTTTTATTTATTTATATTCTCTTTATTTTTTTATTTATTAATTTTTATCTATAAAGTACCCTGTGATGTTTAGTGTTATATGTTGGACTACACTGTCCAGTTAATGCTAATCTGTGCACTCTGCTAACGCTAGTTCATAGCTGATGTAGATACTAATCAAGCAGTAAGCTGGGTGTTTTTAACCGTTTTGCCGCCTTTCACATTCAGCTCTTAGTGCAGTCGTCAGCAGACTGTTTAATGCAGCAAGATTGTGTTAGCACTTACTAATAATAGTAATTGCTTTTCGACGCGGCGTTGTTCGCGTAAATGTAGGTTACGTTAAATTAGTAACAGTTCTTTGATCTGCATGCAAAGTACCTTATGTCCTTTACTGTTCCCCTGACAACGTGTATTTCAGGATGATCGCCGAGTTATAATAATAATAATATAATAAAATTCTATCACATACACACAACACCATCTAGCCGAACCTAAGCAAAGCTTGTACTATGGGTACTAGACAATGGATAAACATACATATACCTATACTTTTTTTTGTAAATACATAACTATATTATACACAGAAACACCCAGACCAAGACAAACATTCAAGTTCATGCACACAAATGTTTGACTTGTGCGGGAATCGAACCCGCGACCTCAGGCGTGGCAGTCGGTTACACTAACCACTACGCCATCGAGGTCGTCAATTATGGCGTGAAAGTGTAACAAAATTAGTTAGGAAGATTAGATTTTATCTATGGTTGACATCGCGTGAGTCGCCCCCGTGATATTACACACGTCCATAGATTATTGATTTCCACTTTGATAAGACAAAATTCATATCTATAACAGTTAATGTTAGATCAATGCCATAAATAAAGATCGAAAGAGTATAAGTACGTAATTATATTTTCTATTATTTGCGATAAGATAGACATATTCTTAATTTTGGTAATTGAGCAAAATACCAGGTCTGAGTAGGCGTATTTGAGTAGGTAGATTTAATTGTTTAGCCTTTCAACCATGATAGATTGACGTCAGTGCCTTGAAAATTACCGTAGAATCTTAAATTGCAATAAAATGTACAATGAGTAAATTGCAAAGGGATTACCTAATTTTCAAACTTTCAGCTAAGATAAAAAGTGTAGTAAGTGTGTAATTGTTTTACACTGACTAACAAATAAATATAAATGCATGTACATACATATTATTTTACGCATCAATAAGGTCTGCCTATTTTATTCAACTATTGTTTTTATCTTTATTAATTCTTGTCTGTTACGTTACGTTCTTCGTCCACATTATTCAATTTCGGTTATTCTAAACATACCCTTTCTTTGGACGCCTTTGATTTAGTCAGAATTCACACTCACTTTAAGCTGTTGCATTCTAACTCACGTTTTTCTTTTATATGTTTAATTTGATTTTTTTTTCTTAAAAGCCTAAATCATACATTTCTCAATTCTGCTTACTACATCTTCTTTAACTTTATGCATTTTCATCACTTTATTCTATCTCTCAAACTCATATAAATCTCAATACTACAAAATGGCTGTAAAAGTCGAGTAGCGTACCAAAAATCTGCACACATATACACATGAGTGACATATTATCCCTAGACCTAAATAACAAGCATGTAAATAAATCTCCTCGCAAGTACTAAGGTTGTCAAGTTCGCCCTAGTACGTGATTTCGTACGAGATTACACGACACTTGTCACGACATTAGACATGTGATTATGAGATTTATTGCTCCAACCGTAATATACATACCGTGAACAACTTGCTCTGAGCTACTTTATAGCAATCGTAAACAGAGAAATTTGACGGTTTATTACTCTAGAATAGTGCCGTCAAAAATGTTTGTTGAGTTATTGTAGGTATTGGGCAATTGACCTGACAGATTTATAAGGAGAGGTTATTTGATACATTTGTATATATAGTTCTCTATATCATTTACTATGAAAGCGCGCAAAAATTATTGTAATTATGTTTAAATTATAATAAGTTATGACAAATAATGTTTTGTCATCCCTTTTATATTAATAAAAAGGGTGGTTCATTGTTTTCTAGTTAGTTGGTGTAACTCACTGATAAAGGCAAAGGCATGAGTGCCTTTGTTTAGCAGTGGGTTGCGGCTGCCAGTGGCCGTGGAATAAATCCTTATGAAAGTGATCTAAGAAGAAACAGATACATTGAGTGAGATGATGAAGTTAGCCGCGTCATCTTTCAATCAATCCATTTATTTCTAAAGAAATTAAAACTGTCGATGACGGTAAATAGAGAAGAATGGAAGAAAACTACATAACGCGGTGATTCGAAATAATTGAGAATACGGTTTAGAGAACAATTATGTGTATGCGCATATGAGTATGTTCACAAACCTTTCCCGTGTTTTTTATATAAATTCATATCATATCAATCTTTTGTATTAAGAAGAGTAATTGGCAGGTACAGATTTTTAAATGTAACTCGAGGCTCTACTCTTATCTTCTCGTTCATATCTTACTGTTGTGATGCCTGTCTGTTTCACAAACGTTCTTATAAGACAAAAACTTGACCTTCATGTCGACCAGTTCTTTGAATTAGACTAGCAGCTATAATAACTGCATTTCTCAAAGCTAATGAATGAAACCTCTCACTGTAAGATTTGCATCGCTAAGTTACCTATCAAGGCAATCCACAAGCACTACAATTCCGGCTGAACAGTCCAGAGGCTCTGTGACTCGAACAATAACAAAAGCGAGTCATGACATCGATATGAAGTAACGAAATAACTTAGAAATGTCAAAGCCTGCCGGTTGCGGCTCGCAGCGACCTCGCTCCCACTCTCGTACAACGGTACTCACGTCTCGGCAGTCGGCGCCTGCGCCGCCACACGCTCCGAGGTCTGTGCCCTCCTCCCGGACGACTTGCACGCGTCATCGCGCTCGCGCACAGCCCCGCCACAAGCGCTCGACTTGTAAACGAATATTCTCAAATAACGAACACCTCGGCTGCAAACTTCCTAATCCTCGTAATAAGTCAGGCACAGGACGCAAAGTTTGCACCGAGAACTTTTAATGTGACACATTACCGTACGCAGCCGCGTGTGAGAGAACTTTTATCAATACAGCCTTTAACAAGCTCTCAACTCTTGGCGAGTTAAATGTGATTTGTGAAATGTTGCGAATTATGGAGATTTCATGTTTTCATATCGACGTGGTGATTTTTTATCGTGTCTGAGCCAAAGTGGAAGTTTGTGAATTATTGAAGCAAGAACACTTTGTTGGAATATTCGGAGTTAAGCTTTTGAGGTGGAAATAGCGACAAAGGTGAGTTTGAACAGTTTTGAATTTAACAGAAAAGTTGGAAGTCGGAATTATGTTAAGTTAACTGTGAAAACATTAGGGACTCTTAAAATATTACAACAACTTGATCGCTTAACAAGTCTGACGAAGGAATACTTGAATGAATGAATACATTTTGTTGTTAATGATGGGGCGAACTGAAGAAGGGGGCTCGATCCTACTCAAACAAAATAAATAATTACATTCTAATGAGAGCAGCCTTCATTTGCGTCCGTTGTAAATAAGGTCCTAAAATAATTGGGGACAAGATTGACGGTAATAAATAAAAGTACGACCAGTTCAAAAGCTGCGTTGGCCTTGATTCGGTCGCGGTTTTTTATCGAGTCTCGGTCGTCATACCGTAAGTAGAGAGCCTAGTTTTATTGCTGCCGTCTTAGTTAATAAGAAGCAATGCATTACTTTACTAATATCGAGTAGCGTTAAGCACTCATTGCTAAAGCACCTCTCATAACAAGAGAGGTAATATTTACAGTTTGTCAAGCATGCGAATGTGGGGCAATTTTCGAAGTTTATTTTTTTTTATTTTTATTTATTATTCTTTGGGAAACAAACAGATGATATATAACATGAAGACAGTAAAATACAAATAATACATAATCCAGAAGAGTTTCCACACATTGCTTTAACATTCTGTGACGGATATTAAAATACTATTAAGAGACTATAGAACCAAACAAGATAAGTAACAATTTGTATAACAATATAATATTTGTATTATATGATATGTATTATTAACTATTGTGACGGATTATTGGCAAGCGATCTTTTAAATTTAGCCAGAGATATATGAAATATGTCTATGTCATCATTGCTCTCACTACTTTCAATTAAGTTGTTATATGCTCGACAAGATCTTCGGGTAAAAGTGTTCATACCATAATTGGTCTTAGCAACAGGAATATGAAAGACAGACTTCTTTCGTGCACTAAGTCGTGGACATCCAAAGCTTATTTTACTCAAAAGATAAGGGGAGTCCACATGATTGCTTATAATCTTATAAAGAAAAACTAAATCATGTTTTACACGTCTAAATTCTAGGGTAGGGAAATTCGACACAACCAATTCATTAGCATGTGATGTAATTAAATTTTTATCACATCGCCAAGTGATGTGTTTCATAAATTTCTTTTGGGTCCTTTCAATTTGGTCAATATATACGTTATACTGGGGATTCCACACCACAGACGCATACTCCAATATTGGCCGGACAATGGTTTTGTAAAGAAGTAATAGGGTGGCTAGACGTTTAAAATCCTTTGTTATTCTTAATACAAATCCCAACATACGAAACGCTTTATTGGTGACGGATGCGACATGCTGATCAAGAATAAGCTTACTATCTATTAGAACCCCCAGATCTCTCACCTCGGACACTCTCTTAATGGTTTCTTTGTTAAGCGAGTAATTGTGTACTATGTTTTTCTTTTTTCTAGTAAATGTAATAACATTACATTTTTTAACATTAAGATAAAGGTTATTATTCTTACAATATTTACATAAATTATCTAAATCATTTTGCAATTCTTGACAGTCATTTACATTTTTAATTACTTTATAAATTTTTTTATCATCCGCATACAGTAAAATATTTGATTTATTAAAATTAGTTACTACGTCATTTATATAAATATTAAACAAAAGAGGTCCAAGGTGAGAGCCCTGTGGGACGCCAGATGTAATTGGCGTGAATGAGGAACAGAATCCTTTAATAGTTACAGCTTGACTGGCTTAGTATCTTTAGAAACGGATCTGTTGAAGGAATCGGTAACGTTGTGACCACCCCTTTTAAAGATATTACTTGAAGTTGAGGATTATTCAACTATGTAACCGTGCAACGTAGGTATGTTACAGCAGGGCAGCCACTGCCAATCAAAATAAAGAATATAAGAAAGAGATTAATCGCCATCACATATGCTTAGTTTTGACAGGAGGTAGTCTTTAAACCATACACGGCTCCTGTGTCGAAAATGAAGAATATTGCGTCGACCTAGTCGGTAAAAGTAAGCTTGGTTACAAACGACAAAACTTGTGTCATGTTTCAGTGTTAAGGGGCTAAAGCTTCTTAAGAGGCACTGTGCTGTCAGCAGTGTTTGTCCTTTGTGTGGGCAGTGTGGACTAGTTCTTTACAGAAGCGTACAAACTTTTTCCCTAACGTTATACGTGTCCATAGGCTTATGCTAATTGCTTAATTTATCAGGTGAACCATTAGCTTGTCTGTGACTCTAGTAGCATAAAAATTTTAATGGTTGGATACGGGCCTTAATACTCTTCTCTCAGATTATCAGACCAGCAGATATTGTATTTTTTGACAAAAATTTTGCTTTATTAAACCAAGTTTTGCTAATAGACTGCTTGCGGCTTAACAAAAAATTAAATTCCAATATCCTCTCATACCTCAATATAGCTATCTGAATAGGTATAGTTACATAGCGATTGTTATAATTAATTTATTAGTCAGTTACACTAACATATCACCAAAGGAGTAGGCAGGTGTTTTAGACACATTTAGCTAGTAAGGTCCCGTAATAGGGAGAAAGCCTACCGTCATCACATTTCTAGTAAAACTACTGCTACGAAAACTCGAAAGTCCTTTGTCCAAGTTGAAAACCGAACCAGAGACCACATAATTAACCTTAAATGTAACTGCAATCTCATGCCAAGGGTGCAACGAGGCGGTACATCTGGTTTATACGTAAGTAAACATACAATGTTAGACAAACCAATCTCTTTCTCTAATGGTACGCATTACGAAACTGAACTATTTGTTCCGTTTGCATCACTCCGTGCAATTTCCAGGTGTATTCAAGCGTAAAGTAAAAGTTTATTAAAACATTTGCTATTTTTATTATTTGAGTAGTGATACTTCCTGGATATTTTTTTGTTTAATTTCTATTTATTACTATATGTTACACGCAAAATTGTTTATTTCTTTAATGGGCCTGTAGGAAGGCTTTGATTTGGTATATGTTTGTACTGACTTACTAAATTGTATAAATATTAATTCAGCAGTTTAGCCGTAACAAAGTGACAGAATTAATTTCGTATTTGTAATATTACCACAGTCGAAATAATTCATATAGACAAAGGTAAAAAATAATTGACTACACAGAATTTTCTGCATTTTTTGTGTAGCGAACCTATTCAGAGCATCGGTTATAAGGTGACCATTTAAACCAGTATGCCATCCTGCATGTCATTTACATAAAATTTATGTAAATGACATTAATATAATATAAACGTGATGTCATTGTCTATTACGAGTGGTCGGTGTATAATCAATGTTTTTATTTTTTATTTTTATTTATGACACTACGGCGGCAAACAAGGTTGCGGCCCACCTGATGGTAAGTGGTCACCGTAGCCTATGGACGCCTGCAACACCAGAGGCATCACTTGCGCGTTGCCGACCCTTTAGGAAAGGAAGTGGGAAGGAGAAGGAGAAAGAGCAGGAAGAGGGAAAGAGGGTGATTGGGCCTCCGGCACTCTCACTCACCGAACGAAACAAAACAGTTCTTTTTTTGACAGTCACTGCGACGCATACTGCATACGCTAGGTTATATATTTAATAAATGGATCGAGCCAAGGGTTTAATATTTTTATTTTTTATTTGTTTATTTGCATAATTGTTTTTTATTTCTTGTCTCTATTTGTGTTTATCTTTTTTTTTGCTTTACGTTACTTTATGTGCTCTTAATGTAATAGTTATTTTAATTAATGATGCCATAAATTTATAATATTATTGTATTTTAAATTGTCATTTACTTTTGTCTTAGTGTCCCATTGTCTTTTCCTGTCTAATTGTATACTACATTTATGCTGTCTGCAGACAGAAAACACACAACACATACTGCAGTATGTGTTGTGTGTTTTTCCTGTCAAAATAAATGTATTTTCTATAATTTTTCTTTCTTTCTTACTTTCAGTAGGAATACTGGTATTTCACGTCGATATTCTGTGAGACCCTCTCAGTCCTTTCCCGGTCGAGCCGGCCCATTCATGCTGAAATCAGCATGGCTCTACTACATATTGTTATCGATGTAAAACGTAAGCACACACGTAATAACACTTACGTAAAAGTGTGGTAAAAATGACTATACTGATGTCGCAGTCGTTTAAATGGTCACCTTGTTACTGCTATAGCATCAAGTGTTACGGGTTTGATTTATTAAAATATAATGCAGAAATTAAAATAATATTGCAAGGAAATCTTCGATAGTTCGAATATATTCAATAAAATTACTGTACGAATGTCGAAGTGGTTCACGTGGTCATTTCGCTACTTTCAAGTACAAAAAAAAAAAAAAGTTGGTTGGTTTTCCCATATATTATTAATTTTAATAGAAGATTTTATGGCCTGGATTATGATATAATAATATCAGCTCAGTTTATAAGCTGTCCCACTGCTGGGCACAGGCCACGTTTCAGAATACGAGAGGCTAAGAAATAGATTACCACGTTTGCCTAACGCGGATTGGTAGATTGCACACATCTCCGAGAGCATTATGATCAATTCTGAGACTTGCAGGTTCCCACATGTTGTTTTTATGCACCGGTATAGCAAGCGTATATTTAAAAATTTTAATACGAAGTTCGAAAATTTGATAATGCGTGTCTTGCGATCAAACTGGAGAGATCTGCGTGGCAGTCCAATGCTCTGGCAACAAATTAAACTATTGATGAAACTGTTGAAGAGTGATATAGGTTACTTTTTAATCTTCCGGTGACCCACCCACCATACAAAGCAAGAAGTTGAAAACCGTGGTTGATTTAGTCGGTAGTATCTACGACGTTCTATCTTTTCCCGGGTGAGCCGTTTTTTTTTTTTTTTTACGTGGGGGAATGCATGACGCATACCCCTCCGCGGGGACGGGCGGAGGGGTTATGTCGGACTCGCCGGGGTAAAATAAGATGTTAAGATGATAAAGTACCTCCCGGAATACCGACCAAACCTACCACGGTGTTCCTCGACAAAACCACTATCGACGGGGCCGCGCGAATCACTTTCGCATGCGGTTGCGACCCCGCCGAGGTTTCGGCCCGCCGTATGAAACGGCAGGCCACTACACGAAAGACCTACCCTAAAGGCACTTCTACCACTCCCTACTGTCCCCCCTAGAGGGGAGACGGACTCAACACAGAGGCGCGCGTGGGAACACGCACGCCGCCTCTCGGACCTGGTGCTGAACGGATGGCGGGCAGGCCCTCAAAGCCCGCCACCCCCAGGTCAAACCTCAGGGTGGCTGGAGGTCGTCCCGCGCCCTCCGGCGCCCGGCTCTGCGGTTGGGGAGAGGGTTCAAACGCTCCCTCTCCCGCTCCGCCGCCTCCTTGATGGAAATTACTTCCTCACAAAAGGAGGCGACGGCGTTCCACGACCTCCCGGGTGAGCCTAACATAACCTCTCCACTCCCCTTTTTCGCGGAGAGGTAAGCGTCAACCCATTCCCCCACGATAAAAGTTACTTTTTTAATCCCTAAAATAGAAGCCTTAAATCAAGTTAAATTTAAATATCTGTCGTTTAGGTAATATAGTCAAACTCTATCACTCATTTAAATGATTCTTATCTACTATAAAACACGTTTTTTGTTAGAAATGGCCGTAGTATCGAAATGTCTATTAATTCTTCCATCGGTCATTCAACTTTATAAGATGAGCCATAACATTAATTAAATGACTGACTAATGAACAACAATGTCCTTCTTGGATTCTGAAGACTAATTATCTGCTTTTCATATAAAAACAACACGATCATGCATTATGTTAATATAGACTGTGTCAATAAATTTCTAACCCTCGGGAACAGGATTTTTTTCTGGATGAATGGTACCTTATGTCCTTATGTCAGAAGTTTCATGAATATTGGTTGAGTAGTTAAGGCGTGAAAGCGTAACTAATAAACTCATATTCGCATTTATAATATTATAGTTAGGATTAAGATTAAGCTTCCGTATGTGACAACATGAATATTTTTCATTCCGAATTTCTAATAGGAACGGGAGTTACTTTCATGATAATTAATATCAGACTTTGTCACGGTGAGGTCTGGCCGGGTTTAACTAATAGGTAGATAGTATAAGAATGTTATAACAGGGAAAAAAGCAAAGGAGCTATGTCAGGATTGTAATAAATGAAGAATCATAACGTAAATACTGTTTATAGAGTATGGAAATACTGTACGGTTGGTGCAGCGGGCAATCGGTCTCCTCGGTCGCCGCGGTTGCATGTCGCCATGCTAAGGTTTTGTGGGTTCGAATCCCACATGGGACAATGTTCTCAAGTCTGGGAGTGGTTTGCGTCCGTTCATTGCAGGTTGTCAACCGAACAAGGTGATTGCGATTTGATGTATATCGCAGAAGTTTTCTTCAGAAATCAGCCCCTTTTGGATTTATAACATTGTTTTATCGCCTGCTTGTTAGTAATTTTTACATAGCGTTAAATTGTTATTATATTAATTAATTATTATTTAACTTAAGTGTAGCCGCAGGAATAAGCTAGTGGCTAGTAGTTTGGATGAATGTGGTAACGTGACTTGAATTTGAGACTCGATCAATTTGCGCAGCCGTCGCGTCAAAAGCCACTTAATTAATTGAAATACCTGTTTTATTTAATTTCCTAACAGTTTGTTTGTGTATAACTGTTATAAAATACTGTTACAAAGAATTTCGAGCTACCCATTAAAATGCTGGCAAGAAAGCTATTCGCATTAAAATAAGCTTATTTAAATCTGTTCTGGCAATATTTACGGTTGGCATTTTTATTGGCATTAACAATGTGATATAAATAACAGTTATACAAAAGCCTGTTCTAATATATCCTGATGTCATACTTTGTATAATAAGCGAATTATTTATTTAAATACATTACGCCATTGAACATAACGTGATGTCGGATAAATCCGTATTGACAATTGGAAACTATCTATTTTGTTAGCTCAATCTTTTAGCTACATCCTAACTTCTAACTAATATTATAAATGCGAATGTGAGTTTGTTTGTTCACAGTTTCACGCCTTAACTACTTTAGCAATCATCATGAAATTTTGCATACACGTTGCCAGGGGCACAGAAAAGAACATAGAGTACCTTTCATCCAGAAAAAAGTACTGCTTCTAGTCTAGCCTAACCTTAATTGACGCGAGCGAAGCCGCAGGCAAAATATATATATATCACGACATCATGTGGATGAAAGGTTATGTAGAGGCGTATTACGTTTTGCTAGCTATATTAAAATCCTAGGTAATAGAGGGTAAGACTCGTCTAGTCGTGATCAGTATAGATAGATAGCATTCACAACAAAATCTTGCTTATTTTATGTCAAGGTCCAAATTAGTTACTGTTACATGAGAACAGAATTAGTAATACTTTGTGAAGGCATTTTGGTGCGGTTTTCCTTAAACGATTGCCACGAATTTATATTTACGTGTGTCAATACGAGTTTATTAAGAAGTTTCTTGACACTGTTTAAGTTTCTTGCACGTAAAGTAATATCACCGCAGATCGTTTGATAATTATTTGTAGCATTTAATTAAGAAAAAAAAATATTTATAGGCATCTATAAGTTAACAAAAGTAATTGTGAACTATGAGTACTTTGAAGAAATTTACTTAAGTTAGCTTAGCTTAAGTTCAACAAAATCAAAGGAAACAATTATTCTAAATTAACTATAAAAATATGAAATATTTGAATAAATATAGTGGTATCAATTGAAGCAATTGGCAAGACTCGCAAAGTATAGTAATATAACACACGTCTCAATCACATAACCAAAGACAAAAAAAACCAACAGCGCAAGCAGAATTGACTGATTGTTTACAATTGTCGATAAACAGTTTATGAGCAGAAATTACAATGAAATCTCCGCTTGAACTTAGAGAAGCCCACTGAAGGAAATATGTATTACGACCATGCAGAAAATCGCAGACAAAAATATTTCTGCGCTATAAAAAGATAACTTGTAATCTATTTACCCCGTCTAAGGTTCTTAATTTGAAGACGAAATTGCCTTCCAGATTGCAACTAAGACAGTCAGCAATCTGATTACAATCTAATGAACTCAGCGTTTTACAAGTTCAGAGGTTAGACCAGGTTGCCGTCCAGACTGCTTTACGACCACTTTCTTTTAAACTTTACTCTGACACGTCTAACCGCAAACACGATGATAAATGTTCATATTTTCGTTGGAAATCTTCTACATTTATCATATTGCCTGCGTAAGTGCGTTCGAGACAATGTCTTTGAGTTTCTCATGAAAGTAAGTATGCGATAACTTTTCTCAGTGTGGTGTAGCGAGAGTTAGTAACATTACCCGGTGTTGAAGGGGACAGGAATGAAAGTAGACCCTGTAACGTTAGACGTGCATCTGATACATACGCTTTCATAAATCTTTTGTAAAACTTCTCAAGTTACTTATCCTAATTTGACGCAAGAACTCAATAAAGTAAATATCATCATATTTCTCATTATTAACCTGTCCAGTCTAAGAATACCAGACATAATTAAAATCTATTCTGTCTGGCCACCAGTGTGCCGCTGCGACCCTTGGGTTTTAATGGTGAAATCCAACCAGTAAATGGAATAAACAACCAAACTGAATTTCCAGTTTAGCTCCTAAAACTGACCTTCAGTATACAATTAAATTTTTAAATGTCTTTAATTATTCGGAAATCTATCAATCGTCATCATGCGCCTGAGCAAAATATCAGTGATTGATAGATTAACTTGAAGTTTATTCTGTAAGTAATTTGTATTCTACGGAACAATAAAAAGACCTGGTTTCTATAACTTAACGGACTATGTATTTGTCGCAACCGTTATGTAAATACACTTTTAGTTATATTACACATTAGGAAGATCAGCTAAATGCATCCTGCTTGAGAGTGATTAACACAAGCAGCAGCTATCATGTTTTGCTCGAGTGACGATGCGTCGCTTTCATATTAGTTTTACTTTGTGTTGTACGTCTGGTTAATGTTTACAGTCTACTAGCTACGTGGCTAACCAGCTGGTGTTCGCATTTGTTCTAGTTTTGTCTTTAGTCCACTCTAGAAATCTTTACTTTTTGAGTGATTCGTTTTTGTCAGTTAATTATGCTATTGAGACGGTTATTGGTATATTTTGGATGATTCCTGATTCAACTCAAATCTGTGTCAGTATTGTGTTCGGTTTGGTCGTTAGTGAAGCCCATTTTGGCATCAGTCTTACTTGTCAATTTGCGATATGAATTGCATTGGTAGTTTTCGCGGGGTTTGACGAGCTATTTGGATGAATTATAAATACTCTGACAACTTGGCTTACTTTTGGATCAATGTTTTTGTAAAAGTCAACTAATATGAGCCGAAATTTCTTAATTACATTTCGTTTTAAATGCATCGGTTTTATATAATGATTCGATGGTTTGCGAAATACCAAATTTGTACAAATTATTTTATATTAAAGGTTAAATTATAGGTATATCCCCGTAAAAATGGCTGTTGAAAAGCTACCGAAACGTCGCGGAAAGTGCAAACTTAAATATAAATATATAGCAATCCGTATAAAGTAGTTTAATTTGAATGTAAAGCATTCGCGTAATCGTAAGAAAATATTAGGTGAAAACTCACCTTTTATCTGCAAGACATTACTGTCCTGTTATGAACCTATTTCTGTATGTACCCATAGCCGCAATTGCATTACAATCGCCTCTATTTCTCAATTGAACTTGTGACCTTTATTTCGCCAATAAACACAAGCAACCTTTACCCATTGGTCGATACTCTAACAATCGGTCGAAAGGCACAGTTCTCGTGGTCCGAAATACCAGAATCGGTTCTTATATTGTTATTATTGAGTTTATCGCCAGAGAAATCTTGCACTTGTTCCAAATCTTTATATTGCTCGTAATTAAAAGTTGACAAGTTTGCTTTTACTAATTTCTTTTTACGCTGTTATATGAAATAAGTATTGATTTCAATCGATTTTGGTAAAAGTCATAATCTTTTAACTGATGTTTGACTGCATGGATGGCTTAGTGGATTAAGTGGTCGCCTCGTCATTGCTGTTGCACCGAGTTTTGTGGGCTTGAATCTCACATGTGACAAAACTTTCTGTGGTTCACAAATGGTTGTTCCGAGTCTGGGTGTTCTTTGTATCCATTGTTTGAATGTTTGTAAAAGTCCCCCGCGACACAGGAATAGCAATACTAGTGCGTGATCTGACTTTTTAAAGAAAAAAACTGATCTTTATTAACAAGAAAGTGACTCCTGTTTAGAAATTGTATTACTATTTATTGTTTCATCCTAACTAAAAGTTTTCTTTATCATGCGATCTCTATCAGACCTAGAAAAGTCTGTAGTCTCCGAGTGTCTACTATACAATGAGATAGTAATGCACTTTAATTCAATTGTACTATTCATTATCAAACCACACAGAAATAAACAATACGATGGTGCGGTCATCGTATTGTTTATTTCTTCAAAAATAATTCTTACCAGTTTAAACTCATAGACCATCCATAACTATATTTTACTTTATCGCCTAAACTATATTGTTATTTTATCGCCGAAGAAATCTCAGACCTGTTCTCAATCACCTGCTACTAAAGGTTATAATTACAGAAGCATGGTTTCGTTATTAGAGCGATTATTGAAACTGTGTTTTTACCCGCATGCCGCCATGACCGGTGTAAGTACCGTTAAGTATGATTGCACTTGCTGTAATTATATGTGTGTGTTTACATATGCAGTGTATATGTGTCGTGTTGAGAATTAACATTGGAACACAAACATACTTTAGATTGATTGGATTTTGACGATAGCTGTAGGTAGTATCACCTTGGTTAAATGATTATAAGTTATAGGATTGCCTCGGTGAAAGCAAGAAATTCTTAGTAGCAGCTTCTAGTCTACATATTTTTCTTACTAATAGGGAGCAAACCTGTTGCCGTCCACCAGACATAGTTCCAGCCTCCATTTTGGAACATGGCGAGAATAATTCGAATGTGAATGGTTCGAATCCCGGGGAGGCAAAGTGTTATTGTGTATACTGTGCTAACTACTTAGTAACAAAAAGGTCGTTTCCTCAATTGACATCTTTAGAAAAAAAAGTAACGGTAATTACGTATAAGTAGGCTACGCACATTATAAATAAATATATGTAGGAAAACTATCTTGAATTTTTTACATATACCTCGACTAGTACTAGAAGCCTCTTGCCACAAATCTTTACTAATAAAATAAAGCTGAAGCGTATGTTTATCTTTGAACGCGCTTATCTCTGTAACTATCAATTGCAATTGGAAAAGTCTTTTTGCACTTGTAAGCCCTATTCTTCAGAAAGGTATTAGGCTATTTAACATCACGCTACACGCCACGGGAGCGAAGAGGTAATCATAAATTAAAACAGCTAGTCATTCATCTATGCCATTTTTACACGTGGACAAGACATTTTAAAAGTAACATTTCAGAATAATATATTGCAATGGTGTGTGCCTACCATGCCATTGTACCAGAAAGAGTTGTTAAATATGCGTACTTGACCGCAAATTATGCGCACAAAGAAATGATTTATATGTGTTTATTGCCAACGTCTTGGCAAAGAGCTACACGAAGAAAAATAAATGTAAGTTAAAGTGTTGAACTACATATGTCATAAGAAGACTGTACTTTGAAAATGTTTGTGCTCTTACAACATTATTGTTTAAGAAACTGACTGGTGATAATAGACCTAAGGATTTTATAAGAAATTTTTGGGAGATGGCAGATGGGAGTGGACTTGTGTCAGAGACCCATTTAAACATGTTCAGGAGGAGTTTAGTGACATACAAACGTACACAAGAATCCTAATTATAACTAATATTATAAATGCAAATCTGAGTTTGTTTGTTTGTTACGCTGTCATGCCTTAACTAATCTATCGATCAACATGAAATTTCGCATATACGTTGTCAGGGATACAAAAAGCACAAAGAGCAAGCTTTTTCTCCAGAAAAAAGGCAGAACAGAACTTTTTCCTGGATGAAATACCCTATGGCCTTTTCTGCATCCCTGACATCTAGTTCGTAAATTTTATGATTATCAGTCAACTAGTTAAAGCATACTACAAAAACTTACACTGTCTCCCAAGTTACAAGCTCTTGCTTAGTTTGGGTATCAGTATCAGCATCTATTGAACAATATATTTATGTTGTGTCAATAGTATAGGCATACAATTGTAAAATTACTTAGTGACAATAAACAATTAATATTATTATAAACAAAAGAACTCACATTCGCCTTTATAATATTATAGTTAGGATTATTGAGTAGTTACAACAAATATCTAGTTAACCCGCACATACTTTCATAAACTAGCAAAAATATTAATAAAGAAACGGAGATAGACAAATTGACAGTAGCACACACAGTGCATGTAATTTCATTCGTCCGAGATTCCTTGGCGTATCGTGCGTGCGTGCATGCATGCACAAGTAATGACTGTAGACACGCATGCAACGATCTAAATATTAGTTCTAATACGGTGACAAATGCGTTGTTGTCAGGTGACGTTAAAATATAAAGTTTATCATCCATGAACGTAGACTGATGCCTGATATCCCTGAACGGGTAGGCAGGTGCATTACACACCTTTTTATCAGCTATGTTTAGGTTCCATGTAATAGAGCGCCAGTCTATGGTCATCAACTAGTCATATTTTAAAACACTGTCCTGCTATTAAGAATTTCGAATAGGAAAACTCGTAATTTTGCCCGATCCAGAATTCGAACTCGAGCCCTCATGATCACACGCAAACATAAGTTAAATCAGATGTAACTTTATGCCACGGGGCGGAAAAAGCAGTAAATAATAAAGATTTAAAAAAATCATGTACTTTTATTTACCTAATTCTAGATCAGTCCTGTATTTTCCCTAATCTACTAATATAGTAAATGTCTAGCTGGAGGAGATATTTGGTTGATTGTAATTTAAAAGTTAAAGGTATTTGGAAGAACTTGTAACACAGATAGACTATGTCCTCGATTAACGTCACGGTATTTACAGGATTCCGTACCTCTAAAGGAAAAAACCGGACCCTTATGGGATTACTTTGTTGTCTGTCCGTCCATCTGACTGTCAAGACCCTTTATCTTGGGAACGCGTAAAACGATAAACTCAGGTCTACAGTCTCTTGAAGCTGTGAAAAAATCAAACTTCTAAGTTAACGTTAAAAAAAGGTACGGCCATTTATGCCGCAAAAAACGTATATTTCGACACTCTCAAGGGAATCAAAATTTATAGGGTATTTTCCTTTGATCCAGAACTATGAAATTTGGCAAGTAATACCGTCTTATACTACAAGTATAGACAAAAATCTGAAACTATACATTTGTTATTCTATATCTATAAATTTACTCTATTTGCATAAATTGGTTCATTCATCTATCGATGCACCGGCTTTACCTCTTCTATTAGCTTTAATATTTCACATACATATATCTCGTAATCCTAACATATTTGCAATTCAGGCATATAAAAATAATACATCATTTTATAATCCAATAGTAAGAATGTGCAGATCATATTATAAAGTAGCACGTGTAAATAAAGAGGTCGACAATTTTGACATAAAATTCAATATATATAAAAAAATTGTATCAGGTGTACTTAGTTCCGAAAAGTTCCAAGTCTAGTTATAAAGTAAAATTACAGTTATTAAGTAAAAACCTACTTACAATTATCCACTTGTATCCTAACGAATTTAAGATTTTAATAATGTTTTTTGTTGTGCACGAGTAATCTGCTCTAATATGTACATGTTGTGTACACTACCTTAGGATTACTGTTCGGTTTATAAATTATGTTCATTATTACTACTTACTATGTTAAGACTGTAATCTTTTTATGTACCTATTAAAAATAAATAAATAAATTAAATTATAAAAAATAGGGTTTTTATGCAAGGAATGGCGGTCCAAATTTTGGATTAAGTTAACTGTGTCATATCTGTACGGAACCCTCGGTGGGCGAGTGCGACTCGCACTTGACCGGTTTTTTATACCGATACACGTATTAATAGGATTCAAGCGGGCAGTCGAAGGTAGAAATTAGTTCCTTATTGAATCGGATTTGATGATCCATAAAGACTTGGAAAATGCATTATGTATAGGAACTAATATATAAATATAAATGCGAATGTGAGTTTGTATGTTACACTTTCACGCCTTATCTACTCGACCGATCATCATAAAATTTCGCATAGACATTGTCAGGAGAACAGAAAAGGATATAGGGTACTCTTCATCCAGAAAAAAATACTAACCTAATCTAATCTACATTTCTGTGAGCGAGGCTGCGGGCAAAATCTAGTAACTAATGAAATGAAGAGAGATACGTTTGGTGTTCAAACCATCCATTCATTCCACGGTAACTGATCACAAACAGACTTATCGTAGAATTAAAATACCTGACCGTTCATTATAGTTTAATAGAGAGTCGGATTCACCCATCCAAATACACTATCTTAGACTGTTACGAAATCTCCGGTAAGTAAAGATAAAAAACGAACAGATAAGTAAAGGCCCGCTTACACGCTGTGAATTTCATGAAGCAGGTATCATGCTATCTCTGTATGTTGTTAAGTTAAAGAAAGATTTTATGTTAAAAGCGACTACTCTCACACTAGGCATTATTCCTGTGTCGGAGGTGACTTTACAAACATTCAAACAACGGACACAAAGAACACTAAGACTCGGAGCAACCATTTGTGGATCACACAAAGTTTTGTCCCGTGTGGGATTCGTACCTACAACACTTGGCGCAGTGGCAGAGGCGAGGTGACCACTAAAACTACGATCCGTGGCACGATTCCTGCTTTAATAAACTCGTCTCGTGTTAATGGGCCTTAAGTGAGGATCATTAAACAATTATTCACGAATTTACGTCAACTTTGAATAAAAGTCGCGGTCCAGTTGCGACGCGGTGTAGAACTGTTTATGACCCATAGTAATTTGTATCTATATTGTCTTGTCACACAGCGGCGGTGAAGATTATCGGATCGAGCAAAACGTTATTCGATTTTTCTGTCAAAAATTTCAATTCTACGTGCTACTGATACCAGCATGTACTTTCGGGCCGTGCCCGGTAGACGATGCTAGGCTCAACAATAAAAATGTGGACTGTAATACAAATACAACTCTACTTACTTTTTGAGAAATTATGAATTGTCACAATTAGTTATGACGTAATAGGGATTCGTTTTAATGTTTTCTTATTGGTTTATCTTGAATGTCATGACAACGAACATGTAAAAGAGCCGATTCTTTCAGCAGATGAAAAGGAATTAATTTCTGGAGTTCCACTTATACAGAAGGCCTGAGACTAAAGCCTTTTTGCCCTCACCTAAATCTAGCAGTGCCGGGCAAAGTGCGATTCTGTTAAGATTGCTCAGTAGTAGTACAGAGTTCGGCAATATGCTCGTGAACAGCAGTAGCTTTATTACGTTTACTTTGAGCGATTTACTCGGTAGACAGCAATAGTCATACACCCTATTACATATACATGTAAATTAAATTAATATAGCCCGCAAAATATAGATGTAATACTCTCTCTCTATCTACCCTTTGAGTATCTACAGGCATGTGTAAGTACAACTTTAAAATCAAATCATAAACAGAAATTCTCAAGAACAGTCCAAAGTCTAACATTTTTCCATAGACAGCAATAGACGCATCCACTATTACGTGTAACCTAAAAATACAGCTAGCGAAATGTGGATGTAATGCATCTCTGCTTACGTTTGACAGAAGTGTACGAACGACCTCAATAACAAGCCAATAAACACAAAACAGTAAGTACAATCTAAACAGATTCATATACATCACAATTAAATCACTTGCACAACAGTAAACATTTGAGATAACCATCACTCTACAATTAAGTATTTTTACACTAATTTAGTCGGCAAGAGAGAGTGATGGTGGAACAGGGTGATATAACCGTTTGTTATCTTGTCTATGGTGTTCTTTTTATGGTTTAGAAAGTTTTTGCGGGTGGTTTACGGTGGTTTATGGGTACGTGGTGTACTTGGTAGTAAAAAGTTACGACTATTTAAGTATTAAGACTATCACTTAATTATTTTATTTTTTATATCTTTATTATTTTATGGCTATGTTTTGTATATGTTTTTACCAAGACATTAAAATAATACTTAAATATCTATGGTGCTTACCTAATTTGTTTCTAAGTTTGTAACTGCCTATGTTTGAGGTTATGTTTGTGGCCGGATGTAAGCAGAGGCAACGTGATATTAGATTTTCTGTTTGGAATTTCTCGGTAGCAGCAAAAATAATGCCTGGTGAATGGTTTTCCTTTTATGCCATTGGAGATGTACAGACATGAGTTCATTCTTTGTTAAATATGACAACTCCTGCATTGGGGATCAAGCTTTATTCCGTGGAGAACTTTATAAATATACATAACTGACTCAAAGTACACCTGCGTCAAAACAATCCAAAATAATTAATTAATTATTTTCTTTTCTTTTTTAAAAGACAATTCCCGATCTATGAATAATTCCAGTATCGCGGGGCACTTAACTAACATTCAACAACGAACACAAGGAACACCCAGGCTCGGAACAAATATTTGTGAATCACACAAATTTTTGTCTCCCGTGGGGATTGAACCCACACACTCGGCAACAAATAGCGAGACGACCGCTTCATTCACTACGCGTTCTGTGCAGTCACAGTGTCGTCGTTTTGCGGAAGGCTATACAAAGATACATAACGGATACAAAGTACACCCACAGTCAGAACAAGTGGACCGTACAAATAATTGTCCGGAGTGGTATTCAAACCCACAATACTAGGTTTTTCAATGGCCTGTCTCGGCAGCGACGAGGCGACCGCTTGTCTGCGCAGTCAAAATGTAACGGCGATGGGATTTACGTTTTATTTTTATGTTATTTTATGGCAGTATTGTCAGCGAAAGTCATTGACTTAATAATTCAGTTTAAAATCGTTTCCATGGAGTTGTTCTCCCCCTGTTTCGTGTAAATTATGTATTCTCGCAAGTCAAATTAGTTGTTCATCTCATTGTGATCGTTCGTTATGTACACAATTTGCATCAAAATCAACGTAACGGCATGTTTTGTTAATATTCTCCGAGATACTTTGTTGTAACATCATGTTATAATGTTTTATTACAGAACATTAGCGTTGAATTTGATCTGTTATTCAATATTACGTAAATTAATTTATGCTTTTTACTAGTTGTAATTTGCTGTTTCTTTCGCATTTTGAAAAAACAGTCTGTTACGTAGGTTACTTATTAAAGACCGCCTCGATGGCACTGTGGTAGTTATGGTGTGCATGAGGTTTCCGGTTTCTATTTCTGGGTCATGAAAATTGTTATTGGTTTATTAAGAGATTCTCGATAGCAGCACGAAGTCTGGAACTGCACGATAGTTGCTGGTTTCGCCATCACACATGTGGTACGACCACAGATTATCACACAACAGAAAAGAAATGTCTCTGTTTTATAGTTATAATACACTTCTGCCGTTTGCCCCTTCAGAGATGTATGAGACTATGTATGTATGATAAATTAGCCCTAATAATCTGGATTTCATCTGACATATAAATATACATCACATTATATCTGACAAATATAAGTGCATATAAGTGTGCTATGGATAAATTTAAACCACTGAGAATATATTACAAACACTATCATAAATGTCACATTATCACATGTCACAAACAGACAAATACACTTAATACCATCGTCTGTTTTAGATATAAGCTTATAGCCGCCAGCTTGGCATAAGATTAGCTAAAACTTTGACACTCAAATCCGATTATAGTTTAAAATTTAGTACTTCAAAGTTAACACACTTTGCTTACAGAGTTTGTGGATTGTTTTCAACCTGACTTCCCTTAAGTATGTTCAAGGATTTTGTGGAATATAAATGCCTATTTTAATAATGCTTTAGTAAGTATTAGCATTTGACCGTGACGTCGTCTGAATTGTACTGCCGTCGTAAACACATTCCTAATACAATCTTTCTAGTTTAGCTGGAGGGGTTAAGAGGATTACATGTAATTTGTAATCCAAATTACTAGTAAATGGTTAAAAAAATATATGTATAAACAAACTTAATGATTCTTTGAGCTCATTCTGCGTGAATAGGAACATCAAAAACGTGTTGTAATATAAACATTATGTGTTTCTTTTTTTAAAAGTAATTGCTAGTAATAAGAGTACAAATGACTAGTATTCCTTTTAACCCCTGCAATAACTATTCTTTAAGACATTGAGAGGATCCATACTGAGACATCCCGTGACCATGCCTACTGAAAAGCAACCAAAATGTCGGGTAAAACAAAAGTTTTACCCGACATTTTGGTTAATTAAAATAACAAAACACACTACAACAAGCAATACCTTTAACTAACAAAACAATACCTTTAACTATTTTTAAAACTTTTAAAAATAGTTAAAGTTATTGTTTTGAAAATAAATCTTGATGAAAGCCGTATATAGTAGCCTAATTGCATTTTTTTTCTTAAGTAGTCAGCAGTAGTCAGCCCGTATTAGGAATAATTCCTATGTGGACTTAACAAACATATAATGGGCCCGCTCGACCGGGGGAGGACTACCCTCTCACAGAATATCGACGTGAAATAGCAGTATTCCTACTGTTGTGTTTCGTTCGGTGAGTGAAAGTGCCGGTGGCCCAATCACCCTCTTTCCCCCTTCCCGCTCATTCTCCTTCCCACTTCCTTTCCTAAAGGGTCGGCAACGCGCAAGTGATGTCTCTGGTGTTGCAGGCGTCCATAGGCTACGGTGGCCACTTACCATCAGGTGGGCCGTATACCAGTTTGCCAACTTAGTTGTATAAAATATATATATATACATATATATATATTAACAAGTGTCATAAAAAGCATCCAGACAGGGAACCACTATTTGTGGATCACACCAATTTTTGTCCCGTGTGGGGACCGAACCCACAACAATCGGCGGTGTGGCAGTACCGAGGCGACCATTTAAACCACTACGCCATCCGTGTAATCATTATATTATAATATTCACGTAAAAGTAAGACAATATTATAGAATTAGACGAAGTAGTGTACCCAGAACAATCTGTGCAATTCTACATATTGCAACATAAATAAAAGCTTGAAGCTACATTAAATTCTGACTTAAACAATACAAGTCACACAAACATTGGTTCAAAAGCTATAGACAGGTATTACATTCATATCCGTCAAATTTCCTCGCAGCTGTTTCAATTCTTTCGTTTTACATTTTAAGCTCACCAAGGCAAACAAAATGCACTGTGGAGCAACGGAAATTCTTTTCGTGTTTTTTTATCTGAGTACTCCACAATGAAACCATGTATGAGGTATTTTATTTGGAGTATTTTTTCTTTCCATTTTAAAATATACATAGGTATTGGTTTACATATTTCTAATATTCTTGCTAACATATCTTGCTAAGCTAAAAGCTTGTTGACATAAGCAGATTATATCGCTGTATATATAAAATATCACTTTTTAAAATATGACCAATCTAGGTTTTGCCTGCGGCTTCGCTTGCTCAGGAACAGTACTTTTTTCTGGATGGAAGGTAATTTCATGATGATCTGTTGAGAAGAAAAGCGTAACAAATCATCAACAAACTCAAATTCGCATTTATAGTATTAATATTAGTTAGGGCTAGGATTATTTATAATTGCTTACATTTCGCCAACGTATCAGTTGCTTTCCGGCAGCCATGTTCACGAAAAGACTAAGGTGGCGTACGTTCTAATTTTAAAATATTATATTGTTTCTTGTCTTATTAAAAATTAAACAAAGTTGGTGAACTTTTAAATAGCTTAAAACTTTGTTTAATTTTTGCTGTGTTGAGTGAGGTTCTCACGTGAACAAAGTAAAACAATACAAAAGTTTATAAGCGTGATTCTAAGTATACCTATTAAAGTATAAATAATCATCTTTAACGGTGCATAGAACTAAAATAAGTGAGTTGCCGCTCACTCGTGCTAAGAGGCTCAGATCATTTCGACGTCAGAGGGGGTTTATAGAGCAGCCATGTTGGCGCCGTGCCATCACTGACAAAGCTTTACGTCTCTCAAACGTTAGAAGGGGCTGAAAAAGCGTAAATTCTACTTTTACTTTTATTTTCATATTCCTCTGCATTTTTACTCTTACATATCCCTGTATTTAGCGTATTCCTAGCTCTGTTTTTTCTATTCAAAAAAGTTTCTCTATTACGATATTTTCCAGTCCTGTACTAATTTCATCTATGACCGAATCGAAAGTATAATTATTAATATTTCGTCTAAACTTTAACGTATGCAAATATTAATTATTTTTACTTCATCTAAATTCGAATTATGTGGCGGCTGATTATTTATGAAAACCATATTTTGAGTCAAAATTATACGTGCAATATTTAAGTCTATCTTAAGACTGCCGACCTTTCAATGTTTTGGTCCTTCCATCTTCTTGCCTCGTCAAATGCAGAAAGTAATTCTGTAAAGTTGATACATAACATGGCATCAGGCCGATAAATTCCCAAAGGGTTAGGCACCCTAACATCTTTGTCCTCGTAATATGTGATACTATCACACCGATATTTCGCCAGCTGAATTATGGTCTTACATAATGGAGAGTGAGCCTATAACCGTCTACTAGTTATATTTCTGACTATCTAGCTGTGTTTTAAAGAGAATATATAGATACTGGATTTTTTTTGTCGGGATTGTTCTTCTTCTTGGATCTCTTTAACCCTTTTTGAGGTTAACCTAGAGGTCAGACATGAGCCTCTTTGATTGAATTGTTCATATTTCTGACCATCTAGCTGTGTTTTAAAGAGAATATATAGCTGCTGGATTTTTTTTGTTGGGATTGCTCTTTTTCTTGGATCTCTTTAACCCTCTTTGAAGTTAGCCTCTTTGATTGAATTGTTTGGATTTTAGAACCTTAAAAAAGTTACTGTTGCTGATTTCTTCGCAAAACCCTTGTATTTGTATGAATGATGATGCAACCATTCACAGGAAAACAAACATGATATTCATACAGCCTTTTTTGCAAAATGTGCTCAAGAAATCCTGTAAAGATGAGATGAAGTTTCGTATGTTTGGTTTAGTAGTTCTTCAGTTGACTATAAAAAAAAGATGGCGTCGAAATGGTTCCGCGTTTGCCGCGTTATCCACGCATGAATTGACGCCGACGCGCGACGTGCGTGAACTGATATTGTTCCACTCGATTGTATAAGTTGACAGTTTTTATATTTTTCTTTTTAGAAAATCTAGGCGTAGTTGTTAAGTGGGGTTTGAAGAAAGAAAGGATTTTATGCTCTATAGATGACTTTTGAATTCGTTATGTTATATAACGAATTCACCGACGTTAAACCTGACGTTTAATTTATTTATTGAATTTTTAATTAAAATTGGTGATTTATCAGAATTTCTACGGTGTATTTTTTTTAAGTTCATTTATTTATTTCGGTAGAACAAACAGATATATAATCTTTTTAAATAAATAGGTTACAATATAAACGCTAGTAAGTATGTAAATCACAACGTTTTCCACAAATTTGCAAAAAAATAGTTACGGATGAGATTGTGCTTGAATAATATATTCATTAAGTTTGCAAGAAATATAGAATATCGTCATTGCAATAATATTAGACATAAAAAAGAAGCGAAGTGACGATATGAAATTACTAGCGCACGCAAAGTGAAGTATTAAAAACGTCCAAATTGTGACGTTTTGCTATTAGTCTTCAAACAAAATGGGTCATACAAAATCCCTCGCAAAACATTTGAAGCGCAATAATAGTTTAAATTATGTAGCAGTCATGAAAGAGATAGCTATCTTTCATGTTAGTTTTCCATATAATTTGCTCTATTTATTAATTGGAATTGCAAACACGTGGAATAAAATCTGATTATGGATTCGATCCCCACACGGGATAAACTTTGCGAGACTCACAAGTAGTTGTTTCAAGCCTGGGTGTTCTTTGTGTCCGTTGTTTGAATGTTGTTGGAGTCCCCCGCGATACAGGAATTATTCCTAGAGAGAAGATATATTAAAAAAAAATTAATATATATTTTATTTTAGTGACAGATACACGACACAAGCAGCTGGCGCAAGCTACATATGTAAATGCAATCCCGAGTAAAAAAAGGCTTCCACACCATACATATGCGTATTAACTTCAACTTGCGCATGTTACCCGCTTTACTAGTAAGACCCATCACACGGAACGCCGTGTGATGGATCTTGCTAATAATAAAAGTATGTCTCTAAGAAATCTTTTACGGATTTAATAAAAAGAAAAAGATTTAATAAAAGATTTCTTAGCGACATACTTTTGATAACAATATCTCAAAATATTGCATTACTTTGTTACCATTCATTTGTTAAACTGATTGCAATACTAGCCTGTGTGAAATTTTTGTTTTCTTCATAATTATGTTAAGAATGCATGCAGGTGGTGAACTAAGTTGTGAAATATCGTGAGAGAAGACGTGTGACCCTGACTTGTATTATAACTTAGTGATTATGTATTTGGAAGTCTTATAATAACCGTAATCAAATATTTCTCTCAATATTGTTACACAAAACAAATTGTTACCAAGTTTCGCTTTCTTTAGTTTTTTTGAAAGTCCGTTTGTTATCTGTCAATGGAAGAAATAATTAAAATATAACATAGCTTAGAACAGGCTAGCATAGAATAAAGAAGTTCGAGTGCACGGATGGCGTAGTGGTTTAAGGGCTCGTTTTGCCATTGCCACTACGCTGAGTGTCGTGGGCTGGAATCCCACACGTAACAAAAATGAGTGTGATCCACAAATAGTTGTTCCGAGTCCGGGTGTTCTTTGTGTCCGTAGTTTGAATGTTTGTAAAGTGCTCTGCGATACAGGATATAATCCTAGTGCGGGAGTTGTCTTTTGTAAGGTAAGTAGGTATTTGCGTACAATTAAGTACTTTTTATTCCATGCATGCTAGCTTCTTACCAGAGGCCTTGCATGATACGTCCATATTTCGTTATTTTAAAGATTTCTAACAATTTTATTACTTGTGAAATGATATTACGTTGACGTCGGTAATGCAAAAGATAGGTATTGTATTTTCAATCCCAAGTCCAATACTTTATGCATTGGTCCGTGTAAGTGATAACTACACAGGCGATACATATACACTTACATTGTCAAACGAAATACAGCCTGCATTGGGCGCCCTCTTGCACTCAGCACGAATATTACTTTCGTTTCTAGTAGAAGCACGACGCTATGTATTGCATGCTCGATAGCTAAAGCAGATACGTAGGAAGATCGGAAAATATTATGCCAAGATTTAGACTTAAAGCGTCAAGTTAGGATTTCTGCAAAATCATCGACATTCTTATTGGTTATTCTTAGTTAGTTAGTTAGTGGTTATTCTTATTGGGCATTCAACGGATAACCTCGTCCATCAAAGGAACTCTAAATATAGATTGTGTCCTTTATATATTACTAGCTTTTACCCACGACTTCACTCGCTTGGGAACAGTACTCTTTTCTAGAAAATACTCCTGAGACTCGACAACCTGTACGCGAAATTTCATGATGATCGGTCGAGTAGTTGTGGCGTGAATGCGTAACAAGCAAACTAACAAATTCTTATACATCTTTATAATATTACTATGGCTAAATACACAGGTGTAAAAATACCGTATTATTTCCGCTTTAGTTTTTAATCTTGTGTTGCGTGGCTCTCTACATACTTTTAAACAACGGACACAAAGAACACCGAACACTGGGACAAGTATTTGTAAATCACACAATTTTATGTTCCGCCTCGGCATTCAACCCACAACCCTTACTGCAGTAGCAATGGCGAGGCGAACATTAAACCAAACACAGACGCATTTCTGAGACGTTCATAACTGAATTACATAAACTGTCGCTAAACTAATTTTAGAACATAATTTCGATTTAAAGGCAATTAGTTGAGTACATCCCTTTGTTTTTATATTAGTAATACAAAAGAGATGGCGACAAAATTTATGTAATCAAAAAGATACTGATTACCTTTCTATAAATCGTTTTGTTCTATGTTTTCCTAATGGTTAATTTTGATTCGGGTACAAAGAAAGCTGAAACAAAAAAAATGGCTTCTTTGATTAAACCCAATTAGTTGGATAAAATATAATTTGTATGTGTCGCCTTTTTTGACGTGTCATCTAACATGTTTTTGTGAAGTTAGGCTGTCTGGAATCTAAGAATACATAAAGTTAGTCACAAACAAAAGAGCTTTGCCACAATTTGTTTACAACTTGACACCAAAAATATGGTGTTTTTTAACAGCTTTGCGTGAAAGATTGGGTGGCATCAGAAATCTTAACCGATTTTTTTATGTTTGTCGCCAGTCATAGTTGTCAGTCCCCTTTATAGTGGGTGAGCCTTTTGTCGTCTACTGGGCGTAAACCTAGACGCCATGGTGCTAGTAATAAGACATTTCTTAAAAAAATAAACTCAATATGACTTTGCCCAACACGCAGTCAACGTGAGGCAGAAAAAAATTACCAGCTCTAGGTTTAAGCTAAGGTTTTCCTGGTGAGATACAGTCACAGATATAGTTGTGTGCATATACAAAAGACTCGTCTCAACAAAATGTCAGATGTTATATGAAAGACAGGCAAGTCCTGAGATCGTATATGACGCATTTGCAGAATGCACTCAAAGGCGCCAGGACTAATTAAACGCAAAATTCTGCACGTCACACATGCTATTCATTTTAAGTCTCATTTACTTTCACGTTTAGATAAGGATGTAACTTGCATATTAAATAGTAACTACCTGCATTAATTTCACCGGGGAGTTGAAACTAAACGATGATATCACCTCGAATTTACTTTGAAGCAAAAATAGAAAGCAGCATTTTATTAAAAAGGATGTACTTTGATTTCGACATGATATTTCAAATAATGGTATTGTCATTTAAATAGCATTGTATGTCTTTATTTAAACGGTTTCAGTTTGACAGATGGCTTTACCGCGTTATCATTTTTGTATATTCTGTGGAATGAGATATTACCATATTTCATAATTCGGTGTAACTTTGGATCGGTGCGACCATATTGAATGCACCTTCAGACGTCATTCATTTAAGCTATTTAAACGGTAGGCATGCTTAATCCTTTGTCTAGTCCCCAATTAAGCGAAATCCAGTTTCTTCAGGCTTCTTCTTTTGTTTAACGTAATTCAATTCAAGCGCCATTATATTGGTGTGGGATCGAAATTTTTCGTCTCTATAAAACAGGCGAGACAAAGGTAAGGGATTTAATCATTTTACTCGATAGAGAGAGATCTCGAAGGAATTTACGAGAACAAAAGCTAAGAGTAGCGTGTCTTGTAACTGATAGAAGACTGATTTGTCTGTTATCTCGCTATTGTTTTAGAAGATTGAGTGTATTTGATAGTTCATCTTGAAAGGGACGTATCAATAGAGGAGTTGGTAGCGTTTTATTGGGAAATACTTCACGATTTTTATTTCATTTTCTATAACATAAATAAATGAAGTTAAATGCATTTAGCATGCAGTCCACCTGTTCGAATGCCTAAAGATTTAATTCACAAATAATATACCGACCTTGTACTGTTGACTTTAAACAAAGAATTCGGTATGAATCATCACTTTTTTTATAAATCACTATTGAATTTTGATTATTAGTTAATATTTAGTCTTGGCGGTAACTTAAGTTAATTGAAGGCAATAATACTTCATCGGTTTTGAAAGGATATGAAGTAATTCATATTTGATCTCTTGTTATAATTAGCTCTTGTTATTAATACTGGCTGTATTTGTCTAAAGCTATAATAAGTATTTCAACAGAGAAGTTAAGTTACTTTTAGACTTTAAAGTTAGTTTGGTAGGCAGCAAAGTCAAACTTACAATTTATGCTTCTATATCCAGAATTCTGACATATTGTAAAAGGCATTGTTTCTGAACCACGGGGATTCAAACATTGTCCAAGAGATTATAAGAAAAGTTTAACATGGATTTATATTCACAAACAATATTCCTAAAGTTTACTATTATACGATAATTACTACGAAAATTACATATCATATTGTGGTGACCTGACTGTCTTCTTTTGCGGCATAAGCTTATTTAAAGCTTATTAAAAAAAATTACAACTGCCGCACTTTAAACAACGGGCACAAAGGACAACAAATATTTGTGGGCATATAAGCTAATTACAATAGTTAAATCCTGTATTAGATTTCAGTATTATTCCTGGCATATTTATGAGTTATTTGTTAGAAAATTCGCCATAACAACACGAAGTCTGGAAATGCTAAATTCTCTATTTACAAAAGATTATTTCCTATTTATTGGGACCTAAAACAAAAGGCACCTATTTACACCTTACTTACTTTTTGTAGACCTTTGCTTACCAGTTCGCGGAAAAATAGAAAAAATATATTTTAAATGTCAATATCAATAGCTATTCGATGTTTAAAAACAGAACGCTTGTCTGCTAAGAATCGTGATAAAGACGTTAAGGCGGTAACTGCTCTAATAAAGCAGTTATATAAGCATATTATATTTTAAAATAACGTATTATATCTAAACGTTGACGCACGTTATTCAGGTTAGCAGCCGTGAACATCCTTGACATATACTAGTTGCATTGACACTAGGCAAAGTCAAGTATCACGGTGGCAAACAATACCAGAGCTCTACGCAAGAGCACGCAACATGTCTTTACAAATCTCCGTACATGGTGCGATGGGGATTACAAAGACGAACATACGTAATTATAATGTGTGCTATTTACGGTGTAAAGTAAATGTAAATTTTTATGCAAATTAATTTTGTATGTTTAAAAGATGGCAACTCAAAAAAGCGTTTATGTCAACACACAAAAAAAGTTACTTTAAAAAAATGTATAACCCGAAAATACAAATTGTACAATGTAACCCTAAATGGGTTGCATGGTACTACTAATCTTGTTAGCCCTTTTGCTACGTTAAATGAAGTCAGTTCGCACCGGTAGTGCAATGGAAAACGAACCCACGATCTCCGATGCCTCAATCATTGGGCTATCACAGTTTCAAAATCTATACATACCTATGTCTAAGGATATTATCACATTGATTTAATTTATACAAGCTTAGCTTATAAGACTAGTCCCAGTATGACATTTAATTAACATCCAAATTTAGCAGTTCATATTTGTAAGGAAGCCACATCTATTATCGTACATATAAATAAATCAAGTAGTAAACAACATTAAAATGAAATGCTAATAAAATATATCGGCGAACGTTCTTAGGTATTCTATCTCCATAGGAGGTAACGAATTTAATTTCATTCATACGTTGCCATGCCAAGTAATATCACAGCCGTAGAGAACTCGAGAAAAGATGTATGCTATATAATTTTTTTAATATAATATCGCGCTAATGTTACATAGATTATACGTCGCTGAATCTTCTCGCAACTATAACTACCTAGAATCTCGTATGACCATCATCTAGGTCTCCAGGTTTTAAGTAGTCATACAGTTTGTCAGGTAATTTCTTAGGCATTAACACCACAGAGCGTTTATCTAAGTAAACGTTATATTTGAGAAGTGTTGCCAGTTACTTTTTATGAATTACCTTCGAGCGTATTATATTATATATTTCTATGGTGCCAGCAAAATGATAATAGGTATGATAATTATTGTAAATTATTATATATATATATAAATATACGATTTACGTTTAATATCTAGATATTAAACGTAAATCGAGATTTACAGTATCATTTGTACAAAGGTTGAACAGTTTTGTTTTATAAAAAGAACTTGTAAAAATAAACAATTCTAAATACAAATTTAAAACAAGAACGTTCACAGTAAGCGTTCAGACCTATTCATTACAAATTTAGTACCGCGCACTTGCGGTGGTTTTAACCTTTGTAAGGATCCCGTTGAGTCCATTCTTTTTGCACGTCACGTACTGTATATCTTACTGATGTATTTTTGTGCCTACAGCAATTTAACCAGGAATATACGTAAATTTTCGGTAATTCGGCGCGTTGCCTTCCATTCGGCCATTATTGGATTTTCTTTAGCTGAACGGTTTAAAGATGCAGATATATGGATTCCGTTGAAAGATGTTATCTGGCTCATTTGTGTTCCAGTTTCGGTTGTATTTAGGCTAAGTGACTGTCGTGGAGTATCGCTTGATATGGAATAATGTTATTGCTGTAAAGGTCAACATGGAGTCATTCAAAATATTTGCATAAGGCGTAGCATTTGGTCAAACGTAGGATGCCTTTTGTTAATTTTAGAAGGAAGAAAAATAATAAAATATTTATTTAAAATTTTATACTCATTAAAATTAATCTAATGGACTTAATGCTATGCGAAAATAAATAAACCGGCTCAAATAACGAAATACCTAATTCTAACTACTTATTTTAAACATATGTAACATAATGAAAGGAAGCTATTATAAATAATAGTTGCCTAAAAATAAATATAATATTGTCTTCTATTTACGCGAATATTATTTATTGAAATTAAACTACTATATACGGATTTTATCGCGTTATTTATTTGACACTTGATTACAAAATTTTGAAAATTGTTACACTTCTACTACTATTAAACTTTACTAATTTTTAAGCTAATTAAATTATTATTAAAACTATTTAGATTTAATTTATTTTTACAGTTTCCCCGACGTTTCGGTTGCTTTTCAGCAGCCATGGTCACGGGGAGACTAAGATGGCAGTTGTCTCAATGTTCCAGTGTAGTTATTTCAAAGTACCCGAACATAATTTAATCATTGGTGTTTCTATTTACGCAGAATGAGCTCAAAGTATCATGAAGTCTAGCTGTGGTTTGCTTCTTCTTGGGTTTGACTATTTTTATTACTGGATCCCAAGCTGGTGGTACATTCCAACCATCTTCTCTATTAAAATTAGGATGTTTTTTGATTTCAATAGCCTCGCGAAGCATCCTTGGTAGGAATCGGTGTTCTTTAGCGAGAATCTGTGGTTTGTCAAATCTCAGGTAGTGGTTGGTCCCCTGTTGCACATGTTACAAGCCAGCAGCAGAGGGCAACACCAGTGCGAGTGGCTAGGGGTGTTAAGCGGTGCAGCGCCGATTTCACCATCACGGGTCTCGTGACAACGGAAATCCGGAGCGGGTTTCCCCGTAGTTATGCCCTTGAAAATGACACTTCCACCGCATAGCATATAGCTCTAGCGGTCCCCCTCTGACTGGTCGACCAAGGCTAGCCAGAGTTGAGAGTCCTACGGGTGCTCTTGAAGTGCCACCCCAGCTAACCAGATGCACGGCAAGCCGGGGACGAGACCCTAACCGACTCTCCGAGACATTCAGGACCGCAGTGTCGCCACTCACATTCAGGTCGCCACAAGCTGCCCTGCGGTTTGTGCGCTTTTATTTAACCTGGTGATACATTTTTTGTTTATATTACAAGGCGAAGGTGGTAGTTTAAAAGCTAGTGTACTGTGCCCTCCGGTATCGCGTTGATAAGATAAGGAGATAACGACCGCCCGTCTGGGTTTTTATTTTTTTATTTTTTTGTCTCTGTCTATGTCCTATTGCGATAATATTTTATTTGAATACATGTGTATTATCGAATTATTTGAATATTTAATGATGTCTGATCTTAATCGTTACCTTACGTAGCATTTAGTTACATAATCCTTATTATTATCAATACAGAAGTGCGTGTTGGTATATTTTTTTTAAAGAGTCCTCTTTTAGCTCGCACCTGATTTCTTTTCTGTATATTGGGGGACTTTACAAACATTTAAACAAGAAACACAATGTACACCCAGAATTGGAACAACCATTTGTGGATCAAGCACATTTTTGTCATGTGTAGGATTCGAAATCACAACATGCGTCGTATCAGCAGTGGCGAGGCGATCACTTAAACTAATTCTCTAAACGTAGCAGGAGGTACGTACCTCTGTGTTTTGCACAGACGATTTATAGGCCGGACAGCGACATAGACTAAAAAAGCAACTTAAAAATCAAGCTTACGCATTTATAATATATTATGTTAATTATCACTTTGTCGCATCAAATAAACTACAATAGCATGCAAATTGTATACAGATGTGACGTCTGCATATTATAATCCACATTTTACCAATTCTGATTTTATTTAAACCTTGACATTTCTAGATTTTAAGTAATATTGGCATTGTATATCATTTCCTGTGCCTACAAAATAAAGCTTTTCTTCTTTTATATATTGACAAGAAAAATTTACAAACCAGAATGAGATAGAATAACTATGTGTTTTCCCAAAGCCCTTCATACGTTTTTGGCATTGTACCTTATTGCCTGTGCCTACAAAACAAAAAGCCTTTCTTATTTTATCTATTGATACGAAAAATATACAAACCATCGAAACTAACAGAACAAGATAATATAATAACTTATACTAATATGTTTTATCCCAAAGCCTTTTATATATTTTTGGCATTGTACCTCATTGCCTGTGCCTACAAAATAAAAAGCCTGTCTTCTTTCATCTATTGATACGGAAAATATACAAACCATCGAACACTAGCAAAACAAGATAGAATATCTCGTACTAACATGTTTTATCCCAAAGCCAGTCGTAATTGCCTCGAGGATGCGCTTCACTCTGTTATAAAGTACCGATAACTGAGTCCGGTAACAAAGATAGTAGCAAAGTAAGATTTATGCAAGAGCGGAACTTATCGGGACCGTTAACTCGGCTAACTCCAGTTTCCGTGTCTTTCTTATTGTCAGTCAACGTCGAGGTATTAGAGGTGTCCCTTTAGTTGGAATGAATTAATCGATGTTGTGTTGGGTGGTCGGTTATCCATGGTATTTGTATCGATTTTATTTATAAAGGAGTCTGCCCACTACACCGTCTCATACCATGACCGTGCTAGGAACGTATCAGACACGAAAAGCAACACGATACGCCCTGCTATAGGAACTGCTGATCGGTGATAGAACGGTCTAGTGGGCATACTCTTATACATTTCCTTACAAAAAATATTTTTTTGCCTGGCCTTGAAGATGTAATTTACATCAATACAAAGATGACGTTGTCTGTTAATGGAAAATAAAGGTTTCTTTTGGATGTTATATAAATCGTAGACCTTGTCCGATAGTGTGGTTTATTGTTGTTTGTAATTTGTTATAATATATCTTTCATATTTTAATTGTCTTGTGATAAGTTGTGTAAAATTAATGTAATCTATCGTTATAAATATAGAATCGTTATAATAAGGTTTATATATTTTCAAATAAAGAATAAATATTTTATGCTCATTGAGGTAATAATATGTGTATTGTTAATTTATGTATACATGTTAGTAGATGGGACAACTTACCTAGATTGTAACTTAGTTTGAGCCATGTGTTACCAGCAACGTATAAATGCAAAATTTTAACATTTCCAATTTTTCTTACACACTTACAACCTTAGATACGCAGGAACGAACCCAATGATAGTATGAGCTACTATTTCATAAATCGAAAACAAAATATAACTAGTTGTAATAAAGGCAGGAACGTTTAATATTTAAACTGGCTTTTATATGATTTTATTCGTTACCCAAAAGAATGAATTGAATGCTCAACTTTAATAACTTTCAATCACGTTTGACAGTCGTGACTGAACCCGCGGGGGGTTCAGTTTCAAGTGCCATTCTTTAAAAACAATGTATAAGGCCAAATTTTGCCATTTATCACATATATAGTATATTTTACGGTACCTGCGATCTAAAGAAATACTAGCTTTTGCCCGCAGCTTTGCTCGGGAGCAGTACTTTTTTGTTACGTTTACAAAAAGGTACTCCACGTCCTTTTTGTAAACGTAACAAACAAATTCACATTCGCATTTATTATATTCGTTAGGAACTTATTAAAATATTTATAACTATGACTAAATAACCTCGCAACTGTATAGCTCTCAAATATTAAACTTTGATTAACAGTTAAAACTTAAATATTTAGGAGTAGTTCATAAGTAAGTTCAAGGTAATAGGCAACAGTGGTATCGTACAATAAAAAAGTTATAAGTAATTTTGAACTTTTATGATCTATATATATATATATATATATATATGTATTAGGGTCCACCATTCGTCTTTTAAAAGTAGAAGTCTGACTTACATGAAGATACTACCAGTGCAAGTTGAAAAATCCAGTAGCGAATCGCACGAATTTCTCAAGAAAGGTTTCGAATACGAGTGATTTTTAAAAGCATTCACCAAATAACTCTATTTGTCGAGATTCAGTCGCAGCTTCGTAAAATCGCAGCGTACTAACAATTCTATTTATTTACTAGATTTGAGATTTTACAAGTAGTGTACAGGCCGTGTTATTTATAATAAATCGTTTAGAAAATATTAATAATAATCATTCGTATTCAAAACGGTTTAAATACCTACATCTTGCTGTATTTTAGATTTGATAAATTAACATTTCTCATAGGGACGATTATGTTTAACTGACTATTATTACGTAAAAAGTAAGTAAGTTACGACTGTAACAAATATGGTTCAAAACATAGAGACAGATTGGGTACAGCGAGATATCTATGTCTGCAATTTAGCTCAATACAAAATATCGCAGGTAGGTAATGTGTTCCTGAGGTGCGTTACTAACATACTAAAGAAATAAAACGGATACCCCGTGACGCCAACTAGTAATCATTGTCCTTTTTGAAGTGGAGTCGAATTGAAGAGTGGAGAGACATCGCTGTATTCAATACTAGTTATTGCCTGTGGTTTCGCCTAAGTGAATTACACCGGAAAGCATACCTGGATAAATGTATTTTAGGTGTTAATCCAAGTTATAATCTAATTGTGTGTCAAGATTTTACTAAAACCATTTAATGGTTTAGGCAAGCCTGGGTAACAAACATTCAAACATATTCACGAACTTTTAAATTACTATCATTACATATTATAAAACAAAATCCTCAGCGTCTGTTCGCGATAAACTAAAAAACTATTCAACGGATTGTCATGCGGTTTTCACCAATAGACAGTGTGATTCATGAGGAAGGTTTATGTTTATAATTTGTTAAGGCTTTGTAGTACCCGCGCGAAGCCGGGGCATGTTGCTAGGTTATAATATTAGTAGAATTAAGTATAATTTTAAATATTAGAACCCAAATCTTATCTGTCTAATATCAGATAACATAACTCAAAAGTGTAACATAATACATCTGTGTTATATAGGCACTTTCATGAACTATGAAGTAACATTAACAGCGCTATTATTCACGCCACATTATACACTTGATGTTATAACAATGGCTGAATATGTTTAATATGATAGTTTATCTTAATTATTTGATGCCTTGAAATACTTACTGTTGAGGAATTAAATAGGTGATATAACTTTGGCATAACATTTAGCTTCTTGAATAGTTTATATCAATACTCATTATACTTATATTATTTATAAGCGAATAATATAACGAATTTATTATTATATAATATAAATAAATGTTAAATATTTTGAATGAGGCTATAAAGTAAAAGTTATATTTAACCCTCTAATGTGCGGCATAGAATTCTTCCGCATTACGGTCGACTACTATAAGAAAGACTAGCCTTCTGCTTACGAGACGTTTCGATTAGCCTTTTCTGTATTTAGCTATACTGAGCACAAGCATTGGGTTTTGATCCTTTTTTTGCTAAAAACTCAAGAAGAAAACGTGTTTCTAAAATGTTTTTAAGATAAGGAATGCCCTGCCATCAGTAGTGTCCCTGATTGCCAGTAAAGAAAAAGCTACGAAGCTCCTTCTGTTGCCAACGATGCGATGTGATGTAGGTAATCTTAATACACATAAGATAAAGATGAGTTTTGGCCGAGGTAGCTATTAGCTATGCTAGAAAAATTATGCTAGGTATGCCAGGTAGCTATGCATGACGTGGGCTATGCCCTGCAATGTAAGATGGCAAGGACATTAACATGAACCACAAGCCAGCCTTACTTATAACCATTCTCAAATATATAAGAGGAAGCTCAGTATTAATTAGTGACTTATCAGAGTAAATCTCACCTATAAATGCTACTGAGCATTGATTGTTAGTTGGATAATAGTTAAGCAACAGCGGTGGGCCGAAGATCAAAAGATGATCGTGTTTTTTAAATTATGATTAACTTTTGATCTTCGGCCCATCGCTTGAGAACTCTTTGTTTGAGAGGTAGCTAAGCATTAGATAGTAATTAATGTTTTTCATTTAAGTAAGTCCGTAATACTAAAGGCCCAAATAGGCAAATGACGAACAGAAAGATTGTATTTTCGCAAGAACCTTTCATTTATTAATTCTTAGAATTCGAGACATAATCAATCGATTACTTGACATATACTCAAAAATATAATAATGTATATACTCTTTATTATTATTATTACACACACACACACACACACACACACACACACACACACACACACACGCGCACATAGGCACACACGCACACAGGCACACACGCACACAGGCACACGCACTTATTCAACTTTTATAATACACTTACCACAAAATTCTTATTATTGTATTGCTCTAGCCTTAGTACGTAATTATTAGCCACAACTGTAATTCGGAGCGGAGACCTGGTGACCTATAACACAGGTTTCTACCTAGCTTAGGCACCAGTCCTCCACAATATTGTCTTGAGAAACTGTATTACTTACTAAGCATAATATTTGTAAATAACTGATATATTGTGGTGAGAAAATAAACATATTTTATTATTAATATTATTCCTTATAAAAAAACTATCGCATCTGACCACACCGGTGTGGCACTACGACTCAGTAGGGTAAAAGTGAGTATCATTTTTATTTATAGTAAATCTTGTAACAGTTCCGCAGGTCTCCGGAACAAATGCAGTAAACAACATCATCGACAGTTAAGAAGTTAAATAAAGTTACTTAATCATCAACGTGTACATATTATTTAACTGCCTATATTAAAATAACATTATGAAATCTTCTCAATAATTATATACACGGAATCAAGAAAGTTAATGATAGGAACGAGAGGCTATGAACGCATCTGCATACGTAATAACTATCATCTGCTAATAATCTCTTAGGTAAAAGGGTACTTTATTTGCTCTACTGCCTTAGCGGTGCAGCGGTAGTAAATGCCACTGTTATGCATGAGGTCTCAGGTTCAAACAGTGGGTCTGAAATTCAAAAAGTCTCAAGCTGTGCCCGATAAACTGCAAGGCTTGCTTTATTACGTGGGGCCCATAGCTGGCAAAATATGGGTGTATTACATTTCTGCCTATTACGTCATGAATATAGGCGTGAAGCTATGTAATAAAGGCACTTGAAGCTAACGTACAGAATATTAAATAGCAATAATAAACTTCAAATAAAATAGCGGGAAGCTCTAATGCTCTAATGTTTTACGAGTCCGTCATACCATAATCTCATCTGGAGCAATATAAATCGTGGTTGTCACCCCCTCCCGGCCCGCGATAGACTCGAGCGCGCAGACTCCGAATCACCTAATGCCGTTTTTACATTCTTCTCATCAAATTAAGAGTCGGGCTTCAAAGGAATATACGAGACAGCAATCTTACTAAGTATCAGCCTTTTTCGCACGCTTAGCTGGAAAATCTCATATTATTTTCTTCTAGGAATCATCTCTTTTCCCCATCTCACAATGGCACGTGGTACAATAAAGCCGAATGGTTCTTTGTGTGAGACAATAGTATATAATGGTAGGATCCCCCCAGAACTCGGTTTCAATTAATTTAAGTAAGACGTAGCCTGCTGTTTTGCAATTGATATAGGGATATTAAATTTTGTTCTGCCCTTGTTCTATATAGGGCTTCCTTAGAAATTTTATTATACTAACTTATAATTAGGTGGCTCAAGGCGTATTTTTGTTTATCATATCAAATATCGCTTGTTTATCTGCTGTTTATTCCTTTGGACTTTTTTTGTTAACAGCCCGCCTTGGATAAAGTCGTGTATTATTTCATTTGAATTTGGAATTATGATCTGTTGTTGTTTGTTTATTGTAGGTTATGATTACTTGATCCTTTACTTAATAAATTATATAGTGTTCGCTAGTACATTCTCAAAGAGATAGATAGAGATATATAATATTACTCTAAATATACCTAAAACAGTTTATATACTAGCCTAGTAGTCGCTGGGTACAAGGTCTGTACTTAGTATGATATGAAAAGGGTTGCTGTCTGCTACGCTGGCCTAATAATAGATTGGTAGATTTCATACGTCTTCAATAGGATCGCGGCGAATCTTGTAACATTCAGATTTATGTACGATGTTTTCTTTTAGCATTAAAGTGAACAATAATCTGCTATGTAATACGCATGTAACTTTAAAGCAGAGGTGCTACCCATTATGCTACTATTGTTCTAATAATAATAGACTGGCATAAAAGCTAACACTTTATCCTGGGATCATCTCGCACCAGTAATTATTTCTGTATCATGGGCTACTTTACAAACATTCATTGCACGAATGCCGTAGTAATTTAAGAGGTCGTCTCGCCATTGCCGAGCTCTGTTGTGAGTTCAGTGCCGAGTGTTGTAGGTTCTATCTCCACACAGGACTAACATTTGAGTGACCCACAAATAGTTGTTCCAAGTCTGGGTGTACTTTGTGCCGTTGTATGAATTTTTGTAAAGATTCCTGCGACACAGGAATTACTTCCAGTAAGGGAGATATATTTTATAATAAAAAACTAAACTTGAATGCATACCACGAAAGTCCACCTGGATATTAGACAACAATTTGTAGAACACACAAATTTTTGTGCCACATAGTTTCGAACCTACAATGCTTAGTGTAGCAATGACAAGGTGACCACATAAATTATTACGCGATCCATGCAATCAAAATATCTACTACATCCGTAGAAATACACACTCAGAATCTTACACTTCGAACAGAAATAGTCGTTCGAGCCTCACGCAACGCCTTACTAATGACATACAGCGAACATTGGCATAGAAACACAGTTGCCAATTTGCATATATTTCAGCATTCTACAAACTATAAACACTACATGCAAACCACCTAGTAAGTAGGGTGCAAGACCTGCCTGGTTAAAAGCTTGTGTAGTTAACAGCTTTCGTGATAATTATACTTAGACTTCAAGTCTGCCTTGGTACCGTGGTAGGTGTTTGTTTGCAATTGATTGTTTATGTTTCCAATTCGGTTATAATTTAGAACGCACGGATGGCGTAGTGGTTTAAGTGGTCGCCTCGCCACTGCGCCGTGTGTTGTAGGTTCGAATCCCACATGGGACAAAACTTTGTGTGATTCATAAATTGTTATTCCGAGTCTTGGTGTTCTTTGTGTCCGTTGTTTGAATGTTTGTAAAGTCCCCTGTGACACATGGATTACTCCTAGAAAGGGAGACGACTTCTAAAAAAAAGAAAAAGTGTGATTCTCTATTAATTGTTCCGAGTCTTGGTGATCATTGTGTCCGTTGTTTGAATTATATAATAATAATAATCATATTCTACCAAATACACACAACACCATCTAGCCCAAACTAAGCAGAACTTGTACTATGGGTACTATACAATAGATAAACATACATATATACTTTTATTTTGTAAATACATACATATTATACATAGAAACACGAATGAAATAAAAATTAAATGTATGTAAGAAAGAAAGAATGTTAGTAAAGTCACCTGCGACACAAGAATTATTCCTAAAGCGAGAGTTTTCTTTAAAAAGATAAGAGAAATATATTAGGAATTTATTTGTTAGTGGTAATAAGTTCGCTTTCTATTATTTTGGTACTAAAATATAGCTTGCGAAATGTGGGTGTAATGCAGCTTTGTTAAAGCCTTTGCCGATATACGCATGACGCTATATACGGCCCAGGATTATATTAAAAAAAAAAAATGTAATAATGTATTTTATATGTATTATTGATTGGACTTAAATTCGTATAACGAATAGGTGCATAATAATAAAAGTAATAGAAAATTGCCGTGCTCAATTTTTTACAATTATTTGTCTTGTTGAACTAGTGGCATACATTTGCGGTCTGTTTGCGTTCAATCGTAAAGTTTCGTGTTCCATTACAGCATCGGTTAAAGTGTTAAAGAGTAGAAAAATTTCATTAGCAGCACGGAGTCTAGAAATGTGCTTGGTAAATGGCAATAGGCTCGCAGCTATTACGTAGGAACTAAGACATAGTTGGCCAGATGTAGTATTCTCCTTTGCCTACATCTTCATGAATATTCAGATGTAAGCATTATATAAAAAAAAATAACGAGAGGTAAAAGAAAAGAAATGTCACCTGACCTTCAGAACCATGCAGCCAATTTCACCATCACTTAAGCTTTCACCGCGAGGCTGTCTAGTTAATAACTCCGCAGTAAAACATTACATGTAAAGTTAACCAATAGTTTACGCCATCCGTGTGACTATGAGCATATTATTCAACATCTCGTTTCGGTCGCGGCCATGTTTGTCCAATAATCCATTTAGGTATGTTTGTGTGGGTGCGCCGGTTGGCCTCTGCAAAAACATACTTCTGCTTTACTTTGGTTTGCCTTGTGTACACGGATGTAAAGCTTGATTGGCAATATTTCAATGTGAATCAATAACTTGATAAGAACCAAGAAGATGTATCTATAATTATGTTTGTCTATCGTAGAAGAGGTAGGCAGATTATTGTAATAGGGACGGTGACTTATATCTTTTTAATATTTAAGTCAAATAAATACAATACCTAAACAATAAAATACAAAAAAAATAAAACAAATCAAAATAAATAAATTACATGCGTTTTAAATCGGTTAGTAGTAATTGTAAAATTACAGAAAAAGGATGCTCTTTACAAACTATTACGTATCTGTTATTTAACCGCACTTGTGCGATGGAGATAGCAAGACATTCCCAATACGACCCCAATTTTTTATTTATCTAAATGAAATATATTATATAGTCAGGGGAACAGAAAAGCACATAGGGTACTTTCATACACATATATAACCTAGCCTACATTTGCAACCGCGGGCAAAATCTAGTAATGTATAAAATCAAACATAGGTAACTACCCTATTGGATGTAAGCCTTTTATCGTGCAACATAGAGTATGAATAATAAACTCTTAAAGATCATTAGCAATTTGAGTTACAATACTTAGCTAGAATGCTGATGTGAGGTGTGGGTTTAGGTTGATAGCGCAATGGGAGCGATTCGAAGCCATATTATATTAATTTATGACTCAAAATAATTTGACAAAAATGAATACTGACCCAGCTCAATATAAGTTAAAAGCAACACGTCAAAATATATTAATATTATGTAATTTTAAATAGATCACTTAGAAAGTTACACGCATAATATTATATAAAAATATCGTAGAAATGTATTTATAAATTTAGAATTGTCGAAGTAAAAAGCTTTAACGCCCGAAGTAATATTTTCACAGCTAAGGTATTTTGGATGCATACTTTAAAATATAATGGGCTACAAATAATATATTATATAGGTCTCAATTATTTATAAAGGTTGCAAGTTTAGAAACCTACTACAAAAATATCATGAAAATGAAGAACGCTTTGGTTTTAAAATTCATGTAGATACCTATTTATTATTATCTGAGCTTTGAACTTAGTATCCATTATTTTTGTATTTTAAGTAATTATAAAATGATATAAATTTTGTCTAATGATTTCGCTATAATAATGTCTATTGAAATTCTTGACGAACGCTTTACTTATCAGGTATGTATATTTAGAACACTTCGTTTGCGATAAAGATGTCTTCAATATTTTAAATAATTAATGTAAAATGTCGCGAGGCATGGATTTCTACTTCTCTGCAATGTTACATTACTTAAATATAATAAACTATTTCTATGAAAGTTGGAGCAATGCAATAAAATAAAAGAAGACGGCACTTTAAAGACGATTTCATTTGTACAAGAAAGTTATATAATAGTTGCATTCACGTTATTTATAATTAATTGAAAATAAAGTTTAAATAAAACTAGCAGAAATACGCATAGAGTGAACATACTTCTTAGTTATTTTATGTTCAATACTTAATTGATTACGGTTTTTATTAGAGTACTTTATTTAAATGGCAAATTCCATATATTAACCTATTGATTTGCAGCGGTACCCCTGTGGCCAGACACAATAGATTTTTCATTATGTGTGGTATCCTAAGTCTTGATTGATTAATACGTGAAGAGAAACCGTTGTCCATTTTTTAAGCATATTGCCCGCACGGAGGAGTGTGACATTTGGCATAGTTTAAGTTCATATATAGAAGTAATGTAGAAAGGTAAATTTAGAAAGTAACAGAAATGCATAGCGGTTGAATTTTATTTTTATTTACAAATAAAAATAAAATCCTGGCGTTTTAATAGTTAGAGTGCAATAATTTAGTGTGAACGATATTGCGATCTCAATGGGGATTGGTAGACCATAGATACTTTTAAATACAATCCGAGTATTCGTGTTGTTGGTTTAAAATTTAGTCTTTCGAGCTTTGTCTTCGTTCTCTACGTAAAGAGTACTCGTGCCCCCTTTATCTTACTTAGCATTGCAGGCTTGCATTGCGTTATCATTATTTTTTTAGACGCAGATTTAGGCTTGCATTTTTAACTTATAAAGACATCTTTGTCATGTACTCGGTAACGCAATAATAGTTTAGTTACAAAACAGTGTCAGTGAAGCTAAACTGTTATTTTTACAAGACAAAAAAAAATTGTTCTTTAGGAGTTTTACCGTACAACACTCGTAGGGTCGATAATAGGTAATAACTTAAATATTTGTGTTATTGCCGCGAAATAACGTTTTTACGTTTCATACTGAATGCCAAAATATACATTTTACTTGGATAACTATCTAAAACAGGGCATTAAAATGTCAACGTGTTTGAAAGTCACCCTCCACAGATCATTATAATATAAAAAGAGAAAATAATAACTCGCATTTGAAAGAAAACGTCCAGAATTGTATTTTCATCGCTGACAAATATCCATAATTTAAGATAATACAATCTAATTCAAAATCTACAATGATGATAAACTGGGTCTAATGCATAGTAGTTATTTCAAGAGAATTTGACTTACGACTTCTATTTGAATTTAGGTAATATTTTTATCTGACGTTTGATATAACGTTTCAAAGTTGGCAAGTGGAAAATTATTCGTTATTAAACGTGATGCCTATTTATATATGATAGTTTATTATAATAGCGTTGACTTTAGTCTACGTGAATAAAAATAACTTTGCAAATTTATTTATATTATTATTTTGTCTGCGAAAGTGTTTATTTTTTCGTGTTAAAATCTTCAAGGAATCGTGTGCTTCTCCGAACTGTTTTTTGTTATGTCTGGCATTCCAGTTATTGACAGACTCAACATCAGGTGACTTTAAAACAGTATTTTTATAGCACAACTAGTTTTTGCATGTGACTGTTTACGCGTGTAATTTAGAAGGAATAGATATATATGTACTTGCTTCCAAATACCACCATTTCTATATTTTGCTTTCTATACATCTAAGAAGAACTTGATCTACACTCATAATACTCGAAACATGACCCACATTTTATGTTACTCCTGCAATTCAACTGTGAAAACCACATTGAATTTCGTGTAGTATTTTTTCTGTGATGCGCGTACAAACAGACAGACAGACAAAAATGTAAAAGTAATTGTTTTGGCTTTTACAGCTGTTAACTAATCACATAATTTTTCTTAAATATCTCCCTTGTATAACAGACCTCAGCCAGTTACAATTTTGTTATATGTATATCTACTGTATACAGACACATTTTGTCCGACCAAATTATAATTTCGAGACGTAAGTTGCCGTCGGTTGAGGATATTCTTAATCTGGTTTAGTAACTAAATATCTTTCATCTGTATACTTTATTGCTGGCAAAAATATCATTGATGCTTTAAATGGCCTTACTTTTAATATAATTTTTAATAATAACGACCTAAGCAAAATCGCAGTCGGTAACTAGCTACAGATTTATAAGAAAGATGTCTACAAAATATTCGGCGTCTCATCCAAGATGTCTCGAATTAAAACAATCCAAAGTTGGTTCAGCGAGCCGTAGGCGGTCGAAATTCTTCGCGAATTAGCCACGGTTGGTATTCAGAGATTATATTTTAATTCCTCCGGGTGGTACCCGAACCAACCGCAATGATTATAAATCGCTTATCAAAGTATTTCTCCAAGTTTGCGTAGCGATATTGGAAAAGTTCCAGCGTATTCTCGCAATCTGTAAATGTCTGAAGAGATATCAGTCACAAGTGGTTTACTTAACAACTACGCTTTAGTAACTTTTTGTAACCTTCGGCAACTATTGAAAATAACTAGTAGAATATGATAATATTCGAGTTTTGTAGGAAATCCGAACTAATCTTGTTCCGTAATTTAAGAAGGATTGGGAGCATAAATAGATTTAGACTGCATGGGTGGCGTATTGGTTTAAGTGGTTGCCTTGCCACTGTCACTGCGCCTAGTGGGGGTTGTGGGTTTGAATACCACACGGGACAAAATTGTGTGATCTACAAATGGTTGTTCCAAGTTTAGATGTCCTTCTGAATGTTTGTAATGACCTCCGCGATATAGAAATTATTTCTATTGCACAAATGTTTTATATAAATAATAACAGTCAATAGATAAAATGAAAAAATGAAAAATGATAAAATTTTATTTGTCTCAAAACAGTTACATTAATTATAAATGAGACATCACCAGTAAGTAATTAATAATACTTGTGTTGGGGCTATGAAAACGAAAAAGTGATATTAAGACTAGTCTAGTCTTTCCTTATAAAAAAGACTAATTAAACACAAATAATTAGACTTGCATGTGTTGCTGTTCCTTTCCTAAAAGGACACTCACATTTTAATCTGAACATCAAACCGGCCACGATCGTAGTCGCTAACTTCCATGTCGACGGACCACAAAGGCAAGGCAGTTGGGAATAATAGCCCACTTCCTGCTAATATTATAAATGTAGTGATAATTGGAAGTTTAGTACTCCATCACGCGTAAATCGTTGAACGAATTTAAATTAGGCATACTATTATAGACCTTATCTTGCATTAACACAGAGAGTACTTTTTATCGGGTATACGTGTCAGCAGAACTCACTCAAGCATAACTGCGGGCAAAACTTAGTTTTAAACCTTGTATAATAACATTTGGAAGTAAGAAAAGCTAATATTATATAAATCGATACCTCTAGTATTAAGCCGAGGTTACAATGGCTCTTTGTAAGTATTGTTTAATAGACATTTTCGTAAACTTACATGAGATTTGTTGTTTATTTACAACTCGATAAGATACACTCTTGGCTGAGATAATCGTCTCGTTCATTTTGTAAATGTCACCGTTGTTATACCTACGGAATGCTAAAAGCGTCTTTGGAAATAAAGATTGATTTATAATCGCATTTTCCGTTTTAATTTAAATAAGGTCCTCCAGACCAAATTTCGGTGATCGTGACCAATCTTAACGGAGACTCGTCAGGACATGTTATAGTAAAAAAAGTGTGTCTGTTATCACAAGTGCTTTCTGTTCCCTAACTTGAGAGTAGGGAATAAAAAGATTACTTGTCCGATGGAGGGCAAAAAGACACGATCGGAGTGAGATCAGGCGTAGTCGCCGTAGAATCAACAGTTTTATGTTATTTTCGAGGCACGGGGTTGTGCCATAGCGCTAAATTTCTAACTACGAGCTGGTATTGAGAATTTATTTCAGAAAAACTCAATAATTATTTCAATTTCTGTTTGACTCGATTTAATTATACATCAAACCTAGGATACTACCGCTGCGTACAAAGGCAGTCTGATATGCAAAAGTAAGCAAAATAAAATAGCAAATCAATAAGCGGTCAGTGGTCTGATATCCCGTTATATTACTGTAATTTCTACGTTACGTTACAGTAATCGAGTAATCTCCTCGGTACGGTGAAGCTATGCATACAATATGGTATTATATAACATCATGGCTGCTTAGAAAACGCCATTAGTAAAATATTTCACGTATGGTTACGTAAGGTGTTCATTGACCGTTGTATAATAAATATATAATTAATGTATTATTCTTATAGAAATGCTGCCTTTTTAGTTACGTGGTATGAAAATAAAAACGTTTATTTGTAAACATAAGTAATATAGCGTGTAACAGAAAGGTATGGTCATGTTTAAGAGTCACATACATAATTATAGTCCCTATACAATGGAAAACTGCAACAAACAAATCCGTATACATTATATAATAATAAATAAATAAAATAAGTAATGTAATAAAATTTTCTGTCATAAAAGAAATTACAAATACTATAATATATTAATATTTTCAATAAGTTATAGCATACTCTTTTTATCAACTTCATACATTCTAGTATACGTTAACAACATTAACAGCTGACTCGGATGATCTCTATGAACCCAAAAATAACCAGGCGCCGTTCATATAGTGATGTAATGCGTTTGTTTCGATGTTAAAATAATAAATAAATAAATGTATGAAGTAGCAATAAAATTAAAAAAATATATTTATTGCTCCGGCGATAGGGCACAGGTTCAGATAAACATTACGGCAATATATTATCACAACACCGCGCACCGTTCTATTACTTACACACTGTATAACACTCCACATCTGAATAACTACACTGTAAAACAATTTACAAATTGCGCACTATCCGTTTTTCAGACAAAATTCCGTCGCACAAACACCAATTATCCTGTAGATATTTCGGAATCCAAGTTAAATATTTTAGCTTTAAATAGTAATTCAGCTACACTCGCTAGTAGGTACATCGCGTGGCTCTGTCGACGTGAACATGTTGAAAGACTTGACATGTCCTTTATACTTGCAAAGAGCTAACAATTAAATTAAAACGAAAACAAGCACGTGCCGCTATGTACTGTGAGAACACGAAAATCTTGTTGCTAAGCGTATTTTTCGCATGGAAACTGTGTATGCAATTCTTTACTTTACTTCTTAATTATAATTTTGCTCGCAGAGACAGTTTATTTCTCACTAGATTTTGCTCGTGTTAGTCTAGATTATGTAAATAAATATCCCGGCAACAGTAATTCTATTCTAGATAATAGGTACCCTATGTCTTATTCTATACCACTGACAACTGAAATTTTATGATAATCAGTCGAGCACTTAAGGCGTGAAAGCGTAACAAATAAACTCACTTCCGCATTTATAATATTAGTTAGGATTTACGCAAATCGCACTATGCACAAATAACCTAAAACCATAGTAGACGAAATGTGTGTTTAGTTGACCTCTGTCCACTACTTTGGGGTATAGGCGTGCGAGTTTGTATGTATGTAAGATTACGCCTAGGTCTACTTACATAGTTCAACTCAATGGATAAAGCATTGAACTTGCGATTGTTGGATCGTGGATTCTCATCCATTGTAATTATTTGTTATCCTAATTGCTAGTAATATATTTCTACGTATAAAACTATAGAATAATACCCAGGCTATACTCAACAGAATTAGATAAAATATTACTAAGATTTTCAGTTAAACTTTTAACTACCAATCAACATTAATAAACAAACAGACTTGCAAAAAAGGTACAGATTCGGATCCAAAATCCCTTAAAATTCGATCAGAGATAGTTTTTTGGAATATATTTGATGTATGAACACAACTTGTTCCTAACTATCTTTACGATAACAGTAGTAATAAATAAATAAAAAATATTTAAGAAAGATACGTAGCTTTTCTTTCAACACATTTTTATATGTTAAATGAGTTTTATGAATTAATTTGTTTCATTTCTATCATTTCAGGTACGTAACAGATGACTTATTTTACCTCCATTTACCGGCTAATGGACACGTTCGCGCAAATAATATTAACTGGATGGTGAGTCACATGATGGTATTACTCATTAAATACGCGAATAACGGTATTTGGGCCACTCCTGAGAAAACTTTAACGAAAAATGTCTGTGACGCATAATGTCGAAGATAACGTAAAGTATTTTGTAATGATGCCGCGTAGGTCATGAGAATACTTTTCCTCAGACATTTTAATGCGTAATTTTGTTGTTTACTTTTGCTGTATATTTCTACTAGATATGAATGCAAAATCGTACGACTGAAGACTTCTACTTGACGTTTTTATTGTATCTATAGGTAATTACGGTAACCTATATATGTCTATCTGGGACTGTCTCAGTGGTCTAGGTGTAGTGTATGTATGTGACTCTTGCGCATGAGCTCTCTGGTGCAATTCCGGGATAAGGTAAAGTGTTATTAGATTATTTTGTTAGATATTTTTAGTAGCATGAAATCTGAAACTGAAACCGGTAACCTGCAATAATCCTATTACGCGGGTCTTTAACTATAGCTGACGAAAGGTGGCTGTACCCGCGAAGAGGTAGGCAGAGGGATATATGTAGTTGTAAAACTAAATAGTTTCACGCATATATATATATATGCATAGCAAAACATTATATTGACTGCACCAAAACTATTTTTTATAGCTAATAATCGCGTATGTGCCGTTTTAATCGACAACTATCTAAGACAGAGAGGAAGAAATAGGTTTGTCCTATGTTAACCATGCGAAGAAAAAACAAATATAGCATTTCACTTTTTAATTTCAGACTTCAAAATCAAACCACGCATGTCTTTACCAAATCAAATTAGCACTCACTGCTTTCTAGAGAAATGCAGTATATACAGATTTCAAGGCGTGTCTCTATTTGTATGTACATAAAGCACTTATGACCGCTGTGTTTGCAAGAGGGAAAGTCATCTGTGACGAGTACACACTGAGAATTAAGAAAGACGATTCTGAAGAGTTATTCCACTTTATCCCGCCCTCCCCTTTCCCATCCAGAACTACGCGTGCTGGGCTCAGATGGCATCTTTACACGGTAGAGTCGACTAGAGTGCGTACCAACAAGTTTGGGTCCTCATACCTCTACCGAACGATCAAGGCAATGGAATTTTCTGTCAAGGCACGTGTTTCCTTCTTCCTTCAATCCGGGGTCCTTTAACCGGGGCGTGAAAAAGCACCTTCTTAGGCCGTCAAAGTAGAGACCACTGCTTTTCAACCACACTACTGCTTACCATCAGGCGGAGAGTGGTCATTTCGACGAGCAAAAAAAAAATCGACGTTGACAATATAAACAGTTAACCATTTTAATTGCCATTATTTGTAAATCCTACGTAAATTTTTTCTAATCCCTGTTTAACTAGGCCAACTGTTTCAACAAACGTACATACCATGGTAGAGCCTGCAACGTTTATATTTTTCATTTCTAAGGCTTATGTAGCCTGTCGCTGCTGGGTTATCCTAATGTGTTTCTTCGTTTGTTACTCTTTTACGCCTTAACTATACAAACAATTATCATGAAATTTCGCATACACATGGGCACAGAATAGGAAATACAATACTTTTCATCAAGAAAAAAAAACTGCTCTAAAGATCTCGAGACTTCTGCGAGGCAGGCCAACTCATGTCTCTGACTAGGCTGTTGCTGCTTGTAATACTAAATAATACGAATGCGAAAGTTATTCGTCGTATAGTTATTATTCGTCCTCCACAACAAAACTAACAAGCAGAACGACATGTTTTTCAAGCCTAGCTTTGCCTAACTTGCCTGAACACCAACCGATCCCTTAAAAATACTATGGTTTTCGGGTATGAAATGTTAATGGGATGCTAAAGTTATGCACAGATTTGCATATACCTGCCAATTTTATTTACGCTTCTATAAAATGTCGTGTGCTTTTCGGCCTATGTCCTGTATAGGTATCAAGTTTTTGGTCGAATGTGACAATTAGTTTACCAAAACGTACGTAGGTATGTATATTGTGCCTTGACTTATCAAAGACTTAGGTAAAGGTATGAAAATAAAACAATATTAAATTGAAACTAGTAAATTTTTTATAGGTTTTGTTGAGTAATAACAATATATTGATAAATAAAATGTATTAAGTACGAGCCCTGGTACCCATAACACAAGTTCAATCTTAGCTTGGGTACCAGTGTTTAACGAGTGCACGGTAAAATTTAAAAATAATAAATATTATTATTAGCTATCACATTCCAAAGTATGTATGTAAAAGCAGAGTGTTTGTTTTTTTATAATTATGATTGTTTTAACGTTGTACACATACATAGTTTTTTTGTACATATTTCATTCAATATGGAATGTTTGTACGAACAACTTGCTTTTAGAGTTCGAAAAAACTCTTATACAACAGCTTTGTCCGTCCGTCCGTCTGTTATACAAGTTTCAACTCAAGAACCGTAAGAGCTAGAGACTCGTGGTTAACGCCATTCGACTCAACATACTCGATATATCTCCAAAATGACTATGACCTTTGACCTCAGATCTCAAGGGCATGTGATACCATCTCTCAACTCAAGAACCGTAAGAGCTAGAGACTCGCGGTCAACGCCATTCAACTCAATATAGTTGATATACCCCGAAATTACTATGACCTTTGACGTCTGACCTCAAGGTCACGTGATATCACGTGACCTTTGCATATTACTCGAACCATTTTTTCGAACTCGTAGGATTTACAGCAATTCATTGCCGTTTCTCACTTGTTCTTTTATGTTATGGGTAGATTTATAGCACAGGTGGTAATATTTTTCTAACCAAACGATAATCAAAACAATATTACGTATAAAGCCATATAAGTTTTAAAAAGTATTTAGTTAAACAACTTACGTGCAGTGTCTTTTAATAATTAAGTATGCATATAGTCAGATCTATTTATTTATTTACACTAAGCGGCTTTACATAATAATATAAACTACTCTCATTTATTTGAGTTGTTAGCTAAGTAATAAATAGCAACATTTTGTTAGTAAGGCTGTAAATTATAATTATCATTTTAAACATAGAAGAACTTTTTTTTTTCCTGGGATAATGCGCTTGATGCATACCCTCTCGCCACAAGGGGAGGTGAGAGAGCTATGTCCGGCTCTCCCGTACTTCGGGCTTACGGACCAAAACCCCACGGTGTGTACGCTCGCTGCCTTTTATAGTCTATGGGCCGCTGGCAAAAGTTACTTCCTCAGCGAGCCACTCAGCAGTCTACAACTCCTCGGCGACGCCCCGGCACTACATAGGGCGTCGCACCGACTCAATGGCTGGCGGGTGGGAGATCCCCGTTCTCCCGCCCGCTGCCTTCATTATGGCAGCATTAGCGCGCGAAAGTGCGCCTGCGCCGCCCGGTTCGCCGGCGACGGCTCGGATCCGCAAGGATACTTTCTTCACGGATCCGTTTCGCCGCCTCCTTCTGCAAGGATGTCATCTCGCGAGGACGCGACCGCTGCCCACTTCCTCTCGCTGTCGACCTTGGCTTTGATCACGGCCGGCAGCGAGAGATCTTCACCCACAATCTCAATGAGTTCACGGCGCTGCACCGCCCAAGCAGGATATTACTCGAGCGTGTGCTGCACCGTGTCCTCCTCACAGTCGCAGTGGTGGCAGACGGGACTCGATTTTCTCCTAGCGACCGTGTGCAGGTATTTACCAAAGCAACCGTACCCTGACAACACCTGCACTAGCCGGAAGGAAAGGGTCCCATGCTGCCGCCCTGCCCACCGCTCCAATACCGGCTGGAGGGCCCCAACGGTTCTTAAACCGCCTCCTTGAAGGGCGCGCCACGGGCTGTGACGAGGGTGAAACTTAGCAGTCCTGCTCAACATTCGCAGGTAGTAGTGAGTTCAATTTCCAAGCTGATCGTAACATCTATTAATACTGATACAAACTCTCAATAGTTTATTAATAAAGTTTGAACTAATCTATATCACGTTCTTGATTATCTTAAGAACTTTCAACATAATTATGCCACTGTAGATAAAATTACTGACTGTATTTTTTTGCTATTTAACTTTTAGAAAGCGATCTAAGTTTCGTATTATTTATAACAAAATTTACGAACTTCATTTAAACTTTGACTAGAAAAATATCTGTGCAGACTTAACTAAGCAAATCTAATACTTACGCATGTATTATAAATGTTCATTAATGTGTTGAGAAATAAACTGATATTAATTTCAGCGTTTGTTGTTGTCTTAAGGTTGTCTCACACAATGCTTTTTTCTTAAACTAGATAAATTTACATAGAAAGGTGGGTTACCTGTATCCTAACTAATACTATAAATGCGAATGTGAGTTTGTTTGTATTAACATACATTTTTCGATTTCATGCTTTAACTATTTGACTCATCATAAGGAAATTTCAAGAGTACAGAAAAGAACATCCAAGCTAGTAATATATTTTTATAAATGTGAACGTGAATTTGTTTGTTACGCTTTCACACCTTAACTACTCGACCGATCATCACATACACGTTGTCAAGGGTACAGAAAAGGTAATAGAGTAGTTTTAATAAAATAATGGTACAGTACAGTATAAATTAAATGTGACTACTTACCTTGACTTCGATTCTAAAATACCATATTCAAAATTGTGAATGTTTGTCTTTCCTTCAGGCCTCAGCAATCAAACGGCGTCCTGTAAAGAAACAGGCAATAATAAGGCACCTTTTACCTTACAGTTCTTTATAATACCTTATTTTACGAGGCGTAGATACGAACACGTATGATCCATATAAATCACGATTTTACACTAATCACAGCTAGTTTCATAGCTCTGCTTATTCTTTATTTATCTTTGTATAGCCTTCATAACAATGACAATAAATTGCGACTGCTGTGCATGAGATCTTCGGTTCGAATTCCGGGTCGGGCTAACAAAATCTAATTGGAATTTTCTGTTAAGAAATCTCAATATCCGACCGGAGTTAGGAAATTGGTGGTGTTAGACACCCCCGTGCCTCGGAAAGTACGTAAAGCCGTTGTGCCTGCGCCTGGTCTCACTCCGGTCGTGTCGGGTTACCGTCCCATCGGATCATGTGAGTTAGAGAGCAGAGAGTGCACTTGTATTTGCGCTCGTACTCGTGCAATGTAATATCTCCTGCGCAGATGGTTAGTCTGCGTTAAAATTAGCCGCCGTGACCGAAATTCGGTATGGAGGACATAATTATATTATATCCTACCATTTCGCTGCTCCTAAGTTACATTAAGAAAGCACAAAAGGGCAAACACTTCCGTATTTATAAGTTTGAATAAAGCCTACAAGTTTTCTTAATAGTAGACAATCATCTTTAGGAAGCCAATGCTCTTTCAAATCCCTATTGTTCAGTTCTATCGTTCATTGCCTATCAGCGCCCACGCTCATAAGATGAACAGCAATTGATTAAACAAAATATGGACTGTAAGTTTTAATTAAGGCATTTGATACTTATATCGGATGTACTTGGGTTTTATCCTAAAATAGAGTTGGTTGGAGATAATTATAATTTTAGTTGTAACGAAAAGTAAAAGGGCCGTAGAACGAACGGCACCTATTCATTTGGATTTAAATCAAGTGTAAAACGAGACCATTGTTCTGCCACAAATTACATAAATATAGATTTGGCTTGCTTATAATATTATGTAAAAACTGATGTATTTATATATAGGCAAGTGTGCAGGGATTTCAAATCAAGTAGGCCGAATATATACTATATATAGATACTTTAATATTATAAAGGTAAAGAATTTGTTTGTTTGGTTGAACGCGCTAATCTCAGGACCTAGTAACTGGTTCGAATTGAAAAATTATTTGAGTGCTGGTTAGCCCATTTATCGAGAAAGGCTATAGGCTACATAACATCACGCTACGACCAATAGGAGCGGAGTATCAATGAAAATGTTTCAAAAACGGGCAAAATTCTCTTATGTGAAGCAGACGAAGTAGCGCGGGATAGCTAATTTATTTATATAATTCTGTTAGTCTGATCAAATCGGAAATTATATTATACTAGCTTTTGCCCACGGTTTCGTTCGGGAACAGTCCTTTTTTCAGGATGAAAAGAAGCCTATGTGCTATACTGTATCCCTGACGTGTATGCGAAATTATATGATGATCGGCCGAGTAGTTAAGGCTTGAAAGCGTAACAAACAAACTAACTAATATTCGCATTTATAATATTAGTTAGGATAAAATACGTAGTCTACAAACATAGGGCCTGTGGTTTAGCAGTTATCGTATTTTATGATCGCTTGCAAATTACTCGCGCGAAGCATGCAATTTAAAATGGCTAAAAATTAGTGTAAACTTCCGAAGCTTTTACATGATGGGCGAATTTTATAGTGTTGCTATTCTTTCAACGGTTTCTTGTAAAAGGGGTGTATTTCGCCAGGCGAACTTTCTTCAGCACCATCTCTAAAATTAATGACAATGATCGTTTTCACTAATATTAAAATAGCTGTTTCTCTGTCTCTCTCTTCTTTGCTATTTATCCTACATGGTGATGGGGTCAGCCTTCTTTGTTTTCTGCTTCCACTTCGACCTGTTTTTGACGTCTTCTTCAGAAGCAATGTATAACTTGATGTCTGTGCGCAACACATCGGTATTAAAATACCTAATGCGTAGAAATACCTAATTAATAGTTTCGCATCCAACGATGGAATGACTTTAATTAATGATCGTATACCGAATAACTTTATACATACGTCATATCGATCTAGACGTCGATAACGCGTATTCACTCGTTTGTTCTAGAACTGGCCTTGGACTCAAAGCTACGGCCTTTTAAACAAGTATTTAGAACAAACTAGTCTATGGGTCATCTAACTTAACTTGATGTACTTATCAAGTTCATAGACGTGTAATCTTAAAAGTTCAATTGGATATTAAAGTAAACGTTGCAGTATTTAATGATGATGCATGCCGTGTATACGTTTAATAAGCATGCGTATCGGAACATGTTTCATAGTGATTTTTACGCTAGTGTTTCACTTATGTATGCTGTTGGTACGCCTAATATATATAGAAATAAAATAATAAAAATAAAGCTGGTGTAAACTGTTTTTCTTCGAGCATAAGAGAAGTTTCTTAAAATACAAAATGAATCGTAAATATAGGTTTGATTTTATAAACTTGATACATAGTTTACAACATTATGTGTAAAAGCACGTTTATCTTTAGGCGAGGCAGAGATAACTCAAGGTAGATACAATACGTGATATTAACTAAGAATATTTGAATTGTTACAAATTAAGAAACATAATACATTCATAAACATAGCTTCTCGTTTATATTATACCTAAAGAGTAGGCACAGATATATTTTACTTATATTTCGTCAGCTGTGTTTTAAGTCCTACGTATTAGTAGGCGACATAGAACATATAAGAGTAGGAATGCGTGGGATCCAGTAATTTAAATAGTCAAACCCAAGAAGAAGCAAAATACAGCTAGACTTCAAGATACTTTGAGCTCATTCTGCGTAAATAGAAACACCAACGATTAAATTATGTTCGGGTACTTTGCAATTAACTAGGTACAGTTCAGAACATTAAGACAACTACCATCTTAGTCTCCCCGTGAACATGGCTGCTGTAAAGCAATCGAAACGTCGGGGCAAAGTGTAAACTTAAATATAAATACTTTTAATTAATTTAAATTGCTTAAATTGTAGTAAAGTTCAATAATAGTAGTGTTAGAGTTACAAAAATATGTAATAAAAGTGTTTTAAAATAAACAACGCGATAAAATCCGTATAAAATAGTTTAATTTCAATAAATGTCTAGTTATAACTTTCTGTGGTAGGCGAGCTTATAGCACTCTATCTAGAAAAAAGTAGTTACAATGTAGTAATAAGAATGTGCAGTAAACGGTTTATAAAGACGTTTTACTAAGCATTACGCAATATACATATACGAAGCATTACATAATATAACCTGTAGCTAAGCTTCAGGCTACAAAACATAATCGAAGTTCTCCATATATTTTTAATAAAAATACTAATCAGTACGCTGTGTGAAATAAAGAGCTTGGCAAAAAGCCTCACGTCCTAGGCTAATATCACACTGAGTCTCTTTACCCACTCTGACTAAACATAGATGGGATTACGGAAAGCATATATTTCTATGTGCGTACGGTAATGTAAGCACTTCGCGAAATTGAATGGGCGTGCCTCTATCATAACGTAAGTGTCGTAACATAAAGGCTAAATGCTCCAGAGGTTTTACACGCTCATTTTCTACTGTTATCTGCGCTACGTTTCGTCGTGGTAATAGAGAATGTGCTATATTAATGGCGAATTATACTCAAATATCTAGAATGGAATTCGCTCGCTGGCAAAATCGATAGGCAAACGAGTTGCGGATTCATCGAATCTAAGTTAATTTAGGCATTATTTGCGCACGCGATTATCCGACTATCGATAAACATTTTTATCGACTTAGGGGCACACTATAGGCTATCTAGTTACCGAGACGATGACTTTAAATCGCTTCGCTAAATCAATTCGCTAAATCATGTATGGCAACCGTTAGTGGGTTTTTATAGAATATTATATTTATAAACATTATACTATGGCGCCAATTTATTTATTCTTCATGTTACATCTATTTTAATTTATATTTTTATATATTAATTTATATATATATGTTATATACTTATCAGTTATAATTTATATAAGTAATATATATCTTACGTAGTTTTGTGTTTTGTGTTTGTAAATTATTATAAGAGTAGCCGATGTACGTCCGGGCGTCACTTGGGGTTACCAAATAATATCAGGGTTGGTTTGAGGTATCAACCGCAAACCAACAATAAACCTGAGTGGTAACCTCATTTTTCATAATATATGTACTTTTTTTTGTTTTGTTTTCTGTGTTCTAATATTTGTGTATCCTGTACCTACATATTGTGCCTGAGGTCGCGGGTTCGATTCCCGCACAAGTCAAACATTTGTGTTCATGAACATGGATGTTTGTCTTGGTCTGGGTGTTTCTATGTATAATATGTATGTATTTACAAAAAAAAAGTATATATGTATGTTTATCCATTGTCTAGTACCCGTAGTACAAGCTCTGCTTAGTTTGGGCTAGATGGTGTTGTGTGTATGTGTAGAATATATTAGAATATTTTATTAGAATATTATATATTTAGAAAAATAAATGTTTACTTTACTTTACTTTACTTTATTTTTTTTCTTAAGTTTTATGATAGAGAAAATGTAGAAAATGTTGCATACATAGTAGAATTCGGTGAACTACCTACTAGCTTGCTGATACAGAAGCTGCTCTTTTCAATTTCAATGCTCAAAAAATATCTCTAGCAGGTAAAGCTTTTGATAGCACGTATGGCGTTGTGGCTTATGTGATCGCTTTGACATTGTCACTGCGCCGAGTGTTATGGGTTCGTTTCTGACACGGCATAAACATTTGTGTGATCCACAAAAAGGTGTTCCGAGTCTGGGTGTTCTTTGTGTCCGTTTAATGTTTGTAAAGTGCCCCGCGACACAGGAATTATTCCTAGTGCAGGATTTTGTCTTTTTAATAGGCTGCTGGCGTTAAAAATTGTTATTGTTTTTGTACGTTTAGTTGTCATTTTCTAATGCATTTTAAATTATTTCCCACATTCAAGAAACGTATTGTTGCTTTAAAGGGAGAACGTCAATGATAGAAAATCATGTATTTATCGTATGTATCGCAGTTAATGTTTTCATAGAAATTTAAATAGATCACATACGCTGTGAATTCACTTTGTAACAAAAGGGCAATGTTCTAAGTATTGTACCTACGTACAATACTTAGAACATGTGGAAACCGATCAACAATTTCTATCAAGCCTGTAACTCTTTATTCATTTGTAGTGAAGTGTCAAAACTTCAATTTATTGTTGCTATTTTGCTCTTCTGGTTTTATACAATCAAAAGTATTACATTTTGTTATATCATTACGACCTAATAAGGCCTAGTATAAGATTTAGATTTTCTACAGAACGTGTGAAACTAAACAACATTTTATCGAATTTTCAGAAGTGACTGATGATAACTTATGTAGATATCATCACTGGGCTTTCTTAGATTATAGTAATAATAATAATAATAATAATAATAATAAATTTTTATTTGTATAAACATGTGTTTGTCATATTACATACTTTAAATGTCATGCATATGGATGGAAAATCTTATTTAGTGCGACATGTTTTGCCGTGGTCGGCGTACAAATTTATTGAATATATAGTAATATAATAAAATATAGTATAGTCAAGAAACATCCTAATTAATATTATAAATGCGAATGTGAGTTTGTTTGAGTGAACGATCATCATGAAATTTTGAATACGCGTTGTCCCCCTGACAACGCGTGTTCAAAATTTATTATATACAAAAAAGAACATAGCGTACCTTCTATCCAGAAAAAGCACGCACTATTCCCGAAGAAATAAAAAGTAATAAGTACGTATTCAAAATGTTATACGCTTTATTAAGTATACTATATACTGACCATGAACGTGACCGTGCATTAGAATTCGAAGTATAACTTAAATAAAATAAAGCAGACAGTGCTTTCCCTTTTAAGTAGTGTTGTGATCAAAATTCCTGACACAAAGCTGAATAGGAATGGGTTGGAACGAGGAGCATTCGGTCGTGCACCTCATGTTATTATATCATGAAGCGTTGGTCATATATCGCGTAAATGTGAGATAAAACATCTCGCATACGAATGTGACTCCAGACCTCGAGTCGTGACCCCACACTCGCATACTTACGTACTGTAGTTATCTTTAGTCATTTCTTTTATTTGCTACTGTGTGTTTAATAAGATGAGTTTCATGCTAACGTTTCATTGAAAGCTGAATGTGTAAGAGAATTGTTGAGCTATAAGATATATTAAGGGACTGGCATTTCGCTCAAACTGACTAGTCTATATATTGAACTTATACTACTTTATACCGATTTTAACGTGTTATTTATTTAAAAAGTACTTTTATTATGCTATGTCTTGGTAACATAGAAGTCTCCCTATCACCATGGCTACTGAAAAGCAACCGAAACGACAGGGAAAGAGTAAATCTAAATAGTTTAATAATTTAAATACCTTAAAATAAGTAGTAAAGTTTAACAGTAGTAGTTTAATAGTTTCATCGCGATAAATGTAGTGTATAGTTTAATTTCAATTAATAATATTCTTCTAAACGTAAGACAATATGGTGTAGTATAAATAGTGACGTAACCTGGTCACTCCACAATACAGAAGATGAAGTCTTACAGAAGATATGTTTGTTACCATATATTACGAAGGTGGCAAATAAGACCACGGCTCGTAAGCGGTAGCTTATAGCCGGCTACTCACACACCTGCCGCAGGGGAAATACCGGTCGCACGGCGGTTGGAGCAATTTCGGCTGTTCTCTACACACAAGCCTGCTGTTCAGTGTGTAAGGAACTGACTGAAATTGCCTCAATCTTACTACACATGTCGCAACCTAGCAGGGCGGTAGATACAACCTAGGGAGCTAGGAAGGTCTTGCGCTTCTGCCGCCCTGCCGCAGGCCCAATCTAAAAATTGTCCCTGCTTGCCCATAGACATCACAATTAAGTAGGCAGTTAAGGGTCCAATTCAAATATTGTTCCTGCGGCAGGTGTGTGAGTAGTGCGAGTAGTGCAGGCTTATGATTGTTTGCAATACAAGCACTAAGTGATAAGCACTTGCGCTTAGCAGAAACTAGGAAAAAGAATTAATAAAAACGGAAATGTAAGTGTGAGTCGGGAACTCTCATTTATCAGGCTAAACGCACTACCAGTATTACAAATCGTATGCAGTTTCCTTTAAAAGAGGTGGTATTCGTATCGTCGCCGAATAATGGATAATGATGGATTCTTTTATCCTTACCATATATTCTAACTAATATTATAAATGCGTATGAGAGTTATACTTTCTCAACTTAAGTACTCGACCAATCATCATGAAATTTCGCGTAGGTACACGTTAGGGGAACAGAAAAAGACGTAGGGTGGGTACATTTCAAATTTATTTATAAAATCTTATTTAACTTGAGCGAAACAGCGAGCAATATCGAATTCTAAATTAATAATAAATATTATGTCATCCAACTTTGTGTTATATTCCTGCGATGAGTAGGGTTTTCATCCTCCTTAAGGAGATCTGTCAGTAAGAGACCAGTAATCTTAGTCGAGTGCGCTGTTACGAGTTTGTCGAGTTACCAAAAGGTTATTCGTTAGCTTTTTTGCAGAGCTGCTGTATGCTTTAGTTTTATAAAAAAAAACTGCCCGCCGAACCTCACTTTGATATTCAAAAGACTTCCCCTATTACATTCCTGTCTGTTTTTGTGATTATGTACACACAATCTTCAAATCGAATAAGCGTGTCCTTAAAACAAAACATTAGAGTATAAAGCCTATCTACCGCGTCTCCGAAATTTTCCAACGATATAACATACTCGTGCAAAATGGGTGCTATCGATTTACCGTCCACAAAGCCTTACGCACCGAAAAATGCGACAGGTGAACAAGGCAAACGGTTTTTAACCCACATTGTACATATTATAATGGAACCGCCACCGGTACGGGTCCTTTAAGCATAGTACACTAGCTAGGAATCCATCAATCACAGTACTGAACCGTTCTTTGCGAATGATACATTATTCGGTAGACACACAATCTTTTTGCTTTGTTATGTTTCGTTTAGTCTTTTTTGCAACTTCTTATAAGGTCGAAAGCTAGTGACTTTGACTGTTTGGACGGCGCATTTGTAATTGTAGTCAATCGCTACTGTCAGTGCACAGAGTGTTGTGGGTTTGATCCTCACATGAGATTACATTTTGTCCGATCTATAAATTTTTGTTCGTTTGGTTAACTTTGTTTTAATGTTTCAATGTCTGTAAAAACCGTGATACGTACATTGTTTTAGAAAAAGTTTAGGTTAGTAGATATTTTGCTCTATTTTCTAGATTTAAACGCATTTATAAAAATAATTTATATATTTATTATTATTATATATATAATAATTTATAATTTATATAAATTATTTTTTTATAGATGCATATGTCTCATATACCTACCAGTAAACAGAGTCACCGTCCAATTTAAGACTAAAAGCTTTGATCTAGTACTGTTGACTGAACGACGCTTCCTTAGTTAATAATATTCTACGCGAACTAAATTCGATGTACAAACTAGTCTATACTTATATTATAGAGAGAAAATATTTATATAAAGGAATATATCACTTAAAAAAATATCACTAATAAGTATGTTGTATACCTGAGTAAGATATATTTGGTTTAACTCGTGGTATATTATACAAATATACCACGCGTTAAACTTTGGTTTAACGCGTGGTATATTTGTATAATATACCACGCGTTAAACCAAACGGCGGTAGTGAGTAAACTCATAAAATAAAATGAACAGCAAAAGTATTGATTAAATTACAGTTGTGTTAAAAACATTATTTGTATTCAAATATTTACTTAGGTTTTTTCTACAGACCCGTTCTGCCAGCGTGGTTTTAATTCTTCTCATATTTAGTAAGAATTTACTTAAGATTAAGACCACCATAATTATACTTTCCATTTTACCATTAAAATATCTGTAAGCAAAAATGTTCGCGTTACATAATCACGTATATAATTTATATCGGCCATAAATTGGGTGTTATCATCTCAATAAATATTCGAATTAAAATCGTTTTACCTATTATTCATTTTACCCCGTACGATTTAAAGGAGGGATATAAGCTTGATTACTTTGAACTTAAATGGGCTGTTTGTTTTAATACAAATTACGTTTGTCTTTAGAAGAGTTTAAGTTTGTATTATGTCAGTATTTTTAATGGAAGGGCTTTAATCGGTAAGATGCCAGAATTGCCCCGATTCTCCAGACACTTTTATCTGAGGCTGGTATAGAAGCTGTGTTTTATTTTATGAAGGAAGCAAGTTAAGGGAATCATTTAAACTTTAGGTAGGCCTGTTTTATATCTAGATTTTATATCCTACAGTTCTTCCATTGACTTTCGTCACCCAAGGTCCACACGTAATGTTTTTTATTGTGACTCGATATGGTTATATTGACTCAGTGACGTAGTATGCATAAGTTAGCTCTCTTTCTACGTAAGACTAATGAACCCTACATAATCAGAATATTATATTATTAATTAAGGTAGTACTGGCAGGCAAGCCATAGCATCGCCGCTGACGTTGCGCTGAGTGTTTGTGGGTTCTAATCTCACACAATAACTATTATTTGTGTAGTCCATAAATAATTCTATAGACTATATACTTTGTGTTCGTAAATTGTACGTTTGTAAAATCACCCGCAACTTTGCGGTTGATTCTTAATGCGGGAGTTTTAAGCTCTATGAGCAATGGCCGTTGACCAGGCTGGCAGCACAACGCTTCTTTGCTGCTAAGTTGACAATGCGTAGTATTAGTAGATCGTGTGGTTTCTGTCATCAACCATAGTTGCTTGCGGATATTATTTATTTATTTATTTAATTATAACGGTTGTACACCAATTATAATAATTAAAGATAGGAAAACATGAAACAAACACAAAATTAAAACAAAGATATAAAACAAATAAACAATTATATCGATACCAAGACAAACAATCATTCCTTCCTCTCACAAAATCGTTGACACACTAACAATATACTCGGCCATCCATCCGCAAACAAGTCACAGTCAGGACTGGCGTACAGGAGAGCGTTGAGAGCAGAAAGCGAGCGTGGTATGGGTGACTTAGCGCGCGCTACGGTGCGACATGATGGCACGGCAAACAACATGTGCCTGCGGTTGCGACGGTAGTTATTAGGAACAAAAAATCGACACAGCTCGTCATGAAGGTCTGGTGCATCAATTTTTCCCCTCAGAATTTTGCACATGGCTATAAGTTGGTGCATCTCCCGTCTGACTTTCAATGAGTTATACCCTAGACAACCCAAAAGAAACATTGTGGATACATGTATGGATAATATCCATAGACACGCGTGTACAGGTATCTTAGAAAGGCTTTTCTGCACCTTTTTAATCAGAAGAGCGTATGTGCTCTCGTGTGGATTCCACACACACATACTGCTTTCAAGCTTGCAACGAACCAATGCCCCAAAAAGTAACCTAATGACGTGATGGTTACTGAACTCGCGAGAATTTCTAAGGATGAAACCCAAACGCTAATAAGAACCTTTCTATTATTTGTACCTTAGTAACCGTGAGTAGAAACCATTCATCTTGCAAATATTGACTAGAGTATGCAAAACTAGTCTTTATTACTAACTGCATAAGAAATAAAGATAGACAACCATGTTGTTTTACAAAGAAAAAGTACATAGAAAGCTTCCTGGAAGGGTGGTTAACAGTCCGTGAGCTTTATTTGTAAATTGATGCTATAGATGATTATTCCGAAGGGTAAAGGGAAGACAAGGAAATGACTCTTAGTTACCTTTTATGGCGCCCACGGGAATCGAAAGGCGGAACTATTCATCACCGAATCGTTTGGAGTTGACGAGCATCTACATTTAACTATCCATGCATATTAATGAGATATCGATGACTGATGTATGAATAATGAACGATTCATTTTAAAATGCCATGTAAACATTGTGTTGTGGATTAATTAATATAAACCAGAATAATTGACAGTTGCGGTAAACAACTCGCATTTTGTTTATGCAGTTTAAATATGATGATGTATTTTGTGTCGCGGTGGTTGAATTAATAAATTTGTTATTATAACATTATAGATTCACGCCTAATTTCGCGAACGGGTAAGCAGGGGTTTATTGCACTCATATGACGCCAACTACGGTTTTAAGTCCCACGTTACAGGGGTCAAACCTATTATCGACAACCGAGCTATAGAGAATTTCTTGGCAGAAAAGCTCATAAACAGTATACCCGACCTAGGAATCAAATTCGAGGCCCATACAAAGTTCACTACAGCTACATACCGAGGCAGACAGTGCTATTAATATTAATCGATACTAAATGTAAATTTTCTGGTTTAGTTAACAGTGTAAACATAGTTGATACATCTGATAATATTTTTATTTATAGAGAATTTTGATAGTGTTAATGACTCCAAAATTATATTTGGTTATAGTATACCTAGTAGTAGTATATGGTTTAAAAGTAAGTATGTAGTTTGGCTGAATATCTGTAAAATTAATTGTAACGCACACAATAAAGAAAATATTAGTAAACTAGCTTCAACCCGCAGCATCGTTCGAATAAAGGTACCCTATGTCCTTTTCTGTACCCCTGACAACAAGTGTGTAAAATGTCACGATGATCGGTCGAGTAGTTAAGGAGTGAAAGCGTAATAAACAAACTGACATTCGCATTTATGATATCCAAAGTTAGGATTCTAAGATATAATCATGATCAGAATTAATCTATTGAACCAATAGAAATATCGTGGAATAATTAGAGTAAGCGTTATAACAGGCACTAGACAGCTGAATGGTTGATTTGATTAATTTAAGTCTATGACAATCGTTCTTTGTCTTTAATGAAGGCTTTTCCTTGTATTCAGAAATGGTAAAGACCCAGTAGCAGTTCTGTGGAACTGGTAAAGCTGCTAAGCTTACAGACAATGGGGACGAAACTTATCTCGAGATTTATCTCAACTTATCCATCATCCTCACTGATACTATAAAATAATGTGTGTTTGTTGGTTTGTCCTGCTTTTATGCAGCAACAGAGTAATGGATCAATATGAGTTTTTCCACAAAGATAGTTAATGGGTTGTAATGACACTTATCTAGTCTATATGACTTTGAATACACGGGTGGCGTAGTGGTTTAAGTCGCCTAGCGTATGTGTCGAGAGTTGCAGGTCGAGCTAAAAACAAAATAAAATACTTTTGTGGCTTACACAATTTTTTTTGTTTTCTTTTGGGCTCAACTCGCTGAGTCTCTATTTTGTATGTAGCGTAGTTATGCGTATATAGAATGTCTAACTTGATGTGTAGCCGTGTGTTCTAGAATGCATATACTAGTATAGTCTTATTCGTATATCACTGAAGGCGTGGGTAGACTTGTATGACCTACATTTTGATAGCCCATTGTCACTTACTGGTCACCGTTGTAGAGTCCAGTCAAGATTTAACATATGTTAATTGACATACGGTTTGCATTGTTGTGTTGTCTTGGCGAACTCTCGTTAGCTCTTTAATATTGACAGTTTATTCAATTGGTTACGACTTCTGCCACTTACCGGTTTCGTACACATTACGACGTTTTTATGCTACCTTCTTTTGTTATAAACGTTTTTATTCGGCACTCCGTCCCAGTAAATTGCGAGTACGTTATTTCAAAAAGCGTTCCCCAAAACATTAAATTAATGTATTTTTTATCCGGCATACGATATTAACTTCCTGTATGGAACATGAAAATTTCATTTCATTATGAATAAATCAAACACGTCAAGAGTTCAATTTGTGGTTGAATCACGAATCCCAAAAAGATACACAAGGTAACAAATTGCCAATAAAAAGCTAACAAAATGCTGTGGGTAAGCATTTCGGTCAAAGCTGTAAATCCCCGGGCTGGGGTAATAAATCCGGGGAAAAAATATCGAAAGCTGTGTAATACAGTTACAATCGGATTGTGCTTGGATAAGGGCCGTAGGGAACCGACCATATTTGGGGGGAGCTTATCCCTCTATTCTGAATATAGAGAGCGGTCTGATGATTGACTCCCATTTACTATATGCTGTGTAGGATTACAGCAATTATTTATAAACTAAACTGACCTAAAAAAATTGTATACTACAATAGCCGGTCAATGCAAGTATTGACCGGCTATTGTAGTATTTTTCCATTTTTCCATAGTGTGTGCGGATTAAAGTATTTCTTTATGTAGGGATAGTAAGTAAATTTTTGCCTCAGTATTGTAAGGACTGCTTCGATGGTATAGCGGGAGTAAATGCAACTGTTGTGCTTGAGGTATTCGGCTAGTTTCCCGGATCGGGCAAGTAGCAAGATGGAAATAAGAAGAGAGATGTTGTATAAGCAAAATACATAAGCCTATATCCCCATATCCCCGTAGAAGTACCTACTATATATATAATATATAATAATAAGACTATGGCTGACGTTTAGTTTTAGATTACATGTCTGTTTCGCTTGAAGCTGGATGATAGATACATAATTTATATAAGTATTTATTTATTTTTGGTTTGCTAACAAATAAAACATAAAATACAATCACATAATAAATATATAGGCATAACAGGCCTTGTAGAAAAAGAAAGAAAATTTATAAGCATAAACTGCATGCACTTAATAATTATGAATACCTACCTCTAATTAAAGAAAATAAAATAAATAAAGTAAATATGAATATTAATGATTTGAAAAAAAAAGTGTTTTGATCTTATATTACGGTAGAATTCAAATTCTTGTAATTTTCTTAACCTATTGAGTCACAGTGGCACGCCGGTGGCCAGACAGAGAAGATTTTTAATTATGTCTGGTATTCTAAGACTTCACAGAAAATTGTGCTCTTCCATCTAGAGGTCAGGCACTAATATTGCAAGTGTCAATAAATTTAGCGACAGATGTATAATAATCTATGCTGCCGAGAAAAATAAATATAAGGATGCGCACGAGCTCTTATAAAGTATGAAAGTGTACAAGTAGGTACACTCTCCGTGTCATCGGTGGAACAGGGCCGGGCAAGGTCTGGGACCGGTTTCACCATATGACCAGTTTCAATGCCGGCGGCAGTAACAGTTAACTAAGCTTTTTATACCGACACTGAGTGCATTCCGCTGTGCAATTACATCCAATTATATTTTAGTGTATGATTTCTCTTAGTTTTATGTAGTTAGGAACTTTTAATGTGAGTTTTAACAACACTTCTGATGTTTCGTAGTAGTTTAATCGTAAATACAATTTCTTTATATGAGTTTATATGAGCGTAGATAAGCTTTGCAGTTTTTATTTCTTAGAGTATCCTTTTGTAATTATGCTTAATATTTTATGCGTGTATAAGTCGTTTGGCTAGTGGGTCTTTCAATAAAATTATTTTCTTAAAATAGCTTCATTTGCGCTAGGAATATTGCCGAATATCGCAAAGAAATTTATATACTAACAACGGAAACACAGAACTTCTAGACTCAAAAAATCAATTTGAGGATCACACTCATTTTTTTCCCGTGTGGTGATCGAACCCACAAATCTTGCCGCAGTGCCAGCGGCAAGACGCCCATTTAAAATACTGTGTACGCTATTTGTGCAGTAATGATAAAATATACAACACTAGAGATGTATTTATATGAATTTAACTTATTGATCATATTAGTGTACTAGCTGACCAGCGCAACTGCGTCTGTTCACATAAGAGAATTTTTCTCGACATTGCAACATTTTTCATTTATGCTCCGCTCCTATAAGTCGTAGCGTGATGTTATATAGCCTTAAACCTTCCACAGAATGGTTTAGCATCAAAAAAAGTGTTAGACAAGGATGTGTAGCGTCACCTTGGATGTTTCACCTATACATGGAAAATTGTTTAAAAGATTTAAAAGATTGTGAATGGGGCTTAAGAATGAATGAGTTACTTGTCAAATGTCTTCTTTATGCCAATGTCCAAGTAATACTTGCGTCATCAGCAGAAGAGTTGCAGGCGATGGTAACTATTATGCATGGTGCTTTTGAGAGTAAAGGAATGAAAATAAATGTAAGCAAGACGAAAGTAATGATATTTGAAAAGGAAGAGTGTGTGATGATGTGTAATATTATGATTGATGGGGAAGAAGTGGAGCAAGTGTAGTTTGTATATTTGGATACTTTGTTTACAAGGGATGGTAAACATGAGGGAGATATTGAAAGGAGAACGATTGCGGGCAACAAAGTGAATGGAGCTCTACGCGATTTTATGAACAGTCGAAATGTATCCGAAAAGGCACGTTTGGCTGTTCATAGAGGACTATTAGTGCCCACACTTATGTATGGAAGTGAAAGTTGGGTGTGGCAAAAGAAGCATGAGAGCAGAATAAATGCTGTAGCAATGAGAGATTCAATTTGAACCAGTAGTTCTTGAGATTAGCGCGTTCAACCAAACAAACAAATAAACAAACAACCTCCTCAGCTTTATAATATTAGTATAGATTAGTATTAGTATAGATGTAATTTAGACAACGCTAATACAAATAAATAAATGTCACTAACACAACTCGCTAACTTATAACTAGTAAGGTTAATTGGGAATTTAGCTTTAGTAACTTGCAAGTTACTAAAGCTAAATTTAGTTATGTTGCTAGGATTATGCAAGGGGTGAGCATATAAAAAGAGAGATATATATATATAATATGTAACGGGTATTAACGCGATCATGCATAATGTTTACCTTTTTTAAGCTTGACGTTGCGACCAGGTTAACATTTGATATTTAATAGTTGTAAACACTTTGTTTTACAACTCTTTTCTTTACATTGTGAGGTAATTAAAAAGCCTGAGAATTGACGTAAGCTTGAAAAAGTTCTGGAAAGCGTAGGAAGACAACTTTATTTAAACACGTAGCCTTAATCTTTTTATAGCAAATATCCCTTTGACAGGAGTACCTGTGCTATCCAATACAAAAACGGAATTGTTCGTGAATTTCTAATTGTGTTACTTAATGATATTTAAACAGTTATAGGTGATCAAATATTTAATTTACAGCTTCGGTTTAAATCTGAATTTAATTATCAAACAGATTTTAAAAAGTCAGGTGTATGCGTTGGCTAGATATCTATAATAAATGCTAGTATTTTCATCTGGTTATTTATGTTTAGTTGATCAAATCGCTCAGATTCAAGTTGGATTATATAATACCAGCTGACACCCACCGATTTGTTTCTTTATTCAGCTTTCAAGGCATCTTCATTCTAAATTTGAACAATATCCAGTTGTGAAATAATTACAGACAGAGATTTTTTGCATTTATAATATTGCAGATTACGGCATTTGGCTTGCAAATGCTCGTATCCTAACTAATATTATAAATGAAAATGTGAGTTTGTCTGTTTGTGACCCTTTCACATCTTAACTACTCGACCAATCATTATGAAATTTAGTATACATTTTGTCAGGTGCACAAAAAAGGACATAGGGTATAGACAAGTCGTAGGCAAAAGCTAGTTACTTATGATCTGAAATCCTCTAGCGAAGCTAAATGCTTGGTTTTGGAGAGTGTTCACTTTAAAGCAATGGGTAGGACTCAAAACACCTCTTTCTTACAAGTCTTACAAATCATTTGGCTACCACTGCTTCTATCTATCATACATGAAAATATTAGCGACATAGCAGGTGAACGCGTGTTCTAAAATATATTACTATAGTGTTAGAACCCACAGTACTAGGAGCACTTACAATGGTTCGGTGACTATTAAAACCAATGTGTTATCCGTCCACAGTAATAAAAAAAAATCCTCTATATTCAAAAGCTTCGAAAACTAGTCGTTACTGGGCATTTAAACATTGCAATAATTGAAGGCCAAGAAGGCAGTTCAAATTGCAATAAAACATCGTTTTATTTAAATTAGAATGTCTAGTGAAGTGAAATATTTACAAAACGACTCTCGAAAACAAAATGTCCTACTAAGTATTGTGAGTAAAAGCCAACAGCGCTCAACTAGGTCGTCCTAGGGCTGTCACGAATTAAAACCTTTGTAGTTTTTGATAAAAAATTGTGTAATCCACAAATGTTTGTTCCGAGTCTGGGGGGAGTTCTTTGTATCCGTTATTTGAATGTTTGTAAAGTCGCATTGTCTTTTTTAAAAGTAAATAAATAATGTTAGAAGACTGGAGTTTCTATTATATGATGGGCAACTGAACGGGTTAGGCAATTACTGAAGATGGTACTTTAAAACCCTTTATTTTGAATGGTCTGTAAGTTTATTTCATCATCATTATCTCAGCCGAAAGACGTCCAATGCTGGACATAGGCCTCCCCCAAGGTCTTCCACACAGACCGGTCTTAGGCCAACCGCATCCAACCATCATCAGTCCACCTTGTAGGAGCCCCTGCTGCGTCTTCGGGTGCGTCGCCGCCACTCCAGAACCTTTGTGCCTCAACGGCCGTCGGTTCTGCGCTATGTGCCCTGCCCACTGCCACTTCAGCTTGGCTATCCGGAGAGCTATATCGGCAACTTTAGTTTTCTTGCGGATCTCCTTATTTCTGATTCGATCCCGCAGGGAAACCCCGAGCATAGCTCTCTCCATCGCCCTCAGGAATGACTTTGAGCCTTCTAATATGGCCCATAGTGAGCGACCACGTCTCGGATCCGTATGTCAACACTGGCAACACACACTGGTCAAAGACTTTTGTCTTGAGACACTGCGGTATATCGGACGTGAAGATATGTCGTAACTTCCTGAACGCTGCCCAGCCGAGTTGGATTCGACGATTGACCTCTTTCTCGAAGTTGGACCTACCAAATTGAATCATTTGTCCTAGGTATACATACTTGTTGACAACTTCGAGAGTAGAGTTCCCAATCTTAATAAGAGTAGGTATAACATGGACGTTGGACATGATTTTTGTCTTATCCATGTTCATTTTAGGACCTACTTGTCGGGAGACTCTACAGATGCCATCGAGCATTATGCTGAGGTCTTCCTTGGTCTCAGCCATGACCACGATATCGTCAGGAAATCAAAGGTGAGTGATGTTCTCGCCGGTGATGTTAATGCCGAGTCCAAGAGCTTGAAAACATCTTACAGCGCGGCGGCGGTGAAAAGTTTCAGAGATATGACATCTCCCTGTCTCACCCCTCGCTGTAGCTGTAAAAGTTTCGAGCTCTTGTCTTGGAGACGGACTGACATGGTGGCATTTTCATACAAACACTTCAGCACTTCGACTTTCGTTAGTTTCTAAAAAACTAAAATGTAGGCTACATACGTACGCATTTTTTACTGCTTCCTCGTACTTTAGCCATTTATAGTACCACAAATAGTCATGTTTTGAAAGCTGGCTTAAGGCTGGAGAAAGCACATGATCCTTTTGACCACAATGGGAAAAAGCCATCAATGATGGAATTAGTAAATCAACGATTATTACCATTTTTTATAATAGTTTTCAGTTGTAAGCAGAAATACTTTAAAATCTGCTAATTATGTACAGAATTTCACACTAATGTGTAAATCACGCTAATTTTACTAGTAGTAGTAGGATATATTATTATCTTTACATTTATTCACAACATCCATCAAACGCATTTATCGTTCGCATTCGTCATAAACGCATCATCATTTGATAACATCATACTTAATAGCTTTGTAACCGCAGAAAGAAATATGAGCATACTTGCGCTGCTATGTCGATTTAAATACGTCGATTTTTTTTTTCATTAGCCTTTGCACAACAGCTCACTAAAGCATGAACGCAACAAATGAATCCTAACTAATAATATAATAAATGCAAATGTGAGTTTGTTTGTAACGCTTTCACGCCTTAACTACTCGATGAATCATCTTAAAATTTAGCATACACGTTGTCAGGGGTTAAGAAAAGAACACAGGGTATTTTTATCCATAAAAATACTGTTTCCGAGGGATTGAAAATTGGCATAACCTTACCTTAACATAAAATTTACGTGAGCGAAAGCACGGGTGGAAAATTTTGTAGTTTATAAACAGGTGCGCTTTAGACTTTAGAGTTTAGACAGATATTAATCTTCATATCATTAGTGTAAAAAGTCTGACAATGTGCTAAGTCACAAAAAGGCAACGAAAAATAAGTTTAGCGAGGCATCCCTGCGAGCAAGTGTGGCCCTCGTCTCAATAGTCGCGGTTTGAGCAATTACCGCTATTGGACCTAGCGGCCTAGCGGCTAGTGGCCTAGTCGGCAACCGTCCGGACCCTTGTTTGTTTAACTGTACATACTACTACGTACACTTATCGCCTAATGTGTTGATTGTAAGAAGTGCGCACAACTGTTTCAGTGTTCCAGTTTTATAAATATTTCCATCACATGCTTCTTGGGTACTTGAAGGAATGTTTTACATAAAATAACAAGAATTGTCTCAGGTTTACGACGATTTTAAACGTTGAAATCTAACTATTTTACAAGCTTATCTTAACTTGTTTTGTTAGTTATGTTTGGGGCAAATCTTGCAACTGTATATTAAACCAGTTCTCCCAACGGTTTGAACCAAAAGTTTATACACAGTTTTGGTTGTGATGGAGTACATTTTTATGATATGATACGACTTGATGCTACGGCATCTGTTCCCTCACTAGAATATTTCCCAACTATAGCATGTACAGGGTACTTTGCATAATTATACGTTGTTTATGTTTGTTATTTTAATATGTTCCTCGCGCCAGCGTTATGGAGAACAACTAAATAATGCTTGTGCAGAGTATAAGGTAAACTGTGTGTACAAGTAAAAGCAACTATCGCTATTTCTCTTAACATCACACCGCCTACAAATTTCACCGCTGGGGAGGAATGCTTGTTTATTTGGGTGCCATCTTTAAAGTACAAAAAGACGATCGTATATGGTGCGGCCGAATGTATGGCCGCTGTCGGACCATATTCGATCATGTGCTCCGAATATTATTATTATTATTACCAGTACCCTGGTTCGATTGCTGGCACTGTGCACTGCGGGTTGACAGTTGCTAGTACAGCAAGCGCCAGACGGTGCGGTGGTATGGTGCCAAGAGTGCACCGTACCGTGCGTTTCTTACTTTTAGGTTGAGTATTACTTTTCAAGTCAGCCTGACTGGGACAATACCTTTTGATTCGTTCACACGCAATATTACAGAAATACAAACAGCAATTATAGGGCGTAGAATTGAATAAATGTAAAACTATGTAAACCTTGCCCTTGATCGACTTTTACTGTACCCATAAAAAGAAATAAAGTGGCGTAATGTAACTCGTGACCATTCGACATATGTGGGAAAATATCGCAAGTATTATAAGTATTAGTTCATAGCCTAGCATAGCTGATATATCCCCGAAGGGATACGCAAAAATGAATTAAACTATGTACATATATTTCGCATCTTAATTGAAGTCTTCTTCAACCTAGTTTCATTACTAATTTTTCACAAATACATACTTGCTCTTAATCTGTATTGTAGTTGAGCACAAACGCTATTCTGATTATTTTGTGCCTTTTAGTCTAACCAGTCTTGGCCGAAAATAAGATTGTCTATATAGCGACCACCGATAGATCTCCATAACCCAAAGGATAATAAAAGTTTAGATTTGATGCCAGATTATAACTTCTATGAGAGTCGGTACGAGCGCCTGACACTCTGTACCGACTCTTATAGAAGTTCATGCTAACCCGTACAAATTAACATGTTTTCTAAAGTGCGAACTGATACGACTTTGTGTAAAACGGTCACCCGTCTATAAACGTGCCGATACGTTGGTTCGGAGTTTGATCGATCTGAATTACGAGCCTCTATACATATATAATATTATACCATAATATATTGAACATAACATCACATACATACGCCTCAAATAGTTTCTTCAACCAATAAAGTACTCATTCTAACCTAATTTAATCTTATTTTGTTTTGACCTGCATGGCCTACATTTTATTTTGGTCGACAAGTTGTTGGAATCAATATGTCGACTAATTTAAGAAGGCTGGGTGGAAGCTGAATAGTGTCGTACTGTGGCACAGTTTGAGACCACTTATAGGCCTCTGTGTGTGCCGACGACCTGACTAATACCATGATATTCTATTGCCTTCGGTTATACCTATAACATATTTAATAACTATTGATAAATTAATAAATGTTGAGATTATTTTAATAGAACACTCTCACCTTATATATAAATCCTGTGTTGCGGGCCGTTTACAAATAATCAAACAATCGATGTAAGACTCGGCACTTGTGGATCACACAATTTCATGTCTTGTGTGGGGATCGAACCTACAGTACTCGGCGCAGCGGCAGTGGCGAGGCGCCCACTTAAATCACTACGTTATCCGTTTTTAGAGAGGCATACAGTCGAATCCTCTAAACTTGAAGCGAGTACAGACACTACCTTTGTTATACAGCAGACCGCATCTAAGAGAACCTTTTGGATATGTTCTTTCTGTCAGTAGTTGGACTAGTAGGCTTTGTGCTCTAGTAACGATCTATTTCGCAAGGTTGGCTACAAGCGAGTGATGATATCTTCATAATGTGTTCACCTCAGCCGTTATTGATAGCTGTAAAGCTGTAATGAGTTACGAATCGTGCTGTTACTTTTACCATTAGAGGAAAGTGGCTGGCTTTATCAACGTTAGGATTACAAATTTAGGAATTTACGGACACCAACTCGTTGACAAAGTGTTGATGTACAAATAAGGCGGAAGCGTAAGTATGGGTGGGAATAAAATTATTTTGGTAATAATATATTAGATATTTTCGCGATGAAAACAATTAATTGTCATTGTTGTTCCTACGTAATAAATTTGACGATAATATTATCATTCTATCGTGTCATGTAATGTTGGGCCATTGTATTTGTGTGAATGTGTATGTATGTATGTACGCGGTTCGGCCAATATGAAAGGCAACTATTTTTTGGTATAAGTATATACCTATGTAATAGTTTGGCTAAGTACCGCTTGTATATTCCTATGTCTAGCAGTTATTTTTACCAGTTATTTGTGTTACAAATTCCTAGTTAACCCCTCCAGCTGCTTAGCTGGACGGGTTAACTAGGAATTTGAATTTAACAAGCCATTGAATTTGCGACCGAGAGTGCTTACTCTCGGTCGCAAATTCAATGGCTTGTCTAAAGCTACCACAAATTGTGTCGAAAGTGTAAATATCATGTAAAGCTTCTAAAACCTCATTTACATGCATACCATTCACGACACAGGATTTATATTAGGTTAGTTCCCATATTGCCAATGTTGTAACGTTAGACCAAACAGCCTAGTACTTTCATATACACTAATCAGAATTAAATTCGATCCGTATTGCAGCTGGACTAGTATACTATGCGTGTGTGCAATTGTAGACACACAAGCACACATAGTAATCTGGTTAATACGCACGATTCGAATTGCACTACAATACCCATATATTATATAGGCATGTTATTCGATGCCTGGTGTTACTCCAGCCTTGCATGTATGCAACCTGTTTTATTTTTATATTTGTATTGGTCATTTCGTGCTTAGTACCGTCATTTAATATAGGGAAAAGCGTCAGTTTAGTAAAGAGAGATAAACCTCTATGGTCAAGTCTGTCTTTACAAAGATATGAATGTTCATCCTCCTGTAGAAAGAGAAAATATTGCGAACAAAACAATGATTAAGAGTTCTAGTACAATGTTCTCGAAGATGTGTAAAGTCGTTCAATCCGCATTATTTTATAGTGGTGTATATTATTGCCTAACTGATTTGATTCCGAGATAAAGTCCGTGCCCAGCAATGAATAAGTTTATAAATAAGGCTGACGCATTTGTATTCCCTGATACAAATACATAATATGACTTAATTATAGGTAAGTGTAATCTAGGAACTGAACCAATTTATAGCGGTGTTATTTATGATTCCCTGTGTGAAGATTAATATTTGGTGAGTGGGCTTTGCAATATGATGAATCTTTCGGGACACCCTCGTATTTAAGATTTTCCAGGGAGATACCTATCTTTAAACTACGTTGGCCTTATAACCCTAGAATTTTAAGCAAAACCCCAACAGCCTGGGGTAGACATCAGACAATTCTCACGTGGGCATAGCCAACATGGCCCTCTTCAAATACACCAATGGTTTATAATCACAGTTTCAGTTAGTACAGTTAAGGGTTTTTCCTTGTACAGCTGTTGATTATGGTGGCCTATTGTTAATTATTACGATATTTTTCTTCGATTCGATTCTTATTCGATCTTTTCCTTGTATTATGGACAGTTAATTACAATGAATTCCGAAATAGTTCACCTTACTAAAATGAAATCCTCATTCCAAAATAGTCTTTGTGTTTAAATGTTCAATTAAACTACGTAGTTAAATGAACCTTCATCCAAAATGACTTCGAATAATTGATGTGATGAACATAATATATATTTTTTCAAATCACAAAAAGTTATTTTATCGTATCTTGATTTGCAGGGTGTGACGTAAGCTATAATTAAGTGTAATCTCAATTTAGATGCCGAAACAAAAATTTGCATAGAAATTCTCTTTTGTAACATTTTATCCGACCATGCTGTATTTTCTGGTTACGGTAATTGGGATAATAACGCGGGAAAGGTAACGAAGAAACGAAGATAACTTGAGACTCGGTTCGGATAAAAAAAATATAGGTAATCATAACGAGCAATGAAATAAAATAATCTCGTTGATTGCTTGATATAGATTTCTGCTTACATTTCCATGTGAGATTGTGAGGTACCAGGTTCGATGCCCGGATCGGCCAAAATATTATTGCGTTTTTTTTTTGTTTGAATATTTTTAGCAGCAGCTGTAGAAATACTGGGAAGAAGACAATAGGCTTCAGTCTATGTAATAATGTATCATAGTAAGCAACACAGAAAGTAGGCAACCACTGAAACACAACTGTATTCGAATCATAATCCGATATGTTACCTCATTGAACATAAGACGACGTTTTTACCACGCATTATAGGATTGCGTTGCTTATTAAAATATTATTCGAATATAATAATGTGCGCATTACTTGTGAGAGTTCTTTAATTAGAAAATGAGGCGACGTTAGACTTTTTGCAGTTAGGTGCGTATTAAATAGTTATAAATTAAAATTCGTATTCTCAGTAATTCCTTTTATTTGATACCCATATTGTAGGCAAGCATTAAAAACTTAGTCCGCCATATTGGATTCAGAGTGACGTCACTTTATTTTTCGACTTATTCTCAGCAAGCCCTTTCATTTGATAACCATATTATAGGAATGCATTAAAAATAATTAGACCGCCATCTTAGGTGTTTCACCATGTATGATTTAGAATAACGTCCCATAGCTAACCATGTATTGTCATCCAAACTGAACGTATATACAAAATTTCAGCTCAACCGGTTGAAGATATCTGCTTCAAAATTGAGTTGCAAGATTCCACCCAAACAAACATACATACATACATTGCAAGTTAAATAAAAGTTTGTAAACAATCTATAATCATATTTGAGAGACCTCCGTAATGTTCTTGAAACATGTTCTGACGCATGGCCAGAATATGGTTTTGCCTACTCTTTCTATAATGAATGAAGCCCCGTGCATTGAAAACATACCTAATAGACAGTGCTTGTCACAACCAAAGTAGTACTAATAATAAATAATATTACGTATCAACCCTAACGTTAAAAATGCTCTTGATCATGTTTGATTCAGGCAATAATGCTGACATGCAAATTAAACAATGCTTTTAAAATCACAATCACACGACCGTTATTGCGAAACATCTTTCCGAATGACCAAAAACTCATTGTGTTTTGTCTCGCTGGGTGAAAGGTCATCTAACCTTCTTACCTTGTTCGCTATAAGAATTTGTTCAAACATTTCGTTTGCATAAAGTTAGATATTTGTAGTAGTCTTTGTGTCAACATTTAATACTAATTGTGTATTTTGTTGGCAAGAAGTCTATGCAGCGGTGTCCGTTATGTAAATTCCTTGAATATTTAAGTCTGCGTCGTCGGCGATTCAATGTTGAACACGTAGTAAATTGTTGACTTCGTTTGAAGTATTCTGAAGTGGTTCCTTTAACTAACAAGGGGGAGCTGAATTACTTTCAATACTACATTGGCAGATATTTAAATGTATGTTTTTTGGCTCATGTTCTTTCGTCGATTGCCTTTTCAAGTCGAATTCTTTATGCCGAGTTTTTGGGTTGCAATATTGGTTATTTATTTTGCTGGCAATTGGTTATCGTAAAATGGATACCCATTGATTTATGTAAATCATTGATCTGATTTTACATAATTATATTGTCATTATGTTTTATGTCTCCAAAGGGGTATTATGCCTATATTTTGCGAGCTATGGCAGTTAAGGTCTTACGTCATAAGGCGCAAGTATCTATTGTCCTGTCGTACACAGTTTCAGACTCCTTACTCTTCTCCCTAGCCTTTATTATTTCTACTTTTTACTGGATATTAGTTTTTACACGGAGCAGCTGTTACCTGACCTTCGCAACACGAAGGCTAACGATACCCTAAGGCTAGACCAGTGTCATCGACGATACTGACTTTCCCAATAACGACTGCCATAAATGATCATGGCAGCCGGGAGCGACGGCTTAACGTGCTCTCCGAGGCACGGAGCAGGCGAAAATTGACAATCAATACGCACATAATTTCGAAAAGTCATATAACTTCCGAAAATCAGAAGAGCGCGACGTGGGTTCGAACCCGAGACCCTCTGCATTGTGGATGTTTGTTGGTTTCCCCACTGAGATATCGCTGCTGTTTCAGACTCCTTACTGCTACAGAAAATTTCTTGACAGAAAAATCACTTCTACGGATTCGGACATCGAATACAAGACCTCATAAATAGCAATCGCACTCACAACCACGACGCAACATCAATCACCTCTGGAGTTACGGTTGAGATCTAGTGATATAATTAAAAGAACATTTCAAAACATACTCGCCTGTCGAATAACTTTTAATAAATGTAACAACGACATTTTAAATTGAAAATATGAAAGATATTGCAGTGAGCCAGTTATATCGACAGCGGCCAGTTCCCTGTCTTGTGAAATCATATCGAAAACATTGTGTTGCGTTCAATTTCAAACGTTCAAGTTATAGGATTTGAAACTATTCGTAATAACACATAAATTGTAAATATTCGTAACGCACAATGAATAACGTGTCTGACTAATGGTATAAATGTAAAAGTTTGTAATAATGTTTTGATATTTCTCACAAATATGCGTAAACCACTGAATCGATTTGGATAAAACTAGGCACATAGAAAGTTCATGTCCTGTCATATACATCACTATATATTAAAAAACAATGTCCCCCGCTGCATCTGTCTATTTGTTCGCGATAAAGTCAAAAACTACTTAACGGATTTGCATGCGGTTTTCACCAATAGACAGAGTAATTCATGAGAAAGGGTTAGGTGTATAATTTGTTAATGTTTGATAGTACCCGTGCGAAGCCAAAGCGAGTCGCTAGTAGAATATATTGTATCTCTGTATGCGTTTTCATGGAGATCACGCAGACGAACTCGTGGACATATACTAATGCAAGATATTTATGTTCCGTTAAGCTTAGATTGGTAGTTAAAACTACCAAATTTTATAACTTAACTTTAATTATGCGTTATACGGCATGGGGTTCTGACTGAATTGAATAAACCAGCCGTAAAACAGTTAGTCAACATTAATTAATAGGTATTAAATATTAAAAGCTGTTATAAAGGATGTATACGCTTATTACAGAATATATTATAATGGTACATTTTAACGAGCTGCCAAATTAAAAGATACCTCAGAAAGATGATTTACTGTAAATATTTACATATAATAAAATTATTTATTACATTGTGAATGCGGTAAGGCTTAGTTCGTTATTGGAGATGAAATTATATGCCTTAGCGTTTTATATTCAACCATTGCTTTTCCTAATGGCAATAGTTGCGTATTTGAGCAGCTTGCTTTGAGCCGTCATGTAAATTTTCCAAAGACTAAACAATTTAATTAAACAGCGTACCTTATTATTATTATAATTCAGACTGCACGGATGGCGTAGTGGTTTAAGTGGCCGCCTCGCCACTGCCACTGCGCCTAGTGTTGTGGGTTCGAATCCCACACGGGAAAACAATTGTGTGATCCATAAATGGTTGTTTCGAGTCTGGGTGTTCTTTGTGGCCGTTGTTTGAATGTTTGTAAAGACCCCTGTGACACAGGAATTAATGAAAGAGCGGCCGTGGTCCTTTTTTAAAACTAGAATAATAAAAACCATGTTACTTAGTATGTATTTCTACATACATAAATTTGGCCAATTAAATTTAAGTCCCATGTATTAAGAGGCGAGCCTAGTGTCATCTAAAAAACAATATACGGTGCTGCTACTAAGAGTTTCTGTTACAAAATCTCTGAAACAGTTAACTTTACTCGGTAATAGAAACCAAGATCCGATGCACAGCATCCGTTTTCAATCCCGCAGATCCTCGAATCGACAATTCTTCTAAATTGCGCTGTCTCAACCGGCTACACAGCACAACAAAATATTCTCATAAAGGCCCTTTATAATATCACATATGATACCAGTTATATTATTATGAAGCATAGCAATAATTAACAATTTGTTCGCGACACAACAGTATAAAGTATAATATTTCCAGTAAGTTATGTTTTATTTATTTCGTACGTTCTTGGGAATTGCGACAAAATTGGCGTCGCGCGTCGTCGGGCGAATGTTCCGTGTGCAATGTTCACTGGTCAGACGTAAGTAACAGAGACAAATTGCTATCCCCATTACATTCTCTCATACACTATGTATTACTATTTTATTTTACTTTTACTGTCTTTAATAACATTTCGTTGTGGCTGTCAAGTTAAATTGCTTGATGCTTTTTGTAATAAACTTTGTGCAATTGTTGACTGTATATAGTTTTTTTTTCTAGTAATGCAATTACCTATGGTGCTTGTACACTACAAAACTAGCTAGCACGCGATTTATGCGTGAGATAATCAAGCATGCTACCTGCGCGGGCTACATGCGCAAGCCATTCACGCAGGCTACATGCGCAAGCTATTCACGCGGGCTACAAGCGCAAGCCACTTCAATACCGAAATGCGCAAGATATATGCGCAAGCTACTCGCGGTGGCTACATATTGTGCTAGCTACATTAATACCTAAATGCGCAAGCTAATCGCGTGTGCTTCATGCGCGAGTTAATCATACAGGATACATGCATAATGCATATAGGTGGTATGTGCAAGTATTTTAAGTGGCGCATTTTACCCGAGTCGTGTACAAAAGCCATTACCGTAGCACAGCGTGTTACGCTTGTAAACATGAAGGATTTTATTTGGATTGTAAATAAGTAGCTGCAAATTGATTATTCTTGTTAACCCTTCGAGCTAAGCTAAATGGTTGTGTTACGTTTCGTAGTACACAACAGTAAAGTTTCATAGCTTAGGGGCACTTTTCTAAAAGTGTATTGAAGGTTTGTGTTTCCTATTATTAGGATTTTTGTTAAACCCAACATCTAAGCTCAAATGGTCCTAATGAGTGCGCTCACGGACCTACGTGAGCCCAGTTCTAGGTTTGTTCCACACTCATTACACTTCCTAGTGTACCTCTTGATCACAAGTCTACGCTATCGCACGCTTTTTTGGGTTTGGGCAGTGGTTTTCATTTGATTAGCTATTCAAACTTACAACTAAATAATATAATTGTAATTAAGTTTCACAATTAACAAATGGACTACCTAACCGAATTGAGTAATCTCTCTATTGCATTAATCCTCGACTGTTTATCGCTTAAATATATTTTTAAACCAGCTTTGAATACGAGCCTTTAAAACAATACATTGATATCATTTCAGCTGTTTTGAACCAATTGCAAAACGTAATACACCGAAATACTTACTCTATTTTGGTAGCACAGGTGCTATAGTTTTAATGGACATATTCATTTTCTTTTTTAAACAAATGATTACTGTGTATAAAATACACCCAGACCCAGAACAACTATTTGTGGATCACAATTTTTTTTGTCCCGTGTGCGAATCAAACCCTCGGCTCAGTAGCAGCGACGAAGCAACCACTTAAACCACTACACCATCCGTAGAGTCTTTATATCGAATATGAGAGTTGCCTTTTTAAAACAAAGAAAATAAGGCTTACTAAATACAAGGTAAGTATTATTTTCTTTGTCTTTTCCTGTCGTGGGTAAAAACAATTCTTCTTTTTTACATACGGCCGCCCCGTCGAGCCATACTAAAGTTGAACGAATCGGGCAGATGGCTCCTCGTTCCAGTAATTAAACAGTAAATGTTACAAGAAAACCAGTTTTACTGTGTGACCTTTTGTCTGTACATTGCTTGTTGTCGATGTTTTCAATCGATTACAGAGAAATACTAAAGGATACAATGGCGCCCGGCTTAATGTTTAATTTAATGTGTTTACGAGTTTAATCGATTGTAATTAAATTGATCGATACGTTACTGTAACCTTAGGATGTAAGAAAAAGGTTTGATTGTTTTATTGCCATGGGAATTGTACATACATATGATATACTAAGAACACATAGTAGGTGGATCAAAAAATTTTGATAGAAAATATGTTAGATTCTCAGATCTTTGTTACGAGCCAGGGTGTTATTTAAGTCGTAATTTTTTCGTTTTTATGTTTATAACTGCAGTATAAGTAGCGGGTGGCCCAAGTAGTAAAGCATTGGATTTGTGATCGTGGGTGCGATTCATTCAATTATAGTACAGACGTGAACCCCTTACTGACAATGATATAAGCATTTTAGCGTGGATGGAGGGCTAAACAAGAACTCTAGTAATTCATAACCCAAATTTCTGGTAATCTAAAATATATCTCATATCCAATAGGACTTCATTTTTACATATTTTATTCACTGGTTTTTGACAGCGCATGGACAGCACGACGCTTAAACAAGATTCTATACTGTCTTAGCATTAGCATATATATACATACATACGTAGTTTCATTTCAATGCCCCGCAGCGCAGGGGGCAAAAGTTTAAGACTGTTCCAAAAGTCCTTTAAAATATACATAGAGAACCCAATATAATCGTTTACAATATCCACAATAAAGAAAACGAAATCGCCTTCACTACTCAAACATGACAATGACAGATACGTGTGCTTAATTCAACTCAACGAAAAGTAGTGACGACTTTAAGCTCCGCCACGGACAACGAAAGATCAGCGATCAAGGTCGTACAACGGAACATATCGAGTACACCTACAGTACCGTATGAGAATTAAACTTGAGTACAGCTGTCGATGAGTTTTTAAGCGCAAGTGGGACTAAGGACTGGCTTTACGAAGAACCTGGTGAACGGTACTCGGCATTTTTCTAGTAACTTCCACATCTTGCTGGTATGTTACTGTATGTCTAAGTTACAATGAGGTTATTGTAGTTTATTTGTATGGAGAAATGGCGAAGCAGATTGTGGGGCTATTCGGCCTTCTATTAGAGTGATTGATGTCTTTCTAGCGTATTAATTTTGCTTTCTTTATATAAATAGACATCTTCCTTGCTTGGAATATTTACACTTGGCATGACAGAGGTGGTAAGAAATATTACCTGAATTTAAAATGTTATCTCTGTATCATATTTTTGTATTTGCGAGAATCTAATGTACTTACATGTGTCTATATTTGAGACTTACTGAATGTGCTTTTTATATTATATAAAAATATAATATATTAAGCAAACTTATAACATTAACCGGTCGTATACCGCCGGCTCGCATACCAGCCGGCAGATTTGTACCCGTCGTAGGCCGGTGGCTCGCATGCGAGCCACCAAATTGGTTTTACGTTAGCTTAAGCTAAAGCGAAGGCGGCGCGCGGCGTTTTGGCGCCAATTTGGTGGCTCGCATGCGAGCCACCGGCCTACGACGGGTACAAATCTGCCGGCTGGTATGCGAGCCGGCGGTATACGACCGGTTAACATTAAATACTGTTCAGAAAAAGAGCAATTTATTTATGTGAAGCGTGAAGTCCGTCGAAATCAGGTGGACTATGCTATTTATACAATAACAGTGACTGGTTTTACTTATTGGACGTTTCTAATTGCTTATAAAACAGGCGAATTAGAATCATTCCGAAAATCATAAAGAGCAATATTCTTTTTTATCATCAATCATCATTTGCCACAGGAATCGTTCTTGTAGGCAATTTAGCCACAAGTCTACAAAGAACATCTCCAAAAGTCCTTTGTTATTTTTAGGTTTCAGCGCCAATTAAATGGATAGCAATAAAGAAACATTTTGTTTTTTTGAGATAGGTATTTGTACAAGCTACGTAATAAACTATAAGAAAGACAAGATATATTTGTCCTAAGTAAAGGTAAATAAACGTTTCCCTCCGTTTGCTTTGGATGAATTGTTTGAATTGTTTCCTAATGTCAATGGCGGCTATGTTGGTACATAGCTACACATCAATAAGGTGAAGGACAAATTATATTGACTTAACATTAATAGCTTAAATACTATGGCAACTAATGTTTGTCATGCGTAATAGTTGACAAAGTAAATTAAAAACTACTTATTTGTTTATTTTTTTAAGGATTACTAGATATTTGGTTTGGAAATTAACTAGTTTTATAAGTCTTAAGGTACGTAAAAATGCTGTTGCTAATAATCAGTTCTTCTGATCAGTCCGATGTATAACAGAGGTCGTGTATTTGATAGTTGGTATCGATTGCAAGTCTACATAAGTGAGTTACTATATACAGAATATATAGAAATCTCAAATGCAATAGGACTTTATTTTTAAATATTTTATTTACTGGTTTTTGACAGCGCATGGACAGCACGACGCTTAGACAAGATTCTATACTGTCTTAGCATTAGCAAATATATACATTCATACGAAGTTTAGAAATTTTGGATTTTCGGAAGTTATATGACTTTTCGAAATTATGTGCGTATTGATTGACAATTATCGCCTGCTCCGTGCCTCGGAGAGCACGTTAAGCCGTCGCTCCCGGCTGCCATGAACATCTATGGCAGTCGTTATTGGGAGAGTGTCGACACAAAAGATCCCACTGGGTCGAAGTGTCGCCGGTCTGCACTGACTGGCCCCCACATATGATACATACATACATACTATATACAGATTCTAAAGCGGTTGATTTGTAAAAAAAGAACTGACATAATAATACAATAATTGTGTTTTATACTTTACACTATGCCTTGGTTGCTTTCCAATCTCCCCGTGGTAACCGAAACGTCAGAGACAGTGAAAATGTTAATAGTTTTTTAAATAGTAAATAGTATTTACTGATTTTTAAATAAACCGTGATAAAATCAGCAAGTATATGGTAGTCTAATTTCAACGTATAACATTTGTGTAAACGTAAGCAATATAATAAACATAAGCGAGCATAAAATAAAAAAGTTGCAGTTTTCGGTAATGCATTCATTGCCACTATTTATTTTGTTACTACCATATTCAAAAAATATACTGGATGTCCGGTAATTAATGGATAACCGTGAAGTGTCTTATAGTAGAACGGAAGGCCGAAAAGAAAAATTAATTTCTTTTTTAAGAAATACCATAGCTATCCTTATTTTGACTGTCTATCTATTAGCATAATTAGTGTTTAATAATAAAAAAACAAAAAACCGATGGAATTCATTCATTTATGGTCGTAGTGTACAAGAAAGTAAGAAAGTAATCTCAGGTAGTAGTTAGGATAGATATTTTTCATATTTTCCCTGAACGGCCATCAGTTCTACTATAAGACATTTCAAGGTTATCTATTATTTACCGGACACCCTGTATATCTTACTTCTACTTTCACAGCTCACATCACTACATAGGCAAAAGCAATTATATGATTCACTAAAATACCAATCTTAGCAATTACCCAAAACGTATACGTTTCACAAACAACCTGCTTTTTATACGTTAATCCAAATATGTTGTTTGAGGAATTAACTCGGCTGCCATATAAATTCTATGACGCGATTAGTCCATTGAAATTCGCAGTCTTAATAGGATAGGACATGGATTATGTGCGAGGGATAACGATACCGGGGGTAACTCTCATTTAGCTTAGAGCATTCGGGCGGAAAACTGGAAAATTCGTTTCGGACTCGCGAGCACTTTGAATACTTTATGATATGGGATGGCTCTATTTACATATGTGTGTGTATGTGTGCGGGGGAATTGTGTGTGACGTCACGAGTCGTGATTTTGAAAATGGAAACCCTATGGTAATTCGGTTCTCTTCATGTACGATTTTCAAATCAGTTTCAAACTAAGCTCTCGGAATGCGTATGAGTTGTTGATTTTCATTGTACAGGTGTTTATTACAGATACAATATATCCTAGGTAAACATGTACGATATTTTTAACCCGGTAATGCGTTTTCGTGGGGTTCACGCGGTTGTAGACATCGTTAGACTTCGTGAACTCTGATTTGATATACTAGGATTAAATGTATTTTTATATTTCTTAACGTTTAAAACCTTTTAAACTGATATGATATTTCTGATAATTACATTTAGATCTTCTTCTCCCTAGCCTTTATTATTCCCAAGTCACTTGGGATCGGCTTTTCTAGTCTAACCGGCTTTGACTGGATATCAGTTTTTACACGGAGCGGCTGCCACCTGACCTGAGCATCCCGAAGGCTAACGATACCCTAAGGCTAGATCAGTGTTAGGATATTATAGGGCAATGACTGCCCAATAACGACTGCCATAGATGTTCATGGCAGTCGGGACCGACGGCTTAACATGCTCTCCGAGGCACGAAGCAGGCGATAATTGTCAATCAATACGCACATAATTTCGAAAAGTCATATAACTTCCGAAAGTCAGAGGTGCCCGACGTGGGTTCGACCCATGCATGCAGTCTGTTGGTCTCCCCACTGAGCCATCGATATAATTACATTTAGATAATATGTATAAATAAAATTATTTATTTTAATAACTGAGGTATATGTAGTCTGTTTGTATTCACACCCCGCGCTGCAACATAAATTAATCAGACATTAAAACCCATTAACATCAAAACTCAAACGGCCGTAAACTGACCGGCAACTTATCCTGCTGGCAACTCAATTTATGAATAAACAAAGCTACAGCGATTGTCTACCATCTAATTAACAACATATTCAGTGCTCAATGTTGGTCTAGCATCTGATACTAGGAGCATCTCGAGTAGGTCCCTCAAGTGCCCCCGAGGGCGTTATAAGAGGCAACTAAAGGATTACTCCGCAGGGTTTTACGCTACACTAGCTTATAGTTCAATGTTTACAATCAAATACGATTGTATTAAGATTTATTTAGTTAAACTATAGTACCGAAGAAGAAGGGCGTTTCGTGAAAGTTAAAGACGAATGGGGATTTTTCTTCTTGTGGCAAACGGTTGCAAGTGGTTTTGTTAATGGTGATGGCCATTCATAGTCTTCGAAAATATCAGAAATGTTTCCTTTATCTATGGATTGTCTATTAAATATCCTGGAAGTAACAGTCTAATTTAATAAAATTGATCTAATCTAAAATATTTTCAAAATAATTGCTTTTATTCAAGGATTTTGCATTAAGCCGATTGATTTGTAATTTTGAAAAAAAGTCTTGACATGTCTTGGACTTGTCTGAAATTCGTTTGTCTTTTTTCAGATTATTTAGGCTTGATCTAAATTTTGTTTGGGATATATTCAAGAGCCAGAGTTTCTTAATGAGCGTTAATCCTAAAAGGGATATATATTAACTGAAGGTTGTTCTTGAATGTACCGTGCTTCAGTACTAGTCTTCTCTTTTACTTCTGGCAGGTGTAGGATACATGTATGTATGTCCTTAAAACCTCCCTGCCGATGAATAGGTACTGTTATTTACATTATTAAAAAAAAGAGCGGCATTTTCATACCTAGTAACGTATTACTTGACTACCTTCATTCGTATTCGCATTCGAGTAGGCTCATTGCCGAGCGATTGTGTAAATGACGTTTGATAGGATCAAGTGAATAGTCAAAGGGAGATAATTGCACATCAGTACAACATAGAACAAACGTCAAATCCGTTTTGGGTCACTTGATGGTATTAGATGATACATATTAAATAATTATCGTTAATTATATAATCATGTTTGTGTTTATTAGTTATTTTTACACTCTGCAATTGAGCAACTGCTCGAAATGATTGTTTGCATAGAATTAGTTTATAAGCCGAAGAGTGCAACGAATACACGCTTCTACAGGACTAGCCAGCAATAATACCTACCTGGCTCGACCAACGAGTCCAAAGGTTAAAAGCGCTTTAGCGAATTTACGTACCACCACCGACAGTGACAGCACCCTGACAGTGCACTAACTTCTAGAAGAGACTGGCAACTCTCCTTGTTACAGAAACTCAACACAAAGTTTAAGTTAAAATTTTCTGGGATGCGGTAACTACCAAACACATGCATAACTGACTGGCGGTGGTACTTTTCACCGACTGGGGAAGTGCCCAGTTATTTCGCTATGGCCTATCTGTCATAAATTATACGAACCTTAGGATGCTAAGCAAACAATGCTAAGCCAGTAAATGAAACCGACATCACTTAAACATAACCGGCGCATTATTCACGATCAAAATCAAACGAGACACTCGACACTATCGCCTGAGAGTCGTTTACCAATGTCAAAGACATACTCTTCTCCACCGCATCTAGGGTTGGGTCAAAAATTGGCAAGCGAGATTTACTAGCCACCTAGAATTAAGAACATTGGGTTAATAAGTCTAAAGACTGTTAATTACTATGCAATATTTATGTATATCCTAAATATCACTACTTATAATAAAAGAAAGACCACCGCCGCTGTCTTTTCGCGATAAACTTAAAAACTACTGAACCGATTTTCATGCGGTTTTCACCAAATTACAGAGTGATTCAGGTTTAAGTGTAAAATTTGTTAACGACATGAACACGTTGTAAGGGTTACAGAAAAGGACATAGGATAGCTTATATCGAGGAAAAAGAAGAATAGAAAACTGACGTAACCTACATTTAACCGAGCAGAGCCGTGGGAAAAATCTAGTATTTAATCATTGAAGTTATAATGTACTAGATTCGCTTTGCTGTAGTTCAGTCTGATATTAATTAGAAGGGAAGTAAATAAAAATTCTAACAATATTTTCCGTTCCCGTAGAAACTTTGCGTTAAAAGTATATTGAAAACACTTCTATACAATTGCCTCGGTAGCGCAGTGGTGGTGTATGCGACTGCTGTGCATGAGGGCCAACAAGTTACGGGTTTATTACACAACCCCGTGCTTTGGAAACGTAAAGTCGTTGGTCCAGCGCATGATCTCGTTCCGGTCGCGTCTGATTGCCGTCCCATCGGATTACAAGAGTTAGGGAACAGAGAGTGCACTGGTATTTGCGCATACACTTTAATATCTCCTACAGTCAATCTTAACGGAGACTCTGTTAAGATTGGCCGCCGTGTCTGAAATTAGGTTTGGTGCTACCTTTCTAGAAATACAATGTTGTGTAATAATTTCAAGACAATCCATCGATTAGTTTTTGAGTTTTGCAGACATATGGAAGCCAAATTGTTATAATTTAAAGTAGATGTAGTGATTATTTGGGGCGTCGCGTTGCGACAGTGTAAGTGACTTTGTGCACGCCCTGCATTTGGTTTAATAAAGAGGCAATATAATACAGTGCACCATATAGCAAAAGATAAAGATGTATGAGATGTAATGTGTAGAGGAATCCTGGTTTGATGCCGAATTTTTGGTCAAACTGGTAAATACCGGAAGGCTTCATTGTACAAATGATGAAGTTACAACCTTATGCTGTGTTTGTATAGAGATTAGGGTTTCCATTTCCAGGCCACTTGAGTAAGGACTACGCTGACCGCATGTGGCCATACGGCAGCATGGTAACCTTATCTTTGGTGAAGTAAGTATCTGTAGTAAATGCTTACAATAAGGTAGGCCATATGAGGTTTTACCACTTTGCGTTGTACAAAAAAAATATTACAACCACATTTGCCAGTTGTATTTAGGTTACACATAGTTGGACGTGGTCATTGAATAGGGATGAGATCCTACAAAAACTAGATAAGACAAAGATTGTATTTTGCTAGACAATCGTTTTAAAACTACGCCTGGCAGCCCTAACTGTACTTCACAAGCCTTAGGATCCAAGATGTATGGTTAACAGATCACTAACGATATATATTCTGACCCTTTGTGAAACGGAAATATCGTAAATTCAGTAGGTTTTGTTTGATAATCAGGCAAGGTTTAAAAATGGTATGAATTTCATAACGTCTACGTTTTTTCGTGCTTTATTTGTGCTGGGTCGCGGGAGATGAGGACAGGAATTAAGCGTCTCCAGATATTCAGGAATCCTTAGCAGCACTGGATCCAGATTCAGTATTGCTGCTAAGGATCAACCAACTAACCGACTACCGGTAGTGGGTAATATGCTGCCCCTATTTTTAAAACATAGCCAAGAAGTGTATGTAATGCAGGTCAGCGTGGCGCTCATCAATATAACATAGGCTAGATCTTATATTATTCGATTTGATGATGAGTCCTTTGAAATGTGGATACTTGGGTACTATCCTCTCCCAAGCTACAAGATTTCTAAACAGACAAACAAACCGAGTGAGCATTATTTTCAGAGCTGGTTAAAGAAATACTATCCTGTTAGCAAGGTGGTGACTTTGGGCCTTTATAGCACCTCGCCGGGACGTCTCTTTAAACAGTTGTTACCGCGAGTGATGGCGCTGATGTTGCACATATGCATAGGCTATTGTAATTGCTTGCCATCACGCAAGCCATATACTTATCAGCTATGTAAAAATTAAATAATATTCAGCATTCTATGAATGAATAATGTAAATATGAGTCGAGTTGTCTGCCGTAAAGTCACGAAGTAGGCCGTGTCTCCATACTATTACCGATTCAAGAATAAACAGAATGATTAATAACTCTTAATGAGTAACGTGCCCACTGGGGAGAAACTACTCGTAGGAATTTAAAAGTTTGTCCAATGAAGAATGTTAAATGTACTTTACTTTCTTTTCAAGTAGACCATGCTTTATTTATTGTAATAAATTTTATTCTAAGTGTGTCATTTTGACGTGAAGCATCATTGATTACACGCAGGTCTTAATATCATAGATAAAAGTAGTTGTGATTTACATCTTTTTCTACTATATGAATATAAAATGATATTTGTGTCATTAAAATAAAGATTAAACACGCAAACAACGCTGCACGCGAACGAGTAGTTTTGTCATAACTTTTCTTTAACGTGTTAGATATAATATTTGACGCGTGATTGACTCGTGTTAACGTCACGTAACACGGGAAGTCTGTTTGCATACTTGTTACACATTTAAGATATATAATCAACTTCAACTGTTTTCGGTGTCTATTGGCCCTATCGAATAAGTACCGATGATTCTGCTAACGTCTGGGTGGAAAGTCTGAGTAAAAATAAAAATAGCAAATAAATGGATTAATAGACAGTCAGTTAAATGAGTACTGACCGGTAATTACAGCGAGCGATATATAATTTTCCCATAACCAAACGTATGACACTTAGATTAGTTATAAATGGTGACGCCGCTGGAGAGTTCTTTTAAAGATATAGATATTTGTATTCTGTACCTAGACGAGTATATATATTGTAGTCGCGCAAATGTTATAATTATAGTGCGTCAGAAAATGCAATACAAAAATATGTACTGGATGTTTAATTTGTATTTTTTGTATCCCTTCCTGGTGCAACTGTAGTGAATCTGACTGCTGTTCATGAGGTATGGGCTTCAAGCCCGGGGCAGTCCAGAATCTGGAACTGTGCTCGTTACGGCTTTAGGCTCGCCTCCTATTACGTGCATCTTTAAATCATAGTTGGCGAAATGTAGGTGGAAAACACCTCAATCTTCCTTTGGGGACAGAGAAATGAGATTATATTTGTATATAGCGTCACAAAACTTACTACAAGCGTCATGTCGCACCCTTAATAAAACAGAGACTTATCTCAGTATTTTGGATTTAACAAATTTGAACTGTATTGCAAAGATTTAACACAAATATAATATTAGTATTTAACACATACAATTAGAGTTCAAATTGCCTTACTTTCAAATTTCGAGTTAAGTCGCTGTTTTATTAAGAGTGCGATGTGTATAGATTATATATATATAGACACATACTTGCTAAAACTTATCCTATACGACTACCTATCGCACTTTTATATAAACTTTTATTGCAACAAACAATACATAGGAATACAGGCTTAATTTGTAGCCATGGTTGTTACTGCCACGCTATCGAAAAACGTAAAAGCGCTTGCCAAAATCTGCATACAAACTTTTAGACAAATCAGTTAAGCTTTTAAAACGTTTTAAACAACACAGCGTGAGTTTTACACATTTAACGTCCGGGTTTACGTAAACATAGTTCGTAGGTAGTTTATTGCTTATTTGCATTTCGAGTACCTATCTGTTATTTGTAGGGATTATGTTTTTGTGTGTATGCACAGATTGTGTGTGCATATGTGTGTTTAAAGGTAACGTGCACAACGAGGGCTCTAACACCAGTTTCTGTTAACCAGTCAATTGTTGGAATGCCAGACATAATTGAAAACCTAGTGTGTGTCTGGGTGCCGGTGTGCCATTGCCACTTAATAGGATAATCATTTAGTTTAGTTATTTTATTTAAAACGATCAGTACTAGAAATAATTTCTATGTCGCAAGGAGTTCTTAACATTGAGATAGCGGTTGCAAAGAACACCCAAAAGAACTATTATTGTGATATACAATATATTTTTCCAAGAAACATTTCAAGAAAAGACCCATCAAAAACATAAACTTCGTCGTAGAATTTGCACTCACCAAAAAACGTGCTTGGCTTAACAATTGGTGCATTTCTTATAAAAGGCACTTCTTAGAACGGGCATTTCTCAAACTGTGCATTTCTTAAAATGCACCCATCTCAAAATGAGCACTTTGCAAAGTGTGAATATTTAATTATTAATTTTTGTCTGTGCGATCAAATATTTAAGTTATAGATGCGCGCTACTAAGTTTTAGTTGTTAAGCGATGCGCACAGCAACCTAATTTTTTTTATAGACCTTTCGATAAGTTTCTAAACACAATGTAGGCATATCAAAAACATATATAAAAAAATTACAATAGTTGTTTAATTGTTTATTTTATATTTGTTAATCTAGTTCGTTTTCATATTCCAAGCTATCTATGTGAAATTTGTTTGTGCTTCTAGTCTTAAATTATCGCGGTAATCAAAAAGAAAGTACGTTTTTGTTATAATTAATGCATTTCATTTAAGTAATTTCATGTTTGTTTTTGTTTCAGATTCACCGTACACATTAACAGAATAAGAGGTCAGTAGATTACTATGTTAAATAAGATAAAAATAGCGAACACATCGTCCATTACAGTTTATAGCAGAACAAAATAATAGAAATTCGCTTCCCGCCAAAATAATTATCATAAACTACGCTGATAATAATTTGTTTAGGTAAACAGTAGAGCTTTTCGAGTGTTCGATCGCTGATAAGTCGACTATTAGATAGACTTCAATTAGTCTTACCGTCGCCGCGTTCTAGAATCAAATGAGATTAATCGTAATGAAGCTCTGCGCTTTGATTCGATTGTTTTATTAATGCCATTGTGATGTATTTGAAAATGGAATGATATTCAAATAAGGTTTAAAAGGAATAGTTAGTAAACAGAAGTTATACGAAATATAAACATACCAATATACAGAGACTGAGGTATCTAAATCGTACTAAGGAAGTGTTGTTCTGAAATATAAGGGATAAAACAAATTGGGATCGGTCTAAGTCCTGATATAAATACAAACAAATACAAGTGCTTATGTTATATACCTATTATAGTTGAAACAAAACGCATTTCTTGTTAGGAGTACCATGTATTATGTCGCCTGTTGCATAATTACAGCACGTTTATAAGGCTTAGTTTTCTTCTCTGTTTCGTGCATACGCCAGTAATGAGAGACACTACGGTTCTAAAATTGAGGCTTCTAGAATAATAACACAGTATTTGTACAACGGGTAACGAAAATAAGTTGCCGTATATTGTTCGTGAAATAAATCTTATAAAACAAATTTTAATGTTCTTTCGTATAAAAATAAACTGGTAAAAAAATTGCGTTACATCTTGTAAGTCTAAAATGAAAATAATTTAAAAGATCAATCAAGTCATTAAGTAGAAGCGATAGCTCAGTGGGGAGACCAACAGACTGCAATGCAGAGAGTCTCAGGTTCGAACTTACGTCGCGCACCTCTGAGTTTCGGAAGTTATATGACTTTTCGAAATTATGTGCGTATTAATTGACAATTATCGCCTGCTCCGTGCCTCGGAGAGCACGTTAAGCCGTCGGTCCCGGCTGCCATGAACATCTATGGCAGTCGTTATTGGGAAAGTCAGTACCCTCTAATATTCTGACACTGGTGTAGCCTTAGGGTATCGTTAGCCTTCGGGTTGCGGAGGTCAGGTGGCAGCCGCTCCGTGTAAAAACTGATATCCAGTCAAATCCGGTTAGACCAGAAAAGCCGACCCCAAGTGACTTGGGAATAATAAAGGCTAAGAGAGAAGAAGATCAATCAAGTCATTCGAAGAAGACATCGAGAAATATTTTTTATATTAACTTTTTACCAATTTTACCGGCGCTTTTTTTGGTTCTAGTTTGTGGGATGTCATATCTGATAAATGTAAATATATAGGTATTGTAAAAACATTAAACTATATTTATTATCTAATTTATAACTATACTACTTATTTACTTTTTAGTAAAATAAATAATCACCTAAGTTTATTAAAACAGCGTTGTTTTACCTTTCATATTTATTTAAAATAATAATAAGCGTAGGTAAAGAACCGACAAAAACGGTATAATGCAATTATGAAACAGTGCACAGACATGCAGAACTTTAAAGTTTAACGACTTGCGGAAGCAGGGGAAAGTTGTCACTTATGTTGATACCCATGTACGCGGTGTTTTTGTACGTTTTCACAACGACAGGAAAAGCGACTACGACTGGATTTAATTACTTGACTAATAGCCGGAAGGTCTCCATGTGAAGTCGAATATGAATAGACTATATTTTTCACGTCAGTTTTGTTGTAAAAATCGTTCTGAACCAGACTAGCTTGCAGTTTTTCTGTGAACTAATCGTTTCACAGGAACATAGGAGAAAATGTTTTAGTTTAGTTTTCATATAGACATATAACTAGTAGTACTGACTATCCGCGCGGCATAGATAGGTATCTGCTGAACTATGTATGAACGATGTACTGCAATTTGTGTATGAGTGTAGCGGGCTAAATATGTATATGTACTAAAGCACATATATAGAGCCTCGGTACCACAGCTCGGTATTATAATCTGTAGATGGACTCCTGGTTAAAGTAAACTAATCTCATTATTCAAAATTTATATACATCATGGATAGCACATGTGTGTTGCCGACAAGAGAAAAGCTATTGAAAATTATATAGAAAAGAGAGATAGGTATGTAATTCACGGACACTACTTTTACTCGTCGCACGAAAGGTAATAACATTATTACTATACTTACAAGTAGTAATCTGTCTATTTTCTTTCTTTTTCTTATATTTTTCCAGACAAAAAAGGCTGAACTTGCCCAGATGAGCTGGTCAATTCGTAGTGCCGCTAAATATTAGCAACCGCAGGCTATGCCACTCAAAACTGTTATGGGAGTTTACAGTTTTAGTGGCAGCATGGCACATGGATTTGGGCTTATTAGATGGCAAGAGACTCGCTGGTACTCCCTTACTTTTCCTAAAATTGTTTGTCCGAAAATCATTATCCATAACACGTTTGCTATAAACCTTAGTAGCCATAATATTCAAAATATCGAAATTTTGTTTTACATAATTATCTTTACTTTAAAAGTATTCTGTCATAATATCGAGTACTATAATAATTAAATTTCCTAATTTTGCATGTAATAAAGTCCTAAATATTGTATTATATATAATGTGTATTATTCCAAATGTTCATTTATAATAAAATTGTTAGACGTAAAGCATTTGCTAAAAATTAAGTTTTAGTGACAGAAACGAATCGCTGTAAATCCTACTCCACGCAGTCTTGTCTGTCTTACCACTAGAGTGTAAAGCTGGCCAGCAAGCCGAAGCTGCGTCGGTGAGCGAAAGCCGTCTGCGACGATTAGCACGCGTGGGACCGCCAGAGACCCGCTGCGCCGGAGCCGTGACAAAAGCCATATTGCATTTGCATCTAGCTTTGTAATACAAATTTGTTTTAAAAACATTATTAGGGTGACTTAACATTAAAAAAATTGGATTTAGGTCTTATAACTTTTATTAAAAACGGTTTTAAGTCTTTTGTATATTATCGATTGTAATATTTATGACAAACAAATTTAGGGTATACTGTATTTAGGTGATTTCAATTTTATGGCATGTGATATTATGTGACATAATGTTCGGGCAAGTTATCATTCGGACAAATGATGGTTAGGGAAAAAAGTTATGGCATTTTAGATTATGCATAAAAAAATGAGAACACAATAGAGAACCGACTCGCTCACTATTACGTGGGACTTTAAAACAGCTGGCGTAATGTGGTCGCAATATACACATACCCGTAAATCTATGTATTCTAAACTAATATTATAAATGCGAATGTGAGTTTGTTTGTTACGTCTTCACGTCTTAACTACTCGACCGATCATCATGACATTTCACATACACGATACAGAACCTTTTCTGTAACCCTGACAAAGTGTATGCCAACATTGGGTATCTTTAATACAGGAAAAAGTACTGTTCCCGAGGGGTACCTACATAGCTATGTAATAAAAGGCAATAAGCTAAGTATACATTCTCTCGTGCGGTAACAACATTAGTCTGTACTGCTGTGATGCGATCTCAAATCTGGCTTGCAAGCGAATTTGGCATTAGTCCCTCGGGGAACTTTGAAGCAACGTTCCAAATGGGACCACGAGCTGTAGTAGATTTTTACTGCCAATCGCTTTATTGCAATGTTGTACGGACTAAAAATCACGTAGAAAATAATGTGAGTAACCTTTACTAATGTGTTGAAGCTAGGAGACTAATTAAAATGGCGGATTTCGTTACAATCAAACGATATCAATCGACAGCTGCCATTTTTATTTGACACAGGTCTATTAGTTAAATGAGACTTCGTGAGAATTAGTCCGTAGGTCTCCTGATCAACAATCTCTTTTCTATGGCTATTCTGCATGATAAGTTTGATTTATCATTGACAATGATAGCGTTACTGTATTATAATGTAATTATATAATGTCATTGAAAATTATCTATTATTTATGTAAGCTTTTGCCCGCCGTTTCGTCCGCGTGAATTTCGTGAATTCATATAGCGGGTTAAAAAGTATTACGCAGTGGTTCAAATGGTCGCCTCGTCATTGCCACTACGCTGAGAGCTCAAATTCTAAACCAGACTATTCGTGTGATCCAGAAATATTTATGTAGTTGTACTTTGTGTCCGTTAATTGTACCTAAGTTTGTAAAGGACTCCGCGATCCAGGGTATGGTTCCTAATGTGGGAGTTGTCTTTTAGAACTAAGTTAGTAATGTATTAATCCTAAGCATGTTCTATCTGAGCGTCAACTTTTATTGAAATACTTTCAACGTTATCCGCATGAATATATAACAAACATCCAATATATTTAATATTTTCATATTTATTACATAAACATACAGAAATATATACCTACAACAATTTATAGATAATTTGTTGTAGGAACCTAATTTTTACTACTAGGGGTCAAGCCCTGCACATAGTTGATTTTACAAACATTCAATTAATGAACAGAAATTGATATAAGGTCAATCATTTGTGAATCACACAGTAATTGTAGCAGTGGGACTGTTAATGAACAATACTAATACAATCTTGCATATAGTAGCAAAAGCTATTAAAACTTGGCTGCACAAAGTATAATGACGGTTCACAGTCAACTTTTATACGTTTATCGTAGAGTTACCATCAATTTTTATATTTCCCTCATAACACGGCAGGCGTGCTGCAATATTCGATAACTGTAGGTATATAATACATTGTTAAGATTATGCAGTACGAGGCAAAATGTGGTACTTTTTGATCACAATCTTTATAATCTTGTTACATAGAAATAAGTACTCATAGGTTTTAACGTCATTGGTAACGTGTAAGGTGTTATGCTTTTCTCTTTCGAAATTACGGAGACTCTATAGTCTTCTCTCTATAGTAGGTATAGAGCATGATTGGTTGCTGCATATAAGAATAAACAACTGGCTAGTCATACCACAGACTTATGCCTGGATGATTGTATGTACCAGATTTCAGTCTTTTTTATTTTATATTGTAATTGGCTTGCGTTTGACCACGGTCTCACCTGATATTAAGTGAAGATGCAGTCGACGATGGAGCACGCTTGCCTAGAAGATACCTATTCACTCGTGACTTGAAGACACATAGATTGTAATCATCGGGAAACACAGACTTAAGTAATGAGTGCTTGGAATGAGTCCTTTGCCGTACGCATTATAAAAGTGGAAGCAAAGCGCTTCGTGCGTATCCACCATGTAGCTGTGCCGCTGGTCTATTTGTCTGGTTGTCCGCTGGTAGAATGGGGAAGGAGGAATCAAATTGTGCAGTTCCTCTGCACACTTTCCAAATGTATCCAATAGAAAACCGAAAGACTGGTAACCTTACGACGATGCTCCAAGCCAGTTGATCCTATTTGTATGTCCTAGAGACAGAGAGATATAATGTATCTATACATGTTTAATAAATAAAAAATATTTTTCTGATATGTCAGAAGAGGGAGGCTGAGAAGAATCACACTCATATTATACTAGCTATATTTTTAGGTCATATGTAAAAGTGAGAGGACCTACAGGACCTATATCCACGGACTGTGGCGGGAACAAATAATTTTCTAAAATAAAGATCTAATTACACTGTACGTGACACGGGATTTGAACCCGATATCACAAGATTGACTGCGTTTATTGTGTAATCGTCTATCATAGGATCCACGACATATTCCAAATGAGTCATATTAATTATTAAAAAACGAAGCTTTGGTTTTTATCAACGCCTTCAACATTTCTTAATATCCAAAAATTTCAAATGATATCGCTGCCAATCGCTATAATAATATTCTTTTATCTAATCTCTAATAAAATAAAAGATTATTTGAAATAGTAATAAAGATTATGGCATAGCAAATATTTAATTAAAATACTTTTAATATTGAGACTCGCTGAACGAGCTTTAATAGTCTTTGTTAGTTCTTAAATAAATAAATAATTATTTTTATTCATTTATTGAATATACGCGTATTGGCGTTCTTTAATTACCGAATTGTAGTATTCGCTGATACTAACCATCTTTATTGCAAACTGATAATAACACTTTATGAATATATTGTTATTAAAGATGTATTTTGTAGTCATAATTGCGTTGTTCAGTGGTTACGTGTGTCTGTTTGCGCAGTTGTAGATTGTGAGGTCTCTGCTTTAATTCCCGAATCAGGCAATCACTTAGTGTTGTGTTATGTAGGCAGGGTGTTTAGAATTACTTGAAGAGATATGGCGAAGTTAGCAGGGTGTACAAAATATAAGTTTAAAATAATTTGAATATCTTGAACAGTAGAAAAGTTTAACAATAGCAGTGTTATATAATAAATATTTTTATTATGTAATAAAATATTTTAAAATAAACAATGCAATAAAATCCATATAAAGTAGTTTAATTTGAAAGTATAATATTCTTTTATAATCGAGTTTAAAATAGGAGGACGTTGTATATTCCATGTGTATATTTTGTTATGAATGACCATCAATTTAAATTTATAATTTAAAGAAACAAGTTAGCTAAGTTTAAAATGTATTTTGCAATTATTTTAAGATACAATGATATATGTATATGTGTACATTTAATATTAAGCCTGAGATGTCTTACTATCAATACTATGGTATCGGCAATATAGTATAAATTTACGTTTAAATTACAAATAATTCCTAATAAATATATTTTTATACTGATAATCTAAGCAATAACTTATTACACCTCAATAAAACAATAGAAAAGAAGGACTACACAAAAGATAAATCAATTTCAAAATGTCTTAGTGATCAAAATAAAATTGTGATTTTGGTGTTTATTAATCTCCTGATCAAATGGAACTAATTTTGAGTTGGTGCCAAACAGCTTTATAACTCTCAAAAGTAAGCTCCAGTCCAGGCAGTCACCTACCACTGTTGCGACCTGGGAATTGAACCTCATGTACGATAGACGCATTCACTACCACTGTCCTTTCAATTCGTTCAATATCTTTACTCACATGATTTTTAAAAGATGTTAGAGCAGACATTTTGTATCAATTTGGGATACAAATTGCTATATAGTATTCTTAATAATCCCTCAAGCTATAAATACAAGTGTTAGGAATGGGTTCTTGTTGCTAATGCGATCTGCCGGATTCGAACTTACGACTTAATCCATTGGGCTACCCGTAATCATAATGCAGACAGTAGAAAGTATATGGTCACCTATCTCAAAACATGAAAAATTGTCCAAAACATTGCTTGACCACGTGTGATTATAATACCTGGCATCTATTGAAATATAAGCGGTCATTACAGCGAGGGTTGGACCAGATAACCATTTGTAGGAGCGAGTATTGTGTTACAAGCGGTTCACGCTTCACCTATCTAACTACGTGAAGCGTAAAGAGCGATACAATATGGTCTGTAGACAAACCCCTCGTGTATTGTATCATGGTATAGGGTTGCCTCGCCGGTTTTGGTAATATTGTTTATACAACTAAAGCTGGTCTCGCAGTTCTCCAGCTTTCCCATGTAAAGCAACCGAAACGTCAGGGAAAGTGTAAACTTAAATCAAGATGTATTATACATACATTGAATTTCAACTACTTTATAGTGTGAATGTTCTAGTACTATAAACAAAACCAAAAACTACGTGTTAAATAGTTTTAAAGTGTTTCAGTAGTAGTTTAATAGATTCAGAATTAGTTAATAATAGTGTTTTAAAAATAAACAACGCGATAAAATCTGTGTATTTTAATTTGGATGTATAACATTTGCGTAAACGTAAGATAATATTACAGTAATAGTGCATTATGTACAACCAAAGTTGTTGTGTATTAGTTTGTTGTCTTCACGGATGGTGTGGTGGTTCAAGTGGTCGCTTCATCATTGCCACTACGCATACGGGTATACGGGTTCGATCGCAAAAAATATTGTGTGTTTCACAAGTAGTTGCTCCCAGTTTAGGTGTTTTTGTACTCGATTTTAATATTTGTAATATAATGATTTCCTGTTAGGAAATTCTTAGTAATATCATGACGTTTAAAGTACTATCGGATAGATGATGATAGGCTCGACCTCTAGCACGAAATACATGAATGATAAAATTACCGCCTTGAGACATATAGACGAAAGTCAAACTAAATAATTACATTTTTCTTAACTATATTGCTCAATAAGGCGTCTTACGCATAATCTGTTTTTATTAACGTAGCACTACAATCTTCAGACTAGACTTTTTACTATACTAAGATAGAAGAAATAAATTTAATACTAACAGATACATTTACAATAGATTAATTTCGTCATCGTATCTATCGTAAATTCATTTATTCATTCATTCATCTATATTCAAAACTATCTTAGCTTATATCGTAAAACGTTTAGTGCAATCTCCCTGTAACAGCCTTAATCATTCCTGGTCAGTCTATACCACCAAATTGATTTACCTCCTCTATCTCAAGAGTAGTGGAACGACCCAGTTTGTATAAGAGCATAATCGCTTTATAGACAGTCTAGCAGTGATTACAATAGATTGTAGTAGAAGAGATTATGTGTAACATAGAAAACAGTTAAATTGATCCGGCTGTCGATCAGAATGTCGATATTTGTACTACTATGATTGGATGCAATAGCTTAGTGCGAAGCCGTTGGACTGTCACGCAGATGTCTCGAGTTCAATCCCAAGGCGCGCATCTCGGACTTTTTGAAGTTATGTGCGTATTAAATAGTTAATTATCGCTCGCTTTAATAGCGAAGGAAAACATCGTGAGCACCAGCGTGACCTGTATGTCTGAGAGTTCTTCATAATGTTCTCAAAGATATGTGAAGTCTGCCAATCAACACTTGGCCAGCATAGTAGACTATGGCCTAACTCTTCTCACACTGAGAAGAGGCCCGTGCCCAGCAGTGGGACAGATTTATAGAGAGCCGATATTATTATTTTATACATGTTTGAAAGACTGCCTTTGTCGCGCAGCGGTATAAAGCGGGATTTTTTGGCATGAAGTTTGGAAATCTGCCCGGTTGACAGTAAGGGGCTCGTCATTATTACATGGGATTTTAAACTATAGTTGATGAATATGGGTGTAATACCCTTTAGCCTAACCTTTTCGGGATGTAGACGTGAGATTGTATTGTATAGTTCACGTCGATATTGCTATAGATGGAGAATGAAGTCACGACCTCTGAATCCCAAGTCCGAGGCGTTCTCCATCGGGCTACCGTCACACTGTGGGCTGGGTTTCGGCTTTCAGAGACATCCAATCAGTAATCTCGAAAGCGGTGACTTTTATGCCTGCATATGTTTCGGAAGACCAAATACATACTCCAAAATTGTATCATTATATTATAGACTTATAAACGGCGCACAGAGACATTTTTATTCAAAAATTTGTATGGATCTGACAGAATAAAAATATATATCTCCGGTCTCACACAATTGGACCTTATTATTTATCAGGGAGTCAATCTTTGAATTATTTGGAATTTTTTGATATATTGCATAATAAGACCAGAGGTGTGAAACTCTTTTTTTTAGTAATTCAATTTTCTTTGTATTTTATCAAATGTTTAAATTTATTCCAGCTTGGCATCTATAAATAGCGATAATAGATCACGAAAATATATGACTATATAATGAAAACATATTTAAGTGACAATTATTCAAGGTTTTATAAAATAAAAATATAATTAATTTTATTCCAGTTTGGCATCTATAACTATGGCCTAACTAGACAATTTTAGACAAAAACACAAAAAAAGGATTGTTTCATTTGCTAATATCGCTGTTTTAAAATTAAGATTTATTATACATAATTCTACAAGATAGAGCAAATAAATAATTCCTAAAGTGTATATCGACTATATATCGTTGTCTGTATATCATACCATTATGAAATCAATTTCTTTAAAAAAAGTTATCTACCGCACTCGGAATAAATCCTGTGTCGCGGGGGACATAGAAACATTCAAACAACGGACACGAAGAACACCCTGACTCGGAACAAGCATTTGCGGTCTTCGTCATTTTCAAGTTTCGTCCAGTGTGGGATTCGAACCCACAACACTCGGCATAGTGGCAGTGACGAGCGACCACTTAAACCACTACGCCATCCATGTAGTATATCTTAACATCTACATCATCGATAACAGTAGGATCAACTTTTGTTCCAAACTTCAATAACACTCCTTAACCTTTAACAACGAAGGTTAAGCTTTTGTATTTTGATTGAGCAGGGAAACTTATACCCGTAGTTCAATTCACAATCAGAGCGCCAGGACTTAATTATTGCAGCCGTAACTTTAGTTCTGGATTGTTCTGATTTGAATTATATGCACTGAATGGTTTGACAGATTCACCGTTTTCGGAAATGGATAATTTATCATTAGTTATTGCTGTATAGTTATTACATAATATATGTATTTTATAGCTGTGCCTAAATGAATATTACCGATGCAGCGAATTTATCATCAGATAGGTAAAGAACAGTCTTGAAGCTCTAGCTGTAGGTAATATAGGTAATTATATCGGTGAACATGGTACTGGATATACCATACAAAAATGAAGAAGCTAAACTGCTAATATAGACCTGCGAGCATTTTACCTAACTACCTTTAATTACATTTTTTGGGACAGTGCTGCAGTAGTAGATATTAGGTCTACCTTTGTTTTTACTTTTGGAATAATTCTTAGTCGCTATACCTCATCTAAGGCAGTGTCCAAACGACGGCAATAAACTCATCTTTTAATCGTACCTCGAATTATTTGTCGATATATGGGTAATATATACATCGATCTAGGTGATCTTTGATTTTCAGAGATCGCACAGCTTTGTTCCATAGCGACGCTTTTTGTTTTACTTCAGATTAGGCAAACATTGCGTGACATATTATAATGTATATGGCGTATAAAGCGTCGCATGGCATGGCATCACGTTCCTTACATAGAATACGAATCGCGTTTACAAACATTGAGTTCAGTTATATGATCTTTCACAAATGAAGGCTGTCTTATAAAACAAAAGCAAGCAATTACGATAACTCCGGAAGTTTCAAATCCAATTGTTAACCAAACTGAGAGAAAGAGGACTAAAATAGGCTGTTTGACAAATTATTTAGAAGAAAATTATATTTAATTAAAGTTTGTATGGAACTTAGTATTAAATTGTCGGGTTTCACCGAAATAGGTCATGTCGTGTTGTTTAGTGGAAAGTAATTTTGGAGTTGTTATTAGATTTGTAAGGCTCCCTCTACTCTATTAATAATTTCTGTGTCACGGGTGACGTTACAAACATGCTAATAACAGTCATCCACAACAGACGCCGCAGTGGCAGTGGCGAAGCGATCACTTAAACTGCTACGCCTTTCTTATAACCATACAACCTTATTTCATATAACCTTATTATATAACTATAATAAGGTTATATTGGGCTGTCGTGACCTGGCTCTCTTCATAGTTTTGCGATTGGCTGCACGATAAATGATTTTTAAAGCTCCTCGCACAAAGGTCTCGTAATAGTTGTTAATGCATCGCAGAATTTTTGTCAGACACAGTTCCACAAAATTCTCGAATAATGTAAGTTTAAACTGTTTTAAAGAGATGTAAACATAAAACATAGCTATAAATACTTTTATAGCAGTTTAATTTCAATATGACTTTGTAGCCGTAAGTAACGGTAATGTATGCAACTGCTGTGCCTGAGATTTTGGTTCGATTTCTTGGTCAGGCAATATGTTATTGTGTTTCTGTTGTTGTTTATTTCTGTCAAGGAATTTTCAGTAGTAGCACTGTCACTAGAACTGTGCACGATAGGTGCACAATAGGCTCACCCTCTATTACTTGGGACTTAAAACCATAGCTGGCTGAAATGTGGATGTAATACATTTTTCCAACCCCTTTGAGCATACAGGAATAAGATTAAATTTAGTGAGACAATACTATGAAAATAAAAGTAGCGTCGCCTATGTGATGTTTTAATTTATCAATAATTAAAACAATACATTTATACGTTGTTAGCTTTAAACGTTGAGTTTCTGTCCTAAAACAATATTCAAGACCAAAACTGATATAACAGTCCTAACAAAATTCTATCAAAAATATTATATTCACATTAATGAATATTTATAAGGAGTACTTTAATTTAATTCAAATGTATTTTGTTATTATAAGCCAACAAATTACAGCGCAGTCTATAGTTTGCTTTTTGTAGTTTAAATGTTAAGTATCCAATTATGTAATGTTATTAAACAATTAGTTCTATAATATCTTTTTCATAACAATAATATTTGAACATAGAATAAGTAACGGTTGGATTAACATCGCCAATTATGTGAGCTACCAAAACCAAAGAAAAATAATTACGTATCTCTCTATAGATAATATGTTTCCTTCTGAACTTCGATAAAGTTCGAACGGAAGACAAATTATTTGAGATCTTCTGAGTAAGATCGTTCCTTTGTTGTGACTCTTGCAATTATGATGTTATATGTTTGTATTTTTCTTATTTTAATTGAAAGAGCAGTTTCGAGCAACTTTTGTAAAGAAACAGATTAAAATAATATTAAAATTTAAAATAAACTCATTCAAACAATTACTGTAAATAATTGAAAAGTAAACGATAAAATCTGTTTCAATTATAGTATTGTCTTACGTTTACGCAAATGTTTTACAAAAATAAGTTATAATTTAAATACTCTGCAATAAAATCCTTTTAAGTATGTTATTGTATAATTTCAATTTCTGGGTTTTAACTCCAACGGGTGCTGCCGACAGAAGAAGTATGACAAGACGGACAATCACATTCTATTACGTATATTTTAGAAAACAGCTTAACGGATATATCTAATATTGATATACATATAATTATTATTCTAAACTGTTCTATTCTCTTGGATAATAATAATAATAGTAAATATAATAATAATATTCTACCACATACACACAACACCATCTAGCCCAAACTAAGCAGAGCTTGTACTATGGTACATATATACATTTTTTTTGTAAATACATACATATTATACATAGAAACACCCAGACCAAGACAAACATCCATGTTCATGCACACAAACGTTGACTTGTGCGGGAATCGAACCCGCGATCTCAGGCGTGGCAGTCGGTTACACTAACCACTACACCAACGAGGCCGACAAAAAATGGAAGACTAAGGGTCCATGCACAGCACGACTTATTTACAAGTCGTTAAATGTAACTCAAAAGCGATGATAATGTGCAGTAAAACCCAAAACATTTGTATGGAACAACCAATGATAAAAGTCGTCGTGTGCATTGGCTTTATAATTGAAAATACAGACACATAGCCAGTGAGTTATAGAAACAATCAAACACAGTGTGACGACACAAAAGCATTCGAGAGGAGATAAATCTATTGACGGTAGATTTGACCTGCAATACGTGAGGTAGCGAGCCAACGAACCGAAAGAGTTTGTGCGATATCTTGTGGCGCAGAGATTATAGACGGGACACTTTAACGGCAATACTGTTCTCGCCGTAATTTTATATTAATAGTTATTATCGAGCAATACCGATACGATTGTTCACCAAATAACACTGGTAAACAAAATATACTAAACACATCTACTGTTGCAAAATATAGCTCGAAAATTGTATGCGGTATACACAACATGGTGCATTCTGAATGTCAGTGTCTTCAACGAGTTTGACGCCAGCAATAGCCCTGCGGGAGACAACGTGGAATTGAAAACTGAACGAATAGTTGTCGAGTGTGATATTGGACGTCGCCGTCGCTTTGATAGCTCCGTTCGTGAGCGAGGTACAATCACATACATGAGGCATGTTGGTCGATTGTGATTGTACCTTGTCCGGCCCAATACGCACTGTCCAGTGCAAATTGGTAAACGTACATGAATGTAGTCCATGCTAATATTTCCGAAGGGTAGGCATACATAACCTTACTAATATTTTAAATGCGAATGTGAGTTTATTTTGTACGCTTTCAAGCCGAAAGAATGCAAGATTTCATAATGATTATTATGAAATTTCGCATACAAGTTGTCAGGGGTACAGAAAACATAAAGTTCCTTATTCTAGAAAAAGTAGAATATTCCCAAAAGGTAGTTAACTGACAAAATCTACATTAATGCAAGTGAAGCCACAGGCAACATCTAGTCAGATTATAAGAGAAACGTTTTCGTATAAATCACAATTTTCAACTGCCTTGGTGGCAATGAGTGCGACTGTCGTGCAGTGGATAACGAGTTCCTATTCCGGGTAGGGCAAAGTCTAATCATGTTTTTCTCAAAAATTGTAAGTAGCGGGCTAGAATATAGCCTGCACTAGTAAGTGCCCGGTGGATGAAAATGGGCTCGCTTCCTATACCGTAGGATTAATAATATTAGTTGGCGAAATGTAAGTGCACTTCTGCTTATCCCTTTGGAGATATAGATATATATATATGAGACTATATTTATATGACGAAGGTGTGTTGTATTTCAAAACCTTAAAGTCTATAATATTTATTCAAACATGTTGTTGTAGTAAGCGTACGGCTCAGACGAACCACCGATTACTAAGAGACTAATCAACGACATGTCAAAATTAAACTTATGTCAAGTGATTTGATTGCCTGTTGCTAATTCAGTCAGCCAATCCCAGCACGCTCAGCAGCTGACACGCGATTAACACACAGTTGAATACATTTTTATGTTGCTTTAAAAAACTGAGCGTAAGTGTTGTTGAGTGCAAGCAGTCTGATGCGTGCTACAATCAATCAATCTATTAATGTAGTCTTCTCTAGTATATAGTACGTATTAACTCAATGATATGACCCAAGTTTTTATTTTCCCGAACACAGCATACACGAGAAAGTCAGTAAAATAAACGTAAAATAACAGTTGGAACACGTTTTAAAGCATCCTTTGGTTTGCGCCGTTTACAGGCAGCTTTTGACGCGACAGTCGTTGCGGTCCCTTTGTTCAACCAGAGCTTGCTCCTATGTTCCGCACACCCCTCGTTCCGTGCAAATGTGTGTCCAACGTTTTAGACACGTACTGGCTGAGCCATTACTGCGAGTTTAGGCTGGCGTTTGTTGTAATCAGTCTTGAGATGTTTTAAAATGTGCGAGTTTGGGTGTTTTTGGTGAATTATGAGGAAATGCTGCTTTGAAATCTTTAAAAGGTTTTGAGCAAATATATTGTTAAAGCTTGTCGCGTTGGTCATTAATGAAATTAAAAAGGGAAAAAAGAAAACTATGGTTTGGACGACGCAAACTTGGAATAGTTACTTCCAATATTAAACCTATTTTATAATTTTTCATAAATAATATGAAAACATTTTTGGCTGTCTGTATATGTAAATTATTACGTTGACGTTGTAAAACGAAGCGTTTTTTGTAATTAAAAGATTCTGAGTTCTTGTACTAGTAAAATTATGAAATTAGCAAAACATAGGAACATGGCAGTGGTAGTAGGTATATGGATCATGTATTATTTTGGTAGAAAGTGTGAAAGATCCACCATGTCATAGAGCCAAATATATTGTGTTAGATCAAAGGTACAGGATATGGGCATGGTCGTTTGTTCGATTCGAATACTTATTTCCGTGCAATTCTGTTAAATCTTACTACCAAATTCATTGCCGATGCCGCATTCAAAATTAGAGATATTCGATAATCATGGTAATAATAGATAGTTACTATAGTTACGATAGAGTTCGATATTGATTTTATTAATTTCATTTAGGTACTAGCTCTATGATATTTTTACAGAATGAAAAAGTGTTGCTTTGTGTTTAATAATATTCTACCACATACACACAACACCATCTAGCCCAAACTAAGCAGAGCTTGTACTATGGGTACTAGACAATGGATAAACATACATATATATTTCTTTTTTGTAAATAAATACATATTATACATAGAAACACCCAGACCAAGACAAACATCCATATTCATGCACACAAATGTTTGACTTGTGCGGGAATCGAACCCGCGATCTCAGGCGTGGCAGTCGGTTACACTAACCACTACACCATCGAGGCCGACTGCTGTTTAAATGACAATAATAAAAAAATTTTTTGTTTATTGCTAAGTAATTTTACAGTAATATGCAGTATTCAGTGGTCCCACACTAGGCAAAGCCTGTCCTGTGGGTACGTACCTGTTTCGATTGTAATTTAAGATTCGCTGTTTGCTCGGTTGACATCATATACTTAAATAGCATTGACAATCATTTAACGTGATTACATTCATAAAACAAAAGTAATCATAAAATCTCCATTAACCAATAACTTATATTATTACAAAATTAAAAATAAATACTTGTTAAATGCATACTATTATATAAATTACTACTGAACTATTCGTACATATCGTTGTTACTTATTATTATGTTATATAAGACAATAGAATAATCACGATAATGCAATGCAATACTTATTTATAATGAAATAGCAGAATAATGTAAGTTATATATATACATTTTAGATTTAAAATTCAGAGTAACAATCACTTTGCCTTTTTTATTTGCCATGCCAAAACCATCTAATGACGTCCAATTTATTTGTTAGCAACTGCCCTAATATTTTAGAACTGCAGTATATTCACGACATTCGAAACAGAACAGTTAAAAACTACGCTCGGGCTAGCGGCTGTCGGTTGGCGAGTTTAAGCGAAAAAGCTTTCACGAATGCTTGCCCCACCCCACCCTTACCCCCACTGATCCGTAATTACGCTCTGTTTACACACACAACAAGACCTGCAATTAGAATAAACAACCGTCAAATAAAAATGTTGTTTCGAAAAATAAAACAAGGGTCGGACGACGGAGGTAAATCGTGAAACAATGCCTGTAAAATTTACTTTATGAAAAAAAAATTACACCCCGTTTGTGTTCGAATAACTAAGTTGTAACGGATTTCTACGTAGATTTTTTGTAATTCGAATATGATTTACGTTAATAGAATGTCGTGGGACTGGAGGCTTCCCTCATTTGCTTTTGTATAGACGGTTTAATGTTGTTTTGATTTTGGAATTGGGGTAACATTTGCCCCAATAATGTCAATATATTTATTGTTTTGATGGAATCGTGTTTGATTTGTATACTTTCTTTTGTAAATTGAATTGTACGAAATTAATTTTTTTTACTCAATATGTTCTTGTGACACGTGCATCTATATTAATCCTAACTTATACATGAGTTACTGATTAAATTGATCAATTAGGGAGTATATAAAACAAAATTTACCAACACAAGGAAAGAAAATGCTATGTTCCCCTTGTGTTGCCAAAAGACGAGCCGAATCTTCTCCTAAAGGGCTGTTCCTTAAACTGTTGGCCGTGGGCGGCCAGAATGCGGTCCTGTTAGTGACTGGCACGCAACTTTGATGTGTTGCAAGTTACATAGCTGCATACTTTATGAAGCTTTGTCACGACATGTCCCGAACATGCCACGTAGATACTCGTTTGTGACGCTCGTGTAAGGAACTGTTTATGACCGTACTCGGCGAAAAGTAAGATGTTATGTTTATTTTGTTAGTTAATGTTGCAGATAAAGAACTGTGTTGACGGAATGAGAGAAGTTTTTATGAACGAGTAGACTGTATAGAAACGGATGTGCTTTTTTATTTGTTCTGTGTTAATTATGTGTGACGGGGCGATTGGACGCACAAATAAAAACACTCAGGATCAGAGTAGGTATCTATAGATTATATCATCACACACATTTACACGTGTGATGGCAACAAAACTTCAAACACATATACTCAAAGATATTCAAGCAGGCTCAAGAAACAGCGAGACAAGCTAAAACCGGTTGCTATAGCTTAAAGCAAGAGGGCACCATTGTCATCATATTGCAAGTTGAAAAATTTATGATGTCATGTCCTATTTCTTGATAGCGATTTTCACATTTCCATTCAAATAATATTCGAATACACTATAGTATAATGTGATACTACATTACGTTTGCGTTTTTACAACAGTACTACATAAATAAAAAGCAACGATCCATGCGCAACACTATTGTGATTATGAAAATTTCAACTGCGAGTAATTCATTCGAATACAATTTCGCGCATCACTATCAATACGATAGTGATGCGCACAATTGTATTCGCACCAAGTATACATATAATACAACTCAACAAACATCCACGATACTACAAATACGTGGCATCCAATGAATTCCAAACTGAACCAATAACTAGATAGATTAAACTGAAAGCTGATGTAAAACTAGACGATATTGAATTCTTATCTGGGGATCATTACTCTGTCGGAAGCGAACTGCTGGCTTGTCCGGATATTGCGCTACCGATCGCTACATGTACGATGCTAGGAACCGATATGAGCTACATATTTCCTTTACTTGTTTTACGGAGTTTGTGAACTAGTGAGAAACGTTTCATTATTATCCTTGGAGTTGTTTTGATTTTGGTATAGAGTATATTATCGTCTAGTATTATATTATGAAATGTTTGGAGGTTTGGGTGTTAGGTATAAATCAGTTAACGGATGGGATGACACTTATCAATTATGTATGTTATGGATGTATGGATGTATGGATATACATAGCATGTTTTTATTCCATTAAGTATGCTTTGGGTTATAGGTGTAGAAACAAATTTAGAAATAAATTAGCACCTAAGTATTGTATTCTTTTACACTGATTATCAATAACTTATCTATCTGTGGCTTTCTTTATTACGATAAGGAATTCGATATATTTGTTTTATGTCATCTATTTGATAAGACAACGTCCCCATCAGGGATCAGGCCCTTTTTCGAAGAGAACGTTGATGTGTTCTGCAGATGCACGCGCTGGTTACAGGCATCTACATTTTGAACATCTTATTGCAATATTTTCGTTAAATTTTCTTAGTGATCCTAAGACGTCGGCCAGTCGTGTGCCCGCGCGCCTCTCAATTTGTCAACACACTAGTGGGACTGGCCAGTGCATGTGATGAATTAGTGCCTCCCGGAGCAATGCGATAGGTATCCCGTGGCTCCAGAATAGCAGAAGAGCAAGAGAAAGAACACGGTAGTGGTTTTAGGCGGTAGAAATCTATCATACCTACTCCTTCGAGAGGACGATTTGTCATGTCCTTAAATGTGTTCCTTGTTACCAGACAATGTAAAAGAGAAAATAAAATTACAATGCCTACTTAATCCGGAACGACACTAGGTGAACGAACGTTTACACTTAAGCATTATGATGATATACTTTATCAATCTTTCTTTACGCTTTCTGCCATCATAGCATTCTCAATGCTTTTTAATTTCCTTAATTAAGGCAGTCATAAATAGATAAATAATTCTACGTTGCTGTGTGAACTTTTCTAACAATGATTCCATTAGTGTTGTGTTGCGATAACAAATTACTCGTTTACTGAGAAAAGTTCGACTTGCAATTGATACTAATGTTAGTATTAACATGGTACCTACTACAAGTCTTTATAAACGTATTAACCTTTCTTTTGATTTTTTTTGAGGATATCTTCCGCGCTAGTAATAACTCGAAATTATGGCAATTAAAACAATGGACACAAAAATACCTAAACTTAGCACCATTTACTTAAGGATTGAACCCGAAACTTAGCGCGGCGTAGTGGCGAGGTGACGTTTTGCACCATTACGCTCCATGTGTAGCTTCTGTGGAAATAAAAAAACACATACATAGCGTTTCATCATCAATTGATAAAGAAAATAAAAATAAAACTATAAAAAAATCTAACGAGAGTTTTTTAATTAAAGCAGATAGCTTAGTGAACTGATCGATAGATTGCCATATCACTCTTACGGCCCGAAAGACGTACGACTGTATGATTGCAGGCGCGAGACAGTCACAAAGCTATATGCTGTCTTGTTCTTCGATATGCAATATAAATATTTTCAGTGTTGATACGAGGATTCTAATCTCACATCACACGTTTGTAGTTTTTCGAAATTGTGTGCGTATATATTCAATGACCACTGACTGTTATTGTGAAGAAAAATATTGCGGTATTTTTTTTATAATTATATATACCTAATTGGAATTATCCAAAATACATGTACTTGTGCTTACAGTTGTAAAGTCAAATATTTGAGAATACAAATTATAAATTTAAGATTGGAATAAAATAAACTAATCGTTGCAACAAACCGATATGCGCAGCAGCTCGTTATACTTAAAAGGGAGCTTTCGCTTTAATAGTTCAGTAGAAAGAAATCATTCATGATTGCAATATTCTACAAAATAAATCATGATAAGAGTCACAGAATATAGAGGCGCAGAAATGAATGCATGGTTCCCAAAGTCAAACCACAACAAATTATGGAGTTCCTTTGTCGTTAATGGCGCTCTGTTTTAAAGCCGTATTCTGTATTTGTATTCATTAAATTCTTTTCCACCGCTCTTTGTTGGGAGTAAACAATAATTACTTGCAGAAACGTAAAAGATTACACGGCGAACGTTCAAAAGGAAATTATACGTACACCGTACACGTTTAGTTATTTATTATGTGTTCGGGTCGTTTTTAAGCCCAAGGTAAAATGATTAAAACCTAAAGCTGTAACAAATTGTGAGAGGGTCAGTATTTGTTATAAAGAAGGGTTTATACCCCCTATTACAGGTAAACGGACGCTCTGGAAATGTATTTAATTTCCTCTCCGTGTTATTTAGAATATCATAACATTAAATATGAATATTTTTATGAGTGAGGGTAAATCGTATAGCTCTGATTTGTTTGAAGTAATTAGACCTTATAGGTTTAACTGACTATGTGTCTGCTTTTAGTTTTGATTACACACTGAATAGTCTAACGCCTACATTCGAAAGGGCTATATTACACCCACAGTTCTCCAGTCAACGTTTTGATTTCCACGTAATATAGGTGGCGAGCTTTTTTCCGTCTACCTGACAAAGATTCACCAAGGCAGACATCATACTACAGGTATAACAGCATTTAAAATAACCCTATTCTCAAGCTTTATTATGCCTGAACTAGCTAGATATTGTCAAAAAGCTTGTATCTCTTGTCCGTTTTTAAAACGATCATGTATTGAGACTAAAAGTTGTCACTGTACTCAATTTTTTGTGAACACAGTGCATACTTTACGTATTTTGTTCACCTGAATCAATACACCATATTGTCGACACGAAATAGGTTACTCGGTACGTTCGAGTGAACCGCCTTACTTGCGATACGTGTTCAATAACTTGTCTTCAATTGGAGCCAAAACTGTATCAACGAAAACGAACTGGATTGTATTGTACTACTATATTGGTTGGGAATAAATGTAAGTAATACATATTATATGTTTGTTTATATATATGAACAAACATATATATATATATATATATATATAATACGTATTCCTTATATTCCCTACACAGTTTAATAATAATAATACTTTATTGATACCAGATATATCACAATATATACAATTTCGTAACCTATAGGACAATAACTGCATGTATACAATATTTAATTAACCCTAACGTCTAAACTAGACATGGTCTGTATCTTAGACCGTATTTTCGTTCTATTAAATTATAGAAGAATAGAGTTTGCCTTGTTGTTCTGAACTAGTCGTCTAGTGGTTGAAATTCGACTGTATTATTGACATTTTTTAATTGAAATTAAACTTCTATGCACGAATTTTAAGGCAATAAAAGCCAGTAGGCAGTATTTTAATTTCAATATGTAACATTCGCGTAAATTTAAGATAATATTATAAAACGTAAATACTATAGCTACGGTACCATACATAACGTAGAACACGTATGTATATACATTAAACAACAGTAATATCGACGCAGTTGTTTAATTGATTGCCTCGCTACTACCAGTATGCTTCGTGTCCATGCTTGGATTATCTTTAGAGCTCTCCTTCTTTTTTATTAAAAAAGAAGAACACATAAACAACATTCGAATTCTACAACTACATTATAAAATAGCTAAATATAGCTTAGCTTATCGATGGATTGAGTTCATACGATCGGTAATTCGGTAACTAATAAACATTATTTATCTTGTGGAGGTTTAAAGGATAATTATTTTTGATTAACCTGTAGGTTTTAGTTTTTCGACGAGTATTTTCGTAATACTTTGAGTTAGTAAAAACTATACTTTATGATTTTGCGTCCAAAAATCGTGACATGTTTGACCTTTTACAATTCTTCCGGTAGTTATTTCTGATTATTGTTTTTAGGACTGAGTTATGTGTTTCTAGGTAAAATAAATTACAATGATACTAACAAGAAGTAATTAAGCATATAGTTGTGATTTAAGCGATGTGGTTTGTCAAGGCAAAGGCCGGAGAATATGATATAGTATAGATAATATTTATAATTAACAATTAACGCACATACCTTCGATAAGTTAGAAGTAGGTTCCGTAGGATTGAACTCGAGACCTCTGCATGGCAGTTCAACCAGCCCTCACTGAGCTATAGCTGTAAAACAAATTAATATTTTAAATTTATTAGTACCAATAACATATAAATAAAGATTATACACATGGCTTGCATTGATTAAACAGTCTAAACAGCGGTTTGCAGTTTTTTAAGCCCCGGTTTCTGAGAGGCAGATCAACACTAAAATTAGTTAAAAGACAGTTAAATGCATGTAGCCTACTCCGATTGGCTGACTGAATTAGCCACGGCCTATCAAATCACATGACATAACTTTGAATTTGACACGTCGTTGATTAGCGTTTTAAAACTGGGTATAAAAGGCTTAATTAAATGGCATATAGGAGTGATTTGATTATAAAACAACGCAGGCTATTTAGTAGAAAGCCTAATTTTCTCAATACAAATGTACACTCTCATGAGATTGATGGGCCCCGGGGCTTTGAATGGATTAGTTTCATTATGTGGAAGTGGTTCGTTAGTTCGTTTTACACTGCGTTCTGTGTTTATGTAATCTGCGACCAATATGGTAGAGTTTGGTTGTTCTTCTGTCCTGATAAATACAAGCATCGAAATGATAAATCCTTTTTGTACAGAGTTGGTAAAGGAAGTTTTACTGCATCGGCGTCGCAGGCTATAAAACTCTCTTTATGAAGTTGATGATCGGTCAATAGGGGATTTGTGGCAAAAACGATTTCATCCTAATTGATAGGGAAAGTCAATAAAAGGATAAGTGGAGGATTATTTTCGATTTCTGAAGTGTGTGAAATTTTTCTGACAAGAAATGTTCAGTGACAGCACGGAGTACGGAACATATCCCTAAAGGGGTAGGCAGAACTGTTTACACCTACATTATGTCATAAATATTTAGTTTCTACGTAACAGTGGGCGAGCATATTGCCATTTTATGGAGCACATATTTAGACTTTGTATAGCTACTGAGATTTTATTTCCAATTACTTTTGTCTTTGTTTCTATAAAACCTAGACGTGTGATTACACATTATTAGATTTTATATCCATGGATAATTTCGACTTTAACTATACAGATTGATTGGTTTGCAATCCCATCGGATGCCCCTTCATTACCAGAAAGACTATTACCAGATGTGGAACATAAAGCCATTTGTCACTACCCCACTGCTCAATAAAAAGGGAACAAACTGAAAGCCTTTAATCGTGGGAAAATCCAGCTCTTCCGCCGTGAAAATTCTACTGCGGGGAATATATTGAAGCCCACGAGCAATTTTGAACTCGATAGTACAGAGTTCAATAAACAAAATTCGAGCGCGACCTAAAACTTGAGGCAGTGACTGTACTTTAAGTTCTTGTAGATGTTTATTACATTCGGAGAAAGGATCGAAGCCTTGTGAAATGCTTAGTTCTTTCTGAAAGCGATTGAGATTTAAAATAATACTAGGTAGTCTTCTGAAACATCTTTTTGTGTATAAGCATATTCGTTACTGTAACCTATTTTTGATGTGTTCCTAAATACGTAATATGTATTACATTTTTAGGAGTCTTGGTATGCTTTTAACAAAGATTTGGTTTTTAATATGAAAAATACTTAAGAATTACCATAAACATATCACAACGAGTCAGGTTATGTATCCTAACACCTATATCCCCAAAAGGTTACGCAGAGGTCTACTAAGCTCTCATTTCAAGTCAAGTCAGGTCAAGGTCAAAAATCTTTATTTCCATAAAAATGTGCAAACAATTCTTGGACACGTAAATTAACTATTTAAGATATATTAATAAAATTGCATTGAAAAAAACCTGTTCGAGGAGTAGAGCTTTCATGAGATAAATTTAAGTCACACACACAGTGTTATTTTTACTTTAATAAAAATGTGACTACTACTCTGATAAAAATGTGTTCAAGTGTGGGGGCCAGAGATATATTGTTTCTCTTATAGTGTCCAAGTGTACTGATGTAATATGTGTATATGTATTGTACTAATGTTTGAATGAATAAATATTATTATTATTATTATTATAGATGAAGCAGGCAAGAAACTCATTTCCACTCTTTTCGATCACCAAATGTTTATTAACAATGCGAATCTTCCTTTTTCTTATATGAGCTGCTGTGTGTAGTTGTAACAAATGTTAAGGCAATGAGATTTTAAAAGTAAATGTTTGGTCAATCTAAAATATATATTAAAATTTCGCCAGCTAAAGTTTTGATTCCTATATAATAATCGGCAAGCTTAGTGTCGTTTACCGGTCATAGTACTAAACCCTGTCCTGCTACTAAGAATTTTTTGACGGGAAAATCTGATAACACATTGCCTGAACTGGCAATCAAACCCTCAAGCTCATGCTGAGTAATCGCATTCACTATCACTGCGCTACCAAAGTTTGACAAGTTTCCACTAAAGTATACTTATTGAAATTAAACTGCTATATACGGATGTTATCGCGTTGTTTATTTGATACTTTATTACAACATTTTGAAAATTGTTACACTACTACTACTATTAAACTTTATTAATTTTTAAGCTAATTAAATTATTATTAAAACTATTTAGATTTAATTTATTTTTACACTTGCCCCGACGTTTCGGTTGCTTTTCGGGGTGACTAAGATGGCAGTTGTCTCAATGTTCCAGACTGAGACCAGACAGAACATTGAGACAACTGCCATCTTAGTCTCCCCGTGACCATGGCTGCTGAAAAGCAACCGAAACGTCGGGGAAAGTGTAAAAATAAATTAAATCTAAATAGTTTTAATAATAATTTAATTAGCTTAAAAATTAGTAAAGTTTAATAGTAGTAGTAATGTAACAATTTTCAAAATTTTAAATTGATTATCGCGATAAAATCCGTTTATAGCAGTTTAATTTCAATGAATAATATTCGCGTAAATAGAAGACAATATTAAGTATACTTATGTTAATCACTTAAATAAATACAGCTTAGAACAGATCGATCGACAGCTTTATAACACACGTAATTTCTTTGACATCCGTAGCCCTACAAACATAAACCAACTTATCATTTGTAAGCCGAAAAAAATCAAGCGCATTCGATTTTCGCAGCACTTTAAAAGCGGTGTTTTGATTATCGCCGCGCTTATAAATCTCGAGCTGACAGATAGGGCACGTCACTCGCCTTCCGATCGAAGCTTATTGAGCGAGTGCAGGCTACTGCCGTCCCGTGCAGCGCTGCAGCTCTGCACGGGACGGCGACCGATTTATACCGGTAATCTACAAATTCCACAGGGATTTCAAACAGTGTGTTATTGGCTTAACGTTTATTGGACTGTTGCGACTTGCAATTCTGTGGAATTCTCGGCTAGTGTCGTCGATCGGCTGTATAAATGTTAGGTGTGATAAGGTAAACATACATTTAAGGTGACACTTATGATACGTTCCTTCTTTACTCATTATGCCTTAAGTACTTCAGCTGTGTGTGCCCCGTTCGTAATGCCATCTTCTTCTTTCTTGTTATCCTTGCTTGCTTTTAAGGATCCATCATTTGGCTACTTTATCATAGCTCTTTCAGCATTGATTGTCCGGAGTAATTGGATCCAGATCATAAACGAAAGGGAGAAGTGAAAGAAGTCAGTGGTCCAACCCTGGAATGGGAATATTATGATTATATGCGTCATTGCTATGTAAATTTTTCTATACAGACAGGGATATTTATTATTCATACCGGTACATCAAACTTCTATAATTAGTTGCGATTTTAGGATGTGCTAAGGGGCTACCTTATACCGGGAATAGTTACATACACCGTGCTGATGAGAATTTCTTAACATACATACTATTTACACTGCCACCGAGGCAGTAGAATGTTAAGTCTGCAGTCCAGAAGAAAAGAGCATGGTAAAAAGGAAAAAATAAAAATTTCACGCGTCGCTTCTGATGCAGCAATAATCTTCTTCTAATTTAGTATGAGATATTAATCGACCGCATGGTATTTTGAAATCAAAAGCCTCCTATGAAATCCAGTCTCCCCATCGCTCTGTTAAAGCCTATCAGCTCCTTTGCCGCCTTCACCCTAAATAAATATTATTCAGCTACCTAGCTATCAATCTACATATACCACACGTACATCAAAGATTCACCCATCGAAGGCATTCGCAAATATGCAATAGACTTCGACCTCTGAATAAAGTACTGGCCGCATACGTCAGAGGAGTGTGGCCCTATGTAGAATAAATTGGACTATGGGCAGGGTTGTCAGAGGTATAAAATCCGAACGGATCCTGCCATAAGGAAAGGAAAAATCAAGGGATTTTCAACAAAGTTTTTTTGCGTAGTAACTTTGTTGAAAAGAAATGATCGTGAATGCTTAGTAAGCGGATTAAAAGGGATGCAACCCAAGTCAAAATGAAACAAAGAAATTTGTTAGGGGTCGCGTCGGAATTCGAATACGGGTATATTTTCGGATGAGTTGCGTTTTTAGTGACCGATTGGATGGATGTAGAATTTTTTTGTGAATTGATTGATAGTTTGGTTCATTTATTATGTAGAAACAGTAATAATATTAGGTACAAGTTATAATTTTTCCGGAAATTATACATATCTACAACACAATACAACTTGTATATCCTTAGGGATATACAAGCTTGAGTATGTAAATTCATACTCACACCTGTGTTCCAAAAGGTTGGACAGACACCATTAACAATTCTTCTTCTTCTTAAAACAAGTGAGAAACGGCAATGAATTGCCGCAAATCTTAGAATTCGAAAAACAATATATGCAAAGGTCAGAGGTCAAAGGTCATAGTCATTTCGAGGGTATATCGACTATGTTGAGTCGAATGGCGTTGGCCGCGAATCTCTAGCTCTTACGGTTCTTGAGCTGAAAGTTTTATAACAGACAGACGGACAAAGCTGTTGTATAAAAGATTTTTCGAGCTCTAAACAACTCCCGCACTATAAATAATTCCTGTATCACGTGTATAGGTCCTCAAACAAACATTCATCAACGGACAAACTGTGGCGAGGCGGTCACTTAAACCACTGCTATTAACCGATTGCTACTATCTTACCAAATCTAACTTGCATCATTTACAAAATAATTTTTTCTGTAAATAGTATTTAATAACACAAATTCGTTATATTTTATTAAAATGGCATTCCATTAATATCTGATACAACAAATTTGAGAAAGTAATTATAGCCATGTATATAACTATTTTGGTATATTTATTACCAGATACTCATAATTTAATAAGACATTAAATTGTTTTTTGCTCTGATACAATTTGTAAAGAAAAACCGCATACAAATACGAATTATGTTCCTGGCACAAACACGGCACGTTTTGCTATGCTTACCTGATCTTTGCCAACTTGCCAAGTTACGCTCCTAATGCTAGTTGTTCTACTAGTCAAATTGCGTTATCATCTACTACTACTTTCTGCCCACAGCTTTGTCCGTATGATGCCAATTGAAACGCATGCCGGTATAAAATTAACCGAGGTATTTATTCAGGATATAATCTATCTTTAAGTCAAATTTCTAATCCGTTCAACTGTTTACGGGTGATTAAGTTACAAACATCCCAACATCTTTACAAACTTTTAAACTTATAATATTAGCAAGGAATAATTCCTTTGTCACGGGGGATTTTACAAACATTCAAACAACGGACACAATAACACCCAGATTCGGGACAACCATTTGTGGATCACATACATTTTTGTCGCGTGTGGGATTCGAACCCACTCAAGTCACATAGTGAATCTAGGTAATACTAAAGGCAATGTAGTTTATCGTTAGTCAGACGGTCCTGTATTGGTACAACCCTGAGATGGTGCGGGGTGTCTCCATAAAAGCTTTATGTCGCGTGAAGTGGAACTGGTGGACATTCCAGCGGCCCATAGCTGCGTAAACGTGGAATTAGAAGGAAAAATGTACGGGTTTGCGTTCTCATAAACTATGGTGATGTTTATGCATGTATGATGTCGTTATTGTTGTGAATACCGTTTTGGCTGTGAACTTGAATACAATATTAAGATTTGTTGTCAAAGAAGTATTATAGACTAGCTTTCGCCCGCGGCTGCGCTTGCGTAAAAGTAGGATAGGTTATGCTAGAAAAAGTACTTTTAAGAAATATAAGTATAATTTTTCTAATGGTGGAAGAATTATAAAATCTGTTTAGTAGTTTTTGAGTTAAATGAAACAAAAAAATGTAATCTTTCCTCTTTATAATAATATAGTAGGTATAGACGTATTTTTCAGCAGAAGCGCACGTTGTAGACTTTTATTTGGAGACGGTAACAGAGTTCCTGCCTTAGCGCCGTCAGAGAGGGAAAGTCTCCTTGGTTTATAAACGAACTTGTTTTGTTCCTTATTTTCATTCTATGTTTTTCGTTTTTTAAGATCAATTATGTGGTTGATACTCCCTATTGAAAAGTTTATAGGCTATCATAACCGTATGCTTGTTTGGTAGTATAAAAAAGTGTAAGGTGTCACTGGGATATGCAATGACTATCATGAATATGATGAAGCTGAGCCTCGTGCATTGAGAAAGGCAAACAGGTTTAACTTAGTTGTATGTATGACCGTATATCCTAACTTGTATTACAAATGTTAATGTGAGTTTGTTTGTTACTTTCACGTCTTAACTACTTGAGCGATCATCGTGAAATTTCGCATACTTGTGGTTAGGGTTTCAGAAAAGAACAAATCCTAACTTTCGTCTAGATAAACGCGCTGTTCTTAATCGGTAGTATTTTTTATAAATCGAATTATAAATTTGATGTAAAATATAAAACCGCGTGCCTTTATTCATTCATGCATCTATTTCTCACACAAAATGGGTTTAAGATAACGACTGTCTGATTGGTCCCGTGGCGTAAGACTAACCGCAAGCGCGATTGCCGCTCGTGAAATATGTGCCGCAAACATTAGACTAGCCGTTAATTTACCTTTGTCTAGATACAAACAGACTTCAATAATAGGTATTATTGGAATCTTATTGCATCAACATTTCTAATATTTACCTATTGAGTGGCAGCGGCACCCCGGCGCAGACACGGACAGGTTTTCAATTCTGTCTGGCATTCAAACAATTGCCAGATTAAGAACTAGTGCCCTAAACCTTTTCCTAATGAATACCGTAGGAATGCATAGGTACTGGGATAAAAGTGTCCTCTTTGTTAATCTAAGACATGGTCTATCTGTGTGCTTAGTTTAATGGTTCTGCGAAATCTCGAAAGATAAAGAATCAATGTACTTACACTTGTACGCAGTTAAGGAGTTTGAAGTTTTAAGGTCATCTAAAATATTAATTCTTATAATAGATTTACATTCTTCTGACTGTCTCAGACTTATTGGGACTCGTAGTTTCATAGCATTGAAAAATTTACTTGAAATATTCTTATATTTAAACATAATATTTGATACGTTGACAAAAATCGAAGGCATTTTACTTTGTATAAAATTATGATTCGAATCTTAATCAATGACGACGAATTGATCCTCATTTGAATAGAAGGTTCTATATTCGAATTTCGTATTTCGTAGCAATTCTATATCGGTAGGATGCCGTGCTTTGTTATACTCGAATAAAAGAACTATAATACTGTAAATGTCCCAGTATTAAACATGTGAATAAAACTAACCTCAATTTTGGTTGTGCTTCTTAAAGTGATATACAAATATTCGTATGTTTGAAGTATACGTTTTTCGTTAGTTTACCTCAAACTTGTGGTTACGTACTTCCCAACGGTTTTGTGTTACGTGTATACCGTATGAACATGTTCAGCAAGTGCAATACTACCGATATCTTACATCTGTCCTTGTTTTGGCACGTGGTTGCTATATATATATATATATATATATATATATACAACATTCAGTATAAATATATCTGAATCTGAGGTATTATATGTTTAGAGGAAAGACAAACTTGTCTGTGTAAACTTTTTAGGATAATTGCCAGATTTTTTAAGGTACTCAAATGAGTATTCATTTGATTACCTTAAAAAAAACGACTTGACGAAAAATTGAGAAGTAAGTATTTACTTCTCAATTTTTCGTCATAAATTATTTATAACTCGTACTTTATTTTTGTAATAATTCAGTACATTAAAAAAACCGTTTTAGAATTCAATATATAGGAAATTAGGTTTATCTTACACACGAAATAAATAGCTGTTTCGGGCTAGGCTTGTGTAATTTACTAGCACGGCTCACTCGCGCAAGTGACTACGCAAGTAACTAGTATAGCACAGATAGCTCGCGTCGGTAGTTTACACGTTAAATACAATCCGTCCAAGTGCCTGTATAGTATATTCCTTGTATCGCGTAAATCAAACAATCCTTTATCAATAATTATGATAGGTTTCAAACAACAGGTTGCCATGGATTACATATTTAAGTACCTACTCTTATCAAACCTATTAGCTAAATTAAAGTTATAAACAGCTATCCTGGAAATACTATATTTTATTGACCTGTTAACCGTAAAAATATAATTGAATACATATCTTTACTTTGCGGTTAAGGAAAATAACTAACGTTGATTGATTTAATTATTTCCTAATTTCCCTTATCCGTAATAGCAAAAAACCGATTTCGGTTACGACACAAGTAATCTGCGGGGAGAATTCAAAACAATGACAAGATTTACAACGATTGTGGAGAACGACAGCGTGCCCTGAGCCTTAAATAAATAAACAAAGTTCAAGTCGAGGGCACACCATTTCGAAGTCAATTTTAAAGGCATTAGCATATTTGGTGTTTTCCATCGGATGCTCGGCGGACGACGCTGATATTCCAATTTTCATTAACCTACGATGAGATGGTAACTTTCCGTCCAGGAACTTTGGTTTAGCTAACTAGATAAGATTTTGCATAATCGAAAAATGTGCTCTGAATTATGGATGCAATATTTGTTAAAGCCAATTTAAATTGCTGTTGGTTCTTTAAAAGACACAAAGCCTTTGTATTTTTGGGGTGTAATATACCCTTCATCCCATCCAAAATTGAAGTATATATCTATGCACTCGTCGGTGTAGCCATTTTCATCTTTCTCAATCCCTTGCCAAATCTTTCAATTCTCTATATGTCTCTACGTTTGCTTTTTCTTTAAGTTGATCTGAATACTTTCTCCTTGGTCTTCTTTTCATATACCCTATGACAACCATATTTCACCAACTATGGCTTAAGTAGAACCTTATTTTGAATTTCATAGCAAAAATCCAAATAAGAATTTGTATAGCGTTAAACTTAGTAACTGGTTTGTATGTATGTAAATGCTTATGTTTCTTTTTTGTTTCTTTACAGGTAAGTAACCAGTGTGTTAATAAGCTGGCTGCGGCAGACAAGGAACTAACCGTCTTCATCCAACGGTAGGCACAGAAAATAAGTTTACCTATTTGTAGTCCATATCATTTGTAGCCTCGTGGGGAATTTGAACTATTCAACCACCAGTATTTCCGTTAGTACTAGCGAGATGACTTAATAAATCACTACAATATTAATAAACCAGCGTGAAATAGCGTTTGCGTTGTGTTTCGTCGAGTGAGCGAGGGTACCGGAGGCCCAACTGTCTCCCGCTCCTCCCCCTCTTCTGGTGGGGCAAATTTAAATGGAACGCAACGCACTTGTGACTCCTCTGGTGTTGCGTGTGTCCATGGGCGGCGGTAATCGCTTACCATCAGGCGATCCGTCATCTCGTTTTTAAAATATTCAAGTCATAATAAAGTTAATGTTAGAAACCTCTGAATAAATTATGTCTTCACCCACCCAAACGTCGCATTGTATCGGACACCTTACAAAATTATCTATTATAGTTACACAAAAGAAATCTTAAATTACAAAGTAAAACAAAGCTGATAGCTGATATTAATAATTCTTGACATAAAATTAGTGATATTTGAAAAATGGAAACGGAGTCACATAATCTCAGTTGTAACAAGTTTTCAAATAATGCTAATGGATGGAATTTTCCTAAAAAATGTTTATCTTAATAAACATTAGACCATTAAATTGGCTCGGTGGCGCGGTGGTAGTAAATGCTGGGCGGGTCTCCGGTTCGATTCTCAGGGCGGGTAAAGGGTTATTGTGTGTTTATATTATTATGTTATATATTAACCATTAGCTTTATGTATGTGGGTGTACACCTCTATCTACCAAACTAAAATCATAGAAAAATGGCTCAATGAATTTGAATGTAAAATTACGTGGAATGCATCTATATCTTTAGGAAACATTTAAAATACTTTTATCTAGGATTTAAATAAAGCTCCTTTGGAATATAGAATTATAAAATCATCAAAGTGCAAGATAAAATCTCTTTACAAATCTTTCTACAAATAATAAACTAAAGTAACTGTTTTATGATAAACCAAAGTTATTACAAACGAACTGGCAAACTCAGCTACAGACTAATATTACAAATAAAAACTTTTTGATGGGTTTTTGCACTTTACCACGCAATAGCAGGTGCACAGTTTTGCATAAAAAGTCTATAATAGCCAATTTATACCCTGCACTAGTGCATACTGACGGTAGAAAAATGTATACCGAATGAAAGATACGAGAATATTCCATATAGGTATGTTGTTTGTAAAAGCTTCGTAAAAATACCGAAGTAAGGAGATATATGTATTTAGTGTTTAGTTTTGTCTGGATTACGTGTAGTAGCTAAATCGCCAAAAGCATTGCAGTGGATTTATCTTTCGTAGTGATTCTTTGTGTGGTCTGTATTTTTGGGTTATAATTTTTGAATTAGGTGTCATAGATAGTTCAATAATGTTAGACAATTCTGACGGTTGAGAGTCCATAAAATTTCTATTATAATTAAAATATTGTTTTTCGAAGAACAATCTTCTGCAAACTATGAAATATTCCCTAAACTACAGACTTCTAAAGTTTTATTTATAGATATCATACATTATTTAAGACAACCAAGGCGTCAAACGTACATATATGTATACACATTCGATAGTAAGCGATTACCCTATATTATGGACTTGGCGGTAATGCAAGAGTGCTTACTCTAGCATTGCATTACCAGAGATGGCTCTCACGCATCGCCTAATAAAGAATTCGTTATGTTGTCAATATCAACGTCAAATATATCCGATCCCCTACAGACAGTACAGCCTTACAAAGCCTTAACCTTTTTTTAAGTCCTCCTGCCATTGCTTCAGCCAGCTTGCTGGTAAGCGATTACCGCTGTCAATGGTCGCTTGTAATTCAAGTTTTTCAACCCTCTAGAAAAGAAAGGGAGAGGGAAGGTAGGTATGTAAGCCTCTTGTCCTCGAGCCGTTTCATTCGTATGATCACCAATTAGCGACGGTGTTCTCGTTTATTCAAGAAACTTACTTTTTTTCTACCTTACTCCTGCATTTCGAGGATGATAAACACCTAATATACCAAAATATTTGAGCACCCATCATTACACAAAGTCTTCACTATTATTCTTCAACACGAAACTAACATCAAAGCATAAGTAAGCAATCCAGATGCCATCAGAAAAGCTATGAATCTAAATCAAGTAGAACTTCATCAAAGTTGGTTGACGTCTCGAGCCGTAGGCACTTCCAAACTCATTTTCATATTACGAGCGGCCGCGATGCGACTGTCGTTGTATTAAACTAAACTTTAATGTATTTTTTACTTTTGCCACTACGTTTTATGACTTTACAGGGTTTACGGTAGGTACTAATAGTTTAAAATCCGACTGTGAGATATCTAGACTTGAAAGTTGAAGGCTGTGAAGAAAATTCATTTGATAGAGTTTATTCTGATTCGTTAAGATTTTTTTATAATAAGCCTGTAGGGATTGTTAGGCGTTGGTTTATGTATGAACTTAGACTCACATCACAGACATAGGCGAAGGCGGAAGTGTTACGCCTGCATTATGCGAGATACATTTACAGATTTGATGCCTCAAAGATTTTTAGGCTTATTTTCGTCTATCAGTCACATTTTCATACTCCGCTCTGTAAAAGAATGAACCCAATACTACTTTGCCTGACTGTTGAGTCGAACCCGTGCCATGGGGCTAATGAAGCGTTTTTCTATTTATAGCTAATTTTGTACATTATATCCGTTTTTACGTGATTAAATCTTCGAACTTATTAGGTTTCCCCTTGAGAACACTGATTGGGTTCGAACCCTGCCTAGTTAGGAAACCGAATAACGCATATGAGGCTATCTATTTTATAGATCACATTATTGGGATCCCATAAAATTTATTGTTCTAGGTTTTACCCGCGGCTTCACTCGCGTTAATATAAAATTAGTCAATAGATTACTATCCCTCGAAAATATTTTTCTTTAATGAAAGGTACTCTATGTCCATTAATGTACCCCGGCCACGTGTATGCAAAATTTAATTATGAGTGTTCGAGTAGTTAAGGTGTTAAAACGTAACAAATAAACCAACAAATAAACAAACAAACTGACATTCGCATTTATAATACAAGTTAGTAAGTTAGGATAAAGCAGTAAACAAAACTAAAGAAAGGGATAGAAGCTTTTTACTCTATACGACCTTATATATGACAAGTTTCTCATACCTAAGTATTTTCGACTGACATACAAAGGAGATGACTTTAAAAAGGTAGCTGGAGAGCCAGAAAAATTGTTAATATAGTGAACAAAATATCCGTGATAAGCCCGCATAATGTATTTCTATTTTAACGTCAAACGTAAGACAATATTACTAATATTGACTATCAAAACAATCTAAATTATCGGTACACACTAAGTTCTAGTTAACAATAAAGTAATTTAGGGTACGTTTACATTCAATCAAACACATTGCAATACCCGTATGCGGTTGAGTGAAGATTAAACCTTATTCGATGTGATACTAAGCGTTTGGTGTAAACAAGGCCTAAATACACACGATATAGACTATTCAAATAATATTATACGTCTGTTTAAAATCCAGAATAAAATATGAATGTATTTGTTTTAAAATGCGTATTTGAATACTCATAAAGCCGATGTTTGTGTTCAAACCGTAATGAAGTTTTGTAAATACATGTTTATGGTATAAAATATTTTATATACTGTGTAGAAGTTAAATACAAATATACTGTTTATTTATAAGCCTGTCTGACCAGTGAAATAACTAAATACCAAGCGTTGATTTCATTTTTAAAGATAAAATCTCGCACTAGGGAATTACATGATATTACGTCCATATTACAAACACTGTCTCGTTCTCCCAACGGGGTACCCATAGGATTAATACAACTACATTTCTCTAGTTATTCGTTTAGGTCCATCGTTATGAAGGAGACCTATTTAGTGTATACCAGGCATTTAATAAGGCTCCATCTGACCCGAACATCGAACTCTCACGAGTTCGATCGCAAGTTTGTCCGCCAACGAGGCATGCATTCTTTGTAATCTCGGTTTTCTCTACATTTGTATGTGGCTTCCGTAAAGTATCTATAAATCTTATTTTGTCTAAATAAAATCCTTTGTTTTGATGCCGAGGGGTAAAAATAACAGATATTTGCCTTACATTTTGTTAAAACAACCATTTCAGCAAATTAAAAAACGTTGTCGTTCCGCCAATACTATGAAAGGCCGTCATCGTAGTTATAGAAACTGAGATCCCTTTGGAGCAATGAAAGGCATCACAGTGGTGAAATAAAACAGAAAAGAGTAGCGAATTTCAATTTCTTTCGGCGTTCGTGTGTGATCGTGAGTGTACACGGCAGGCGAATAGTGAGATAGATAAAACTAGGGAGTGCTATTGATGTAGTCGCTTTAGAAAATTGCTACCTCTTTCTTTGGCCGTCATTTCAGATGGCCGCCATTGTGCTCGGACTTTTTGACTATTTTGTTCTATTGACTATTGTGATTTATTATAGTTTGTCGTCTAGTCGGCTACGAATGTACGGTGGCGTGATGAGGGTTATAGTTTTGTGTGATACATAGAGTGTTATTGTTAACTGGTCAATGTCGTAGTGGTTTAAATAGTTGCCTGTGCCTCCGTGTAGAGTGGTCCATCCCCATATGTAACACACTTTACAAACATTTAGACACAAAGAACATCCAGAGGTGTTCTTTGTGTCTAAATGTTTGTAAAGTCTCCAATGGCACAGAAATATAAATACTGCAAGAGTTGCATTTTAAAGTAAGATAATTGTATCGTATGCTGCTTGTATGATACCGGTTGTAAATATGTGACCACATGATCTATGTTCCTGTTTTCAGCTTTGGATCTGCCTCGTTGGTCCAGTGATAATAAATGCTATTGGTGTACATGAACCTGTGGCCCCCTCGAGTTCGAATGCTGAGTCGTGCCCACAGGAAGTTAGAAATTCCCAGAAGCAGCACAGAGTCTGTAACTGTGGCCGTATTTAAAATACACAAATAAATTAAATTCCTACGTGCAAGAAATTTTGCGTCTCGTTTCTAATAAGGTCTTATTATAAGAAATACTCGTGTTGATTTCTGAGACGTATTATGTGTGTTATGAAATTATGAATGGAGATGCTTTCACAATCTTAATTTTTTTTCCTTTTGACAAGAGAACTGTTGCTCAAGGTTTAATTCCTGTGTCGCGGGGGACTTTGCAAACATTCAACAACTGACACAAAGAACACCCAGACTCGGCACATGTGGAACACACAAATTGTGGGGATCGAACCCATAACACTCGGCGCTGTGACAGCGGCGAGGCGACCACTTAAATTACTGTGGCATCATATGATGCCGATATTTTTAGTAACAGCGCGATGTCAGCAGAATTTTTTCGATAAACACAATAGAGTCGCCCCTTATTCAAACATTGCTGATGAAACACATATGTTTTCTCTGCCAGCCCCTTAGGGGGCAAACGTGAATCTACCTATCTCGAACGGTAAAACTTTATTTTAGAAACGGTTAAATGTTCAGTGTCTTTATTTCGGATATCCGATAGTTTCGGTTATGGTTATGTTTCCCCATTACATTAGCTATAAAAATAGAGCACCACATAAGACACTGTGTAAGGCGTTGCAGTTCATAAAACTGAGCACAGATGTCGCTCATACCACAACGGATATTTAAATATCGTATAATAATATAATAACAATAACCAGTCCATGTCTGTGCATAGGATTTTTGAAAAATTATTTGAGGTTTCTTTATAAAAGCTATACAAGCCAAGACTATTCATCTTTAGTACATATCTATAGAACTGTTTGTATGACGCTAAAACTAGTGCACGAAATTGAATGCGGTTTTCACGGCTGTATTGCTAGAGGTCTAACTTAAAATCTAAAAACACCGCCTAGAAGATACAAACAACATCAAGAAATAGTTTAATATGTTTTACGTGAGTAGATTAGCTTCTTCTTACATAAAATGATGATAGGTACCTACTTACAAATTCCACGCGTACTAAGTCGCGGGCAATACATAATCAAATAATAAAAAATAAAACACACAGCCGTAAAATTGATATTCTTTTATCGATTGTGTTATCGAGAGAAAGTTGCGAGTTCATAATCGATTAAGTTTAGCTGACGTAATATTTAAACTACGATATAACTGTTATTAGATATGTGTTTAAATCAAATTAATATACTGTAAAATATAACGGTTTTATAAATAGTTATCGCCCGAGATATTCGTTCATGTATTTCTTAAGTATGTATGTGTATGTGCATTAATTTCGTATACTGATTGCATGGATGACGTAGAGGGCAATCCGTCACCTGACCGTTGACGTTGCGCTGAATCTTAAAACTGCGCCAAGCGTAAGACAGATAATGACAGAGCTCGTGCGGCGCATATTCAAATCGGCGTGCGGCCGCCATAGTAAAATTGTATGGAGGATTTAAAGTGCTTTTTTGATAAATATGTATCTTTATTGAAATTCCAATAACTAAAATATTTGGGACGGACAAATTGTAATATAACTATTTATGTTTCGTTTAAGCTATAAAATAGCATAGATTTCTACTGTTATAATCTAAAAATCACGTAACACGAGCTTACGTTTTGCATTTTTCGTGCAAATTTACGTAATTTTGTAGGCGAAAATATTAATTATTTTAAGTTTTTTACACGGTAATTGTAATTATGTATATGTATAATTGTAATAATGTAAGTAATTGTAATTGTAAACACATTCATTGTTATGGTAAATGTATATTTTATATTTGTATTAAACAAAAAGTGTTGATTTTATTCACTTAACTGTGACCAGCTGTTTTAGCACATTTAGCTCGGCGCAGTCTTAAGACAATAGGTAATCTGTGTTTCCCACAAATTATTGTTATGTCTCGGTGTACTTTATGTTCGTTAATTGTATGTTTGTAAAGATACAGCAATACAGGATTTAGTTAGTAAGATTTAGTGCGGGATCTAGAGAAACGAATTCATATCACTCTAGCACAATATCATGACACTCAGTCAAAGTTATTTTATCTTTGCGAATATCTTATCATATTGGTTTACAAGTTATTCCTTTTAACTCGAAACAGTAAATAAAAATATTATTAAAGTTAATGCTCACTTTAGCTTTGTAAACTTGGCACATATGTAGATAGACCATGTCTTTTTTATCCCTGTAATGCGTTTCCATAAAAAATTAAACAAAAAACATATTTCAAATTCGATTATTTTTATATAACGCTATTATTAAAACGACTTTATATTGTGCTATAAATAAAATTGCAGATGTTGGTTAAGTGTTTAAATTCATTATATAAAATACAATATATTTAAAATCGGCTGTTTCACGGTACGTATCCGTACAAATATATACATTTCGTTCAATTAAATCAAGTACAGTCGTGTAAGCAAGCTCGCAAGAGGCATTTTGTTACAGCATTACAAAAGTATGGCATTTGTAACGCATTTTTGCAAATTTATTCGCAAATTTATTGTAAATTTATTTACATGAGTTCTTTATTTATTTAATACACCATTAACTAAAACGTGACTAAGATAACATTGATGCATTTTTATGGATAGGTTCTCACATTTTGCTTTTGATTAGCTATTTATAATCATCTTATTCTCGATTATGCAAACATTCATGTTTTATTGCTAGTATGTTTTGTAACTGTCTGTAACGAAGCCTCAGTTCTATAAACTGGAAAGGGTAGGAAGAGATGAATGGAGATGGAAAACTTATATTTTACTCTCTGTTCAGGTCAGCCTTATTTGTTTTTCCTTCCACTTCCCCCTGTCCTTGACTATTCATGAGAAGCATTGCATGCCTTCATGTCTCTGCGCTATATGTCCGATTGCCAACGTGGTCTTCCTCTCTTTACGTGTCCATACCATCTCATCCTGCTCTCCTGGAGCTTCTCAGCTATCTCGCAGACTCCCAGGCTTCCTCGCACATATTCGTTCCGAATCTTATACATATTCCTGAACTATGTTTATTAGGACAACGTAACATGAGGCAAACCTATGGACGTCTTCCACGGTTTCAAAGTTCTTGTTGCATTTTGCCCGATCCCAAAACAACAACAATGCACAGCAGTCGTATTCAATACCGCTGCAGCCCCGAGGCAGCCTAAAATCCTTACTCTCGGTGTTGGACTAAGGATCTCCGTGAATAACTTACCTTATTCTAAACTTATTTGTGAAAATAAGGGCCTAAACTCAAATAGTCGATTTTAGAATTCTTGGTTGATTATTTGAAAATATAATTTTGAACTTATTCTTATCAGTCTTGGTATTTTTTGTGTGCACCAATATTGGTAAATTGCCTCGTGATACAAACATACGAAAGTACGAACAGATTACCTTTAGACTATTGTCTATAGAATTACTGTCTATCTGTATGTTTGTACGCCTAACACGCTAAAACTAGTAACGAAATTGAATTTTCACGGCTGTATTGCTGAAAGTCTAACTTAAAATCTGGAACATAATATCTTTAAAAAATTATACGCCCTTAAGAAGCCATACACAACAACAAGGAATAGTTAGGTATGTTTAACGTGTGTAGATACGCTTCTCCTTACATGACAAAGATAGAAAAATAATGACAGGTACTCACTACTAAATTCTACTCGTACAAGTTGCGGGCACTAACTAGTCTAATAATAAAAATAAAATCCACACAGCCGTAAAATCGATATTCTTTTATCGATTGTGTCATCGAGAGAAAGTTGCGAGTACATAATCGATTAAATTTAGCTGACGTAATATTTAAAATGCGATATAACTCATGACATTAGATATGGTTGTGTGGCTTGGTATTTTTTGTGTGTATCAATATTGGTAAATTGCCTCGTGATACAGGCATACGAAAGTACGAACGGATACGAACCTTTAAATATAATACAATCGAAAATCACTTTGTAAAATCGAACTTATGATAATTACTCGAGTTAATGTAAAACAATCATGATTTAACCCGTAAATGTAGTTGTGCAGTATCTTTTATTAATTTCTGACATCCCGCACCAATTTTATGCGTGAATGATTTATGTGGCCGTTAACCCTGCAGGCGACAGGTGGGTCCTTGTACCCGGATACCGATTAATGAATGCTAACTCAGAGATACTGTTACTATTCCTAAGTTTGTTTTATACGATTCTTCGTAAAATTATTTTATACTTACTCTTTTACGCGACTTCGCTTGTTCTTTTCGAATATGTCTTCGGCTGTATGTGTCCTGAGGTTGCAAGCAAACCATACCTGATTCAGTGGGCATTGGCTTAGCCCGGTACACGTACTAGAGATATACGTATTTATAATATCGGATGTGCAGTATTCATTCTTAAGTATGCATTATAATGACTGTATAAATTACGGGTTAAAGTATGAATTTGACGAATAAAAGAACAGTCAAGTATAAAATTATATTTTAACACATTAATTCAGTTTGATTATTTTAAAAATAGTTTTACTCTATTGCTCCGTTATACAATGATTGGGATTTTGTGTGATGACCGTTATCGAGTACTACAAAGACATGTACCTGTAACTTTAATTAATAGTATATTTAAAATAATATAATTATTATTCATAAGTAGCAAATAAATTAACAAAACACTATTTAAAATTAAAACAAAACGTTTGTTGATATGTTAAGGCAGTACATAAATATAACTTAAATCAAATGGTAATCCGATTTATATTAAAGAAGTATATATATGTTGTGAATGCATTCATAACTACAATCAAAATCACATAATCAACCAAATTATATTTAAAAAGTGTGTAATCAATCTATTTCTGCCAGGTATAATTAAAAAACCTATTATGTCAGGACACCGGGGGACCACAGCCGCTCAACGGGTTAAAATGTTATTTTTGTTCCAAATAAAGCTAAGTACACTATAGTGAGGTAAAAACACAATCAATAAACATATACATAAGGTATTGATTCCATAGTACAGTTCGTACCCAGTCTGCTCCCACATGAATAAACATACATATATCCACGTTCGCCAATTCGGTTACAGTCTGAGGTAACTTAGATAATATTGGAAAAGGAGTGGCGCATGTTCAGCACTGCCATTATGCATTGTTCGAATCGAATTCAAAGATAAGGGAACAAGAATTCTCGACCAAATATCTTCATTCCGTAGTCTGAAAGACACGTTTAAAGTAGAAATCACGTAATGTAACCGGACAGTTTCTGATGCATTCAAGTATTTGGAAAAACATACAGAGTGGAGAGATCAATGAAAGACATGTTATATTATGTGAGATAGTAAGTGTGGTAGAAAATTACTGGTTAGTGCAATGAGCCAGTGGTCGTTGTTACAGCCGTGCAGAGTGTTGTCGAAATTATAGTCATATTTCTAAATTCCACTATAACACAGGACTTGATCGCTAGTACTAGAGATATAATCTCAACTATAATATAATACGTATGTATGTATGCATGTATCTATATATGTTTATATATATTTTATTTAGATTAAGTATAAAATATGTTTATTGGTTTGTATATATTATGTTTACAGTTTTTATTATGATATTCTTTAGTATAATAATGTAAATGTATATTTCATCCTAATGTATGCACCTACAACTTTTTATCTCTGCATCATCCAATGATGGTCCATTTCACCAGCTACGGTCTAATACCTTAGACCGCTCACTTTTATTACCATAAAAGTGAGCGTATTGCCGCTTACGGGGCAGGGTAAGACTCAGTGCTGGTACTAAAAACTAAGGTTCTAAGAAATAGACCGAAAAGCACTGAGTCTGGACTTGATATCGAATCTGAATCTTTATGCAAGGTAGCCAAATTTACTACCACCGCGCCACTGAGACAGCACTATTATAATCTAATTATGTAAGCTATTAATTTAAAACTACGTGATAAGCAGCATTAATAGCTAGTTTATCTAATTAAAATCACAGAATTTTCATTAGCAAAACCTAGTACTCTATCAGACCGTAGACTTGCTATCTTCTACACATAAAAGTAGATAATTAATCTGCCTCTTTGACGACACACATGCGTAACAGTATATTATAACGTCGAACATAGAAACACATTACGAACGAGCGAACTACCAGTAACCACTTAATCAAAGTTATATTTCCCCACAGTCACAGTTGATTTAGTTAATGAACTGCCTAACTTGTAACTAGCGATTAATGGAATTGAACTTTAGTGTTCGTGCGGATAACTAAAAAGTAGGAAGGAAGGAAAACAATCATCGCCACCATTAATTTCCAACTTGTTACTTAATCGAATGATTTCTTTTGTCGTATATGAGAAACTGATTGGATTTGGAGGTATTATATTGTTTGTAACTTCTTTTTTGACGTGGCAATCGTTCTACGTAAGTATTCTAATATAATAAGTGTAATTATACATATCAGATAAAATACTATGTATAGAAAATGTTATATTGTATTAAAACGTATGATGTGGTTGAACTATTAATTAAACTAAATAAATATATATGAAGAAATACAGTTTCAGTGAAGTCATTTTAGAGGTAGCTTTAGTCTGTGATGCTATCATGGATTTTAGTTGATAAGTGCTTTTTATCCTATTCCTTAATCACTGAAAACTACTATCGGCCTCTTTTCTTTCCTTTATTCTCATAGCCCCTTTATGTGCTTGTCGAGGTACGGGCTCAGGACCTATGCTGAATATGCTGCATACATACTTACCTCAGAAAGCACGCATGCATACATAATGTTTTGTAGCCCGGGCTGCTTATCATCACATTATGGATTCATCTTAATTCTTGGACAGTATAGTATCGCCTGGTTACTGTATACCTATATTGAAAGAACGAGTTTGTCTGCAATCTTTATATTGATCAGATGTCCGTATTAATTTGTTTTCAATGTCAGTTCGATCAATATTCATCGACAGTAACAAATAGCTCTAAAACGGATGTTACCTAATTACCGTTCCCTGTTTCGTTATAAATCAAATTAAATAAAGTAGGTAACTTCTTGAAACGGAAAGTCACGGCAACTTGTAAACGTCTCGTCTGTTCCGTCATTAAACTGAGTTTAAACGCAGGTTAATTAAGTCTACTTACTTTAAGTTGAAACGTTTGTTCACTTAAAGTATAAAAGTTAGATGTGAATGTCCTTTAACTTAGACAATGGGTCTGCTTTTAAATATTTATAGTGTCGTCTCGTTAGCCGTTATATCTACAACTACATCTTCTTAACAGGGTTTACGAAATGTGGCCTGTTTCGAGTGGCAATGTCGCAAAAAATCGTCACGTTATGAGGTTTTAAATGTTATTAATTTACTATATAGCTATATTTAAAATATATATTAACTAGCGTTCCGCCTCGGCTTCGCACGAGTAGTACAAAACCTTAACAACTATTGGTGAAAACCGCAAGAAAATCCGTTTAGTAGTTTTTGATTTTGCCGCGAACTGACAGACAAACATACGTGACGAGGGACATTTTTTTATAATATGTAGTGATAGTGATACTTCTGAATATTTTCATAGCATAGCTTTAAAAGATTAGCTAAGAAGGTTTAATACATTCACAATTAGGTCTGCATGTTATGTTCTACGTAAAATAATCAAATCTTTGTTGATGGGTTTATAAAACAAATAAAAATAATAATTACTTACTCAATACCAATCTAGATTCTTAACTGTTATATAGATTTACGAGTTAAAGTCACGAATACGTAAGATGAAAATATAACGATTTGTAAGTACTTCAGAAAGTATACACGAACTAAAACAATATTTTATTTCTTTTCAGAGAAAACTGGTAATCTTTTTTGTGTACCGAATTCGATACCATGCTATTCATAGTATTGTCTACAACTGCTATAATAATAGCACCTAAATAACGTTTAAAATAAACAATAGCAGTGTTATTTTTGACACTACCAGAGAATTAAAAGAGCAATGCCACGCCAAAATTAATGGCACGACTATCGCAGTAAATCTGCGGCTTAGACATTATAAGCTTTTTTGAAAACCTCGTATATATTTTACTCAGTGCTATTTGTCTGTTAAGGCGCGTACAGATATAAGCAACATGCCGTCTATGTAGGTTTGTATATACTGATCTCCACAATGGATAAACCAATTTTAATGTTAAGATGATGACATGACCACACACTTGAGCTAACATTATAGTCTTAAATAAATCGGATATAATACGAAAATATATAATTGCTTTCATTTTTTTAAAAGTGTTCTCCAGGTTTTGGCTGCCGTCGTGTGTGGCGTAAGACATTAAAATCATATAATTAACGGACACAAAATACATATATTCAGACTCACAGCAATGATTTGTGAATCTTACAATAAATTATCTGTATGAGATTCGAACCCACAACACTTGGCGCAGCGGCGGCTTCGAGTCGACTCATTGCCCGCTACGTCGCTCGCGCAGTCAAATATATTATAACAATTTAAAAATGCTTTAAGATACGTATGTAGCCATTGATGTGAAATATAAAATACAATGCAAGAGATCTATTCAAATTTTATTCGCTCACAATGCGACCCTCTTTGTGTCCAGTTGAAAGGATGAGCGATTGCAGTGCATGTGTGTTCGCAATGTCGTATATCGATATTGCAAACATTTGCCTTACTGCTTGCCTCTTGACGCATGCATAGCGAGCTATAAATAAAAACGTTCAAGCAAACTGTGGAAATATATTTAAATTAATAAATGAAAATGAAAAATGAAGTCTGGAGTTGTGCCTTTTGGACGATAAGAGTGGACTAAACGCTAAGTCAAAATGACAAGTCTTATGAAGAGATGTGAGAAGAGTATTTATAATAAAGGAGATAATTATAAGGCATTTTATCTTTCGCGTAATGCACCTGTTACTAACTTGACTACGCGGAGGCGAAGTGGTTTAAGTGGTCGCCAAGCCATACCTAATGCGCCAAGTGTTAAGGGTTTGATTCCCGCACGGCACTTAAAATTGTGTGCTTAACAAATTATTGTGCCGAGATGGATGTTGTTTTGTCGGATGTTTGAATATTTGTAAAGTCGACATACAAATTATTCCCGGTGCTGGAGTTGTCTTTCTCTTTCTAAAGGAGGATCCACAGCGACACACAAATTATATTTTTGGTTGTCTTTTTAAAGGAAAAATAAAATATATGTAAGAAAATTTACTCCCAAAGGCGAGACGTGCGGATTGTAAATGCAGCGTGAATAAAGAATAATTTGTTATGTTTGATACCTATTATATTTAATTTCACGTGTTGATTCGGTTCCCATGAAGCTTGTGCATGCAATCCTAAAGTAATGTCCACCCTTTAAACTTGCAGTGAGATAGCACGTGTGCTTTGCAACATGTATACAACATATGGCCGAAGTAACAATCTATTGTATGCTCGTATACAGCCTGCGGCATGCGTAGCAATGTATTCAACACGATGTATATTTGGTTGCAGTAGGTATGGGCTAAGTACATAGGTTCAACCATTTAATATTTAAAAATACATACCTAGGCTGTGGAATATGTCTCCAAAGGGGTAATAAGAGGCAAATTTATTGCCGCTTACCAGCTTCCAAAGACCGTACTGTTAATTAAGAATTTCTGGACAAAATAATCTTCAGCAACACATTGTCCGACCCAGATTGGGCGCACATAGAGGCAGTCAAAGGAACAAAGATTATCAAGTTCATTAAATTGTTAATAATAATGATAATAAACCCAAGTCAAGTTAAGTTATTGAGGCGGATGTTTAGCAGCTTCTCCAGGATTTTCGACAGTGCAATTATTGACACTGTCTCTACTGCCTCCCTTATGAATGGGGTGAACAATGACCCTTTTCAATGATCTAGGGAATATACCGTTTGACATTGATATATTACAAATATGTGTAATAGCGGGCACCAGTGCAGATCCGTATTGTTGCAGTAATTTAGTTGGGATTTCATCTCATCCTGCGGCACTGTGTGATCGTAAACCTTTAATAACTCTTTCAACTTCTATTTCATCTGTAGGCAGCAATACGAGGGAGTTGACTGGAGTGCTATCATTTGGCATCGCATCATTCCTTGGTGATTTGGAGTTGAATTTGAGTACCAATATAAGAGAAGTATTAATTAACTTTATTCACAGAAGCCACCGCACTAGTCTCCACTCCAAGTAGTTCTTTTGAGTAGGTTTTTGAGGAGATCGAATGAGTAAAGAAAGGAAAGTCGTGAAATATCACCACTTTCCAAGTAGCCTTAGGGATATTAAGCGCCTTCAAAAGTTTTCATTTTTCATGAGCATGTTTCAGCCGCTTAAGTAATTTGTTGCAGAAATTCCGATATCTTAGGTATGTTAATTTAAGGCTAAGATTTTCAGGATTATTCTTCAACCGTCGGCACATAGAGATTGCGGATACAGGGTAACAATCCCATAGTTATCCACGGCTTAAATATTCTGTGTTCAGATGGGATGTAAGTACTTTATTAACGAATATACATATATTGATCGTAGATCTAATAATTGTCACGAGTGTTTCAGCAGCTAAGTTGGGATCTAAGGCTTCTGTAACTGAACTAAAGTCAGTATTAGAGATAACAAACATATTAATTTCTGCTGCGAATATACATGAACATCTTTACAAACTCCTACATTTATAGCTTTAGTCTGTCAAGTTTTCAAATACAAGATATAATTAAAAATCTATTGTGCCTGGATACCGGTGTGCCGATGCGACTCAATAGAATATTTTAACATAAAACACATAAAAAGAATAGCATAGTCAGTTTTTGCGATCGCCAATTGTCTACAACACGTTAGATAACACTATCTTTTTTATTGTTACATGACATCGTGTATACGAGGTTTTAATGCGAGAATTTTTACTGTGAAAATATTTTACTTTGAGAACAGTGCGTATGAAAACTGGCCAGTTTTCATTGTGGCGGTGGACCGCGACAAGAATCTTGTAAAGGGAAATGTGTAAAACGGCCTTTGTCCTTTACAAAGTATAGCGGTTTTTGTGTAACATATTTCACCCTGTAAATAACGAAAAAAGCTGCGACGTATTTAATTTTAAAGAAGATTTAAAATGTAAGTAAATGTACTGTTAAAAGTCTGAATAAGTACATAGTGAGTTGGAATTGCCACTGTTTTACATTGATTTACATTTTAAATCTGCTTGAAGTAGTAGAATGATATTAATTTTTAACCTTGGCAACTGGCTTTGCGATTTAATTTACAAAACTAAAATTCAAGGTATTTTAATATCTGATTTTAACTGATATAACCTCTATTCATCAATGATTAGACGCCAGAGAGCATGCATGGTTTCACTAAATTAAATTTATTCGAGAGTTAGATTCGAATGCGATAATTGTTGATTGATTATGTAGGTATTAGCAATATGTTATCGTAACCTAATGCGCTGTTAATATAGGCACGGAAAGATGGAATAATTTAAAAATACTTTTCATACCAAATCATTCGCTACAACACAACGTTAATCACTACAATAATTGCGATTCTAATTCCATCGTCATTCGAATAATAAATTAGTGATAAAGAAAACATCATACGAATGCACGATCGAATAATTTATGAAACATTCGATATTTCTAAAAATGTTAATTTACTTAGATACTTACTTATTTAACAAATGTAATCCGCTGTACAGCAACATTCACGACTTCATCTAAACGTCTATTTACACCAGTGTCAATTACCACGACTGAACACTGTCAGCCAAAATACAGGCTTTTGCCTAGTTTGGTAACAGTCTCAGTACCTTTTCAGAAATACATACTTGTATAGTTAGTGTTTAATAACCCACAGTGAATGTATGTATACTCTTTTTGTGCCAATAAACATTTTTATTTTTATTTTTTATATTTTATTCTTTTAATTACCACGCGCCTTGCTTGATACTTGATAGCTCAAGTTCATACAAAATTGATTTGTTTTCCTATTCAAGTTTAAGTGAGATTTATTTACTCTATTTGTCGTTCAAGCCCGCACTATCACCGCCAATCTAGCCATTCTTCGTCCTATCAATTCCACCTCAGCCAAATTGATTATGGGACCCACTACCACGATATTTCATTCACTTTGTTGAAATCACAACATTTCTCTTGCGAGTCAACGAATTCTCTTTGTGACTTCAGTCGAAAGAAAGTATTGGAAAGTTTTCTGATCGTAATTTTTTAAAGTAATTATACGTTGTGAGGATCTGATACTTGTTGTTTGTAGTTCTGGTTTTATAAACTGGTTTGTGTCATCAGGTGTGTAGCGGAAATTAATTCTTGATTAGACGCGTAACTCTGTGTGATATGTGATAATTGTCATATGCCAGATGGTTGTGTTGTCAGCCTCATTAGTATTAATGATACCATTTGTACATATATACGTTACTACGTTAAGAACAAGTATTATAACATAATATATACCTAAATACATTTTATCGCTAAATTTGTATAACTAGTCTAGATATAAAATACAATACTTTAGTATTGTAAATTTATTACTCCTCGATTTCAGGTAAAACAGTGTTTTTTGTTTGTTTGGTGGTTTAGCAATCTGGAAATGTCAACGATAGAAGGGACTAAGAACGAAGCTAAAAAAGCTCTAATTAGCTGGGTTATGATACTTACCTTTGGTGAAACGGAAGCACTGCTCCAACATTTAAAATAAAACACATTAGCACACATCACAAACTTCCATCTACAGTCCCCTTTACGCAAACAATCACTTACACACACACACACACACACACACGCGCACACACACACACACACGCACACACACACACACACACACACACACACACACACACATACACACACACACACACACACATACACACACACACACACACACACACACACACGCACATACACACATACACACACAGACATCCACATATTCACACTTACACACACACCCTCAAACACACACACACTGCACTAGCACACAAAGATTGCATGCTTTAATTTATATTAATAGTAATAAAAATGTAAACAAAAAAAGTTTATTACTTTTGTAACGACTTTTAGTTCCGAAATAATTTTTTTTTATTGCGACTAATTGTTTTCTGTCTTTTAAATAGGATTTTATTAAATTAAGGACATTACCCGTTATACCTTAAGCATCAAGCTTATTTATCAGAATATTGTGATCAATATAATCAAATGCTTGTGTCATATCACAATATACAGCAGAAATCAATATTAATAATAATAATATTCTACCACATACACACAACACCATCTAGCCCAAACTAAGCAGAGCTTGTACTATGGGTCCTAGACAATGGATAAACATACATAGATACTTTTTTTTTTGTAAATTCATACATATTATACATAGAAACACCCAGACCAAGACAAACATCCATGTTCATGCACACAAATGTTTGACTTGCGCGGGAATCGAACCCGCGACCTCAGGCGTGGCAGTCAGTTACACTAACCACTACGCCATCGAGGCCGACAATATATTCTATTATCAACGCTAGTCATTACTATATTTAAAAAGTCATAAATAGCCATGTTTATGTTTTTTTCTTTACGAAAGCTTTTCTGTTCCTCACATAAAATTTTGTTTAATTCAAGATATGTATATTATATATTATATTATATATATATTATTATAAATATAATTTTCAAATATTTTTGAAAAATTGGCAGTTGTGAGATTTGTCTGTAATTTTGCATAAGGTCCTTATTATCTTTTTTATGTAGCGGGTTAACAATAGAAGTCTTAAGTCGTTCAGGAAATACACCATGGCTAATGCAGAGGTTTAAGATATAGCTAAGGTGGTCACATATTAAGTCTACTACAAATTTTAAGATTTTTGTATAGATTACGTCATTGCCTACACTGTTTTTATTTTTCAAATCTTTAATAATTTTAAAAATATCATTCGTGTACCGGCAACCATAAATATTGAATTTAAATTGTTAACTATATTCCTAGTAGATTGTTTTTCCACGCTCAGAAATTGGTATAATTTTGTCTACAAAGTAATCATTGAATTGATTGCAACGACCACCAAAGGCTGCCCTCAGGGTGGAGTACTCTCACCACTCTTATGGTGCTTGGTGGTTAATTCACTCTTAGAACAACTCAACAAAGGTCCGTACTTAACGGTCGGATATGCGGATGACTTGGTGATACTCGTCAATGGAAAATTTCCGAGTACAGTATCCAGTCTCATGCAGAGGGCCCTGATTATGGTAGAAAAATGGTGCAGTAGTAACCATTTATCGATCAACCCAGGGAAAACTACTGTTGTGCCGTTTACTAGGAAGAGGGATCTGACAGTGTTGGGAACTCTATCCATGTATGGTACACAGCTAAAATGGTCCACGGAGGTGAAGTATCTAGGCATGATCCTGGATAGCACGCTAACGTGGAAACCTCATGTAGACAAAGCCATAGTGAAGGCCCAGCGGGTCTTCGGCATGATTCGTTCTACTTATGGGAAGACCTGGGGCCTGAAGCCCAAAGTCATCAAGTGGCTATACACGATGGTGATAAGACCCATACTCACATATGGAAGCATTGTCTGGTGGCCAAGAACTAAACTAGCAACATGCAGGAAAGCGCTGTCTAAGGTGCAGCGATTGGCCTGCATGGCTATAACAGGGGCGTTCCCGTCTACGCCAACGGCTGCGCTAGAGATCCTGCTGGACCTAACGCCGCTACACATTGTTGTCGAGTTGGAGGCGTTGAAGGCGCTACATAGACTGTCTATGCATGGGCTGTGGAGCGTCAACATGCCGGTAACTCGACACACAAAACTGGAGATTTCAAAGGATCTCAAAGAGATTATGAGCATGGGATGCGACAAAATGCAACCAATGCACATATTCAAAAAGAATTTTAAAATTAAGGTCCCCACAAGGTACAAATGGAGACAAGGTCTACAATCCCCTAACAAGGGTTGTCTCATTTGGAACATCGATGGTTCCAAAATGGAATTAGGATCAGGCGCTGGTATTTATGCCAACGACTGTAAGGTGAGCCAAAGCATGGGCAAATATGCAACGGTCTTCCAGGCGGAAACCTATGCTATAATTGCATACGCGCAGGAGAATATCAACAAAAATGTCACTGACAAGACTGTTTATATTCTCAGTGATAGTCAAGCTGCTCTTAAGGCTCTGAACTCCTGTAGGGTGGATTCCGGACTGATCCTGAACTGTGTTAAAGCCCTTAACAAACTTGGCAGGAAAAACACAGTCAGGCTGGTGTGGGTTCCGGGGCATGCAGGTGTGCAGGGTAATGAGGAGGCTGACGAATTAGCCAGGAAGGGCTCGGAGCAACTATTTGTTGGCCCCGAGCCATTTGTAGGACTCTCAGTACCGTCAAGGCAGCTATGAATGCACATGGCAATGATAAACACAGGCGGGAGTGGGTGGCCCTTAGGGGTCTGGAACACTCCAAGAAATTCATTGCAAACAGAGCCACGGGCTTCACCCGGAAATTCTGCGGGTACAACAAGGGCCAAATACGCCTGCTCACAGGAGCGTTTACTGGTCACTTTGGCACCAATGACTTCCTGTGCAGATTGAGTTTGGCAAACAATTTGATCTGCAGAGCCTGTGGTGAACGGGACGAGTCCATATTACACCTACTGTATGAATGTGACGCGTTGGCTGGACTAAGGATGGGTCTGATGAGGTTGGCATATCCGAACCCTGAAGACTTCAGGCTTCTCCCTCTGGAGTGTACGCTGCGATTGATGCAGTACATTCATAGGGAGATAGCTAAGGGATAGATCTCGGGGCCGACACAAAAGATCCCACTGGGTCGAAGTGTCTCCGGTCTACATTGACTGGCCCCCGTAACAAGATAAGATAAGATAAGATAATCATTGTATTTATTCGCTATGATTTGTGGCTCATGCAAAGTTTTGTCATTAATGACAATTTTATTTATAATATGGTTAAGGACATTTATTTTTGAAGAATTTAGTATTTGCCACATGGTTTTACTTTTATTGATAGAATTTTTGATACTGTATATATTTTGAGAACGTTTAGTTAGGTTTATATTTTTTTTTAAACATTTGGTGTGTCTATTGTACTTTAATTTATTACTAAGTGTAGGATTAAGTCTAGCTTGCCATAACAATTCTCTTTTTCTTAAAGTATATAGTTTAACTCGAGATATCCACTTACATTTTTTATTCACTCTTATAGTAACAACTTTAAGTGGGAAATATAAGTAATAAAATAATTTGAATGTTGAAAAAAAGGGGTTATATGCTTTGTTTGGGCTATTACATTCATAAACCTCAGAAAAAGTTAACTGCATTTGCGGTTCCCCAGCGCCTGAGTCACTGAAATGCGGTCGTCTCGTGGTCGTGTGCAACATTTTCTCCCAGAAACTTGCCTTCTCTGAACGGAACCTATCTCTTGGTATCGAGTCCAGGTTCTTTGGACGGTTGAACGACTCACGTTTACCCGCTGTGAGACGTAACGTTGGCGACACCCCTCTTCCAGCAGCGCTATAATTTTATCAGCTCTTATTGCTTTTTCTGCACTTAGAATAAACACAATGATATCTGTTTTAAGTCACAATAAGGCGGGATTATGCGACAAATATAAATTATTCTACTAAAAATAACGAGACGTTAGTTTTAGTTGCCTGATAACCTTTAAACCGCAAATCCGCGAAAAGTAAGTTAAAATTCACAAACTGAAAAAGGGGTTATTTTAAAAAAAAAAGTTTCGAATTTGGTATTAACTTTTTTTCATACCCAGATTCTTTATTAAGTGCCAGTAACATAGTATGGCTATTAAAACCTCTTTAGGACTAAATTCTTACCAATAATGTAGAAAAATCAAAACCACCCGTTTTTTTGCAAAGGAGATTATATACATATGTATATTTTGAGACTAAGGCAGAGATTATAGAAAAGCTAAGGCAAATAGAAAATAACTCGTTCTAATACAATTTATATAGCTGATATAAATATATATATTTTTAATTTGCATTTTCATGGCCATTTTGACTTACCCTACCTGCTATTTGCTATGTTTGGTGACTTCGTATAAATGTACAGAAAAGCATTTAACCGAAAACGTGTTTTTATAATCTCTAGAAGTTTCAGAAGTTTGTTACGATTAGCATTTAATATTATTCAACGTTAACATTGTAAAATGTTCTCAGCTTTAGTTTTCTCAATTTCCATCTCATCCCGCCGCTGCCGAGTGGACAAAAATCAACATTTTCCATCAACGGGTTTCGCTTTACAAGCAAAAGCTAGTTTACGGAACCTGTTACACTAACTTTGTTCTGTTCTAGAGTTCAAGATGGCGCACCCAACTTTGTAAAATATTATGTGTATCATTTTATTATTATGCAATTATTTATAGGGTAAACGTTTATTAAATATTAAGGATGTTTTGTGTAGTGTAGTGAGTTTTAGTTTAGTTTTTGTTTGTTTTAAACTTTAAGTGAAAATGACCAATTCGTGACGCATTGACGATCGTGTAGATTGATCCAAGAGGTTAAGACATGCTCATAGATGATCGGTGACTATTTATAAAAACGTCTCATTTTCTCTTTTTCGTCTCATTCTTCTTTTCTCTTTTACCCATAGTACAAAATTCTCATAGCAACTGTCTAAAATTAGAAGATTGTTATTCCTTTGCGTTGCAGCTGTAAGTTGCTCCATAGCAAGAAATATATTCAGCTAGATAGCCTACCCCAAAATATTTGAATATAACAAGGCTAGAAATCCTCCTATCACTTGAATAAAAAAAGTTAAGAGAAATATTAAAAGAAGTTGCGATGTAGTCGCAGTTTTTAGCTACGCTGGCAAACTTTGGCTGAAAATGCTCCTTACTCTGACGAGGATCATTAACTTATAAAAATCGTATCGTTATTACTGTTGATTTAGTATATAGAAGTAAGAAATTTCGTCGTTGGACAATTCAGTATGTCCTTGGTTACAGTTGTTTTTAACTACGTTTGGTTCGTATATACTACAGCGTAATTAATGACAAAACAGAAAAGCCTTTAAGACTGCGCCGAGCGAAATGTGCCAAAACAGGCGGTCACAGTTAACTTGATAAAATCAACACTTTTTGTTTGATACAAATATAAAATATATATTTACCATAACAATGACTGTGTTTAAATTACACCGTGTAAAAAAATTTAAAATAATTAATATTTTCGCCTACAAAATTACGTAAATTGCATGAAAAATGAAATAACGTAAGCTCGTGTTATGTGATTTTTAGAGTATAACAATAGAAATCTATCCTATTTTACAGCTTAAACGAAACATAAATAGTTATGTTACAATTTGTCCGCCCCAAATATTTAAGTTATTGGTTGACAATAAAGATACATATTTATCAAAAAAGCACTTCAAATTCTCCACACAATTTTACTATGGCGGCCGCGCGCCGATTCGAATATCGAGCTCTATCATTCAGTTCAACCGCGTCTCACGCTCGGCGCAGTCTTAAGAATATAATACACAGATATATTCATTCTGATTTTCCTTCACTATTCAAATAAGAAAAATAGACGCAAAACAACAAAAAAGCCTAATAATATAATCATCCATGAAAGTATCACGCACAATGAAGAATATCTCTAAACATAATATAGCCGTGGGTTCCCATAGACTCTGTGGTATAATGAGAACCGTCCAATCCCGCATATTTCCCTTGGCGCGTCTCATTCGCGTCGTTCACTCGTTCCTGAACGAACATGGCGAGTTAGCGTTATGTCGGCCATTTTGCATAAAAGACGTTACTTGTATTGCTACCCACATTACACGTATTGTAGTGCTTGGGCTAGTGGGAAATGCAAGTTATGAGGTAAGTTAAGAAAACTGACTCACTAACTTGTTGTTGGGAAGATTACACTGGGAACGGATGTGGGGATTTGAAATGGTATAGGGTTAACAATAAACAAAATGTATCCTTTTATTTGAAGACTAGCTTTTGTCCGCGGCTTCACTCACGTAAAAGTAAGTCGGGTTAGGTTATGTTAGTAACAATAAAAAAAAAATATATATATATCCTTTAAAAAAGTGAAAGAATTATTAAAATCTTTTGATTAGTTTTATGTTAAATAGTTACAAACAAACAAAAAATCAAATCTTTCCTTTTTAGAGTTCGAAAAAATTCTTATACTACAGCTTTTTCCGTCCGCCCGTCCGTCTGTCTGTTATACAACTTTCAACTCAAGAACCGTAAGAGCTAGAGACTCGCGGTCAAAGTCATTCGACTCAGCATAGTCGATATACCCCGAAATGACTATGAACTTTGACCTCTGACCTCACGGTGGTCACGTGGTATTACTTGAACCATTTTTTCGAACTCTATGATTTACGGCAATTCATTGCCGATTATCACTTGTTATACATATAAATGTAGATTTGCTTACTTCCACGGCTAGCGCAGTGATAGTGGATGCCTAGCCACTGTCACTGCACCGAGTGTTTTGGTTTTGGTCCCTACACGGAACAAAAAAATTGTGTGCTCCATAAATAGTTGTTCTTAGTCTGGGTGTTCTGTGTCCGTTATTTGAATGTTTGTAAAGTTCCTTGCGTCACAGCAACGACTTTAAAGGAGATGTCTTTTAAAAAAGAAAAGTAAAATAACGGAATGAGGTTGTGTGATATTCTAATTACAAGTAAAACATTAATGTTTCCCGTAATAATGAGGCTGATAATTTGACAAAATCACTTTCATATATCAAACGCACAAGTCGATTAAGTTAGGCAGATACCGTTATTAACTTTAATTTAAATACAGGTTATCACTAAATACAAGTTCACCGTTATTGCTCGGTTTTATAACTGTACCGTATTTGAGACACTAGTATACCTACTTGATTTTTATTTATATGAAGTCTGTCAAGTCTTAATAAAATATCCCAGACATATTTAACAATCTATTGTGTCTGGCCATCGGTGTGCCGCTGCGACTTAATAGATTAATAATCGTCGTCGAAAGTCAGGAGAAGAGTAATTGTTTATTATGATATACAAAGTAAGTATATACAATCGTAGAGACGTTCGTGTAAACACACTTTCGCGTAAACGCGACGGCCTCGATGGCGTAGTGGTTATTGTAACCGACTGCTACGCCTGAGGTCGCGGGTTCGATTCCCGCACAAGTCAAACATGTAGGTACTTAAAAAAGAAAAAGTATATGTATATGTTTATCCATTGTCTAATACCCTTAGTACAAGCTCTGTTTAGTTTTGGCAAGATGGTGTTGTGTGTATGTGATAGAATAGAATATTATTATAGAATATTACTTTCAACACCACCGTAAATATATTCTTCGTTTATTAAAAACTAAATTGTGCCATCAATCACGACTACAGCTTCAAATAAAAGAAATTCTTGACGACGATAATTTTGTTATTCTTACAAAAAAGAAAACAATTTTATAAAGAATTTGTTTTGAAAGACATTGTTAATCCTTTTAAAAAAGACTAGCTTTTGCTCGCGGCTACGCTCGCGTAAACGTAGGTTGGGTTAGGTGTAACAGTACCTTTTTCAAAAATAAAATATTTCCTTTGTCACACAGTGATAACGTCACTTTCTAATGGTAAAATATTTTTTAAATCGGTTGGATAGTTTTTCATTTAAATCATTACAAACGATCAAACAAAAAATCAAGTGTTTCCTTTTTATAATATAAGTATAGATAAAACAACTTGGCTTTTGACGGGCATTCGAAAATAGGCTTAGTACTAGGTTTTTGTAGCACGAAGTCTGGTTCTGTGCCCAGTTGACTGCAATGAGTTGGTTAGGCTGTAGACAGCCCCTGGACACCTTCAGGGATATACAAATGTGAGTATACGTGTAATAAATATTTGTTTATTAAAAAGTATGTAGTTTATTATACTACTAAAAGGGAAAATTTTAATTCACGCATAACTGCCTGTTGGTTTTATATAATATTGTCTTCATGTAAATCCTTTCCAATATTATAAATGCGAATGTTAGTTTGTTTATTTGTTACACTTTCACGCCTTAACTGCTGGACCGATTATCATGAAATTTCGCATACGCGTTGTCAGTAAGAAGAAAAGGACTGGTACTAACCTAACTTACCTAACCTGTCTACATTTACAGCAAGAGAACCCTGGGGGAAAATCTAGTAAACATATAAATTCGTAATCAGGTCAGCTCGCCTACCATAGTTCAGTGAATTTTCTTACGAAATAATAAAACTTTATTTATATACTTCCTGTTTTTATTCCACGCATAAGTTTCACGAAACATTTCTTAGGCAAGCCAATTATTTTGCGAAAGATATAAAGGAAAAACAATTTTTCTTGTACATATAATTTATCTTCTTTAAATATGTATGAACGTAACTATGTGAAAATAAATTTTTTTAAAAAATTTGTATAATATGATATAGGTGAAAAGTTTGTATTTTTCAATGTCCTGATCTCAGTAAACATCAGACAGATTAATTTGTTTTTGTGCTAATCGGGTTATTTACCGCAAATGCAATGTGATTAAGAAAAGCGCAAATTATTTGTATACTATAAATTTGCGCTTCAAATTCAAAGTCAATTTTATAAATTTTGTATTAGCGCTTATTACGATTGATCTGAGGTTACGCCTTCGATTAATAGGTTGGAAAATATACATTTCAAGTTTAGCTTTGTCTGGTAGTCACCAATAGGCCCTTCCTTTACTATCTGGGACGATAAACAATACCTACCCCATCGCTAACACAAAGGTGTATATCCTTCAATACAAATAAACTTAGGTACGTATTAAAAACCTCGTGAAATGTGGCTATACATATTAAATACAGGCGTAACGAATAACTAAGCCAATTTCCTTCTAATAAATTCGAATAACATTTCTCTCAACTTAAGATCCGAACCTGTTACCCCACAATGTTATTTCTTTGAATGCAATTAAACATGTTCACTTTTATCAGTTATACTCGGAAAAATGCTCATCATAAAACCTTATCGTCGGTATGTTCCCAGAAGCTCGTTTCTCACATGTTTAAATTTAGAATACCTGTATGCTAGCAAATTGACATTAACATTCTTAATAGATGGACTCTGTAAATATAAACTGCCTTATCAAGTTAAACTGGACGTGTATTTAAAGATCCTTGAGAAAGGCATGAGATAGCAATGCACAGTGTTGTATTGAAATAAGAAGGTAACATCAGTTAAGGAGACAAAAAAGTTCCGCGTCGAAATTCGAAAACCTACGGTCTTATATGCTTTTTGAGGCACGTAGGTGTGCAACACCGTTCATTTCCAAACTACGCACTTCTATTAAGAGTTTCATGACAGAAAATATGAATATAATTTTTTTCTTTACTCGACCTCGGGTCTATTGCCAGACCTCATGCAGTGCAGTCGCATTTACTACCACTACAACCTACTGCGCCTCCGTGGCGTTCGAAAAGGACAGACCTAATTATGGACATTAATATATTTTATTATCTTCTTCTCTCTTAGCCTTTATTATTCCCAAGTCACTTGGGGTCGGCTTTTCTAGTCTAACCGGATTTGACTGGATATCAGTTTTTACACGGAGCGGCTGCCACCTGACCTCCGCAACCCGAAGGCAAACGATACCCTAAGGCTAGACCAGTGTCAGGATATTAAAGGGAACTGACTTTCCCAATAACGACTGCCATAGATGTTCATGGCAGCCGGGACCGACGGCTTAACGTGCTCTCCGAGGCACGGCGCAGGCGATAATTGTCAATCAATACGCACATAATTTCGAAAAGTCATATACTTTCTGGTAGTCAGAGGTGCGCGACGTGGGTTCGAATCCGAGACCCTCTGCATTGCAGTCTGTTGGTCTCCCCACTGAGCTATCGCTGCATACTACCTGCTACCGAGTATAACCTATTTTTCTATCTCCAAATTCTATCCAAGAGAAATCCATAATGATATTGCTGAATAAATAAATAGAAAGATCACGTAAATGAGTCTGGCACATATCACGTAGCGTAGTCGTGACTTTTTTTCACGTGACAATTTTGTCACAGCCATTAATTAAGCTCACGGTTTCGTTCTCTTAAATAATTTGAGAAATTATTACGTGACTAGACTGGAAACTTTTTCTAACCTAAATTACGGCTGAAAGTCATGTGTGACCCTAATGTGACACTGGAATATATTTTTGGACGTAAGGTAGTAACTGGCAAGTAGCTCGAGGTCGCAATGGTAATGAATGAGACTGTTGAGTATGAGAACTCGGGTTCAGTTCTCAGACACAGTGGTGTTGAGTATTCATGTGACGAATTTCTCAGTAACAGTAGCAGGAGGCAATAGGCTCTTTCTCTATTAAGACCTGATTATATAGCTGGCGAAATGTGGACTTTATACAACTCGTCGGGGATATACGTGTCAGACTATATATATGATTTGGTGTTTGTTATTCAATGAAGCGTACGCATTGAGTGCAACCATTTTCTGGAATAGCTAGTTGGTTCCTTTTTAGAGTTACTTATACAACAGCTTTGTCCCTCCGTCTGTCCGTCTGTCTGTTATACAACTTAATAAATATATTATATATTCAACTCAAGAACCGTAAGAGCTAGCTCTTACGGTTCTTGAGTTGAATGAGTCGATATATCCCGAAATTACTATGACCTTTGATTTCTGACCACAAGGTCACGTGGCATGACGTGACCTTTGTATATTACTTGAACCATTTTCTCGAACTCTACGTTTTACGGCAATTCAATGCCGATTTTGACTTGTTAATAATTGCTGAACAGCCATCAATACTTATTCTGTGATTATCTAAGTTGCTATATTATTATAGACCTTTTTGTCAAAGCCAGTTAGTTAGTTTTAACTGCACGAATGGCGTAGTGGTTTAAGTGGTCGCCTCGCCATTGCCACTGCGGTGAGTGTTGTAGGTTCGACTCCCACACAGGACTAAAATTTATGTCCGTGTGTTAAACCGAGTTTCGATGTTCTTTATATCCGTTGTTTGAATGTTTATACAGCGCGCTATGGGAAAGACAAATAATGCGGCCTTGTTTTAAAAAAAACAGTTACATGGCATATTTGAAATGTATCTATTGATTACTGTCAGTGGTGCTACTTGAAAAGATATTTACAAAATTAATAAACTTAAAGCCGAAAATCAATTAGTGAAACAAAGGTTTTTGTGTGTCGTTGTTTCTGTGAAAACGTCAAATTTCTCTATGATTTTCAGGATTCTCGTTAGTCCACCAGGCCTCACACTTCGAAGAAATCTTAATAGGAAATTCTGAGAATCCGAGCTTATCGTTCAATAATGGTCCGATTGTACCATCTGACCCAAGTTATATTTACGAGATATACAGGTAAAACTGTGTAGATCGTGTCGGGTATAGCGTTTGATTCTACGAACTCAGCCGCTGCTTATTGAACTGTGTTCGAGTACCTACTGAAATAGTAAACTGCAGCTCCACATGTTGTGATGCATTCAATCTGTTCGTAAACGGCGATGGATATGTATTGGATGGTTTTCGTATTGTGATATAACGCACACATACATACGAGGATTCTGTGTGTGTAGTTATAGTTATTTGCTTTTTGGTATATTGAATTTTGTTTTGGTCAATGTGTGTGGTAGCGGATGCCAGTAGTATTTTAAGGTTTCGATTATACGTTTTAAATGACGAATTCATTTTATGAATTTGTCAAATAATTTGGCTTTTAGTGCGACAGTGATCATCCGTCAAGCAGATTAGATTGTTTTTCAATTATGTATGGCATTTCAGCAATAATCAGGTAAGTATATAAAAAAACTGTTATTTTGGGTTTGATAATACATTAAATCTGTTTGGTATTTATCAGTAAATATAAATTAATTCATACTGCTGAATTATTTAGACTTATAAATGACTTGTGTAGAAATAAATAATGTAGAACAAATGCGAAATAAAAAACGTCGTCTATATTATTTTATTTATTTTTATTTTATTTCTATATTCAATTCATTTACCTTTGGACTCTTTACATTAAAAATAAAAATTTACGCTCGCCATATACTACGGAAACAACATACACAGAATACCCAGCCTCAAAACAATAGACTATGTGTCCAACATATAAAGTTTTATATCGTACGGTGATAAAATACTCAGCACATTATGTACCAGTGACGAGACGCTAAGAACTACGACACCTATATAGCCACGTTTTGTATACGAAAACAACATTTAATATTGCTACTTTCATCTCTAGTTAATGGAAACTGTAGCGCCGAGAGTCCTCTTTAAGATGCCCCAACTACAGAAGCCACAAACTAAAGCGTTCCATAAAATATGAGATATAAATTAAGATCCACTATGAACAAGGAATGAGGTACCGCAGTCTTACACTTTGTCCACGAAGCAGTGCCGGGGGCGCTACAATCTCCACTGTTTAAAATATTCAGTTTCATAATGAAAACGTTACTTAAAGGAGATTATATTTAGTAATGCTGTTTCTCATTAATTATACCTCTTTTTAACGTTTGTTATATTTCTTTGACTGTCTTGGTAGCGATGCGGTAGTTTATGTGGTATTTAGCTGGGCAAGTGATATTTGGATATTTGTTAAGATGTGTTCTTTAGCAGCACAGAGTCGGACACTTAGGCAATAATCTCGTTTCATAATACGTGGCAACTAAGACGGTAACTGGCGAAATTATGGGTGTAATACATTATCACACATCCACCATTTCTAAGTTATGTGCTTTGAATCCAGACACAACTTCAGGCTAATCAGAATTATGCCTGAAATTCATAAATACACTTGCGTTTATTACAGCAACAATGCCTAACAAAATATTAAAAAGTAAATATTATGGTCGCAAGCCAAAGCGAAAATTGAATCTGGCAAAAGTTCTTAACTGTGCTAACTCCTGGAGTGTATCGCAATGTCTTGAGAGAATACGTTACTGTATGAAGTCACCGTTATATCAGCAAACCATTATTCTTAGAAATATTACGATCATTTCTACATGAAGTAACAAAGTTTTAACAAGATTAGTCTCTGGAGTCTACTGGGGCGGAATGAACGCAATTTGTAACAAATTACAACTTAACAACAGTTTGTCTTTATTTCTATCATTTCCGCTTTATTATTATATAATAACATGAAATATGAACATTAATTTCTATAGAAGAAGTAAGTTTATTATAATTAGAATTTATTTTAAACCAGCTAATGCTCGGCGTCTGTTGTAATGCCTTTGTCAAAATTTAGGTATAACAACTCACTAAGGTTTTATCGCATTTGTATGAATGTATATACTCGTACTTTACAAACAAACTGTCTATGAGACTAGCTGTACTCGCGACTTCATACGCATCACATCTTTCTAACTTTTAAAGTTACTTATAGTTAATTAAAACGATATATAATTACTAGCTCATATGGATCAGTAAAAAGCTTTGCGTACGTTCTCTTGCATAATGACAGACGTATGTCTGGTATATTTTACTACGTATTATTTTACTTCATTTATCCGCAAACATATCACATTCAGGATTGGTAGTAAGGAATGCGTTGAATGACGCAGCTTTAGTGATAGCTTTGGATGAAGGCTGCATGAATAGATAGGCAGTGGCTCTGACGGGGTTAGATGTATTTATCGGGTACAAATAGCCGACGCAGAAGGTTATAGAGCTCGAGACTCTCGATGGGGACACAATTGTAAATTGTCATAATTTTTATGAATGACAATCCAAATTAATATACATATAGAGAATCAATGTTTTTTTTATAATTGACTATAGTATAAGTATAATTGATAATAATTTTCTTTATATTCTTTCTAAGTAGAAAGAATAAAAAGAAAATTATTATCAAACAAAATTCAATGAGGCTCGTATAAATGAACACTTAGAAAGAAGCTGGCACATGTTCACTCTGATCAATATTGAGACATCTGTTATTAAAAAGGCAGGGTTGCTATAAATCACTAAATTAAACTACCAACTTGTACGAAAGAGCAGATATTATAGAGACGAAAGAGACGAGTCAGTCACTTACACCTCTTAAAAACAGCCGTGAGTTTAGTATTAAAGATAAATCTAAATTCTCTTCAACATTTAGTTCTGCTTAAACTAAGCTTAAAAGTATTTAAATCCATTTGATTTTTTGAATTCAGTTGATTGATTAAAATAAATATCAAAACTATTTTAAAATTCTATGTAACTGTATCAACAAAAACTTATTGATGTTAATGTATTGATGGGATTAAAATAGTGTGTTTTTGTTTTAAACAAAAAGTTTCACTGAAAGTATTTTCAGATTGAAAGGCATTTTTAGGTTAGGGCAGTGTCGTACCACTATAAATAAAAATAACTACCTACATACAAATGTACTGCAATGCGACTGCAGGGATGGTGTTGTGGTTTAATGGTCACTGCCACTGCACCGAGTGTTGTGGGTTCGAATCCCCCATAGAACAACAATTGGTATGATCTGTCGATTGTATCGAGTCGGCTTGAACATAAAAATATGCTTTTGATTTGTCTAAATAGTTAAATGGCTCATTAAAATTTGACGTATTCATATCAAGTTTGGATTTCTATCAGACAACCAAGTAGTTACATCTGACTACCTCTTCAAGAAACAGCCCAACTTGCCTATTTTTAATGAACATCGAGCCATGACAAAAAAGAATCACTCATCTTATTCAGACAATACTTTTCTCAATAAAAGTTTACGAGTAGTTAAAGAGTTAGTTTCGAAATAACATAAAACCAATTGAATTATAACAGACCTGCACATCTACGCAAACAAGCTCGCCGACTTGCTCATAGTTAAGTTCCTACACGATCTATTATTTCATACAGAGCCATAACACTGAAGTGCAAGGATGCTATCATAATAAAAGTTTTACGTCCCATATCCGTCGTAGCATGGCGTCATATCGCCATCGTATGACTTTACACTGGCCGCACCACGGAACAACGAAAACACAAGTAGTGGCATTACCTTATTATAATAATAGTACATCACCTTTGCCTAACCTTTCGTAAATATAATCCTGTATATATGCCTGAATAAACTGCCTCCGTGACGCAGCGCTAGTGAGGTCTCGGGTTCGAATCCCGGGTCAGGCCAACAAAAAGTTATTGCATTTTTCTGTTAAGAAATCTTAATAGTAGCCCGAAGTTAGAAAGTTAGCGGTGTAAGACACCCCTGTGCTTCGGCAAGCACGTAAAGCCGTTGGTCCCGCGCTTGATCTCTCTCCGGTCGTGTCGGATTACCGTCCCATCGGATCATGAAAGTTAGGGAACAGCACTTGTGTTTGCGCACACGCATATGCACTATAATATTTTCAGCGCATATGGCCAGTCTCCGTTAAGTTTAGGCGCCGTGATCAAAAATCGGTCTGGACTCTGGAGGGCTTTTATTTATTATTATTATTTTTTTCTCTTTTATACTCTAATAGGCTTGCGTTTGACCGCGATCTCACCTGATCTTAAGTGTAGATGCAGTCGACGATGGAGCACGCTTGCCTAGAAGATACCTATTCACTCGCGACTTGAATTATGTATATATATTAAAATGCATATATACATACATGGTCTCACGGATATACCCTTAAGGGGTAAGCAGAGATATATTACACCAACAATTCGCCAACTATATCTACACCCACGTAATGGAGCGAACCTATTGTTGCTTACGAGACATAATACCGAACTCCGTGGTACTACTAAGAGTTTCTTGACAAAAGAATTTAAAGACTCTTTGCTCGATTCCGGTTTACGAGTCTCCGTATTAGTGCAGTGTATATAGTTGACTGCTTGAATGGCGTAGTAAGCGACACAACGCTTCCATTAGTGCGCCAAATGTTACGTAGTTGAATCCTACATGACAAAAAATGTACCAAAACACACATTTATACTTTTGTCTGTTTGTCTGTATAAATCGGATTAGCCATCCCTGAACTGGTCGTAGTGTCTGGTAAAAGACTCTCATGAGATTGCATCTGTCAAATCTTGTTCAGCTGCCCAGGATTGTGTCGCGGGCTTCACAACTATAATGCAGTGGCAGTGGCATTAAGAAGTATCCTATATCATTAATACTCCGTGGTATGTGTCGTTTATCTGTTTGTTTGTACATAACTACGAAATAGCTGTGCCAAGTGCCGTGTTGTTCTCGCTTCGTTGCGGTTTTAGTGTGTTTATGGTTTATCTTATTGCTTACAAAACTTCGCACTTGTTTCTTTGTAGTTGTGGATCGTAGATACTATTCTGTTACTATATAAACTAGGATTAAATCTTTACTTTCTCGGTATTGCCTCTCAGTCATTTATTGATGGCTTAAGTTACTTCATTTGACTGTACGGATAGCGTAGTGTTTTTAAGTGGCCGCTTTGCCACTGTCACTGCGCCGAGTGAGGGGGGTTTGATCCCCACACATATATAAAATCTGTGATCCACAAATATGTTTCAAGTCTAGGTGTTTTTGTGTCCGTTGTTTGAAAGTTTTAAAGTTCCCGCGACACAGATAGACGTCTGGCAATGTGTTCGGAGGACAGCAATAGGCTCCTAGATATTATGTGGGTTTTTAAACAAATGTATGTAAGTATATAAACATTTTTATACATACATAGGTGGAGGCAAACAGAGTCACTCACATTTTCACAACATTGATTGTAGGTCCCTCGTAATAGGAGTCGAGCCGAAAACCGAACCATTGCATTTACTAAAGCTCCGCCACCGCGGTATATATTCCAAGGCATACAAAACTTCAATATTGCCATTAACCACGATCTGATTTATTTACAAACTACCATTACACAACTAATGTCTTAACAAAGTATTACAAGTAACTTTGTGTAATAATACATTTGTAGTGAACGAGTGTTACCGTTATTGGTCTATTACGTGTCGTTGTTGCGCTGTTTGTTAATACCGTTAGTGTTAGTGCACATTACACGTGCATTACATGTGCATGTGTAATTGTTATGAGTAGGAAGCTAGAGTCAAGAGAGTTATAGATCAATATAGAAACTATATATTAATAGGCAAAGAGAATTTTTAAAGTTCAGTGTCTGTTTCTTCTCTGTTTGTTTCACGTTTTCTTTTTTTCGGTAGAAGCTACGTACGCTCACCCGTCCGCCTTTTAGTTTTATTAATAAATAAAATGGCAAACATTTATTATCTATATATATTTTTTTAAATGTTGGTAATATGCAAATTAAAATATGATTTCCTCAATTTTTTTAATAATCATTATGGTCTGAATTCAACAACTACACGAATAGTAGTAGGCAATTATAATTCAACTATTAATGCGCTGCTCCTTTTTGGCGTAGCGTAATTATGTAGCCTAAACCTTTCTCAAGAATTGAGTTATCAAATACAAAAAGTATTTTAAAATATATTATGAGTGGTAGTTCTAGAGTTTAGCGTGTTTAAACAAACAAACTTTTCACTTTTATTATATTAGTCTAGATATAGAATGTTGGTAAATTATTCTAATTTGTATGGCATACAAAGTGATATTTTAGCAATATTTATAACATACATGGTTTTGATTAGGTACACCTAATCTACCTCTCTCTCTTTCTTCCTTGCTATGTATTTTCTCCTCCACTTCGCTCTGTCATCGACATCATCGTCAGTAACATTACATTCCCTCTTGTCTTTTAGCACTATATCTTTCCACCTTGTCTTGAGTCTACCTCTAGGTCTTCGATCGACCTGCATCTTGTGTCGCGTGCACCTCGCACGTACTCGTTGCGGATTTTATCGAGCCTGGTTACGCCGCACATCCACCTCAGCATCTTAATTTCAGCAACTTGGATGGTACAACTAATTTACCTATATTACACAAATTAATTTGAATAGTATTATATATTAACATATATTAGTCCGAATTTCAGTTATGGCGGTCAATCTCGACGAAGACCAGCTATTTGTGCAGGAGATTTATATAGATAGTGTAGTCTCTCATAGTCTGATGGGACGGAAATCCGTCACAACTATAACCAATCGATAAAGCGCAGGATCAACGGCTTTATGTGTTTTTCGAAGCGCAGAGATAAAACCACCAAATTCCTAACCCCGGGTTGTTACTAAGATTCTCTAAACAGAAAAGCCTAATAACTTTTTGTCTGCTTGACCTGAAATTTAGATTCGAGACCTTATGATCTACAGCCCCTAATATAAGCCACTAAATCAATGAGCAGTTTTGTAAAAGATAGAGTTTATAGCTACCTCTCATCTGCTTATACAAATTGTATTACATTATCTATAGATGGATATATGACATCTACCTAAAATTTGGCTGATCTATGCTTCTGAATTTAAAAAATATGCTTTCCATTTCCAACCTCAAAACATCAAAAGCCAATTCCTGTATTGCACTCTCCTGTTGTTAGCAGATAGGAATCCAAAACATATCAAAGCAGATATTTGTTATGAAGTTCAACTTGCAAAACTTTAATATGAACAAGAAAAATCTCTCTGTTGTTCTCAAGTGTTTGTACATAGTTCACAGGACTTGTCACTGCATAGTGCGACTTTATCAACTTTTAATAAAGTTATAATAGTATCCGTGTTCTTACATAAATGACTAACTCCGCTTAAAATTCAAAGTGATTTTCGGTTGGTACTAATTGCACCAATTTCAATGTGACTCTTTTTTAGGAGTTGGGGCTCTATCGATTCAACTCTGCAGTAAACCTACCGATATGGCAGTGTCACACCGGTGGCTAGGCACAATAGTATTTTTATAATGTCTGGGAATCCTAAGATTTGACAGATTAAAGTGATATCAGTGTTATATTGGATATATAAAAACTTCCATAACACTGTGCTATTGAAATAGAAGCAATTATGAAAATAAAAGTAATGCCTATATGGCTTATGAGTACATAAACCAGTAAGTCCACCAAACTAAACACATGATAATGTGTTTTGTTTGTTGAACATATTAAACAAATTTAATGCGCTAGTGCGACACCGGTAAGAAAAATAACTTGAAATCTAAAATTGAATAGTTTCATATTAACATTTTTGCATTTAGTACATAGCTAACGACTCCATGTAACCACCAAAGCTAAGTGTGATTGCACCATTGCATTAGCAGGTGACTAATGAATAGGTTAATTAATGTTTAATTGAACTACGAAATGCTTCGATAGCACAGAATGCGATAGCAAATCCAATATTTGTACGTCATTAGCTTTGCAACTAATTAACTTGTTCAACGCGATTCGATGTTTTTAAATAGAACTAAGCATTTGTTTTGTGAACTGGAACGCTTTTTGACACATTCTAAATTCGAATTTATTTAACTTCTGTGTTTGAAAACAGTGCAATATATACTTTTTTATAGGTAATATAATATTTTATATTGTGAAAATATCACATTCTAAGTTTGAATCGTTGTTAGCGACTCTGGCTTGGCCGCTATGTGAATTTTGAACTGTGTTCGAAAAATAAAATGGAAGATTTTAAAATCGAATTCGATTCGCGGCTTTGAATTGAATCTCTTTTAGTGCGAGCTTTTGTGGTCGTGGTGTGGTTGTGAATCGTACACAATTCGATTCTGTTTTACGTAATCAAAATTGTGGTCACACCACTGTGTGACATAGATGAAAGTGCTTGATTAGGCGTGAACTAAGTGATAGCTGTAAGTATATATCGGTTAATAATTTATGTTTTTGTAATCGTTGTAAGCGGGCCAAAATAGTTTTAAATTGCAACTTACATATTTTGGTGTAGTTAAGGCACGTTTGCTTTACATGTATGAAATAGGGTACGAAATATGGTAAAAGCAATGCGTAAAGATAATATGTAATATATATATAGCGACATTGTTGTAAGCCTTTTTATGTTTTCATTTAATATTATGTAACGTTAAAAAGTATAGAAATGGTTTGAGAAATAATTATTGAATAGTATGTGGCAATCCAATATTTTATTCAACAGACCGTTTTTTTATTATCATGGTTTGGAATTATTTACTACAAGTTCTTTTTTAATAAATTAATTGAAGTAAAAACTTGCGCCTTTAAGTGATGTTGGTTCAATGGTGTTAGTTCGCGGCTGCAATTACTTGATGTGATGTTTAAGGATCAATACCTAAATCAGACAAAAGAGTAATAAGTAAAATTTTAGCATAGATGGCAAAATGTGGGTCCAATATTTGACCTAGATACATAAGTGGAAACGCTACGTAAATAAAAAAGTGATTTTAAAATAACTGCGTAAAGCTAATTTGACTACACGGATAGCGCGGTTGAGGTTACCACACCGATGCTGCGCCGAGTATTGTGAATTTGATACTTACATGAGATAAAATATGTGTCTGCGTAAATAGTCGGCCTGGGTGTTCTTTGTGTCTGTTATCTGTTGTCAATGTTAACAAGTACCAGCGACACAGGAATTATACTCAGTACTTACAGGACATTTTTAAATAAAACTAGCGGTCGCCAAATTGTCGAAATTCGACTATAATTAATTGAAATTTTAAGTTTGATCGTTATTAAGGTTTTATTATCTATAACTATACCCTTCATTACCCTACCCCCCCCCCCCCATTTCATTTAGTCACCTACTCCTTATACATATGTAACCATAGTTACGAGATTTCTGCGACATCAGCCGAACAAAGCCGAAATACTACGAACGCGATTCGACTGCTTGTGGCAAATGCATGGTTGTGTGCGTGTATTATTTTTTCATTAATTTAATGTATTTCTAATGCATATTTTATAAAAATATTATGATTCGCCACTCCTTCTCCATATAAACTTTAACTGTGCCAAATTTCATACTCCGTCCGCGCAATTTTCGTAAAAAGGGGTATAAAGTTTTTGCTTTACGTATTAATGTATAGATAACTAAAAGTAAGCGATTAACCTATTGAGTAGCAACGGAACCGACATTAAGTACCGGAGGCCAGCTCCCTTTTCCATTATACGAGACATTCTAACAAGTGACAGGTGGAAACAAAAATATAAACACATTTTTTTAAAAGATCAATTATATCTTTGCTTTTATAACATACTTAAATAAACCGCTTCGAACTTGACCGGCAGACATTTTATCGGTATTTTATACAACTAGAGCGATCGTTTCGTAACAGTTAATACTCATGCAACATACACAAGTAATCGTTTTATGTATTCGTTACTCGAGAACGTAATTATTCGTAACATTATGTAGTATGTAAACACATCATTATAGAACAAAATGTTTCGTCATTCTTCGAAATGATGCGTTAGATATGTAATATACCTACTTGAGCTCTAAGTAATCATGTGAATATTATTTTTTGAATATATTTTTATATTATTATATTTGTTTCTATTCCTGTTTCTGACTGTTTCTAGACATATTCATGAGGTTGATTTTATAGACAATTTTAACTGCACGGTTAGCGAAGTGGTTAAGTGCTCGTCTCGCCACTCTGCTACTGTCACAAGTGCTGTGGGTTTGATTCCCATACAGTACAAAAATGTGTGTGATCTACAAATAGTGCCGAGTTTTCGTGTTCTTTGAACACGTCGTTTCAATGTTTGTTGAAACGTTGTTTATAGTTAGTACTTAAAAAATATAGCCTATGTTACTCGGTGATAATAGGTATAGCTTTTGTAAAAGATTTTTAAATCGGTTGCTTAGCGGTCTTAGTTTTGAGTTAAATCCTTACAAACAAATAAATTATCAAACAAAAAATCAAATCGTTTCCTGTTTATTATATTGTGTAGTATAGATAAAATAAAGAGAAAGCAATATCATTAGTATCCCACTAGGCTATCAGTACATTGAATATATGAAGATAAATCTATGTAAGTATGATAACCACGTCATAATGTATGAGGCGATATGTTACAAGTACACAATACATCGTAAGCTTGCTCGAGTTACAAGGAAACGCTCTTTATCACGATGTAATATTTAATCAGTACAAGTAATAATAATTAACGAATACTTTTATATACGTCTAATTTATAGAAGCACACCAATATACTTCATTTATGTGTAATTGATGTTACGGGGTTTCATGGCATCTCCATATATTCATGCATAGGTACATATACATATAGTCTTACGCTTATATAAAGGAGAGTTAGGTCTAATAACCTCACATTTAATCAGCTATGGTTTATAGGTCCCATGTAAGGGAGCGTGTCAATTGCCAGACATAGATCCACATTAGAATTTCTCTTGTCATTCTCTTGTTATTTAAAAAGACAACTCCCACAATAGGATTAAATCTCGTGTCGCACAGGATTTTACAAACATTCAAATAACGGACACAAAGAACACCTAGACTCGGAACAACCATTTTGCCAACCGTTTGTGGATCACACAAAGTTTTGTCCCGTGTGGGGTTCGAACCTTCAACACTCGGCGCAGTGGCAGTTGTAAGGCGACCACTTAAACCACTACACCATCCGTGCAGACAGATTTCTTGATAGAAAGGCCTAATATTACTTTGCCCAATCCGGGAATTTAACCGAGATCTCATGCACAAAAGTTGCATTCACTACCGAAAAGAAGTTAGTCCGATTTCATTTCTGCAAAGCAGTTCGTCAGTCCGTTCAGTTTTAATTATACCGTAACTGCTATTCTTGTATTCGCCTACTACTGTGCATTAAAAACATCTAACATTGCCAAGTTTATATATGGTTAGTGATATCTTCGGCGTGGAAAGCATCTAACTCACAATATCATAGTTTAGCAATCTGCTAACGATCAGTGACAGCTGCTTTAAGGCCCGGCTCATCAAGCGGTTAGATGGTAGCCAGCACGCCCATCTTACTATGCGATCTCCGTCACAATTACTTTAGTATATTCGATAGCAGACTATGGATTATTTTAAGTTGAACTAAACTTTGACATCACTTTATAGTAGGTACTTAGCTGTTTATATTTATACTAGAATAATACTGTAACGAAACTGTGTGCATCGTAGATATTTTTGAGAAAGTAACTAAAACCAGAATAAAATTTACGGGTGATAGATAATCACTTTTAAAAGATAGATCTTCACAAAAATTTTGAAGTAGCATCCATTTAAAGTCAAAGTCAAAAGTCTTTATTGCCATAAAAATGTGTGAACAATTCTTGGACACGTCAATTAACTGATATATAGGTAAATTAAGATACAATAATCAAGAATAGAAAATAAAATTGTAGCATTGAAAAAAGCCTGTTCGAGGTGTAGAGCTTTCATGAGAAGAACCAGGCAAGAAATTCATGACCATTTTTTTCAATCGCCAATATTTATAAACAATACAATTCAATTTTATATGCGCTGCTGTGTGTAATTGTTACAATATGTAAATAAGATTCAAAAAGTATTGAGTTAATACGCGCTACATATAAGTGATGGCAAAATTAATAGGTTTGTGTTACAGCAGCCAATCTTAACGGAGACTTACCATCTGCGCAGGAGATATTGGGTATAGTGCACAAGTGCAGCGCAAACTCAAGTCTGTATCTGTCTTCTCTAATTCTCATATTCACAAAACGCCAACCCAACACAACCGGAAAGAAATCAGACGCAAGACCAATGGTTTTTTTAGTTACCGACACACAGGGGTATGCGACACCACCTACTGCCAGGCTTCATTTGTAGTATATTTTTGATTAACAAATTATTATAGTCTGGTATTGTCACCTAGAATTGTCTTCGGTTGACCTTACTGTCTAGACAAACGTTTTTTGCCTATACGTGATTATTGGTATATGCCGTGAAGACAAATGTTTGTTTTAATTATTTAATTTATCCTATTTATATTACAAGTGTGAAAGTTTGTTAAGATATTTGGATGTTTGTTACTCGATCACTTGTAAACTGTTAAACGAATCTTTTCACACAGGTAGACCCTTTGACCCTTTGACTTTGACTTACACCTTTAAAGCCATGATGCGTTGCCGACGAAGCCACGCTGGCGAAGCTGCGAGAAGCTAGAAACTAATAAACCGAACATTTAAAAAGTTAGCTTCCAGCTGTTCATAAAATCTATCTCTTGAGCAAGTGTTCTTTATTTATATGTTAGGAGTACTATTCCAATGTTGTTCTATCGTGTATCATTTATTAGTGAATTTGTAACACTCTGTGGCGTGAAACACGAGGCTCTCAAAGGAGCGCAGCGGTGTGTCATACGAGAAGCTCTTGAGAGTAAGTGTCACAACCTCAATAGTTCGGTTTTATTTTAGAGTATAAATACCAATAGAGCACTCCTAACCGAGTATGAACTATAAGTTCGGGTATGAACAGTGCGAAAAATTACACTTGACGTTCATTAGTCACAAATAAGCGCGCGCGTTGAATCTTTCTCCCGCCGGTATTTATTTGAAATTAATGTTTAAGTTGTGAAATGGGCAGTGTTAAGTTGTAAAAATGACTCACAGAAACAGAAAATACAGATTTTAAAGAAATTACTCAAGGCGTGCGCCCTGGCGGGTCAACTTCGCACGTGCTCCCGCGCCTTCCGCTTCACACTTTGCCCGCAATAGGAATAATGTTGCGCCACGCTAAAGTTGATATTACCGTAATTGAAAAAAATATGTGCGATGCCTAACTAAGCAAATCTTTGTATGGTAAGTATGATTATTTCTGTGGGAGTGTAATTTATATGTCATAATATTGTAGAATTCTATAGGATAAGTTTTTACACGACTGCCAAAAAAGGAGTGAACTGTTTTTAGCGTTCATGTATGTACGTAAGTACATATGTATGTATGTGAGTTTCTTTATTCCATCATACTTAAAGCAAAAGAGCGGGTATTATAGTTTGATTGTTTATTATTTTTCAATAAGTACATTTTTGTGTTTTACTAAATTTGTTGCGTGCTGTTATTAACAATATACTTACATGTAGATATAAGAATAAAATATTTATCTATTATGCTCATTGCACACATAACACTTTTAGAACTCAGTTTGATATTTTTTGGGACTCCACTATACCAGCTATCTACTATAGTTCGATTATAATGAATAAATATTATTTAATTAATAAGTACATTCCATTGTCTTTTTAATAAGTTGCGTGCTGTTTTTAAAAATATACTTAGCAATAACAATAAAATACCGAGTACATTAAAATACAATAACAAACAAAATCACAATTGTATAAGAGCATAGTCCAAACTGTACACATACATATGTAAAACATCACACAATAGTAAATGCTGCCATACTAATAGTTGATATGGGTGGTGGTGGTGGGTGTGGATTTAATATTGCTTAAGGACGTCAAAAGGCTCACAGATCTCCTTTCATGGCTTTAATAAAAAACTTTCACGCCTCACTTAAAGTACCCAGGATTCAAAGACAGAGGAAACAGGTGCTCTGGAAATAAGTCCTATATTTTTATAGTACGACAAAGATAAAAGGCATTGAACCATTCAGTTGTATTTTTCTTTTTTTTTATATATTCATAGAATCCGAACTAATATTATAAATGCAAATGTGAAATTTTATTACGCTTTTACGCCTTACCTTTCCGACTAATCATCATGATATTTCGTATACACGTTGTCGAGGGGTACTAAAAATGACATTACCTTTCATCCAGAAAAAAACTGGTTCTCTAGGTTTTGAAGTTTATTGATAAACACTACATTGACGCGAGTGAAGTCGCAGGAAAAATCTAGTTAAGTTATTTTTAACATTTCTGACCTTTTGTTAAATTAAATTGCGTACATAACTAAAATATTTTTATCTCTACATACTTATTGTATATTAAGAATCTAAAATAAACAGAAACTCAAAAATAAAATACATGTCTTTATAATTTCGGTGTTATACTATTCGAGTATCAATGTTCAAAGTTTTTTATTCTAAGTATTTCAGCTTGTCCTCAAGAGATTGACTTTCATATTATTATAATTCGGCTTAGTACAAACAATATGCTATCAAGTAACTTATAAGTAACATTAACTGGTGAATACCTGTCTCTAACAACGTCTAAGTTCCTAATATAGTTTATCTTAAGTCTTCAGTCACGTAACTTAAGTAATCTGTACCTACACATATTATATTCCATGCTTAAGTTTAACTTTAATTAAAAACTTAGTTGAAGTACGTGAAGCATTAGTACTGACTGTGCAATGAGCTTTAGTGATTAATTTTAAATGTAAAACTTATGCTACTTTGCTTTTAGGATTTATATGCGCTGCATATAATTTTAAAATATCAGTTCTGTATACTGTTCCACTATTAGGCAAAGGCCCTTTCTTAAAGACGGGTTAGGCATTACTAATTTTAAATAAAAGTAACATTATTTAGTAGCTGGGTTTAGTAGTTCATTATAATTCCTATAGAACTGGCTAGTTTCAACATAAAAAAACATGTTTTTCATAAAAAGAATCAATCGGTTCCAGTTTGAGCGAGTTGTTGTGACAGAGGTTTGTCCATTGCTTTTATGATCGCGATTATTCGTGTATGTGGTAGAATATTATTATTATTATTATTATTATTAATAAAAGGGAAATACAAAACAGTATCGTACCATTTTCTTCTCTGTTTGTCAGAAGCCTAGCAACTTTTCTTTTTTGTTTAGTAGCCGTGATTTGCAAAATTTATAAAAATAAAATAGACGTGTGTTTCTTTTCACCTTTACATTATATAATTGATTAAATGCATGAAAAGAAAATTTTACAACTGAACTGAAAGTTTTTAGGCATATTGCGCGCACATCGGCGTGTGAGAGTTGGCATAGTTACAGATTTAAATAGAGGACTGATTTAAAAAAAAGGCAACTTTATTTTTTTATTTAATGAATACTAACGAATTTCAACTTCTGGGTGAAGTCTAGTTTATATAATTCATCATTTATAAAACATGACAGTATTCCTATATTACTATTCTGATTTTTATTCGCGACTCTTTAATGCACATGTGACTAAACTGGCACTAAACGAAACTTTATTCTACAAAACCCGTTATTCAATGCTTGGATTTTTATGAAAGTGTGATGCAATATTATCAATTACTGTAACTCGAGCTGCATTTTACAGTTTAACATAACGAGCCTCACCTTATCACTCTGCAAGAGCGTCCTAATGGGTATCAGAATATTAGCGTAATGCCTCGATTTGGCGCCGTCCCAGCATATTTGGCTCTGTTTCGGTACACGCTATATCTACCTACTCACTACCTACTTTAATAGTTATGAAGTTGTATGCACCTTTTGTCACTAACGCTTTGGAAAAAAAGTGGACCGCTGTTGCAGTTTACACTTTTTATTCTAAAGGAGGCTTTTGCTAGTGTGCATGGCAGATAATGTAGAATAAGTTATTTAAATTTCTTTATTGCACAGAGTATGTTTTACAAGTTGTTTAATTACAATAAATAATCTTAGACAAATGTGTGTTGAGCAAGGCAACTTAGAGAACGGAGGAAATCGCAGATATCAAATATATAATAATAATAATAATAATAATAATTTTATTGAAAACCTTGTTACATTTTCACAATAATTATACGATAATGACTACAGTAGTATAAACTGTGTCGTAGCCATTAACGCCCACATCCGAGTATATTTTTAAATAACTAAGGTTAGTAAAGGTACAATTTTATTGTTTGTTTATAATAATTTTGTGCCTATGTTAAGGATGAGAGTAAATGCGTTTGTCGGTGAGTGTATGTGTGTGTCTACGTGTGTATTGTGTATATGCAGATATGTGTGTGAATGTGTGTATCGGTATGTGTAAGTGTGTGTATATGTATGGGAGAAAGATTTATTTGTTATCATGCTATGATGTCCTCACATTGTATATATGTTTGTGAAAGAAGCCACTCTGTTAGTTTACGCTTAGATTTATTATAAGTCAAAGGATAAATTTTAAGCACCCTATTTATCTTATTGTAAAGTTTGGGACTCAGAAAGTAATATTGACGAGATGCCAGAGAAGTCTTGTGTGATTTAAAAGGACAGACTCTGTCGGATCTACGGTTATTTTTAATAAATTCTATGTCATACGGAGTTTCAGTATGCTTACGCAAAATCACCTGCAGTATATATAATTGTCGTACCGTCAGCACCTTGCAGAGATTATAGAGATTAGACGTTGAGAATCTTCTAGGCTTACCAGTCATGACCTTGAGTATACATCTCTGGGCTTTCTCCAGACGCACCATTAACGTTTTATAACTACCACCCCAAGAGGTAATACAATACCCAATAATGGATTGAACTAGCGCATAATACACCATACACACCACATACACCGACAATATAATTTCGTTATTTTTATTAACATTTGATGTGTTAAATTTTATTTTTATTTTTTATTTCGGTGCTTTGGAATTATAATTTATATTATAATTTTAACTAAAATTGGTAATTTATTATTAATATTATTTGTTTTAAAAACTATTAATATTATATTGTTTAAGTAATATTGTACTCTTATTTAATATCATCATCATCATCATCTCAGCCTAAAGACGTCCACTGCTGGACATAGGCCTCCCCCAAGATTTTCCACACAGTCTTGGGCTACCCATATTTAATATATATCATATTAAAAAATATTATGATCTTTGCATAATAGTCCAACATTGTCTCTACTACATCGTAACGAGATGTCCGAAGTGTTATAAGTTATAACTTTTGGCATATCTCTATGCCAGTATATAATAATACGAAAGGTGAAGCGTAAATACCAGTTGCTATACATTGTACGCACCATTTACTGGTTTGCACAGAATTTCGGGAAAAATCCTTGCCAGAGCAACATAGTTGGATGGTTTATTTGTTGCATAGCGACATTGCGTTGTGACCCGCAACGTTGCGCGCAAGATTTGTTGTCTGTCCGAAGCACTGAGTAATGGTCTTTGTTTCAGCTATCTGGCTAACGCGAGCCAATGTAAGATACGAGTGTTGTATTATGTTTGAACAAGAGAACATGAGGTACTAACACTGTTTTTAAATGTGGGATATGTTTGAGGAGTTGGTTACTTTATCAGCTATTAAAATTATGCACTTCATGGAAGCAGACACAAAGGCATGGACAGTGACTTTATTTTATACTATTTGAAGATTCTACGGTTGTACTCACATTGATGTCGTTGATATGTAGACAGCGACAAATTACTCTGCTCATAACTACGGGCCTTCGTTGGGTCCCATACCTGTCGGGTTAACACAAAAAACGTGATGTGAATGCTAAGGTAATGCTTTATGTAAAACTTTATCCTACAAAGGTACGGTGTATATTATATTTAAACTTTAACAGTACATTTTACAATAACGCCACTAAGAGAAGTGAAGATCATGGAAAACAGGGCGATAATAATGTAATCAGATACGTAGCTATTTAAAGAAATATATACCTACATATATTTTTTTAAAAGCTGAATTCTAATGGCTATATATTAAATAAAGAAGTGTCAAATTAATAAAGTCCAGCAACGCCCGTGGATTTATAATTCTTTTGTCAAAAGATTTTACACAAAAATTGTTTTTACAACGAAGAGATAAGTCGGATTTCCTCCACAGAAGTGCTCTCAATAAATCCCCTGTTTTTATTTACCTCAAGATCAAAAGTTTAAGAACTTTGGCGAAAGGATGTTGAAATTTATATTCGGATGTATCAAAAACTGTGTTCGGTGAGATGAGAAGCCGATGATGGCAGTAAGGAAGAAGTTTCGAACAAACTATGCTAGTTTCGGACGCGATCGAACAAACTTTCCACATAAATCGAGCTTCGTTAATAATTTACCCATTCGGAATTCGCACACTGCTCGTTTTCCAGCTAGCGAACACGGAGCAAATTTCCTCTGCTGCATGAAGCATTCTACTCGTGTTTTCAAGGCAAATTATCGCTGTGTTACACAGAATTGTGCACTGTGTGTTATTCAGCACCACTATGCGACGACTCGTTAGCGGTGGAGCGAAGTATCGGAAAATTTTATAACTTATTAATTTATTGTCTGTTGGGACTTTGACAATGTATGGAATGAGAAAATTAGGCGAAATGAACGAATGAATTTTTTATACTGTATTTGTATTATACAAACCGAAGTTTGTATTTTGAATACGTAATATAAACGTTTTGAAAGCGATATCTAAAATTCAGTGAACAACTTTCGTCCATAAAGTTTGACAGTATCACTTAACAAATATACCTTTTCAACTTGCGATTGTTGATTTATAAAGTGATAAGTTTTGACTAGTTTATTTATGAATTTTAAAAAGGTATTTATTTCGCTTGTTAGTAGATAGTTCAATAACAGTTGGTGCAGTCTAGACAATTTGTACAAAGTTTGCAGACAGACGTGTCGATGTGATAAAAATAAATTTTATTGGTCCATGTATTGCAACAATTCGGAACATTGTGCGCTGAAGCTAAACAAATATGTATGTGTTATGCGATGTCGTCAATCACAAGTTTATGAGAACGGCAGCCGGGAATTGCGACAAATGAATATTTTATGACCGTAATAATTTTTTTTTGTAGCGTACATAAATGGCAGTCATAGTTTGAAAGTAATCATTATTCATATAAATGACATTCTGTACTAACGAGTAAGCGCTACTTTGCTTACGTTTTCTAAACTTTTGTTTTACTCTAATATGACTTCCTAAAACATTTTTGAGAAGGACCAAGGGCCCTGAAAATCTTTCAGACAGCCAGTTTAATAATGTTCTATTTAGATAAAATTATACTGCGTCAAAACAGTACTTTTACCCTTAGACAATACACTTTACAGACTAACATAATACTGTCAACTACTTTACTATTTACTTTTACAAGAAGTACACAGACGTGGCCTCATCAAATACCGCCGTGGTCAAAAAATTTGGTTTGTAAATGATACTTTAGAGGCTTAGCTATTCTTTGTGTTCGTTGATACAATATCATGCAAGAATAACATATATAACATTTTTCATATATGTACACAAAAAGGCAAAGGTTAAACAATATAAAACAGATGTATCTGTGTCTCAATACCAAGCTTTTGTACAAATGACATGTGACAAATACCTATGTAACGAAGCAACTAAAGCGCCCGGTAGTCTATGTTATTGTCAGTGCCTTACAATTCACATTATTGGGTTGCGACGGCACCCGGTCTATTTCGACTTCACTTGCTGAAAGGAACGCACGTATAGATAGAATCCATTGACACGAGAAAGGTAAATTACGAGTATTCAATGGGGATGCTTATAGTTTGAACTGTTACATTTGCTGTTTCCAATTTTATTGTAGGTTTTCAAATGTTTTGCGAGCTGAGGAGTCATTAGGAGAGTCTCTTAGGAGTCATTCCGAAATCTTTTTTGTGAGCAATTGTAGATTTTTTAAAACAAATCTTGTATTAATTGAAAAGTGACGCGCGATTATCTTAGGCAAATATAGAATGATTTAAATAAAAAGCATTGTAAAAAAAATCATTTCTTAGTGCATTTCGCCGGGTGAGTAAGAGTTCTTGTAGGCTAACATATCTCTTTCATTCATCATCCTTGCCTGTGATTCCATAAATTTCTTCTTATGTCTTTGCATGCACCATTCATCTTCCTTTCAGTCCATTTTTTTTTTAATCTCTGGCAGCGCGCTTTTATTCTGGTATTGCAAGCGATCATAGATTACGGTAACTGCTTTATCATTGGGCAGTGTTTGCCTCTCCACAAGGTGGACCGTCGACCTGGTAGGAGTCACGAGAAGCGGTTGGATGCAGGTAGCTTTATGGAATTCCTTGGGGAAGGCCTATGTCCAGCAGTAAACCACTTTCGGCTGAGATGATGCTTGTTTGCCATCTTAGAGACTATAAAAAACATTATCCTATCTAAATTATATACCTATTATAAATGCGAATGTGAGTTTGTATGTTACGCTTTCACGCTTTGAATACTCGAACAATCATCATGATAGCATTTTGCATACACGTTGGCAGGGTACAGAAATGGATATAGGGGTCCTTTCATCCGTAAAAAAGTATTGTTGTCGAGTCAGAGAAGCTGCGAGCAAAAGCGAGTTAATATTATTAATCCAGTGTCCAAAGTAAATAAAATATTTAAACGTTCATTTCTGCTGACCTTATTTACAAGTGACTTATTTCATATATTGTGTGCTTTTATCACCAAGCTTTGTTTATGATTATATTGTAGAATGCTCGTAGATATAAAAAGTGAAATATTGAGTTTATCGGTCCATTTATTTTTATTGCAGGTTACATTTTAATTTTTATCCAGGTAGCATAATTAATTCAAAATTTATGATTCATGATACATTTTATATATACTAATATTGTAGATGTAATATTTTTATTTGATATTTTTAGATAGGGAGTAATTAATTTCTGTAACGACGAAGGCGCTTTAAAAAAATATCTATAAATAAAGAGTTTACATTCTGATGATATATAATACGAATCGAGGCAGCATTTTTCCTTTGAGGAAGAATAGGATTCTTTACTCGTATCTTATTGAGTTGCAGCGGCACACCGGAACAGACACAATAGGTTTTCATTTATATCTCGCATTTCAACAATTGATAGATTAAATGGAAGAACAAATATGTTTAGCGATTAAAATATATAGAATGGGGTCACTAACACACTGGGGATCAGCATTAAGTGAGAAATCAATGAATATAGGATTCTGTCACAGGCCAGTGTGCTATTGTTGTATATTCGGCCGTTAAATAGGTTTCGATCAGGTTAAAGGCTTTTAATTGACCCGACGTGAATAGCCGGTTTAAATTGTCCAGCATTCATAATAATAATACTATCATGCCTGTATATAATATATAAACTGTCGAACGGCTATGCACGAGCCTCTTCTCAGTGTGGGATGAGTTAGGCTATAGTCTACCTCGCTGGCCGCTGGATTGGCAGACTTTACATATCTTCGAGAATGTTATGGAGATCTCACAGATGCATGTTTCCTCACGATGTTTTCCTTTACTTTTAAAGCGAGCTATAATTAACTATTTATAACACTCATAATCTCGAAAAGTCAGAGGTGCGTGCGTGTCTTTGGGTCAAACTCAAGACTACTGCTTGACAGTCTAACAGTTTCTGACTGAAAGATGATCGACCACCGATTTATCGGCCTCGATGGCGTAGTGGTTAGTGTAACCGACTGCCACGCCTGGGGTCACGGGTTCGATTCCCGCACAAGTCAAACATTTGTGTGCATGAACATGGATGTTTGTCTTGGTCTGGGTGTTTCTATGTATAATATGTATGTATTTACAAAAAAAAAGTATATAAGTATGTTTATCCATTGTCTAGTACCCATAGTACAAGTTCTGCTTAGTTTGGGCTAGACGGTGTTGTGTGTATGTGGTAGAATATTATTATTATTATTATTATTACCACCATACAAAAATATAATTTGATTATTTAAAAAAAAAATGTTTACTTATTATTCCTCTCTTTTCCAGGACAAGATGCGGCTGCTACTTCTCCTATTCACGATCCCCTACATTGTGGGGCAGCAGCAATGGGTGCCGTGTTCGGAGCTAAACGATGACCTCCGCTACCCATGCCGATGCAAGGTGCAGGTAGACCGAGCACTCCAGTTGCGAATCCTGATGAACTGCGATCGTGTGGTGTTCAATGGAGACTTTCCTTCGTTGCCGTATGGAGCGCCTATCATTTCATTCAGTCAGAGATATGCTGGACAACAAGCTCTGCCTACTCAGGTAAGCTAAGATAATATAATATAAATGATTAAAAAGTGCAAAGGAAGTCTGTGCTATAGCCAATGACGCGATTGAATTTCGAATTTAACAAGTTAATTGGGATAAGAGGAATGGGAGAGAAAGGTTTAAAGTCTTTGGAGTTCTTACTAGCCGAGCAAAACGTAGTTACTGACGTTACCACTGTCACGCTGGTTTCCTGTATGCTGACATCTGCCAAATATTATAATTGATTAATAATTTAAATAAAAATATTTATGAGTAATTTAAAAATGTCTCCCATGTGGCTTAAACTTCATGTGAGCCGTTAAAATATTGAAAATATTGTTAGTCTGGTATGTAGTAGTATAAATATTTGTTAGAGTTAACTTTAATTTTTAAATAAAACTACACGATTAATGTGATTTGGTCGTGATATAAACTAGCATATTTGTTATTAGGGGTAGATAAAAGTGTATCATTAGCATTAACACACATTAACATTTATTGTTATTAAAAAACATAATAAAAGCTTAAGACGAGTCCTCTGCGACTTGCGACGGCCGTTATACAAATTGTGCTCTAAAATATTTTCTTAACATTACTTCAAAAGGTATGCAATATCTTTGTTAATGTGTTTATAATAATAATTTACAGCACCCTTACCAATTACGAGATAAAGTGGTATATAATGGCAGTTAAGCGAGCGAAGCTATAAAAAACTAATTTCTAAGTGAAGTATCTTTCGTTTCAGTTTTGATTATAATCGACCTTTAAACTCCATTAAATATCTTCCGCTATTTTTCATAGATTCGACTCAGACCATCATAATATATTTAGAAATAAACCTCACCTCTTTATCGATATAGTTCTATCCAATATTTAATTCATGATGCACCTGAACAATACAAATAGGCTTTAATCAAAACAAAAAATCTGTTTGGAATTTAGCCAGATATTTTTTAATATCGGTTACAATAGCATTTCATATTACCGCAAACGATTCCAAGCATATATTAATTAATTTACATGTATTTTAAACAAAAACCATATCGGATAACTTGTATACAAATATTTACAAATTATCTCTAGTTTTTGTTTAACATAACCTCGTTTGCATAATCATATTATACAATCAAATCGAAACTACATATGTATATATTTACGATTAAAATGTTGCAATATTGAACATGAATATATTAGTTCAGTAATTAAAATAATATTTATAATACTATGATCGCCTGTAATACCGCGGTTGTTATACATGCTTTATGACCTTGAGGAAAAGGAATTGAAGATTCCTTGAAAGGAAAGGAATGCCAGAGAAGGGATGTAAGCTTACGCACAGGCCACTCTTATATGAGTGTACTTTTCGAAGGTCATGTCACAATCCAAGCATTGATGGAATGATATCCCTTTCAAAAAGGTTTGATACGTAATCAGTAAAAGTAAAAGGAAGTAAGTAAGTAAAAGGAATATGGGATCTAAGGAATGGAATGGCAGAGTGAGGAATGTGAGCTTCCAAAAGCGAACAACTTAATTTACCGGGTAAAAAGCAGTCAGTGTTATGATTGTTACGTGACGTCAATTTCTAGTACTTAATAGTGTTTAGCCCGGGCAACCCAGCTCATGTATACCATCACTAATGAATTTTCAACGAAAGTCTCTTTCACGCACGATTTCCACTATCCTTTTGTTATCTACTTCATCGATTAACTGTCTATAATGATCATGATATTAATTCAACTTGCTTAAGTCAAACTCGATAAGTTTATGACAAGTAATCGATACCAGATCTAACAAACTGACGACGATCTGACTGATTGTTTTGATTAGTTAGTACTTTCTTTAGTTAGTTCTTTCTCTAACTTTTTTACAGTCATGTCCTACTGTCATCATAATATGTCTCTGTATTATTTATCCGATCCGAGAATCATCATCAATCATTAGGTATCATCAGTTTACTTATAATTACTGGCAATATAAACATAAATGTGTGCCCGCTCATAAAACCACACAAATTTGGAAGCATTGAATAACTTAGCAATTAGTAATAAAAAAGCCGTGAAAATGGATTCCAATAATTTAGAAAAGGCAGACAAACGTGACTTATATTCGCAGCATGACGGTTCTGTGGAGTTGTGACGTAAAGTCTGCTTTTAGTAATTATTTATGCTTACGTAATAAGTTTCTTATGATTGTTCTTTGTCTCTTGCCATTTTATTTACAAGTTTTGTCATACAAACCAGAATTTTCGGGCAAAATTAAAATCTGTATTTTTAAATAATTTATTGGACAAACTTTTAACCAAAGCCTCGTTAGCCCTGTTTCAATTCCCACGTTGGACAATTTCAGTATTTTTTTAGAAAAATGATCTGATCCAACACATGTTTATATTCGGCAAATTGTTGCCGAAAGCTCACTCCTTTATTTGGGGCTTATAGTAATAGCTGACGATATGTGAGTGTACCCTCCGACGGTAATGCCACAATCTAAGCATTGGAGCATCGAAATCTCTGTGGAACGCAAACGGTTTGATTTGTAAGTACTCCGTATTTGAAGTACAACGGAACTCTAAAATTTGATAAACCAAGAAATGTTTCACTTGAAGAAGATAAACTCACAAATTGGTGTACATTAAGTGCGGTATGCACAGTAGCAGCTCTCTACTCGCGAGAGGATCACGCGATTGTTCATGATCTGATAACTGAACCAGCTGTCGGAACGAGCGCGCTCGTTGCATGATTTGTTGTGCTACTTCCCCAAATATTGGACTCTTGGACATTGGTCGTATTATTTTATTGTCCATCTACACGTTACTTGCTTTGTTGTTGTTATTAAAGGTAGCCTATGTACTTTCTGAAGGTTCAACTGTTATTTTACTTATGTTTTAACTTCACTTCGGTTGCTAATGCGGTATTGGTTTGGAAATTGGTTCGTTGTTTATGGTTCAATAGGTTGGTAGACCTCTTGGTTTAGTTGGTGAATCAAGATTGTCTGTATTTTTATCATTTGTAGTTTTGGTCTTTACTTTTTGGTAGTGAACGTGGAAATACACATAAATTTGTAATTAAGCACATTAAACTCATAATCTCTTTTGTCATTTCTATTATCATAGATTGACTGGTTCGTCCTTTAAATTAACCCCTTAAAATAACCATGGATAAGTTTTAAATAATGATGAACGCCATTTACGTACCGTCAAATTAATGTATATAGAAAAAGTTTACAGTAGGTATACCTAGTTCTGCTGTTTCATCGTCATCTGCTTTAAAATATGTTTATGGTTACTGCCCGCTTCTTTGGTTCATAGCGCGATTTTATAAATTTTTAGGACCACTTAAAGTTTCTAAATCAGGCGCGTTCCAACATACAGGTTTTTAGCATATATTTGGAATTTGATAAATTACTAATTTGGGTAGCGGTTATCATTAATAGCCGTACAAAGTTAATATATTATGGTACTGTCATAGTTTGAAATATTTCCATCGATATTATTGGAAGGCAGGGTTCAATATTACTGTATGTGTGCCGGGTAGAAGCAATATTGCAAAAGAGCATTCAATGCGGGTGTAAGTTTACAAATGAAAACTACTAACTACTTGGAAAACCAAGATAGTCTCGGTAATTAAAATATAGTAACGAACATTGAAAATACTACTTCATTAAACTATGGGAAGCGTATTCGGAACTTTGGAATACATGAAATCGAGAATATGGCGCTTGAGAAGTTCATTATAAGTTAGAATAAGATTAAACGAATAAGCATAAGAATAACCGCTTAACATCAGGCAGCCTGCATGCAATTTTACCAATTTATCTGTTTAAAAAATCTTCGCAGAATACTACAACTTCTACAAAGTATGTCAATAAGGAAAAATGTTCTGGTAACTAAAAAACCATGCTGATATTCAATATTATTATACTTATAGCAAAATGTGCAATCAATTTGGCGAATCATTGCGGCGTGTCTCGTTTCAACGCGGGCTCGCATTTACCGCCTCATTTGTTTTATCTGTGACGTAACAGCCCTTATTGTGACGTCATTTGGCATACGTGCGCGAATTTATAACGATAACGAGTTCATATCGGCTGGCTGTATAGGGATAAATTGAGTAAGCGAATGATGTACTGCTGATAGGGTTACGCTTATGGTTGATGTGCCTATTAAAGTAGTTAAGTCAAGTGTAAAGGGAAGCGATAGCGTTATAGTATCAATTAGTTACGTTTCATTGTTTTGTATGGTATCATGTATAGCAGGCACGCACGGTAGTGTTTCGAAAGAAGTACAACTGACTTGTCATTTAGAATTGGTACCGTTCGATTGGATAACTACCTGGCCATAGCCTACAACATATCACAGTGGATCATACCATGTGTTTTGTTTTTACAACGTCTACACGTTTGTCAGGTCTGTTAGGGAAAATATATGCTGTCAGTAAGGGACCAGTAATCTGTCACTCTTAGAAGGAATGTAGCAGTACTAAGTATGGAAATATGCACGGACCCTAATCTGACAAAATGAGGGTATGTTCCAGCATGTTCAGGTATATACCATCACATATGTATATCACCAAGACCGAAGATTTGACCGAGCGGTCAAAATTATTGAAAATTTTGCAATTGTTACTTTATATCAATCAATAACAAAGCCCACATTGTCGAGCAATTGGTGACAGCACAAATGAGCCGACTCACCTAAGAAAGTACGACCTTCATACAAAGAACTGGTGTAAGACTAGCACGGTTATGGTATTGCATTTTGCTCGGAGAGTAAGCGGAGGCCATACTTGTTTCTCCCACTCCCATCACCTCAAGTTTCTTCTTTTTATATACCCTAGTGTTGGCAATGAAAACCTCATACAATTGGTGTTATAACCGATAACAGACTATCGTAGTAGTATATAATAAAATAGTATATATTGCCTTTGATACCTATACTTGCGGGTTCATAAGAATTAAAATAATAGTTGTAACTAAACACGAGTACAGTTGAATGATTAGATTTTTATCAAACTTGTTGATAATATTATAAATAAGTGCGCTACGTTATTGACTATGGAAAGTAGTTTTCGCGTCTTGCTCAACTGTATTTGAATATTACTGCACATCACAGCCTAGGAATACGTCATACAAAAGACGAGATAACTATATCTAAACCGAAAATAATAATTTTAGGTGATCAGCAAGTACGTGGTTTTGCCTAAGAAATGACTAGACAACGTGATCAAAATAAATGGAACAATATTTACTCTGTTTCAGGGACTACAAAACCGTATGCAACTACTACACAAATATTCCATAATTTTGATAACATGTTAAAAAGTCTAAATATGAATGACATTGTTATATTAGGTATAGGCAGTTATGCCAAAAATCCATACATGCTATTATCTGAGTTATGTTCCAAACTAAATAAATTAAAAAATAATAGAGTATGTATATTAAATGTTCTGAACACTGATTACTAAAATGTATAATTGTTTAATAAAAACATAAAAATATTTAAAAATATTTTCAAAAAATTATCCTATCTGTATGTTTATTGATACTAGGGAGAACATATATAAGTATAATTACTTAAGCAACGTATTGAAACACTTAACCTATTAATATAAATATAAAATATAAAAGGAAAGGAACTATCCCATATTATTTTGACAAACTAGTTAAGGATAACCAATTTTGTAAACAACCACAAGTTATATACTACTATCAATCAGTCTTCATGTTTTCGAGAATAAACATAAGGGTACCCTTTTACACCAAAATATTGCTGGCATTTTAAATAAAAAGGATTTATTAGAGGTTTTATTAGTAGAGTTAGAAATTAACAATATAAAAATTGACATCATATGTATCAGTGAAACTTTTATGCGTAGAGATACATAAAATAATTTAATATTAAAAAATTATAAACTTGTCTCTTCTTTTTCACGTCCCTATCAACGTAGAGATGGCACTTGTATTTTAGTAAAGAGAGATTTACAAAGGTGGACTTCGGTCTAAAGGCGGGTACAGACTGCTGTAACGTAACATGCAATGTAACAAGAAAGGAGCATTTCATAAGTGTGGACGCAGCGCGCGCACGAACCGAGCATGTATCTACTAGCATCTGTTTCTGGCATGGGAGCGTAGTTATTGCTGTGTCTTCTTTCTCCATTTTTCGTGCGCGTTTTGCAGTACTTTTCGCACGCGTTCCGCAGTACAGACACACACAACCCGACCACACTGGCGCTCCGTGCATACTGCGCGCCCCTTTGTGTTCGGCGAAAAAATCGCCAAATGGTGGATCGCGGCGCGCACGTATTGAAATGCTCTGTTCGTGCGCGGTTCGTGCGCGCAAGGCGTCCACACTATAAGAATTCTGTAACATTGCATGATACATTACAAAGTGGACGGCAAATTCTTTCATTGCGTATTACATTGCATGTTACATTTCGTAAGTCTCTACCCGCCTTTAGCGGCGAGCGGCGCGCGCGGCGGCGTCGGTAAGCGGCGTGTTGAGCATGCCACGTACCGTCAATAGCGGTTAGTTGCAACGGCCGAGGTGGACGTATTTTGATAGTCGGAATTAGCCTAAAATCTTGGCGTTATCTAAATTATCCCTTCTTTGTTTTGAAAGCAGTATATTCTTAAAATGAGGGAAGGAATGCACGAGCTGAATAAAAAAAAAGAAGTTTCTTCCCACAATCTTTTAATCACGTTTTTATATTTATGTTGACGATGTTTTGACATCCCTATAGGCGATCGATTTAAAATTTCAGTAATAAGCGCCTTGGTATTCATTGCCGCCACAAAATCGTCTAATATATTTTGTAATTTGCTTCGCCGCTGAGTTCGTCCCTCCTACACCGTTGTCCGTGCCGCTTTGTGTCGTGGCGTCGCGCGTCGCACTCATTCGCTTGTACTTTTGTTACCGCCGCTCCCGGCACCGCGCGCCGCTGCACGCTGTAGCGATTCGATCGGAGAAAACCGCGCGCGTTTTCGCTATGAACGGCGTCTCGTGGCGTGCTTCAACCATATCGCACCCTTAATAAAACAGAGACTTATCTCAGTATTTTGGATTAAACAAATTTGAACTCTATTACAAAGATTTAACACAAATATAATATTAGAATTTAACATATACAATTAGAGATCAAATTGCCTTAATTTCAAATTTCGAGTTAAGTCGCTGTTTTATTAAGAGTGCGATATTTTGTATACATTTGATTTTATCGCTCGCCGCACCGCGCTAAGCTGCCGCTCACACCGGCAAGGTCGTGAACGGGCCGCTAGACTGCAAACCAGTACATATAACAGTAGAGCCATTATTATATCATTTTGAATACTGTGCTATAGACATTGTTACCCTAAAATTATATGTAATTTGTATTTATCGCACCCCAAATTCTAATATTAATATTTATTTAAAAACCTTAGATATTCTTTTAAAAAAGATAATTAATAGGAATAAAAATGTTATACTTTGTGGGGACTGGAATGTAGATGTCATAAAAGCAAACACACATTACAAAGAACTAGAATCCATTCGGCAAAACTATAATTTTTAGAATCATATCACTAAACCTACCAGTAAACTTTCCTGTATTGATGTTATTGCTAGCAACATAATCAATGTGCAGCCCTTAATACATTGTTTGGCTTTAACTGACCATGAAACCGCTCAATCCGTTTCTTTTAACTTCTTTGAATACCAAAACATTCAGGGAAACGTTCTGGTTTGAGAAAAGGAGAGACTTAAGCAAAGAATATATTAGTAAATTCATTTCATATATTTCATGTGTTTCTTTCTACGATGTGATGGTAGATAAAACTGAAATAGCGTTCAATAATTTGCATGACTTATTCACTGTTTTTTATAATTTATGCTTTCCTATCTTTACAGTAAAGATTACACCCAAAGCTATTAAAAATAAATGGATAACAAAAGGTATAATAAACTGCTGTATTAATAAGAGACGTCTATACCTAACATACAGACTTACAAATTCAAGTAAAAAGCGTCATTTAGAAATTTATCACTGAAATACAAAGGTATTAAGACGCTGTATGTTACAGGTACAAAAATGTACAATACTCGCTATGTATTATATAGCCTCTAGCTATTGCTGTTTGTGGATCACATACAAGTATACGTATTTTTGTCATGCGTATAGGCAGCGATAGGTTTATCAGTTTGTCCCTTGTACTATTCATGCAATTACTTCGATTCTCCGTGTCTAAAGTGTTTTCAAGTTCTTAGTAATTTGATGCCGAAACAACTACGAGGCAAGACAACTCTCACAACTATGAATGTCAATACGCTTACTTCAGTTTATTATTGTCCGGCAGTCAGAATTTCGATAGCTGTTTCTAACAGGTAAACTGAGATATTCCTGACAGAAAATTCTACTAACATATTTTCACATAACCAGACCAGAAAAAAAGGCTCCGGATTTAGACTCTCATAGGACCTTCGACATAGTCAATATTCATTTCAATAATTAATATGTAGCTCTAAAAAAGTTATCTCGTTGTAACTGCAAGTAGTTGAGATTTAAATATGAATGTAAAATGGCGTTTACTAATAAAAATAGTTTGATTTACGGAGTCTTGAGTATGTTTTTATAAAACTTCACGCGGTCGAGGATAACTTGAGAATATTTGTTGCATTTCTAATGGCTGATTCTGTTATATTGAATAAAGTTTTCTGAAAATATTTTATAAGTTTTCATGAATAATATAGTGTGTTTTGGAAGTTTGGCAGTTCTTGAATATTTTAATAAATACTCAAGGCTATATTACTCACGAAGTAAATTATAATAAGGTTTATTTTTAATCACGATGCGGCAATTTCTGCGCCACCTGTGTTATCACATTGTCAACGAAGACATTTTTATGCACTAGAATTAGTTCTAGGGCATAAAAATGGCCCAAAAATCCACAATGGTTAGCCCTTGTAACATGGTGAAATTGACAAACATTAAAAAAAAATTTGTCGGCTTCGATTGCGTTGTGGTAAGTATAACTAACTGCCACGCTTGAGGTCGCGGGTTCGATTCTCGCACAAGTCAAACATTTGTGTGCATGAACATGGATGTTTGTCTTGGTCTGGGTGTTTCTAAGTATAATAATATATGTATGTATTTACAAAAAAAAGTATATATATGTTTATCCATTGTCTAGAACCCATAGTACAAGCTCTGCTTAGTTTGGGCTAGACGGTGTTGTGTGTATGCGGTACCATATTATATTATACTAGCTGGCACGACAGACGTTGTCTGTTGTTGGATTTTCAGGATGCTGTTCTGGCACTTGCCTCTACTGTCACTGAAAAAGTCGACCGTGGACACAAGTGTCTGGCAGTTTTTCTCTACCTTAAGAAGGCTTTCGACACTGTCTCTATCCCCACGCTTCTACACAGACTTGAACACGCTGGAGTCAGGGGAATACTCCTCAAATTATTTAAAGAATATTTAACTCAGCGTAAACACACAGTAACAGTTAAGATAGCAGAGGTCACCAGTTTAGAGGAAATTGTTACGTACGGGGTGGGTCAGGAGAGTGTGATCGGTCCAACTCTGTTCCTCATTTACATAAATAGTCTGTGCAGCATGAAAATTGAAGGAGCAGATATTCTCATACTCTGATGACACAGCTGTAGTTTTTACTGGCATTACGTGGGACAGTGTCAGACAAAAGGCGGCAAGTGGCCTAGCAAGAATATCAGCTTGGCTTGATAGTAGCCTCCTAACATTAAATGTTACGAAGTCCAACTACATCTGCTTCTGTATGTAAGCACACAACCGAGACAAGAGTTCCAGATTAAAATTAATACATTCCATAACCTTTGAACCATGACTGCTCTTGCCTTGCACTTGAAAAGTAACCAATGTAAAATACTTAGGTGTAATGCTGGACCAGAGACTCTCATGGCACATTCACTTAAAACTCATTATGAACAGAGTTAGAAAACTGATTTGGACCTTTAAAACATTACGATACATAACCACTAAAAAAACTCCTACTGCAAATCTATGACTAATTGGCCCAGTCAGTTCTCACGTATTGTCTGCCAATCTGGGGTGGAGCTACCAAGACAAAATTCCTGGAACTCGAAAGGGCCCAGAGAGCTTTACTGAAGGTCATGTTTTTCAAACCTTTTAGGTTTCCTACGTAGGTCTTTATCTAATTTCAGACCGACTTTCAGTTAGAAAATTATACGTTCTCCAAATTAATATGAAGAAAACCTTAAATCCATTCCCTATGATTCCCCTACTAGTAACACTAGAAAGAAAAATAAGGTGGCTCTTTTAATAACTGTATAAACGACTTTTACAGACAGGCAATACATGAGACAATCATCTCGCTTATACAATCTACTAAATAACGAATTGAACATACAATGTATGTCACACCGAGACTGCAAAAAGACGCTTACTTTATGGCTGAAAACCAAAACTTACCAAGGAGTGGAGGCATTGTTCCAAAACACACAAATACACACACAAAAACACATACATATTGAAAAACAAATACACACACACACACACACACACACACACACACACACACACTCACACACATACTCACACATGCACACTCACATACACACATTCAAATTACATACATCCGCGCACTTTTACTTTTACATAGATATAAAATTGCATGTCTTTATCAAATATATTTTTAAAATGTTTATTCACTTACTAATGTTAAGTCAAAGGAAGAGCTTAAAGCTTTAGCTTAAAGTTATTATTTGAGGAGGGTAAAAATGTTATGTGTATCTTCTGATCCGGTACTTAGGGTACTCGATAATTTTATAGTCAAAAGTTTTTTAAAAACTTAAAGTACAGGGTGTACATCCATGAAATTGCACGGATATCGCAGCAAATTGATATCTTTGTATAATCTGAAATCGACCATGTTTCAAGCGAATATGAGAGCTATACACATCCACTGAACAAATTTTTCTGATTTTTATTAAAGGGTCATTTCTATTGTAACTCATACGAAGTACTTTCAAGTTTCGGCTTTGTACTGGCTAGGTGGCTTCAGCTAAAGAAATGTGCTTACGACTCTTGAACTTTCAAATTGTTTATTATAAAAGTAAACTTTCAGTAAAGCAATCAAACTTGTACAAAATGTCAACTGTATGTTTATAAAATATCAGCCGCCTACGCTTCGCCTCTTGTTCCTTCAAAGTAATAATATATTGCATAAATAACTTTCCGTTGTTATATGTCTGAATATGAAATATTTCAACCTCTTTAATATAATAGTTACTTAAGATTAAGAAGGAAGAGGAGTCCTGCTCTTTTCGTGGTTCGACATTTTATGAATAATTTAAATAGTTTTCTCTATTGTTAGTTAGAGTTACTGTGATATTTTAAATTAAATTACATATATGCTTTGAAATTATCTGCACGTAAATATCTATATCAAGAGTAATTTTAATAAAAAAGTAATTTAAAAATGTAGTAAATAATTCAATGCTTAGACAGGACAGGCTGGACAGACATTGTTGTTATTGACCAAAAATTTTATCTCAAGGATAACCGATAAAAATAAGTATAATATTTTAGATTGGGATCTAAACTCGCACGTGCTTACGCCTTACCAACACGGATGTACCACCTTTCGTTGCCGATGAAATAGTATGACGAGTCACCGACGCACTTTGATAAGTCGCGAGAGTAAACCTATGTAACCTCAACAAGTAACAGAATTTCAGATAGCTTAACGCTCCGCGGACTAAACGTATTTCTCAAAGTAATCGCAAACTCGATACGTAACTAGATCACGTCATTGTTGTTCATTCTAAACTTTACCGATATCATTCTGGATCTCGGCAGAAGTATTTCCACAACCTGAAATTCAGAATATCTCTCAAAACTTAGCTCTATCTAATACCTAGTGGTATTGTCTATGAGCGAATTCTACCCGATAGATAATATATTCGTGATCATAAGTTTGCGAATTGTTGGACCTTCCGAAGTGGTCTGTCTTGGCGATCCGTCAGTATTCAAGCAGGATTCAAGTTCGTCCGCAACTTTGAAGTACGGATTTCGAGCAAGTAAAGGGTTTGTACATACAGCGACATATCAACTTAGACTATTTGGACTAAGTATAACGCTGCGAATCGTGCGAGAGAGTGCGTTATATTTTTGTTACGCTCTATCCTTACCATTACATCGACACCACTATGCACTGTCCCTTTCCGAAAATTATCTATTTTGTATGTAGCGTAGTTATGCGTATATAGGGTGTCTAACTTGATGTGTAGCCATGTGTACGTTATATTTTCATGAAAACTAGACCTTTGTGCGGTCTTCACATCAACATATTAGAGTAATGGGATTGAGTTATAGTTGTAAAGACTGCTAAAGGAAAGGAGCGAAATGTAATCTGAATTGAGGCTTTGGGATTTTGAAATCCTAAAATTGTCTTTTTCTGGGTTTTCAAAACATATATTATTGCTTATATGTCTTGAGACTAGATTTGTATTTACTTTAATTCTGGGGTTAGATTCAGGCTGGTTTTAAAATGTATTTTTATATCTCTGAGCATTGAACAATGTGAATATATATGCCCAGTAAAGATTATAGAAAAGAAATTAGACGTTTTGCTTATAACCCAAGATTCAGTTGCTTTAAAACTATTTTAAAAACAAAAGAGGTATGCACTTGGATAACCCTTTTCATGATCACCATGTATGATTTATTTACGTACTAAATAAATCTCACTAGCTACTCTTTGTATCATAGTTTCAAAGTTTGAAGTGACTTAAAATTATGTTTTGATTTCATTCGTTAATAGAAATTAAACTTCAATAATAGATTACTTTGCCTCTTCAAGTAGACAAAGGTTATTTTACTTACACTACGCACTCCACTTTCAGCATGGGCTTATTTATCTTCATTTATTATTCTCGAGTCCTGGATTACGTAATTTCTGGTAACTTTAACCTTTCTTAAAGTATCTTATTATCCTCGGTACGAGATTAAAGTGTTCTTCGAAAAGTATTAATGACATTTACCATACCATACCAAAGACCGCATTTAATCCTAATAAGCGTAAGAAGGGTAGAAAAGCGTACCCACATAGTGCCAGATATGTATAGACGTCAAAACGATGGTTGTCTGACAGGAACATTTCCAAATTCTATCCTCCATACGGGACAGTAATACCTTCAAAACTCTGTTTTTGTAGGCGTCCCAAAGTTACGGTAATTAATAATATTGTGCTAGCCGTAAGATTGCTTATAATAATATCAGTACTGTATTAAACTGACCCACTGCTGAGCACGGGTCTCTTCTCAATGTTTTCAAAGGGTTAGGCCATACCCACCACGCTGGCGCAGACTTCACATATTCTCGAGAACGTTATGGGGAACTCCCAAACATGCAGGTTTCCTTACGATGTTTTCCTTCACCGTTAACGCAAACGAAAATAAAATACTTAATACGCATATAATATCGAAAAGTCAGAGATGCGCGCCTTGGGGTCGCTCGAGACATCTGCGTGCGGAGAAGGCACATTTGACTATGCAAGGGTAAACTTTCATTTCCACTATTTAATCTATACTAATATTATAAAGCTGAAGAGTTCGTTTGTTTATTTATTTGTTTGTTTGGTTAAATGCGCTAATCTCAAAAACTACTAGTTCAAATTGAAAAATTCTAAAAGATAGGTTATAGGCCACCATCACGCTACGACCAATAGGAGCGGAGCATCAATGAAAAATGTTGCAATAACGGAAAAAATTCAGATGAAGTTGTGCGGCTCAGCTAGTAATAAACGGGGTTAAAGTATGAAGTTGAATACATACTTTGAATTGACATAAAACCTTCATGGTGTGAGATTTTCGAGTGAAACTTTTATCACATGATACCTATAAGATTTTCATTAAAAAAAAGTGCAACATTTGATTTTTGAATTTCAATTGTTTTATTTTATTCAGCTTAGACGGGAAACATGGATGCTTCGAAAATTGACTTTTTGAATACGAGTTCCGACGCGAAACTAACGCAGCAGACACGGCTCGCAATATCAACGCTGCGTTTGGAGAGGAGACTGCTAATATATATATATATATATTCTACCACATACACACAACACCATCTAGCCCAAACTAAGCAGAGCTTGTACTATGGGTACTAGACAATGGATAAACATACATACTTATATACTTTTTTTTTGTAAATACTTACATATTATACATAGAACCACCCAGATCAAGACAAACATCCATGATAATGCACACAAATGTTTGACTTGTGCGGGAATCGAACCCGCTACCTCAGGCGTGGTTTTTTAGATGCTTTCGTAATGAAAACTTTGACTTGAAGAACGAACCACCTGGAAGACACAGGTGAATAAGGAGATGGTGGAAGCCGATCCGAGCCAAACTACCCAGGAATTGGCGGCATGGTTTAATGTTACCCTACCTACAATATTGGCTCATAACAATGTGCACGTATATTTGCATCAAATCAATAAGATAAAAAAAATGTGTGCCTCATGATTAGAATGATCTGCAGAAAGAAATGCGTGTTGAAACTTGTGTTGCCTTGTTAAATCGGTATAGAAATGAAGAAATATTGGATTGAATTGTGACATGTGACAAAAAGTGGATTCTTTACGATAACCGTAAGCAAAAAATGCAATAGCTGACCCCAGGTCAAACGCCGCAACAGTGCCCTAAAGCAAAGTTTACCAATAAAAAGGTAATGGTAACTGTTTGGTGGTCTCTTCATGGTGTTATTCACTAAAGCTTTCTCAGGTCTGGGTCAAGCAATAATAGCAGATGTTTACTGTGCCGAACTTCGAACAATGATGGTGAAACTGGCAGTGAAACAGCCCCGACTCATAAATCGATCTTCACCATTATTGCTCCATGATAACGCAAGACCACACACTGCAAGAGAAACTGTTGTAAGGTACAGGAGCTGCAGTTAGAAACCACACGTCATCCTCCGTACTCGCCAGACCTTGCTCCAACGGACTACCATTATTTTAGTGATTTGGAAAAAAAAAAAACCAGGGGGCAGTACAAAATGCTTTCACACAGTTTGTCGAATCTAGATCTCCGGTGTCCTATCGTAAAGGCATAAATGAACTTCCGTTTAGATGGCAGCAATGTATGGATAATGAGGGTAAATATTTCGATTAAATAAATATGGATTAATATTATACTTAGAAAAAAACGAGTTTCAATTTTTCAGTACAAATCGGCAATTTCATACTTTAACCTCTAATATATATAAATCATGGCGTAACTGCACAGATCTTAAATTAAGTGATGAACATTTTATAGGGTACTTGATACTCACGTGGGATAAAAATTCAATGTGTACTTTTTGACTTTTTGTCTGTTGTGTTAATGTTAGTAATAAATGCGAAGACATATAAATAATCCCCAGTTTTCCTAGTATATCAATGTGGCATGCTATCCTACTATCTGCCTGATGGCAAGCGGTTAACGTTACCTATAGATTGATCCAACAGTGTATAGAGCAAATGCATGTGGGAATTTTCTTTGAACCTGTCAATTGTTAGAATGTAAGACATAATTGAAAAGCTATTGTGTCTGGTCGCCGGTGTGCTAGTGCGTCTCAGTAGGTTAAAGAAACAAAATGTATTAACTAATTTATATTTAGAAAGAGAAAATACATTGCACGGTTATACTACTATATTGCTCCGAATAATATTTATTCGTTTAGTTATTGACATCACATACTTACATGAATAATATTTTATTATGTGAAGTTTTCCGTTTAACTTAATATTTACGACTTTGGCACGAGACGCAACAGCTGTTACATTTTATTTTAGTTTGAGCGTGATACTGAAAGTTGGAATAGAAAACTACGCTCGTTTTGTGATTCTTATTCACGTTTGTATGAATGAATTTCTACGTACATTTATTACATATTGTGACTCTTATTTACATTTGTATGAATCTTACGTACATTTATCACGTTTTGTGATTTATAAAGATCTATACTAATGTTATAAAGAGAAAAGTATTTTTGTTTGTGTGTTTGTAACGATTTAATTCAAAAACTATTCAACCGATTTTAAATATTCTATAGTAACATAAGCTAACATAGGGTAACTTTTTTAAACACAATTTAAAAATGTACTGATTCTAACCTAACCTATTTTTATACGAGCGTAGCCGCGGGCAAAATCTAGTGATTTATAAACACATTTGTATGGGTTTGAAAGTACATTTCCTGTGATAGTATAAGTGACTTTTGACGCAATAGCCACAACGCCAATCCATCGTTTCGCGGGGTTAGGCCCGGTCTGTATATCAAGAAATGCGTCATTTTAGCTACGGACCATTCAATTATAACATATTTTCGAATAATATGTCTAAAAAATTAACTGCCTTAGGTATAATAATAATATAGGTTGTCGGCCTCGATGGCGTAGTGGTTAGTGTAACTGACTGCCACGCCTGAGGTCGCGGGTTCGATTCCCGCGCAAGTCAAACATTTGTGTGCATGAACATGGATGTTTGTCTTGGTCTGGGTGTTTCTATGTATAATATGTATGTATTTACAAAAAAAAAAAAGTTTCTATGTATGTTTATCCATTGTCTAGAACCCATAGTACAAGCTCTGCTTAGTTTGGGCTAGATGGTGTTGTGTGTATGTGGTAGAATATAACGACTCGTTTCTTGATTTAGAAACCTGGCATTAGTCAAAGTCAACACCGTCGTACTCGTGAATGGATGGTCATATCTAAATAGTGACACGCCACCCTCATGGTGACTTATGGCATTCGGTACAGGAAGTCGGCATCTCCTAAGGAAGTGACATCAAATTGGTATTTAGCCAAATTTGGATAGGGTAGAGAACCAATCCAAATACAATTAGTAATAATAAGATTCATTAAGATAGGGCTATTTAATTATTTGGACAACACTCAAATCCTGGTGCTTAGGCAGAATGCCTTTTTCTGTATATCGCCGGCATTCTTCTTCTCTCTTAGTCTTTATTATTCAGAAGTCACTTGGGGTCGGCTTTTCTGGTCTAACCGGATTTGACTGGATATCAGTTTTTACACGGAGCGGCTGCCACCTGACCTCCGCAACCCGAAGGCTAACGATACCCTAAGACTAGACCAGTGTCAGAATATTAGAGGGTACTGACTTTCCCAATAACGACTGCCATAGATGTTCATGACAGTCGGGACCAACGGCTTAACGTGCTCTCCGAGGCACGGAGCAGGCGATAATTGTCTATTAATACGCACATAATTTCGAAAAGTCATATAACTTCCGAAAGTCAGAGGTGCGCGACATGGGTTCGAACCCGAGACCCACTGAATTGCAGTCTGTTGGTCTCCTCACTGAGATATCGCCGGCATTATACCTAACTATAGGTTCTCGGGGTATTTGACTCTTGCTCTAGTAGCGCTCTTCTTTTTATACAGTTTCAGATAATACACGAGTTCTATTTTACAGGCGTTACAAGCATCCATAGACTACGGTTTATTATCAGACCACTATTATTTATATTATAAAAATTACGTTTCATAAATCATTAAAGCATTGACTAGCCTCCCGCTTTTTACGTCTTGATAGATTTTAAATGCATATTTTATATTATATGTAACTCTGTCTAACATTCGTTATTGTTTATTTTCAGATATTTTCGTCCTACGGTCTGCCGTTGAAGGAGTTAGACTTCTCTCATAACAGCCTGCGAAGGCTACCTGACAGACTCTTGGCTGGCGTCCGAGGAAACATCACCAAGCTTGCCTTCTCTGATAATCTGCTTGGTGACAACCTAAACCCTATCTTTTCTACGGCTGAACTTCATAACTTACCCGCTTTGGAGGAGTTGGATCTAAGTGGTAATAGCATCAGAGGGTTGGAAGAAGGTCTTCTGATTGGATGCGAAGTGTTGAAGGTGAGCAAATATATTTTGTTAATTAGTATACTATTAAAGATAGTCTTATGGTTATTTTTTTGTAATTAATTGTAATAAAATTTATTCAGGTACGTTTGTTACAAGCAAGTTACAATAATGTGTAATGTCACTAGACTTCATGAAGGGTTTTTAAACGTTTACAACGACTACTACCGACCACCAAACTAATAATCCAGATTAACCTTTGTATAGTATAAGTTTGTGCCGAATAGAAATTTACTAATATCCAACAATCGTTCAAAGAACTAGTTTATTAGGAGTCAATTTTACATTATTGTTTTTATAAATTGACATTTCTGCAGTAGTAGTGAGTTGGAGTAAAAATATGTAGGTAATCAGACATTTGCAATCTCCTTATTAGGCGCATTCTGCAGTAATAGTACTAGTCACGCAACTCATTTTATTCATTGCATTTATATTAAATGTTAAGAAGCAATTAGTTTGTAATCTTAAATTTAAATCAATTATGGTCGAATTTCGACCACTAAGGGACCGCTAGTTCAAATAAATCTTCATGTTATACACTATTTTTCCTATGTAAAATATATGTGTCTGGCCTTATGGGTGAGAGAGCAAATAAATAAATTATTAGTGACATAGTTTTGAACGCGGTGTGGCACAAGTTTAATTCGTTGCGTATTGCATGACAGATTGATAGCTTCATTTTGACTTGGGCTGTTTAAATATTAAATATGTATTATAATATCACACATTATGAGCCTGCTCCACCGCGGATAATATTTAACCTACCAAATTGTTGTTTTGCATGAAGGTAATCGATAACTTTGTGATTTTCATACATGACTCAAACATCTAGGTAATATAAATAGATAATGTTATATATGTATATTGAATATGAAAATTGTTATCTCATTCAAATAATAAGTGACAGACAAATATATGTACAAAGTATACATACGAATGTGGAATAGTATAACGATATTTCTATTCTTAGCATACCAAGACGAATTACACAACAAACATTAACGTTTAAATTTAGGTATGGTTACTAACCGTAAGTTATCTGTTCAGGTCTTGCGACTGGACCGTAATAACATGAACTATGTGCCTTCATCTTCGTTAAATGGACCGCAGGCGCTCAAAGTTCTCTCGTTGAAGGAAAATAGAATAGGTAAGTTTTATTTTACTTCGAATGAACTCTACTGCGAGGGAAATGTTATGACTGCTGCTAATTAGATTATATAAATATTCGTATTTTAACTAAATCTCATTTTATTATGTTAGTTTGGTACTCATTTATGAATATATAAAGAACAGTAACGGTTGTCCATTTTTTATAGATTTCCATAACTATACATACCTATATAGTAAAATTTTATAACTTGAACGTAAGAGAGAAGAAAGCAGAAACTACTTTGAAATAATTACCGAAATCCATTTAATGTTTATGTGTACTTTTATAATCACATTAAATAAATATTTCTTAAACTAAAAATAACTTAGCATAAAGCTTAATTTTGTGTTATAACAGCACGTACAAAATAGTTTCTATAAAGTAAATTATATCTAATATAATATAGACATTATAATAATTATATTATTATAAGATATAATTTTACCGATCTGTTCAAAGTTAGTTTGTTAAGATTGTTCATTACAATATTATAATAGAATAACTTTACAAAACTAATTTCATAGAGTTATTCTGAGAGTATCTAACTTACAACGAAGATGTCAAGATGTCTCTTGCATTCTGCATTCACAAATGTTTACAAATTCTCAGAGGTTGGTAAAGGTATTCTTTCAAATTGTAATGATGTTACAACTAAAGCGAGTATACGTTTACATTGCAGCATTAATACGACAAGGTTCATTCGTCTCCCAAAAAACTTTAGAAGAAATCGACCTTCACGCCAATATGATATCATCTATCGAAGGTGGAGCTTTCCTAGGCCTCAGCGACCTTCAAATCTTGGACTTAGGACGAAACAGGCTCTCGAAGTTCAACAGCGACGTGTTCCAAGGAGCAGAAAACTTGGAAAAGTTGGACCTCTCGGAAAACTTCATAAACGATTTCCCTACGGTCGCCATAAAATCATTTGTCGCGCTCAAGCATTTGAATCTTTCCAGTAATATGATCACGGTGAGTTAAAAACTTTGTTGTTTGATTGTTGTTTTTATAATGAGGGTAAAAGTTTTTTGAAAGTGGGTTATGAAATGTCAGCCGTCCAAAAGTTGACCAAGTTTTAATTTGCTTATTTTTATTCATACTCTCAATGGTGATCGGCAATTCGCGGGGATATACGTACTCTGTTATAATAAAAAAAATGTTGAGCCGTACGGATTAATAACTGTATAATTTCGATCTTTATATTATTATGTATGTTTATTATTATATAAGCCGATTATGTATAAAGAAGATTGCCTTGGTGGCTCGGTATTGAGTCGGGTAGAGTGTCATTGGGTTTTACCGTCCAGAAATTCACCTCATAGCATCACGGAGTCTAGAACTATGCTTGCTAGAATATAGTAAACAACAATATGCTTACCCTATTATGTGGGACTTAAAATCATACCTAACGAAATATGGGTGTGTAGTAGTCTAGTGTAATGTATACATAAATAATCTAGTAAATTCGATTCGAATCAAATCTAAATATTCATTGAAACGAAGTCAATGCTATGAGCCAACTAAAATACCAAAACATAAACATTCAAGTATAAGATAATATGGGATACTCAACCCACATCTGTAAAGGTTTATTAACTTATTAACCTCAGAGTTGTCTTCAAAGAGGTTAATGAAAACAATATGTGGGTCTGTCTGTTAGTGACCGGCATAAATCCGGAACTACTGAACCGATTGACTTGTAACTTGGTGTGCAGACATCTTGGAGTCATACCTCGGTCGATTTTGAATACGGGCCTTGTGGGTCAAAAGACCCTTGAGATATAGGGGTCACATATTTTAAATGGAAAAATATTGACTTGCAACTTGGTGTGCAGACACCTTGGGATCATACCTCGGTCGAGTTTGAATATGGGCCCTGTGGGTCAAAAGACCCCCGAGATATAGAGGTCACATATTTTAAATGGAAATATATTGACTTGTAACTTGGTGTGCAGACACCTTGGGATCGTACCTCAGTCGAGTTTGAATATGGGCCCTGTGGATCAAAAGACCTCCGAGATATAGGGGTCACAATGTCACGTGTATTTTAAATGCTTTTACATTTAAGACCTTGTAATTTGGTGTGCAGATATCTTGGGGTCATACTTGGGTCGAGTTTGAATATGGACTCTGTGGGTCAAAAGACCCCCGAGATTTAGGGGTCACACGGTCACATGTATTTTAATTGGCAAAATATTGACTTGTAACTTGGTGTGCAGACACCTTGGAGTCATACCTCGGTTGAGTTTCAATATGGGCCCTGTGGGTCAAAAGACCCCTGAGATATAGGTCACAAGGTCACATGTATTTTAAATGGGAAAATATTGACTTGTAACTTGGTGTGCAGACACCTTGCGGCCATACCTCGGTCGAGTTTGAATATGGGCCCTGTGGGTCAAAAGACCCCCGAGATATAGGAGTCATTTCTTTTCCTTACTTTTACATTTAAGACGAAGAGGTTAAATCCTGGGTTTTTGTACCCATCTCGTTCAAATTATCCGTCGATAACAGAGCAGTATAGGCACTCAATCTTCCAGAAATTTGGCTAAGCCTTCATTTCCCGTTAACAAGTTAATAAAAGCCTTTGACACGCGAACTAATATCGGCGTTGATAACTGATATATAATAACGAAGACCTGGTAGAAATGTTAACGAAAATGTATGAAGATACATTAATAATGGTGTGTTGGTTTGTTTGTGTGTGTGCGTGAATGTGTGCTTGTGTTGATTTTAGTGCATTTGTAGTATTTTAATTTTATCATTTGTATAAATTTTTAAGTAACTTATACTTGTCTAATTACAATAAACATAGAATGTTCGACTTCGATTTTGTTATCCAAATGTAGTTAGGAATATTTAATGGAAATTTCGAGCTACTTATACCGTTTGTTTACGTTTGCCGAATTTGATAAGGATTTGTAAGAATTACCTCTGCAATATTAATAATATTTATATTTTAATAATTAATTTTGGTAGGTATATGATTTGTAAATGGAAACAATATAATTATGAAATTTGTACCGTTATATGTGTGGATGTTTTTTTTAACTTGTAACCTAGACAATACCTCACTTAGTCAAGAGTTTGTATTAGTAGTAGAGAGACACATTATATAGTCCATTGACGAGGTCACTGAATCTCAATTGCAATTTTCGATTCTTTACTTAATTTTATGTTTTTTATTATAGAACATAGACAACAGTCATCTCAGCTCTTTGGTGTCTCTGCAAGTTCTGGACCTGAGCAGAAATAACTTAGTGAAGCTTGCACCTGGTACCTTCGTTGGAATGACTGAGTTGCGGTATTTGGATGTCGGTGTCAACGCACTTCGGACGGTAAGCAACGATTAATCTGAATGTTTACATTTCCTTATACCAACTATGATGACAAAAGTATCTATGATACGTTTGATAGTAAGTGACTATCGTAACTTTTGGAAATTTACGTAACAAGGGTTCAACAACATTAGTTTGTTGTTGAACCCTTAAAAAACGAGTTACACGAACGAGTTTAACGAGTTACTTATACCTTTGTCTTTATCATGTTTCAGTAGTACTAATAATACTGTAGTATTATTAGTACTACTGAAACTTTAACAGTTTTCATAAAAACATATACATACAAAATGATATTACGTGTTTTTTGCCTGATGTTAATATAACGTAATTTTCATATTATGTACGAAATCATAAATATCGCAAATTTAGTCAGTTATAGTAGTTTACTTGAATTCGGCTCTGAGCTAACTCTTGACTCATTTCTCGAGTACTTCTGCAAAATAGTTGTTTGGAGAATGTTTTCAAAGGAAATACTTAATTTTAAGTACACCAACAATTCCTAATAATTTGAAGTAGGTCAGGCTAGGCCCTCACTTAATTGACTTTAGTAAAAAGTTTGTAATTGGTTTGATTTGTTTGGTAATACGATTTCATGATTAATTAAGATAGCATTACATTCTGATTATCGTGCCATAGACAGTTCTATAACAATATATCGAAGTTTATATGGCACCGTAACCGCTTATGTCTGGCAGTGGCGTATTCCTGTTTGCACGTTTAGATGCATATAAAAAAGGACTATCATAAAACCTAGTATATAAACTCAAGTAACAGTTATTTGACATTTTAATTTGTTTTCAGGTGGAAGACGACGCTTTCGACGGCTTAACAAGTTTGGAGACTCTACTTCTTAGGGACAACAACATTCTACTCATCCCAGCTACTGCTTTATCACGTTTACCCAATCTTATATCAGTACACCTCGGTTACAACAGAGTGACTGCCTTATCCAGTGACATACTCAAAGCAGTTTCTGACAGAGTGACGTCATTAGTTCTCTCAAGAAATGTCATCAGGGAACTTCCACCCGCAGCATTCGAACATTTCAAAAATATACACCATCTAGATCTTTCTGGAAATCTCTTAAACTTCATAAGCGCCGAAGTCTTTAGTGGCTTAGAACAGTCGCTACAATTTTTGTCACTCAGTCAGAATAGAATTTTAGAGTTTGTCGGCGAACCATTAAAGTTCATCAATCTCTGGTTCTTGGATATTTCGGACAACCAGATATCCGAAATACCAGTAGATGCGTTCCAATTTATTCCGAGTCTAGTTCATCTTAACCTGAGCCGTAATTCACATATGAGCACACTTCCTCAGAATGTTTTCCAAAACAACCAGGCACTAATGACTGTAGATTTAAGCCACGTTGGCTTGAAAGCACTGCCAGTCAATTTATTCTCAAAGAATACCAACATAAAAGAGATTTATTTATCCAATAATTTACTACAAGAAGTTTCTGAAAACAGTTTTAAGAACCTTAGAAATTTAACTCATTTAGATCTATCCTACAATAATATTGCAAATATTAGAACACCAGCATTCGTAAACGTAATGTCTATACAATACTTGTCTCTGAAAGGCAACCAACTGAATGCGTTTAAAGGGGAGTTCTTCAATACCGGAACGAGCCTCGAAGTTATAGATCTTTCAGATAACCAACTGAGTTACTTATTCCCGTCCTCATTTAAAATCCACCCACGCTTGAGAGAAATCATACTTACCAACAATAAGTTCAACTTCTTCCCGTCAGAACTTATAAGTACTTTACAATATCTTGAATTAGTAGATTTGTCTGGCAATGCTCTCAAGAACGTAGACGAACTTGATTTTGCTCGACTTCCAAAATTAAGGACTGTCTTGTTGGCTAGAAACGAACTCGAGTCAATAAGTGAAATGGCTTTTCATAACTCTACGCAGATTCAACATTTAGACTTGTCAAATAATAAAATCGATCGTTTGGGAGATAGACTCTTTGAAGGATTGATCAGGTTGGAAGTTTTGAACTTAGGGGGAAACTTACTTACTGAATTGCCTGATAATATATTTGAGCGGTCAAGGATACATATGCTTGAGAACATTGTTTTGAGTAGGAATTTGTTTGAACATCCTCCCTTAAAGGCGTTGCAAAAACAATACTTCTTTGTATCATCTGTCGATCTGTCGGAAAACCAAATAATTGATATACCAGCCGAAGATAGCGTGATGGTTAACATCAAGAAATTAGATTTGTCTTATAATCCACTGTCTGAAAAAACTATTAGTAACGTACTAACTGAACCGAAAACTGTACGAGACTTAAATCTTGCAGGAACTGGAATCAAAATGATTGGGCAACTAGAAACACCATTCTTACACAACTTGAACTTGTCTTACAATAATATTAGTAAACTGTCGGATAAAACTTTTACTAGAACTACGTTGCTAGAATCAATCGATCTCTCTGACAATCAAATCACTGATGTTTCTGGATCACTTTCTATATCGTGGCCCAAGCTTAAAAACCTTCAGCGGCTACATATTTCTGGTAACCCTATGGTCATGATTATGGAGAACAACTTTGAAGGTCTTACGTCACTCCGCGTACTAGATATGAGAAATCTGGAAAAATGTACCAGAATTGAGAAACACGCATTCAGATCGTTACCTAATTTAGTTCAGCTTAGAGCTTATGGGTATCCAAGACTGGGTTACTTTGATGTTCAAGGTGCTTTACAGTATCTGTTGGCACTGGAAAAGTTGGATGTTGAAGTAAAAGATACTACAATTGGCCCTGACCAGCTGCACACAACGTTACATCCACGATTAGAAGAACTGGGTATTAGAGGTTCACGACTAAAGACTGTATCTTCTGGTGTACTAGCTGGTCTAAAGGCACCAGCAATAACGGTGAAGTTCAGGAATACGTCTGTTACAAATTTGCCCCCTGCTTTGCTTTTCCCGTTACCGCGATCTTCACAAATTACTATAGATGTGGCTGGAAGCCAACTAACAACTTTGCAACCGCAGTTGCTAGTAGCTTTAGACGACCGTCGCGCGGATTTATCAATGTTCGGTTTAGACACTAATCCAATTCGATGCGATTGTAATGCTCGCGCGCTGAGAAGATGGCTGCCTAATGTGGGAGTCATGGATGTACGATGCGAATCGCCAGATCATTTATCAGGATTTTTATTGGTTGAAATAGGAGACGATGAATTGACGTGTGAAACAAAGCGAAGAACTACTGCTACTTCTAGTAGTATTTCTACGACTCCAGCCTCGCGAATAGTTCGTACATCCTCAGAGCCTGATATAATTTGGTCCGTGGCACCAGCTCATGACCGACCTAAAGTTACTGGGGAACCAAAGGGAGCTCCCGTTGTTGGAGTAGCCACAACGAATAATGACGATAATCTTATTATTGGCATTGTTGGTGGAGTTGTAGCGTTCATAGCTATTCTCATAGTAGCGATATGTATTGTTCGGTTGCGGATGACATCGACCTCTTACAGAGGCGGTCCGCTAGCCAGCAGTCCGACTGCAGGCGGCGCACCGATGTGGGGCCCGCCCTGGCCTGGTTACGCGGGCACGTTGCCACCGCCATCATTATCAAACGCCACTTTGCCGCACAAGGTGCAATCTGGCCCAGGTTCAGTTAGATATTTGGCACCGCCGCCACCCGCGCCTTATTTTATAAGCTTGCCCCCTCACGACGACAAAATATACCGGTAAAACATATCTAATTCTATTATATATATTAATATAATTGAGGAAAATTGTAAATATTAGAATTTTCTTTTATAGAAATGATCATATCATATTTTTAACGACATACTAATGTTAGTCGACCTGTGCAAAGCTCATATCGTTATAGATATCATTGTACCCTGTAAGTTAATAAGCTGAAATGACTTAGCGTTGTATCTGTTTCTATAGTAACATGGCTCAGACTAGGTTTGAATGCATCTAGTCATTACTGACAGACTTTAACATAGCTTAATCTGATTGTAACCGTGAACTGTTTCTGTGCGAGTTTAAAGGGAAAGGGGTAGCGATGCGTGATTGTTATTAAAAAATTCGAATAGGTTGAACAGATTCGAATAATAATTAATCAGTGTACTCTAACTGATTGTCCTGTTACGGGCACTGTGTCATCGAACATGACAATATGTATTTTGCTGCGCGGTACTTAATCCAGCAGTCGAATATTTAATTATTATACGAATGCCTATGATAAAAATATTCAAATGTTTATTGAATATTGTCATCCCTTTGGGTTTCAAATGTCATAAGACAGTCATTCCGCTGCGAAATTGATATTCAGTTGCATCAGTAAGGCGATTTAGAATGTTCATTCAGTTAGTTCAAGATAAACAACTCGGTTATAACATTGTTATCGTTGACAAATTCACTGTCAATACAATATTTTGGAATTGAAAATATATAAAAACGTATAAAACTACTCCAAATCTGCAAAAAAACTAAGTTATCAAGAGGTTGTGAATTGCCATTTTGGTTAGAATAATTGGACAAAATAACGCTATAGAGAAGTAATTAAGTAATACAGTTCGCGCATCGCTAAAGTAGGGTAACATTATATAATTGTAACATAGTTGTTTATAATATAAACAAAAAAAGTAATGCGTAAAATCGACGATAATTATTGTTTAATTTATAAAGGTCGATTGTACGCGTCGCTGAATTATAAATAATTTAAGCTAGTTTTATTTAACTATAATAAATTTTAATAAGCCAGTGTTTATTTTATTTAATTTCTGATACATTTCTTAATAAGTTGCGTAATGGTTTGTGCACACCAGTGATCAGAGGTGTGCGTGAGATGCTCTTATAGTCGCTTCGCCCATCAAAGTAAATGGCAAAGCAAAATTAGGTACAGCAGCCGCCTCAAGCATGACTCTCATTAAACCTCAAAAGGAACCCTTCGAGCCGCCAACGCCGACGCTCTAGGAAAACATAATCTTTTAATGTTATTTTTACATTATTAATTATCCGGTGGGCGCGTTTAATTTCGGTTTAAGACCGCCGTAATACTTCAATATTAATCTTAGCGTTCTGGATTTATCACCTCTTTAATGTAAGACTACTGATAACATTTTGAGTGAGATTCGATAATGTATTAAGACGCCTATTTATACCCGACTAGCTGTAGGTACCCCGCAGTTTCACCCAGGTGTATGATTTCTGCTCTGCTCTAGTGACTCGTAGCGTTATGTTGTATAGCCTATATTATTTCTGGATAAAGTAGCTACTTTATCCAGAAGTAGTATTAGGTAGCTACCTAATAGTGAAATAAATCATAAAACCGGGTGAGTATTTTTAGAGATTATCGAGTATACACACCAACAAATCTTTCCTCTGTATAATATTAGTATAGAAGGGTAAGTTAGAAATAAACGCTTTCCTATTTCACCAGCTATGTTTAAATTTAGGGTAAGGTTTATACAAATTATTTGGGAGAATAAAGACATCTTTGATAGAGATGAGGTTAAGACAGTAGGTGCCTTTAACTAACGTTCATATCGATTTCGAAGACAGTGAAGTCAGATATGGCAGAATCGTAGCAAATGGAAAGCCATTGTCTGAATACCCCACGGGTAGGCTCTATAGTCATAAGTCTATGTATGTATGTTTAGGTCCTATGCAAATTGAAGGTGGCCATATTGTCTTTTGTTACATCACATTACATTTTCGGACTGTTGAGAAGCAGCTTCTGACAATTTCACAAAAGGAAAATCCTGTGCTACAAGGATATTGAATCTGAGATTCGATGACCAGTAATTTAGCAAATCCTTACAAAATTCATTATTTTTGAATCAAATCTTCCACTGAAAAACAAGGCTGTCTAATTAATATTTTTAATAAAATAAGTATTCTAAGGATGCCTCTGCGCCTGCTGTAATTTTCCTAAGAGATGAAACCAATTCCGTATCGAGCGTAGTATTCGCTCGATCCGGAATTCAAAACCGAGACCTCACGACTAATATTTTTACGGACCGAGAGTGTTATCATTCGATACATTGGATAAAATCCGGCAACGTTTTCGTGTCAGTTTTTTGCCGACGCGTAAATGGAAATAGGTCTAGCAAACAATGTTCGGGGCACGCTTTGTGAACGTATTTCAAAATTGAATTGGCCACTTGCACTACAGGCTGATTTGATGAACGGCATTTATGTATTTGTGTTATGTTACACGTCACTGTAGCATATGACATACACTGATGTATTAAATTGATGAGATTATTCCAAATACTGTGGGTAATTTGATGTTACAGTAGCAGCAGTTAGCAGTTTAACGTTACATTTTTTATTAATTTTCATATTGCTTCACACGCGCTAAGAATAACTTCTGTGTCACAGGGAATGTACAAATATTCAGACAACGGACACAACAAACCCACACCCGGTACAATAAGTGTGTGTCATTCAAATTTAAACCCATAACGCTTGGCCTAGTGACAGCGGCGAGGTGATCACTTCGCAGTTTAAGCCGATATATCGGTATACATATTATATACATAGATGCAGTACTGATATATTCATTTTATCCTTCAAACGCGCAAGCAGAACTGTGCTGCGAACCTATTTCTACAGTTGAAGATACCAACAATAGAGCGTGAGCGTCTACTGAAAATCGGGCACAAACTTTTGAAGCACATCATTATTTGAAATTTTAAGTAAGCTTTAGAAATGGAATGATTAATTTTTAACATTCATAAAACATCGGCGAGCATGAATTAAACTGAGTAAAGATGGCTGATCGTTTAAATTTAGTTTATTTTAATTAGAACACATCTAAGGTGGTAAATTTTATGAAATTGTTGAAATAGTTCTATATTATGAGAACGCTGTGTGATAAACTCGGACTGTTAAAATTAAATTGTTATATTATATCGCCAGTTAGTCAGTGTTTGGGTATGGCCTTGAAACTATAATGTTATTTATTAGAATGTATCTTTAGGTTTTGTTTTATAATAGTATTATCTATTAAAAACCCTTACTTCGTAATAGAGTGAGTGAGAATTACTTCGTGATTTTATGCCAACAAAAAAATATTTTTATAACAGTTATGGATTTATTATCGTTAAAAAATGTAGTCGTTTCAATATTCAAGACTTTACAGATATCTCAAAATAACGTAAAAAAATTCCATCATCATCGGTAAATCGTCTCCAAAACTAATAATAATAATAATATTCTATCACTTACGCAACATAGATGGTGTTGTGTAAGTGTTAGAATATTAATTTTGCCCAATTAATTTAGAGTTACTGTGATAAAACAAAGAGTACCTAACGCAAGCGTGAATTCTCACAACAATATCAGCTACTGATTTATGTATAGCTATGGGTATTTTCAATATTTCCACACTAGAATATTGATCTCTGGTGCACGATTGTTATACAAAACTACGAGAATCGAATTTGCAACAAAGGAGCCAATTATTTGCGCAGTTCAAAAAAACAAAAATTCTTGGTGTTAGAATACGTGGTATAAAAAATCACGTATAAATAATATGAGTATATAGTGTAGCGTCATCATTACTGACATTGTATAATCCTAACTAATATAAATGGCAATGTAAGTTAGTTTGTTTCTTACGCTTTCACGCCTTAACTACTCGACCGATCATCATGAAATTTCGCATAAACTTTGTTAGGGGTAGAGAAAAGGATATACAGTACCTTTTATCTAGGAAACAGTACTGTTCCCGAGGGATAGGAATTCATTGACAATATCTAGATACATTAACGCGAGCAAAGCCGTGGGCAAAATGCTGCTTTAAAAATGTGTTTGTTTACCCTCACTTCACTTCAAGAAGGCGCAGCGATTCGACATGATGTTATTAACTGAGCTGAGGGAATGGTAAGGTTCTATTTTACCTGTCAAAAATATCCTGAGAAAAATGGAAGCAAATTTAATATTATAAATTGGAAAGTAAGCCTGCCTATCTGTCTGTTACCACTTTACGGCTAAATCACTCAAGCGATTTAGACGAAATTTGGTACAGAGATAGCTTAAAACCCGGGAAAGGTAGGTAGTTTGTATTGATGTAGGTACTACGTGGGCAGAGCCGCGCGCAAAAGCTAGTAAATAATAAGCATGTTGGTATATATTTTTCACTACTAGGATGGCAAAATTTTACAAGTAAGGCCATGACGCAGGCCGTCATTGGTCAGCTAATGGATGAGCTATGGATATTTAATGTTTAAAGCTTCTATTGCCACCTGGCTCAGCTATGTCGTCTTCAAAAAAATGCCGCTATACTACTAAGCACAGGGAGCTAAGATAGCAAATTGCTGACAACATAGCGTCAGATATGACAACAAGGAAGGCCATGACGCGCATCATAGTTGTCAGTTAATGGTAATCGTCTACTGTTCTTAGATTATTTTACTAATAGGGTTGTAAAATTTAATGCATTGTCAGCTTATGGTAATCAAAAACTGTTATGGATGCTTAATGTTGCAAGCGTCTATAGCCACCTAGTTAAGGTATGATGCGCACGTTGCCGAGTCATCAAAAAGACCTCGCTAATCTAGCACAGGCTAGCTGACCAGTGACAACACAGCGCCAGATATGATAACCACTAGGTTGAGAGATAACCGCTCGAGTTTTTAATAGACGTTGCTATGCTACCAAAGTTAGGCTAATATCTATGGCACATTGTTGACATTACATCGCCTGCTTAAGGAAAATAAACAAATCAAAATAACCTGCTTACCAAAGTTGTTTGGCTGCGATCTTCTATGAAGTGGCGGAAGAAAGATGCTGCTTTGTACTAAAGTAAAATTTTATGTGGCGGATTTTTTCTATTGCTAGGAATAAAAGAGTTTTGAAGCGGCTGTAGCACAATAGAAACTGGCGAAGAAGAGGTCTTGGGTTCGAATCCCAACCATAGCACTACCAACGACAATCCACTCTTAACACAAGCATTCTAGCTTAGCTAGAGGGTTAACAAGAATACAAGTAATTTATAATTCTACTTGCTAGTTATATCTTTTTACAAACTGTTGTTGTAATATATTTATCGTTATTCCAGTAACATTAGGGTAAGTGACTGTGTTTCCAAATGGAGACCTCACGATCGTACGCAGACAAGCGTAGAGGCAGGCACTCGGTAAAATTGTTATGTTAGATTTTTATTTATTGAGCGTACGATTATAATAAACAATAATTCGGTTGTTGGTTAGATTTGAGAACTTTATCTCAAATCTAACCAACAACCTAATTATTTTTACTACTTTCTCATGCCCTATAATAATAAATAAATAATAAATAATAAATAATATTCTTTGAAATTAAATTACTATATACGGACTTTATCGCGTTGTTTATTTGACACTATATTACATAATTTAAAAAAAAAATTGTTACACTACTATTATTATTAAACTTTACAAAATTTTTAAGCCTAATTATATTGTTATTAAAACTATTTAGATTTGATTTAATTTTACACTTTCCCCGACGTTTCGGTCGCTTTTCAGCAGCCATGGTCACGGGGAGACTAAGATGGTAGTTGTCTCAATGTTCCAGTTGACTGGATAATATTTTAAAATTATGTAATATAGTGTCAAATAAACAACACGATAAAATCCGTATATAGTAGTTTAATTTCAATGAATAATATTCGCGTAAACAGAAGACAATATTATGTAAATAATATTCTACCACATACACACAACACCATCTAGCCCAAACTAAGCAGAGCTTGTACTATGGGTTCTAGACAATGGATAAACATACATATATACTTTTTTTTTGTAAATACATACATATTATACATAGAAATCAATCCATATTTTGTACATTTTCCTTATATTCAGTATACAATATTTTCAGTAAACGATAAAGCAAGTTTTCCCGTTTTCCTACCGAAAAATGTAGAAGAACAAAACGCCTTTTATTCGATATACTGCTTAGCCTAGAAAAAAGTATTTAAGTAAAGTAGTTTAAATATACGATAGACAGCAGCTTAGTTGTGTTACCTAGGCATTGCTTTTTCAATACCAAAGAAAAACTTTAAAATGCTGACTTCAAACATTGTACCGTCAATAATATTAATTTTCTGTCTTAAATATGTAAGATTTCTCGTAATGTTTTGAATTATATATAGTAATAAATAATAAATGCGTACATAGGTACATCAGAGATGTGTGACAGAAGTCTTGGATTTAGTACCAGAGTGCCTAGTGTGAGTTTGTTTTACGTTAACGCGATCGACACGTTTATGACGCTTAGCGCTCAGATTGGCCCGCTCCAAGCTCTTAACCAATCAGAGAGCCAAACGCGGTAAACGTTTCGATCGCGTTGACGTAATAACAATTCGCACTAGGCACCCTGAGATCTCTAATCTAAATCGTCTGTGTTGCAAACCAACGGTTTCCCCACTAAACTTTCGGTAGTTTATATATTAAGAGTAAAATGTATGATGTGTCAGGATATATTCACAAGTCGGGCAGAGTGTTTTTGGATTTTTTTGTCAAGAAATTTACTGTAACAGTCCGGTGTCTAAGACTGTGCCTAGTAGACAGCAATGGGTTCGAACACAATTATTTTGGATCAAAATCATACCTGAAAGAGTATACATTATACACCTCTGCCTAGCTCTTCTATTAATATATCTTCTCTTCGCCTATAAGCGAGAAAATACGTATTTTCCTGATATAATTTAGTAAAGTTCGATTACCGTATATCCGTAATATCCTACTAATATTATAAATGTGAAGGTTTGTGACGATGGATGGATGGATGTTTGTAACTTTTGCATGCAAAAACTACTGAATAGATTGCGATAAAACTTTATTATACGATAGAAGATAACGATATAATTAACACATAGGCTACTCTTTATCCCGATATTCCTACGTCATCGCGACTTACGCGGTTGAAACCGCGGGGCGCACCTAGTCTTTAATAACTATGTGCCTACTAAAACTGCGCAAGCAATACGGAGTGTGTACCCAATCGACCGCAATAGACTAAGCCTGTCGTCTATCGGGCACAGTGATCTAATACGTAGTACATACAAGCATAGTTGCTGAAATATGTTTGTTATGCACCTCTGCCTGCCTCTTCGGGAATAGACGCGTAGGATTATGTATGTACCTACTCGTATGTATTCCACGATTAAAAGGATAATTCTACGTCATACAGAAGCACCATTATAAATATTTTCCTCAGTGTATTACCGTTAGTATGTTGTTTCAAAAGCACTTCACTTTTGTTTATACAGCATTATTATTTGAAACTGTGTAGAATGTTTGTTTAACTTTGATTTTAGTTGGATCTACGCTGCAAACACATTACCAATGTGTTATTATAGATACTTATTCGAGTTACCTTTGTGAGACTGGTCTAGTAGCTTTTGAGAGTGAAGAGCTGAGCGTCGTTATTTCGTAATGGTAGGAATAAACCGGATCACCTAGACAAGTACCATCCTTTTTTAAAACGGCGTAATAATAATGACACTGTAACTGCGTTCCGCTTGGTAAGTAGAAGTCCCCGAGATTCACATTTCTGTTTCTTCAATTCCTTTTGCCAGGTGTAAGCAATGCTAGAGATACCCTTTGTATTACAAACGATAACGCTTACTATCAGACGTACAAAAGATTTTAGTGTGGTGTAATTGGATATTGCCGTTTTAGGTTGATATTTTAGTTATATATTTATGTTATATTTTATGTATTTATTTTATATTTTATACCTTTTTTAACAAACAATACACTAGGAATAAATTCTGTCTCTTGGGGGACTTTACAAACATTCAAACAATGGACACAAAGAACACCCAAACTCGGAACAACCATTTGTAGATCACACACATTTTCGTTCTTCTGGGGATCGAATATACAACAACAGGCAACACACAACAGTGGCGAGGCAACCACTTCAGCCACTAAGCCATTATTATGACTCTTTCTCTTACTTAGGTTGTATGCATTGTGTTAACGATCGAAGCGAACCACCCGCGCAAGTAACCCGCTTGACTAACTTGCGTATGTACCTTGCACATGAATCCCACGCTTAAATAGATCATACATCTCAAACTATCTGATGGGATTTATAAACTTCTAACACAACTTTTTCAAAGAAACTAAATATTTCAGATAAACAAACTTAAACCAGAAATATTAAGAGAAAACGTACATAAATATAAATAAGAGCAATGTAGCAGAAACGAATAAAGAATTATTTATACTTTATAGGTACATATATATACTTCTAGTGGCTATCTGTAATATCAAGATCTCTTTTATGAAACTCAGACAGTTATTCGCGTTATATAGTAGGTATATTTAAAGATAAAATATTTTTTTATGTTTGTTCATCCGTACAACTCGATAATTGGTCTGGGTGTTTCTATGTATAACATGTAAGTATTTACAAAATAAAAAATTTATATATATGTTTATCCATTGTCTAGTACCCATAGTACAAGCTCTGCTTAGTTTGGGCTAGATGGTGTTGTGTTTATGTGGTAGATTATGATTATTATTATTGTTTCGTTTTAAAGTATGAAACTGTTCGCTAAAATTTATAACCAACCATAATCATTTATTTGAGAACTAAGTGTATATAATTATATTAGATTTAAAATATGTTATAATAGGTACTTGAAACTTAGCGAGCTTTTATTGCTATAACAAATTTAAGGAAACTGCAAAATACATTTATAGCTGGTTCACATAGGACAGAGAAGATTAAGCATTCAGAATTAATCCATATAAATACTTAACATGGCCAACATGGTTAAGTTCAATGCTTCTAAGACCCAGGCGTGTCTTTTTTCCGCAAAAAAGAGCCCATTCCAACTAGCTCCAACTTTCCGAGATGTATCCGTGCCGATAACTAATCGCCTTGAGCTTCTGGGTATGACATTGATTCCAACCCTTAACTTTGGCTCCTATATTGAGGCAAGAGCCTAACTAGCTGCCAAAAAGCTGGGCATCCTCAGTAAGGTGAGGCAGTATTTCATGCCGGAACATTTGCTTAATATGTACCAAGCACAGGTTCGGTCCTGCATGGAGTACTGTTCTCACCTCTGGGATGGCTCTGGAAAATATCAGCTGGAGGCTTTGGAGTCAATTGAGCGGAAGGCCAGGAGACTTATCGGCGATGACCAATTGGTCAACACACGACTCCAAAGCTTGGAGCATCGTCGTAAGGTTGCTAGTCTCTCTGTTTTCTATCGGATACATTTCGGAGAGTGTGCAGAGGAACTGCATAATTTGATTCCTCCTTCCCCATTCTACCATCGGACGACCAGACAATCAGGCCAGCGACACAGGTACATGGTGGATATACCACATTTACGCACGAAGCGATTTGCTTCCAATTTTATAATGCGTACCGCTAAGGAGTGGAATTCGCTACCTAAGTCTGTGTTTCCCGATGAGTACAATCTGGGTGTCTTCAAGTCGCGAGTGAATAGGTATCTTCTAGGCAAGCGTGCTCCATCGTTGACTGCATCTACACTTAAGATCAGGTGAGATCGCGGTCAAACGCAAGCCTATTAGAGTATAAAAAAAAAATACAAAAAAGATAAAAAAAAATACTTGTATCTATTCTTGTAGATCGACGTATAAGTTTATTTTTATTCATAGTTTTATGTTATTTATATAGGTATCTATTTGCTTCTATGAGTAAGAAAAAATAACAAAAAAGACGCAAATGCCTAACGGATTTTTGTTAAATTATTTATTCATACACTTGTACCTCAGCCAAATATTGGAGAATTGAGTGACGTAATTTCAGCGTCATTAAATAATTTCACTTAAGCGACTTTTAATTTCCAAAGCATCAGAACCTACATAAATAAAAACTTAGTTTCAATCAGTCCTAAAAAAGCTTAAGCCTTAAAGCTTTTTCATTTAAAGGACAGAATTTATTGAAAGAAGTAACAGTCATCATTCACTTGTAGCCATTTGGCTGCCTCTCTCGTTCCGATTGTCGACACACCGATGTTTGCCAGTCGCTCATATTCAAAAAGTTCTGTTGAAAATTCCATCCAGTATTTTTGAACGTATCGAAAATAGCTACGTATTTAAACCGGGGACGGATTTTGTCACAACATGGAATTTCAATTTGACATCACCTGCATGCCAGATTAGGGTTAGATACAAGTATATATTATGTATACCTTGGCTCCCGGTTGTTTGGTTTCTGATTTCCATACATTATACGAGTTTATATTATAAATATGGCATGCTTGTGTGTTTTTCTTGATAGCATGTGTTGGAAATTGAAATTTTGTTTACGAGGTTTGATGCTTTTGGTGTTATGGTTGCGGCAGATGAAATGAAAACAACAAAGGTAAAAACCACGAGACTTAATTTAAATATAATACATGTTGGTCTAGTAAAGTAATTACTAACTTATATTGAATCGAATTAGGCGTTACTTTGCGGAAATTAATTGTAATTAAATTATTGGGAACAGAGAAACCCGCCACGCACCCTCAGATTGTCCGCGTCAACTATTGCAATAGAAAAAGATTGACAATACCAAGCTCCTCTGGATAGGGACAGCCGCGTCGTGTGATTTATTCTGTTGAATTATTTGAAAAACGATTTTCCATCGCTCGTAGCACAAGGCTTATAATCTGGGGTAGTGAGCATAACCATTTACCATGAAACAAGCACAGTTCAAAATGCCAAGCTGCTAATGACAATTTCCAGATGATTAATTGATTCTAGAAGATTCCTAGACAATTTCTTTACATTAACCGCCCGGGAATCGAACACAAGACCTCATTTACAGCAAAAACATTCACTACTGCAGCGGCATCTACGCGGCCAATCCTATGCTAAAGAAATTATTATTATTTCAACAAACGTGTAAAACCTAAACCGAAAGCTAGCTAGATACAGATATATTTATAAGCAAACATAGCTGGCATTTGGCATCAGTGTCATGAATATTTGAAGAGCTAAACAAATACCATAAACAGTAATATAAACTAAGTATATTGAATCTTGTCCAAAGTTACTACTAACATAAACATGTGTGAATATTAATATACTACACAAGAAGTTCGCTATCGAAATCGTTTTCGTCGCCATTTGAACACAATCCAGCAATATTTGTTTACGAAAGACGCGTTTTCACGTTGAAATCATGTTTCAATAAACGTTGGCAGCTTCGTCGCTAAAATATTTGTTGAATTATTGCTCTCTAAGTTATGCGAGCGAGGTATATGCGCCACACGATCGATCACATAATACTAGGTGTATAATGAAAATATATAATGATCAGTAATATTTGTTTAATTGTATGGATCGTGTTGTGTATCGCAAGTAATTTTAAAATATATCAAGTTGTTTGTGTTAAGACTGCGCCGAGCGAAATGTGCCAAAACAGGCGGTCACAGTTAGGTGAATAAAATTAACACTTTTTGTTTAATACAAATATAAAATACACATTTACCATAACAATGAATGTGTTTACAATTATACCATGTAAAAACTTAAAATAATTAATATTTTCGCCTACAAAATTAGGTAAAATTGCACGAAAAATGCAAAAACGTAAGCTCGTGTTACGTGATTTTTAGATTATAGCAGTAGAAATCTATCCTATTTTATAGCTTTAACAAAACATAAATAGTTATATTACTATTTGTCCATCCCAAATATTTAAGTTATTGGTTGACAATAAAGATACATATTTATCAAAAAAGCACTTCAAATTCTCCATACAATTTTACTATGGCGGCCGCGCGCCGATTTGAATATGCGCCGCACGAGCTCTGTCATTATCTGTCTTACGCTCGGCGCAGACTTAATGATTGCCATGGCGTTGTGGTTTAAGTGGTAGCCTCCCCACTGCCACCGCGCCGAGTGTTGTGGGTTCGATCCTCATACGGGATAAAAAATTGCGTGATTAACAAATAATTGTTGTGAGTCTAGGCGTTCTTTGTGTCCGTTATTTGAATGTTGGTAAAGTCCCCCTGACATAGGAATTATCCCTAGTGCGGGATTCGTCTTTTATAAAAGAAAACAATTAAAAAATTACTAGTATTCTTGTTAGGCCCTTTAGCTAATCTAAAATGCTATTAAGGGCCTAACATGTACACATCTTCGCGTATGTCGTAATGTGTTTAATGCACATCTACTCGTTTTTATGCCTTTAAAGGATAGCTAGAGGTGTATCACACTCATATTTCGTCAGTTATATTTCACGTTTTACGAGTTCCGTGCCCACATATCAACAAAAATAGAAAATCACGCATATTTGTATCCGAATGTTGGTCATGTGTTTGAAATTATGTTGGTAATTCATAGCAAATATTGTCAAAAGTGGGCTTATACAAATCGTATTTCATCATCACCCATCAACATTTGGAGAAGTTCTTGATTGAAACCGAGACGTTGTGCATGAGGCACAATCGTTGCATTTAAAACCTCTGCGCCACCGATGGAAATTAAAATCAGTAACTAGTGAATAATAAGACATAAGTATATTGGATGACGTCATAAAGAGACATAAAATCAGCTGCAGAGAGAGATAGCTAACAATGCTATAGGAAGTGAAAATATAAAGAGTTTTAAAGTGCCCATAAAAGTTTAAAAAGTTAAAAAGGAAAATTGTTAAGGGTCTCTTTATTACTGACAGAACATTTTGATGGAGTTTGGACTTCGTATAATGGAGTTGAAGTTATTATTTTTCAACCATTTAGATTAGCTTGAAAGTCACTTTTAAATTGAATTGTATATAGATGGCTATTAAGAGTTAAAACCTGTATTTTGGTTGTATAATGTTTGCCTAAATTACTAGCTCTAATTCAGAATTTAATGCAGTCTTGTTAAATGTGTTTGTGGACACCGTAGTACGATGTATAAAAAGATAGCTGTCCCTCGCGGTTTTACTCACGTTTATGATTACTGCTCTTCTCCCATGTCTCGTAGCGTGATGTTATACAGGCTGTGTAACTTCTGTATAAAGTAGCTTTTTTATGATGAAAGAATTTTAAAGACGGTTTTACTAGTAGTTTTTGGGTGTATTAATACAAACATAAACACAAACGTCCAAAATTAGAAATTTTTGAAATTAAACTGCTATATACGGATTTTATCGCGTTGTTTATTTGACACATTATTACAAAATTTTGAAAATTGTTACACTACTACTACTATTAAACTTTTCTAATTTTTAAGCTAATTAAATTATTATTAAAACTATTTAGATTTAATTTATTTTTACACTTTCCCCGACGTTTCGGTTGCTTTTCGGCAGCCATGTTCACGAGGAGACTAAGATGGCAGTTGTCTCAATGTTCCAGTGTAGTTATTTCAAAGTACCCGAACATAATTTAATCATTGGTGTTTCTATTTACGCAGAATGAGCTTAAAGTATCATGAAGTCTAGCTGTGGTTTGCTTCTTCTTGGGTTTGACTATTTTTATTACTGGATCCCAAGCTGGTGGAACATTCCAACCATCTTCTCTATTAAAATTAGGATGTTTTTTGATTTCAATAGCCTCGCGAAGCATCCTTGGTAGGAATCGGTGTTCTTTAGCGAGAATCTGTGGTTTGTCAAATCTCAGATAGTGGTTGGTCCCCTGTTGCACATGTTCACACACAGCAGACTTCAACGAGCGTTGGTGTTTTACATCAGCTATGTGTTCTTTTATGCGGGTGCCTATGTTTCTCTTGGTTTGACCAATGTATGAGAGTCCGCAGTCACAATCTATAATAATAATAATAATAATAATAATTGTTTATTTCTCTCAAAAAGGTACAATGGTATTCTTATATTTATAGATACAGCAGAAAAACAGAACCTTGTTGAGAGCTGGAGTCTGAGCTAGGTTCGAAACCTGTGTGACAGATCTCCAGTCCTCGCCACTGAACACTACAAAAGTTAGCTTAGTAGCTACATCTATCAAACAGTGTCACAAAAACAATAATAAGAGAGACAATTTAATCAAAAAACCGTGTGTGTATTTCTGTGTGGGTTTGTGTAAGTGTAGTGTGTGAGAGTTGTGTGTGTTTGTGTGTGTAAGTGTAGTGTGTGAGTATTGTATGTTGTATGTATATGTGTGTGTGTATATAGTGCAACATTAACATAAGCAATATATTTTTATCGACTATTTTAATGTGCAAATTATATTTTCAGTGCCGTCATAGTCTAAGTCACCTAGCCAATGAGCAACTGTCTCTTTACACTCATTCTTGGTCATTGGGTACAAATTTAGAATTTTGTTTAGCCTATTGTATACGTAATTTCCTAGGAAGTAGAAACATCTTTGGGCTAGACTAGTTCTGACCGAAATTAAGGGACAAACGTTGTATTTTCGACGAACGTGGTCTAACTTCAGCGGATCGTATTTGGTATTTGTATGGGTCGTAAGAGTGAGGTTCAGAATAAACAATTTTCGCACCGAGAGTACATTACAGGTCTTGTAAAGTTCGGTGGTGGGATAGCGGTACGGGAGCCTCCAACCTACTTTCAGTACCGCTCTTTGAGCACGTTCTAGCTTTAGAAGATGTGTTTTGTGTGTTCCTCCCCATGCAACGATGCAATACTGCGTGACTGATTAGCAAAGAGCTAAATAGGTGAGCTTGAGGACCTGAGTATCGACTACGTTGCTGAGAGCTTTGAAAATAAATATAAGTTTACGCAATCTGGAGGTAAGTTTGTCAATATGTGAGTGAAAAGAAAGAAGATCATCTATATGTACTCCAAGGTATTTAACACAATTAATTCGAGACAGAGCAGGGCAATTACACAACGGATGGGCCTGGACATTGCAGGAGTGAGCAACGAGAGAGTGAGAAGATGAAGAAGGCTTGCCTAGAGTGGTGAGTGAAAAGGTAAGATAATTAGTTTTTCCAGTATTGAGGGTGAGCCGATTCCCAGCCAACCAACTAGTTACTGAATCAAGACTTGACTGAGCACTCGCGAACGCTGATCCCCAAGTATCGCCGTAAGATATGACGGCAGTATCGTCAGCGTACGTAAAGATAGTAGTATTGTGTAACTGTAATTGACAGAGGTCGTTAATATACAATAAGAATAACGTAGGACCTAAGATACTGCCCTGTGGGACTCCATTTTTAACAGGAACTGACACACTGCCGTCTGTTGTCGAGATAACTTCTGAAGAGGGACAGTTGAATACCTCTGATCCCGAGTTTTTCGAGCTTTGTGGCAAGGATTGAGACTGAAATCGTGTCGAATGCCTTAGCAATATCTAAAAAGACGCCTATAGCTTTCTGTTTTATAGACCCCTGCATCTTGTAAAGGTAGTTGGCACTTGACGGATGGTAAAAATTGACTTATCTTCGTTGGCGGCTTGAAGTATGTGTTGATTGAAGCTCGCTTCAAGATGTAGCCAATCTTGTCAGTGACACCCCTTACATAAGGCAGTATAGCAGGCTGGCGCTCGACTGTGGCTGGCTTTTTTTAATTGGTCAAACCAAGAGAAACATAGGCACCCGCATAAAAGAACACATAGCTGATGTAAAACACCAACGCTCGTTGAAGTCTGCTGTGTGTGAACATGTGCAACAGGGGACCAACCACTATCTGAGATTTGACAAACCACAGATACTCGCTAAAGAACACCGATTCCTACCAAGGATGCTTTGCGAGGCTATTGAAATCAAAAAACATCCTAATTTTAATAGAGAAGATGGTTGGAATGTACCACCAGCTTGGGATCCAGTAATAAAAATAGTCAAACCCAAGAAGAAGCAAACCACAGCTAGACTTCATGATACTTTGAGCTCATTCTGCGTAAATAGAAACAACAATGATTAAATTATGTTCGGGTACTTTGAAATAACTACACTGGAACATTGAGACAACTGCCATCTTAGTCTCCCCGTGACCATGGCTGCTGAAAAGCAACCGAAACGTCGGGGAAAGTGTAAAAATAAATTCAATCTAAATAGTTTTAATAATAATTTAATTAGCTTAAAAATTAGTAAAGTTTAATAGTAGTAGTAGTGTAACAATTTTCAAAATTTTGTAATAAAATGTCAAATAAACAACGCGATAAAATCCGTATATAGCAGTTTAATTTCAATTAATAATATTCGCGTAAATAGAAGACAATATTAGAAATCTTTCTTTTTCATAGTATTAGTATAGGCAATAATACATAGAAATGTCGTCTAGAAAGAATTGTAGTAACAGGCAGCCAACTATAACGGACTAGCCATTTGCGTAAAAGATACTATAATATACATATATAATCCACAAGGATAAGCATAAACTCGAGTGGCACCTATTTAACTCCCTCACATTCAAAGGCCCATAGAAGGGCAATCTGATACGACTACAGAATGATTGGATACAAGACTAACAATTGTACGTTCTTTCCAAGGCACGCGTTGTGCAACGTCACCAACTTCCTAAGTTCGGGCAACTATTGAGAATATTCTGACGGAAATGTCCCAATTACTTTATGTTAACTGAGACCTGTCCATGCACAGCATGTCGCATTCACTATAGCTGCGCTACTAAGACAGCTACGTCTAATGACCACGACTTTCAGTTACACGTTATACAATAATCTAGAACGATCAATTCCACGTTATGCAAAGTGATCTTTCGCGTGTTTACACGAACGTGCGTTGGACTCGAAGTTTCGGCGGCAAATTAACTGTTTAATATTTGATTTAGACCTGTTCGATCGGGGGTATATGTAACTTTATAATATTAGTTTAATAGTTCTATGTTGATATGTACTTACTTGCGTAAGATAATAGCTGTCGTACAATTATATTGGTTGTATATTAGCCAATATAGTTTGGGCAAAAAAGCTAATACTTTATTGAATAGTTTGGGAATGTTTGTGATATGGTGTATTAGTACAAAAATTTGCGATGGCTGGGCTAAACTGTTGCCAATTGAATGCTGTTATATTACAAAACGTCGTATAATTAAATCGCTTAAATACATTCATCATTCTATTGAATCTTGCATTTATCCGATGAGTTAGTTGGTTTGTTCTTGTCGGCATTTATACATCACTTATATAAAATACTAGCTGACTCGCGCAACTTCGTCTGCTTTACATGAGAGAATTTTCACAGTTCTTGCAACATTTTTCATGTATGCTCTGCATATATATTGGTCGTAGCGTGATAAATGATAAATTTCTTGATAAATGGGCTATCCAAAACAGAAAGAATTTTTTTAAATCGAGCCTGTATTTCCTGAGATTAGCATGTTCAACCAAACAAACAAACTTTTTAGCTTAATAATATTAGTATAGATTCAAAATGATCATTCCCAAAATTCAAACTAACTTTGAATTCGAATAAAAATCGCAATGTTACCGATTTACTTTATACAAAATACTCATTACGTATTTAAAATACCTAATAAAATATAATTATAATTACACCTAGACCGCTAACACTAACGCATACGAATAAATGAGTACCTAAGTAAAAATTTATGTGACACTAACATTCTAAGAGAATTAAATTGTGCCATAAATTTAGGCCCCAATATGATATCAACACATAAAATCGTTATAATATTTCAATATGCATAATATTACTTAAAACCACAGCTTTAATGGAACATTCAGACAATCTCGGGCCTTAAAAAGGCAGGTACAGCAATATATTAGAAATGCTCGTTTTATGGGACAATTTTTCACCAATCATACGCCTGATTGCACACCATTGCGTATGATAGGTTCTTTTAGAACCGTTTGCAGTCCGCCTAAGGTTCGCGGCGTTGTTAAAATTTATAGCTAATGTGTTTTATATTATGTTCTACGGTGAGGTGGGTAGGCCGGCCGTATATGAGCCGTGAAAAATTGTGGCTTAAAAGATTTAAGGTGGTAAAGAATGTGGTGTTTATGGAAGTGTTGGCTGTAGGATTTATGATATATTTATGTAGGTACTACAATAGAAAGTAGAATATGGCTGCTATTAGAAATATTTAGATACTTTACATATCTCACAGCAGATAAAATCCTGACTAATATAGTAAATGCTAATATGAGTTTGTATGTCATTCGATCCATCATTCATCATCATACATTTTCGCATATACGTTGTCAGAAGTACAGAAAAGGAGAAAGAGTACATTTGATCAAGAGAAATGTACTGTTCCGTGGATAGAAGATGTTTAAGGGATAGAAATGTATTGACAAAATGTGGACTTACGCGAGCAAAGCTTGCAGCTTGCTTAGTAATTTTTTGTCAAATATAAATGAACTGACTTACTTGCTCATCGTTGGCAATCACGATCAGTAGCAAACAAAAAGTATGTAGTTGACTATACGTATGTTTATTTGTTTGTAGTATTAAAATACTGGTATATAATGTATTTAACAAAAGGCTACATATAAATTTCAAAAATCACTCTTGATATTTTTTATAAAATTGGGTTTCGATTATTCGATTATGATTCGAATAATAACTTTGACAAAGCCGAATCATCAACAGCCGAATGCGAAATTTTTTTTACCAGCGGCGCATTGACTACTGTACTCACTTATCCTGTCAAGCTTTGATGGAGAAAAGTCCTGACCCACTCTCTGACTGATTCATAAATAACCAGCTCAAACCGTTACACCTAGAAAGCTGAAAATGTTCATTGAGGTGCTCTTTATGACGTCCACAAGGAATCATTATTGACATTCACACGGGATAGAGAATAAATGCTTTTAAGCTGCCTTATATATGTATATCGTGTTATATATTATTACTTAGAGACTTCAAATTTGCCTTGTAGGTAGGTGATCATACTTACATATAACTACCAGGATTTATTTTTAATTTTTTCCAAATAGCCTCTAACAACTGGCGGCCATGTACTTACGTGGACTGAGACGACTACGAGAGTTCTACAAATGGTTATGCTATTAACGCTTGTGCGACAATACTGTACTGAGACTCATCATAGGTCGAATGCACGCTTGTGTGATAGATTCAGTGTATCACACAAGCGTGCATTCCATGCTCGACGCTACTCTAGTGTAGTATTAATCGCACATCCCTTATTTTGAGTTTTGACAAAAACATACGAAGCGTGTTGGCAGATAGGTGGGATTCTCTACTGCTACGCCACTGAAGGATACACCTGTATACTGCACTGTGATCAGTGGATGTGACTCTTAGATTTAAAACTACTAAATATATAATATGTAGTTCCTGTGTCTTTGCTGTTTTTGTTATCAATGGTGTATATGTCTGTATGTCAAACGTCTAAAATAAATTATAATTATTATTATTATTTGTCAAACTCACGTAGTATTTGGATGGAGTCGCGATGAAAAGTTAGTGGTATATAACAATATCGCTTGCTATACAACTCAGCTGTGTGTAACATTAATGTTGATGACGTAACATTTGCTGCAAATTACGGGGTGTAAGTAGGTCGCATACTTTTGTAAGTGACTATAATATGGAAACTCTGGCAAATTATCGGGCGATCATCATATGTTAATTTTGATATTTGGTTCATGTAAATGTTATACCGATGGGATGCTGTCTATCGTTTTAGGATTTGCTTTGATGATTGATCTTCAAATACGAATTTCGGGCTGACCAAATTAGATGATTTAAAATGTCGCTTAAACAAAAGTGGTCTTGCCTAGTGGTCGAAATTCGACCATAGTCGTTATTTAAACTTTGAGGCAAACATAATTATATTAATTAACTTAACAAAAACAGTTGTTAAAAATCTTTGGAAACATAAAGCTTATCAGTAAATACTAGACAAAACAAAAATAAGATGATTGATAAACAAAGGAGAAAAAGGGTACTTACTGAAATGTTTTGTCTTTGTCTATCTATGTAAAGCGTAGGCATAAATATGTAGATACTGTGATGACAGTAGATTTGGAAAATTGTTTAGGTAGTATGTGAAAAAGGCCTTGGGTTATAAATAAAAATGTATTAAATGGATGCCAGATGATAGAAATTTAAATCCTTACAAACATTATTTATATTTATTTAATAAAAAATCACAATCAGCACTTCTGTTCCCTCTGCTTAAAACGTATTTATTACATACAACGGTTAAATTTAAACATAAATAACACACGCGTAAATTTGTGTATATTAAAGTAAATCATTTAAGGTATTATTAAGTATTATTATAGGTACGTACGGTCTTTATTAATTGCGTAGAATTGAATTGTGGAGAACATGCATATAAGATTCATAATACTCCTAATACTTTATAATGTGAAATATAGGTTATTTCTTACTCTTTCATGGAGTTTTAGATAATAGTTGGGTACTTTTAGCAATCATGCAGACAAAACCACAAACATAAAATAGTTTCAAATCTATACTTTCAAAGGCGTGAGTAACTGCTAGTTACTAATATTAAATTTTATTCATAATTATCTTGCGTTCAATAATTCTTCACACCATACAGAACTATCCTACAACCGCTTTGCAACTAAATACGTTTCTTTTCAAATTAAACAAGTTAAAATTGGTTCTCTTGAAACAAGAAGTTAAAAGCGACTACAAAAGAGCACGGATCGTGTTTAACAAGAACTCCTAAAGGAGAATCAGCGAAAAAGTTAAAATTAAAACTCATTCCTTCGGTAATAACAGCTTGCTACGTTCAATGAATACCGATACGAGATAAGAATCGGAACTTGTTGTGAATTACAAGAGCCACATTCAGGCCCCTATTTAGATTTCAAACGATAGATCAATGTGGATTGTATTGATATGTTCAAAGAATCTACGATTGGGGAAGAGATGAAGATTACGCGATGTTAATCGTTTCGATGGCCTGAATGTATTAAATTTGATTGCAGATATTGGTTTTTTTTTGTTTATGATGACAACGCCCGCACTAAGAATGAAGCTTTGTCTCACGTAAGACAAACATACAATTAACGTACATGAAGTATAACTCAGCAAATTGTTAAATTTTCATATAATATGTGTGATATATTATCTTCACTTCTTAATAGGAATACGCAAACACAACTCTTTAGAATACCTACTCGTCGTGTTACCAACACGAAAGTTTACAGTTGTGGATGTATCAAATGCTGCTTGCGTGTAATCAAAACGTGCAGTTTTGGTTTAGTATTATAATTAGCTGATCGGCCAGATGTTGTTTGTTGTTTTCCACGTAACCTACGGCTCCTACGAGTAGCATATCAATAATCTTATCTTATCTTATGTGGGGGCCAGTCAGTGCAGACCGGCGACTCTTCGACCCAGTGGGATCTTTAGTGTCGACATTCTCCCAATAATTACTGCCATATATGTTCATGGCAGCCGGGACCGACGGCTTAACGTGCTCTCCGAGGCACGGAGCAGGCGATAATTGTCAATCAATACGCACATCATTATCATCATCATATCTTCTGAAAGTTAGAGGTGTGCGACGTGGGTTCGAACCCGAGACCCTCTGCATTGCAGTCTGTTGGTCTCCCCACTGAGCTATCGCTGCTCTCAGCATATCAATAAACTGTCGTCTTGGGAATGTATGTTGTGAATAAATTAAGTCGTTTAAAACCTATAGAGATGCAGGTAGACTTGCTTTTTCCACTCTCGTGATTCTAAGAGAACATAGCTATCCTACAAGAATCATGTGTTTGCCGTGAATAAAGCTTATGTCACTCTACGGCCCTTAAACATACCTATCGATCCGTTCCTACGTTAAAAAGTGAAAGGAGCACAAACTTACAAACTAAAAATATTAGTAACGATATAAAGTGGCAGTACGTCTAAATAAAAGCATCCAGAAGCCCGGCTTGTCCAACAGTATGTAGGACGTAATCAATCTAATTCTAGTCTACTAGTGATATTAGTACTAGTCGTCCACGACATACTAGTGGAATTGTTCAATAAAAACATAATTAGATGGAATTTACTTAATTCACTGTAAGAATACTTATATTGGGCTCGCCTTGCTCTGAAATAATGGTTACCTACGCTACTGGTACTATAACATGTAGGTATGGCATAAACATTATTTGTATATGATATATTATTATTCTATGTTTTGATGGGCTCGCCTGCTATTAGTAAGGACACATAGTTATCGAAATATGCTTGTAATACATATACAATCCTGCCTACCTCTTTATTTATATGTAGACGTCGTGAATCTATGTATTATATTGTATGCTTCACATAAATCATCATTACGTTTCGGTAGAGCATAAAAATAAGGTGTTTTATTTTTACTAAGATTAAAGCTATGTTAAGCCCGAGCATGGCGTTCCTTGGCGTGTCGCAGTGCGACATACGACAGTTGCCATGGCAAGTGGCAATACAATAAGTAATAAACCTTTAGTTGAACAACTTCTATTTAATTTACAGTTATAAACATTGTCGTTTAAATTAGGTTCACCTGTGCTTTTAGTAACAGTATGTACTAGCGATCGTACTCGCAGTAATCATTAGTACGTGATAAGCTGTCAGTTATGCGTTATATATTGATAGAAATTTATATAGTATTTTCACTTATGTTAACTTCTCAACATGCATACTTTTCACCTCTCACCTGTAATCAATAGACATTCGCAAGATCTCTTTAGAACACTCGTCATGTTTTCAACACAAAGGTTTTTCAATTTGCTCTATTGATAAAAATAGATTCGGTTTCTGAGTCACAAAAACATATCTAGCGAAATGTAATCTACTCATTTAAAGGTATATAGCAATTTGTAAGATTATGTATGTATCATATTTTTTTGTTCCTTGACCTATTTGGTGAACAGCATACTGGTTATAAAAGCGTTCATTCTATTTAGTATTAAGTAAACAAATATATATTTTGTCTTTCTTGTCTTATTTAACACAAGTATACATTACATACATTTAAAGTCTGTTTTCGGTCATTGTATGGAGCAGTATGTCTTTCTTTAAATTATAACAATGTCCAAAGTCTTGTTCATTAAATCTCTATCTTTGTTTAAAAGGATGGAACAGACTTAAACAATACTCAGTATTGAACATTTCTCTTTGTTAATATTTCCTTAGTCTTTAAAGCTAGTTGACTAAGTTCAAAGTCAAGCGGAACATTTAAAGCTTAAAGTATTGCAGAGCTTCTTAGCTTTTGTGAAACAAGACTTAAGGTGAAATACTGGACAAGTGTTAAAAGAAAAGTCTCAGAAAAGTTTTATTTAATTAACCATGTTTCTTTACTTCTTTAGTAGCTTATATCCCCGAAAGGGTAGATAGAGGTATGTAAGACTCATATTGAGTCCCAGTATAGAGGGCGAGCCAATGGCTGCTTCCTGGGCACAGTTCTTAACTCCGCGCTGCTACGGAGAATTTCTTCACGGATTTTGCTTTGCAATTTAACCTGAGTCCATGCACAACAGTCGCATATATTACCGATGCGCCACCAAGGCAGTCTAGCAATTTCGAGTACAAATGATTACTATTCTTTTTAACCTTTCCAGTTAAGCTCGAGTGCTCGTATACGGAATGGGTTTACGTCGCTTGTGCAAAGGGTGGAATCGATTCTGTGATCGCAAGTCCAATAATGCGTTGTTAACATTCTTACATACTGAAAAAGAGTATCCTAAAATTAACTAACAGTCGTAGTATGTAAAGTCCAATAGGACCTTACATACCATCTAGTATCGACTCTGATGTAATTTGTCAGACAAGTAAAGAAGATTTCATTCAAATCCTCTCTCTTTATGTACAGCACTCCATGGAGAAGATAAATTTTATGTTTATTTACATAATTCTTTTAACTCTTACTGTATTTATTACTTATAGTATAGAGTCTGGAATATAAAATGACATGTATACCATTCGTGGTATTAAGTGCTCATAAGCAATGTAAGGGGTAGGCACATCGCCGGCCTCGATGGCGTAGTGGTTAGTGTAACCGACTGTCACGCCTGAGGTCGCGGGTTCGATTCCCGCCCAAGTCAAACATTTGTGTGCATGAACATGTGTTTGTCTTGGTCTGGGTGTTTCTATGTATAATATGTAGGTATATACAAAAACATTTTTTTATATAATATGTATGTTTATCCATTGTCTAGAACCCATAGTACAAAGCCAATCTATGTAATAGAATATTATTATTATCATTATACCAATCTTACACCCACATTCCCATTCCCGCACCCACTTAATAGGCTAGCCTTTTGCCGTTTCCGAGGTACAGTTCTTCGTGCTTAACAGCACGGTGGCTGGAACTGTTTTTAGTAGCCTGAGAATTTCTTAACAAAAATCACTTGGCATGACCCAGAAAATTTTCTGTTCGTTATGGATTGTAAGTGGCATGTATACACAACCATAGTAACTAAGACTTTACTCTGAATGTCTATAAATGGTGTGAGTTACCGAATAAATAAATATAATATTTTTGTAGCTTAACTACTACTACTAAGTTTCTATTATTATATTGATGTAAAGATAACTTGTTCCAAATAAACGTTATTGCTATTAGTTACGTTTCTTAATAACGCCCCAGCATTAATAGGAGATATCGCTTTGGCATTATTTGGAGACGATATTAACAAATCAATATCTACTTTAAATAACAAACTTAAAAGGAGCAGATTGTCTTCATTTCAATATTAATAGTCTTTTAGAGGTAGAATGAAGGGAAGATTGGTATTCATTTATATGTAAGAGACATTGAAAATTCATCAATTTTCCTCTCCGTATATTTTATATAAGAGCGTTGCGAGTTTTAGTGCAAATTGAACGGCAAATCACTTTGTACCTATACTCCGGCCAAACTCGATGTAGAATTTATATTAACAAACTACGTGTACATTTTCATGCTATCACTTGATGAACGTACATTTTTGAACACAATTTGAATTTTTCTTGCTTTGGGCTTGTTCTTTGTGTTAGTATTAATATTTATGTTATGAAACTTAATAATAGATGATATTAGTTGCTAATAAAGGAGATGGATATCTAACACACTGACCATCTGTTTATCTAGAAAGTCAGAGGTGTATACACTCACATTTCACCATTTACGTTTGGTATCCTGACATCCTACGTAAGGAACCAAACAGTCAACCGGACACAATTCCAAGATCTATGCTTGCTGCTAAGAATTTTCTGATAAGAAAGTCAAACCATAGATTTTTAAATACGTACATTGTGTAAGTAACAAATCTAGTTTCAAATACTATTAGGATTATCAATAAAAACGGTACAGGTACATAACTATCTACCACGGACCTAACAAGGCATGCACAATATTTTATTTTCTTGAAGAGGTAATTCCTGAGCAACCGCGGCTTAGGAATGATCCATTAAGGAATATTCAATAAATAACATAAAGTTGGTGCTGCGCTAAGGACACTTTCATAACTATACTCGGCACATTGGCAGCGGTGAGTGGATCACTTTAACCATACCGCAATCTATATTTCATTTGCCTTTTAAAAAGCTTATATTTTCTATTAGTATAATTTAATACCCAAATAGGAGAGGTGAGAAGTGTCTAGGTTATATAAATACTTAATGTCTGCCTATCCTTCTATGCCTTCCAAGATACATTGTCTTACGCCTATATCCTTGCCCATAACGCCCACTTTGACAGCAATAGTTTTAGGTCTCACGTAATAGGAGGTGACTCAATTTTCATTTACCAAGCACAAACACGCACAAATTCAGCACAGAGTCTATGTGCTGAATTTCGTGGCGGAAACCTAATAACACTACTTTCGACCCGGGAATCGACCACGAGATCTGTAAAGTAGTCGCATTTACTACCGCTGCGCCACTGAGTCAGTCTATAAGTATATTTTTAAGATCTAAAATAAAATGTAAGCACATTTTCTTGAATCTCAAGAATACCTTTCACAACAGATTTTTCATTATAATAATATGTCTCGGGTTTACTGTTATTCAATCTTAAAAGAACGTCTAGAAAATAATTACAAAGAGAGTATCTAGTTTTAAACGCGTTGCTAAGGAACAAGGCTGTGATTTCAAGGTACGTCATCGATTTTCTGTCGACTCCTCAAATCATAGATACTGTTACATTTTAAGACAATTAGATATGGCTTTTGTAATTTTAAAATGTTGTAGGCAGCGTTACTTTTCTGTTAGAATTGTGTTATTTTAAGATGATATGGCTGTAGTAAAGCCTTATTTTAATATTCGTCGGTCTTACGTACTTACTATGGATTTCTGATTTGTTGTAGTACTTTTTATAACTGTTCATATTTACTTTCTTTGACGTTTCATATGCTTTTCAGCCGCTATGATCACGAAAAGACTGCGGTGGTCTCTATCCTAAAGCCTTGAAGTGGGAAAAAGTATCCTCACCCACTTAGCCATTCCTGCCGTTAATCGTAATAGTTGTCACCTCAGGAAATGCTTTTTGTGTTATAGCATGCTGATATCCCAATAGACACATTCAAACCGGTGACGTCGACTTTTTGAAATGTAAGGTTTATAATATTATACATTGCATTTTATAAGTTACTCGTTAAGTACAGCTGTACATGTATTCAATAATATATATTTATTCGATTTCAAAGCTCAATTCCCTCACTAAGAAAGCCTCAGAGTAGTCAAGCCTCGCTGATTTCAGCATGAATGGGTCGGCTCGACCGGGAAAGGACTACCCTCTCACAGAATATCAACGTGAAGTAGCAGTATTCCTACTGCTATATTTCGTTCGGTGAGTGAGAGTGCCGGAGACCCAATCACCCTCTTTCCCCCTTCTCGCCCCTTCTCCTTCCCATTTCTTTTTCCTCTTCTTCCTTGTCTAAAGGGTCGGAAACGCGCAAGTGATGCCTCTGGTGTTGCAGGCGTCCATAGACTACGGTGACCACTTACCATCAGGTGGACCGTATGCTTGTTTGCAACAGTAGATGTAAAAAAAGAAAACTTTTTGTTAGAAGTTGGACAGGAAAAATATGAAGGGCATACCATACTGTGATACTACTCGACGACTCATAGCGCATATACATAATATGTCTTATTTATTATTTGAATAAAATATCTCACTCAATAGTTTTTAGCTCTTACCTTGCCACCGCCAGTGTTCCAACTATTAATTGTAGGTTCAATACAGCAAGAATTATATTTAAATGTATTACAATACTGTAAACAAATACATCCGCTGTGTCTTTAGCCCTGCAAAGTAGTTATCGCGTCGTGCACAAAGAATAAATCGCATATAAATGAATCGCATCACTAATTCAATTCCCATATGGGACTAACATTTCTGTGATCAAGATACTATATCTTGATCACAGAAATGTTAATGCTTAGGTTAAGTGAAGAATATCTATATTTCGCAAACTAGATACGCTTAGGTCGCATGCAGTGAGAGGCGAGCCTATTGCCATAGATATGTATGAGATTTCCCAACATAACAATCGAATAATATGTTTTCTGAACCAACAATCTAAATCGAGACTTCAGAACGCAAAACTTATATCACTACAAAAATGGGTCAGCCTTCAACAAGGCATTAGTCAAATTATATAAAACTAAGAAAACTCAAAATAAAAAGGAATAAATCGGCCATTTACATGTTAAAGAAAATTCTCTGACAAAATTATTAGTACTTGCACAAAATAGATAAAGTTCGGTTTGGTTCGGTTCAGTAAGTATTTGAGCTTAGGTGGGCACGCCACGATCGTGGCGGTAAGTCCCGTTTTCGAGGAGTGGCTGGAGAGGCGCCATGGCGCCCTCACCTTCCGGCTGACACAGGTAATGACTGGCCACGGTTGTTTTGGCCAGTTCCTGTGTCGTATACGCCGGCAAGAGACGCCCGGTTGTCACCACTGCGGCGACTGCCGCGACGTAGTTGAGGACACGGCGCTGCACACTTTGGCGGTTTGCCCCGCCTGGGCATCGCAGCGCCGTGAATTGATCGCGGCAGTCGGATCGGTTGCCCTCTCGCTCCCGGCCGTAGTTCAGTCTATGGTCCGGAGTGAGAGGTCGTGGAATGCCGTCGCCTCCTTTTGTGAGGAAGTCATTTCCATCAAGGAAGCGGCGGAGCGGGAGAGGGAGCGTTTGAACCCTCTCCCCAACCGCAGAGCCGGGCGCCGGAGGGCGCGGGACGACCTCCAGCCACCCTGAGGTTTGACCTGGAGGTGGCGGGCTTTGTGGGCCTGCCCGCCATCCGTTCAGCACCAGGTCCGAGAGGCGGCGTGCGTGTTCCCGCGCGCGCCTCTGTTGTTTCGAGTCCGTCTCCCCTCTAGGGGGGACAGTAGGGATAATTTGTGAGGAGTGCCTTTGGGTAGGTCTTTCGTGTAGTGGCCTGCCGTTTCATACGGCGGGCCGAAACCTCGGCGGGGTCGCGACCGCATGCGAAAGTGATTCGCGCGGCCCCGTCGATAGTGGTTTTGTCGAGGAACACCGTGGTAGGTTTAGTCGGTATTCCGGGAGGTACATTTTCTTCTTAACATCTTTCTTTTACCCCGGCGAGTCCGACATAACCCCTCCGCTCGCCCCCGCGGAGGGGTATGCATCAAGCATTCCCCCACGTTAAAAAAAAAAAAAAAAAAAAAAAAAAAAAGTATTTGAGCTTAGGTAAGTAACGATTGAAGAACACACTTTCAAGAAACCAATATTGGCTTAGCGTGGCTCACCCGCTCAATAATATTACTACCGGAGCCCAAGTAGCCGACTAAGCGCTGAATTTACTCTATATTGAGTTTTAATCGCCCGATATCAATAAATTGTAGAAATTGCGCGCGAAAGTGAAATAGTGGCGAGATAGTAATTAAATATATTACAGACATACGGTAATCGAATATAACTATAATATAACAGGTATGTACGTAGTTTTACGCTTATATATCAGAAAGCATATACAACATGTCACAGATATAACGCACAAACTCAACTTATTAAATCGTAATAATTTTATGTAAAATATTCAAGATTTTAATTTAACGAATTAGTTTTCCTTATTGTGCGCGGATAGTTAGGGTATATTACAATAAATCTAACATTATCGTTTTTATTGCATCGAAAACCTTATTGCCTTAAATTATAATACATTTTAGTTAATTTCAGCTGTTTAATAAATGGGTGTCTATAATTTAATTCGCTTTAATTATTTTAGGGATAAAAATTGCAGGCAGGCATTGATTCAGTAGCCGATTTTGAACAAACTCCTTTCAGGATGTGCGTTTATTATGTTACATGTTGTATAATAGAATAGGTAGAACTGAATAAGATAGGTATATATACAGTTATGATTTTAATTCCCATGTAATAGTGGGTGATAAGTACCCTCCGTATATAGTATAAGTGTCAACTTTTCTTAAACCCAAATTAAAAATCATAATCGCTCCCTCATTTTGCAAACAAAGAAAGGTTTATTTTGGAAGCACGAGATCAAACAATGGCAACTATTACAAGAAAAAGATTTTTTATTATACGGGACGTACCTAACAAAACGTGGTTATTAAATATATTTTTGAAACATGAACAATAGAATTTAAAACCGGTTTTATATTTAAACACGTAAAACATTATACTGGAGAACAACAATTCACTGTGAAACATACAAATTCGCATACTATTCGTGTTGTGTAATGAAATAAAACAAAAAGAACTTTATTATAGCATATAGCTTCGTATCAACATGCAAAACGTGAATTTGATTTTGCAACGGAACGTACATTTCAACATGATAACTTTGTACGATGTTACATTTCTATTTTAATACTGCAAAACTGTCGTAAAACGCTTCGCAATGATTACTCCAATGGTGAAAATATTTGAATGATGTACTATCCCTGTGTTGAGTTTGATCCCTGAGTAAGACAATCATTTTGAAGACGTACCTACTTTGTTATTTTGTTTCTAGGTACTGATTAGTAAACTGTATTTAACTAACGACTCTTGGATTAGCCAATCAGCTTTCCAGTTTCTATTTGTCCTAAAAATATATATATTTGCAATGATCCTGATCTTAGCTCGTATGTTTGCAAAAATCTCTCTTAGGCTAAACATCTGGTTCATGGCAATTTTTTAGGCTTCGCTATCTACTGGTTACCATACAACACAAAGGTGTATTGATTAACTTTGACGTACAAAATTGTACCAATTGAAGGCTGATAGGCATCGAACGAAAATAGACATTTGCCGTTGATTATATCTGTATCCAATTCTCTTTTACAAAAGCAAAAATATGCTGATGAATGTGTAAAGGGAAATCATGATGTTTGTAAGTATTTTCACAGAAGAAAATGTATTACAAACTTGTGAATTTCCTTATTACATTTTACTACATACGTACAAAAAATCAACGACGATGGTGTATTTTAAAGTTTAAAGGAAACATCGCTCAAATTGAAAAATATATTGATATATACATACATAAGATGATTGCCTCCCATTCAAACTGGTTATTGGACGAGTCTTAGTAAGTGGATGAGTATCATTACCGGACAAAACTGATATTTAATTCCTAATTAATTTATGACGAAATTATGACATCGAAACGAAGTATTGATTTATTGATAGTGTTAATTGTCAATTTTAATTTATTTGTTTTAATGTAATTTCTATACACAAAATAAACTTTTTATAATTATTAAAACGCAAAAACATTACAAACTTGAAGAAGATTGTTTAGTAAGCTTGATGGTTATTTATAACAGGGAAAAACTACACTTAAGGTCATCACAAAACAATAATTTAACTTATCAAACTCTTAGTACAATTAATAATATAATAATAATATTCTACCACATACACACAACACCATCTAGCCCAAACTAAGCAGAGCATGTACTATGGGTACTAGACAATGGATAAACATACATATATACATTTTTTTTTTGTAAATACATACATATTATATACAGAAACACCCAGACCATGACAAACATCCATATTCATGCACACAAATGTTTGAATTGTGCGGGAATCGAACCCGCGACCTCAGGCGTGGCAGTCGGTTACACTAACCACTACACCATCGAGGCCGACAAACATTGATCAAATATTTAAAAATGCAGCTTATATAGATTATTTTTAAACTACATTGAACTTTCTTTTATCAACATTTATATTTGCGTTTTAGTTATGATGAATTTTAAGTATACTTTAAGTATAATCTTGATATTATTTGGGATCGTGTGTCTACGTGTTTACTACTGTTGTCTGTGTACACTAAGATGTCGAGTTCTTTATAGCTATTCCCTATCCTTGTCCATAGTATACTAAATGATGGAATATAATATATTACTACTAAAGAGTAGATCTATTTACGCTCACCTCGTCATCTAGTTGAGATCTTTAACATCCTTATATAGTCAACTTCTTTCTCACACTGAGAAGAGGCCCATGTCCAGCAGTGGGAAATGTTGAAGCTAGACAACGTGTTTATAAAAATATTGTCGTTTTAGAAGGTATAGTATATATATAGTAACCCGTAGCAATTTTTGATCCCTTGCAATATTAGCACTATCACTCCCGCGTTGCCGACTCTAGGAAAAGTTAGGGGGATTTGTGAACTACTCATGGCTATTTATTTCCCATAGTGGTAGATTGAACTGTCATTGTTCTTCCTTTTTATTTCTCTTTTTTTGACATTGGGTATGTATCCAATGCCATAACTTCTTTTAGATAGCATCAAAAAAAAAGAAAAACATTTGATTTGTTTATACATAATAATAATAACTAGTGTAAGGTTATAATATTTTATTCGGCGAAAGTCGGGTATTTTAATAATCAATTTTGGTATAAAATGAGTAACGGACTGCGGAAGGGGGCATTCTCGTCTGAGCTGTCGAGCCGAGCGCTTGTGTAAACGGATACGGTGTGTGAACTGTGTGGTCTGTATTGGATAAAGGATAACAAATAGAGGAGAATAAATAATTATATTGGAGAATCAAGAAGTTTTATTACACTAGCGACCCGCCACAGCTTCGCATGGGTAACCTTAACAAATAATACACTTTCCTCATGAATCACTCTGTCTAGTGGTGAAAACCGCATGAAAATCCGTTTAGTAGTTTTTGAGTTTATTCCGAACAGACAGACAGACGCGGCGGGAGACTTTATTTTATAACATATAGTGATAGTTATTATAAGTTTTGCAATGACCGTATTTCGGTCACGTGAGAACATACTAGTCTTCCATCATCTTATTTTATTAAATACCTCCTTAGTTTTTGCAAACATTTACCGCATAGATCATTCGAGGACTATGGCACTAAGTGAGAGCAGACTTTGTTGCCGTACAAAAACAGGCTTCTTATGCTTTTAAAATCGTTATTGTTGTGCTATACTGCATTTATTAAACCTTGTTTTTGAAGCATAAATAGAAAAAAATTGATTTAGTGACTATAAATAAATTGTTACAATATTTATACGTGTGCTTATTGTCTCACGGCTTTTATTTGAATACGCGCGCTCTATGCTTGACGTAAACATCTACCTAAAGGCGCGGTGGTCAGTTCGCGAGCTATAAACAAGGATAGTGTACTAGTGAAAATGTAACGCATGGCGCATGGCATGGTGAACTTTGAATTTGAGGCTAGTAAGGGATAATATTATTGTTTATTCTATTTTATGAGCTGAACTGGAATCTCAATAGTTCGCAATGTGGACCAAAACTATAAGGCTATATATACCAAAACTAAGGATATATTGCCATGTTGCTCTAACATAGTACATCAAACGGCAGTTGTATTTTTGTGAGCTATTAACCTCTTGTATGCCGGAATACCAGACATAATAGAAAAAGCATTGTGTCTCGCGTAGATCCACGTTCCGGCATACCACAGGTTAAGTATCTACGAGCTATAATATAATAGTTTATAGCTTTATATATATATATATATATAATCGTTTATAGCTCGTGGTCTGACCGTGCCCTTATTATTGGTTCAACTCGAGAGCACCAACTAGGAGGCTGATAAACAGGCTGACAAAAACTACACAAAAATTAAAAATGGCGAACAATAAAAAACATTTTTAGGATAAAAATTATATAATCTATTGACTTTAAATTCGCGGCTACACAATTTTACGGTTATTTTACTTTTAAAGTCTTTCAGATAGATATAATTAAAAACGAAGTTATGCAGTGGCGGCCTCATTAAAATGTGGTTGTATAAAATATACGAGGACGGATAGAATAAACCTGCAGTACTGCATAAAGTGGTCTCGTTACAAGTTGAAATACCTTGGATATTCAACAACATTCTACGTCAGTTTTGAACGGGAATGAGATATTTAATGCTTCAGGTTTATTATGTCAAATATACATTGAAATAAGGGGAGGACGTTTTGTATAGAATGAATGAATATTGTGAGCCTTAGACTGCTTCGTTGGTCTCGTGGCGTGGTGAATACTTTTTATTCCGACATGAATTCTAATAATTCTACTGGAATTCACGCCGTTGAAATTATAAGCAGAAACTAGTCAAATATATCGGCTTAGTCACAAGTCTGTTTTAAATTACATAATTTAAATATGGTAGATAAGGTAGGTGATAATCGAAAACTACGTTATTTACAGGGTCTACTAGTACAACCCTTTAAGATAATCATGCCGCTATTAAAATGCTGCGAGTAGTATAACTTCGATAGATCTCTTGGATAAGATCAATATGGTATATATTTGAATAATATCCCTAAAGTTCAAAGAGCATGTAACTAAAAATGTTCTCAGTATCAAAATAAGTAATGTTGTAATAATAATCATATTGAAACATTGTCAGAACAAATGGAATATAACAAAACGGACGAGCTTTGCATTTACATAATAAGTATTGCCTACTCCACCAAATCTACAAATAATGACTTGGAATGTTTACATAACGTAAGCACTTAGATAATAAGGGGTTCACGACGAAACGAACATCAGCTAAGTGCCTTTTGGCTACGATTACCAAATACGCGGGGAGATAATAAAAAATCCGTTATATTTTTGCACAGCGGTAAAGAATATTTTGCGAATTGCTCGCGGAGGCATTTCGCGATTTCAAATTGTAGGCATTATGTTCGTGAAAACGTCGCTATCTCTGTTATTACATTCCATCGTAAGCCTTCTCCTGAATATACTGAAGGAGCATGCCACGCCAACATATTGCAATATTTGAGAATCAGCGAAAATATCGTATTATCATCGCAACGAAATTGGAGACGCCTAAATTGGAATCGAATAAACAAGGGAAGGATAAATACTGGGCTGTTTGAAATTTATTCTTCGATAAACATTCCGAACGTTGTTTTGGGAAGTTAATGAGAATCACTTCGATTAAAGTGATCGGGGAATGTCTTGCGTCAACGGGCGCAAATCCGAATCAAAATATGGACCGAACTCAGATAAGATTTTGAAGCTGCAAGCTTAATTAAATTTATAATTACTTATGTTTATTGATGTTGCTAAACATTTAAAATATGTTTATTAGGGCGTGTCAAATGTTATTTAAGCAAAATTATTTGTATTTGTTAATATACGTACATTACGATTACTGTGACAGTATTTCCGTTTAACACGCAAATAAGTATAAAAATATCCCGCTGATATATATTGATTTATAATAATAACAGTAAAGTTACTTTTATCTAACTAACTGGAAAATTCTATAGAATTTGAATCGCTCAGAATATCTCAGAAATCATACCAAGTTTCATCGCAATCGGCTCAGTAGTTTTTGCGTGAAAGTGTAATAAACATCCGTCCATCCTCACAAACTTTCACATTTATAATATTAGTAATATATCTCTTCGTTTGTGATCCTTTCTTAGCTTCTGTGGTAATCTCACACTGGCTCAGGTCAAGATCGTAGTAAAGTCGACCACACATTTTTCCATTGGACAATCAACATTTCGTCTTCCTGTTCTTGGTCGATATTTGGTCACGGCCTTACCACACATACCATTCATTACTTGCATAGTAGTCGGTTTCATCTAAAATTATACTGCTTAAACTTACGAGTATGAGAGTGATATAATTTTCAATTCGATACCCTAATTCTACATAGTAATGAGTTTCACACAGTAGCATGTAAGATAAGTAGCACCACCATAGCTATAAACTCTCTCACCTGAATTATCGAGTAATGGTAATGATTCTTTTTAAAAGATCACTTATTCCTGTAACTTGTAGCTATAGTTCCCTTTCTTTCTGTTTTTAAAAAAGTCTACTCCCGCACAAGGCGTAAGTCCTGTATTGCGGGAGACTTTACAAACATTAGAACAACGAACCATCTAGACTCGGAACAACCATTTGTGGATTACACAAAGTTTTGTCCCGTGTGGGATTCGAACCCACAACACTTGGCGTAACGGCAGTGGCGAGGCGACCACTTAAACCACTACGCCATCTGTGCAGTACTGAATGATGCTAAATTCGGTGATAGATATGTGATATTATGTGTTCTATACATATTTCTGTTATGATTGGTCAATTTAAGTTCTCACGAGATGAAATATGGACTACACTTAAGTGTATAATGTAATGTTAATCACATTATTGTATTGGGTGTTAACCTGTTATGATATTGAAGTTTGTATATAAATAAAAAATATTTTATTTTATAAATAAATGCCAATCAGCGACCACACTGCCATAATTAATATCCATTTCACGTTAGTCTCCATATCAGCAGATAAAATAAAAACAGACGTATCGCCTATTTTTTCATTACTGCGTGCAATGGATTTTATTGCTAAAAAATATGTATGAAAATATACATATAAATAACACAAAACCTTTTTATAGATAACTAAAAATAATGAAATAAAGGTAAAATCCTATACCATTGAACGTCGAAAAAAAGGTACGCGTATCAAGGTATCATTATATTTATATTCACAATTTTAATCCATAATAGGATTATGATCAAAAGTAACTCTTGAATAAACCAAATGCAATACCATAATGTTATTTCAAATTTGACCTACCTTTGCTTTCCATTCGTTCTTTTGATATTGTATGTTTATTTATTTAAGCATTATTTATACCTACCGTTATTTTGATATTTGGTGAGTTTTTATCTCATCGACTAAAGTTTCGCGTGACTTTTGTGAACATCTTTATCGAATTTTGTAAATAGAAAGGTTAAACAGAAGAAATCTGAGATTTATGGTCGCTCTGTATAAATATCTTATACTAGATTTTGCCCGCGGCTTTGCCTGCCTAAATGTAGGTTAGATTAGTAACAGTCCTTTTTTCTGGATGAAAGTTCCTCTGACAATGTGTATGCCAAATTTCATCATGATCAGTCGAGATGTTAAGGCGAGAAAGCGTAACAAACAAACTCACATTCGCATTTATAATATTAGTTAGGATTGCACGTTACGTTATACAAAATTCTGAATTTACTTATATTTTATGTAGGACTTGCAATCAGCATTCTCGAATGACATTACTTACAGTTAATTCCAATCAATCATTCATATATCTGATGAAATTTCTCTGCAAATTTTTATGATTTAATAGGATTATCTATATTAAACATTTTGCTTTTTTTTAATGTAAACCTCTATCGGCCGTGAAGTACAACCACATATTATAGTTATACGTTGTGCTCGTATTATATTATTACTGCACTGAATTAATTTGCTTGATACGATACATACATTTAATTAAATGTTGCATATTTTGTTATAAAGAGATATTAAGGTTTCACCAATATATTTTTATTAAATTGATTAATCCGATGACGACTATTTGTTCTAAGAAAATTGAATATTAAATCTGAAGGTAATCAATAATATATTAAGTATATAATATGATATGATATAATATTTAATTATTACATGTCGACTTCCTGTTTTTAAACTTCAGTAAAATGACAAAAATAAAGCATAATAACATATGTATTGTTTTATCCTATGTTCTGTGGTAATATCCTTAAAGGGATAGGCAAAAATGTAGTAATACCCATTTTTATAGATATGTTTGATTCCACGTAATTTAATGCGAGCCTATAGACCTCCACATTTGCAGACTTCATGTATTTACTAAGAATTTTGTAACAGTAAAACTCAATAACATTTCGAAACCTCCACCTACCCTTCGCGACCAATTACATAATTATAAAATAAGTAAAGCTGACTTTAAAAATAGAGATCTATTATTTCCATAATTAAACATGGGAGGCATAGCGTGGGTTGGAGGTAAGGCAAAATTAATAAGCAGTCTAATCCAAGATGGCTAGATATTATATTTTTAGTAGATACTAGCCGGTCTGGCAAATTACTTGCAGAATTCTGTAAGTTGATATTTGTTCAGATTAAATTATTTATTAATGTATGTTAGAATAGTACCTACTATTTTAACATCCCATGTGTAGACGGATCGCTCTAGATAATATATTTGAAAATTGGTTACATAAAAGAAGCAATATTTCTTAATATGTTGTGCTCTTCAAAAATACTATTATCACGTTTTAAAAAGGCTAATAAACGACGTGTCTAAGTCAAACTTATGTTAAGTAATTTGACTGGCTGGTTTTAATTCAGTCAGCCAATCCCAATTGTTAACATGATTTTCTGTAAAATAATGTTTATTTATTTATTTACTAAGGTAAAAACTAACAGCTATAAATGCCAAACCCTAAATTATATTATTAATGCGAATGTGAGTTTGTTCATTTGCACGTTACGCCTTAACTATTCGACCGATCATCATGAAAATTCGCGAACAGGGTATCAGGAAAAAAGAAAATGGCACAAGGGGTACCGTGTTAAAAGGTATTTTATAAAGAAAAAAGTACTGTTACTAAGCTACATTTACACAAGCGAAGCCGCGTGCAAAATCTTTATTTAAATGGAGTAGACATCAGTAAACCGATTAAGGGTTTTGCATGAACAGCGGCGGGAATTATTACAATGACTTCAATCAATAACAGACATAATACAGAAAAACATCAGAAACAACACACACAGAACCAATTATATCAAAATGTCATTACTTATAATTTGTAATGCTAAGCAGTTTTGTTGTCGCACTGCTTATGCTCAAACATGCATTACGTGCATAATTTGTTAATATCAGTGGTTGCTTACACAACATATGAATTCTGTTTTTACTTCGATGATAAAAACGGCATTGAGATTGCAGGATTATACCGAACATATCTGTCTTGTGGGATATACTTATTTTTAATATACGTTGTTATATGGTTTTGATTTTAGCTCATTTATCAAATCAACAGCAAATAGACGTTCATAGACGTAAAATCACATTTGTTATAAATATGTATATTACGTATGCGGCGCACGATTTTAATACATATATTCAGAGTTTGTGTTTTGTTGACTTTGTTTTATTCAGCTAAGGAGTGGAAGAACAGTTGACGAATAGAACTTACTTGAAGTTAAATTGCTTTATACGGCTGTTATTGCGTTGTTTATTAACACTTTTATTAAATAATTAAAATAATATTATAGGTACGTTAGCAGTATAATATTTTTTTAACTATTTATAATTATATTTAAATTTACACTTTCTCCGCCTCTTTTTATTTCCACTTTCCCAGTATAAAGCAGTTTATTTTCAATGTATAACATTCGTATTGGTAAAACGTAAGACAATATTAAGAACTTACCTGTCTAAGAAGAACAATGAATAGGTACGGCACCGCGACTCTGACGACTCTGTCCAGTAAGGTGATAGTCACGATCCCGACGCCACACAATATGTTCATCATCAAATAACTCATAATCTGTTACACCAACCACCAACCGTGTATTTGTTAACATAATAAAGACAAGCGAACTAAGGTAAAGCTCACGATAAAAGTTTTCAGTTTTAATACGAAGACCGCGAACATTTTGATAGTAAACACTTCACTTTCATCATACTGTTAACCATTTATTCTACCGCAAGTTATAAATGCAATATTAATACACTTATCAAACTTTAAGCGATATATATAATTATATGTAAAAGTTGTTAGATAATTGGTATAGATTATAATTCTGTCCGGATTTATAAAATGTAGGGTATCATAAAAATAATTTATATAAATCCGACGTGAACATAACCTAGATAAAGGTTAGTCGTAGTCAACTTCTATTTATTTAAAATATTCGTAGTCCAATTTTTAATAAAGAACTCAATTGTGTGAGAAAGACAGTGGTTTACTAGTGAATGCGAGCGAGACAGATATAAATTGCAATGTGATAGTGTATAAAATAAATGTTTAGATACTGGCAAGTTATGCACCAAAACTAACACTTATTTTTATTGTCTCTGTTGTACGTAATGTTTTTAGTCAATTTCTAGTACAGTCAGGTAACTTTTTATATTAACAAATTATGAAAAATAGGATGTACTCTTTCGGACCAACGCTGCAGGGCTATGGTTAATCAGCCGTCTTCGATATACGTAGCTTTGCTATTATCAAAAATGGTTATTTACTTATATGTATTGAAAGAAATCCATCTTTTTAAATTGAAATAAGACTTGAATCTGCCCTGTGAAAATGCTCCAGAATGACACAAACTTTACGGTAAAAATGTTTATAAATGTATAAATTTAAAATTAGTTTTTCATAGGATAAATGTGAGTCTTTGCAAACTGTAAACGAGGTCCCAAAGTTCAGAACTGTCAGGATTTGCAACTGCACAAACATACATGTTAGCGACATTTCTTTTCAGAGGTTCAGTAATATGAGTTTTGATGGTGCATGCTTATTTTAAATTCGTCCTACTTTCGTTGTTGTTAAGCGTAGTGAAATATGATTTTATTTCAGTAAAAATAAGTGTAAATGTATATATGTTAACTACACATTGGATCTTGAGATAGGTTGTATTTGTATTAAGACTCAATAAGACTGTCAATATCTGGAATGTTAGTAATAATAAAAGAACAATTGTGGCTGACTGCCGTAGGGCTGCTGTTGTTCAAGGCAAGGAGTTAGTTAATAAATATATAATTAACTCTGGACGCAAAAATCAAATTAGGAATCTTACGATTGGCAATTGTCCTAATGTTTACATTTATTCCATTGTATCAGCAAGGCATGCGATGCTTTGTTGATACAATGATATCTGCTGTTCTGTTTTCAATATGAACAAACAAAACAATATCTTAACATAGATTTACGTTCCAAATCTAAAATGCATATTTAAAAGCCGAATCCAAAAAAATATGCAAAACGTTTGGCTGCGGCAAAAGTTGTGTGTATTCGCTCGAGAGGCTGAATGCATTGCTGTCCTGTGCCACGTTATGGCAGCTGCACCGTATTTATGGTCCAAGTTGCCGGATGATGTTTTAACTCATATTAGGTTTTGCAAGTTACTTGAATTTCATGATTGAAAAACTTGGTTGCAGGACCTTTTAATATTAAATAGATTTAAATCTCGTAACAGAATGACAGGGATTTAGAATTATTACCGATTAGATTATTAGGATACATTGACTAATGTCGTATATTTATACGACGTTAGTCAATGTATCCTAACTAATATTATTAATGCTAATTGTTTGTTACGATTACGTATTCGCAATTTTATGATGATCGGTCAAGTAGTTGAGAAGTGACTGACTACTTGACCGATCATTACGAAATTGCGAATACGTTGACAAGTGTATAGAAAATGACAGAGGGTTACAAATAAAAAAGATACCCTGTTCCCGAGGGATATAAATTTGTTGACGAAATCTAGATTAACGTGAGTGAAGCTGCGGGCACTATCTAGTAATTATATACATATATTGACTGCCTCGTTAAAGCTCTTTACTTGTATGAATATTAAAAACTCTCGTAAGTATTTCAAACGACATTTTAGCTGCTACAATATAAAATTTACTTGGATATAATATTTATAATAGTGGTCACGTTTGGTAATGGTTCAGTGTCTACGAAAATGTTGTTTACATTTGATCATAAACGTTAGGAGGGTAATAAAATGCTGCATTGGCCGTTGTATCTATGTTTATGGCTTGTCGTTATGGTCAATGTTTTAGAGCTGAATACAATAATATTCTGCATAATATTAAAAACACTATAGTCGGCCTGGACAAATAGTGCAGTGTGTATAGTGACCATGCTATGTGTTCGTGAATCAAACATGAATAGTTCTTGTTTTAAATTCTGTCCGATCAGACAGAATTTTAAAAAAAGAATGACTTCCGTAGCAGTTATATAGGAGATGTATGCATTTTTTTGCAAGTGATGCCGTTGTTTAGGCTTAGGCATAATATTATACTTCTACATCCAGCCTTGTAGAAAGTTTTATATTTAATGTGATAAATAGACAATTATATAGATAATAATCTATTTCAAATCGTTACCATTTATTTGTCTATTATACAAATTATTCGGTCTGCGAGATTGTTTGATTGTTTCTTTTTTATAGTAATTTCGATAATGATTTCGTGTAATATACTATCTTATTAAGTTTACCTTTTTAATTACACAGATAACAACTTTCATTCATAAATGTTAACGGGTAGTGTTCGACACAACTCTAAAATGCTACGGTAAATAACGCGATAAAATCCGTATATAGTAGTTTAATTTCAATGAATAACATTCGCGTAAACAGAAGACAATATTATGCTACGGTAGATTTGAAACAGCGAACACAGACGATGCTTTAATAACCGATCCATAACCCGCTATTCTTTCATTTTCATAAAGTTTTGTGGCTATTAAAGTGTCGGCACTTGAGGCCCTCGCAATTTGGACCGCGTCCAGCTGCCATGCAGCCATATTACTCTGGCAGGAAACCCCTTCATTTTAACTTATTACGTTTTAATAAACGCCTTCGCGTTTCTGGGTCACATGCCGGAAAAATGAGTATAGTTTGAGCGGGGATTGAATGTAATATAGTAGGAATGTTAAAAGGTTTGTGTATTACGTGATAACTGAAAGGGATCTGTAATTCAGATGGTGTATACTGAAGGGAAGTAGTACATATATAGAATCACGCCTTTATATCCATGAGCTGCCTTTATATCACTAAGCAGAGGTGTAATACACCCACATTCTGTCAGCTATTTTTCAGATCCTACGTAATGTGAGCGTAGGCTCTACCGTCTATTTGCAGCCTCCATAATGCTACTGACAATTTTTAACAGAAAATCCTATAAAAATTTGACAGCTCCGAGAACGAACCCTGGATTGAACCAACGATGCAGTCCTGATCACATCCACTAATTTAACCGTTGTTGGTTGTCTTCTTCTTCTTTTCTTTTCGTGTGTTTAGTGGCCAACCCGTTGTCAAGAGTTGTTCAAGCCTCCGACATGGCTTAACGACTGCTGTCAATTTGGCAACAACCGGGACCGACTTTTACGTGCCCTCCGAAGCACGGAGACGCTCAGATGAAATACCACCAAGCGGTCACCCATCTAGAGACTGACCGCACCCAACATTGCTTAACTTCGCTAATCGTTTACCGATCAGTGAGTGCAACTGGCTATGAGCGCCTGTTGATGTTGGTTAGTACATAATGAGTACGGTGGGTACTGACCCTCGTCAGGTAAAGGAAACTGTTACTAGATATCACACCTAATAAGTCTTGGCTAAGGAGATTGATGGTTGATAGGCAGGAGTAATGTTTTATTTATGGCCCTGATCATAGACAACTCCCGCAATAGAAATAATTTTGTGTCATGGGGGCTTTACAAACATTGGCACAACCAAAACAAAGAACACCCTGACTCAAAATAAATATACAAGGTGGAGCAAAAGTAATGTTATAGTGTGAAACAGTTACCATTTTTATAGAAATTAAAAAAAATTGCTCTGTTTACATGAAAAGTTTATTTGAAGATATAAAATTAATGACATTAAGATAAAAATATGATATCGCTTAAATGACCATCTTTATCATCAACAATAATTGTGCTCGTTTTACGGCATTTTGAATTGTTTCTCGCAAATAAACTGGTTACAAATTGGCAATTTCTTCTTCAATGTTAGCTTTGGGGACTTGTAATGTTTGGGGTTTGTTATGGTAAACGCAAGATTTCAAAAACCTCAATGGAAGAAGTCTGGTACCGTTAGATCTAGTGATCTGGACGGCCAATTCAAATCTCCAAAACAGGAGATCACTCGCCTCGGAAATTGGTGTCTCAAAATCTCCATCGTTGCCCGAACTGTATGAGCGGTTGCTCCGTCCTGCTGGAATCAACAATGCTCAAGACCCAATTCAGTTACTTGCGGCAAAAAAAAAAAAACCTTTTGGCATCTATCTGTAACGCTCACCTGCTACGATTATGGGTGATGGGCGTTCTCAAAAAATAAGGACCGATTACTTTTTCGCTGCAAATGCCACATCAAATAATCACTTTAACCCCTTAACTTAACCCTTTAACCCCTGCAATGGCTCTTGATGCATTTCATATGGGTTTTCTGTGCATCAATTGTTGGCGCACACGGAACATGACGAGGAGGAAATCCACGACGAAATTCACGCTGCGTTATAACAACAGATCGAAAATTGGTCAAATAAACAGTAACAATAATTCCAAGTTCTTCAGTATATGTATCGCTCCATGGCTTGTTGTCAACTAATTCTTTATCTGTCTACAACATATATATCAAAGCATAATTAAATTTAATGCCATTTTCAAAAATTAATGCACTTTCACATCATAACATTATTTATGCGTCACCTTGTACAAATGGCGCAAAGGTTATTTTATTAATTGCTACCATATATATAGTGCCTACTTGTTATACTTTAAAGATTTACTAAATATAAACGAGATATATTCAACACCTTACAGTTTGATATTTTTGTTATAATTTATGAGACGTCATATTATGTAATAAAGTACCAAAGACTCCAGCACTGACTATGAACAAACCATGACGCTCTTAGGAACCTACAACTAAAATAACAATGAATTATCGAAAAATCAACATCAAACAAAAAAGAAAAAAAAAACTTTGCAAATGTATAAAGTTTCATAATTCTGAGTCATACGTCGGGTGCGAAAAGAAAGGAAATAAATTACTGTGTCATCGATATTATTGCTCACAACTTAACGTTTTAAGCAATACAGACAACATTTTTTTAATTGTTTTCTTTTTAAAACAATTTTTGATATTCTATTTTCAAATAATTAGGTGCTTATTTTTTTTATTTCTATGTTTGTCTATGTTATACTTATTTTAAAAAGTGTACCTTATTATAGCGGATGTCTTTCTTTCCTTGTTTAATTTATAATACTTTAATAACCTACGGAGCCATTTTTAAAATTTTTCTCATTTGCTACTATGGCGCCACTCTAATTTATTTGACGTTTTTCGGAGGATTTTTCATACATTCGATTATTTTCCTTACCACTTCACTAGTATAGTTTTATATTATCTGTGACGCTACCCTCTATAATCAAAGGGAATATAGTGCATAATTGTTAATCACCGCGTTAATAAATGTTGTTTTGTTTGTGACGCGATGGACTCGTATGTTTTTAGAAATGTTTTAGTTATTGTGTTATGAAACTGATAAGTGATAACTCATTACTTTTTGTGTCAATCGCTATGGTTTCAATCGTGTATGCTAAATTGAACGCCATTTAAGTTGAAATTGGCGGCGCGGATATATTGAGAACTTATTATTTAAATATCGTTTTATAAACTAAAAATTTATCAAAGTAAACTTTGATAGTGATTTGTCACATAAATTTAAGTGCAGTGATTAAAAAGAGACTGGTAGGGATTGTGTTCATCGCACGCGTTTGATCGCGGGCGTTGGCGTTTATACAGGTAAGTGAATTATTTCAATGTACCTACTTATTAAAATTGTGTGCTAATTCACGTCTATTTCTAATTCTACTTATATTGTTAGAAAATGCGTTCAATATTTTGTGCATTTAGGGTTTTCTTTATTTTGAATCAAACAATTACATATTATATATAGAATATTAATGTTAAACAAATACATAATCATAATATATAATACGTTTTGAAAAGTCGCGACTAAAACAGAATAATACTAACTTTTAGTAATGCTAATAGTAATAGTTAGTAAGTTTGAAAGTAATAACGAATAAAACTACCTATAAAACATATTTAATAGACATTTATATTACAACATAAGTATTTTACTTAAAAGTGACTGCTCTCTGCTATTGTTGTTGAGCCCGACAGTGCCCTTAATTGTTTGTCGATCGTAACTATAAATATTTTATATATGGAATACAATAAAGTTGATATTGAATCATCAGGCAGTATAGTCCGGTACTTCAATTAATGTGATAGCCTTGGCGCCACTTTGTATAATATACAAAGTATAACATAATATGTATTATGTAGATCCCACAAATTCTTGTCCCGAAATTTCATCCAGTAAAATCTTGTGTGTGTTCCCGAGGGAGTGAAGCCACGAGCAAAAGCTAGTACATTATATGATTTTCTATTATGTATTTTACTTTATATTATAATTAAGTACTCATTACATACACACACACCTATTATTGCTGGTAGAATTTATGAAAAATCAAAATATATACCTAGATATACATATATATATAATATATATAGACAGATATATAATAATATATAATATATATATATATCTATAGATAAGACTAAGCTATAACATCATACACAAAGTTCTACATATAATATTGTAGTATACTTTCTGTTTTATTATAATCTAATCCTAGAAGCCAGTGTTTGGTAGTACTTTTTATGACAAAATGACTGCATAACTAGCGCTAGCCTAACACGGCTGTATATCCTGCCATCACATTTCTTCTTTTCTTTCTGCTTTTATTCAATGTAATCCTAATATCATTTTCGATTGCTTTAAAATATGATTTCGTACCCCTCAACGTTCCTTAACGTAATCGTTCGCATTTATTCTCATCCATACTGCTTCCTCAACCAATTTTGTTCCAGCACCTAAATTTTCATTTCCAATCCATTTACTTCAAAGGCTACAATCAGGCTCCGTAGTAACACCGAACCGTTCACATCGATCACAAGACATAACGTTGTTCCAAAACAATTTGCACTTCATTTATAACGAGGACTTGACAATTGGTAGCTGAATCAACTGGCTCGGTTCAATCCTCAGTTTCAATAGAGTAAATCTGTTTAATCTTGTTTAGAAAGTGTCTGGGATATTTCTACTGTGATTCTGCTTAATAAATCTTTGTAAGATTGAGTACATTTGGATAGTTATTGGATTTTTCTAGGAAGAAATTCTTAGTAGTAACGTTAACGGCTATGTAACTAAATAGATGTTCTGTTGAAAGCAATTGAGATAGTTTTTATAGATTGGAAGCATTATACATAAGTGACGGCGAATACATGGAAGTCGGAAGCGTTTTACTTCAACATTTCACTAAGTATGGTTTTAAGTTCCACGTAATACAGGGCGAGCAAATTGTTATCTACTGGTTACATTTCTGCTCCGTGCTGCTTCTGAGAATTACTTATATTTAGACTAAAGTATGTACACGTTATGTATGTGAATCACGGATGCTGTCAAGTTTAGTATTTACCAAGTGGTTGGGTTAGTATAGCACTGATAAATAATATAGCCGTAACAAACTAATTATTAATTTATTATTTCTTGAAATAAGTAATAGGTAATGCATACTAATAAAAAGTGAAACTCTTTATCTTTATTTGCCTGTTGAGTATAATCTGGATGACTGCAATAGCGACCCTTCTTGACAATTCAATAAAAAAACACCACAATATACAGTAGCCAAACTGGCGACCGAGACAATTTAAAAATGGAAATATTTGTATTAATAAGAACGCTGAAATATTTAAAATTGACTCTCTCATAAATACCACACGTGAATAAAATAACATTTTTACGCGGTAAAAGTGAACCGTCAATCAAAATAAATAACTATGTGGCATCACAAGGTCGGTGCATACGAGGGCAATTTCATTATGCAAATTTGTATGAAATGTACGCGGAACACGGAGCGTATAGTGACTTAATTGATGAACAAATTTACATGCTAATAAAATTTCGTATGTTGTATCGTGCTACGCTACAAATAGACAAAGACTTTTGGGTCTTATGCACATCTAGTAAATGTATCCTTGTGTCGTTACTTTCATAATCATCTATGTTGTATTTCAAGTACGCTCATTGCAATTTCTGTATTTTTGTTATTCTTATTATAAAGTGTATTGGATTTACAATTACTTCTGCGTTGACTCTGTGCTGATACTAGGACATAATGTCAGCTCTGTTGCTAAGCATTGCTAAACAAGGGAATAAGGCAACAACCCGCACTGGCGCAGCGTGGTGAACTATGAAGTTCACCACGCTGCGCCAGTGCGGGTTGTCAGACTTATGTAAAGTCTTCGACATGAATATGAAAATCTGCCACTAAAACCAACGTTTTAATTTCATTTTCATTTATTTACTGCACATAAAATTAACAGTCAGTTGCCTGACATTGTCTAATTTACTGTTAAAGCGAACGATAATGACTATTTATTTCGAACATAACCTCGAAAAGCCAGTATTATTTAGTCGAGTTCCACCCACGAGACTATCGTTGCTACTTCTAAGCATTGCGTTGCATTAAAAATGAAAGCCTGAAAAAAAATTACACTGTCCACACTAATATTTACATATTTGTTTAAATTTAAAAAACTCAATAACTACTTGTCCGATTTTATTATTCTTTTACTAATAGATTGCTTCTATATCCGCAGTAAACAGCTTGTCTTAGATATTTAAATGAAATCACAAATATATAAGTTTAGCTAAAATTTATCTTAATAAAATTGTGCTTTACTTTAAACAACCGAACCCGAAACTACACGATTACAAATGTTCGAATTGATTGAAGGGAACGCCAGCACTAAGTATAGGTAGTTCATTCGGACAAGCGAGCAACAAACAGCAATAGTTACGTAATAGCAAAGAATTTTTCAAATTCCTCTTTGCTCGCGTTTAATTTTACCCGTTTCCCTGCCTCATGTCGCATAGCGTACTCTGCCGTGTCATATATTTCAGTGTAATTGCAACGAAAACCCGATAATAGGACCTGATAAGAGCGGGCAAGGGGTTTAATTACGGACAATGGTTAATGACGTCAATTATACAGAAAGTGATTAAAAAATTAAGTAAATTCGTTTTTGGTTTGTTTGTGTTTTCATGCTTTAACGTGGAAATTTTGATTGTTTCGGTATTCGCGTGAATTAAGGTACCTACGTCACGTGTGTCGCATTGACGGCACAATGATGTTTTTTAAATTTTGTTTGGCTTGTGTCCGATGCGACAAAATGGGATGGAATGGGAAGTGGGCATGAGTTTGTTGGAACACAACTTTTTCATACGGTACTGTGTAAGTGTTTAGGATTGCCAAAGTTGCTTTATAATACAACTTTACTGTACCTATATTGAATTAAATTCATATTATGGTATTATGCTCTAAACGTAATCAAGAGATAGTGACCAAATCTATTAAATATTATTCTACTGAGCTATTAATAAAAATAGTTCATAAAATACACATGACTTTATTTTTAAATAAAATATAAAAATTAATTATATATAATAATTAACCTGGTTCTCGTGAGTTCTTGGATTTAATCCCCCGGTTAACCATAGCGTATCTGGTTTTTGTCGTCAAGAAACTCTTAGTAGCAGGCAGTAACTTCATGCACAGCAAAGAGTTCTCATCATCTAAATGCCAAGATTAACATATTTTATTTTATATAATATATTATATTGATATCACTGGCTTAGTTGTATTTGTATACAAAGCAAGTACCTGACGCGGGTCATATGTACACACGCTACTTGCGTAAGCCACATGACTTAAATCATCATCACTACATATTATAAAACAAAGTTCCCCGCCGCGTCTGCTTGTATGTCTGTCTGTCTGTTTGCGATAAACTTAAAAACTACTGAATTGATTTTCATGCGAATTTTTTTCATTTCACCAATAGACAGAATCATTTATGAAGAAGGTTTAAGTGTATAATTTGTTAAGGTTTTGTATTACCCGTGCAAAGCCGGGGCAAGTCGCTGGTACGGGCCATATAAGTGCGTGTCCGATACTTGTCGTTTACACGACATGATAGATAAAAATGTTATTTATGTTAATACTCTCAATCGAAGTAGCGAAACCTCTATATTATATAGCCCTAAAAACCTTACCTTAGTAAAATGATTGATGTAGAACTTTTAGTTAACTAGCTTTTGCCCTCGGTTTCGCTCGGGAACAGTCCTTATTTTCTTTATAAAAGGTGCCCTATGTTTTTTGTACCCCTGACAACGTGTATGCATAATTTTATGGTGATCGGTTGACGAGTTAAGACATGCCATCGTAACAAACAAACAAAATCACATTTGGACTTATAATATTAAGTAGGATTACATTTAAATAATCACGTGCACACTTTTAGCGTTCTATGATTAGCTTACCCACGACAAGTGAAATTAAAGAATTAATAAGGAACATGATGGAATTCAGTATATTTACTTTTAAAACATAACATATGGGTTTTAGCTTCTTCTAAAATCCTAGGCACGCAGGCACTAGTGCGTGACATGTATTTTTATGTTACGTCGTTACCTATGAAATTTCCCATTTTTCTTATATCTAGTTTCGTGATGCCTATACGAAATATAATTGTTATTTTGAAACGTTATTATTATTTAGGGAATAGGCTATAATATATGTATATATTATTAATAAGGTGTATTATTATAAATCTACGTCAATATATTTTATACAACATCGTTTAGTGTCCTTTCGGATGCGTTGCTTCAATTCACTATAATTACACAATGGTTAGTGTTTTTATAGTTGTAGACACAGCATAATGTTTGGCCTAAAGTCAAGCAATTATACTTCTTAAGTATTATTAAAATCAAATTTGCCATAAATTTTTTTATAAAAGTTTATAGGGAAACCCAACATGGTATGTCATACAAACTTTAATTATTTTTTACCGATTTACTCACTATAAAATGGAAATTTCAAAGGTAAAGACCAACATTAAATACGCCATCTATTTTTTGTGATACAATGATAAACAATGACACTAAAGTACCTAAGTAAAAGCGAATCGCTACTCGAACAACACAAACAAAAAAAAAGCAATAGTAAACAGAGTTAATAAAATGTTAAATCACAGCAAACCACTGAATTATAAAAAGCAACATTGTACACTAACAAATAACCCTAAACGACTGAGATTAAAGTTAAATGGTGAACGTAAAATAAAAGTGTCGTTCTAAAGCAAGCATTTAACCCGCTAGATGCGCAAGGGACCGCCTATAGCCGCCTCAATAGATGGCGCATCCCTATCATTATCCTTAAAGAATAAATAGGTACTCGAGCAAGGCAAATTAAAAAAAAGGTAACTTGATAGAGTTAATTAAAAGGATGGCCTCGCTATTTTAGGTGAAAATAAATTCGTATTTTACGCTTTTTCGAGTAGAGTGTTCAGATTTTAAGTTGAAAATTGAATAATAGCCTATTACGATATTACGAAGAGCCGTGCGGCGCCAGAGGAATATACCGGCGGTCTTGCTTGGGGTCACGAGATTCAATTTTCAAATTTGATTAGGAAGAAATATTCCCTCTCCCTCTTTAAGTGCTTACGAGGACGAAACCACTCTTGACAATTTGGGGACGAAGGAGACGACCGCCTCGAAAAAAAATAGTGGTAGAGGTTTTTCTATATACCTAGAGGTTGTCAGGCTTCTAAAATAGGCGTAAAAGTAACTCTGTTACTGCATTTGAATTTGGTGAGTAAAAGCGCCGTTATCACAAATATATCTTTCATTGCTTTTCCTTTTATTTGCATTCGTCTCATTTTATCCTTGCTTTCGGCTATGGTAACCGGTTACCATAAGGTAGACCGTACACTCATTTATTGCATTGCTAGAATTGATGAAGTGTTACGAGAGATCATTTAGTGACATAATGTAACCATAATATTTATTCACAGTGAAAAAAAAAGACAACTGGTTATAATTCTTGTGTCGCATGGAACTTTACAAACAACAGACACAAAGAACGCCCTGACTCGGAGCAACCGTATGTGGATCACGCAAATTTTTGCCCCGTGTGGGGATTGAACTCATAACACGCGGTGCAGCGTGAGTGGTGAGGCGACCACTTGAATCTCCTCATCAAGTGCTTTGACGTGTGCCGCATATATGCGAGTATAGAGCGCGTTTTGTCCGCTGCTTGAAGGTTTTAATAATTTACTTCTATTTCGTTGCTGACATTCAGTTCCGTTAAATGGTGCCCTTGACATTTCAAATCTATGAGCGGCGGTTGACACGTACGATAAGGTAGGCCGCTTGGTCGTCTGCCACTGGATGCAATAGAAACATGTACCATTGCTCCCTTTCGAGTATACAATATACACGCGTGGCGATAACTTATGTTTACAATAAAGCGTCAAAAGTGCGATTACATAGCTATATATTCATATTATTCATCGTTGCAACACAAGTGTTATCAGTCTCTCGCAGAGGCAATTGTATAACACCAATTATGCGTTGTCTGCCATCACGGTACATTTTATTTACACGGTGCAATGGTTTTATGCAAATAATCCGAAATAGTGTTGGTCAAAGTAAATTGTTATTTAATTCATGGGATTCAATGTTATTTTTCGTGTCCAGTTACAAAACAGCACATTCTGTAAATATTTCATCTCGAACACAAAATGTCACTTCGACAGTAATCATTTAGAAGTAAGTTCGGCGTGTGAAATTTTATCACAGAGTTACTATCTTTCTGGGCGACAAATATATAATTCAAAAGTGTTTCCAACGATACGCTAAGAAGAAAAAGAGTTACTATGCCGCGAGCCAAAATTATATGGACATACGTGTAGAGGAAAGATTTAATCTTAGGATATATATTGCTAGATTTTGGCCGTGGCGATAGCTTTCAACTAGTGATAGAATTTTTAAAATAGTTTGAATAGTTTTTGAATTAAATTCTTACAAACAAACAAACAAAATATCAAATCTTTCCTCTTTATAATATAAGTATAGACATGCTAGAGTTATGTGTATGCACGGACACTCATACCTGAATACCTCCGAAGGGGTAGGCAAATGCTACTAGGGACGAATCTATTGCCGTTTACTAACAAACATGCTTAGTAGGATCTAAGAATGTTCTTACAGAAACAATGTTATAATGCTAAAGTAGATAGCCGATCCGGCAATCGAACAGGAGGCAATCGCAATTGTACGTCTTATCTCACGTGACCAATGAGAAAGTTATTCTCAGTAATTGGTATAAGGCTTAATAGATAAAAGATAAGATGGTGCCCTATTTACATCACTCCACTTATAAAATATATCTTTGTATGATATGTATGTATTATGTGACAGTAATAAAAATTAAAAGACTACGTATATCCTTGTACCTTAATGTTCTCTTTATGATAAAGTATGCAAGGTAATTTTTGTTAAATACAAATTATATTCATCTGTTAATTCTTAAAATGCGACTTAATTGAAAATATGTGCCCGGCCGCTGGTGTGCCGCTTGCGAATCAATAGGTTAATGTTATAAAGCTAAAGATATTGTTTGTCCGCTTCAACGCGCTAATGTCTGGAAATGCGCTCAGTTTAATTAAATTATTTTGCCCTTTTCCTCTAATTTTGTAAGAGGTTATATTATTATGCTAGTTAAAATTACGCTACGATCCATAGTAGTGGGTGAAATTGTAAACTAGGTAGTAATGTATTAATATTTGCATGGACAAGAAATTGACAAATTTTTTCGTTTTGGTCTAGACTTTATACGTTATGGGCTCGGTTCATTTAACAAGAAACAACTATTTTTAGTTGCATGTTTACATGTTTTAGTTTTACCTACAGATAGAATATGTGTCAAAATTAACTGTTTGTTGGAAAAGCTACTCGTTTTTTAAATATAGGAGCCAGGCCAGAAACAATTAAGTTTATTTGCCTTTGATTACCGACACACACAGGACTGACATTATAAAACCGTAAACCATTTATAATGACTCTCTGGTGTTTACACACACATTAAATATTGGTAAATGATGACAAAAGTACACATAATTATGACATGCAATATTAAATTAATAATTGATACAGTAAAACGAACGTGTTGAAAATATATTCGATTTTGTCGACGTGCGAATACGTTCATTTCATTTTCTCTCAGAAATAATATTTTAAAGTCTGACGCATTGGATTATTGGAAATATGCAAGCAATTGGATTTTGAGAAACGTTGGGCATACTCGGTTAAAACCTGAATCAGAGTGACTAAAGATAAATATGTACATCTCTATCAGAGCTGGTCTATAAGTAAGCAAGACGTGTGGATTGCTTTCCATATTATTTAAGTAAATCTGTGCACGGTAAAGTATTTGGGTTGGGCATAAGTAGTTTGCCGTTAAAAAAGACATAATACCAAATTTTAAACAATTAAATCGTAGCGGTACACCGGCGGCCAAACACAATAGGTTTTAAATTATGTTTCGCATTCTAAGCACTAACAGACATGACCTAAAGTTTTGCACTTGTGCTAAAATAAACGACAAAAAATTTACCTAGAAATATACAAAGCAAATGCGAATGGAAGCTTAGGCTATGTTTCTCCGACTACATCAGGGATATTCTAGCAGAAAACATGAAACAAGCGTGCATGTAGAACGTGATTGATAGTGAATGAAAATGGAATGATATTCCATATTCGTAGCAAGTGCTCGTTGAAATGCGTAGTTCTTCTCAACTCTTCGGGAGAAACTGGTTTAAGTCTATGTATATACATATGTGTAAGTAGTGGCCTAGGTTCTATATAGGTATTTATTTGAAGCAGTTTATTTAATACATTTATGAGTATACTAACTTTACTGTGTAAACAATGTTATATTTGCATTTAAAAGCCGCTATCAGTATTGCAACGGGACCATAATAAAAGTGTCCATGTTCTAAAATCAATCTTACTCGCAATAAAAGTTCGAAAACAAATAAGAGTGTATAGTGTAGCAAAATATCCTGTTTTAAGCAGAACGTTACATATCCTCGGATGTGCTGGCGAAGTTTACGAACGATTAAAACTTGAGCTCCGGTGAACGCTCGTATAACACGATAGGAACTTGTTAAAAGATGCCTGTGGGCGATGTTAGTTACATATTTTAGGTACTTCTCTGGAGAATATAGTGTTGGCTGTTGTAGGGAGTGTTGGACAATAATTGGGTTATCATCCACCAAGGCGTTTGGCGTCTACTGATGAAATAGGCCTTTGCTTTATTTCTCCAGAGATCAATGATATATGGTAACCCAATGGATAACCATATAGTAAAAGTAGTTAGCTATCTACGCACTCCAAAGGATGTTATCCCTTTTCAAACACCTGGCGTCTACAAGGTGGATTGCAGTTGTGGTAGTTCTTATATCGGACAGACCAAACGTACAATCGCTGAAAGGATCAAGGAACCTGTCACAGCTGTCAAGAACCGGTTAGTAAACAAGTCTGCTGTAGCCGAGCATTTGCTGGAGTCTGGACCAAACCACTGGATTGAGTTACATAAACCACAGGTTTTATCCAGCGATTGTCAATATTACTCCAGGATAGTACGTGAAACGGTTGAAATGAAGAAATATCGCAATTTCAACCGGGAGGATGGATACCGTTTGTCTACATCTTAGAAACCAGTCATCAGCAAATGTAAACTCGTCGTAGTGACTTAGGTCGCCTGTGTGTAGACGTCGTTAGTGTTATGTGTCGAAATACCGATAGTGTGAATATAAATAATAGTGACCAAGTGAGGGTGGTTGCCGAAACCCGCACTTCACGATGGCGCCGCTGAGCTCACATCAGTTAACCCGTGACCACGATCGATGCAAGTCGGTCGAAACGTCGGGCAATCAATAGGTATTTATTACCCTTTAAATACTTTATCGCGAGTAAGACCCGTTTTCTAGCATTATAATAAGTATAATTGTCCATTTTATTGGCTTGTAAACATTCGTAAGCGTGATGAATGATGAATTAACTGTAATTTATGTTTCTAAGGACTCCTTCCTCTCTGCGAATTATTCAAGTATTGCGGAGTACTTTACAAACATTCAAACAACGGACACAAAGAACAGTCAGACACGGAACAACAATTTGTAGAACACAAAGATATTATCCCGTGTGGGGCGATTCCCACACCCCAACTTACAACACTCGGCGCAGTAGCGAGGCGGCCACTTAAACTGCTAAGTTATTCCTGCAATCAACAACTAAAATGTTTACACAATACGTTTAAATAATACAGTACTCGTATGCGATTTGTAGTAAAATACAGCGCGGCTAATGATCAACGATACCCGCTACGTTAATCGTTGACGTTGTAGATGCTTACAACACTAGAGATATCACATTTTACTGCATAGTAAAAATAGTTACTAAGTCTGTGTCCTATCTCTTTTAAAATATTATAATATGTACCTCCTAAAACTGGTATTGTACCCATATATTACGGTAATGTGACGTGCGATAACACTCTTTATATGCAAAGTTGTACCTTCAGTACAGGTCTATAAATATGAACTATTCTCATTCACATGTAAATATGAGATAACATAAGTCGAACTCGGACAGGTAACATTATTGAACAGAATCTGCAGTGGAGTGTTATCTTTTCATTACACTGCCAGTCCTAAGCAAACCGAGCTTTACAAGTTAACTATCGATTTAATAACGCCTTTGTTAGGGTAACCAGTTTAACTAAGCTCTAGTGAATTGTTCAGATTCGGTATTTGTTTACAATACGGAGGACTGTTTTATATTTAATGAAGTTTAGAAATTAAAACAATATCAGAAGATTACGAAGTCATTGTTTTGTTTATTTATTTAAACACATTTATAATCTTCACAGGTTATCCAAAAACGATACTATAACTAAGACAATAATAATAATTTTATATGTATATGACAGTTTTTTAATATGTTGCATACTTATATTTTTTATTTGGATATCAGTTAGTCTTTCAGATTGCCAATAAATTGCTAGAGTATTATTATTATTTAAACGAGCCGCTTCGATTACGACTTTTATACAAATACGACCGATTGATGGATTTCAAAATATTATTTTGTTACTGAAAGCAGATATTGTAATTGTTTTGTATGAAAAATAAATAATGGTTTGGATTGAGGGAACAATATTATGCATTTTGCAATGTTCTGTTGTTGTTTGTTTTTATAGGGCTAGAGTTTAAAATTGTAATGTCAAATTAATAGTTTTGTATTTTATCATAAAATGTTTTCATTTAATATACGTTACCGTTATCGTTACTCTAAAATTGAAATTATAAATTTATTTAAGACATGTATCGATTATTAGGCATTAATGAATAAAATCTATCACATGGGGGAGGAGCCAGACATTGCTGATTATTTGGTGATGGTAAGAGTAAACGGATTCGCCCGGGGCATCACCTTCTGAAAATTGGCGTAAGAATAGTAACACTTCACCCGATAAACAAGAGTTACGAACGCTCATCCACCTACCTCTCCCATTCCTGTCTTTTCACACTTTCCTTAATTTATTTTTCGATTAATTTGGTAACGTGCGTAGTGATACTTCTGCGATCAAGTATGTAGAAGTGTATCTGCAGACCAAGGGTTCTGCAGATACATCTCTGTAGCTTGAAGCCCGTGATATGTGAAGATAATCACTTACTATAAGGGAAAATGTATGACCGCTAGTCAACTTTGTCGTAAAATAACACAATAAAAGAGACACGTTCTATCGACGCCAAGCCACAATCTATTTACATACAAGCTTTTTAACAAACAAAATTTTACAGCACATTATATACAATGATAAAATTAAATTTTTATACAAAACGTACTCAAATCGCATTACGCCATCAGCAAAAAGCCAACGACCTCAACATCCCTCAGTTTATACGCTTAAATACATTTAGGCTAATAATTTGTAGATGTAAAGTACGCTGACTTTTCCCGCAAAGAACTCAGCTCTGTATATTTATTTTTCATCAAGCACAATGATTAAAAATTTAAAATAATACAATTTATCATTCAAGCTATAATTACTGCTTTGTTTGAGGCGTTCATCATTGATCTTTGAAGTCTCATCATTAATTTTCATTTGTTGACTTTGCCCGGGTGGAATTCTTCGCTCCTTTTATATTCTTTCGTTTTTATTTTACATTGTACCTATTGTTATGACATTTTAATTTAAAGTATACATATTATAGCTATCTTTACTTTCTAATTTATTATGCTTACGCTTGTTTGTCCTGTGTTGATGGGATTTTATTCACGTCGAAAATTAGAAATGGATTGACTTGGCTTTTTGACAAAACTATCTTTGTTAAAAGTTATGCAGTCCTACCCAGTCAGGTATCTTCTATCCATTGAGTTCTCATAAGAATGAAAGGAGATACGTTACAAATGCACTTAAATAATTTACTCTCGACGTAATTCTTACGGAATATATGTATATTTGTGATTATTAACCAACAAGTAAAGCGATCCTCAGCTAGTAATTGGAGCGTAGCATCGGAACAATATATAATGTTTTAATTGAGGAAACATGGAAATAAGGACACATTATTACATCAATAAATATAAAAACCATTACTGCACTTTATAGAGTCTCGACGGCCCACCGGCGGGTTGACAGAATACGTTTATAATTATATCTAGCAATCTCTTTTTTTTTGTCGTGGGGTATTTGCTCCTTATGCATACCCTCTCGCCACAAGGGGAAGCGAGAGGGTTATGTCGGGCTCTCTCGAAACTTCGGGCCTACCGACTAAAACCCCACGGTCTGCCAACGTGCTGCTTTGTATGATGGGTGGGTAGCTGGAACTTAAACTGCATCAGCTACTCACCCAGCAGTGCCCAATACAGACAGAAGGTCTGCGGGCGACGACTCCTGGGCGACGCCCCGACACGACTAAGGGCGTCGCTCCAACTCAATACCTGACGGGCGGGCGATCCCCGTTCTCCCACCCGCGGTCTTCGCTACGGCGGTATAAGGCGAGCATAAGCGCGTCTGCGCGGCCCGGTTCGCCGGCGGCGGCACGGATCCACCAGGATACTTTCCTCACGGATCCGCTCCGCCGCCTCCATCTGCGAGATGACGTCCTCGCAGAAGGATGCGACCGCTAACCACTTCCTCTCGCTGTCGACCATGGCTTTGATCACGGCCGGCAGTGAGAGGTCTTCACCCACAACGTCCTGGAGTTCACGGCGCTGCACCGCCCAAGCAGGACATTGCTCGAGCGTGTGCTGCGCCGTGTCCTCCTCACACTCACAGTGGTGGCAGATGGGACTCGGTTCCCTCCTAGCGAACTTGTGCAGGTATTTGCCAAAGCAGCCGTGCCATGACAACACCTGCACCAGCCGGAAGGAAAGGGTCCCATGCTGCCGCCCTGCCCACCGCTTCAACACCGGCTGGAGGGCCCCAACGGTTCTGAAACCGGCCAGGTGCGCCTCCAGCCGCGCCTTCCACCTTCCCACCATGCCCTGGTGGGCTCGATCACGCGCGTGCTTAATCACTGCCGGGAGGGGATGACAACCTGTCTCCTCCCGCAACTCTTCACTCACTGCGAACACTTCGGCGAACACACTTCAGCCTTTAAATCCCACGGGGGTGTCCCGGCCAGCGCGCAAGCTGCGTCGGCCGACACCGTGCGGTATCCTCGTATGACCCTGACCACTATGACTCTCTGCGGTCTCCGCAAGAGAGTTCTGCACTGAGCGGTCAGGGAGTCCGCCCACACCGGCGCGCCGTAAAGCGCCATTGACCGGATAACCCCCGTGTAGAGTCGCCGGCAACCAACACTGGGCCCGCCCAAGTTTGGCAATAGCCGCTCAAGGGCGGACGCAGTGCCGAGAAGCTTTGGGGTGAGCTGTCTGAAATGCTCGTCAAAGTGCCAACTTCCGTCCAGGACCAGGCCCAGGTGCCGTCAACCCAGCCTAGTGTATCATATCTATGACTAAATTAAATATTGAGATAGATATTTAAACGTAGACTATTGTGGTTCGGTAGCCATGTTAACACACACCTACTTTGAGGCTGTATTTATTTGTAATTTTATCGATTTTCTTTGAGGCAATACTAAAATGAAGGGACAGGGCTTTTTTATTAATTTGTTGACATTCGCATGATGTTTCGAATATACTTTTACTACAACAGCGGTAGCAAATAATCTTGCAGACTGCTTTATAATAGCTTATGATCTCTCGCTATACCAGAGGTATCAATCGCGCACTGCGGGCTTACGATAGTTTCTTGAAGTAGAGTGGTTTTTTTTTGTATCGAGTCAAGTCAAGTGGTTTAATCGTACTAGTACTATTTAATTAGAACACTATTTATTTTAATTAAATCGTACTAGTACTAAATAATTAAAAGAAATGGCGTGGGTGAGTAAAAACAACCTCTTTCATAGTAACTATTTAAAACATTCAGCGTATATATTATATTAAATGCACAGATGGCGTACTTATTTAAGTGGTAGCCTCGCTGCTACCAATGTGCCGAGTGCTGTGCGTTCTGTTACACGGCACTGTGACGAAGTGTTTTTAAAAAAAAGAAATTTTAATTGGCTAAATAAAGTTTATTAAACACTTGAGATATTAAATTGAAATAGCAAATAAAGATGTCGTATAATAATATAGAAATGTATCTGGCACACTTAGGAAATAGTAAGTTGCGTTCGCGACGGGAGATGTGCACAGACTGTTGTTCGTTAGTACTGCGCTTAGGATGAAGGCAAAAGTGCTGACACGGGACTTTTAGGCATTGGCAGGGGTTTCTGTCGAATATAGGGGATTTTGGACTAGGTAAGGGAATTAGGGTACAATAGGGATTCGTAACAGCCCCCCGATTAAGAGTAAACTACATGTTTTAGAATGAAGTTTACGGGAAAAGAATATTTAGCAAGGATTTAACCAATGCGGAGAGAAGGAGCTGTTAAATTAGGAAGTTCGACTTCTTCGTTTTCGGGATCAGTATTGGGATTCCTAGGAGTGTCGGAATGAATTATTTTCTTAAGTATGCCAAATTTCTTACATATTTTGAACATAATGCAACTTAAGACTAAAAATAGGATTACAATAGTAATAGTAGCATAATATGTTTCATATAAGACAATATGAGGCTTTTCTATTATTTTACTTAGTTCTTTTAACAATTTAGGGTTTTCAAATGCAATAGAGTCTAAATTAACGTTTTTCAAGTTGACAGGAGGTAAATTTGATACAATGCTAGTATATTTTGACAAATTACAGCAAGAGTCATTGAGTATGCTTAACTTACTTTTTAAAGGTTTTAGAAGTATATTTACATTATTCTTAGAAACTAATCGTGTGTCTTTACAATAAGCGACACAGCTTTGGGGTAAGTACAATATTCCACTACCGCTTATGTCTATTTCGACAATTGATGCGTTACATTCTATGCTTAATTTAGTTTTTTCAGACATAACAAACAACCACTTGTTGTTTTGTAGTTGTTGCCAAATATTTACATTGCCAGTGAAGAATTTAGTATTACACAATTCAGGTATTTCAGTAAGTACTTTACTGATAATTTCGGTTTCACAAGAAGGGGTTGCAACTGAAGAATAAGATATTGATGTATTACAAAGGTAATGGTTATCACTAATTATTTTACAATCGTTCAAGTTATCCAGTTTACAATACGTGGATTTGTCTTTGCTTATGCCTAAATATTTAGAAGAAGGGATGATAGTGGTATAAGACACGGGGTTGTGAGGTTCATAGGGCGCTGGACAAGGTAAGTTATGGTATAAGTAAAAGCTAACTGGGTTTGCTAATGGTATGTTTAGGACAAATACTATTCTGTTATCGTTTTGATAACATGACAAAGAGGACATGTTTATTATTGTTTGTATGTTATTTAAGCTTAAGAGAACTGGAAGCCGTTTGGAGTTCGGTATGAATCGGTAATTATTAATTAATTCGGTATAGAGTTCTTTAGGAGTCAAAATAGAAGGATAAAGTATATTAGATTTGCTAAACATTATTGAGTTTATAATGTCTTCGACCTTGAAGGATAGAGTTAAAAGGCTATTTTCTATCATCGAAGTTAGTTCAAGGATGCGTGATCTTATTCCTAATTCTTTGGAAATATAGGTTAAATTTTTTACGTCTATATATAGGGCGTCGATAGCAACGTTTAGTTCGTGTTCATTTTGTTTTATAGAATAGATGGTGTCATTAAAGGATTTAAGCGTTGATGTGGTAATAAGGATATTTTGTTCTACTAGTGAGGCTAGTTTCTTTTGATCTGATTCGACTTCCTGTATAGCATTGTTATATCGGATAGCGTCATCTTCGTCCATAGTACCAAATAGTTTTTTGGATATGGTTCCTACAAAACCTAAAATTGCGTTTCTCTTTGATTGGTGAGGGATGTGGTAAAGAATAGTTTCGCTATTACGATATAAATCGTCATAACGAGTGATTAGGGGTTGAAAGAGATTGAAACATTCTATGTTATCTAGTGCGTTATTATTTTCGCAAAGAGATTTTGAATTATTAAGAATATGATATAAATTGCTAATATGCGGGAGTATATAGGATATGTCTACAGGTATAATTACATTAAGATAACTATCAACTAAATTTAAGGATCCTAGAGGATCAAAGTATATTCCTGAACTGTTTGTTAGGGGTTCGACGAATTCTTGGCCCGTTGAAGGGTTGCTGTAAAAGAATAGAGTATACATATTAGTCTTACTCTTTGGCATTTGATCTGGGCGCTAGCTTTACTTCATCATAGTGATGAGTAATGTGTCTCCTATTTATGAGGAGAGTCAAAGTATTCCTGCCGTTTACTTTTATAACTTTGTATGGCCCTTTCCATATCGGCGATAGGGCTTTACGTAATCTCACATGATTTTTCAGGTAAACGTAGTCACCTACTTTATACTGCACAGGACGCGAATGATTATCATAGTATTCTTTAGACCTTTCTTTGGACTTTTGGACATTTTCGAGAGCTTTTTCCCTCGAAAGTTTGAGACGATGATGTAAGAATTTTATGTATTCTGGATATGTTTGTTCTGGACGTAGTTCATAGATAGAGTCGGGAATAAAGGCTTTATGACCGAATAGAAGTTCGTAAGGGGTGAAGTTGGTTGATCTTTTGTGTTCGAAAGATATGTATGTATATAGGGTTCTTTCCCTATTTAGGAGTTCAGTAGGATCTTGGATTTCGCTTAGAATTTCTTCAATATACGGGTTTGAGGTATCGAGGTCAATTGAAGTAGGTATAACAACATGCTTACAAGTGGTTTTAGAAATGCTCTCATTGTATTCTATAATCTTGGTATTGCTTGTGAACTGGTTTTCAGACATAGTTTTCAGGAATTTGCTATAATTTTCATCGGAAAGAGGCGGAGAGTTTACGGGTGAAACAGCGGGAACAGGGTTAGATGAAGGATTTAGTATAGGTTGAGTCGATTCAGTGGATTCGGCGGATACGGCGGGGGCAACCGGAGGATTGGCAATAACAGGCGATTGATTTCTGGTTTCAGGGCTCAGGATATCGGATATTGGGTCATCATTTTCTAGTAGGTCTATTGATGGAAGTTCGTCGGAGTCTAAAGGAATGGAAGGTATCTGGATATCGAGGTCTTCGAGAGTTAAAGGGCTGAAAGCAGGTGATGGATGTTGAGTGTCTTGTCGGGAAGTAGAGGGAATAGGATTATCGTATATGTCATTTTGTCTTGAGGTAGAAGGAATAGAATTGTCGATTGTGTCTGGGGTTGGTTGTACAGGATTTACGGGAAACCTAGATAGAGCGTCAGCATTACTGTTGATAGCTCCCTTTTTATATTCGATTCTGTAATCGAACTCTTCTAGTTTTAGACGCCATCTGACTAAACGTGAACCCGGGTCTTTGCAATTGAAAAGCCATTTTAAGGGCCTGTGGTCTGTGACAATGGTAAATTTGTAACCATATAGGTAGGGTCTAAAAGTTTTAGTACCGAATACAATAGCTAGACATTCCTTTTCTGTTGTGGAGTAGTTCGTTTCGGCTCTATTCAAGGTTCTGGACGCGAATGCTATTGGGCGATCTCTACCGATATCGCCTTGAGAGAGAATAGCAGATATAGCATAATTTGAGGCGTCGCAAGTAAGTACAAAAGGTTCAGCAAAGTTAGGATATATGAGGACAGGGGCAGTTACGAGCTTTCCTTTCAGATCGTCGAAAGATAGCTGGTGTTCGTTAGACCAATTGAAAATAACGTCTTTCTTTAATAAAGAGGTTAAGGGTTTGGCTATTTTTGAAAACTCGGGTATGAAACGTCTATAATAGGATACGAGCCCTAGAAATGATTTTACGTCTTTCGGACACTTAGGGGTTGGAAAATGAGTAACTGCTTTGATTTTTTCGGGGTTTGGACTTACTCCCTCATCACTTATAATATGCCCGAGATAGGCGACTTCCTTGCGGAGAAATTCGCATTTGTCGGGTTGAAGCTTTAGGTTATATTTGCGTAACCTGTCAAAGATCTTTGATAATTTATCACAATGTGATATTAAGCTGTGACTATAAATAACAATGTCGTCTAAATAAACATAGCAGTGAATGCCTTGAAGACCGGCTAGGGCCGTGTTCATAAGGCGTTGAAATGTAGCAGGGGCGTTTTTTAGCCCGAATGGCATACGTTTAAATTCAAAATGGCCCTGGGGCACAGTGAAAGCAGTTTTTGAAGTGTCTTTATCTGAAATGGTAATTTGATGAAAGCCCGAAAATAGATCAAGTGTAGAAAAGTATTTACTTTGGCCTAGTTGGTCTAGTATCTCGTTTATTTGAGGAATGGGGTAACTTTCTCCAATAGTAATGTCGTTAAGTTTTCTATAGTCAATGACTAGCTACTACTACTAGCCACTACTTTTGACCAGAAGAATCGTTTTTCTTTGGGACTATCCATATAGGAAACGACCAGGGTGAAACAGAGGGTTTTATAATGTCTTGGGAAAGCATTTTAGAGATCTGTGTTTCTACTTCTTTTTTGTGGATCTCTGGAAATCTATAGGATTTGACATTTATAGGTTCTGAGGAGGATGTATTTATCTCGTGTTTCAGCAGATCAGTGGTGGTTAGTTTTTCGTCAGGCAATTGGAATATATCGGAATATTGGGAACATATTTCTAGGAGTTGAGACTTTTCTTCATTATTTAAATGTTCTATCCTTAACATTTTAAGAACTTGGTCTCTGCGAGTGCTAAAGGATTTAGAAGTGTGTGGGACAGAGTCATAGATATAGGAGGAATTGATATTAAAGGGTTGGATATTTATTTTGATATCAGAGTTTATAGTTACCGTGTCTTCGGATGTATTTAGTATGGAAACGTTTACTCTATTGTTATCTTTTACAGTAACGATGCTATTTGCAACTAGAAGGGAGTCAGATATATGTTGGTCTAGTATGAGTCCTTCACGGTACTCGGGGTTGGTGACGGTGCATTCTATTATTGTTTCAGTACGGGGTGGTATTTTATAAACTATTTCGTAGTATTTCAGTCTAACTGTAAAGTGTCTAATTTGTAATGTACCGGAATTGTAATCGACGATACCGTCTAGGTCGTTAAGAAGATCGGTACCAATAATACCATCATAGTTTAAATCGATTTCCTCGATTACATGAAACTGGTAAGTGAGGTGTGACTTGATATTTGCGAATAATTGTAATTGAAAATGACCTATTGTTTCTACAGTTTCGTCACTTGTATTAATGCCTTTGAGTTTGATGGTTTGGTTTTGTAAGGCGGGCATTGTGTTCATTGATGTTCGTTTTATAAGACTGACACAGGAACCGGTGTCAACTAAAAAGGAAAGGTCACGGCTGTTGACTTGAGTTCTAATATTTACGTGAGGTAGATATCGTTTTGAAGGGTTAGCACTAATTTCGTATATTTTGTTTCTTGTTTCAGGATAGGTACTAGTGGATTTAGGAGTCAGGTTGAGTTTAGAGGATTTGGCAGAATTGGTTTCTGTAGGTACAGATGGTCTAGAAGGCACAAAGGGCTTTGGGAATGTAGAGGATTTGGTAGAGGCAGTGGATTTGGGAGGCACAGTGGTAATAGAGGGTTTAAACTGAGTGGAATTGGTAGGAGCAGAGGCTTTATGGGATGCAGAAGATACAGCGGATGCAGAGATTGGGCTTCTTTTTTGGGGTTGGTTACCCTGTGGTGTAGCTTTGGATATAGTAGATTTAGGAGATACCGTAGATTCAGTGGATACAGTGGGTTTAGGAGATACAGTGGATTCAGTGGATACAGTGGATACAGAGATTGAGTTTCCCTTTTGGGGCTGGTTACCCTGTGGTGTAACTCTTGATATAGTAGATTTAGGAGATACAGTGGATTCAGTGGATACAGTGGATTTAGGAGATACAGTGGATTCAGTGGATACAGTGGATACAGAGATTGAGTTTCCCTTTTGGGGCTGGTTACCCTGTGGTGTAAGTCTTGATTTAGTAGGTTTAGTAGATACAGTGGGTTTATAAGACGCTGCGGATGCATACGTCTTATTTGGTGTAGTAAACGTGGTTGCTTTTTGGGGCTGGTTACCCTGGCGCGTAACTCGGGATACAGTGGACGCAGTGGATTTGAGATGGGTGTCTTTGGAAATGTTGTTGGTAAGATTATAGTATTGGGGTCTCACGAGACACCGTCGTGAGCCCTCTATTCGTTTAAATGCTGGTCCACTGTATCATGGCCAGCGAATGTGTCTTCGTGAGTTGCGTAATTAACTCTGCCTTGGAAATTCGGGCGTTGAGGAGGGCGGATATTGTTCGGATTAGGACGTTGAGAAAAGGTGTTGGTTTTGGCCCTATTATTGTTGAATTCACGTTTCCTACACACTTCGATAGTGTGCCCTATGTTCTTGCAATAGCGGCACGTGGGCACAGAGTTTGGCGTCTGCCCAAGGTTATGAACCATTGGTCTTGGGCGATCCTGGGAGGTACTGGGTTTTGGACTAGATCGATTTTGATAAGGGTACCTCTTAGAGAGCAATGTTTGTATTTTCTCCTCTGAAATAGCATAGTTAATGGCCTCGTTTAAGGAAATTGGGATTTTCATGCGAACAAGGTTGCTTAGTTTGGGTAAAAGACCCATAAGGAATGAATGTAAGGCGAGGTCTTCCATTGCGGAAGTTTTCCCCGATAGCTCTGCTTTCTTTCTGTTGGACAATGTGATTTCTGTTAATATTTGAGCTAAGCAAGTTTCGATTTTGATTGAATATTGACTGACGGACTCTCCCACTAGCTGGTGAGTTTCCTGTAATTCGCTAAGCAAATGGGCATAGTGTTTCTTTTCGCCGAACTGGGATTGTAAGAATGTATTTAACTGTTCCCAGTTGTCGAATTCTTTTATGGAAGCAGCGGATTCAGCCTTGCCTTCGAGTCGACATCATATAAAATTTAATAGAATGGGTTTCTGTGTTGGAGAAGCTAATTTGTATGCGTTTTCGCAATTGTGTATGAACGAATTTAATTTATCTCTAGACCCATCAAAGGGTTTTATGAATTTGAATAAAACGTTGATATCGATACGCTCTGATGTGACAGTTTCCTCCTTCTTGGTAGTCATTATAATATATGTCTGTAGTTAACACAAAATAAATGCAACCTAAACACACAAGCAAGACAAGAAAAATATAAAAATTAAAAAATAAAAAATAAAATTCACTTAAAATAGTATGACGCAAATAGAGTTCTGTAAAGTCTCTCTCAGAGTGCGGTCGTGAAGATATAGTATGTTCTCGGTTGACTACTTGTTAGACGCCGGACGTTGATAAGAAATTCAGAGAGTTGTTTTAACTACGCGCAACACTGTAGCGCTTAAACACTGCGACACTTTGTGACTTTGGAATTGAATGACGTCTTTGTATTATTGCACTTCACTTAATATTGGAATGATGTCACTTACAGGATGCTGGCGATGGTGACGAGAAGTATGATCATGGTCACCTCGTGAAGAACCGGTGGATTCCTTATAAGGAACCAGGGTCTCTGGAACTCAGGAACTCAGGAACTCGGGAACTCGGGAACTCGGGAAACGATGTCGCGAGTTTCTTAGCCGTTAATGTCTTTGACTGCACTTCGATGCCGCGTGATACAGTGGAAAGTTCTAGATTCGGTAACGAGTATGACGGAACAGAGGCGAAACCGGGGATTTCAACTTTTTAATCCCTTAACGCTGCCACCAGATGTTACACGGCACTGTGACGAAGTGTTTTTAAAAAAAAGAAATTTTAATTGGCTAAATAAAGTTTATTAAACACTTGAGATATTAAATTGAAATAGCAAATAAAGATGTCGTATAATAATATAGAAATGTATCTGGCACACTTAGGAAATAGTAAGTTGCGTTCGCGACGGGAGATGTGCACAGACTGTTGTTCGTTAGTACTGCGCTTAGGATGAAGGCAAAAGTGCTGACACGGGACTTTTAGGCATTGGCAGGGGTTTCTGTCGAATATAGGGGATTTTGGACTAGGTAAGGGAATTAGGGTACAATAGGGATTCGTAACAGTTCGAATTTGATACGAGAACAATTATGTCTCTACACTTACTAGTTCCGAGGGTTTATTTGAATGGCTTAGTCTTCAGTGATACTGGCATAATTATTTACCTGTCAATTGAGAGATTGCTAGATATAATTATAAACGTATTCTGTCAACCCGCCGGTGGGCCGCTGAGACTCTATAGAAGTCTATAAAAAAAGAAAATAATTTAGTCTGCATTATTATTTTCTGGAAATATTATAATAAATGAGGCAGAGGCAGGATCTTTAAAATACGTGCGGTTAAAGAGCGTTATTTATTAAAATATACACTTTAACGGGGATGCATAAAGGTTTTATTAAAATAATCCGTAGCAGGCATTAACGCGATTATAGTTTTACCTATTGTGTTTAACATTTCCGACCAGCTTGCACCAACTGCGGTTACAACCTGACTTGCAAGAGAAATTTCAAGTTATTAAACAAATAAATTAATCACACAAGCTAACCTGAAGATTTTATATTAAGTAAAAGCTATACTAATATTATAAAAGAGGGCAGATTTGTTTATTTGTAATCGATAAACTCTTAAATTGTTGATACAATTTAAATATTTTTTTAATATCACGTTGCAGACAATGAGATAGGAGTTGTAATCGTGGATAAAAACGCGGCTAGTCTTATTTACAAGAAATCCCTAACAGAACCTTCATAAAGCCATGTAAACTTTTAGTTGGGCGAGTAAATTATTTTTTGTTATATATACAAATCCCTCTGATTTTGGATTCTTGTTAAGTTTCTATTGATAGGCAAGCTCAGCGCAAGTTTGCCGCTAATTTTGAGGAACAGTGGACTTGATAAACCTATAGGTAGTACGTAGGTACTAAAAAGGTTTTTAATACATTGACAGATAAGTGATAACATACGAAACATCTACGTGTCATAAGTTTTTTATTTATAAATCTTATAGCAGCAACTAAGGTTTGGTATGTGCATTTGAACTATGGTGAGTCGCATTACATACAGTTTTATCGCACAAGCGTTAATCGCAGTTCCATTTTTCGCAAACACATAGTACACTCCAATGGTTTCAAGTGGTCACCTCATCATTATGCCGCACGAATATTATTGGTTTGAACCCCACATAGTTCAAAAATATAGGTATGTGGTCCACAAACAGCTACATTGAGTGTCATTTTTTTACATTGGACTCTAGAATTATTCCTAGTACTGAGAATGTTTTATTGAGCAAAAAGGATTAAGATAATTATGTCTGTGACTACGTTAACCAATATTAAATTAAAAATTTAAATATGGTAAAATATCGCATGCTAGACAATATGAAATAAGTATGATATGAGTGATAAAATTATGCAAGCAATTATGCACCGTCTGTTAGGAAAAAATATAAAACATGAATGTACTCAAAACGAAAATGCCATACTTTTTTATCCACCATAATTTATTTCTGCATACACGATAGCAAATTTGATAGCAACTGGAAATACCATATCATTTGCATAAAACTTACATCAATCGTATACACCGTGCGAGAAAAGTGCCCTTCCTTACAGCCTTAATAAATCATTTTATCTTACCCTAAGAATGACTAATGAAGACATTGACGTTTTAGAATAAAAAGAAGATTAAAGTAACAATCTGTTTGAAATAATAATAATAAAAAATGTTCATCACTTTACTCAGTAAATTAGTTTAGTTTCTTTGTAAGCCGGCCGTCATTTTAATATCTTTTAATTAAGTTCGTGTTTGTTCGTTAAAGCAATAGGAGGAAATTTATGTTGTATCTCAAGTTATTTTTTTAAGGTACCGTGTAATGTATTAGGCTACGCTCTGGAGCTTGAACAATTACAGCGTTGGTACATTTTAACGTTGATTACAAATATAATTAAAATACTGTTGATTTTGAGAAAGATTGGAGTGCCTACACTGTATCCTGCCTAGTGGTTTTGCGCAATGCCGATATGTTTAAACAGTAAATATTTTTAAATTAACCTTGTTCCCTTTTTATTTGACTTTGTCTGCCTCCGTGACGCAGCGATAGTTAAGGAACATCGAATGCAATGTTTGCGCACACAATTGTGCACTATAATATCTCCTGCGCAGATAGTCAATCTCCATTAAGTTTTTAGGCCGCCGTGACTGAAATTTGATTTGGAGGACATCATTTTATATGTCACTATCACTTAATGTCGTGGACGAGTTCACCAATGTAATTTGAAGGCATGTGGAATGAGAGGAATGGGTACATAGTCTACCTAATTTGGGATTGCAGACACCACAGATCACGACTATTATAGGTAACTTTCAGACAAACAAATTCGTTCATAATCTATTTTATTTTGCTGTGAAATTGTAATAAATGCTGTCGTACAGATGGACCAGTGGCTTAAATGACCACCTTTGCAAGGTGGGGTCAAGACATAATTGTGTAGTGGACTCGATGCCTACTCGGGACAAAAATGTACCCACCAAATTAATCTACATATATGAATCCTACGGCCTGCCTGATAGGTAATTACCGCTCATGGATACGTTTGTTTTCTTGGCATCTCAAAATCAATGCCAAGGAAACACAATGTTTTAAAATTACACTTAGAAGAGTGTTAGAAGGGTTAGGTCATAGTCCAACAAGCTAACCTAGTACGGGTTGGCAGACTTGACATATCTTCGAGAACATTATGGAAAACTCTTTGCTTACCTACATGTCTAAGACATGTAGGTTTCTTCGCGATGTTTTCCTTCTCCGTCAAAGCGAGTGATAATTAAATATTTATTATGTACATAACTTTGAAAAGCCAGAGATACGCGCCTTAGGATTCAACTTGAGACTTTTGTGCAGTCCAACGGTCTCCCACTAGGCTATCGCTGCTTATTATGTTTTTAAGTACATTATCATAATCTTTTTAAGGCAAAATGTTGAAGACTTTAATACGAGTCCAGCGTTCATTACGCTAAATTAATAATATTATTACTATATTTTATCCGGTACTATTTTCCGTTCATGGCATACCTCGGGGAAATCTACAGAATTGGTATTATGAGTGGCCTGTTTTCGGAATGTAAGCTTCTTTACATTTTTTTTTATTTTGATCCATCACAACAAAGTCTAAGTTTATTATAGAAATATAATGATGATAAGCCGTAGGTTTATTTCTTTACGATCTTTATTAATATTTACAATTTATTAAAAGCAGCGTTCTGTTGAATCTAACTTGATGAATGCATAATAACCATAATATATTTTTGATAAGAAAATTGCTAACACGATTGATGTGGTCTTGGATTCCTGGATCGGAGAAAGTGTTAGTCAGTTTTCTGCGAAATAATTCTTAATAGCAGCACGGAACCTGGAACTTGAACAATTACTACGAGCAAAAGTAACAATAGGTTCGCCCTCTATTGCTGGGTTCTCAAAACATAGCTCATGAAATGTAGGTTTATAATACCTCTGCTTAGTCCTTCGAAGATTTACAATTTTTTCGTGTGACCAAGTAAATATAAAATGTATACATTTCTAAATAATATTTCATCAAGTAACCAATTAATTACTCAGAGGCGCGGTTAATATAGCGGTCACTGTACTAGTATGCCGCATTGAGTATTGTTGACTCGATTTAGATCGAGAATAGATTTTTTTAAATATATTTTTCTGAACGGCCATTCGTTCTACTATAAGACATTTCAAGGTTATCCATTAATTACCGGACATCCTGTATATTCCATTATTGAATTTTTATTTTAAAATTACAAATATTTTAGGTTACAAATTAAATGCACGGATAGCTTAAGTGGTGACTTGGCCACTGCCACCGCGCCGAGTACAACACTCGGTTAGAGTCCCACAAAAGATAAAAAATTGTGCGATCCACGAATTGTGCGTTCCAAGTTTGGGTGTTATTGTGTCCGTTGTTTGAATGTTTGTAAAATCTCCCACGACAGAGAAAATCCAAGCGCGAGAGATCTCTTTAAAATAATATTAATCAATATTCTTGTTAACCCTGGAGGAGTAATATTTATGCTAAGCTTCATATTTATGTTAGAAGTGGGTTCATATAGTTAGTGTAACAGGTAGAGATAGAATCCACGACCTTTTAATCACAAGTCTGATGCCTTAAGCTACGACTATACTATTTGGGCAATAGGAAATTCCTTTTTGGTTGTTGGATAGTACCTAATTGTTAGCGGTCTTTCAGCGACCACTTGCCAAACATTTGTCTTTTTATGTTTATAGCACAATAGCTATGAATAAAATGTATATCGATACTCCTGTGGCATAAGTTTGTACTTATGTTTGCGTATGTTGCCGCGTTGGTATGCTTCTGGGTACGAATGCCGGATCAGACACTGTGTTATTAATTTATTATGATAGAAAATTCTCAGTACAGAGACTGAAAATCGGCTTGTTTATCACGCAGGAGCTAAATTATAGCTGGCCTAATGTATGAAGAGAACTTGCAGCACAAAATCTGTAAATCGGCTGGTTGAAATCATGGCTGTCAAAATGTAGTCGTGATAGACGAGAGAGATAGGTCTATCTACCCATTTAAAATGTGCAAGCGTGTCTCTATGAATGTATGTCAATTATTCCAATAGTTCGAAAAGAGAATTGACTGAAGTTTTATTGTAATTATACAGATCGAACGGCTAACAGATGTCGTACTGGAAGAGAACCGCTGGTGTCCTCGAAAAACTTTTGAAATTTGATTCGAATCACTAGATAGTTGGATTTGAAACTTTAATTTGTTTAAAACTTCCTTTGTTCGTATAATGGTTTGAACGTATCGATTTCATTGAGATTGCGTCAGAATTGACTGCATGTTTTGAACAATAGTTTAAGTAGTCAGTTTGCTTTCAATTTGCCACGAGTAGAGAGTACTGAGGAAATTAAATGTTTGTGTAACCCACTTACAGGAAAACAAAGAGAATTATCGTAATCCAATTACATAAAAGTAACACATCTAATAGAAATTCAATAGAATACAACTTTTTGCAGCTATATAAATATTGAATTATATTTTTTTTAATCATCTTCATAGGCATTAAAACATTGGACACATACAACACCCAGAATCGGAACAACCATCTGTAGATCCATTGTCTCTAGTGGGATGACATTGATCAGTGGTGATGCTAACCTTAACCATTGCGGTATTGGTGCAGTGAAAAGGGTTTGTTCCGCATTTGCCCCTACATTACGTCCCACATTCCAAAATGTTCCTCATTCGCCACTCTTTTTAAATTATTCCTTTTTCGCCCTACATTTTTGTACATATGGTTAACAAAACATGGTATAAAATTATTTTAAATCTTTCGTTGTCAGGCTCGTGATATCATGTAATCATAAGCCCAAAGATTTACTGAGAGATCGACGAGATATTTTAAAATATTTTTCGGCTGACGGTACTACAGAAATTCCATACAAAATAAAACAGGGTCAAAAAAGGAACATAATCTGGGACGAAAGAGGAATTACAATAAGAAATAATATTTATTTAAATTTAGGGGCATATGAGAAACATTTTTTGGGGCGAATGGTTATTTCTACGCTTCGGACGAAACATAAGGGATGAATGCGTAACAAACTGTGAAAAGTTTCATTAGAATTTACATAGTCGTAGTATATTCTCGAAGGAGTGGACACCTGGTAAATAAAGTATATAGGTAAAAATGTGCCCGATTAAGGTGTTGTGCATTTAATATATATTTTCTGAAACGGCTTTATTTTTATTGGGAATGTGGCTTTGCAAAATATATTATCTAAATGCTACTTTTATTGAAGCAAATAAACTGTAATTGCTAAATTGCTTGTGTGTTTAAATAATGTGCAAAAGTAATGCTAAGATTAGCAATAAAGCGTACTGCAGTATTGTTTTGAGTGTAGAATAACCGAAATGACGCTATATATCAAATGCAAACTCCACTGCACGAGGGATTGTACTAAAGCCAATGTGCTATAATGTTTAATGTGTCTGAATGATTGTTTAACCTTATAAAGTTATAAGAACATATAATGATGTAGATTTAATCTTATGCTAATATTTTCGAAGAGGTAAGCAGAGGCTATGTTAAGCCTAGATCGAGGTATCGTTTTTTAAGTAAAGCGCGCCTAATGCCATCTACAGACACAGTGCTATACCCTTTGGGGCTACTAATAATTTCTTGACAAATAAACCGTATAATACTACTCGTCCGGTTTAGTCAAGTGGACCAGGACCGGGAGAGATCTAAAGTACTGCAGTCGCATTCGCTACTGCTACGCCACGTATGCACAGAACGAAATATTTTGCGCTGACGGATCACGGATGCACTTCCACTATCGCGCATGAATAAGAAAGAATTTAGCCAAATAATCATTTTTGCTACAATACCTGTATTTTGGCAGTACAGATATACGCGTACATGTTTATGATCATTCATGCCACTTCCATAGAGGTGGTTTCGATATCCTTTGAAAACATCCTAGTCAAAATTATAGCCTGTAGATATGCCTTTTTATACTATTATTATTTATATTCCGTTGTATAAAATAAATAAAATATATTATTAACAATTTAAAGATAAGAGTGCGGCAGCTTATGTCGTTACTTTAGCACCGCAATTTAGATACAATTTAAAAGAAATGACACTATACATTTTAGAGTTCGACAAAACTCTTATACATCAGCTTTGTCCAAGAACCGTAAGAGCTAGAGAATCGCGGTCAACGCCATTCGACTCAGCATAGTCGATATACCCCTAAATGACTATGACCTTTGACCTCTGACCTCAAAGTCAAAGTCACGTGGTATTACGTGACCTTTGCTATACTTGAACCATTATTTCGAACTCCAAGATTTACGGCAATTCATTGCCGATTCTCACTTGTTTAAATAACACATTTTAGTAGAGGCACTATTTCTTTCGATCAGTAAAAATAATGGCTGTGCCTCTATTTTTTTAATTCTGTAGCTAGATTTATGCCAAAAAGATTATCGTATAATTACATTATGCCTTATATATTTTCAGGAAAATATATTAAAATTAAACTACTTTATACGGATTGTATTGCGTTCTTTATTTTAACTCACTTTTATTACACAGTTTTAAAACTTTTACCTACACTACTATTGTTAAATCTTACCACTATTCAAGCTATTCAAATTATTAAAACTTTATTTTTAATATTGTCTTCTGTTTACGCGAATATTATTCATTGAAATTAAACTACTATATACGGATTTTATCGCGTTGTTTATTTGACACTATATTACATAATTTTGAAAATTTTTTACATTACTATTACTATTAAACTTTACTAATTTTTAAGCTAATTATATTGTTATTAAAACTATTTAGATTTGATTTAATTTTACACTTTCCTAGACGTTTCGGTTGCTTTTTAGTAGCCATGTTCACAGGAAGCCTACACATTATATCCATTATATCTTAAATATTTAAATGAATTACCGTCTAAAGAAACAGACCTTTAGTTTGAATGTATATTTCTAAAAAAGGTTTCGCGCTTCATATCTTTTACCAACATGTATTGTTAATTTATCATTATTTTTCAGACAGATTAAAAATATCTAGATAGATAATAAGTAGCGGTCACAAAGGCGTGTCTCAATTTTCTAGCTAACCGAACAAAAACGTCACAAACATTAACCCTCACTGGCCAGTTGACCATCTGCGTTCGATGTTCAAAAAGCCATAGCTGGCCGGCACGTACAGACTATTAATCTGGCGACAGTTGCAGCAGGCTCTATTACAGCCACGAGGTGTATACGTTGGGGGACTTCATTATGTGATGTGACTACGTTTGTGGGCTTGTGAAGAATTTTAGTCGTCTCATTGAAATTTAAGTCTTTTTAGATCCATTACGTACATAAGCCTTCTAAAATCTGCTTAAATGTCAACATAACGTTTTATTAAATTTTATTCTTTTTAATTTAGTACAGTAAATGTTGTGTACATACATCTATAACGGATATACATATAAGTTTTTTATTTTCAGCTTCTAATGTAAACCGATTTTGTAAATGTATATTGTTGATGTACCTTAAAATAAATAAATAAATAAACATAACATAGCGTTATATCTGTCTGCAAAGTGACAACACAAGTATTTATAAGCTCTACTACTCTTGGTAGCTTTACGTCATATGGGCCAAATCAATAGCTTCGAATCAATCAAGAGTCAAACCGACGTCATTTTAGCAAAACTGAATATTTACAGTACATTCGACATTTAAATTTAAAAAATCTGCTGTACTAAAATTACTTAGACCTGGCGCCAACGGGTTTTCAGTCTATATACCACTCTTACATATCTCGTAATTACTAGAGCCAGTTAACGTTAATACTAGCAGTGTTCGATTTGAAAAGACATGTAGATACATATATTATTATATTTTTCGAACGTTAATTCGAATGTTTATGGTGGATATGCATCCAAATAAAATATTATAAAATCATTGTATGAAAGACAAAAATCCACTATGCAAACTTAAATTGCTCATGTAGTATTGCTCAATTTGCAGTAGAAAAATAATTACTAGTCTTCTGATATTATACAGCTGCGTTATTAAGACTTCAATTTGGAGCACCAAATATACATGTTTCGTTCTACGTGAGGCAAGTAACAAATAAATGATTAATTACGATGCTTTATTAAATTTTTATTGCACTCTACCCAGGTAGAACTATTGGCATAGTTTATAATGACAAATAAATATAGCATATGTACGGTCAAAGACAAAACTGGTGTAGCATCATAAAGTAAACAATCGCATACAGTTTCGAGCAAATATGTTTGTGTGTGTAATGTTTCAACGCAAACAATGAAACATTATTCAATGTAAATGATAGTAGGTGAAATTCGTCATGTGTGCAAGGCGAGACAAAAACAAGTAACTTGTATATATAACTATAATAACTACTATCCCGTATATTTAACAACAGTGTCCGTATTGCCAATTAATGGTTAAATTTGTCATATATATCACAAGTTCCGATAGCGAAGCGGATAACCAGTCTAATCACATTATCACTAAAATAATAAGGGTGGTTCAAATCCTAGGGTCCTCTTCTTCCACTTTTTGTACTTTTATTACTGAAATGTTTAAAATAAAAATAAACGTTACTTTTCTCTACTTATTACCCAAATATAAACTACAAAAAAACAAGTAGTGTTTTTTAGGAATTAAACTATACATTGAAATTAAACTACTATATACGGATTTTATCGCGTTATTTATTTGACTATATATTTGTGTCAAATAAATAACGCGATAAAATCCGTATATAGTAGTTTAATTTCAATGAATAATATTCGCGTAAACAGAAGACAATAAACTAAAAATAAAATTATTATAATTATTATTATTAACAAAATTAGTTTAATTACTAAAATCACGTTGTTTTTATTAAATTAATAAATAAATAATGCAAATTATAATTAAAATAAACAAAATTTTATTAAAGTAATTTATAACAATAATATTTCACTATAAAATTCAGTGTCAAAATATAATTATAATAATAATAATAATAATATTTTACCACATACACACAACACCATCTAGCCCAAACTAAGCAGAGCTTGTACTATGGGTACTAGACAATGGATAAACATACTTAAATACTTTTTTTTTGTAAATACATACATATTATACATAGAAACACCCAGACCAAGACAAACATCCATGTTTATGCACACAAATGTTTGACCTGTGCGGGAATCGAACCCGCGACCTCAGGCGTGGCAGTCGGTTACACTAACCACTACGCCATCGAGGTCGTCGAATTACCGAAAATGAACTTTTATTTACTATTTGGATTCATTTTACTTACAGATAAAATTTTACTTTAATTGTAATGAGAATTGAGGTTATAGCTTAATTATTAATTTTCACAAGGAAAAGAGGATTGTAGCTTAACCTCAATTCTAAAATCGTCAACCAGCACGTCCCCTATTTGAAACAAGTTTTTTTAATATTTAACCATTTAAAACGATTTAAACAATTTTTTTTCGATACACATATATAGTTGTTACATATTAATAGAATTAAGACAGAATTTACAAGATTACACATACAAAATAAATATAAACTGGCATACATGCATAGCAAAGGACTCCAGCTCAGTATTTGCTGCACACATGCATAGCACTGATTTTCATTTAGTGTGACCTTCATTGTTCTCAATACAGCTCATGAGACGTCTACGCATGGAGGTCACAATAAGAGCACATATATCTGTGCCGCATGAACTGTCTCTCAACTGCATGCAATGAGACATGAGCTGATCAGGACACTGCTCATTATTATTTGCAATGACCAAACAGTGAACAACAAAGTATTGAACTGGTTCGCAAAGTGCCTCGTCGATATGAAACCATTTGATTCATAAACATCCACCATTAATCTTCGCTGAATTTGGTTAATAAGAAGAAGTCTTCCACTTCTCGCCCGACTTTTTGAATTATCTTCTACTTTAAATCGTTAGGTAAACCAACTACTTACACTAATTCTCTGAAATAAAATTGAAAATCTTATGACATAATCGTAGATAGCAATTCCTTAACAACCAAATCATAAATTACTATACTATAACATAATATTTAAAAAATAACTTACCCTTTATCCAGTTTCCTCGGCATTTTGAGATATATTAAGCACATAATTATACAATGCGATAATATTTGCTTTGGATTCAATATTTATATTAGTTTGCTTTTGAAATCTAGACTTTCACACAAAATAATAAAAAAACTGGTTGCAATAATAATGACACAAACTCTCGTAACGAAGATCACCAACCAACAACATCACATAATTCAATTCAAGTGAGAAATTAATATTTATTAAATCCATCTAATACAATCCCTCATCTTTTAAATAACTACGGTTTAAATAAGTCTTAAAGTAAAATAACAAGTCATCGATATTTGAAATATTAGAAAAAAAATACAAAAAGATTACCAGTTCTGCTGGGGATCGAACAAATAAGCGTTAAGTTTTAAATAGCACTATTACCAACGTAGCTATTACATCACTTGCGTATTTACTTGAAATTAATAATCAAAATCATAATTATAACATCTTCTCCCTAGCCTTTATTATTCCCAAGTCACTTGGGGTCGGCTTTTCTGTTCTAACCGGATTTGAATAGATATCAGTTTTTACACGGAGCGGCTGCCACCTGACTTCTGCAACCCGAAGGCTAACGATACCCTAAGGCTAGACCAGTGTCAGGATATTTTATAGACTTCCCAATAACAACAGCTGCCATAGATGTTCATGGCAGCCGGGACCGATGGCTTAACGTGCTCTCCGAGGCACGGAGCATGCGATAATTGTCAATCAATACGCACATAATTTCGAAAATTCATATAACTTTCGAAAGTCAGAGGTGCGCGACGTGGGTTCGAACCCGACACCCTCTGCATTGCAGTCTGTTGGTCTCCATATCATCATAGAATAAGTGAGACAAGTTTATGTGTATATGTGCAATGATTTTATTGAAATAGGTCGTAAGAACAACTTGTTTTGATTCTATTGCTTTGTAAAGTTGCTACTCCACCTTTGCACCTGACCGTACTATTATTTCTTTGCGAATACTATTTTTATATATTGTATACTTAAATTATAACGTACATAAAACATACTTTGCTTAAAGGGCATCATTCATTTTGGACCAAAAACTGAAAGTGCCGGCCAGGATAAAATGTGTAATTTTCGGATAGAACACAGAATCCTATCATATTTTACTACGACACCAAATCTGTTACGGTGTTACATACTTTTAAAATACAATAAAAATGTTATTATGATGTTATTAAAATGAATACTATTCTCTATTAAAAAGTATTTTCATCATTGATGAATCTACGCGCCGCACAAACAGATTGTCATAATTCACAACAAGTCCAAATCTGTTTTAAGCAGGTACCTGGAAAATCACCGGTTTGTCCCTCCCCGCCGAAACTACTGTACCCCGCGTCGCCCGTTCTTTTGTTTTGTTCAGTTATCCATGCGACTCTTGTTACATCGGACGGCTATATCGCGACTTGCATTCCTTAGTTAATATTGTTATTCTTGTTTGTTGTTATTTGTTTGTAGTGATTTATTGTAATTGTTTTAACTGACGTTATGAGTGCACAATTGTGTATTTAGGCGTACGAACGCCTGTCGGTGATCACCATCCGTTTTACCTCGGTTCAGCCGTACCGGTAATTCGGCGAATACGTGTGTATGTTAGTACGATATCTTCGGGTTCTACCCGAAGATATCATACTACGAATGTTATGCCACTACAGCCTATTCATAACCGAAAATAGCAGTGTATGCAGTGAACATCTTCAGCAAGGTGAATGGCATTTACTTGCTTTCCAAGACAATTTAATCGGAGGATTCAGTGCAACTCAAATTGTTTGTGCTCTAAGATTATTAATGAGCCATATCAGCACAGAAGTTTTAGATTTTCAACATTATGAACTAATAAATGATAAATAATTTCATGACTAGACTAGCCTGACTATTGAAAAGTTTACTGATTTATTAGCCAACATACCTAGTCTAAATCAAAGAAGAAATAAAAGAACTATTCCAGCAACTTTGTTAGCAAAACTCCGAACCGGCGAATCAAATGCACGGCTAGTATCGATTTTTAAAACCAGCGATGCCACTTACTCACGCATGCTCCATACTGGCAGAGAAGCACTACTGCAGGACTTTGTTCCTATTCACTTAGGCTTTGATCATATGACCCGGGAAGACGTAGCACGGAGGAACCTTATGATTCATGAAAGAATTTTTACCGACGAAAGAAAAGCCATAACAATTGTAGATGGCACTGACATATATATTCAAAAGAGTTCAAACTACTAAATCCTATAGCAGCCACAAGTTCAGAAACCTATTAAAGCCATTTCTGTTAGTCTGTTGTGTCGGGCACATCATAGAATTTTCTGGTCCATACGCTGCTACTCCTTCAGATGTGCAAATAATGCTTAATATTGTACATAATGAAAATGATCATGGCGACGGATTATTTCAATGGTTTCACCGAAATTGGGACGTACTTATTTTAGACCGTGGCTTCAGAGATGCAATTTCCACCCTTGAAGGATATGGATACACCGCTAAGATGCCCGAGACTAAGCTCCCTGGGGAAACACCACTTACAACAGAACAAGCTAATAAATCGCGACTTGTTACTATTTGCTGATGGGTCGTGGAAGTCGTAAATGGCATATTTAAAAGAGATTTCCGGCTCCTGAGACACGTCAACATCAATTTAACACTGCACAATATGATGGATTATTTTAGAATTGCTGCCGATTTAATAAATGCCTATCACGTTTTGATAGTGAATAACGTCCATGCTACTGATATCCTTCAAATAATAAGCGAAAGAATAAACATGCCCAATACACTGGGAGATCTTGTGAATAGACACAATTTAAACCGAAGGCTAGCACAGCTCCAACCCATGGCTGCGGATATGGCAGATTTTAATGATTTTCTAACATGGACAGAAGAAGATTTAATATTATTCAGCCTTGGTGTATATCAGCTCAAACAAGCAAAAAGCTATTACGGAGAGCTCCTTCAATCCGACGGAGCTTTTATCATTGAGCTCGGTGGTGGGATTCCTGGAAATAGTCAGGGAACTTGAAGGGGAAGACTTGTGGATTATAAGAGGATGAATACAATCCCGCCACATCCAAACCAAAAAATACTATGTGTACATTGCACTAGATCGGGCAGCAAATGGTCGTCGAGCATTAGCTCATTATTATTGTACATGCAATATCGGCATGAGGACCATTGGATGCTGCTCTCATATCATGACCATAGTCTGGTATATGTGTTATGCTAGATTAGGACAAATATGAATGTCTCCCCGTGACCATGGCTGCTGAAAAGCAACCGAAACGTCGGGGAAAGTGTAAACTTAAATACAAATAGTTTTAATAAATTACTTAGCTTAAAATTAGTAAAGTTCAATAGTATCTAGTAGTAGTGTGACAGTTTAAAAATTTTGTAATCAAGTGTAAAATAAATAACGCGATAAAATCCGTATATAGAAGTTGAATTTCAATAAATATAAATGAATTAATACAATTGAATGTTGTTTCATTTTGCTCTTTTTACCTAAATGAAAGGTACTCTAAATGAGGCGCTGTTGGTATTGTTGCTTGTTCTTTTCATATTTAATATATTTGACCAAATGTATTAAAATAACACATCTAAATAACATTTTATTTCACATTTTATTTTAAAAGTATGTAACAACATAACCATAGGGCGCACAGGTTTGGTGTCATAGTAAAAAATAATAGGGATTTTGTGATCTATCCGAATATAACGCTTTTCATTCTGGCCGGCACTTTCAGACTTGGTACAAAAATGTATGGAACGTGAATGATGAATGAGTCCTTTCAAACTTCAAGAGTTCACAAAAAATTCATTCCTACTAAAATCCAATAACACTTTGCTTGATTCCTCGGACTATTCAAAGACTTAGTTTGACACAAAAATGCATCTCAGTGTCAAACATAAATTGATAAAACCCTTTACACGTGACCGTATCTAGTAAAGGTACTCACGTAGGATTAGTGGAGCATAATTGCAAGGACACTCGCGTACACAATAGATTAGGCGAGCTCGAGATAGCTAATCTAACTTTAGTTTTAACTCACTGCATTCCGTAAATGGTTTTGTTCAGAGCTTACCTTAAATAGAACGCGTGAATATTTCTGCAGTTCTAAAGCGTGGGTAATAAAATAAAGCGAGTAAATGAAACACAGTTTAGTTAATAAGATTGCTTTTCTTGATATCAGCTCTGTATTAAACTGTTGCATTGCTGGGCACGGGCCTCTTCTCACTGTGAGAAGGCTTAGACCCTAATCCACTACTCTTACCCAGTGCGGGTTGTCAGACTTCACATATCTTTGAGAACATTATGGAGAATTCTCAGACATGTAGGTTTCCTTACAATGTTTGTCTTTACCGTTAGAACAGACGATAATTGACTATTTATTTCGCACAAAAATTCGAAAAGTCAGAGCGTTGGGATAGAACTCGAGACCTCTGCGCGGTAGTCCAACGGTCTCCAAGACAGATGTCTCGAAGACAGATTCCAGTGTGTAGTCATATCTCAACTGAACTGAAACGATTATATAGAAACTTTTAGATAGGAATACAAAATAAATAAATACGGCGTGCCTTAAGGGAGCGTGCTAGGGCCGCTGCTGTTTTTAGTATGTATCAACGATTTGCCTAAAGTAACAGATCATAAAATGATATTGTTTGCAGATGATGTATCTATTATAGTGACTACTGTTAAAAACATGACAATTATAGAACACAAAACACACATGACATTAACATTAATTACGAAGGACATACCTACATTAATGAATACGAGTTATGTATTTATGAGAGTACATACGTATTACTTCTAGAGAAAATTCAAAAATCATTTATTTTGCTTCTTTTATACAAAACTATATTGTTATTATCCTTTCCTCTATCCTATCCTTTGTTAAGCTTTAATTCTATGGAAGTAAGGCGCAATTACCACTTACTTATCTTTGTTTGCCAGGCTTTGCGTGATAAATGTGACTGTCCGCAACTACTAACACAGTTGGTCAGGTTATTTGTCCCCATTGTTCCTAAAATACAACTTAGACCATGCAAAGTCCAGTTACTAGCTGTACCTTATGCACATACAGTGGCGCATGCCAACTCGCCCCTTGTTCGTGCACTAACCTTATTAAATATGCTTCTGACATCAAAGTCGAAGTGTGACCTATTTGTTTCGGGATGGATGGATGTATGGCGTAGTTGTTTAAGATTTTGTGAGATGATAATAATAATAATAATTTATTTATTGATTACAGTGGTAAACCATGAATACAGTCCATAAAATACGGGTTGCTACTTTTAGAAGCACTCTTTGTGCCCGCTCAATATTTAACATAAAGGATTTTCCGCTACCGCCCCATGAAGTGATGCAATATTGAATTAAAGACTGACACAATGTCTTATAGATCTGTATGATGAGTTTGTGATTTGTAATAAGGCGCAATTTTTTGAAAATAAACAATAATTTGCGTACTCTGTTAGTTAAAGCAGTTATGTGTTCTTTAAAGAAGAGTGTGTCGTCTAATATAACACCTAAATATTTAATATAAGTAGTGTTAGAGATAATAGGACAAGTGCAAGCGGTAATGTTATTACAATAATGTGCATATAAATTAATGTGACTTAAATGAGGTTGGTGTCTACGCATACAAAATTTAATAAATTTTAGTTTTCCAGTATTTAAGGTGAGCGGGTTATATTGAAGCCATTTGTTTACTATATTAAACCCGCACTGTGCATATTCATAGACTTCCGCAATGGTGTCAGCGGAAAATATGAGAACAGTATCATCTGCGCATGAAACAAATTTGCCATGATGTAGACTTAGATTACAGAGATCGTTAATGTACACCAGAAAGAGGGTACCTCCGAGGACGCTTTCTTGAGGAATACAAAATTGGGGTAGTTTCAAATCGGCACTGACGACGTTATCTATCTTGATACATTGGTACCTAACTTGTAGATAGTCTATGAGAAGCTGTTATTGTGTGCCTCTAATTCCTAGTGCCTCCAATTTTCTTAGAAGCATAGGAACAGACACGGTATCAAATGCCTTCGCCAGATCAAGGAAGATGCCAATTACCTGCTTACTCTTCCCAAGTTCCTCTGAGATATAGCTGGTTAAATGGTGTACTGCGTCTGATATTGATAACTTAGGTCTAAAACCGAATTGCATGTTGGAGAAGAGAAAGTTCTTTTCAAGATATGATACTTTTTTTTTATTAATATTTTTCTCCAGTATTTTGGAGAAAGAAGGTAACAGTGAGATGGGCCTGTAGTTCGTTAAGAGATTTTTATTACTGGATTTATGTATTGGTATTACGATTGCTTTCTTAAGGCATTTGGGAAAAAAGCCATCAGAGAGGCAATTTCGAAAAATATGCGTTAATGAATGCACCAGGATTTGCTTACAAGCTTTGAGAATATTAGTGGAGATATTATCCCATCCTGCTGTACAATTATTTTTCAAATTTAATATAATCTGTTCTAGCTCACTTTCATCTGGCTCTAACATGACAAAGGATTTGCCACTTTTAAGATGGGTATGAGGTCGTGAGAAAGTATCGCTTGTGTTTTTACTGCATTGATTTTGAACTTTTCCAGCTAATGTTTACAAAAAACCTATTTATGTTGTAATAAAGGATCACGAAGAGCCATGTGTTTTCAATAAACTCGTATTTGACTTAATTTGGTTAGAAGTGAAAGTAACATTTTTATCGTATTTCCACAGTTGTTTGCTGTTATGTGAAGGTTGATGTAATTGCGATTTTTCATATTCTATTTTCAAGTTTTCAGTAGATTATTACAGAAATTTTAGTATCTCTTATAAGAAATTTGTAGGTTAGAATTATCGGGACACTGCTAGGCTCTCTTATGTAGTTTGTCGCGGTGTCGTATGCATCGGACTAGGTTCTAGGTTCTATTTATGGTTTGATATTATAATTTTTCTTACTTAGTTTAGTTACTTTCGTGTTGGCTAAAGTAGCTTGTTGTACTTTATCAATAACGTATGACATGGAAGTATTAACGTCAGCGGTATTGTAAACTTGGTTAAAATCAATGCCGCATACATCACGTTCAAGGTTACTCATGTTTGTTTTCGACCTTACTTGCGGGCGATGTATATGCTTAGACTGCGATAATTCAAGTGTAAGTAAAACAGCGCAGTGGTAAGTTATTGATGAGATAGCGCCAAGTGTTAAACACGAAAGCCTAGTTTTGATCATAACATGATCTAAGCAAGAACCACTCATTTGTGTCGGATAAGTATGTGCTGGCAATATGCCGTAGTACGCACAAAGATTTAAATAATCATGCGTCCCTGTGTCACAATTCTCATTGTTTATATTAATATTTAAGTCACCGGTTATAATAATAGTTTTATAAGATGAAAGGCTTTGTAATGTAATATTTAAGGCATTAATAAACATATCTGACGATGGATGTTTAGTTAATTACTATGTTACGAATCTTAATTGTAATCATGTAAGCAGATGTAATAATAGTTTATATATACCTTGTATAATAAATCTGGTAATATGAACGTAAATAATGTTAGATATAAGTTTTAACTTGTACAACGATTTGGTGTATACCGTTATGTTGTCCATTTGTTAATAATAAATAAATAAATATAATAAATAATTCTAATAATTAATTCGAAATTCAATTGGATAGAACTAATTGAAAAAGTGAGCAATAAAGTTTAACTCTTTTTAAGTTAGCAAAAGTAGCAAACTGAAACACGGCATGTACGGCTTATTTTGCAATGTTGAGTCTGTCTTATTGCTCAGAAGAGATGCATAAGATTAATATGTGATATTGATTCGATTATCAGTATGCACCAGATGTATAATGTCGTACTTATTTTAAGGAACTAAAAATACTCCCCTTGGCCTGTCTTTATATATTAGAAGTAGGAAAATTTATTAAACAACACCTTCAAGTATTCAAACGGGCACAAGATGTTACTCGACGTGACATCATAAGGAAACCAGATAGGCTTGTGCTAAACATGATACCGAGAAGCAGTCAGCTGCAAAATAACTCATATGCCCTGTGTAATATAATTATAATAAAATCCCCAATCATATAAAAATATTACTACAAAATAAATTTATTACAAAATTACATTGGTGGCTCATGCAGAGCAATGTCTACTGCTTCAAAGATTTTTTTGACCTATAATAGTTTTTCATTTGAAATGACTAAATGGGCTTGTACTATTGTACATATTTTTGTTTCCTTAAAGAAGATATTTTCAAACTCACACACGTCGTGATTATGTTGAATGTTAAAAATCCCATCTTGCCAACCTACTACAATCATGAGATCAAATTTACGCCACAAGACCATTGAAACAGTCCAAAGGCATTTCATAATAATAACATCAGTACAATACTTTTTTTGTAAGGTAATCAACACGGCAGTACCTACTTGGAGCGTAAAAAATTCAATATTATTCTTTTAATCTTTTTTTTAATAATAGCCAGAACGCAATTGTTACAATATTCCTTACCCTGACATTAAACTCTGAAAGAGTTAAACCCTTCAGTTGTGTAGTCCACAATTTGCGTAAGCCTGATATCACTGGTATGCGGCTCGGGACGACGCTAATAAATCATTTTCCACCATAAAAGAGGAATATTAAATCGAAGGAGGGAGGGTACCCGGCGAAAATGAAGGGAACGGTGCGATGTGAAAAATTGGGCCATAAAAAGGCAATCCCCGATGCGCCAAAGCGATGAATAGCGAGCTATTTTCAATTACCCCCAGCTACATCGTCCACATTGTAGGAGACAATAAATGGTTGCACGCTAATAACTATACTTCTGCTATCTTAGTAGTTATTACAATCTATACTGATAGAATCGCATAGATATACAGTGGCAATAAGAGGGTTAAGAAGTATGTGTGTTGCGCAATAAGAGTGCTATGATGTGAAAGTAGTGGACAGGGAATCGAGAACGGTGTAAAGAATGGACTAAATAAGATTAACCAAGAAAGCAAAAGTATTCTTCTTGTTTGGCTGTGCTATTGATGAATATGAAGAGCCGGAAGGCAACTTATGCAAACGTTTTGTGACCACATCGAAGACGTTCTGAGTAAAGACAGTCGCCATCGCAGTTCACATAAACGAAGTTACAATGAATAACTAAATTCATCTTTTTACTTAAAGCTACATTTAATTTATACCTTTGTGTAAAAAGGTAAAATATTTTTATGCATGGTTGTTTTTCTATTATAATTTGTGCATTTTAGATTTAAAGTTGGGCATTGAAAATAAAACATATATTCAATGCCCAACTTTACTTGTTACTTCCTAAGTGATCACTAGATATTTGTTTATACTTATAGCATGAAGCATATTAAAAAGAACCATTATATTATATTCTATTTCTAGTATTTCATCATGAAATTCTATAAATATAACTTTATAACCCAATATAATAAAAATGGATATTCTTTGTTTACGTCTCTTTGCAATTGAAGTTATTCAATTAGAAAAAGACAGGACAATGTACCAAGCTTACAAATTTAATAAACGGTAGCTCAATTTAGTTTTGAATTAGTGTTTTCTTAACGGAATCAGCTGTGGAAACATTAATAATTAACATGTCTATACTAATTAATAATGTTTCCATAGCTGATTAGATGACAGCCGTGCAAGCAAAAATACATTGATGCACGCTGGTAGATACCTCCTATAGGGGTAGATTTCTATCTTCGTCATTTATTATTCGTATATATATATTTATTCGTTTAGTGCACATAATAATATGTACATACATATTATTATGTGCACTAAACGAATAAAAATAAAACATATCAATTTTAAAGTGTATTAGGTGGATGATACATATCATCCACCTAATACACTTTAAAATTGATATGTTTTATTTTAGTCAGTCTACTAAATTATAAACTTATTTTTAAAAAAAAGTCTTAAACCTCTACACAAGCAGTATATTAGCTTATATTAGATTATATCATCATATTAACGTATAGTATAATAAAATTAGAGCTTATCCTTTAGTAGCGGAGTTTTGTCTTAGAGTTGGCTAATCCGCTTACAGCTTTAACCACTACGGAAGTTTGTGCGATCTAAACATAACCGCTTTGAAGGATAATGACGACGCTGTTTTTGAGGCTTTGTTTGAAGATTATAAGGATGCCTTTTACCGTGATTTTCTGCGAAAAACTGACTAAAGGATTATATTAAGTAATTATAAACAAAATGATATAGGTAGGATAAATAGGAATAATTAAAGATGGAGAATAGAATTACTTCTAAACTAGGAAGGTTATCAATGCGGTTATGCGATTTCATAAGTACAGGAAAAAGATGTCCCTACCCTTTTTTTTTTTTTTACTTTGTGGAATGCATGACGCATACCCCTCCGCGGGGGCGGGTGGAGGGGTTATGTCGGACTCGCCGGGGTAAAATAAAGATGTTGAAAAGATGAAGTACCTCCCGGAATACCGACTAAACCTACCACGGTGTTCCTCGACAAAACCACTATCGACGGGGCCGCGCGAATCACTTTCGCATGCGGTCACGACCCCGCCGAGGTTTCGGCCCGCCGTATGAAACGGCAGGCCACTACACGAAAGACCTACCCAGAGGCACATCTAAAAACTCCCTACTGTCCCCCCTAGAGGGGAGACGGACTCGACACAGAGGCGCGCGTGGGAACACGCACGCCGCCTCTCGGACCTGGTGCTGAACGGATGGCGGGCAGGCCCACAAAGCCCGCCACTCCCAGATCAAACCTCAGGGTGGCTGGAGGTCGTCCCGCGCCCTCCGGCGCCCGGCAAGGTGTCCCTATCCTGCTAGCCCAAAAGACAATGTTTGCTGACAGTCAATTAACCTGTCAATTGTTGGAATACCAGACATAATTTAAAACCTATTATGTCTAACCGCTGGTGTGTCGCAACGACTTAATTACTGTAAATTCTGCTCAGCGCAGGACAAAGAATTTTCTTTACGATTTAAAATATATTGTTAAATACGAAACTTCAAATATTTAAAATCATAAGGTATTATCACATATTATGTATTATTCACCTAATTTTAAAGTGTATTAGGTGGATAATACATAATATGTGCACAATGCATTTGGAAACAGAATCAGTACATAAGTTTTCTATGTAGGTATAGCATGAATCCTGATAGAACCAACAAAGTCTTTGAGTCCTGCTTACGCCTATAAAAGATACTAGCATGCATCAATATATTTTTAGCTTGCACGCTATATATGTTGATTAATAATTAATGTTTCCACAGAAGATTCCGTTAAGAAAAGACTAACTCAAAACTAAATTGAGTTACCGTTTATTAAATTTGTACGCTTGTTACATTGTCCTGTCTTTTTCTAATTGAGTTACTTCATTCACTAAGAGAAATAAACAAACAATATTTATTTTCATTATATTGGGTTATATTTCTAGAATGTCATTATGGAATACTATGTAGTAATAGAACTTATTATTATGTTTATTTATAATATGCTATATTATTCTAGAAGTATAAACAAAAATCTAGTGATCACTTTGAAAGAAAGAAAAACATTTATTTAATGCTCAACTATACATAATATATCTATTATACTGTAGCTTACAATCAAAACGCACAAATTATAACGAAACAAAAGGCAAACAAGACAAAAGGTGTCCCATCCTGCCAGCCCAAAAGACAATGTTTGCTAACAGCACAACGCCTCTTTAACCAGTCAATTGCTGGAATGCCAGATATAATTGAAAACCTATTATGTCTAGCCTCTCGTGCTGGTGTGCCGCTACGACTCGATAGGTTAAGGGACTGCAAACTCTGCTCATCGCAGAACTAAATATTTGGTTAAGTGCGAAACATCATGCAGTTTCATTTTACTTTTATCAATAGGAACAATGTGTTTTGTATTTTTCTGTTTTTGTTTCTGCGATGAGTTAGCGATATCTGGGCTCCTTAGGCAGGTAGTGCGGTGATTACTTTTTGGTCGGTAACACGAGTATCATACCTCTGCAAGCATCCATAGGATACAGTATCCGCGCTTTATTTGACAGTTTTGTAGTATACGATATATTTTCTAAGTTTTTTATACCACTTATACTTAGTATATACAGTCCTGTACATGATGAGTTAACTTATTGGAAATAAGATATATATATATATAATTTACTACTTCCAATATCAGATAAGTAAATAATATAAAGATTGTTTTATTTCATATGAATAGGAGTTTAGGAAAACAACAGTCATTATATTTCCAGTACTAGAGTCGATATAGTTTCTTAGTATTAAATAATGTATTAGAATGTTTGCTTTCAATTAAGGTCGAGTGACCCAAAACTCTAGTAATTGGTTACGAACTAAATTTCCTAGAAATCGTATTTGGCGTCTCGTTCATGGGTAAATTCACTTTTGAAACATTTGCTTGGAGAGCTTAATAATAATAGAATGTAATATTAAATCGCTGTTCAACTGAGAAACGCCCTTCTATCTTAAAAGGTAATATGTTCAATACATTCGCCACACACGCTTAAGTAAATTAGTATTTTTGTTATCAGCTATTTTCATATTACTGTTTCAGTATAATTATGTCCTTATAAATTTACCCAATCTGATAGTTTATCAGTTACAAACTATAATATTGTCTTCTATTTACGCGAATATTATTCATTGAAATTAAACTGCTATATACGGATTTTATCGCGTTGTTTATATGACACTTTATTACAAAATTTTGAAAATTGTTACACTACTACTACTATTAAACTTTACTAATTTTTAAGATAATTAAATTATTATTAAACTATTTAGATTTAATTTATTTTTACACTTTCCCCGACGTTTCGGTTGCTTTTCAGCAGCCATGGTCACAGGGAGACTAAGATGGCAGTTGTCTCAATGTTCTAGTGTAGTTATTTCAAAGTACCCGAACATAATTTAATCATTGGTGTTTCTATTTACGCAGAATGAGCTCAAAGAATCATGAAGTCTAGCTGTGGTTTGCTTCTTCTTGGGTTTGACTATTTTTATTACTGGATCGCAAGCTGGTGGTACATTCCAACCATCTTCTCTATTAAAATTAGGATGTTTTTTGATTTCAATAGCCTCGCGAAGCATCCTTGGTAGGAATCGGTGTTCTTTAGCGAGAATCTGTGGTTTGTCAAATCTCAGGTAGTGGTTGGTCCCCTGTTGCACATGTTCACACACAGCAGACTTCAACGAGCGTTGGTGTTTTACATCAGCTATGTGTTCTTTTATGCGGGTGCCTATGTTTCTCTTGGTTTGACCAATGTATGAGAGTCCGCAGTCACAATCTATTTTATAGACCCCTGCATCTTGTAAAGGTAGTTGGCACTTGACGGATGGTAAAAATTTACTTATCTTCGTTGGCGGCTTGAAGTATGTGTTGATTGAAGCTCGCTTCAAGATGTAGCCAATCTTGTCAGTGACACCCCTTACATAAGGCAGTATAGCAGGCTGGCGCTCGACTGTGGCTGGCTTTTCTCGGGATCTGTGACAGCGGCGTGGCTGTTAGAGCTTGTTGTCTTGCAGTACTTGCTTGACATGTTGAAACTCGGCGTCCAGGTGTTTCTTGTCACAGATCCCATGGGCTCTCTGAAACAAAGACATTTCCACGGTAGCTAACTGTTTAGGATGGTGGTGAGATTCACCGTTTAAGTACCTATTTGTATGAGTCTTTTTCCTATATACAGTGTGGCTCAAAGTATGATCAGGATTCCTGATGACAAGTACATCTAAGAAAGCTAATGAATTAATTGCCTCTAATTCCATAGTAAAATGGATGTTATTATTAATGGAATTAAGATGTTCTAGGAATACACTTGCACTATCTGTTGGTAATATTGTAAAAGTATCATCTACAAACCTTTTATAAATCCTGGTATCTTGTTATCAAATTGTGTTTAACATATAGTTACAAACTATATGTTAAACACAATTTGATAACAAGAAAAAGCTAGTTGTAATCTTAGCTTTAAAATAAATTATCGATCCAGGTAACAATACATTCATTAACATCAAACGTACTAGAAATAAGCAAACCTATATATTTTAATAAATATATAAATTACTAGATTTTGCCCGCAGCTTTGCTCGCGTATGTGTAGGTTAGATTAGTGCCAATACGTTTTTCTGGATGAAGGTACCCTGTTGGTACATTTTCTTTTCTGTACCCCTGACAACGTGTATGCGAAATTGCATGGTGATCGATCGAGTAGTTAGACATGAAAGCGTCACAAACAAACACACATTCGCATTTATAATATTAGCTAGGATACCTAGTCAGGATTAAATGCAGGTAACATACAGGTGTATGTACAAAAAATCTATGGGTTCTTTCAAAGCAATCGTTACAGTGACGCTTTCATCTGTCACACAAAACGTAACGATCAGAAAATGAAATGTTCGTAGTTTGTTTCCATCAAAGCTAGCTAGCAAACGGGAACGATAGAAATGGACGTTGTCAAAGCAACGCCGTGAATGTACTAACTGGTTACAGAACCGTCTGTCCCCATGGAACTTGTTAGATACTAACTAGACGCTAGTCCGCTGCGACTAAATATCCACATAAAGGGTACGTGCAAGCGGCATGCAAATATCGATTAAAATTCGAATCATTTGAATTTTGTGTATAACCTACACGTCTTTAGCACAACTTTTTATTCAGTATTTTGTACAAACTATTTTTCTATTATTGACAAAATACTGCTTATCAAATGACTTGGCTGCTGTGCAGAGTAATGTCCAATGGTTGTCTGATGAGCAGACTGATTTAAAAAAACGTATTGATAGCCAGGAGGACGACACAAAGAGCTTAATTAATGATCTTCTGTTAAAAATAGACTACTTGGACCAAAACGCTAGGCAATGCAACTTGGAGCTGTGTAATGTGCCTGAAAGACGCCATGAAAACCTGCTGTCAATATTGGAAAAAGTAGGCACTAAAGTCAATTTTAACATAAACACCAAGGACATTATTTCAATACATCGTGTCCCTCATGCACACCAGAATAGTAACACACCGAAGAACATTGTCGTAAAGTTGGGCTCACGGATATTACGTGACAACCTTCTCAGCGCCTTTCGTTTGTGCAAGGGCCTGACGTCTGACCAACTGGATATCTCAGGAACATCATTTCGCATATACATGCATGAACATATCACGTTGAAAAGGAAGCAATTATTTCATGAATGTAAGAATATCGCTACACTGCATAACTATAAATTTGTGTGGGTTAAGCATGGCATTATACTCGTCCGTGAAAAAGAACAATCGAAGTCGTTCGCCATTCGGTCACACCAGGATCTTGGTAAAATCAAGCCAGGGGCTGCTGCCACTGATTCTATCACTAGGGATGAATAACGCACCCCATGTGGTATTGTTTATTCTTATGAACATTTTCGTATTTATATTGATTATTTATAACGTGGTGATATTCTGTTCACCAAATGTTTTTATAAATGTTGTTTTACATAATATTACTTTAATGCTTTCCGTAACTTATCTTTACTTTTTTAATATTATACTGTACGTGCAGCTTCTATATTTGCTAATCCAAGTGAAAGCGAGTTTTAACAATCTATCTATATTAATAATTTTATTGATACTTGACTTCAAGTTGTACATTTCAAAGTTATATATTTGTCACTATCTGATAAGAGGTGCTTACATTATACTGGCCCAGACTAATTTAATATTGCTGTTTCGATTATACACCTACGATTATGGCTGATAAATTAACAATTTACTATCAAAATTGTAGAGGGCTTCGCACTAAATTGCGTGTTCTATTTATGAATATATTATCCAACTGCCTCGATATCATAATACTCACTGAAACTTGGTTAACCCCTGAAATACTCGACTCTGAGTTTATTGATCAAAGGTATTCCGTATATAGATGTGATCGGGATCGCAAGGCTACTCAAAAGAAGGATGGTGGTGGCACCCTTATAGCTATGCTGAAGGGTTTGGGATCCGCCACGGTTGAGTCCACTATCTTACTAAACCAATACATTGAGCATGTTATTCTGCGTATTCCGAGCGCGACTAGAGGAAAGTATGATATCATCTGTTCAGCATATATTCCACCAAAAACACCCGAAAGTGTTTACGTGGCATATTTGGAGCTTTTGCAAGCGGTTGCTGAGAGTGGAAGTGTTCGGAATGTCTATTTGCTGGGTGATTACAATCTCCCCGACATTGACTGGTTAGATACTGGGGGCTCGTGTTCTACCATACAAGATTTAAATAGTAGCTCTTCAATTTGTAGACACTTGAGAATCTTTATGTCCATTTTTAATGCCTTCCAGCATAATCGCATAAAAAATTCGACTGGTAAGATTTTGGACTTGGTAATCAGCAGCAATGAGTGTTCTGTTATAACACCCACTGATACACTATTAACCCCAGACCCCTATCACCCACCCTTATGTATATTGGCTTCTTTCAATTTGGGTAACCGAGGCATGGCACGTAAATCTACACAGAGGTACAATTACTATAAGGCTAATTACAAAGAAATTAATAGCGATTTGGACAAGGTTGACTGGGTCGATTTATTACATGGGCTGTCTGCAGAAGATGCAGTAAACATATTTTATGAAGTTGTTTTCAAAGTTATTAGAGATCATGTCCCTTTAACATCCGTAAAGTCTTCTAAATATCCGGTTTGGTTTTCACCTTCATTGATACACATGTTTAAAAATAAAACTAAGGCGTGGTGTAAGTGGAAGATGTATCATAATCTATCAGATTATGAACAATTTTCATTATACAGGTCGAGATTTCATTCTGAATCTGCAACTTGTTATCGCCAATACATAGAGTCAGTCGAAGATAGCATTAGAGTTAATACCAAATATTTTAGGACTTTTGTATCTAACCGTAAATCGACAGCTTCCATTCCTTCAACAATGCATTACCAGGGACAGTCGTCAAATAGTCCAGAGGAAATCTGCGATCTCTTTTTAAACTTTTTCCATTCTGTTTATGAGCCTTCCACTCCCAACAATATGCAGCGGCAGACCTTGAACGAAGCGGAGAATAGTCGTCTTGTTAGCAATGTTGTGATTAATATTAAAGATGTGCATAGTGCTTTGGTATCCGTGGATTGTTCTAAGGGTCCAGGGCCTGATGGTATCCCGCCATTCTTCTTTAAAAATACCGCTGACATTCTAAGTCTCCCACTATGTATTATTTATAATAATTGTTTGAACCAAGGAACTTTCCCAGAAGTGTGGAAACGAGCAAACATTACCCCTGTACATAAATCTGGTCCAAAACAAGAAATTGAGAACTACCGCCCTATTTCCATTCTATCGATTTTGTCAAAGCTTTTCGAAAGACTGGTCCATGATCAGCTTTATCCGATTATTCATAATCAGATTATTAAGCAACAGCATGGGTTTGTCAAGAAAAGATCTACAACTACTAATTTGATTGAATATGCTGATTACTTATTCAATAATTTAGACACACGTATACAGGTAGACTCTATTTATACTGATTTCCGTAAAGCCTTTGACAAGGTCGATCATGAATTACTTCTAGGCAAAATAGCTTTTAATGGTATTCGTGGGGATCTGTTCCGTTGGTTCTCTTCCTATATTACAAATAGAACGCAAAAAGTCGTATTAAATGGCTTCCATTCCAAATCCATCACTGTTTCATCAGGGGTACCTCAAGGCTCGATATTAGGCCCTTTGTTGTTTATAATGTTTATCAATGATATTGACATGTGCTTTCATAATTCAAAATTCTTACTTTACGCAGATGATCTGAAAGTCTTTAGACCCATCAAAACTATTCTTGACTGTCAGCTGCTTCAACAGGACCTCAATCGCCTGGCAGACTATTGCACTAGGAACAAACTCCAACTGAGTATTTCCAAGTGTTATTGTATTAGCTTCACTAAAAATAAAAATATATTTAAATATTCCTACACAATACACAGTGAAACTCTGACAAGAGAGAGTATGATCCGCGACCTAGGAATATTACTAGATGATAAACTGCACTTAGAAGCACATGTTAAATTGTAAATAATGCTTATCGCATGTACGGCTTTGTGATGAGATCATCCACGGAGTTTAAACACCCTAGTACATATTTATATCTCTATCGATCACTAGTTAGGTCTCAATTAGAATATGCAGTTCCTGTGTGGAACCCCTTCTACAATAAATATATTGAGTGTATAGAAAGCATACAACGTAAATTTCTGAAGTCTATGCATTATCGTTGTTTAAAAAGTTGTTATCTGTCTTATAGTGAATTACTAAAAAAATACAACCTGCTTTCCTTGAGTTCAAGGCGTACTTTTCTTGAAGCTACATTTTTGTATGACTTATGTAATAACTCGTATGATTGTTTGACTATTTGTAACAAGTTGTGTTATATAGTTCCCAGAACATGCCAGGGACGTGAGGTGCGCACGCGACCTGTATTTGCCACTACTTCCAGTCGTACAAATGCCGGCTTGCGTGCGCCTCTTCGTCGCATTACTAGCAATTTTAATAGGAATTTCTGTAGTTTGGATCTGTTTGCTTTACCACATAGAAAGTTGCGACAAAGTTTACTTAATATTTTGAAAAATTAATGTAACATAGTATTTACACTTATTATGTGGCGCTGTGGCAGTTTGATGCTTTGTTTATATGAGTATTTGTTTTATTTTTATGTTGTGTTCCTCTTTCTTTTTTATTAGTGTTTATATCGCTAGTGTTAAAATTTACCAAATTGTCTCATTGAGTATCTGTGGAAAACGTGGTTGATTTCACATTTGTATTATTTCTGTATCTTATTTTTCTATGTAATTCTTAATGTGTAATTGTTTGTTTTCCCAAATAAATAAATAAATAAAATAATTGAGAAACATCTAACATATTTATTTGTATCAAGATGGTATATAGCGTATATCAATATTCTCATGTATTCTGACATGTACAGTCAGCTGTATTAGTGCATGGATATCTTAAGGTCCAAAATCCTGTGAACACTCGAATTAGAATGAATATGAATGAACTATATGGCGTTGTTTTATAAATATTGCAACGCGTACTCATTTTAGTAAATAGGTCAAATTTATAAGAAATTATTATCGCAACTGAAAAAACACTCGAATACAAGGACAGAATAATGTTCGCGTACGAACGGAATAACGAGTCATCGAAAGTATCAGTCTATAAAATGAACTACCCTCTATAATATTGTCTTCTATTTACGCGAATATTATTCATTGAAATTAAACTGCTATATACGGATTTTATCGCGTTGTTTATTTGACAGTTTATAACAAAATTTTGAATATTGTTACACTACTACTACTATTAAACTTTACTAATTTTTAAGCTAATTAAATTATTATTAAAACTATTTAGATTTAATTTATTTTTAGTCTTTTTTAGTCTCCCCGTGACCATGGCTGCTGAAAAGCAACCGAAACGTCGGGGAAAGTGTAAAAATAAATTAAATCTAAATAGTTTTTAATAATAATTTAATTAGCTTAAAAATTAGTAAAGTTTAATAGTAGTAGTAGTGTGACAATTTTCAAAATTTTGTAATAAAGTGTCAAATAAACAACGCGATAAAATCCGTATATAGCAGTTTAATTTCAATACCCTCTATAAATTTATAAATTCATTTGTAATTCTGTGCGTCTTGTTTTACCCTGAAATGTGTTATTTTTAAATAAACTATTGTGAATATTCTATTCACAATAGTTTATTTATTTGTTTATTTATTAATTGTTTATAATTCAAAAAATGTTTAAAGTAAATTTATCTAAATTAATATCTTAAGATATCTAGTTATTTTTATTTTATAGTGGTGCGCCGCCATCTTTTACGACATAAATAAACTACTTTTCGTTCCGTTAGATGGCGTCAATTACCAGTTTATATTATTTTAGTTTTGAAATAGGTATGCATTTTTGCAGCTCACTGTACATAGGTAACTTACTTACTTTTTGTAACTGGTTATTATTTTTATTTTTATTTTAATAAGATAACTCCCGCACCAGGCGTCGTTTCTGTACATTCGGGATTTTACAAAAATTCAAACAACGAAAAGAACACCCAGACTCGGAACAACCGTTTGTGGATCACAAATTTCTGTTTCGTGTGGTATTCGAACCCACAACGCTCGGCAAAGGGGCAATGGCTTGGTGACCACTTAAACAACTACGCCATCGGTGCAGTCATTATTAGATTTATTAGGTCACTGTACTAAGATGATAAATAATTACACTGCATGTCGTTCGATCGGTATTCAACGTTTTATACACAAACATATTGTCTCTTTTGGAGAAGATTTCGTCGTTTAATTATAACAAATAACTTTTCGTTAGGCAACAAAATCAATAGTACGGCACCTTCAATATCGGAATCCAACTCGTAGTTTAACGGTGTTTCATACAATAACTGCCAAACAAGCATTACTGCCAGCCTGATAGTAAACAGTTACCGTAGCCTGTCATCGTTTGCAATACCAAGGAAATCCCTCGCGCGTTGCCAACCTTAGGGTAAAAGAATTAACAAAGAGATAAAGGAAAGGTATGGCTATCCATACCTATATTTCTTTGTTAATTCTTGATAAACCCTATGGTTTATGGTGTTTAAATATGAGTGTGAGCCTATGTATATTTTACTTTACGGGCGTAAGGCTGAATTCTTGCAAGAAGATGCCAAATTTCACAGCAATTTATTACATTGAAGTAATAAAACTGAAAAATAAAAATAAATTTTATCATACATTCTCACAGCGTAGTAACTCACACACGCATACATTAATATACATATATACATACTGAAAGCCTTCAGAAATAGGGTGGCCTCTTCCAGTCAACATCTAATACCACTTAGACGACCTAGGGCGAGTCTTGACATCCTAAGCCTACAAGCTTAGGGGTATTACAACGTCAGCTTTAGTTCTTTACTGCTCGCTAAATGACTGAAGTAAAAGCTACTTTCACGAAGGAATTTCCACTTGATTACGTATTTATAGCGTAGCTTGAAATATAAAACGTCTCACTATATTGCCGAAAATTATTCAATTCAATTCAATTCAATTCAATTCAATTCAATTTTCTAATATTTTCAATTCAATTCAAAAATTGAATTGAATTGCCGAAAATTATTTAGAACTAACTTTAAAAAGATCGTCTGTCAATATTGCTGTGAAAAGGTCAACATGTTTTTGGGTTTTCGGAGCTGATTCTTATATCGATTATAGATACCGGTGACTCAAGTGAATATAGACATACTCACGTCTGAATATCCCGACAAGGGAATATTATACTTACAATTTTCAAACTTTGTTATAGGTAGCAAGTAAGAAGAGGCGTGTCTTTTGTCACTTGCTGGATTATCAGTCTTTGTGCTGTTATATACAGGAAACCCAATAACGCGTTGTTCAACCTACGAACCAAAACCTGGACTGGTTAGCAGTATAATCATCTTCGTTTATTAAAAAGCGCTCCTCTTTACGGTAAAGCATCGTTATTCTTTTCTACACCGACTGTTATCTTCTAGTTCTCGATAACTTTTAGCTAAGACACAACCATGGACGTTCGGTTTGTTGCATGTGAGCTTTATGCTGGACGAGGAGAAAGTAATACTTCCCCTCTTTATTAAAAAATTTGGATAAGTATGCTAGTATATGTTTGCTTGCGCGCGCGCGTGTGTGTGTGTGTGTGTGAGTGCGTGCGTGCATGTGCGTTTGCTTGTGTTAAAGAAGTGTTAGAAAATGGTCCACCAGAATGCACGTCGCAAATAGGACGTGTGTCCGACACATATGTATAATCATCCGGATATTTCGCTTCGTATTGTTATCCCAATCATTTAAATATCAATATTATTCATATTATCCTAGTATCTATTACATGCCTAGATGTGTTAACTAACGAAGATCTGGTTGTAATAATTCAATCTACTGAAAGGATAGCGCATTTCTTGAAGTGGTTATCGCGCCACTGCCTTTGTTTGAAGTGCTGTGGGTTCGATCCTGTCTAAACCAAGTTTTGGTGATCCATTGAAATTAAACTGCTATATACGGATTTTATCGCGTTGTTTATTTGACACATTATTACAAAAATTTTAAAATTGTTACACTACTACTACTATTAAACTTTACTAATTTTTAAACTAATTAAATTATTATTAAACTATTTAGATTTAATTTATTTTTACACTTTCCCCGACGTTTCGGTTGCTTTTCAGCAGCCATGGTCACGGGGAGACTAATACCATGGCTGCTGAAAAGCAACCGAAACGTCGGGGAATGTATAAAATAAATTAAATCTAAATAGTTTAATAATAATTTAATTAGCTTAAAAATTAGTAAAGTTTAATAGTAGTAGTAGTGTAACAATTTTCAAAATTTTGTAATAAAGTGTCAAATAAACAACGCGATAAAATCCGTATATAGCAGTTTAATTTCAATGAATAATATTCGCGTAAATAGAAGACAATATTTTGGTGATCCGTTCATATTTGTTGTTATTTCTATTTGTTATTAGAAAGTTTATAAAGATTATCGCAATACAAGGTATATCCTTGGTTTATCAAAAATAAAGATATCTATAGCCTTATTATAAAACTCATAACTAAAACAAATTCAACAATATTTATGTTTGGTGAAGCAAAATCCATCATATATGAATGAAGGTTCTCTGTTACGAAATTCATTGAATCTGGCTAAAAATAATAGTGTTTTTAATATATCACTGCCCACCCCTCTGAAAATAAACATGCGTAATTCTATGTATCTAGGTATGCATTATCCGCATTTACAACACAGGTTTTAATATAAACGTCATGGCATATGTTTATGATATTCAATAAACAAAACACTGTACCGCAACATGCTGTGACAGTTGTCGGTATATATTGTAATATTGATATTAGAACACTGTTTCTAGAATATTCTAGAAATATTATTGTGACTAATTGAAGAACAGACTATCTAGTGCATCGCGACAATACTCGTATATGTTCGTCTATTTCTTTAAGGGCTGATTATTAAATAAAACTGAATTTTCAAATAAATTATAACCCGAACGAATATGAAAGTATAACAATCGAACTATATTATTCATAAGCATAGTATTTTTAGTTTGTTAAAGTTTTAATTTATCCTATGAATAACTTTTATCTAGCGATAGAAAATCAGTCTTAAGTTAAATAGTTAGTCTTCAAAATTACATTTTGTTTCATATTATTAGTCATGCTTTTATATAGTAAACCTTTGCAAAGGATGTCTCTTCGTGTGGTAGTAAGGTGCACAAATATAGGCCATTTTTTACTTGTATTTTTAGTAACAAACAATCTTCGACTTTCAGACTACATTCGTGCTCTTATAAATACAAGCGCAAAAAGAAAAGAAATATACGTACTCTATGCATTGTTTTTCTTTTTACGTGTTGTCTGTAATTAACAGTATGACATATTTGTTTACTAAATAAAACATGAAGGAAAATCTTACACTAGTTGTGTCCGTATTCTGAGACTTAGCTAAATGCAGATCATAGATCTTATTATTATCACACCTAAATTCCGTTTATTCGAATATGAGACTCACACACGAAACAGAGACGGACGGATTATTGTTATTCCTAGGTGTGAAAGTAATCACGAGAAAAATGGAATCTGTAGGTCTACCATGAAAACGTATATCCGAAACTTTAAGCCGAATGGCGAATACGTAAATATTTGCCATGAGAGAAGTATCTTTGTATGTCTTTATTCAAAACGACATTATACCATAGTTCGGACTGCTTCATGAAAATGTTAAGGACAAATAAGAGCTTACGTACCCAAAGGCGATTGTCCACTTTCTATAGACACTTTGGCCAATCGCGGATAGGTCATTTAGCTAATAATATGATATCAATTAAATACTTCACATCAGTAAAAAGTAGAATATAAACCTAGTTTTGTATCAGACTTTATATTTAGATTGGGTACTATATGTTATTGGAATGCGTAATTAATCAAATAAAACAACATATTTTTCATGAATATTTTATTAATCAGACTCATATGTAAGCAGTATATGATCAAGAAACTGGGCAGGTGGATTAATGTGTTGGGTACGACAGTCATTAAAAAACAAAAGATTTTAGATTCCAGTAGTATTTTATGATGCTAGTGTAATCGCGATCGTAATCAGCTGGTTACGAATCGAAGTGAGCGCTGAGTTTTAGTTTCATCCAAGAGTTTGTTGTGTTAACTTACACAAAGATTTTTAAAATAACATAAACGGAAAATAAATTATAAATATTTTTTCATAACGACGTGTTCACGGATGGCCAAAAGTGGACAATGTCCTTTAGGACGAATTACGAAATAAATTTGCTTGTATGGTACGGATAGTAGGCCTGACACTTCGGTATTTACGTTCTATAGAACGTAAATGCCGCTGTAATCTCACTGTGTGTATATTTCTTAAGCAGCTGAGAAATCTCACTCAGCAAAGAAACACGACAAAAGGTCGTATAGCTAAAATCTTCTTCCCGAGACGACTTTCTCCACTGTAAGCGATATCCCAGGTTTAAACGGGGATCCTTCTGTGCCTTACTACTTGAAATAAGAATTTCCTGCATATTAAATAAAACACAAATTACAGTAGCAATAAAAACAAAAACAAAACACTAGTGGACATACTATATCGTGCACTAAATTGATGACAGTACCGAGTCTCTTTTGATAAGGGTCGTAAGATTAGGGTGTATCGACACGACACTAATATTAGGATTATAGGAGCAAAAATGTTTGTAACACAACCAAAGAGGTTGACTTTGGTTTGACATGTATTGCCATAGCTATGTTTGACGTTCAGTAACTTGAAATCCTGCCTGACGTATACTGACGTGAGTAGAATCGTCCGACCTCGAAAATCTCGTGATTTTGTCATTTTAAATGTCATAATAGAATCCATGACAGATTGACGGTAGGTGTTCGTTTTACTGGGGTCTTGTCTTAATTTCTCTTATCAATTTATGTCTTCCATGTTTGTTATTTTTGTACGCCTGAATAATCATAGTATCGGCAAAGTTAAAATTCTTAATGCATACATATAAATACGCCTGTCACCAAGGCGCAGTATATGTAACTACTGTGCAATGTGCATTATGACTTAGATATCTAATCTAATACACCTAAACCCAGGTCAGACAAAGTGTTATTGGGCTTTTCTGTCAAGAAATTCATAGTAGAAACTTGGAGTCTGGATCTATGCTCAATAAATGTGTTTATAGGCTTACCGTCTATTACGTGGTTACTTAGCCATAACTGGCAAAATATGGTTATAATACATCTCTGCCTATCCCTTTCGAAGTAAGCCTATTTATGTATATATAAGGTGCTGGTAGAGGTTTATTACATCCACATTTCTCTAGCCTTATTTTCAGGACTGAAGTAAAAAGGAGTGAGTACGTTGCTTCTACGGTGCATATTCCAAATTCTGTGCTGCTCCTAAAATTTCGTAACTGAGAAACAAATTAACACTTTCTCCATTCCGGCAATCAAACCCGCGACGCGTCGACATAAGCGCAAAATTACAACACGGCCCCAAAGAGGCAGTTTAAGTTTAAATTCATATTAACAATTAATAAATAATTTTCCTCTGCTCCAAACAATTAAAATGAGTTTAATATTAAGGGTCAACGATATTCATGGGACCAATTTTATGACAACACCTTCTCGTTAAACTTCGAATAATAAATACAACCTATCAAGCAGAAGATCTAAAAGCAATATTATTAGGGTGTTAAAAATTAATTTGGGTGGGTCTTCAATTATGGCTCAGAAAGTTTTCATAATGGTTTTCCCGCGACCTTTTAGGGGCAAAAACCTGTACCGAGGACAAAACCTTTATAGACAAATGTTTCGATCACTAGCCCTAACGCGATTTACCAATAAATAAGGATATACGCAGACCCAACGATAAATTGCCTCATGAGAACTTGTATCGAACAATATTTCAGAATACACACATGTTTTTGTATCAGAATATACGGGTATATTCGCCTAATGTGTGCTTTGTTTTATATGAAAAGATTCGGGCTTAACATATTATTGTTTGTATAATAACAGGATCATTAGTAAGTAATTAAGACGGTATACATGTTGAAAGGAATATCTTAATAATAGGGATTAAAGTATGAAGTTGACGTTGTATAGTATTAGATACTTTGAATTGTCATAAAACCTTCATGGTGTGAAATTTTCGATTGAAACTATTTTCACATGATACCTATAAGATTCTTCTGTTAAAAAATGTGCAACATTCGATTTTCAACTATCCATTGTTTTTTTATTCAGTTTTGACGGCAAAGATGGATACTTTGAAAATGCGAGTCATTTTTGAATATGAATTCCGACGCGGAACTAACGCGGCAGAAACGGCTCGCAATATCAACACTGCGTTTGGAAAGGAGACTGCTAATGAACGCACCGTGCGGTTTTGTTTTAAACGCATTCATAATGGAAACTTCGAATTGAAGAACGAACCACGTGGAAGACCGTCTACACAGGTGAATAACGCTGAATTGAAGGAGACGGTGAAAGCCGATCCGAGTCAAACTACCCAGGAATTAGCGGCATAGTTTAACGTTACCCTACCTACAATATTGGCTCATTTGCATCAAATTAATAAGATAAAAATGTGAAAAATGGGTGCCTCATGATTTGACTGATCTGCAGAAAGAAATGCGAGTTGAAACTTGTGTTGCCTTGTTGAATCAGTACAGAAATTACGGAATATTGGATCGAATTGTGACGTGTAACGAAAAGTGGAATCTTTACGACAACCGTAAGCAAAAAATGCAATGGCTGACCCCAGGTCAAACGCTGCAACAGTGCCCTAAAGCAAAGCTTACCAATAAAAAGGTAATGGTAACTGTTTGGTGGTCTCTTCATGGTGTTATTCACTAAAGCTTTCTCAGGTCTAGTCAAGCAATAATAGCAGATGTTTACTGTGCCGAACTACGAACAATGATGGTAACACTGGCAGTGAAACAGCCCCGACTCGTGAATCGATTGTCACCATTATTGCTCCATGATAACGCAAGACCTCACATTGCACGTGAAACCGTTGTAATTCTACAGGAGCTGCAGTTAGAAACCATACGTCATCCTCTGTACTTGCCAGACCTTGCTCCAACGGACTACAATTTTTTCGTGATTTGGACAAATTTCTTTTTAATTTTCAAAAAATTGCAATCGTCTCGACAAACTCTTTGAAAGCATTTTGGCTTTCACACAGTTTGTCGAATCTAGATGGTGTTCTATCGTAAAGGCATAAATGAACTTCCGTTTAGATGGCAGCAATGTATAGATAATGAGGGTAATATTTCGATTAAATACATATCGTACACCTTTGAAGAAAACGAGTTTCATACTTTAACCCCTAATATATATGTATATTTCTTCCGTACGTATATATGCCACTGAACTCGTAAACGGTTGATGCGACTTTGATGTCATTTTTTGTGTGTATTTAAGTGGGTCCCTGAATGGTTTAGATTCACAATTGGACCAGGTAGGTGGCGCTGCGATCGGATATAGGGATTATTTATTCAGGCAGGATAACGTCTTTTAGGTCCGCTATTTGCTTATACATATATATTGATACTTATTACGTTTAAATGACAGTTTACTTATTAGCCACGTATGGAATAAGCAGCACCGCACTTAATTTGAAGGCATTTTTTTATCGCCAATCACACACTTCGCACAGGCGAAGTGATCTCGCCTAAGCGAAATTACTACATTCGATTTAAATTCAATGTCTGTGTTTGAAATTTATTTAATGTGGCATAGGGCGTAACTTGTTTTAACAGCGTCACATACTATAAGATTTAAGTATGTCTCTCGTGGCTGTTCGCTGATCTAGTACGTGGCGACAGATTTTCCCAATATTTTGGATTGCTATACGTTGAACATTCTTCCCCTCGAACATTATTCTAAGGATGGAATATATCCTTTTCGAACTATAACAATGAGTATTCAAAATTCAAATATATGTTAGGGTCAGATACTGTACATGTCATGATATTGTTGCCGCTCACTAGATACTAGACAGTTTTTAATGGTACTCTACCAAATGGTTAAAGCCCGGCCTAATCCTCGGTGCGGGAGTACTACAAACTTTTTCACTGGCATTTTTTAGTTTAAGCAGAGAATAGATAAGCTTTATTATACAACAATTCAAATTCAGCATAAATCAAACGTGCAGCATGTTACATGGTGCTAAGAGCGGCTATATTGTTAAAAGCAATCTGTTACAGGCTAACTTTCGTAGGACAAAAACGAAATAAGTACCTTATAATCGGCAGTTCTGAAGGATTTAAATTGAAGTGTTATTCCTAAACTCACCGCAAATATAAATATATACTTACCTGTTAAAATACACAGATATAAATAATATTTAACTACACTGTTTCATGACCATTTACAATAAGGTTTAATAAAGAACATAATATTCTTTCACAGCCGTATTATTGATATATAGCAATAAACCGCAAGAAATATTCACAGTGAATGGAACAAAATTCCTCCATTCGTATACAGTATCATAGTCTCGTCTGTATATGTATGCTATGCTCATAAATAATGAAGCTCTCAATCTCGTGCGCATTATTTACTGACGAGCACTTTTGTATTTGGCTGTATAATATTAAAATAGAAATAAGATGTATTTGAAGAATACTTGGATTACTGTTAGAGTTATATATATATAGTTTGATTGCGTGGATGTTGGATTTTATATATTTTAAATTTTCTGTACAAATTCAATGCTCTTTTGATTAACTAGTGTATGAGGATTACAATATAAGTAATGGTTTAAGTAGTGACTTCGTCTCTGCTAGCGCTTCGAGTGTTTCCCATACAATCTTCACACGAAGCAACGGCAAATAATTGAGTGACCTAGATATAGTCATTCCAAGTCTAGGTGTTCTTTGTGGCCCGTTTATGGCATGTTCGTAAAGTTCGCGTTGATACTTAGTACGACAGAAATTATACTTAGAATAAAGAAAATATACTACAGGATTGAACTTCTTACGAACTAGGCATTTCAGCGAGATTTTCTACAAAAATCATAGCTTTGTTATCTTCTTGTTGTGAGTAAAGGGTCTGTGGCGTATGTATATACGCAGAGGCAACATATAAGTTTATGAGAACCTGGAATCGAACAGAGCATCATACGTCTAGCCGCGCTGAAACCAACTTACAAACAGAGCGACGCGCGAAGGTGATCGAACGGAGCATCATACGTCTAGCCGCGACGAAACGAAATTACGAACTGAGTGATACGCGAATTTTAATTTTAGTATTTTTTATCAGATGGCCTCTACAACTTTACGCGGACTGTGGGTGAGCACATAGGGCTCCCAACCCGGTGTCCCCTGTTTTTATACGTGACAGTATTAATACGCCGCCGCGCCGCACGCACACACGCTCAAGAATTCCTCGTAGAATTGTAGAATTTTGTTTACTTATCGCTGATTGGTGCAAATGAATATTGTGCACATTAGTGCGAGCGTTACTTGTAAGAACAATAAATGGAATATAAGAAAGCTTAAAAATTGTAAATATATTCTCAGTTTAATAAGTCGTAATTAATAACGGTTACCAGCTACAGACCTGACTTATGCCTGCCGGCTGTTAAAACGTTAGAGGTCCATAGTTTATTGACCCATCCAGCAAAGTTTGCATATGTGCTTGTATTAGGAGCGGGTTCACGATAGTATTGCAATGAGTGGAACTGGAAGCTACGGTGTCTCGATCGCAAGCCGCTGTAGGTATTATAATATTAGGTCTCGTGGCATAAGTTTGGGTTCCCCGGAGCCAACGGAGGTATAGCAGCGGAGACCATCGCCGCTATGCTATCGAAGTCTGTTCCCCGAGACGAATGTAGCAAAGATAACACATAGTACCAGAAAAAAAAAGTTGAATTTCCAAATTGAGCAGTGTTACTACCAGGATATTCTCATTAGCAATACTACCTTAAATTATGTGAATCACAAAAAAACATAGCTGGCGAGATGTAGCTGTAATATTTCTCTAAGCTACTCCTTACGTATGTTTATTTATTAAAAGTTAGTTAACTTAGCGTTGCGCTCTATTTATGCCTTATAGTGGATACCTGGAACTCAGTATTCATATAGGTCAAGAAATTAGTTCAAACATACCGGCATGATATTATTTCAGTACTCGAGCTTATTACTGTATGATTTGAGCGTAACATATGTATATATTTTACATCTTCAATACCAGTTCAAAAGGGAGGAAAATGAGAAGGCTAGCATACGTAGTGAATGTATGGATTTAAATCGTCTAAGTACATGGAATTCTCTCCTGTTTTGTAAAAGAATGGGCAGATACTATGAATTTGTCCTTGCTACGATTTTGGCATATCAGCCTTACTTCACTAATTCGAATTATATTATTCAGGGACGCTCCTTGGTTTAAAGTACTCTTTATTTTGATCTTTGCGTCAGATAATGTTTAACGTTTTTTATTAAATACAACTTCAGCATTAGAAAAAATTACTGCGTCGCGGGTAATTTTATAAACATTCAAACAACAGACCCAATGAACACCCAGACTTGGAACAACTATGTAAGTGTCATACGCATCCCGTGTGGAGACCGAACCCACTATATAACCACATAACCAGTACATTAAATCTAATGTAAATATTCGAAATGTCCAAATATCCTTTAAATATAACATAATAAAAAAATTCTTAAAGTATAGTTCCAAATAGATTTGGAACGGAATAACAAAATGTGAAGACTTCCAAGGCATTCATGTTTTATGGCAGTGCTTACTCTAAATAAATGCACGCCCGTACGTTCAGCCACCTTTCCGGTCGACGCGGGTTGAGGAAGATCAAATTTAAATTGCTATGAGTTTTATGAAAATAAAAATACTCTAAGGTATGCAAAGAATATAAGTAAATTATGCATGCATTACTATATTCAGTGGTTGTAAGCATTGTTACACTTGTAGTTAGTCTCTTAGAATTTTAGTGCCATCGGGTTTTGTTTGCGGAAAATTCTTCGTTGCTGGTAACTAGGTTGTAAACTACGGTTCTTAAAGAATTATGCGATAAAAATGGATGTGGCTCACCTCTGCCTATTTCTTCAGAGATATATAGGCGTGGGCCCGTGTAAGTAAAATTTGAGTTTGTACATACAATAACATGTTGGTATCACAATAATTATATAATTTGAATTTAAAAGTTCAGATAAATCTTTGTCCATTTAAATATTAACTTTAAATAGGGCTAATACATGGCTTTAGCAATGCTCCACTTTTTTGAATTATTTATTAGAATCATAAGTATTTTAGTTTCGTAGGAACATCAATTGGCTAACATGTTTTATTGCACATGTATTTTGTATCTTGAATTAGATACAGTGCGTAACTTCTCTCGTGGCACAATTAATAACAGCAAAAGTTCAAAGAATCAAGAACTGTAAGCACATGAATAAAACAGCGAGCCGTCTAGAAAGTTAGTTTGAAAGAACAGTTCGAAGAAATTGACTAATAAAAGCAACATTTCACAAGTTAGTGGCGGTACAGGCAGTGCACAAATCGGCAAAAATTTCTCTCCCCTCCTATAGCTAGCTAACAGCACAACTATTTCATAGGATTATATAATGAATGGTGCCAAGAAATGCTTTCTGAACGAAACATGAATTTTACTCCAGAGTCAAATAGGTGTTATAAAGCAAATTCAGTGAATAAAGTTATCGAAGTGTACGAGCTTCTATTAGAGAAGCGAAATTTAATTGTTTTAATTTTCACCGTGGGATATATGAGTAAGAACAAAGCGAGGGAAAAATGCTGTCTTCCTTTGAGTAACCGTCATCAGTTCTTTAAGGTACCAGGCTCAAGATTAATAACGGAAAGGATAATAAAAATTAATTTTGCATGATCTGAACAACGTAAACCGAAGCACGAAGACGACCATTATGAGGGACTCTGTTGTTGCTTTTTAATATCAAGCCCTAGTACAAATAGTAACTTGTTTTGGAATATTCTTAGTAGCCGAGTTGAGGCTCCAGGCTTTGAAATTTGATAATTTTAGAACGTCCTCTATAATAATGACTGATACACACTAGTCATAATATAATAGAACACTATTACGCTATGTTTCTTACCACTAGGATGTCAAACAAGAATTTTGATTGTCTGATGGCATACCATCAGCACAGGCCCAGATCACAGTAACCATTTGTGGTTACTGTGTTCTGTTTACTCTTGTAACTACAAGAGATTAGCATCTAGCTGCTCCATAAGAAATCTTAGAAACAGAAACAAAGTAAGCAATATTGGGTCCTACAGAATAGCTTAGCTGAAGTTTCTCAGTCAGGCTGCTTGAAGTTTGAGCCTTACCTCCTTTGAATTTTATGTTAAGTTCGCCATTTTTGTTTAGCCTTTGAGCTTATGAATTATTTTATAGGTTTTAGTTCAACGGAATTGCACTTTAGCGATCGAGGTTATGATTATCTAAAGGTCAGCACTACGCTTGTTTTTCCAAAGGTCCGTAATCCAGAACCTGGAAAAGCTTTCTTTTAAATTGTTATTGGTTGACCAAGACATTTCAAATGACCATGTAACCTTTAAAGCACTAAAAAATCGCAGGGAGATGCAACGTGATATGAATAGCTAGGTATACATACATATGATACAATATGTAAGTTATATTCATGAAATCTTAGCGCTTTACTTGTTGCTGTCGTGTTTGAGGACCCTTACAAGGGTTGAGTCGCGGGCAAGGCTTAACCCTAAGGGGTTCGGGGTCATAACCATATACTAATATATTTGTGGATGCGAATTAATAATGCATTACTAATTTTATAAGGGACGTTTTGTATGATGAATTATGGAAATTCTCGTTATATATTTATCGATATTATTTGAAACAAAGGGTATTTATCTATGCAGTGGCACGCTGTCAAATATGTACTGCAAAGTTTGTGTAAGAATTAGTAAAGTAGTTTTGAGGAAGCAGGCGCAATCCGATTTTACGTTAAAAGCTCTTATATTTATTAGATTTTGAAACAAATCAACTAACATAAGACATGTACGAGTTATGAAATGCTGCTAAGCTGGTTTTATTTATAATAATATAAGGCCTATTTTAAAATGTCCCACTGTTGGACATGGGCCTATTCTTTGTATGAGAAGGGGTAGACCATAGTCCACCACGCTGGCCTAGTGTGGGTTGGCAGACTTCACTTCTTTTTGAGAATAAGATTTACGCTCAACCGATTTGACACACCGATTAAAAATGTGCCTGGGATATACTATAATAATATACGATGTATAATATTATTATTTTTTTAATAGTTTTGTATACAAATTATGTATAATAGCAACAAATCGGCACCTACAGGTATTTATTCAAGATATGTGTTACATGATATTGTAATTCCAAAGCATCACATGCAATATTTTCGCCAGGAGACGTGCAAAACCTCGTTTTCGTGAATTCGCCTTCCCCTTGTCTTAACCATCGAAATAAATTAAACATGTCATTAGAACCTTTGGTTAGAATTCATTTAAATGTATAACAATATTAAACTATATAACTGAAATAGGCTGCCGTGCAGAGGTCTCGAAATACATCACGCATATTTCTGACTCTACAACGTTGCGAGTGTCTTAAATAGTTTGCTTTATCAATGAACGAAGACATCGTGACGAAACCTGCATAGCTAAGCGTTCCACAATGTTCTCAACCATACGAAAAGTCAGCTAACCAATTATGGACCTGTGTGATAATCTACGATTTAAACCTTATTTAAAATCTTATACTGAGACTTATATAATTTATACATATTGTGTCGTTTATAATTTTCTTGTTTATACTGAGATTTATACTTCGCCCCAACCGTGTTGTGGGTTTGAGTGTACATTTGGGTGATATATAAAGTTTCTACGAAGTTATAAAAGCTTTAATGTTTTTAAAATTAAACTACTTTATACGGATTTGTCACGTTGTTTATTTTAAAACACTTTCATGAAATATTTTTGAAAGTATTACTCTACTATTATTTAACTTTACTACTATTTAAGGTATTTAAATTGAAAGATTAAGGTTTACAGCTCTGAAAAATAATTGTTTGTTGTTTGTTTTGTTTTTCGTGTAGTTAGTGGCCAACCTGTTGAAAAATAATAACAAGAATTTAATAAAAAATCTAGGTTTATTATCAATCCGAAAGAATATCTCTTTATCAATTAAATATGTCCATTTGTATGTCGTGTCTATTACGCACTATCTATTATCACAGATCATATATTTCTATTAATATGGTTCAGCCCAATAACCAGGCGGCTAATGCTGTCAGTCAAACAATTTACCTATAGTATATATTATACATTATAAAAATAGACTGAATATCATATATAATTTAGTATAATAATTTAAATCATGTTTACGAGATTATTAAAACTATTTTATACTTAATATTGCAGCAAAAGGTAGTTCGTAGTAATACTAATGCAACACTCGGTAAAGTATATACCTACATTCATACATACTCTCACAGCTATATCGCTGAAGGGGTAGGGCAGATGTGTAGTGCTTACCCAGATTTCACTTATTATACTTTTAGATCACGCGTTTGTTGTTTCCTAGGTAAAGCTTCAGAATCTGTGCTGTCTAAAAATCTCTTGACGGAAAAATTTAATGACACTTTGCCTAACCTGGGAATTGAACCCATTATCTTATGCACAGTGGTCGTATTCTCTACCATTGGGCCACCGAGGCATAATCCTTTTGGAAAAGTGTCTCAGAAATACTCTAAAGTTAATAACAGTAATGTTCCACTAGATGGCGTCGTGTGTTTATATTGTACTTAGGACACTGCTTTCTAGAAATTAACACAGCTTAAATTGTTAAATCACTTAAATTAATAAAATCTGGTGCATAAGCAAATAGAAAAATTCACTAAGCAAACTTGCTAGATTTTTGCATAATACTTAAGACAAACTCATTTTCTCAAAGATAACGGCGGATTCGCTTTTTAAACGCGTTTTATCAGAGAAAACAATGCTTGTATTTTTTTTAAAAGAGAAACTGTGTTGAAAAAGTTAAACGGTCAGCTTTCGCGCTGGTTCTTTGTTTTATTTTTACTTCGATTAAAGTTCTCCTTGTTTTTGGCTTATTTTTAATTAGTTATCCTTGTGATTGGTGATCGCTTGTGGGCTAGATAAAGCTAGGCTTCATTATTAGGTTTAGGTGTTTTATTCAAGTCAAGTCAAAGTCGAAAGTCTTTACTTTCATAAAAAGTGAACACTTTTTGGGCACGTAAATTAACTAATATAATTATAAATAAAAATATATGAAGTTTATTATATTATTTAATCAAGCAATACTTATTGGATACTATGTTTATAGAAAACATTTTCTGTTGTCTGCACGGATGCTGCTGCGCCTTCTTTTGTAAATTCAATTTCCACACGGTACAAAACATTGTGTAATCCACAAATAGTTGTGCCGAGTCTAGGTGCTTTTAGCGTAAGTTGATTCTATTTTTGCAAAGATTTCGGCAACATAGAGAATATCTCTAATGGAACTTTAAAATAAATTAAAGGATAATATTGACAAAGAATTTAGTTTTCCTACATCCAAGAAAAATAATATTTTTTATCTTGTTGTGTGAACGTTCCCGTATGTGAAAAGCTGACAGACTTCGATATCTATATATTTTACGGACGATCGTTGGCTGCTTCATTAAAAACCTTTACATGAAAAATAAAATCCAAATTACAGAAATAAAAATGTTCGTACTGGATTGTGACAAAAAAATTAACAAACCGTTGTTATAAAAACCGGTCTGGCCATAAATGAGTGTCGTTTTAAAGGTTGCCAGTGCCATTCATTAATTTTATAGCAAAAATATTGGCACAAAATGTTAGGACATTTTTATATTCAAAATTAAAACATTTATGAAAAAATACAATTCGAATTCCGAAATCTATCGTCACGCCTGTCGAGGTGTCAACTTTGATTTATTGAGGGCGGAATTAAAAATCACTGGTTCCAATTCGATTTCGATGACGTTACATTGAGTCCATTCGACGTAATCCCAAATTATTTATGGTATTATTATCGGTTACAGACTGATACTGAGTGTTGATATTCGCAGAAATTGTAATGTTAAATTAGGGATGTAGTTTATTCTGACATGTCTAATGTTAAATAACTTAACTATTTGGTTTAGAAATTTACTTTATACGATTAAGCGAGTTATTTGAAATGCTTGTTTTATTGACACTACATTATATGGTTTTCATCGCGGTTTGATTGTAACAACACTACTTTTATATTAGTTACAAAACTAGTATACCATAGAAATAATGTAACATACGCGTAAACGTAAAGATTATATTAGATGCCTGTTCTATTATATAATATGTCCTTTATGATATTTAAATATTTGTTTAGGTATTACAGTATTATGCACACACGATCAGATACAGCCCGTATCTATCAGATACTCTTGGGAAACAAAAATCTATCAACAAGAAATAATAAGCTATGTAGTAACTGTGTTTTTAATTATTAATTGATTTTATCACCTTATTTAGTATCTAAGTATTACTCGCATACTTTGAATTTTTTGCTATTTTAATTTTATTTTGAATTAAGTATAGTCTTTCACAGAAACGAAAAGTGCAGTCAGACAAGATTATATCTTAGTACTCAAAACTTGACAATATTCTCTGTCGCTTTCCCAACTAAAATATGTATTTATACGTTTCAACAGCCACCGTCATGAGGTACGTCTACATAAAGAAAAGTATGAATTTCAAAATTAAACCGTTTTATATCATTCATATGCAGCTTGTAACATAAAGGTGTGGTCATATTTTAGGACATATATTTCTACATGTTTTTTTCAAATTTTTCAATTTCAATTTATTTATTCAGTAACAATTTACATTGTGTTTGAAGTCTTAATCTAAAAATAAATTAATTACAAAAACACGTTCATTAAGATTACAAAACGAACACAATCAACAATAATATTATAGAATACTACAAAAATTAGACAAATCAATTACAATACAATAATATAAATCAATTTCAATATAATAATATAAATCTAAATCCAATACAAAAAGTGATATCTATAAAATTAAGAATTGGATATGTCATCATCTATCGAATACAGACATTTCTCTAATAGGAATGCTCTGAGTCTTGACTTAAATGAGCTTTTATAAATCATAGTTTTTAAGTCCAATGGCAACCTGTTAAAAATCCGCACTGCTTGATATTGAGCACTATGTTGGACAATATTAAGTTGGGGATTTATTTTGTTTTTTAAATCTTTCCTGCGCGTACGTTCCCTCAACTGTCTTTCCTCAACTGTTTCATAGTAATGCAGATATTTTTTTAAATTCACTAACAATACCATAACATACAGGCTGGGCACAGTTAGAATTTTTAGATTTTTAAAGTGCGGCCTACAGCTCTCTATTTGTGATATCCGGACCATGATTCGTATGGCCCTTTTTTGAAGCACAAAGGCTCTCTGGCAGTTATACTTATAGCTATTCCCCCAAAACTGAACACTATATCTCAACCTTGATTCTATTAGAGCATAATATACTTTTTTAAGGTGTTTCAAGTCTATTACGTCCCTAAGACTGCGTAAGGCATAACATGCTGAAGAAATATACGAATCAATGGCTTGCAATTCTCTTTTCCAATTTAAATATTTATCAATGTATATCCCTAGAAACTTTACCTCATTAACTACGTCAATTTTAACTTCATTAAGTGCGATCGTCATGTTATCTTTATTACGAGCTGTTGTACTAAATAACATTATGTTGGTTTTTTCAGTGTTAATTAAAAGCTTGTTACTATCAAACCAGGATTTAAAAACTCTCAAAACTGCATTAACCTTAGCGGAAAGCTCTAGTATATCGTTAGCTTCAACTATTGCGTTGGTGTCATCTGCAAAAACTGTCAGCTATGTGTCAGGAAAAATTGAAAACATGTAATTAATTAAATCATTTGTGAAAAGTATAAACAATATAGGCCCCAAGATCGATCATGATAAATAACATAATCCCCATAATGTAATGTATCCCCGGATCAAACCAAAAATGATTTTATATTATACTAGACGTGCCCGCGGTTTCACCCGCGTTTATGATTACTGCGCCACCCCCGTGGACCGTAGCGAGATGTTATTTAGCCTATAGCCTTCCTCAATAAACGAGCTATCTAACACTAAAATAATTTTTCAATTTGGACCAGTAGATCCTGAGATTAGTGCGTTCAAACAAACAAACAAACAAACTCTTCAGCTTTGTAATATTAGTAGGTATAGATGACAAATTGTCATAAATGTTATCATGAATTATAAGTATTTAAACATCGGATCAAATATAAATATTACTATGCAAATAGCACCTGGTCATTTTCGGGTTTAAAGACATAGACACAGCGGCGTTAAATTGTCGGCCTCGATGGCGTAGTGCTTAGTGTAACCGACTGCCACGCCTGATGTTGCGGGTTCGATTCCCGCACAAGTCAAACATTTGTGTGCATGAACATGGATGTTTGTCTTGGTCTGGGTGTTTCTATGTATAATATGTATGTATTTACAAAAAAAGAAGTATATATGTATGTTTATTCATTGTCTAGTACCCATAGTACAAGCTCTGCTTAGTTTGGGCTAGATGGTGTTGCGTGTATGTGGTAGAATATAGAATATAATTTCTTCTTCAATACCTACCTTAGATCCATAAATATCAAGTACCCGGGGCTTTGCTGACTCAGAAACATCCTTTTTTTCTGGATGTAAGGTACCCTATGTTCTTTTCGGTATCTTGACAATGTGTATACGAAGTTTAATGATGACCGGCAAAATAGTTAAGGCGTGAAAACGTAACAATCAAACGAACAAACCAACTCACATTCGAATTTATAATATTAGTTAGGACAATAAAACCACAAAGAGATTGAAATTAAACTACTATATACGGATTTTATCGCGTTGTTTATTTGACACTTTATTACATAATTTTGAAAAACTGTTGCATTACTACTACTATTAAACTTTATTCTATTAAGTTTAATAGTAGTAGTAGTGTATATGTAATAAAGTGTCAAATAAACAACGCGATAAAATCCGTATATAGTAGTTTAATTTCAATGAATAATATTCGCGTAAACAGAAGACAATATTACCACAAAGAGAGTTTAAAATTCTACTGGCAGATATTTATAACATGCAAATTTCGAAGTCTACGCAGTTCTATCTCTGCTCTGTGGTTTTAATGTCATTGATATAAATCAAATCTACCCAAAACATAAAGGAAACTCCTTGAACAAAACTTCCAGTACCAGGGTGTCATGGCTGCAATGGAACTACTAAAACCCAACACAAGTGTCACTCAGCCATTAGACATTCGGTAATTGGAACATGTCGACAAAGTTCCTAACTCAATAGCGTAAGTACCAAGGCCAAAGGCTCGAGGCTAATAATTTCAAATCGGGAACAGTTGAACTTCGGCAGACTAGGTAATGGTGGTCCCTAAGGGTAACGATTGAATTGCTGAAGCACGTTTGTTCTTGAAGTAAAGGCAGGGATACGCTATCGTGTATTCGTGGAATAATTGTTTTTACAGATATTAATATGTTCTGTCTATGGCTTTGGCACAAGAAGCTTCTAAACTAGTATTACTTTTGGTTTAATGTGTTGTTTCAATTTATAAAACCCATCTCAATATTTTGTGTATGGCTATACAAAGAATTATGATTGAAATTTCCGATGTATTCAATTGTTTTAAGTTGGCCGGACTGTGCTCAGTATTATAGCCACAGAATGCAGTAAAATATTGCTCGTTTGAAGAACCCTTTACAGTAAACATTCTGAATATGCACTAATAGATTTTCACGAAAACGCAAGACGTGGGATGCAGGTATTAATTCTATTGATATCTAAATTTAACTCGCATTTTGAAAAGATATCCAGACTTCTAAGATGCAACAAATTTCTCTCTTTAGAATAAATAAGCGGAATGAATTTCAAAACAATAAAAGTCTGTTATATTTTTCTTTAATATCTCGAAAAATATTGGTAGACAATCGCGGCGGTTGAAATGAGCTACGGTAATCTCAGTGTCTGCAAAATAAACCTCAAATTGATTAAGCAATAGACTGTTAATTGTTGTAAGAGGTGATTGTGCTTAAAAACCATTGGTATAACACAAATAAAAATGTATCTGAGTATTATTTTGTTTAATAATAAAGCTTTGTTCTTTGATAAACAGTATATTAGCTAGATAATACACCCAGACGGTAGTCATCCTAAACCACTGACGAGAGGAAGAGATGCAATAGGGTGTAAATAATGTTGATACGACAACTTTCGGATCGTGTTGTCGTATGATGGTTTCGATATGTTAGAAGGAAATATTAATATTTTAGTAGTTGCGATACGTGTTCAAGTTTTTGTTCAGTTCGCAACAATGTATAAGTCTCACTTAAGTACAGCAGAATTTTAGTTTGAAAATTCCTTATCTTGTAAACTGGATAGTTCGTTCAGTTAGAATTTACACGTTATTTTATACGCAACAGTAAATAACATTTAAAAGAATCCTTTTGTTAAAGCAGCATCGTAATTGGTTACAAAATAAAGAAGCAAAAATAAACTTAAGTATTAGAAAAGTCGGGCCTTAGTGAGGGTATGTGGCTCTTTCTCTTGCACACTTAAACTGCACATCAGTGGCCAGCCACAATAGATTTATAATAATTATGTCTGGTATTTTAAGACTTGGCAGATCAAATAATTGTTACGCCACAAAGTTGAGTATTGCAACCTTTTTCTATCATGTTACAATAACCATTACTAAATTTAAAGGATATTTCATTTCTGACAAAAAAAAAATGGTTAATATGACATATAATTTATAAACAATACATTGAATCAGTCAACCACTCTTCTAGAGAGCTAGAATAACAGATATCTGATCTTCAATATGGAAACTGAATTCGTAGGTTCACATCAGTGTTCTGAGAAAAACAGTCAATATTGAAAACATAGTTAACCTGTGTTATTTTGATTAATATCAGTGTAGGTACTTGGTAGGTTCTCAGATAAATGTATAACACAATAATCATATTATCATGGGACAGCAAACGGGCTAGAGTACAATCCCCCTTACAGCAGAATATGTGTGACGTAAATTATGCTACTTGTAACCTGTACCTATGTATTTGTTCTAAATGTCTTGCATGATCGCCTCTGCCGTTGTATTCGTCTTTGCAACAAATACTTACCAACAAAAATACTAGTGACACAAGGAGAGCAAGCGCGTCTCCGACGAACTTCAAAGCATGATATAACATTTTAAAAATCATTATCTTGCCCTTCAATTTGATAAAGCTAGGGAGCTAGGCTACTTTTGACAGTCTGAAGCCTTAGTTCGCAATTGATACTGACTATTGACTTGTATTCAGGTTTGATTTTCAACCACCTTACAAAGCAGCGACGTGGCACACTGTGGTGGTTTTAGTCGGTAGGCCCAAAGTCTCGGGAGAGCCCGACATTGCCCTCTCGCCTCCCCTTGTGGCGAGGGGGCATGCACAAGGAGCTTATCCCCAAGTTAATTAATAAAAAAAGGTTTGATTTTCAGAATTCTTCTAGATACTGTTAATCTAACACGTTACATACAACACGTTATAACACGTATAGCAATGTGGTGGCGACGACAATACACTTATCTCTATTACGTTGCACTTAAAAGTAAAGCTGGTGAAATATGGCTGTATGTACCGACATACCGACCCAGACCGCTGTGTCTTTGTATTTTTGGCAACTTCAACGATTGGAATAGAAAAAGGGTTGCAATATAGAGCTTTTCCGTCGTTGTTTAGTTGCGCCATAGTTCTTTGGGTTCTATCCAATTTGAAATATTCTGTTTCGAGAATAAATATATTCGACACGTGTTTCGTATCTACACAGGCCATCATTTGACTTCGCAACAAACAAGTGCGAAGCGTTCGATGTTATCACTTTTTCTACGAAAACATTGTATTGACTAGACTTTCACCAAACTATAGTATAGTAAAGACTATAGTAAAGGTCGGTTTTATATCTTAAGTAGATTTAATTTTGAATTATTTTCCTTTCCTGAAAACAGTACTTCTATGTTGTGTAACTAATTAAAACACTGAAAGACGCATGATAATTTATAAATTACACAAATATTATTTCAATATGGGGATTGCATCATCATCATTAACAGGTGTTTTTTTCCAAAATCTCAAGGGCTGTCCTTTGTCCAACATTCCAGTATCGGTAAGTCGAGACATATCGATTGTCGTCACTTGGTAAGTACTAAAGAGAAGAAGTTTAGCACTGGATTCACCATACCTTTTCTCACCTCGACCAGTGCAGGTCGTAAAACCATTTTCATGTCTTGAATGCTTTTTTCATAAGACATATCGTACATCTATCATTATGAGAGAATGAGTGCTCAGTAAATAGGAAGGGGGCATGACCCAAAGTGACCCAGATCGCGATATATTGGCTGTATGATGTTACTCGACCCCTCCTCGCTTAGAGAGCTCTCGGCGCACTGGATCGATTGACCGACGGCGAAAAATCTCCAGAAATCGTAATGCTTAGATGGAAAAGGTTTTTAAATTACTTTAATCTCAGTATTCTATAATTTGGTGGTTCGTGACAGATTTATGAAATCTGTTAGACTTTTTTCGAATTAATGCATTAAAATTAGTTATCTTAGCTCAACTAGTTAGCAAATTTGAAAATTGTGTGTAACTGAAAATATACTCTGATATCTCATAATCACATAACATTACAAATAATTTACTAAGTATTTTCTTATGTTCTTTCTTAAATTTTACTATTTTTCTACTCCTTTTTTCTAACGCAAAAGGGCTGGTAAAAAGGTATACATTTACAACTTCAGAAGAATTTAACTTATCTGACAACATTCGTATTATATATTGATTACTTAAATAATAAATTTTGGTTTAAGTAGTTAAGTGTAAACATCCGTGTTGTCTTTTATTTAATAAGAAAAAAGTCAAAAACCATTTATTCACTTAGGTCACAAAGTAACACTTATGAACGGCAAAGGGATTAGTGAGTTTATTACATTTACTGAATTTACATTTATGTTAGTTCCAAGATTCAGGCAAAAGGTTGAGCCTATGAGAAGACACCTGCAAGAAACTCAAGGCCACTCTTTTAAATCGCCATCAACTTATAATTTCAGTATTTTACAACGCATTTATGAACCAGGTATTGCAGTCATTATGCCATATTATGTCATTGTCCATATAAAACTAAATTTTAAAAATAAAGAAAAGGTTAATAATATTATGTAAGAACCATTTGAGGTTTGAAATAATATTTATTTAGGTAGTCATTTGTAATAGACAGTAGTATAGCATAAATATGGCAGCATTATAAAAATGTATTAATTATGCTATTTGCTGTAAACCACAGCAGTTTGTATGTGTATTATTTGCAAAATAAGTAGGTACCTATACTAAACAATGTACGGCTAGTATTATCATACAATCCTTTCATTCGACAACAGTTTGCGTCATTTGCTTTGTGTTTGTGATCGGAGATGGCCCGCCGAACCGAATTTAGCTTTAAACACATAACCGGCTGCATTGCCTGTGTATTAGCTATCCAATTTAGTTTTATATGTCGGAGTAGCAGCGTTTATCCCGTCCTTATCAGCCATTTTATTGGATCTTATCACGTGGGCGTGCAGTGGGAAATGTTGCTTCCAACAAGTAGAAAACACGTAGGTAATCAGATAATTCGTATTTGAATTCAACTACGACTCGATGGCGTAGTGGTTAGTGTAACCGACTGCCACGCCTGAGGTCGTGGGTTCGATTCCCGCACAAGTCAAACATTTGTGTGCATGAACATGGATGTTTGTCTTGGTCTGGGTGTTTCTATGTATAATATGTACGTATTTACAAAAAACAAAGTATATATGTATGTTTATCCATTGTCTAGTACCCATAGTACAAGCGTTGCTTAGTTTGGGCTAGATGGTGTTGTGTGTATGTGATAGAATATTATATTATATTATATATTAACTAACAATAATTTTCGCACTAAAAGCACGTATCACTATCGAACACGAGACAGTTCCTACGAGGTGTGCACTGGTCGACGGTCACACGAAGACTGAGCTCTGTCCGCCCGTCACGTAGCACTTATCGACCGCCACATTACCACATCGTAGACTCTTTGAAATTAAACTACTATATACGGATTTTATCGCGTTGTTTATTTGACACTTTATTACAACATTTTGAAAACTGTTACAATATACTACTATTAAACTTTACTAACTTTTAAGCTAATTAAATTATTATTAAAACTATTTAGATTTAATTTAATTTTACACTTTCCCCGACGTTTCGGTTGCTTTTCAGCAGCCATGGTCACGGGGAGACTAAGATGGTAGTTGTCTCAATGTTCCAGTGTAGTTATTTCAAAGTACCCGAACATAATTTAATCACTGGTGTTTCTATTTACGCAGAATGAGGAATATGCAGAACTACTTAAGCATTGCTTAACAACTGGCTATCTATTGAAATTAAACTGCTATATACGGATTTTATCGCATTGTTTATTTGACACTTTATTACAAAATTTTGAAAATTGTTACACTATTACTACTATTAAACTTTACTAATTTTTAAGCTAATTAAATTATTATTAAACTATTTAGATTTAATTTATTTTTACATTTTCCCCGACGTTTCGGTTGCTTTTCAGCAGCCATGGTCACGGGGAGACTAAGATGGCAGTTGTCTCAATGTTCCAGTGTAGTCATTTCAAAGTACCCGAACATAATTTAATCATTGGTATTTCTATTTACGCAGAATGAGCTCAAAGTATCATGAAGTCTAGCTGTGGTTTGCTTCTTCTTGGGTTTGACTATTTTTATTACTGGATCCCAAGCTGGTGGTACATTCCAACCATCTTCTCTATTAAAATTAGGATGTTTTTTGATTTCAATAGCCTCGCGAAGCATCCTTGATAGGAATCGGTGTTCTTTAGCGAGAATCTGTGGTTTGTCAAATCTCAGGTAGTGGTTGGTCCCCTGTTGCACATGTTCACACACAGCAGACTTCAACGAGCGTTGGTGTTTTACATCAGCTATGTGTTCTTTTATGCGGGTGCCTATGCTTCTCTTGGTTTGGCCAATGTATGAGAGTCCGCAGTCACAATCTATTTTATAGACCCCTGCATCTTGTAAAGGTAGTTGGCACTTGACGGATGGTAAAAATTGACTTATCTTCGTTGGCGGCTTGAAGTATGTGTTGATTGAAGCTCGCTTCAAGATGTAGCCAATCTTGTCAGTGACACCCCTTACATAAGGCAGTATAGCAGGCTGGCGCTCGACTGTGGCTGGCTTTTCTCGGGATCTGTGACAGCGGCGCGGCTGTTGGAGCTTGTTGTCTTGCAGTACTTGCTTGACATGTTGAAGCTCGGCGTCCAGGTGTTTTTTGTCACAGATCCCATGGGCTCTCTGAAACAAAGACATTCCCACGGTAGCTAACTGTTTAGGATGGTGGTGAGATTCACCGTTTAAGTACCTATTTGTATGGGTCTTTTTCCTATATACAGTGTGGCTCAAAGTATGATCAGGATTCCTGATGACAAGTACATCTAAGAAAGCTAATGAATTATTTGCCTCTAATTCCATAGTAAATTGGATGTTATTATTAATGGAATTAAGATGTTCTAGGAATACACTTGCACTATCTGTTGGTAATATTGTAAAAGTATCATCTACAAACCTCTTATAAATCCTGGGTGTGATGGGGGCAGTATGTAAAGCTCGAGCCTCAAAGTCCTCCATATATATGTCAGCAACGACAGGCGATACTGGGGAGCCCATTGCGACACCATCGACTTGTATGTAGAATTTATTGTCCCACAACAGATAGCCAGTTGTTAAGCAATGCTTAAGTAGTTCTGCATATTTCTCAGGCATATTGTACTGTATTAGCTTCCTTTTAGTTATTTCAATACAGTCATGTGCAGGTAAGCATGTAAATAATGACTGTACATCAAAACTAACCATTGTTTCATTGTTAGTGAGACGTAGGTGTTTAATTTCACTCACAAAATGGTATGAATCCTTTACATGTGCTCTCGAGTTGCCTCTGAGTGGTGAGAGTATCTTCGCTACGTGCTGAGCCAGTCTGTAAGTTGGTGTGTCGATCTGACTCACAATAGGACGTAGGGGAGCGTTTTCCTTGTGTATTTTTGGTAACCCATACAGCTTTGGAGGTTTTACGCAAGCTGGTATTAATTGTTTAACGTCTAGATCTAGTTTTTCGGAGTATTTATGAATGATGTCTTTGGTTTTATTCAATATTTTGTTTGTAGGGTCTGTTTTAACCTGTTTATATGTTGTTTCATCCGAAAGTAAATTTTCAATTTTATGTTTATAATCTGACATATCCATTATGACCGTAGCGTTTCCTTTATCTGCACGGAGTACTGTAATATCTGGCCTAGCCCGCAAGTTCTTCAGTGCGACGAATTCATCTTTGGGAAGATTCGGTCTGGGCACTTTACTTCGACGCAAGACCGATGAAATGTCCTGACGTATAGCCTCCAAATCTTCCTTTTTTATATTATTCTTGACTAGGCAGTCCTCGACGTTGCAAATAATGGCCTCATACGGTATCCTAGCCGGTGTTATTGCATAATTTAAACCTTTACTCAATACTTTTTCGGTTGTTTTGTCTAAAGTTTGTTTTGACAGATTAATAACTGCTTGTCTTTGACTTGACGGCGGCGTGTCATTGGTCCGTGCATTGACGTTTCGTTTCTTGCTGTTGGCATTTGATTTAGATGATAATTTTTCATATTTTTGAATTTTGTTCGTTTTACACGCATTATATTTTGATCTTTCTATTATATCTATATTACTATGGATTTCTATTATATCTATATTACTATATTACTATGGAATTAGAGGCAAATAATTCATTAGCTTTCTTAGATGTACTTGTCATCAGGAATCCTGATCATACTTTGAGCCACACTGTATATAGGAAAAAGACCCGTACAAATAGTTACTTAAACGGTGAATCTCACCACCATCCTAAACAGTTAGCTACCGTGGGAATGTCTTTGTTTCAGAGAGCCCATGGGATCTGTGACAAGAAACACCTGGACGCCGAGCTTCAACATGTCAAGCAAGTACTGCAAGACAACAAGCTCCAACAGCCGCGCCGCTGTCACAGATCCCGAGAAAAGCCAGCCACAGTCGAGCGCCAGCCTGCTATACTGCCTTATGTAAGGGGTGTCACTGACAAGATTGGCTACATCTTGAAGCGAGCTTCAATCAACACATACTTCAAGCCGCCAACGAAGATAAGTCAATTTTTACCATCCGTCAAGTGCCAACTACCTTTACAAGATGCAGGGGTCTATAAAATAGATTGTGACTGCGGACTCTCATACATTGGCCAAACCAAGAGAAGCATAGGCACCCGCATAAAAGAACACATAGCTGATGTAAAACACCAACGCTCGTTGAAGTCTGCTGTGTGTGAACATGTGCAACAGGGGACCAACCACTACCTGAGATTTGACAAACCACAGATTCTCGCTAAAGAACACCGATTCCTACCAAGGATGCTTCGCGAGGCTATTGAAATCAAAAAACATCCTAATTTTAATAGAGAAGATGGTTGGAATGTACCACCAGCTTGGGATCCAGTAATAAAAATAGTCAAACCCAAGAAGAAGCAAACCACAGCTAGACTTCATGATACTTTGAGCTCATTCTGCGTAAATAGAAACACCAATGATTAAATTATGTTCGGGTACTTTGAAATGACTACACTGGAACATTGAGACAACTGCCATCTTAGTCTCCCCGTGACCATGGCTGCTGAAAAGCAACCGAAACGTCGGGGAAAATGTAAAAATAAATTAAATCTAAATAGTTTAATAATAATTTAATTAGCTTAAAAATTAGTAAAGTTTAATAGTAGTAATAGTGTAACAATTTTCAAAATTTTGTAATAAAGTGTCAAATAAACAACGCGATAAAATCCGTATATAGCAGTTTAATTTCAATGAATAATATTTGCGTAAATAGAAGACAATATTATGTAAACTGGCTATCTGTTGTGGGACAATAAATTCTACATACAAGTCGATGGTGTCGCAATGGGCTTCCCAGTATCGCCTGTTGTTGCTGACGTATATATGGCGGACTTCGAGGCTCGAGCTTTACATACTGACCCCATCACACCCAGGATTTATAAGAGGTTTGTAGATGATACTTTTACAACATTACCAACAGATAGTGCAAATGTATTCCTAGAACATCTTAATTTCATTAAGTATTCCATTAAGTCTGTGCTTAGGCTTAAACAGATCAAATGGCACCGTAATTTAGCTGTTCTTGAGCTTTGATGGAAAGTATAATTACGTCACATATAACGACAAACATAAAACTTTATCCATAACAGGATAGTCGCTATGACGATGCTGTGTATGTTTGATTTTGTACATTATTTTTAGTCCAGTCACTTAAGCAAAAGCTGTAAACTCGTATACACCTTCATTTTTGTGTTCTTAAAGCTGTCTCAAAAGTCTCATTAAATCTCGTGTCTGCGCCGTAAGTTATTCAAGGTCAAAGGTCACAAAAATCAGTTTTGCGCGATTATTTCGGTTTCTATAGCTCCAATGATGTTAACATTTGTTATAAAATTGTAGAGCATAAAATTTGCAACAAAATTTGTTCCAGGAAGAGAGTCCGCAGCGCTCAGCCATACTCACTGTAATGCAAGGTCAACCGTGAATCTCAGTGAATAATAACTTGTATAAATTTATGAAATTATTGAAATATCACTAACATAAATAATTTGTATTATCTATTAGTTAACACATTATATTTAATAACAGTTTGCATATAGCAATAAAAAAAATCTGTGTAACATTATCAAAGTTGGTTGCTAAATAAAAAAGGAGTGAATATTTTAAATTTGGATTTTAAAAAAAGTAGGGTCGTAATGGGGATAACTTGCTATCTTTTTCAGACAGTGGCGTTTAAAAATCTGTTAGGTACGTCATAGTTTGTAGCGTGCATCCTATTTCTGTCATTTGCCAATTACGCCTACTATAGGATTTTAAACGCTTGTATCTTATTTATTTCTGACTTTAACCAAACTATTAGACTTAAATAATAAAAAAGTGCGTCATCCACCCTATTGTGAGCGTGATACACCTTTGTTGACAGTGCCACTGCGTACCCTCTTACCGATGTATAGGTATGTGTCTGCGGCTAATTCGTAAAGATTCTCTGATTTTACTACATCCTATTTACCTTTTCCCAGTTTTATTTCATATCTTTATGTAATTTAAAAAGTAACAGCTATTTAATTCTTTTCGCGCGTTTATACAGAAAGATTAGCATCATAATTCTTTAAAAAGGAAGCATTTACCACGATGCTTAGAACTATAAACACCGGATAGTTTAATACGTATTTAACTTGTATAGCTAAATCACTGAACTTTATAGCTGAAGGCACAAATCGTATGGCTAACATGAGCACGTAGCTTTTATTTTACCATCCATATTTGCAAGTCCAAATGTCATACATGTCTCTGTTCGAGTCACCTAGAGAGGTAGGCAGAGTCTACGGATCTTCAGGTGCTAGGATCATGAAAGCTTTCTTGCTTCATTCTCTCTCATACACAACTGTGTATGAGAGAGAATAAAAAAATAATAATAAAATAAGCATGGGATTTATAAGTGCAAATTGATTGTTACACAACTGTGTAACATTCAATTTGCACTCTCGCTCCTCGCCACTGCCGCCGCCCCGAGTGTTGTGAGTTCGATCCCCACACGGGACAAACATTTTAGTGATCCACAAATGATTGTTCTGAGTCTAGGTGTTCTTTGTACCATTGTTTGAATGTTTCTAAAGTCCCCGCGACACAGGAATTATTCCTAGTGTGGGAGTTGTCTTTTTTAAATAAAAAAATAATATAACTCGTATAGCTAACTCACTGAGCTTTATCATTATAGCAAATATAGCTGACTATCGGGCACATTCACAGGCGCCGCATTGCCTCTAAGAATTTTCTAAAAGAAATCCAAAACATTGTTTACCTGTCTTATTGGCTATCGCCATGTCGCAGAGTATTGTAGATTTGAACCCACACTGGACAAAAATTTGGGTGATCCACAAATAGCTGTTCTGTGTTTTCCGTTTTTTATGTTTATTTGAATGTTTGTTAAGTCACACGACCCGGGACAAATTCTTACCGAGGGAGTGGTATAAAAATACCCGACGAGTGTATCGTACAGGAAGTCGAACGATAAGCCGCAAATCTAAGGAAAATTAAACCTTGTCTTATTTTTAAAATAGTTTCTTTTAAAATATATTATAATATTATTAATGTCATAACAAATTAATGATTGCATTAATAATATCGCTCCTACAATATTATTTTCCATAATTTTGTTTGTATACTATTCCAATTCAAAAGCTTTTGTTTTACCCGTGGTTTTACCCAATACCTGTTACTCGAAATATACATCAACATAGGTACAAAATAAACATAATTAATTATTGTATAGCCAAAATTCAATTACAAAGACCAAATTATAACTTTGTAAGTCTGCTGAATACTGCGAACTCCCTTCAAATGTTGTCGAACTTTTCTTATTAAGGTCAAGTTTAAAAATGGAACGGCAAACCAAGAGTACACAGAAAGACAAATTAATTACACTGATTGATGAAATACATTTTGGGCCTTAGTTTGAATTAGATATTAAGACTAGGCTATGTTTGCTTTAAAACTTTACAAGATAGTATATTAGGTAAATTCTAATGAAACAGTCAATATGAAAGATATAAACGAACGTCATTTGGCCACGAGGACGATTAGAAACCTTTCCGTGTACTATTTATACAATGATATAGAATATTTGTCTCATATTTTAGGTACCATCCCGATGTATTTGTAGCATCAACTCAAGATTCGAAACAGTTTATTTATAGTTCAGTGATTCTTTACATTATAAATGTTAAAATGTAGATTACACGAATTTATTCTAATTTTTACGTCGTAAGTAATCAACATGAATATATTTAGTTTTAGTATGTATCGTTCTGGATCGCACTGCACATTAGACATGTTGTAGAGCCTGGACGCCTTAAATCGACGTCTGTGAACGACTGTGTGTGTTTACATTATGCACTTCAGATTGTCCACCGTTTTATTGCTAAAATGCTAATTAACTAATAGCAGACGGTAGTCCATCATTTTGATACCAAACATTAGACTAAAATTATCTTCGTACGTGAATGACATGGCTGTAAGCATTATTGAAACTAAAAATAATTGCAACAAGGTTCATAATAGTTTGGTTATGCTTTCAAATATTATGGACTGTGTGCTTGTGTCCATACGAAAAATGGTTCCTTATGAAAAGCTAGTCCTATTGTTGGAACAGTGAAGCATACCTCCACCGTACGAAGATAAAAGTATGCAATAAAATTTTAATGTTATATCCATATACGTAAGGTGTATTTTAATTTGTCACACTTCCTAGTTGGTAAGAGCCCTATAGATGGGTGGAAGTTTGAGTGTTTGAGGCACACAGGTAAACAGAAAGACGATTTCAGATATATCCGATGTCAAGTTGTTTACGGAACCCTCACAGTATTCGATCTCTGTTTCATCTAGTGACCCCTGCTATTTGTTTTTTCTATGTAATCTTTCTATATTTGTGTAGAGCACAAGGTTTGTGGATTGGTATGGATTTACGAGTTCTTGTGACGTAGTTCGATCAGAATGTCCTCGTACCTACATATATGGTACCGTAGTACGCTTGTACAAGTGTCATTGGCGGAGTACATATCTTTGTATAGTCTTTATTAATAAATGTGACAAAAAGATCACTGGTTTTAATTACTATACTAAAGGATTAAATATAATGACTATCAAAAATACTAATTGCACAGCAAATATTGCACAGCATAGTGAGCACCTATACGTCTAAAATCACTGCATTCCGTCTCGAAAGAGTTAGGTTATGTTAGGTTCCTTCTTAAACCCACCCAAATATAGGAGCCCCGCTTGGCGGGGCTCCGTCGACTTAGTTTGATCTCTTTAAATATATTTTTGGTAAGCATATTTTGTTGTGCAATGATTAGTTTTTTGCTGTGCAGTTAATTACTACCCCTATACTAATAGCATTTTTAGTTAATTATTTTTAATAAAATGTCTTTTTTGCTTTTTTACTATTTTGGAAACTAGAAGAAGAATATTCCTTCAAGCTTTACTTGTATTTTTACTTGGTTGGTTGATGCGGGTGGCCCAAGACCGAACTATGCGTTACTACCGACATTTTTCTGCTGAGATGATTACATGGTTTAAAAAAAGAAAATCTTTGTACTAAGTTAAATCCAACTAGAGTTTGACCGGGGCTTCGCTCGCTTTAATATAATTTTGCCAATAAATTGCATTCCTCAGGAACAGCACTTTTTCTGGATGAAGGGTGCCATATACCTTTTTCAGTACCCCTGGTAACGTGTATGCGAAATATCAAGATCGAATAGTTAAGCTGTTAAAGCGTAACAAACAACTCACATTAGCATATTTTATAATATTAGTTATGATGATTCTAGCGACTATCAGAGAATGTCGTATACAGGGATAATATTTATGAACCTTTTGTAGACGAACATATATCTGCTTAAATAAATCAAGTAGCCATTAACTGACGTATATCAAATAACTACCTACTAACTAGTGATATACAAGCAATACACTACAAGGTCGACCAGAGATCATTCAAATTCAACACAAACTTGTAAACGCGGGGTAAAACATAACTAAAGATTGATGTAGGTTTGGTGCCACTCTATAAATCATATTGTCGACCAAAATGATTTACTTCAACCGACGCTCGATAGTGCCCAGCATTTTCATGTGAATTATGTCCCCGATTCTCGCCCTTATCACAACCCATTTAAGGCTATATCAGTGTGTATTTATTTTGACAAATATGTGTCACTATCACCAACTTTGTACAATGAAGTGGTCCCACGAGACAATGCGTAAATTGCTGCATTTCATGGCTCTATGCCCATAAAGATAGTGTTCTGTTCGGATACAAAGTTGATAAACAAACCGTCCCATAGTTAAGTTTGATGTATGGACTAACATACTGGCATGAATAGTTTTACCGTTGAGTTTAAATCAAGTCAAGTAAATTGCAACCTTATTGCAGAGGTTTTAAAGAGTAAAATATTTTTGGAAAAGGCAGTTTTCATTTTCAAATAGACGATATAACGAAACCCAGCCCAGGGCGAGGTCGTCACTCAATTTTTTTTCCATCCTTCGAACATTGTTTACTTTTGTTATGAAGATAAAAATTAGTTTGCCCTATTGAAGGAATTAAGTCTCTAAGCTCGATTTTATCATTTTGTTGGTTGTTTCTAATAAATTCATTTATTGATTTTAGTCTTTAAATAGACCCATGACAATAACACCAGGTCATAAAATAACAGACCTCGATGGTCCCGTGATATAAGTTTGTGCTTAATCTGTCAATTGTTGGAATGCTAGACATAATTAAATAGGTACCTATTGCGTTTGGCCGCTGGTGTGCCGCTGCCACACAATAGATTAAGTAAAAAGTAGAAATATAATAGTATTATATTCTCACAAAATATTGATTTGAAGTGCACGTACTTTTGCCTTTCGTTCAATATGAAAAAATCTACCAGTAATACTAATCTACTACTAACAACGCCCTCTTAATATTTTGTTCCCTTCTTTCATCAACCTTTTTCCCTTGTCCTCTTCATATATGCTACGTAGCTTGTTTGCCACTGATATGGTTTAAGGTGTGGCTTGTTTGTTTCCCAAGAGTGGCTTCTATAATGCCAAGAAATAGTCATGTCTATGTAAGCGGCAATTACCTCTGACCATCAAGTAAGCGATTGCGAAACCACCTGGTCCGAAGATAAATACAGTCAGGAGAAAAATAAAATAACAATGATTCTCAAGTCGGCAAAGTGCTACTGGGTTTTTTTTTGGTATTTCTCAGTAGCAATACGAAGTATGGAAATGTGCCCGTTGAACAGTAATATGTTTACTATGCTATACTATATAATACAGTGCGTATTGGGGAGATTTACTTGGGTTCCAAAAATATAGGAGACGAAATAACTTCAGGGTTAAGAAGGCGTGAATCTATGTATATTAAAAAAACATAAAACTTAGCAGACTTATTAATGACCAATAAATAGAAACACAAAATACTAAATAAATATATGCGTATTTATCTTTTTATGTAATACAGAGTAATTTAAAATACGTGACGTACAAGTTAACTGCAAAAAATACGCAAAACGTACAAAATCTTTCATTAATACTCCAGTATAGGATCCAGATGTGGGTCTCTCCCAAGGGAAAGTTTACGAAAATCCCTAAGCGTAAGAAACGGATTGATGATCTCAGTAAATTGAAAAAGTACAGAGGTGGCATTCAGTACATCCTCAAGTCACTTAATTCTATATTCACCTTGTACTACTCTCATGGGGGAGAACGGGACAGTTGTATCATACCCTCAAAGGCACGAAACAGGGTGGCCGTACCAATTCTTTGCCTCAAATCCGGCAAACAAAGAACAAAGCTTATGAATAAATCTAGATCACGCATGGTCAGTAAATATAGGAGAAGTCAGTTGTGTTTTTTACAGTGTTACCTTTCTAAAGTCCCGCAACTCAAGCTTCTACGTGACCGACCTCTTGGTATAAAAATAAATAAATGTATTCTTTCTGGCAAGCTCCCCAATTTTACGGGGCCTCGTAAAAATCGTCCATTGACAGCGGCCGATCTATAACATCGATACTAATATTTGTTTTATGAAAGGTTTGTTGGTAGGCAGCATGAATTTTCGGTATTATCGAACGTTCTACACAAATAGGAAACGAGTAATTTGTTGTGTATTGTTTATTTACGGATTTGTGTGTAGTTGGGCTCGCGTTGTTTGGTACAAATTTTATGATATTAGGTTTTAAATGGGTAGTATTGTATTGTGTTTTGTTTATAGTCTTAATTTTGGGCTAGCTTAGTAAGACATTAAGTAAATGAGTAACAACAGTATCCTCAAAAGTAATATAATAAATGTGAAAGTGAGTTTGTTTGTTACGCTTTCACGCCTCAACTACAAGACCGATCATGATGAAATTTCGCATATACGTTGTCAGGGAATAGATCCTTCTCTCTTAGCCTTTGTTATTCCCAAGTCACTTGGAGTCGGCTTTTCTGGTCTAACCGGATTTGACTGGATATCAGGTTTTATACGGAGCGGCTGCCACTTGACCTCCGCAACCCGAAGGCTAACGATACCCTAAGGCTAGACCAGTGTCAGGATATTAGAGGGTACTGACTTGCTCAATAACGACTGCCATAGATGTTCATGGCAGCCGGGACCAACGGCTTAACGTGCTCTCCGAGGCACGGAGTAGGCGATAATTGTCAATCAATACGCATATAATTTCGAAAAGTCATATAACTTCCGAAAGTCAGAGGTGCGCGACGTGGGTTCGAACCCGAGACCCTCTGCATTGCAGTCTGTTGGTCTCCCCACTGAACTATCGCTGTCAGGGGATAGATACAGAAAATAAAATAGCGTAGTTTTCATGCAGAAAAAAGTACTGTTCCCGAGGGATAGAAACTTATTGATATAAACTATATTAAAGCGAGCGAAACCACGGGCAAAATGTAGTTTATAATTATGGTTTTCGTCAGTACTGAGTACATACACATTTGGCTACCAAATATCTAAAGCGGTTAATATAGGTACGTTACGTAGAAACTAATATACTTTCTTAATGTACTAACATAGTTTTAAAAAAATGCGTGTGTTCTTTCTTTTTATCAATGCATGTCGTGGCGGTAAAAAAATAAAAACCATTTCATTTCACTTCCATTTCATTTCATTTATCAAAACGTTATGGATTGTTGCTATTATCCAAAATTAAAAATCATTATTATTTCATTTAATTTAAAACATTAATCTCTAAAAAAAATTACATTTTAAACATAAATCAGATAAATTTTTGGTCTATTTAAATGGTTAAAGCTGAACGTGACACGTGAACCTTCGAACAATGCATGCCGTGTCGACCAATAACGCCTTTTATATCAAGAATTCTTTTTGTTATCTTATGGAAATGCTTTCACGCATACCTCTCCGCAGGTTGACGGAGAGATTATGTCGGGATCACCGAGGAAAGATACCCCGGTAATATCGACTAAACCTACCACGATGTACGTCGACATAACCCTAGACGGCGGAGCCGCGTAAATCGCTTTCACATGCAATCGCGACCCCGCCGAGATTTCGGCCCGCGCCATGAGAAACGGCAGACCACTACATGAGATACTTCCTCTACTGTCCCCTTGTGGGGGGACAAAAACACGATTCAGAGGCGCGCGTGGAATACGCACACTGTTTCTCGGACCTGGTGCTGATCGGGTGGCGAGCAGGCCCACGCAGGTCAAATCTCAAGGTGGTTGGAGGTCATCTCACGCACTCCAGCGCCCGGTTCTGCGGTTGGGGTGAGGATTTAAGCGCTACCTCTCCCGCTCCACCTCCTTGATGGACATGACTTCCTCACAGAAGGAGACGATGGCGTTCTACGACCTCGCTCCGGACCATAGATTGAATCACTGCCAGGAGCGAGAGGGCAACCATACCGACTGCCGCGATCAACTCACGGCGCTGCGATGCCCAGGCGGGGCAATCCGCCAAAGCGTGCAGCGCCGTATCCGTATCCAAAACAACATCGTGGCAGTCGCCGCAGTGATGACATCTGGGCGTCTCCTGACGGCCTATACGACACACGAACCAACTCTCCAGCCACTCTTTAAAAACGGGACCTACCGCCACGATTGTGGCGTGCCTAATATGAAGAACCTGATCCAACCTTTATTATAATTACTATTACAGTAATAGCACATAAGGAATTATTTTGGTATGGTATGTAGTAGTATTAACCCTCTCGATGCCCTTTGATTCGATTAAATAGACTCTATCTCATTCTCTCTCTACTCTCAAACAATAAGTGAGTACTCCAACTACGAATATAGACTGGCCGGCCTGTCTGTTATGAAAACTTATAATTATATATTATGGCAACTTGAGTTGTCAACTTTACGTGATGGGCGGTTCTACGACAAAATAACTATGAGTATTTTAATCCATTTTGACGCTTAGTATTCCTTAAGGAAGAAATTTATTTATAGGGAAATAATAGTAGTTTCACGCCTATATTCTATAGATATATGTACATATATTATATATAGATAAGTAGGAGTGTCATACATCTATATTTCGGCAACAATTGTCTAGGAGTGGTCTAGGATATATTAGGGGACCCGGTTCCCTAGATAGTAGGAATTTTCCAGGCGAGCTAACACATTCGCATTGTTAAATAATTACCAGTACAAAAAATTGTATGCCTAGTAAAAGCGTGCCCTAAATTAATTTTATTAATGTCCCACATCAAGCCCGTGTGGTGAGCACCTGCCTCATTCAATATAGAACATTTAGAACATTAAGAAACCCTAGGTTTTCTTTGGAGGAGATAAACTTTAAATGCTCTTAGGTGTCCTGAATCAAAGACTTTATATCTTTATATCTTTATATCTTTATCATTGTACCGTTCCTTTACAGAAAGTCTTGAGCTAAGCTTTTATATCCTGTTGCTTTGAAATCTTTCGGATGGCTCTTAAGATATTACGATGTTAATGCTACACTGAGTATGTTGTTTGTGACTTGTTCCTAATTCAGTATTGAGGCATTAACAGAGAGTAGTTCTTTCTCAAGATAAGATTGTTTGTAATCAGAGTTTCAGTGAAAACCTTCTCTTTCAACTCATTAGTTTGAGTCATGCGCTTACTGCAACGAAATTTTGGGAAACATTAGTTTGTGACTGTGTTTGCGATCGATAATAGCTCCCTAGATTGGATTACCGGGTACAGGCAAAGTGCTGTTGAGATTTTCTATTAAGAAATTCTCAGAAGCAGTACGGAGTTTGCAACTGTGCCCGGCCAAGTTAAAGTCAAAGTCTTTATTTCCATAATACAACCTTGATTAAACAGTGAGGCTTTATTTCTATCTACATATAATATGTACCACATACAAGCTCTTCACCAAATTTCAGTTCAATAGGAGCAGTACTTTAGCCACAGGATAGATTTTAGTTTTTGCTAAACTGCATTAGGTTGTATCTGCCCTAACAGTTGACCGAGAGTATAAGCATAGGTATCTAAGGTCATGCACCTTAAAGCGACAAAAAATGTAGGAGACTTTGCCCTCTACCGCCGCAATTGTTCCGGGATACCCGTGACAACAATGAAACAATGAAAGAAAAACAACAATGAAACAATGAAAGACAAAAGAATGCGACGTTGACCGTTTTGTTATGCAGGTGACCAGACTAGTGTTAATGTTTATGGATGGTGTTAGCGTATTAAATTGATATAATTTGTTTGAAAAAGTAATTTCCTATTTTTATCTTTATCGAGTTTTTAACCGTTTCAAATTAACACTGAGCCCATATGGAATAATCTGTCCATTTTAATGTCCATGGGACATAACAACCTTATATAAGTATAAACACTTGAAGGACATGTCATTTTACTTATATGTCACTAGATTTTCCTTGCGCCTTTGCTCACGATATTCTAGATCTGGTCAAGAAATTTCTGTCCCTCGAGAACAGTAATTTTTCCTGAATAGAATGTATGTGTGTATATAATGTGTTTTTGTACCTCTGACAACATGTATGTGAAATTTCATGATGATTGGTCGAGTAGCTGAGGCGTGAAAGCTTAACAAACAAACTCACATTTGCATTTATAATATTATTTAGGATTAGAACTACATTTTGCCCGCGGCTCCGCTAGCGTTAATTTAGATCTCGTCACTAAATTCCTATATCTCGACAACAGAACCTTTTTTTTGAATGAAATGTATCCTATTTCCTTTTTTGTACCCCTGACAACGTGAATGCAAAATTTCATGATGATCGGTCGAGTATTTAAAAACGTTAAATAAACAAATAAACTCACATTGGCATATTTTATAATATTAGTTAGGATTCCTAAATTATTCTAATTAAATAAAAGGAAATAAATTGTTTGTATACTCGTATGCTGTAATGTAAGTGTCATACAGCTTATATCGTTTCGGATAGGCATGAGATTATACAGATGTTTAAAAATAGCCTCGGAACCACAAAGTCTTCATCGATATCGCAGGTGTATAATCTAATGCCAGTGTAATCCGTTCGAGGCACGGTCCTGATAACGAAGTTGTTGAAACATAATTGGAGAGTATTAATATCAAGTTGCGAGTTAAAGTTTACGAACAACTTTGTAGAGAGACTATTCGTCTTGTTGGTAGGCCACCGTCACAATGGTCTAGTGTATAGATTACATGTTTTCTTAGTATTACCTCCGTCAAAGATTGTGGTGATGTTTGGATGTTTGTAAATCAATCACGGTTAATGCAAATTAGCATATATATAGCCTATGGTTTGGATTAAAACAAATCAGCGCATGGGTGAGACTTACGGCAAAGCACCTAAATAATATTATTAATATTATTGTCTTCTGTTTACGCGAATGTTATTCATTGAAATTAAACTACTATATACGGATTTTAGCAAACCACAGCTAGACTTCATGATACTCTGAGCTCATTCTGCGTAAATAGAAACACCAATGATTAAATTATTTTCGGGTACTTTGAATAACGACACTGGAACATTGAGACAACTACCATCTTAGTCTCCCCGTGACCATGGCTGCTGAAAAGCAACCGAAACGTCGGCGTCGGGGAAAGTGTAAACTTAAATATAAATAGGGTTAATAGTTTTAATAATTTAATTAGCTTAAAAATTAGTAAAGTTTAATAGTATCTAGTAGTAGTGTAACAGTTTCAAAATTATGTAATAAAGTGTAAAATAAATAACGCGATAAAATCCGTATATAGTAGTTTAATTTCAATGAATATTATTAATGCTAATGTGAGGTTGATTATATGTTTGTTACGAATTCACGCCTTAATTACTCGACCGATCATTACGAAATTGTGTACACCTGTTGTCAGCAGTACAGAAGAAGACTGAGAGACATATACCGTTCATCCAGAAAAAAGTTCTGTGCCTGAGAGATAGAAATTTATTGACATAACCTACATTACCGCGAGCGAAGGCGGAGGGAAAATCTAGTAATATTATAAATGCGAAAGTGAGTTTGTTTGTTTGTTACACTTTCATGAAGGCATGAAAGCTAGTAGTAGTTAAGGAACTACTCGACCGATCATTATCAAATTTCGTATACACTTTGTCAGGGGAACAGTAAGGGACATAGTACTGTTGCTAATCTAACCTAACCTACATTTATGTGAGCGAAGCCGCGGGCAAACTCTTGTAGTATTATAAATGTGCCAGATTGTGGACATATTTGGATGTTTCTTAATTAATCACGCATATACCTTGGCCATATAATTTGGCACACAGATGAACACATGGGAGTATGTGTTCATCCATCCATGATCTATATCTTCTATACAAAACACTTATCGGGATACAAAGTATTGTATCTTGATATGTGTTCCCAAATATATCGATGTAGGGTTTGGTGGTTAAAATTAATTTATTTTTATTTAGCCTAAGATAAAAGAATCCAAACATAGAGTAAAGGATTTCAGAAATTATTTTAGACGCATAATAAACAAATATGACCAATAGCCCGCCAATGACGTGCGCACTTTATATTTATTTATACTCTAAGATTTATAACTGTATTAGAATAAAAAGAAGTTTAGATCAGCAGTGATTCCGAAGACGCTTGTTTTATTTTGCGCAAACAATTGGTTTTTAATATGAATAGTATACGCATTTATATACCAAGAGTTAGATACCTGCAAAAGTGCTGCTTTTTAAAAACTCTTAATAAAAGTGTGTAGCTTGTTCCAAGTATCACATTCGGCTGAGAGCCAACTGTAGTAACTTACCGATATAGGTGAGGCTTTTATTACGAGAATCCTAATGCAGAACAGAATAGGCAATATCTTAGTCATTTTTGAACTGCTTCATACTCAGTTTTATATACTTCAGATGTGCATATTTCATACATACGTAAGCAGAGGTATATTAAATTGTAGACTTAAGAAGGTAGGTGTAGAATTTTTGGTTGGCTCAACATTCACAATAAAATAATTTATACATAGTCTCAAGCTAAAACGGCTCAAACGGGAAAGCTGTGACATATTACACCTATATTTCATCAGCTATGGTTTTAGGTGCCAGGTAATGGAGAGCGAGCATATTGCTACACCCTGACACTTTATTACGGCATTACCGAAGCATCTATTACTATTACCACAGCACTGGGTTAATCATCGTAGGGCTTAGCTCATTGAGCAGGACAAGAATAATGGTATACATAAATAACGTATAAGTATCTAGGTACTTTTCGTTCGCTCGCGAGCTGTGGCAGTTGACTCTGGCACTGCAGTACTGCGAGTTGCACTGCTACGTGACTTAATATCACTTGTTTACGTTGCTGTAGTTAAAGCTAGTAATTTTTTTTTGCTATTGCTGTCTACCGGGCTCATTTCTAACTCTGTGCAGCTAAAAAATTTTCTTAACAAAATAAACAGTAATACTTTGATCGATTCAGAAATTTAAACACAGGACCGAACTTGCAGACGCTCGCAAACTTATACCAAGAGACTTTCGAGGCAGTCTGTATTAAAACATAGTATTGTCTTCTGTTTACGCGAATGTTATTCATTGAAATTAAACTACTATATACGGATTTTATCGCGTTATTTATTTTACACTTAATAAAGTGTAAAATAAAAAACGCGATAAAATTTTGAAACTGTCACACTACTACTAGATACTATTAAACTTTACAAATTTTTAAGCTAATTAATTTATTAAAACTATAAAAACTATTTATATTTAAGTTTACACTTTCCCCGACGTTTCGGTTGCTTTTCAGCAGCCATGGTCTCCCCGTGACCCGTAATAAAGTGTAAAATAAATAACGCGATGAGATCCGTATATAGTAGTTTAATTTCATTAAGTACATAGTTCAAAAATACTTAATTTTTTACTTATAGTGCGATACGTGCTTATCCTTTAAAAAAGTTAGTTACTTATTCTGTGGTATAAGTTAAGTAAGATTTCAAATTACTCTTTTCTTCTCGTGATCATTGAACTTTTTCTGTTCAAAGTTCGTCCTTTAACAACAGTTGAACGTAAACGTATAAGTTCGCGTTCCCCGTCCTTTTAATTAGTTAAGTCAGTGAGAATGTACTAATGAGTTCGTTGGAACGTAGTTGGTACACGTTTATCATGCACCGCAGTGGCCAGCAAAATTTTAAGAATGTAGCACTTAAACGAAGTGTACTTAGTATTGTAAGCTGTGGCCGTTTTAATGTAAGATTTTGTTAAAAAGCATGTTAGATAATATGAGAGACTAATACTAATATTATAAATGCGAATATGACTTTGTTTGTCGTTTCACGCCTTAACTACGCAGCGAATCAACGTGAAATTTCGCATACACGTTGTCAGGGGTACAGAAAAGGACATAGTACCATAGGTTTCATGCAGAAAAGAGAACATTTACTATTCTAAGCTAACCTACATTTACGCGAGCAAAGCCGCTGGCAAAATCTAGTTTAGGATAAAGCAATAAGCTACATTCTGTACATTTAATTAAATAGATACTGATAATAATTGGAATATTATGGTTTAAATTTTCATGTACACAGATTCTATATAAATTGATTGAGCTATAAATCTGTAAAAAGAGCCCAAGTTAATTGTAAAATCTGTTTAAATCCTTAGATAAAACTAACTATTTAAAAAGACTTAAAATATATTACGAAGTAAATGCGTTAAATATTAAAACTGATGTTATTCATAGTGACCTCCAGACGTAGCTAAAGAGACAATGTTTTAAAATAGTAATTAGGTACAGAAAAGGGTAATCTTATAGGGTATGTAAGGTGTAGATATCATAAAACTGACATGATCATGTTGACGGAGTCAGACAGTTAGTTAATGGTTAAACTTTTATAGACTCATGCTTGTATATTTGTAGGTAGAGATTACACCCACATTTTGCTAGGTATGTTATAACTTATAAGTCACAAATAATAAGCAGAAGACTATTACTATCAGGTACATTTTTCAAACGTCGAGATGCTACTGAGAGTAATAATAAGTTTCTAAAGAAGTGAGAAACGGCTATGAATTGCCGTAAATCTTAGAGTTCGACAAAATGGTATCACGTGGCTTTGAGGTCAGAGGTCAAAGGTCATAAATCGTTCGGTACCGATTTGAACACCACCGTATTTTTCTGCTCCGTAAAATATCTTCAAAATAATAGTTTAAATCAATGTGTCAGTGTTTATTTTATCATACTCAGTTAGTGTTAAGACCCGAGAACATAGTGTAATAACCATATTCCATATATTTGACCGAATCACGGAAATATAAACAAAAACTTTTTCAAAATTTTAATTATCATCGTTGAACCCTGACCTACGACAACCCGCACACCGCTCGCTGCTCGTGCGTCTCCCCGCCGCAGCACCGCAGCACCTCCGCCGTCGCCCGCCGCGCACCGACCCGTCGCTGCCACCAACGTTCGGCCCTGCTCGGGAATTGTCGGCTCTACTCGCGCCTTGGCTACGTCGAGCGGTATCAACGTTACCAACAAACTGCCTACGCTGCGCTGTTTCAAACTACAACATGCCTACAAACTGCAAAGCTTGCGGTAAGACCATTCAGAATAAATATTCCATGAATTGTTCTAAATGCAACGGGTCATATGACCTGGATTGTATAAACATTACCGCTGAATGTTGGAAAAAATTCAATACAGATTTTAAAAATTCTTGGGTCTGCCCAAAATGCGTATGTTCTCAGCCAAAAAGAGGAAACATAAAAACACCAGCTCGCAATCCTGTATTGAACGAGGACATGTCATGTGAGAATATAAACTTAGTAAGGGGCTCTAGAGGTTTATCCTCAACTACTACTGAGATTACGATTGCTGACCTGGTTCATGAAATTCGCGAATTAAGGCAGGAGTTCAAGGAGCTAAAGCAAAGTAATGAGGATTTTAATTCTTTAAGGCAAGATGTTCAGGATTTAAAGAGTGAATTTCCAAAGCTAACGCCGTCCTTATCACAGCACTTATCAGAACTCAATAAATTACTGGAAGACAAAGACCGTGAAATTAAATCCCTAAAGTTATCTATATCCCAGTTACATACGACCTTAAATAATTTGGAGAATAATACGCTCAGAAATGATCTTGAAATATGCGGTATCCCTGAGACTAAAAACGAAAGTCTGACACACATTCTGTTAACATTGTCACAAAAACTGAACGTGAAAATAGAAGAGACTGATATCGTTGACATATACAGGGCAGGTCCCAAACAAAACCTTTAAGAGAGTCTTACCAAACACCGACCTATCAAAGCTAAACTTACCCGAAGAGCGAAGCGTGATGACCTGCTGCATGCTGCAAAATCCAGAAAAAATCTTACATCTGAAGATATAGTGAACGGTAATATATGTAAAGTTTATCTTACATAATATATTCGTAAGAACGAAAACAGTCAAAATGCTAGGTATCCGGCCATACGTATACAAAGCCGCGAAGATTTGGACGTGCATACAGGATCCAATATTGAAGAATCGGCAAAAAAATAAAAACATTAATACCTCGTACGTACTTCAGTTGGTTTTATGCCTAAACTGTGACACTGTTCTTGTAATTTTTACTTTATATATAAATTGCACTAAACATGTCAATGTTCTTACAATAATTTCTATACATATAAATGACGCTCAACACTATACATCTGTTATATTATATTTATCTATAAAAAATATTAGCCTATGTACATACATATATGTCGTATTTAATTGTATTCTTCTGTACTATTTACATTATTTACACGGTAGGCCTTTACAATTTTAGAATCATCCACAAATATGTTAAACAGAAACCTTTTATAAACCTATTCATACATACTGATAACATACTCATATACGTAATAATAAACACTAAATTATGTTGTAAACTACAAATGAACATAGGCGAATATTTGCAAATATTGTTCTCATGGCGACAGTTTTTAACTTATAATATGCAGCATACCAGATGGCAGTTATCTTTACTAATTCGCAAGTCTATACAACCGTATTTTCATATAAACCATGTTTGATAAAAATATTTTAGAACAAATAGATCAATTAAGTATCAACTGCCACACGGTACAAACGCCTGAACAATTAGACACGGCAATTACAACATTACACGACTTCAAACTATTGTCACTTAATATACGTAGTATAAATAAAAACTTCAATCATTTTATTATAACTTTAGAAAGATTTAAAATTGTTTTTGATGTAATCATCTTGACAGAGTGCTGGTTGGATGATTGTATTTTAGTGCCACAATTAACTTCATATACCTCGTACTATACTAGAAAAAATATAAATCAAAATAGTGGAGTAGTGGTGTACATTAGAGAATCCCTCAATGTTTCTGTGTGTGAACCTGACATTGAAGATGCGAACTGTTTGCAATTAGAATTACCTAACAAAATCATAGTTCTTGGTATTTACCGGCCACCCTCATTCAGTAACCTCAATAATTTCTTGATTTCACTTGAACGGACACTGGCTAAACATACGAGCAAAACTAACACTTTGATTCTCGCGGGCGATTTAAACATTAATCTGCTCTCCACAGCAAGTGCTCAAGATTTGGAGTATGCATGCTTAATGGCTGAACTTGGACTTTTCCCCGCGATTACCAAACCAACAAGAGGTGAAGCTTGCCTTGACCACATTTTCCTGAATAATGTTAATAATAGTGTAGGTGTTGTATGTTCTTCTGATATAACAGATCACGATCTGGTTGCCCTTGGAATGGTAGCTACTCGATCTAAAAAGCAACAGTTACCTAGAACGACAACAAAACGAGACATGGAGGCCATTAGAAAAGAGCTCTTAACTATGAACTGGACAGATTTACTTGACATTGGCGATATAAACAAATCGGCTTACAATTATAGTAATCACCTCACCGCGGTTATCAACAAACAAACGAAAGAAGTTCGCGTAAGTCACACAAAATTCAACATCAAACCGTGGATTACTCCTGGACTTATCCGTTGCATGCAGCACCGAGATCGGCTTCACAACAAATCACGACAAATGCCAAACGATGACATCCTCCGTACAATATACACCCGTTACAGAAACTTTTGCAACGCACTACTTCGTAGGCTAAAAATAGAATATGAAAATCGAGAATTGTCAATTAGCTCCAAGAATCCAAAAAAGCTGTGGAGCACCATTAAAAACGTGTGCCACTTATCTATAAATAAAAAAGAGGCTAAGGAGTTACTTTCACTACCTGGCAGTTCTGATTCAAAGCATTCACTAGACATGTGCAACGCATATTTCTCAACAGTCGGCGAAAAACTAGCAAATGATACCCTACGAAATCTAAAATCAACCCAAGAAACACTAGCAGCCAATGTCATAAATAAAAATATCCTGAACTCGTTCTTTCTGCAACCAACTGATACAAGTGAGGTTGAGTCACTGATACTGTCCTTATCAAATGATAAAGCACCGGGTATTGACGGCCTCACCAATGCGCTCTTGAAAGAAATAAGACAATCAATTATACCACCTTTTTTTTTTTTTTTTTTTTTTTTACCCAGGAAAATCCTTTATGGATACCCCCTCCCCCGGGGGGGAAGGGTGGTTATGTGAGACTCTCCGCCCCTGAAGGGGGTCGGTATACTCACTAAAAACCTGGGGTGAGCAGTCCCTCCGCCGACGGAGTGGGGCGGGATGGGGTCGCGTTAGCAATCACCATCCCGCCCCGGCGGTTGGCCCGGCTGTTGGTGACCGGGCCTCAGCACCTGTGGAGGGACAGCCTTGCTCACCAAGGCCATCCCCCAGACGTGTGGGGTCGTGCAAGCCGGTAGAGAGTCCCCCGACTCTGTACCAGTGACCCCACTATACAGGAGCGAGAAGGCGGGCAAATCGCCTCCTTCTCGCTCCCGTCCGTCTGCGCCGGAGAGGGTCAGCGAGGAGGTTGTTCTCCCTGACCCTCTCCGCGGTCTCCTTCTGCGTCATGACAGCTTCGCAGAAGGAGACCATTGCCTGCCACGACCTCTCGCCGCCGAGCATGGCGTTGATCACGCTCGGCAGGGAGAGATCTCCGCCTATTATGGCCGAAAGCGTGTGCCGCTGCGGCCCCCACGCGGCACACGCCTCCAGCGTGTGGAGCGCTGTGTCTTCCAGCGCCCCACACTCGTGGCAGGCCGGGGTCGCCTCCCGTCTCGCGATCTGGTGCAAATACTTTCCGAAGCATCCGTGCCCGGAAAGCACCTGCACCAGTCGGAAGGTCAGCGACCCGAATCGCCGCCCTATCCACCCCCGGAGGACCGGGCGAATGGCCTCCACCGTCCACTGGCCCGGGGTCGGTGGAGCCAGGTCCTCCGTCCACCGCCTCAATAGAGCGGCCCGCGCCTGTCGCCGCATGTGTGCGACCTCCTCCCACCCCGGGGGCCCCCCGCGGGACCTCCTCGCCGCCACGAAGTGGTAAACTTCGGCGAGGATCTCCGCTTGTAGCTCCCAGGGGGGGTCACTGGCCAGCACGCACGCCGCCGTCCAGGACACCGTCCGGTAACCGCGTATGGCCCTTGTCGCGACGACCCGCTGCGGACGTCGCAGCAGGGTCTTATTGTCGCGACTAAGGGCGTCCGCCCAGACCGGTGCCCCGTAAAGGGCCATACTCCGGATCACTCCGGAGTACAGTCGGCGACAAGTGGCGCTCGGGCCACCCACGTTGGGCAGCAGCCTCCCCAGGGCGGCCGCCGCTCCCAGGACCTTTGGGGCCAGCTGGGTGAAGTGTGCCCCAAAAGTCCACCTCCCGTCCAGGATGAGACCCAAGTACCTCATTTGGGTCCCAACCCGGACCAGGACCCCGTCCAGTGCCACTCGCGTACCTATCAATTATACCACCTTTTTTTTTTTTTTTTTTTTTTTTTTTGACCCAGGAAAATCCTTTATGGATACCCCCTCCCCCGGGGGGGGAAGGGTGGTTATGTGAGACTCTCCGCCCCTGAAGGGGGTCGGTATACTCACTAAAAACCTGGGGTGAGCAGTCCCTCCGCCGACGGAGTGGGGCGGGATGGGGTCGCGTTAGCAATCACCATCCCGCCCCGGCGGTTGGCCCGGCTGTTGGTGACCGGGCCTCAGCACCTGTGGAGGGACAGCCTTGCTCACCAAGGCCATCCCCCAGACGTGTGGGGTCGTGCAAGCCGGTAGAGAGTCCCCCGACTCTGTACCAGTGACCCCACTATACAGGAGCGAGAAGGCGGGCAAATCGCCTCCTTCTCGCTCCCGTCCGTCTGCGCCGGAGAGGGTCAGCGAGGAGGTATCAATTATACCACCTATAACAGCCCTCTTTAACCTCAGTCTACAGTCTGGGGTCTTCCCCGAAGTCTGGAAAATTGCAAGTATTGTTCCTATACACAAGGATGGACCTAGGGATTGCCCTGGAAATTATCGTCCCATTTCTCTGTTGACAACATTGTCCAAAATTTTGGAGAAGATTGTTAACAAAAGACTTATTAATTATTTAGAATCTAACAACCTCTTATCAACCCGGCAATTCGGTTTTAGAAGAAGTAGGTCAACAGAAGACGCTGTGTCATTGTTAACTTCATTTGTGTCGAGCCAATTAGACCAGAAAAGACTATGTTTAGGCGTCTTCTTGGACCTAGCAAGAGCCTTTGACACGGTGTCAATTCCAATATTATTGCGGAAGCTAGATAAGCACTATGGAATAAGAGGGGTTGCCTTGGATTGGTTTGAAAGTTATCTGTCACAAAGAAAACAGTGTGTAAAAATTGGGCAATATACAAGTGGTCAACAAGCTATCGGTTTCGGTGTTCCGCAGGGCAGCATTCTTGGGCCAACTTTATTTATTATGTACCTAAATGACATACACGACGTGATTGATGCCGAAGTGATGTGTTATGCGGACAACACTGTCATTTTATATGAAGCGCCAACCTGGTCTGAGGCCTTCTCCAAGGCTGAAACAGGGTTGAAAAACGTGTCCATGTGGCTACAACAAAATCTGTTAAGTCTAAATGCCAAAAAGACAAATTACATGTGTTTTCACAAAACCTCCACATCGGCTCCGATTGATACACTCGGCATTAGACTTCATGAGCCTTTATGTAATGACCACTTACATTGTTGCTGTGTGGAACTAATAAAATCCGAAACGTGTAAGTACCTTGGAGTGATCCTCGACCATAACTTAAATTTCAAATCACACATAAACTCCCTATCAAACCGCGTGCGTAAAACAGCTAACATCATGAAATTACTCCGCTCCTCTGCTTCTTTAGAAACTTTAAAATCGGTTTACTTCGCATTAACGCAATCTCTAATTACATACTGTATAGGAAGCTGGGGAAGTGCAGCCAAGAGTGCCATGCTGCAAGTGGAAAGAGCTCAAAGATCCGTGTTAAAAACAATGTATAAAAGACCTTTCAGATATCCTACACATAAATTATATTTGGAAAGTGTGGTTCTGAATGTACGTAAATTGTTTATCTTAATAACAGCACTTAAAACCCATCGCAGAGTCATTACATCCGAAGAATATCCAAGCCTTCTTGAACGACGTGTTTATAGACTGCCAGCCTTTACAATAAACACAAGTTTTGCCCGACGCTTCAGCCCGTATATAGACCACTACATCTACAATAAGATAGCCAATGCATGTGGCATAAAAGAGTGTTCAGTGAAAGAAGCTAAGCATAAAATCTCAAAATGGTTACATTCCCTTACATGTGACGACACAGAAAACCTTTTAGTGCACGTAGCATGAAGTAAACTCAAGCCTACCCTGATCGCTTGTATATAATATAATAATTATGTATAATATGTATATATAAGATTATTCATAATAATATATATATTTATAATATTCATATAATTTATAATACATTTATTCACTCACACCATCACACATATGATTTAGCTAAATTGTTAAATTTTACTTTTGTTTATTCATTTCCAATGTCATAGTGTCAATTAACTATTATGTTTTTTTTTTAAATTTAATTTATGTAGTCTTATAACAAAATCAAATTCGGCCGAAAAATGTAGTAACCTGTAATATTGTGAAATACATCAGGCACCCACAGGACAGGCTTGCCTAGTGTGGGGCCACTGAAAAAGTGTAAACTTCGAAGCTACTTTGTCAATAAATTGATTTTGATTTTGATTTTTGATAGTCATTTCGGGGGTATATCGACTATGCTGAGTCGAATGGCGTTGACCGCAAGTCTCTAGCTCTTACGGTGCTTGAGTTGAAAGATGTATAACAGACAGATGGACGGACGGACGGATGGACAAAGCTGTTGTATAACTTTCAAACTCTAATAAAAATCTCAAAGAAATTGAGAAATATGTAGGTGGCAAAGGTAGTCAAGTTTGTTCAATAGCTAGGGCAATACTAAAAGCTAGACTATTTTAAAAAGTGTGGTGTAGTTCGCACAGGGCCCACAATTAATTGATTTTCTAAGCTGACAACCTCCTAAATGATTTACAGACGATCGTGTTTTCAAAAAAATTATAGTGACACGCCTTGGACCTGCAAGGAGGCCACTAATTGAAGTCTCACTGCCCACTGTATGTCCAAGATTTCTTGACCTTCAGCATTGTCTTTTCTCACTATTTGGGATCGTCAGTTTAGCTGCTTGATCCTAATACGGGGTGAGCCAGTTACGATGTACTGGCCAGATTTCCAGACTCCAAGTTCCAAGAAACATAGCTAACAAAAAGCCCAATAAAAATTTGCTAAGCCAAGTAAATTTAAACGGAATCTCACTAACGCCCGAAAGCTTATGTTCAAAGTTGTACTAAAAAGGCTTCTGTAGATTTTAAAGAATGATTCTCTACAATGTGCCTATTTTCAAAGTAAATACCTGAATAAAACATTTCGTACTGTGTGTTGAAATATCGATGAATACAAGCAACCGATATTTCTTCTGTTACCGACTCTAAAGCGAAACTTCAGAAGGCGGCACCTGACACATACACAGTGTAAAATTGAAACTGCATCGAACGAATCGCTCTCACAAAGAAACTGAATATAATATATTGAAAACTTGAAAGAATAATAATATGAAGGCATACAACGATACATTGTCGAGCTGGGAATGTCTCTAACTTACATCGACGGAGTATTCCATTTTAGATTTGTTATGCTGAAAATTGTTTTCTTCTATTAGAATTATCTACGGATATATTTACTTAGCTTAAGCGTTATGAACAATCTTATATTGTGCTTTTTGTATTATGCCATTGCCATACAACTATTTCGCCTATCTGATGATAAGCAGTTATCGCAGTCTACAGTCATTTGTAGCAAAGCGCTAAGGTAGTAAGATTACGTATTAATTAATATGTTTTTTTTTCTGTACATATATGTACTCTTCTAACACTGAGAAGAGGCCTGTGCCCAGCAGTGGGACAGTTTAATACAGGGCTGATATTATTATATGTTTCTCTTTCACTGGTATTTCCCTAATACGTTAGGAAAATACCCGGCCCTTTGGGAGGCTTACATGGGGACATGGGTCTAACATGCAGAGGCCCATCGAGAGTTTTAGTTTAAAGTAAGGTGGAACACTTACCGAGACACTAGCCGCGGAAGGTGTAGGAGACTATTGCTACATATGGAATCTAATTATTCTGGTCTATGGGAGGGTGTTTAATGGTTTGGTAAAATGCAAACTATAGTTATTAAACGGCGTCTGCCTAATATACTGTCTCAGTACAAAGTCGGAATGGCAGACGGTGACTCGCCAACTCACTAGATGGGCCCCCTGAATATTCGCCATAGGCATACAGGCCTTAAAAGCAACAGGGAGCAACACCGATGTGAACGGCTAGGGGTGTCGAGAGGTGCCGTGTCGGTTTCACCAGCACGGGTCTTGTGAAAACGGAGACTCCGAGCGGGTTTCCCCGTAGTTATGTTATGCCCTTGAAAATGACACTTCCACCCCCTAAGCATATAGCTCTAGCGGCCTCCCTCTGTCAGGCCGACCAAGGCAAGCCAGAATTGAGAGTCCTACGAGCGCTCTCGAAGTTCCACCCCAGCCAAGCAGTGAAGGCAAGCCGGGGACGAGGCTCTAACCGACTCTCTGAGGCATTCAGGACCGCAGTGTCGCCACTCACATTCAGCTCACCATAAGCTGCCCTGCGGTTCTATTATTATTATATATGTAAATACATTCGTTATACAAGTTAAATTCAACCTTTGAAAGCGCTGGAGTCTGTACTTGGTCCAAGACCAGTATAACAAACTTCCAGGCCCTGTCCCTCTTATATAGACATTGCTAACAAAATGTAATCTAGCTATCGTTGTATAAACAAACTACAGATAACAATTGTTAAGAAAAGCAAAAATTTAAGCACTAATATATAGAAACAAAAAGGGTAGCATGCAAATAGTGTATAAGTGTGCGTATGTATGTGTGTGTGTGTAATGTTTTCTGTGTGAAGGACAAATATAGTTATAATAAACTACATATATATATATATTTATTTTTAAATCATTTTATGTATGTTATTCAAATTGTCGTTGCTAATCGTAGATGGTAATATGGAACTGAATTTTCTTAAAATAGCTTTTAAATACATTTAGTATTGGATATTTTATTAAGAGCACTTTATAACGTATCAACGTTCATATTTATATTTTATGTAGGCGTATGTAAATGCAACACATATTTTAATTCTAGCTTTGTCCGTGACGTCATATGTATACATCATCTACGTGTTCTATCATAGTTGACTGGAATATTAATCTATCTTTTGACAAACTTTATTTTTACCTACTTTCTTCTAACTTTATTTCTACGTAATATAATGTTTTTCTTAAATTATTGTAGCATACATTTGAAGCATAAGAGCAGCTATAGTTTAGTGGAAGACCGCTAGACTACAACGCAGATGTTTCGAGTTCGATACAAAGGCACCTCTGACTCTTTCTAGTTATGTGCATATTAAATAGTCAATCATTGCTCAACTTAAGAATAAAGAAAAGCATGGTGACACAACCTGCATTTCTAGAGCTTTTCATAATGTTCAGCTTGGCTATGCATACTGCCAAATCATGTAATAATTATAACCTAAACATTGTTAATGTCATATTTATTACAGCTTTAGCCTGTAGTTTTACTTGCGTTAAAGTAGTTTAGGTTAGGTTATGTTAGTAACTGGGCACGCCACAATCGTGGCGGTAAGTCCCGTTTTTGAGGAGTGGCTGGAGAGGCAGCATGGCGCCCTCACCTTCCGGCTGACACAGGTAATGACTGGTCATGGTTGTTTTGGCCAGTTCCTGTGTCGCATAGGTCGGCAAGAGACGCCCGGTTATCACCACTGTGGCGACTGCCGCGACGTTGTTGAGGACACGGCGCTGCACACATTGACGGATTGCCCCGCCTGGGCATCGCAGCGCCGTGAGTTGATCGCGGCAGTCGGTTTGGTTGCCCTCTCGCTCCCGGCCGTGGTTCAATCTATGGTCCGGAGCGAGACGTCGTGGAACGCTGTCGCCTCCTTCTGTGAGGAAGTCATGTCCATCAAGGAGGCGGCGGAGCGGGAGAGGGAGCGCTTAAACCCTCTCCCCAACCGCAGAACCGGGCGCCGGAGGGCGCGAGATGACCTCCAGCCACCCTGAGGTTTGACCTGGGGGTGGTGGGCTTCGTGGGCCTGCCCGCCACCCGATCAGCACCAGGTCCAAGAGGCGGCGTGCGTGTTCCCACGCGCGCCTCTGAGCCGTGTTTTTGTCTTCCTACAAGGGGACAGTAGAGGGTCTATTATGCAGTGGCCTGCCGTTTCACACGGCGGGCCGAAACCTCGGCGGGGTCGCGATTGCATGTGAAAGCGATTCGCGCGGCCCCGCCGTCTATGGTTATGTCGAGGAACACCGTGGTAGGTTTAGTCGGTATTACCGGGGTATTACTCCCCCGGTGAGCCCGACATAACCTCTCCGTCGCCCCGCGGAGAGGTATGCGTCAAAGCATTCCCCCACGTAAAAAAAAAAAAAAAAAAAAAAGGTTATGTTAGTAACAGTATTTAAAAAAAATATATAGCCTATGTTACTTGGTGATAATACAGCTTTCTAAGAGTGAAATAACTTTTAAAATCGGTTGAGTAGTTTTTGAGTTAAATCCTCACAAACAAACAAATCTTTCCTCTTTATAATATTAGTTAGGATAAATATTATTAGCCGTATCTTGATGATTCAGTCATAAATGGACGATGTCGTGATGATGATGATAATGTGGAGTGTGATTAAATTTTGCTTATAGCCTATTTTATTAATATCATCGGTATCAATAATATCACCTGTAGAATATTGGTCCCTGTAATAGAATTAGTATATCAAAACCAAAATTAATTAATTAATTTAGGTCTTTGATTGCACGGATGGCGTAGTGGTTTAAATGGTCGCCTCGCTATTGCTAGGGCGCCAAGTGTCATCGGTTGGATTCCCAAACGGAACAAAGACTTGTGTTGTTGTTCCAGTGTTCTTTGTGTCCGTTGTTTGAATATTAGTAAAGATCCCCGCGACTCAGGATGAATACCTAAAGCGTGAGATTTTTAATACCTACTAAGGTTTTAAAGAACCTAACACAAAGAATGTAAAATAACTAACCTATCCTGTTAATTTAAGTATATAAACGCCCCATTGACAATGGCTTAAGCAATGTTACAGAAAAGTAGGTGTCTCTAATACCTCACAATGACTTTGTTTAGACAGATACTAGAAGGCAGGGCGACTATCTAAAATTTGCAATCACATTAGACTAGGCATAGATATTGTATATAGGACATTGAATGTGCTCTGTGTCGAGCGCAAACAGTCAGTTGCATGCGGCGATATCCGCATCTATTGATTTGACATTTATCTCAAACACACTCTGCAGATATGTAGCATGTACACGCATTCATACGTATTTGGGGTATATATGTTTCTAAAGGGAGAGTCGAATAACTGTTTCTAGGCTTAAAATATTTACAGTGAGCGGTATAAGCAGCTTACCATAAAACAAATTCGTTACAGTATTTTGGAAATGAAAATTTACTTATTATTGTTTTATAGTCATGGTTAAAATAACTATCCTTCAACTGTTACTGCAGTAAACGATGAGGAATGACGAGTGTATGATAAAACAATTGAAAATCTTACTAATGTTTATCGAGTTTTAACGCTGATTGTACCACGTATCATAAAAAAACAGAGAGTAAATTTTTGAACGATTTTAAAATTCAAAGGCTACCTCGAAACAAATGAATATTTAAAAGTATACGAAATATAGTATAAATTTATATGAGATGCGTGCCGACAAGCGTTTGACGCTTACTATAGATATTTTACAACTTTTCAAAATGATAGAAGTGTATATACATTGAACGACAGAAAAAATATTTTGAGATTTACCAAATATTTTAAAAGATATATAAACGATGAACGGTTTCGAGCAAATTGGTAATTAAGCTAAATGCATTTGTTTTGGTATTCGACGTATTTAAACAATAAATCAATTAAAATCACTGTAATGTGCCTCACAAGATATTAAAATGATATCATTGCCCAAGTAAAGTTCTAGACTTCCTGCTGCTTCTGAGCATTTATGCCAGAAAAACCAAATATCCATACATAATATTCCGCGACCCATTTTCAAATCCAAGACCATAGAGAGTACTAAGTGAGACGTAGCAGACACATTCACTACCCCTGCGTAATCCAGTCAGATGTTAAGTATATTCGTTTGTAAGCAATATCCTACATAAGATACCACAATAAAAAAAAAAAACTACATTAAAAACAGTTTAGTACTTCACAGACAAATAAATCCGCCGAGTTAAAATAGTTTTACATTCAGTTTTTGCGACGCTATAAAAAGAAATTAAATGCTATTTGTTCAAACCTTTTTCTCTATAATAAACAGTGTTTGAGTTGAGCTTGTATATCGAATATAATGACTTGAAAACGTTTAAAATGTTTTAACTGCATCGAATAATGTCGGAAGGTAAAAATTTGATCGACTTACTGACGAGTGCTAATTGGCAATTAGGTCAAATGTTGAGCAGCGCCGGCACGAAGTGTTATCTAGGACCGTGTATTTTTGCATGGAAATGGTAAAATAAATGACGGAGGAAAATATATTTGAACTCGCGTGAAAAAGTGAGGATTACGTCAAGCATAAAGACTGAATAAAGTAACAAAGACTAGTTTAAATAGAAAAAGCTGCACCGCAGCCTTCGCAGATCCGAATCGCACGCTAATCGTTTATTTGTAAGGTCTGAAATTCATTGTTCTAAGTCTTCCTTAGAACAATGAATTGTAGGCCTTACAAATTTTACATGAGTTACTTATTTTGTATAAGCAGTTGTCATAAGCACCTATTGGGAGGGATGGCTGCTGAGATACAAATATTTTTTACTTAGTTTAGAAGTCAGCTGTCTGATTTGTTTTCAAGTAATTATTTGTACAATTTTTGTATTTGTATTTCTAATTATATTACGTGTGTTAAATGTACAAAAAAATAAGTTAAGTTCGAATGTACAGGTTTCTGATCACAAATATATTGCCTTAACTCTTTGGGCTGTCATCACTTTTATATAATTTATTCTGGCCACACTTCTCTCAAAATGTCTGCAATGCGGTTCATTAGATGACTGTGACTTAAACGCTTCAAAAAGAAGTGTAATTTTATGAAATTAATAATACGCCAACAGTTTACTTTGATTTAACTCGCGATAAATAATCTCTGCATATTTTTTAATACAATATCGAAAATGGTACAAATAGAGCCTTTTATTTTATATGTGTTAATTCTTAAAATCTTCGGCGCTTATCACTTAGACTTAACTCGAGATGTAGTTACAATAATTTACGTGTCGGCTTCGGCTAGACGTTGATCGATAGTGCACTAAATACAGAATATTACTATTTACTTGGTGAACTAACGTTCGTAGTAACTGATTTTACAGCGCTATAATTAAGGATTAATTGAGTATTAAAGAGCTACTGCGCTGTTTGCGGTTAAAGAAAGGTCACTGTTTAATTACGGCTCTTGTGATCTCCTCGGTGGCGGAGGGGTAGTGATTGTGATTGCCATGGGTTCAATGACACGATCTGGCAGAGTGTTATAGGAATTTATCAAAGGATTTTCATTAGCAACATGGAGTATGGTATTATGCCAAGTAGCCAGCATAATTACGGACTACCGAACACTGTTCCCGACTCCGATACGCGTAATAGAGGACGAGACTATCTTCGTGGGAGCTAAAGCTATAGCTGACGAAATGTGGGTGTAGAACACTTCTTTGCCTACCTCCTACGAAGATAAACTCGTAAAACTATGTACGTTTATTATTCTTTTACAAGTAAACTATTTTATATTATTATCGTGTGTATAATCGTAAAGTAGCATGTATGTTATGTTAATTTTCTTATGAATTTGTGAAACCGTAGGAAGGCTTGTTGGTATATTTAATATGAAATCTCGAGTTTAAACCCAAGACATGGAATAAAAACTTTTTGTAGCCATAAATAAATGAGTAAAAAACTTTTACCGGCGACTTTGCTTGTCGACTCTGTACAAACAAAGTAGCAATATATATAATAGCAGCGATAGCTCAGTGGGGAGACCAACAGACTGCAATGCAGAGGGTCTCGGGTTCGAACCCACGTCGCGCAACTCTGACTTTCGGAAGTTATATGACTTTTCGAAATTATGTGCGTATTGATTGACAATTATCGCCTGCTCCGTGCCTCGGAGAGCACGTTAAGCCGTCGGTCCCGGCTGCCATGAACATCTATGGCAGTCGTTATTGGGAAAGTCAGTACCCTCTAATATCCTGACGCTGGTCTAGCCTTAGGGTATCGTTAGCCTTCGGGTTGCGGAGGTCAGGTGGCAGCCGCTCCGTGTAAAAACTGATATCCAGTCAAATCCGGTTAGACCAGAAAATCCGACCCCAAGTGACTTGGGAATAATGAAGGCTAAGAAAGAAGACATGCTACTTTGTTATACGCGATTACAGTATAAAATAATATACTTGCAAACAAGAGCTCGATAACATTTGGCTGCTATTGCACAACAAAGCACGGAGTCTGAAACTCTGCTCAGAATATCAGTTCGACCGTTGCTCCATAAATACGTAAAAAATGGAAAATCAAACACAGTATTAGCAAGAACTAGTTTATCACTGTTACAGACAAGAAAATCTGAAGAAATATTTCCATCTAAGAATACCCCACATTTCCTAAACCGTGTCAAACTTGCTAACCTACATTAAGTTTATGCAAACTACGCCTTCTTATTCTTACAGACAACTTTTCAACGCTTGCGTGACAATGACAGCTTGGCAAAGATTAGCGTATGACCTCATTTTTAAAATACGAACATCATCTTTCTCCAAATAAATCATCGTACCCGGTAGCAAGTAAAGGAAGGCATTTTCGTGCAAAAACTTGAGAGGAACTATCTATTATATTCATATTATGTCATCACTATCGACTCTTGACATCTGTCACCCGAGCCGTCGTATTTGGAATATGCTTTGTTCATTCATAAGTTTCGCTCGAGGAATTGATTTGGCTTGCTCTAGTATATTTGATGTAACACTGAGAATGTTGTTCTGTACTTTATAAAATAAAGGTAGTTTACAGCCAGTCAGATGATACTGATACCATTCTGAACATAATTTAGGTGGTAATTATGGACCCTGATACCATTCTGCACATAATTAAATTGGTAATTATAGATATTGATATCATACCGCACATAATTAAATTTGTGATTATGGGCATTGATACCATTTTTTACATAATTAAATGTATTATTACGGATACTGATACCATTCTGCACATAATTAAGTTGTAAATGACAACTTAATTATGTGCAGAATGGTATCACTGATATCATTATATACTGATACCATTTTTTGCTTAATTAAATTGGTAATTATATATACTGATACTATTCTGCATAATATAATTAATTGTTTAAAGTTTTCTCTTTATGTGCCGTATCGCTAGGTGTTTGGGTTGACTTTCGGTGCCAGCAATGTTATTAGGATTTTATATATTCATTTAAAAATTGCAAATCAAGCTTACATTGCTTTTAAAGAGCCACTATGCTATCAGCAGGAAAGCAGCACTGGCAAAATATCAACTACCTTTTAAGAGTGGCAACACAAACTCTCCTAGTGTAACAGGCATTCATACGCCACGGCAAACATGTCGAACTATCAGATAATATAAATAAATTAATGTCCTAAATATATGTTCATTTGTACACCTGTAAATATAGCTTGCTTTTCATTTAGCTACAGTGGTCGAACCGATTTATTTACACACTAGCCACAAGAGACTATTTTAAATCCATTTGACCCAAGTTTTATTGGGTCGACGTGTAACTACACCGCAATAAAAGGTTTTTAAAATAACTTCTTGCTGGCTTTACTGAGTTAAATACATTTGGACTGGTTTTCCTTATTTTAAGTACTGACCATTTTAAATCGTCAAGCCGATCCCTAATAGAAGTATTACGGTAATCTTACTTTTCGGAAATATGAGTTCAAGGCCTTTTATGAAGAAGTACTATAATAATACTTTTCATTTACCTTAAGTATAAAAAATTCTTACCGATACGATTATGGTGAATTATTGAAATTAAAACTACTTTATACGGATTTTGTCGCGTTGATTATTTTAGAACACTTTTATAACATAATTTTGAACTATAACACTACTATTATTGAACTCTACTACAATTTAAGCTATTTAAATTAATTAAAACTATTTATATTTAAGTTTATACTTTTCCTCGACGTTTCGGTTGCTTTACAGCAGCTATGGTCACGGGGAGACTAAGATGGTAGTTGTCTCAATGTTCTGAAGTATAGTTATTTTAAAGTACCTGAACATAATTTAATCATTTGTGTTCCGTTTTACGTAGAATGAGCTTAACGTATCATGAAATCTAGCTGTGTTTTGTTTCTTCTTGGGTTTGACTATTTGTATTACTTGATTCCAAGCTGGTGGTACATTCCAACCATCTTCTCTATTGAAATTAGGATTTTTTTGATTTCAATAGCCTCCGCGAAGCATCCTTGGTAGGAATCGGTGTTCTTTAGTGAGTACCTGTGGTTTGTCAAATTGTAGGTAATGGTTGGTCCTCTGTTGCACGTAATCACACACAGCAGACTTCAACGAGCTGTATGTTCAGGTATATGTTCTTTTATACGGGTGCCTATGCTTCTCTTGGTTTGGCCAATCCATTATATTACTATGTCTACGCCATTGTTTGTGTGCTCTACTTTTAAAGGGTCTTGTCTTTAAAATAAAAATCAATAGGCGGCTGTTTTTTTTTAGAATACCTAGTTGTAAGTTTACTAGAGAGATATAGCGAGTACCTATATGAAAAATATGTTATTATAATGAATATCTAAAATATAAAAATATACGAGCAGCAATGTTATGACGTATCCGTACAATTATCCTATTTATTTTTGAGGTTTTGTTTGGTCTATCGTAAAACTGGTAAACGAATTCCTGGACGCGCAGTGTTATTTGGTTTTTCTGTTGCTACAGAAAAACCTATTGTAATCCGTAAATGTTGACGGCATTAGGTGCGCTTTCTATTACGTGGTACATAATTAGACTATTATTTATATAATTACTTAAAAATCAATCTTGGCGAAATGTGGTTGTAACACACTTATGCCTACGCCTTTGAGGGATATACATGAGAGACTATATATTATGTATATTTGTAAAGCCTACCACAAAAGAAAACTATAATATAATAATACAGTACTTCTTAAACACTTTGAAGACTGTAGTCACCATAAAATATTCCGCAGCTGTCATTTGTATCTAAAAACTCAAACGGAATTATTCACGTCAACGTATGATCATATTCAGAACTTTTTATCGAATTCTCATTTTTTGTTTAAAACAGGCGATGATCTCGTCTCATCAATCTATGTCACCTTCATATCTTTATGACAAACTTTGCGAGGTTTTATACCCGAGAGAGACTGAAAATGTCGAGGAATATGATATTCATTAATATTGCGTTCTTGTGTGTAAATGGGTTATGTTCTTAGAGTTTACGTTAATGTAGATCGTTCATATCAATTATAGACTGCACCAAGTAAGCATTTGCTACTTTTCTCGGCAATAAACATCTTGATAATTTTAACATGGTGAAAGACATACCAGGCAGAAATGGCAGGATTGTAATAAGTGGATATTCTTAGTCTTTGCCGTAACTAGAATGGGCCTACGTTTATGTATGGTATTATATTTTAATAAGCTTTGCAGGTGTCTTTTCATAGACACTTTGCCTGAATGAAGTAACTAACACAACTATAAATTCAGTAACTTTAGTAAATTCATAAACCGATAATCTTTTCCGCCTTCTTCTGTGTGTGATTCAGTGAGTCTATGTATGGATACTAAGTTCGCCGAAATCCTAACTAATATTATAAATGCGCATGTGAGTTTGTTTGTTTGTTACGCTTTCACGACTTATATTTTCGAGCGTACATCTTGATATTTCGCATATACGTTGTTACGAGTGTAGAAAAGAACATATTATGCTACCTTAAATTCAGAATAAACTGCTGTTACCGGGTATAGCTGTGCGGAAATGCTAGTGGAATCGTAAATTAACTGAATACCGAATTTTCGAACTATCAAAAGTTATCAAAAGATTCATCCAATGCATTGTTTGTACGTTTCCTTTTATTCCCTATCACTGAGTTTCAAGTTAAATCGTATGAGTGAACAACAAAAGTCCACATTTATATCAATTGTTGGCAAATTGTCAATCACATTTCCGATTCCCAGTGCGGTTTTGCATGAGAATTGAAACACCAAAACCAACAAACTCTGGGGCGATTACTTTTTTGAATGGAAAATGGTCGCAGGAATAATTTAAAGTTAATCAATTGTGGCTATGCAACGTGTGACGATTGAGGGCTTTGGTGAGTCTGGACGTGAATGATTTTGAAATGAAATCTGTATTCAAGTTTTTCATTTATCAGGATTTCACATGAATTAGAAATTCTATTCCAAATAAAGTTTTGTGTATTAAATAAGTGGTTGTGTTACCTTATGATCTATAGCCTAGCCTAATAATAGCATTATACGAAAATAAAAGTATACAAAGAAGCCGTGCCACGGAGGCAATCTCAAAGGATTTCAAACTCGACTTGGTACTAAACTATGATAAGGAAAGAGTTTTTAACAAAACTGGGCGGCCTCGATGGCGTAGTGGTTAGTGTAACCGACTGCCACGCCTGGTCGCGGTTCTATTCCCGCTCAAGTCAAACATTTGTGTGCATTGACATGGATGTTTGTTTTGTTCTGGGTGTTTCTATCAATAATATGAATGTTTTTACAAAAAAAAGTTTATATGTATGTTTATTCATTGTTTAGTAACCATAGTACAAGCTCTGCTTAGTTTAGGCTAGATGGTGTTGTGTGTATGTGATAGAATATTAGAATATTATATTTTAACAAAACTTAGATAAATTAAAAATGATTATGTAAGCAAAACACTAATAATGTACACTATGTATTAGTTATAGGGGACTTAATAAACATTCTAACAATGAACACAAAAAATACTCCGACCCAAGAAGTCTATTTATAAATGACACACTTTTTTTCATATATGGGAATTAAACTCACAACACTCAGCACTCCAGCACAGGCAAGGGGACCTCCTAAACCACTTTTCATTCCAAGATATGAATAATTGAACAATCTTCACTTACGAACCTCTTGTAAAACAATTGGCTTGTCGAACGATTGTAATAATACGGGTCGGCAATATCGGAATCCTCTTGGTGGTCTGAAGTGTCATATTGAATATGTTCGTTCGCTGCCAAGCCCTTCTGGCGAAGCCTTTGGCAGATGAGTTATAATATAGTATTTGTTCTAAGGAATATTACAAATCGGTTAAATCTCGGGAATTTAGTATACTTTTTTTAAGAATATGGATTCTGCTTTTTTATAGTTGGTGCTAAAAATTATGCAAGCCGAACATTAGGAAGTAGAATTGCTGCTGGTTTCTATAAAGAGGGGTTTATGTCATGTTCTTTATGTATTACTTGATTTATGAGTTATGATATAACTCCATACACCAAGAACAGAATATTATATAATATGGTCTTCTATTTACGCGAATATTATTCATTGAAATTAAACTACTATATCCGGATTTTATCGCGTTGTTTATTTGACACTTTATTACAAAATTTTGAAAACTGTTACACTATACTACTATTAAACTTTACTAACTTTTAAGCTAATTAAATTATTATTAAAACTAAAAACTATTTAGATTTAATTTATTTTTACACTTTCCCCGACGTTTCGGTTGCTTTTCAGCAGCCATGGTCACGGGGAGACTCTCCGACACAATATTATATTTATATTTTATCTGAATATAGTATATTCAGATAAAATTAGGTTATATACACACAGTAAGCATAAAGAGAAAATATAATTTGTGTTCAAAGAAAAATAGTTTAAAGGTTTCGAATGTATTCTTATTTTAAGTTGTAGTTGAAAAACAAGCATCACTTGAATACTAGTATAGCGTAAACTTAAATATAAATAGTTTTAATAGTTTTATTAATTTAATTAGCTTAAAATTAGTAAAGTTTAATAGTATCTAGTAGTAGTGTAATAGTTTCAAAATTTTGTAATAAAGTGTAAAATTAATAACGCGATAAAATCCGTATATAGTAGTTTAATTTCAATGAATAATATTCGCGTAAACAGAAGACAATACTAGTATAGCGAGCTAAAATATGATTTTTTAACAGATTCGATTCGAACTTTCAATCGAAACTTAATTGATGTGTTTGATTTTATTAATCGAATGTCACGCATAAATAGACGTTCAAATGCAAACTTGTTTAATTTTCGAATCATTTAGTTTATTTCAGTTTCAGTCGCGTATTGCCAGTATTAGGATCTACTAATTTAGAACCTACTAATACTAGAGTTCATTACTCCAAAGTCCAAGAATATACTCTCTATATCTATTTCGTCATCTTATACAACTATTTAAACCGACTCCATCGAAGCGATATAACAATCTTCAAAGGCAATTAAACTAAACCCGTCCAGTGCTAACAGTTCCTACTAATAGTCCACATTCATACGTTTCAAACGTTTTCACTCCTCGACCGCGGACGACTGATTCCAGCGAAATTTAACCCAAATTAATTCTAGCGGGATTAAGCTGAAACCAAAATTAACAGATCAATGTTCTTATTAATTAATATGGCGAATTATTGAACCGTTTGACATGTGATTGGCAACGATTATGGATACATGATGTGTGTGTGTAATTTAGCGTCAGCAGCACTTTGACGGCTTGGCTTGTGATCAAAGATCTGTCTAGCCGTTATTAATTTAAACGCAGCCTGGTCGATTAGATGTAAATTGAGGCACATCATGTGCCAATTGAAAGCTGTTATTTACATCAATGTGTATTATGTTATTGTGGTTATAGAAATGTATTAACGTCAATTTGCTTTTATATTATTATATTGAATTACGCTGTATATATCCGAAGGGATAAACAGATATGTTTGAGACAATACGTTTTGTAAGCTATGTTTTATAGGACTTACATAATAATAATAATGTCCTCCAGACCGAATTTCGGCCACGGCGGCCAGTCTTAACAGAGACTGGCCATCTGCGCAGGTGATATTATAGTGCACAAGTGTGCGCGCAAACACAAGTGCACTCTCTGTTCCTTAACTCTCATGATCCGATGGGACGGCAATCCGACACGACCGGAGAGAGATCAGGCGCAGGACCAACGGCTTTACGTGCTTTCCGAGGCACGGGGGTGTTTGACACCGCTAACTTCCTAACCCCGGGCTGCTATTGAAATTTCTTTACAGAAAAACCCAATAACTTTTTGTTGGCCCGACCCGGGATTCGAACCCGAGACCTCACGCACAACAGTCGCATTCACTACCGCTGCGCCACATATCAGAGGCCAGTTTATTAACACGGAACAAATTTGTGTGTGTACTGTGCTATTGTAGTCTATCCAGACTTTGTTTTGCTACTGAGAATTTACGAATAGAAAAATTCTTTAACACTCCCAATCCGGAATGGAACCTGAACGATCGGACACCATCAGAAGAGCAAGCTTATACCATGAGAAAACATCTTTTAAATTTTTTAAAGAGTAGTTTGACGCACTACGTTTAATCTTGTGTCACGGGGATCTTTACGAACTTTCAAACAACGCACACAAAATACACCCACACTCGGAACAGTTATTTGTATATCATACAATTTTTTGCTCCCTCTAAGGATCGAACACACAAGACTCAGCGTAGTGGCAGTGGTGAGAAAACCACTTAAATCACATCATCTGTGCAGTTGAACTACTAGCAAGGCAGTTTTTCTTTACGGAGAAGAATAAATGTTCTCAACTCGCAACCCCAGCTAAAAATAGAAACCATACAGGGTTACCATTCCGTGGTCTATAAATATAAACGCCATGTTTATTATAAACGTCAGAAAGAAACTTACCACATTTAATATAAACTTTTTGTGGGCGCGATAGCCACGGGCTCTTAAAACCAAACTAATATAAATTATTATGAAACTTACCTTACTTGTACAGTGAGCGACAGAAGTACATATGTATATAAACATTTGTTAGATTTTGAACTGTTTTTTTTTTATACACAATAATACCTCATCTTTTACTACAGTAACAGTTAAATAATAGTTATTTTAATCACAGTTTTTTAATATAGACCAAAGAAAAATATCTATATAGCTCTCCTCGCCGATTTCGATGACGGCGATCTCAAAAGTCATGAATCTTTTCTTTCATTAGTCCTAATATGGCCTAACAGACCGAACTTAGTCTTAAATGTTCTACAACAAGTGTGGCAGTAGAGTTGGCCTACGTAGTAGTATGTGTGCGTCTAGGAAGGTTTAGGTTTTCTTTAAGTATTTGGCGTTCTACGCCAATCATTTAGAGACGGTTTTCTTTAAACGTTTTAATCTTATTGAAGATGGTAGATCGTCATATAGACCAATGGGTCTATCTAGCAAGCTTATTCCAAGGCAAAACGTCGATACTGCAAGCACGTTTAAACACATTCTTGTAGCGTGAAAGCTGACCGTCATGTTTCCTCTTACCACCTACAATCTCTGAGTAATTTGCTTTTGGCAAATCTAATTAACTCGTTTTAATCACTGTCACTCACACACATATTATAAAACAAAGTCCCCCGCGGCGTCTGTCTATCTATTCGCGATAAACTCAAAAACTACTAAACGAATTTTTATGTAGTTTTCACCAATAGACATAGTGGTTCATGGGGAAAGTTTAGGTGTATAATTTGTTATGGTTGTACTATCCGTGCGAAGCCGGGGCGGATCGCTAGTTGATATTATAAATATGAAACTGATTTTGTTGTGTCGTTACTCCTATATAATTATTATACTGCATATATGCATATGCCTGCCTTTGATAACAGTAGTGAATGCAACTCCTTTGTATGAGTATCTCGAGTATAATTTCTGTATCGGGCAATATTGTTAAGTATTTCTATAGAGTATCGAATTAGGCAATATGATCGTGCGGACATCAAACCCGCCACTTAAGTGAGTGTAACGAAGTGATTCTCGATTGTTTTTGTAAAGTGGTACACACTGCCACTTTACAAAAACAATATTTTGTATTTTATCAAACAACCAACAAAGTAATTTAACTTAGCATTAAATACATTCAACATTGTAGTTTATTAAAAGAAATTAATTAAAAACCACCGTCGGCCATTACAATAATCAAAGCGAATTCAAAACACCGGCTTTGTCAACAGGCTACGTAGCAATTTGTTGTTAATTACAACATGCCGAAACAGGCGACTAGAATAACTGAAGTATAAACTATCAAGCACTTTACTATTTACAATACGATTGTGACGTTTTGTTGACGGCGGACTTGGTACCGCCGTGCGGTAATTATCACGACAGCTGTGCATAAGGGATTAGGTATTGATTCACGGGTCTCGTTATGTTTTTTCTAAAAAGACAGCTTCTGCCCTAGGAATAATTTCTGTGTCGCGTGGAACTTTCACTTACAAACATTCATGCGTCGTACACCAAGAACATCCAGACTCCGTACAATCATTTAAAGATCACTCAAATTATCGTCCCGTGTGGGAGTCGAACCCACAACACTTGGTGCATCGGCAGTGGCGACACGACCACTAAAACCACTACGCCATCCATGCAGTCAAAGTGTTTTTAGGTTTCATCTGTCAAGAGATTACCAGTAGCAGCATGCTAGTACTGAGGATTTCTCTGAGACACTATGGAGTCTGGAACTACTCGATAGGTAGCAATAAGCTCGTCCTCTATTATGTGGGACTTTAACTATAGCTGGTGAAATGTGAGCCAAAACCACTTCCGTCTTCCCCTAAAGACGGAGTTGGTTTTGGCTCTATATGCGTAAAATTATGTATGTATATTTATTCGCGGGAAGCGGTTAGATGCGGGTGACCCAAGACCGGTCTGTGTGGAATACCTTGGGGGAGGCTTATGTCCAGCAGTGGACATCTTTCGGCTGAGATGATGATGATGGTGTATGTTTAAATTATAACTTAGAGTAAAATTAAACATAATTATACCAAGCTAAGATTTTTTTGGAAAGCAGGACTTTTCAGTCCATGCGAAAGATCTTTGAGCAGCATTGCGGTATATTAATAAGATATTTAAAAATAAGTTCTGCAGGAGGTATAAGGGTTAACAATCTACCGAAAGCCGATTCGTCCTTTACGGTGAAAATATATTACCCAAAACAATCAGCCACGACAACGTGTTATGAAAACGTGATTTGAATATACGTCCGTGTAATGTAAATTGTAATCAGTAACAATGCATACATTTATATTCGAAATTTTATTGTAAAATATCGAAATATTCAATTAAACGTTTTAGGCGCCAACTGCATATATGTATTTAAAATGATAATATTATCTGATGATCAGATTAGCCGTATTTTGTATCATCTTCACCAGTCTTTCGACTGCCGCTCAATGATTGCGTACTAAGAATATTGTGACGCGTACCGCGCGACCGCGACGGTTGCGCGTGAGTCGGAGTGGTGGCTGGCGCCCCCCTTCTCCCCCCTGCCCGGCGGCAGCGCCATATATAAGCTGATCGCGTCCTGGACGAGAGACCTTGCGGCTCGGCTCCACATCTCGAGTTAAGTGCTCCTGACTACAAGGACACGCAGCAAGCCTTCTAACGAACCACGCCCTGACTATAATTGTATACTAAATATATTAAAAGTGTATTTGTTATACCTTCTCTCATTGTACTTCCTAAATATATCTACATTTCACCTAAACTAAACCCTAAAGGTTACAATGGCGCCCGGCTATTAAGTTTAAAGGCTTGCTACGTGTTATTTTACTGTTGCTATATACTGTGTACTGTGCGTGTGTATTCTGCTCAAAGGGTATGTAAGTTTTTTCTTTCTTAAGTGCTTACCACGTGCGTAATCGCGTAGTGAAGTTGCTAACGGTTTCATTACCCACGTCGCGTTATTATTATATTCGAGATAATTCTATTGCACGTGCTATATTTATACGCTTATTAGCTATCGCGTTTTTTTCTCCTTGCACCCTTGGCCAGAATCATACGCTTATATTTCACTGTGTTCTATTAATAGTGTTTTTATTTCGCTGCTTGTCGTGTTATATTGCGTGATTAGTAAAATTTCTCGGCCGTTCGATACCTCGTGACCGTCGCGAACATTCTAAACAAGATGGCGTACGAGATTAAGTTTCCGTTACTGAATAAATCGGAATTTCTTTACGAGGTTACCTTGCGTGGTGGCGAAGCTAATACGGTCGATGATCTTCGAAAGTCAATCGCCAAGCTCGCACCAGGTTCTCCTTCTGAGAGCATTTTGGAGTCTCATTTGTCTCCGGAAGTCGATATCGCGGCTCTAAAGACCTCATTATTCAGAGCATCAAATAATGTCGGAGTATTGCGTAATAGATTAGACAGTAATTTATCAGCTAGAACTGAGTCACTATTACATCATATTTTTCATAGATTAAACCGCGTTTGTCTCGACGAACCGTCGATTCAAAATAATTTAAAACCTATTTGGGATGAGTTCCACGGCTTATATGCTTCATTTAGATCGTTAGTTTCTCAGCCGGAGGAATCAACTTCTCAAAATTATAGCACTAGAGCTTGCGAGCAGATCGAACCTGTAAATGTATTATTCTATGAGCGTAAACTTTTCTCAGAACTTTCTAAATTTAAATATAATGGCAAGTCTTGTGTGCGTGCTTTTATTCAGAGGGTTAATGAATTTATGTCAGCTAGGAATATACCTGAGGATAAGTTATTCTCTTTTGCATTTGAGATCTTTTCCGACGACGCGTTGACTTGGTTTCGTAGTATTCGGGATAGCGTTACTTCTTGGGGTCAATTATGTCAGTTGTTGAAAAGAGACTTTAGCCCTCATAATTTTGATTACAAACTGATGTCTGAAATAAGACAACGTTCTCAGGGCGAATCTGAGAACATAACCTTATATATAGCAAAAATGCAAGGTTTATTTTCTCGTCTCGATGTGCCAATTAGTGAATCTGATAAATTAGAAATTTTATTAAATAACATTAGGCCGTGCTACACTAATTGCCTTTTAACTACCAATGTAATAGATATTCCTTCTCTGATTAACGTGTGTAGAAACTTTGAAAGGTTTGATAGCCGTTCTAAGGACTTTAGGGAGCCACCTAAAGTGTCCCCTAGCACCCTGGCACCTGATCTTGCTTATAATTACCCTACTTCTAATTCTTCTAGTCCTTATAAGGGCAGTTTCAATAATATGAACTTTTATAATAAGTCTCCTAATTATAAAGGTAAATACTTTAATAATCAACCTAGTACATCGGCCGCTACCAAGTCTCACGTTGAAACAATCGGTGCAGCTGTAGTTAATCAATACCGGTTCTGTCCGCGTTGTAGAAACAATACACATTCATTAAATACTTGTCGTCAGCAGAGATATTTGATATGTTTTAAGTGCGGATTAAAGGGTTTTCGCGTCTCTGACTGTCCTAATTGTAAACCTAAACCCAGTAATACTACTCCAAAAAACTAATTAGCAAGGATTGGGGAGATAATAGTCACTCTAAATTCAATAAAAAAGAGTGGTCTAATTGGTTAACTTATATTTCTAAATTCTTTAGTTGTTACCACTTATCCTCAATCCGTGACTCTAATATTGAATTCACTCCTTATGTTTCTCTTAATGTAAATGGCAAAAGCGCCGTTGGTCTTTTGGACTCTGGTTCCGGTGTGACAATTCTTGGAAACAATTCTCATAAACATTTTTTAAGCAATAGCCATATTGTAGACAATTCTAAAAAAATTAAATTGATTACCGCGAGCGGAGAGGCATTATATACATTAGGTTCGGTTTCTGTACCAATAGAATTCCAAAATAATTTAGTAAACTTGGTGGTACATATTGTACCAGATATAAAAAATTCTTTAATACTTGGTATGGATTTTTGGAGAAGTTTTGGTCTGTTTCCCAATCATTTAGAATCGATTTTATTTCTTAATAAGTCTGATGCGCACGTCGCTGAACTACAGACAAATGTCGGTTCTCACCTCGTCTCTTATGGTCTTCTAACAGACAACCAGAGAGCTACCGCTGACAAAATTATATCAAAATTCACCGATATTTCTTATCAGTCGCGGGGTCTCGGTTGCACAAACATTATTACACATTCCATTGATACAGGCGATTGTTCTCCTATTCGGCAGAGGTTTTATCGTATGTCTCCTAATAAACAACGTATTTTAATTAATCATCTCGATGAAATGCTCGCGGAAGACGTGGTAGAACGTTCTGAAAGCCCTTGGTCGAATCCCGTTATTCTGATCCCTAAAAAGAATGGTGAATTACGTTTTTGTTTAGACAGCCGTAAGTTAAATTCTATTACTAAAAAAGATGCTTATAATTTACCCTATATTGCGGAAATTCTAGATAATTTAAGAGACGCTAAATACCTAACTAGTTTGGATTTATCTAAATCTTTTTGGCAGACCTTGATCAGAAAGGAAGATCGTTGTAAAACAGCTTTTTATATTCCTACACGAGGTACATATCAGTTTAAAAGAATGCCATTTGGTCTTACTAATGCACCTGCTACTCAACAGCGATTGGTAGATACTTTGTTTTCCGGTCCCGAGTTTGAAAACAAAGTATTTTGTTTTGTCGACGATATTATTTGTATATCGTCATCCTTTGAAAATCATATTTCTCTTCTTTTACGCATTCTCGAAAGATTAAAAAGTGCTAACTTAACTATTAATCTCGAAAAATGTAAATTCTTTAGAGATAAATTGAAATATCTGGGCTATGTTGTTGATTCTAAGGGGTTACATCCGGATCCTGATAAAGTAAACTCAATGAAAAATTACCCTACTCCTTCTAATAGGAAAGAAGTTCGTCGTTTCTTAGGCGCTGCTTCTTGGTACAGACGTTTTATTCCGAACTTTAGCTCAATCGCCGCACCCTTAAACAAATTAACTAGCCAAGGTAAAACTTCTCCTCCTTTTTTTTGGTCTCATGAGGCTGATTTGGCCTTTAGTAAGTTAAAAGATTGTCTGGTGTCTTCTTCTGTTCTTTCTTGCCCAGATTATACTGAGCCCTTTGAAATACATACTGATGCCAGTAACTTCGGTATCGGTGCTGTTCTTTGTCAAGTCCTGAACGGACAAGAGAGAGTTATAGCCTATTATAGTAAGTCGCTCACTAGCCAGGAAAAAAATTATAGTGCTACTGAGCGCGAAGCTTTAGCCGTGTTATCTGCTATAGAGCATTGGCGTTGTTATGTGGAGAACGGAAAAAAAATTACAGTTTATACCGACCATGCCGCTCTCAAGTGGTTTTTAAAGCTAAATAACCCTACAGGTCGTTTGGCGAGATGGAGTGTTCGCTTATCATGCTACAATTTCGAGGTCAAACATCGTCGGGGTTCTGAGAACGTTGTACCTGATTTACTTTCTCGTTCTATACCTATATCCTCCATAACTAATGTTACTAATGAACTTACTAATGGTTCTTTAGGATGTCCAGTTACTGATGACTCCTGGTATCTAAACATGTTTAATGGTTGTGTTGATTCACCGACATTATTTGTCGATTATCAAGTGATAAACAATAAATTATATCGCTTTAAAAAAACTCTTAATCCCCTTACTAGGGATTTCCAATGGAAAGAAGTTGTTCCGTCAGAACAGAGGTCTACCATTATATCTAATAATCATGCTTCACCCACAGCTGGTCATTTTGGCGTCTTTAAGACTTATAAGCGCGTAGCACTTAATTACTATTGGCCTGGCATGTATTCTGACGTGGTCAAGTTCGTGAATCGGTGCGATTCCTGTATCGCTCATAAACATCAAAATCATTCCACCTTGGGTCACATGGGCCAACCTAAGTCTTGTCAAAAACCTTTTCAGGTGATTAGTATTGACTTAATAGGTCCATTACCACCTAGTAGGAGTCAAAACTCTTTTATATTTGTGGTCAGTTGTTGTTTCTCTAAATATTGTTTGCTTTTTCCTATCAAGCGGGCTACCGCAGACATAATAACAAGAATACTTGAAGAAAAGGTGTTTCTAGTGCATGGTATTCCATCCACTATTATCTTAGACAACGGTAAACAATTCATTAGTGCAACTTTTAAAAATCTCTTAACTAAATACAAAATTCCAAATCTTCATTATACACCGTTATATTCTCCTCACGTGAACTCTGTTGAACGTTATAACAAAACTATTATGACAGCTATTTCTACCTTTATAACTTCCGATCATCGAATCTGGGACACTTTAACTACAAAAATTCAGTTTGCAATAAACTGCGCGGTTAACGAGACAACCGGTTTTACTCCTAATTTTCTTGTGTATGGTCGCGAGCTTGTCACTTGTGGTTCACTATTTGGGGTCAGTAACTCTGATCCCAATTTGGTTCATATTCCTCATGACAATTACGCTGAGAACCTTGGCTATTTAACTTCTATTTTCGAGAAGGTACAAGCAGCATTATTGGTCGCTCACCAACGCAATTATAAGTCTTACAATCTACGTCGTAAACCGGTCGAGTTTAATGTTGGTGATATTGTGTGGAGAAGAACGTTTTACCTTAGTGATAAAGATAAATACTTTAGTAAAAAGTTGGCACCTAAATTTATTAAATGTAAAATTGTTTCCAAGAAGTCTCCGTTAGTATATATATTGTCTGATATGTCTGGTAAACCTCTCGGTGAGTGGCACGTTAAAGACTTGAAACTAATTAACTATAAGGAATAGTTTGGTGATTCTAGCTAGTGGACTTTTGTTGTACCAAACCCAAGACTTCGTCGTAGGGCTAGCTAGATCACGACATTGTCTTGATTTTTTTTCTTTTGTGATTCGTTTATATTTAACCTAATTACTTAACTACAAAAGCAATACTTCCTAGCGTAACACTAGAAAATATATACTTCTAAACTGCGTACTTCAATGCGTGTATCTGTCTATAATTTTTTTTTATGTATTATAAAATTTTTTTTTAGACAATACTTTGTGTCTTAATTACGCATTCTATCTTCATATCAATTATTGCTTTCGAAAATACTAATCGAAATCTAAACATTTCATTTTTTTCACCCAGTGGTTCAGTAGTTAAATTGTCACTGTCAAGTCGGTCTACAGGTTCAGTCTTTTTGTTCCCGTCATATTTTTTTGCATTCATAGTGGTTCTTCTTATCTGTTTGCTAGCGTACTAATCGCTAAATTTTTGTATTGTTCAATTTCACCGTAGTTGTCGTTTATTGATCTTCATAACAAACTCATTAACTAATTACTTTGTTGACATTCTAAACGTGCTATTATCTAGCGGCCGGCTGTCGAGTCCGCATTCCTAATGAATGAATCACCTTGCCTTTAACGTGTTTTTTTATATATTGTTATCAGTTAATGATCTGTTCGCAACTAACAGTTAAAGTTCTCGTCTATTGAATAATATAGTTCTTTTAAAGGACTGACTCCTCTTATTCTACCTGTTTCAGGATGCCGATCGGAAGCTGCTGCCGGAGGAGAGGGGAGTCCTCGGGAGACCGAATTTCCCCGAGGAAAAATTCTCTCCTAACGAGGGGGGTGTGTGACGCGGACCGCGCGACCGCGACGGTTGCGCGTGAGTCGGAGTGGTGGCTGGCGCCCCCCTTCTCCCCCCTGCCCGGCGGCAGCGCCATATATAAGCCGATCGCGTCCTGGACGAGAGACCTTGCGGCTCGGCTCCACATCTCGAGTTAAGTGCTCCTGACTACAAGGACACGCAGCAAGCCTTCTAACGAACCACGCCCTGACTATAATTGTATACTAAATATATTAAAAGTGTATTTGTTATACCTTCTCTCATTGTACTTCCTAAATATATCTACATTTCACCTAAACTAAACCCTAAAGGTTACAATATGGTGGTTGCCCATTAAATTTTTTAAATTGTACTTTATTTAAAACAGAAGATCAACTAGCAATCATAAGAAATCTTTTTGTGCAAACTGTATCAAATTTAGTTGCAAAATAAGGAAGTGCTTTATATTTTAATTTTGGATTTAAATAAATATGGGGATATAGTGGGGCTATTTTGCTATCTCCCTGACACAGCTGCAATTATATAGCGGTTATGTCACAGCTTGCATCATTTTTCCGTCATTTTTATTTTTATTATAATTAATCCGAATACCAGATTTGAAACGCGTGTATCTTATTTATTTTAAAATAGATTTAAAAACAATATTTGTAAAAAATGTGACTGCTACCCTGATCTTGATGAATAAATAAGTATATACATATAAGATAAACGTCGATAGAAATATCGATTATATTTAAACAATTCGTAATGAACAAATTAATGAAAATTAATTTTGCTTACCCGGATCACTTCCGGGTAAACAAAATTAATTATCATTTGTTCGTTACGACTAGTTTAAATATTTCACCACCGGTATTAGTGTCGTGCCGTATCGATAGAATATCGTTAAATATTAAGGTACCCAACGTTGTTATCGGCACGATAATAATTAAAGGAATCAGTTCGCTTTTGGTTATACTAAACATTTCATCAGATTTACTGAATAGTTGGAGTCATATCAAAAATGTATCATCCTGTTTTATCGGGGTTGGACACAGCAGTGGTTTTAATTAAACGGGTCGTACTGGGTTGAGTTGCGGTAAATGTATGTGTAATAACTCTTATCTTTGCTTGTGACAAGCGTTGAATTTAAATTTCGCAGCTTTTCTCTATATCATGTATCTGCGATCACAAATTTCGTGCACGGTATACGAATATTTGCACCAAATATTACGATTGGTAATGTCATTATGATTATTTGTCAATAGCACTGCATTTGAAGCATACCTCATGGCTCTTCTCTGCGTTAGGCAATGATATATAAACTATAGATACGTTGCCCGCGCTCTATAGTGGCAACATGAATGCAAGGTAATTACCAGAAGTCCATTTAGTCACGTACCAACCAGTGCCGCGGGTATACATGACATTAAAATAACTTGAGTGAATAACTTCCTAAAAAAAAATGCCGTCCTGTTTTTAGGAAATGTAAAAATTATATTGCAGATATGAAAGATAAAAAAGTATCATTTCATGTGTAAGTATGAAGAGAAATGGATTTTATTTTATTTTTTTCGATGCCTTCTAATGGCGGCTGGTGCCTGAGGTAAGTCACGTGCCTCCTTTTATTCGCGCTCAGCCAATAAGCATGCACCACAGAATGACAACGTAATTAAAGAAATATATTTATCTCTCTAACAACAGGAATTCCGTAGATGACATTTAGTTTTCTTTCCCTTTCTTCATGCGTCTAAGTAGTTGTCTAGCTACCGATAGTATTTACGCTGTTTTCGAGTGCCGTGATGTTCATGTATGACGCGTCTATCTGTATTACGTCATTGGCATTAGGTAGACGAGTTATAGAGAGAATTTGTAATCGGTACGATCAGCATTCTTTTATGATTCACTTTGCATGTTATAGAATTTGTATTCGTATTCACGTGCGAGTCCAGCTTAGGAGATTGTTAATCAAATACACTTTTACAATTGGTACTTTATTCGTAGCTATAAAACAACGTGTTGTGTTTGCGCAATACTGTCACCACGTATTTGGATGTAGGATAGTGCAGCTAAGTGAATACTAGAGTGTAGTAATCTGATATTTCGTCACCGCGGCAGCTTTGTACTCGTATATCTGACCATCAATGCTATTTTGTTAAAATAAAGTCCGTATTTTAAAAAAATTAATTGCTTGTCAGGAACCGTACTCATAGCCTTTCGCCTTCTGATTGGGTAGTCAGAAGGCGAAAAGCTATGCAAACGGTTACGATCTTTTTATACACTTAAATATTACACGCCGAAATTAAACTACTATATACATACGTATTTTGTTTTATATTTTTTAATACAATTTAAATTGACACTTTTACCGACGTTTCGGTGATGTAATTAATTCTTTACTATGGTATTAGCGACAAACAATTCTTTAGCTTCTTAAATGTTGTCTTTAGGTCAGGATTAAACTTTGAGCCACATTGTGCACTTATAGGAAAAAGACATATAGGTCATACAAATAAGCACTCGAACGGTGAATCTCACCGTCCTCAACGGTAAGCTATCGAAGGGTTTGTCTTTATCTTAGAGGGCCCACGAAATCTTTGACAAGAAACACCTAGATGCCAAGCTTCAACACGTTAAGCAAGTTATGCAAGACAACAAACTATACCGAGAATATAAGCGCCAGCCTGCTATATTACCGTGAAATCTGTATATAGTACTTTAATTTCAATGTATGTATGTATGTATAATATTCTTATCAACATGAGGCAATATTATTTCACTCTATACAAATATAGACACGTTGAATTCACTACCCAAAATATTCAACTCCTTATATTATATTTACGTACGTACACATACATGTATTTATAGACACAGATATGTTTATTCTGTAAACCGAGATTTCGTTACTCCTGGCGGTTGTCTCGACGCTCAAGGGAAACGTCCAACCAGACAGCGGAACGCAATATCTGCGTCTCGAAATCTCCAGACACCGCGTTGATTGCGCTGTCACTATGCATATATGTACTTGCTACCGTTCGACGACTCCTGTGTCTGAATACTATGTCTGTGCAACACATATTTCGTGAAAATGTTTGAATATACGTTTTATGATATTTATACTAATATTATTCTATTAATGTTATTCATACATACTCTCACACCTAAATCCCGAAGTATGCAGAGGTTTATTACACAGAAATTCAGATATGGTTTTAGGCCCACGTTACTAGAATCAGAATTTATTTGTTTCTCTAGTTTTAATATTACATGTCACTTTAAAATGCGTAACTAGCACGAGAGCCAATTGCCGTCTACAAGGCATAGTTCCTGCCTCCGTGCTGCTACTCAGAATGTCTTAACAGGAAAATCCAATGCTACTTTTCTCAATCAGGGAATCCAACTCATGACTTCATGTTCAGCAGTCGAATTCAGTACCGCAGCGCCAACGAGACAATCTTCGTCGATAATACCTTACAACTTTTTGCCCGATTCAGGATCGAACCCGAGACCTCATGCACAGCAGAAGCGTTCACAATGGCTGCGCCACCGAGCCTGACTAATATTATAAAGAAGTACAATCTGTTCATATCATCATCATCATCTCAGCCGAAAGACATCCACTGCTGGACATAGGCCTCCCCCAAAGTTTTCCACACAGACCGGTCTTGGGCCACCCGCATCCAACCGTTTCCCGCGACCCTTACCAGGTCATCGGTCCACCTTGTGGGGGGCCTACCCCTGCTGCGTGTTCCTGTGCGTGGCCGCGACTGTAGAACCTTTCCGCCCCAATGGCCATCGGTTCTGCGTGCTATGTGCCCTGCCCACTGCCACTTCATCTTGGCTATCCGGAGAGCAATGTCGGCAACTTTAGTTTTCCTGCGGATCTCCTCATTTCTAATTCGATCCCGCAGGAAAACCCTGAGCATAGCTCTCTCCATCGCCCTTTGCGTGACCTTGAGCCTTCTGATAAGGCTCATAGTGAGCGACCACGTCTCCGAGACGTAAGTTATCACTGGCAACACACACTGGTCAAAGACTTTCGTCTTGAGACACTGCGGTATATTGGACGCTGCCCAGCCGAGTTGGATTCGACGATTCACCTCTTTCTCGAAGTTGGACCTACCTAACTGGATCGTTTGTCCCAGGTATACATACTTGTCGACAACTTCGAGAGTAGAGTTCCCAACCTTAGTAGGAGTAGGTGTGACATGGACGTTGGACATGATTTTCGTCTTGTCCATGTTCATTTTAATACCTACTCGTCGGGAAACTCTACAGAGGTCATCGAGCATTATGCCGAGGTCTTCCATGGTCTCAGCCCTGACCACGATATCATCGGCAAATCGAAGGTGAGTGATGTACTTGCCGTTGATGTTGATGCCGAGTCCTTTCCAATCCAAAAGCTTGAAAACATCTTCCAACGCGGCGGTGAACAGTTTCGGAGATATAACATCTGCGTGTCTCACCCCTCGCTGTAGTTTTATTGTTTTCGAGCTCTGGTCTTGGAGACGGACTAGCATGGTGGCGTTTTCATACAAACACTTCAGCACTTAGACATACCGGTAGTCAATCTGGTACGTTTGGAGAGACTGCAGCACTGCCCAGGTTGCAATCGAATCAAAGGCTTTCTCATAGTCCACAAACGCCACGCATAAGGGCTGGTTATATTCTTCAGATTTTTGGATAACCTGCCGCAGCGTATGTATGTGGTCTATTATGGTACTGTAGCCTTTACGGAAACCGGCTTGTTCGGGAAGTCATCTAGCCTACTCTCGAGACGATTTGTGATGACCCTTGAAAACAGCTTGTAGACGTGACTCAGAAGTGAGATGGGTCTATAGTTCTTTAACAGGGTTTTATCGCCCTACTTAAAGAAAAGCACCACCACACTTCTGTGCCATGCCTGTGGCGTTTTACCCTCGAGTATGACGGAATTAAAAAGCCTCCGTAGAATTGCCATAGCGGTTTCGCAGCTGGCTTTCAGAGGCTCAGTCGTAATTCCATCATCACCCGACGCCTTGTTGTTATTAAGTTGTTTGAGGGCCATACTAAACTCATGCAAGCTGACGTCCGGGATATCTTCGGTGTAGTGTCGGGTTAATCCAGCTCTAGGATCTGTTGCTGGATTGGTAACAGGCGGTCTTGTAGTCGCGTATAACTGTCCATAGAAGATCTCGATCTCCTTAATGAGTTCAGGTTTGGATGATACTGTTCTACCATCCTCCACACTCGCGATATTTACCACGTTGTTCACGAGAGATTTGTGGACGATGAACCCGACACTACCTTGGGACTGTTGGTCGCCCTCCCGGTAGAAGAGCAAGTTACCGGATTTGAGAATTATCGAGTACTCCCCCTGTCTTCGGACTTCCGATAAGCCTATAATATCCCATCGTAACTTGCTCAATTCTTCTTCCAGCTCGACAATCTTCTCGTCTGTCCACACTGTGCGCGTGTTGAATGTTGCCAGGGTCAATTGTTGTCGGTGGTGGTAGCACGATCTCTGTCAGAGATTCTTAGCACCCCCTGCCCCGCCGTTACCATAGCCGCTACCTGAGCCAGGACTAGCGGGGCCGCCGGGGACTAGGAGCCGGCCACCCGCCACCAGTCGCCGCCGGCAGGCGGATTGGCGATCGCAGTGGCGGAAGTCTTCGACACTAGGCGCTGCTGCCCACCTAGCATCTTTGTATTTCCTTTCGCCTATTTTTTAGGATGGTTTGACCGCCATCTAACGGTTTACTAGCTGCACTGGAGGAGATGATCCGGCAGTGAGCGGTGGGGTCGTCACATCCTGACGCCATATGACTAATATATTAATTTAAAAGTCTTTTAATAGATACTTACCACACCACCGAAGCCGCGCATGGTTTGAGCAAGTTGTTAGAAGTAACGCTACGTTCACACGGATTTAGGTTTTGCCGGATCGTATTTTTACCCTATACGGAAGAACCGAATGCTCTATTCACATGGCATTCGGTTTGCTTTTCTGCAAGAAACCGAATGGTTTGTCACCGTGTGAATAAGGAAAATCAAGAGTTCGATATTTATATTCTTCGTCGTCATAGCGACCGCAGAATAGCGAGCGTACCCAATCAGATTTGCGAGCATACTAGTCGATCAGTGCTCTAGCACTAGTCTTCCCCCGTCCGCGGCCCCCCCGTCTCACCGCATGCGCACCCGCCCTCTGACTTGCCGTACCCCAGATTTTGCAGTATTCGGTAAAAATAACCGAATCTGCGCACGTGTGAATGCATGTGTTAAAATACTATTATCACTGAACCGTATTCAGTTTTTACCGTGTGACCGAATCTGATTGCAGTCGCAAAATCGGATGTTAAGTTCAGCCCGTGTCGGTTATTTGCCGGGTCTTAAAACCGCATGCACGTGTAAACTCATACATATAAATTATATTGTGACTAAACCGTATCCTGTAAAAATCAGATCCAGCATGTCTCCGTGTGAACGTAGCGTAATATGGTCAACTATTACTAGGCAATCATACAACAATAAATATAATACATACTGATTCGATACTAGAACAATAGTTCTAGAATCGCACTTTGGATTGAGAGCTCGAAGAATTTTTGACCATGACACTACTTCTAACACAAACATTCAGATTAGCTGAAAAGGTTAACAAGAAAACTTGTAATCCAAATTGTTAGTCAACATAAACAGAACGATGGCCAATAAAATAGCTATATATATTGACCGGAAATAAACAGATTCTCCTACATAATAGATGAGTACGATAAGATTATTATGAGGAAATAGATGTAATTTCGAGCTCAGCGCCATTAACTTATTAGATCGTTTCGATGGATGAGACCTGATTGCAAGTTCGCGTGACGACCAAAATGATACCGAAATAGGTAAAGTGATACTCTTATAGTATTAGGGGTAGATAAAAAATAACCCTCTTATCTGCCTAGTGACTGTTGTATTCCTTATTACAAGGCAATAAAAGCTAATTTCGCATTCAGTGTTTAAGTCGCATTCCGCATTGACAAGTTTATACAACATTTTAAATCAATTTACTTGAGAATAGCAGATCCTTCAGATTGATAATTCCTAATATTAGAAGTCAAAATTAGTATGTAAAAGAAATAAATTCTCATTTTTAAAGCGAAATAGAAAGACTATATCTACTTTTGTTTATTTTGCCAAGGCACCGTGTCCTCGTCTTACAAGGTGTTTTTACATGATGCCTTAGCAAAATATACCATGTGGAACTTTAAAATAATATATCTTGCAGTATATATTATGTATGTAGTTTGTATGTGTTTGCTTACAATTACTTAGAAATATACATATGTATATAAAATATCATAATTTTAGTCACATTGTTTTTTAGTGTCATAAATTCGTTTAGTACCAAAGTTAGCATGGCTATTTTTATACTCGTAGCTTTCGTAAGATCCATTTATTTAGAATAGTAATAAAACAAGATTCTTCCAATGAATAGGTATATATATTTTGTAAAACTAGCTCTTTTAAAGATATTTGACAGCACGCCACTGCATGTATAGCGCGGGTAAGACCGTTAGAATTCTCACGTCATTACCCACACATCCTGGCCACCACGAATAGAATAGCTGCAGACATAAACTCCATATTAGTTAAGGAGTACAGTATCGATGGTTCAAGAATCCAGAACTACACATCCAAGTCTCTCTATTTAATAAAACTATCGCAGTACACTTAAGAACTTCAGTTTCTTTCATTTTATCATTTGGAAGGATATAGGACCACGATAGCTAGACGCGCAAGTACAGAGTTTCTTCCAAGCTTCTCATTGTAGAATCCATGCTGTCTGCATGACATGCTTATGACACCTACAGAATAAAATGGAGTGGTAACGCTATGTATTCTATTTCTTCACCATACGGAAGTAAGTTGCATTGCAATCAGAAATATTTCTAACAACATTATTGTTTTTTAATCGCTGGCTGTTTATTAAGATGTAATTCAATAACTGTCAATTAACTAAAATCGTTTTATAATATTGTTCTTGAGTCAAACCAGTTAACGAAGTTAAAAAGTTGAGCAAAATTAAAAGAAAAGGTTTCAATGTATTTAGGATTAAGTCGGTTCAAAAAGATTACCCGTTTCCGAACTCTGTCAGCGCGGCTGAGCAATTTAAAAAGTCAGTATGGGTCTTTCATCGATATAATTATGTGTATTTATTTTGATACATTTTTGATGAGATTAGTGCGCGTGCAGTTTGTTTTTCAGTCATAGTACGGAATCTGGAGCTATTTTCGATAGACTCCAGTAAGATCGCCCTCTATTTCGTATGATTATATAAAAATCATATATGGTGTGGATATGTATGGTAACACTGCTATGGCTTCTCGTTTAGAGGTATAAAACATGAGTCTATTGTATGCATTTTTAAGATATAAATTAATATTTTTCTGTCGTTGGTTCTTCTGCGGAGCGGAGCCACCTATCACAAGCATACCTATTGTTTTGCTCAACTAGTGACTCCACTTACCTAAATTGTAAAAAATACTTTTAGAAACTAAAAATAAACGTGCTTTATAAGGGACTGGACCCCACGACACAGGGAATCCTAGTGTGGGGGCCAGAGATATATTGTTTCTCTTATAGTGTCCAAGTGTACTGATGTAATATGTGTATATGTATTGTACTAATGTTTGAATGAATAAATATTATATTATTAATTTATTATATATTATTATTTATTTGTTTTTATTAACCGTTGAAGTTACGTGCCTAAAAAGCATTGTGTCTGAGCCCTGGGTTCTGAGCGTTAGTCAAGCGACTGGGTTATAATATAAATCACCAGTATTCTTGTTACCCTCTAGCTAAGATAAATCCTTATGTTAGAAATAGATACACATCAAAAATGAAAGGACTGAAGATCGAACGACCTCTCGATCATAAATCCGTTGACGAGCCCAGTGGGCAACCGCTGCTTTATAAAATATCCAAATCTCGATGGAAAAATATTGTTATCAATATGGCGTCGTTTATTTATTTATTTTGAATAGGTATTATATAACACACAAATTAAAACTATATTGGGGTATAGGCCATACAGTTATCGTATAAATAACGACAGTGAAGGCCTGAGGTATATTTTTTGTAATATAATCTATTTAAAACTGACTGTTCAGTTGACTGCACGGATGGCGTAGTGGTGTAAGTGGTCGCCACTACGCCGCGCTGAGCGTTGTAAGTTCGACCCCAACAACACAGGTACAAAAATTTGTGTGGTTGACAAATTATTGTTCCGAGTCTGGGTGTTCTTTGTGTCCGTTGCCTGAATGTTTGTTAAGTCCCCCGCGACATAGGAATTATTTCTAGTGCGGAAGTTATATATTTTAAATGATTCAAAAAAAGAATTCTTATCTAGCCTCATTGTCACAAAAATCATAAATGTTATTATACTAAATTTAAATAATCGTCCAATGAAAACATATTGCATTTCAGTTCATATTTGACGTTTATTAGACTAGACCAGACAGACAGCTCTGATCTAGTCTAATAAACGAAATTAATTAAAATATTTTAAACACATTTTGCTTTGAGAATTAAGAAGTTATATGCCACACCGTAATGTGCCATGAAATAAGTTGTTAGAGGCATAGTATGGAGTGTACGATGCTCTGTGATAAATATCTTTAGTGAATTCGTACTTCAAAGAACTTCCAAACTATTCCCAGTTCAGACACACAAACGAACAACCTTCCCAATATTTATTTTATGCAAACTATTGCATAATTAACGATAACTGATGTATCCATTTCAATATTAAAGTTATCAGAACTTAGAAATTTTTAAGATGAAACTGAATACTTAAACATTTCTAAGAATTCTCATTATAAAGTAATGGATTCTGAAACTTTCTCTCTAGTTCCAATGATATTAATTTACTGTATAAATAACTACTTATAAGGAATGTATGAGATCTTAGAAACTAAAACTAATTTTATTTTTGTAATTCCATAATGCAAAATTGTGTTCGTTTGTATATAGTTTACTTCAATATTTATTACTTTACATATTACAATCATAAATTTGATAAATAAAATATAATTATAATGCATGCAATATCAAAAAATCTTGTGTAGCTTGAAGTAAATATTTCGAAATATTTGTATACAATTATATTATAATAAAAGCACACTCGAATATAAACAGTCATACTGCTCTGCGTGAACACCAAAACTGAAATAATCCTAAACTATAAGCGTGTTATTCTTGGTCTCAGTATTTTTATCGACTTATCAATAAAAGTATATTCTATTCGATACGTACACACAACACTAACAGCTGACTCAGTTGACCCGAAATGATCAGATGCAATTTTAATACTGCTGTAATGCGTTTGTTTCTTTGTTTAAATAATAAATAAAGAAAATGTTCGAAATTGTTATAAAATGTAAAATAATATATTTAGAGCGGGGAAAACGACACATATAATTATTATCTATTAGATATACATTACGACTCTAGAATATGACCGCACATTTCTATTACACGTTGTACATATAATATAGACAAAAGAAGAAAATATAACTATTGGATACACTTCTCCATCTTCGGTAAGACACTGGAGTGGTTATTGTACTATCATATCCCTCAGTTGCATTACTTAATTGCATTATTGCATTCTATAGAAATGGTATGACTAGAATAAGAATAGTGTTTTCAAGTGTCAAAGCAATTCAATACTGCGCTTGACATTTAATTATATTCGCTGAGCTCGTAATAGATGTAAGAATAGATTTGTTATACGTTTTATTATCTAACCAATTGGTTTTAGAGCTATGAAATGATTTATGAAATCATTTTGATGTTATAAATCTTTATTTCTGTAAACTTGTTTGTGTCTGTAAATTGAAAATATTAGTGTGAGCAAGTTTTTCGATTAAGTCTAAATCCAAACCAAAGGTTTTGAGATATTTCTGTCAGTATATTTTTGTTTGTGCCCGCTTCACAAAAAATCACTGTATTTATTTTGTTATTGATGTTCTTTCACAATTTGGTATGACATGTTAAATTCCGTTTAGTAAGACTTAAGTACCTATGGTGCATAGTCTGACCCAAGTTTAAAACGTGTCCCGGACAAACTGTTGTCAACGAGGATAAAGTTGCGGGCAAAACTAGTGAAGCTAGCATAGCACACCCTTTGAATTTGATGTCCTCAACAAAGCCAGCCCTCAGTGAGTTTACCGGGAGGCGATTGAGTCACCGGCAAGTTTAAAATAATCAGACTGCGATGTACTACGCACATAGTAAAAAAATCCTTTCATCTTTTATTAAAAATATCCAATATGTTTCAAATGCGCTGTCAATTCTGACGCGACGTTTCTTGCCGATTATTGTAAGACCAAGAGGTAGAGTAGCAGTGTATGGGGTTAATGCATAATTGCGCATCTTATCTACGTCCGTTTGGAATGAACACTATTTATATTGTTTATTAGCGATACAATGACGAATATAATTTAATAAATATTTTATTTAAGCCCGTACTACTGAAGTATTATATAGCAGGTAATGAAATCGGCAGCAACCTTTTGAATTGTATTAAATTACACATACAATCCACCAATTGAAAATTATCCAACAAACGCAAACAATTCTATTAACCGCTAAAACAAACCGTTTGTGTATCAGAACTGCGGTATAGACCACAAAAATGTGTCAGTACATCGCTCGCTAATTCGCCTTGACCAGTGCTTATCGATTGGCGGTCGACGATAATTATCAATGTAAAAGTTGTGTCCACAGCCTAATGGATGACCAATTTTGGCAATCACGGCGTTCTATGAGCGACTTGCGGCTTTGAGTTCTAAGAGGAGAGAAGTTTTGTCGATAGCAAAGAAATAATGAGTTTGTCGGGATAATGAGTATTATATTTCATTTACCGGTAATAAAGCAGCAGCGATAGCTCAGTGGGGAGACCAACAGACTGCAATGCAGAGGGTATCAGGTTCGAACCCACGTCGCGCACCTCTGACTTTCAGAAGTTATATGACTTTTCGAAATTATGTGCGTATTGATTGACAATTATCGCCTGCTCCGTGCCTCGGAGAGCACGTTAAGCCGTCGGTCCTGGCTGCCATGAACATCTATGGCAGTCGTTATTGGGAGAGTGTCGACACAAAAAATCCCACTGGGTCGAAGTGTCGCCGGTCTGCACTGACTGGCCCCCACATAAGATACATACATACCGGTTATTAAAAGAAATAAAGCTGTAGAGTATTAGGTTTATGGCGTCCGAGTGCACATGTCATGTCTAGAGATAGCTCTCAAAACGGTAAATAAAGGCGTATCTTCGCTTAGGCGTATTACGAGCATTTGATGAAAAGGCTTGTCTTTTCTTGTATCAAAGAATTAGCATTGACATTCAACATTACAATACTGTCAGCCTTATTTTTACTACTCAACTGCGATGCTGACAAATTTTACGACGTCTATACCAGTTATAAATATTACCTTTTATTATCTACATAATATTGTCTTCTGTTTACGCGAATGTTATTCATTTAAATTAAACTATTATATACGGATTTTATCGCGTTTTTTATTTTACACTTTATTACATAATTTAGAAACTGTTACACTACTACTACTAGATACTATTAACCTTTACTAATTTTTAAGCTAATTAAATTATTAAAACTATTAAAACGATTTATATTTAAGTTTACACTTTCCCCGACTTTTTATTATCTAATTATTATTTATATCTTTTTAATACATGCAAAAATATTAAGCCTATTGCAGGCTTAGTTTACAAATAATATAAATAATTTTCCTTCACTAAAAAGCAAGTAGATAGCATGCCCTAATCTTAACTTAATCCTAGGCTTACATGCAGCTAGCATGATTGGTAAAATAGCCCTCATATATTTGAGTTTCCCTTACCATTAAAGCTTCAGCATTAAGTCGATAGCCGTTGCTAGCCCAGATTCACCGACACGACTATGTGTATAGCAATCCTTATACTCAATGGTCTGTTTGCATCCCACAATGTTACTGTAGATGGTGGCCATAAAACTGATAGAACACACAATGCAACGAAGTGAGCGGCATATCTATTACATAACCTTGAAGTATGAATATAGATATGTATCTTCTTCTTCTTCTTCTTATTTAAGTCTAAGTGACTTGTCGGTGTAGCTTGTCTCTCCATATCTGTCTGTCCAGTGCCATATCTTGCATTTCTCTGTACGACATGACACCTAACTTTTTCCTGATCTGACTAATGTAACTTATTCTTGGCCTTTCTCTTCCGCGCTTTCCTTCTACCTTTCCCTCAATGATGTTTTTAATAACAGTGTCATGTCGTAAGTGATGGCCAACCATTTTATGTCTTCTAGCTGCAATAGAGTTATCTATTATTATTATTTACTATTTATTTAAACTTGAAATGATAAAGCATCCTGTGTTTATTTGTTTGTTACGCTTTAACGTCTTAATTACTTGTTCGATCATCATGCAATTTTGCATACACGTTATCAGGGATACAAAGAATGACATAGGATAACATACATCCATAAAAAGTACTGATCGCCAAGGATAGCAATTTATTGATATAATCTAGATAGTACGATATAAACTAGACACGAGCGAAGTCGCGGGCAAAAGCTAGTAATAAATATTTTGTGAGTTTACGTGATATCGAGTTGACAAATTTTCGAATTATGTTGTGTATGTTATTGTCATACACAACTTCAAATATATTTTATTTAGGTAATCAAAATCATTATCGGAATATGGCTGTACAAATTTCTATTGTTTAATTGATAAATTATAATAATATAGTTATTTAAATAATAGGTATAATAATAATATATTTATTTAAATAATAGGTACAATAAATGACTTATTAAGTTATATAAATATATTTGTTGTTGTTTGCCCGAACTAGATTGAATCTATGGCTCGGGCGAAGAAGTGCTTACGAACTATTTTACCAATATAAATTTACATAACTACAATTCAACAATAACATTATAATAACCTGCATAAGCAACTAGCAGTACCGGTAATAAGTGGGTCAATAATAATGATGCGCTAAGACAGATCAGCGAATTTTTATTTACATATTTGAAGTAACTGCTCAGTTTGCTAATACAACAAAATTTGTAAATAATTATGTTATATGTTCTTACAGCTAACATAATTTAATTTATAAATACTTAACACTCCATTTAATCTATTATACAAAAATGGTAACAAAAAAAACGTAGACTATATCTTTTCGTCTTTCATTAGTAACATCTACGTGATAGGTAAGCAATGTGTGCTGTTTTAGTACTGTGTGAAATATGAAAATTTGGCGAACAGTCATCACCTTGCATGATTTGTATAACATAATTGTGGGAAAAAGGAAAGGTCGGGATGTGGCTACTTTCATAATCGCTCTTTGAAGTCTTTCTTTTTTTTTAATTGGCTTAGGTATGCAACTTTATGATATCTATTTAGGATATAATATAGTGTCTAAGTAGTCTAAAGGCATATTAGATCATTTTTAAAGTAACGGTAGTTCAGTTCTACAAGTCTTCTATTTTATTGTCACATTTTAGTACCTTATCTTAAGGTTGGCGTCGCACGATACCCATGGTAATCCAAGCAATGAAAGACTAAAATAGTGGTAAGCGCCATCAGTTGACACTTTAGCTGTATAAAAATAAAGCTTTACACTATGGTAAAAGATCATCAGAAATCTACATGCATAAAAATTGTATAAGAGTGTTTATTATTACAGTTTTAAAGCAATCCTAAAAATTTTACTTCTCAATATTCACCTGTTTCATTGATCATACATTAAACCATTCGACTTGTGTGTAGTTACTTTTATTTCATTTAAATTGGAACTGGATTGCTTCATAATTTCAAAATAGATACTTACATATATGTTACTTTAAGATTAAGGCTTTATTGGTTTCAAATTACTAATATATCAATATTATATATTTTAACCCTTTCGGATAACCTAAAACCTTGTTACGAGTGCTATCACCTCAATAATGCAATGGTTATGGATCAAACCCAAGTTCGATGCCTTAACCAATGGGCAACCTTCTATCGTGAAAAATTAGGTAGGCACTTTTGTTCAGTCAATGGGACTATACGACAATGCCTACCTACGTTTTCAAGACTGTAGATTAAAATAACACGTGAAGCACGTAAAATCACGGTGCGTGGAAAAATGTTTATGGGAGTTACCGAGATAGAAATATGTGCGCGTAGCCTGCCTCTGCCTATAATATTGCATCGGACTCATCGATTCTATTAACGTCAACAAAACTGGTTTGTAGTGATTTATCATCCTGTTGGTAAACGACGACACAAAGTATACAAAGAATGAGAAGAAGATTTTGCAGGCAGTACATTTTTTTGATAATGTGTCCGTCCCCAGCGTCTATAGCTATAATAATGCGATTTTAAAAAGTTTAATTTATATTATTAAAAATTACACACAAGCTGTACTCTATATAACTAGTGCTCCGGCTTGAACGGCCGTTTTTTTAAATCGATGCATTGGTTCTGCGAATTTCCCGCCATAAAATCTTACATAATTTGCATCTTTGTAATATTAATTTAGACTAATAAATCGGCTTGATATCCATAACAATTAATATATAAATAGCCTATAAAATAAATAAACGTAAGGACAGTGCGATCTGTGCAGCCGCCATTACGATTTTAATTGTAATGAAAGAAAGAAAGAGACATTTATTTGTAAGAATATAGTTACAATAATGGTGTTATTAGAGTAAGAAAAAAACAGGGCATTCATTACATAACGGTGTAGTTAAATAGGCGATATAAATATATCGATTCTGTGATGTAAAAGTACACAACAGTCAGTTCGACTTTGACACTGATGTATATCAAAGTCAAAGTCAAAAATATTTATTTCCATAAAAATGTGTATACACTTTTTGGACATGACAATCAACTTATACATTAATAATTATAAAGACGTAAAAGGAAATAAAAATGTTGCATTGAAAAAAGTCTGTTCGAGGTGTAGAGCTTTCATACATACATAAATTAATATCAACATCAATTGTACCCATGTCGGATATTCATTTAATAGCTTACTTGAAGCCTGCTGAGCTTATGCTATTAGCTAATATTATTTTAACTAAAATCCTATAGATTATAAAATACTTTTTGTAAAAGGATAATCGACTTGAAGGAAGAACAATTGAAAGCGAAGGTACCTATTTTATTTCTGGAAAATAATAGATAGTTTCGCATTCAATTGCTCTTTATGGACAATGTTATTCATCTCTAACAAGCCGCAATGTGGTATAAAAAATGTATAAAATAAAACAAGAAGACTTTTTATAGACAAAACAAATATGAAAACAAATCAAAAATAAAAATTCACATGAAATAAACAAACCAACTTCTATTTATTACGTGTTTATTTTTATTTCTAACGACTATCAAGTAACGGTAGTAAAATACGAATAAAGAATTATTTTTAGTCTGAAGTGAATACAATTTTAGTTGCCAGTGAAAGCGACTACTGTTCTTGAGGTATAAGATTTTGATGCCGGAGTCGGATAAAATATTGCTGAGTTTTCCTGCCAAGAAATTTTTGTAGGAGTACGGAGTCTGGAGCTTTGCCTGGTAGACGAAAATAGGCGAAAGGTATCTTGGGATGTGCTATACCTTTATCTATCTAGATATATGTGTGAGACTATCACCTGGTTTCTGAAGAACTAATCTACGACTTGTCAATATTAAACACGTGGCAAGTCATTTGAATAGCTGTTCCTAATTCAGGCAGTCAATAACAGCACTTTTTCACACAGACAGCTCCCGCTCTAGGAATAGTTCCTGTGTCCAAGGGATCTTAACAAACATTCAAACAACAGACATAAAGTTCACACAGACTCAGAACAACTATTTGTGGATAACATAATATGAATCCCGTGTAAGGGTCGAACCCACAACACTCTGAGCAGTGGCCTTGGCGAGGCGACCACTTAAATTACTACACCATTCATGTAGTCAAAAAGATATCATGCGTTTTTTTTAAATTGATTATGTGGCAAACGGCCTGATGGATCGCCTGATGGTAAGCAATTACTGCCACCCATAGACACCTGCAACACCAGAGGAGTTACAAGTGCGTTGTCGCTCTTTTAAAAAGGGGTACGCTCTTTTCTTGAAGTGTTGAAGGTCGTATTGGTCCAGAAATACCGCAGGCTACAGCTCATTCCACAGTTTTGTTGTGCGAGGCAGAAAATGCCTGGAGTAACGCACAGTTGTGAACTGCCAACCATCTAAATGATGGGAATGAAAATGCTGTCGCGTAGGACGATGGTGAAAAGAGGCGGCAGGGATCAGTCCGAACAATTCCTCGGAGCACTCCCCATAGTAAAAGCGATAGAATATGCATAGCGAGGCCACATCTCTACGCAGCGCCAAGGGTCTAGCTGATTTGAAACATTCTGGCAGTCGACGATTCGAGTTGCTCTCCGTTGAATGCGGTCCAGAGGGAGAAGCTGGTACTGCGTTTGACCTGTTTAAGTATGTTGTTCTAAGCTGATAGTCCAAGTTAATGATATCCTCTAAAATGGAAATGTCCGACATGTTAAATTAAGTTAAAGCAAACATTAATTCGCCATGTGTGGTTCTCGTTAACCCATAACCCCCTTACAAACCTAACCAACGTACGTACAAATACATTAATGGAATGGCGCGACGCAATCAAGAGATTGAAATCTATATCTTGTTTGTTTGCATCGCTAAGTACTTGCGCGTTTAGTGGTCAGAGGCACTTATATAGAGATGTGATAGTCCAAATAGCTGCTGTAGATTAATTAACGCCTTTATATGATGATGATCTTTAAAAACATCTTCCGCTCTAGGAATTATTTCCGTTAAGAACCATTCAGAAACCGCGGTCAAAGTACGTTTAAACGCGTGATGGATCACATAAATTTTGGATCGAACTCGCATCGCTCGGCGCAGTATCAGTGGCGTTGCGACCATTAAACGCCTACCTCTTCCGTGCAGTTTAATCTAATTAGGTAGAGCTGATTTCTCTAAACATATATATGGGATACACTGGAAAAAATACAATGATTTCTCCAGTGTATCCCGAAGGTGCTGGCAGAATTAAATTTACATAAAATTGTAAACATCTACATATCGTCATCTTTGTATAAGTCCAAGATAAAAGTTGCACATTTTCACGATGCTTTGCTACAATTGACAATGTCGTAATAGAAAAACCACAATACGCGCTTTGTGTAAATGCCTTGTTCGTGGCATAAGTTTATGGGTAAGATTGTGAAATTCCTAGGTCTGGTCCCGAAAAAGTGATATTTAGTCGCTATTTTAGGAAATTTTTAATTTTATCGCGGTATCTGATAACTTTCACGGTAATATTTTTATTAGTTAACTTGAATTTAGTAATAATTTTCGTCTATAAAGTTATCCAAATGGGAATAGGTTCTATGAATAATATCGAATGCGAGAATTTGAAATATTTTTGCAGCGATTGTTATTATAGCAAAATTATTGAAATGGGCCACAGAAACAAATGCCTAAGAAAGTTTAAAGGCTTCAAAAGTGAGGTAAAGAACAACATAATAATATATATACAGACTTGATCCTATTTATTCTTCTACAAAATCACCACTGGTTAAATTTTTACATTGTCAAACAAAATTATAGGACTTGCAAGCACCCAATTTATTTTAAAACATCAATTTATTTTCATATCCCCGTTTTTAGGGGTACCAACAACTCTATATCGGTAAATTTGTTGCCACCAGAGAATTCTGAGGCAATCAAGATATGTTAATAGCCCTCTTTGATATTCAAAGTCGTGTGCAGATGCTCTTTAGTCTATGGTCAATGGTCACTGTCATATCTGACCACGCAGGCTCTGCTGTAATAGTAATTGTCTATTCTATGACACGTGTAGTATTGTAATACTAATACTATTGAATTTATTACTGTAGTAATCAATTCTAAGAGATTTTGTGCCAATTGATATGTATTGTTTGCTTGCGTGTTTGGGTAATTCTGGCTTTTGGTCGTAGCTTAAGCTACTCATATATGCAGTATGAAATGATTGCCATCGAATTTACTTGGTTTACTATATATCAGCATATACATATCTATAGCAGCGATAGCCCAGTGTGAAACCGTTGAACTGCCCCGCAAAGGTCTCGAGTTCGATCCCAAGGCGCGCTTCTCTAACTGTTCAAAGTTATGTGCGTATTAAAAAGTTAATTATCGCTTACTATAACGGTAAAGAAAAACATCATGAGGAAACCTGCATATCTGAGTTCTCCACAAAGTTCTCAAAGATCTGTGAAGTCTGCCAACTCGCACTGGACTATGGCCTAACCCTTCTCACATAGAGAAGAGGCCCGTGCCCAGCAGTGGGACAGTTTAATAGATGACATTATTATAAATTATGTATCATTTGTCTGGTTCTACTTAATCGCATTGGATGAAACTTGGCTACGTCTTTAACTACTTCAAAACGAAGATTTAAATCATATATACGTTTAAAAATGACTACTTTACAGGACTTAAAGTTGTCGTCTGACACATAATACCAAGACGACAACTACACAACACAATAATCCACAGGCTTTGATAAGCGAATACCATCAGGAGGGTCGTACCTATGTTTGTTCGTCATATACTTAGTATAAAAATGCAAATGCCTCGTTGGGCCCGTGGCATAAGTTTTCACTTATGTTTATGTGCAACCACGAGGTCTTTGTTTCTGTTGCAGGGCAGTGTTAATCGGTTTACATCTTTAAAAAGATTTTATGTAAGTATTAAATATTTTTTACAAATACTCAATCAACGGGCCAAGTTCCAGAATTACCCAAACAAATAACACACAGACACGGAACACCTATTTGTGGATCACACACATTTTTGTCCCGTGTGGGATTTGAAACCACAACACACAGCGCGGTGGCAGTGGCGAGGCGACCAATAAAAGATAAAGAAAAGATAAACCACTATACCAACTGTGCAGTCAAGTTGTACATTACAAACCTTACCTGAATGACTGTCTATTTATCGCCACTTGCAATCAATCAAAGCTACTCACCAAATAGAAACATAAACTTAATTCACGAGCACAACATTAGCCAACTTGTTACAGACGTAAAACTACACACTAGGTCATTAAACAACACATCGGTACGAACAATTTTATGTGCCGTACAGATGGTAGTTCTTATCTAAAGACGTGTTGACACGAGTATACTGTTGCCGAGTTTACTCGGATAATTACTCACTTCGAGCTCAATTTATTGATAATGATCGAAATCAGAATACTTGATTTGTGTAAAACTATGCGAGGTATGTCTAGATAGCTCTTAAAAATGATTAAATATTGTTATAAAGTAACACTTCAATACAAACCACTATATGTACATTAAAACCTATTATCGTTTTATAATTTAATTAATAATTTTATAATCAATAATAAATAGTTATTCCATATTTATTTATACTTAATTATATTTAGTAGCTTGGCGCCTTTCGCTTGTCAGTTTCCGGCGCGATTAATAAATAGTACGTATTGTTAGGCACTGATCTCTGTAATATTTTTTACACTATGTCGAATAATCAATCCTATAATCATTTTGTTTTACTATGTATAATAATTATAATGATAAAGCTATTAGATTCTTATTGATTTTGGGTTAGGCATAATTCTGTCACACCGGCGCCTGTGCTTCCGGTGTAATAAATCCTTAATGTTACATAATCCTGTATTATTAAATAATAATTGTGTGTAAATAATCATCAGAATAATTAAGATAAACAATGTTTAATATTATCTATTGAGTTTGTGAATTTTAATATTAAATTAGGTCAAATATTTGTATAAATACCGGCGGTTAGAATATTTTGGGGACATTCATATTCTAACCGTTGAAACGTGCATTCAAGATAGTATAAGTGCTTTTCTGTACAACTTGTGTCTTCATTGTCGCCGCCACCCTGACTATTCACCTTTTACAATATGTTAGTAATAAAATTTGCATATGCGTGCCCTATATATTTAAAAAAATTAGGCAGATTAACATCACAAGCAACAATTTTTTATCTCTAACATGTGTTTGAGATAATAAATACCAGTTCCACTTTGTATCATGGCGATGTCGCCATGATACAAAGTGGAATTGGTATTTTGTCCAATTTATTACCGAAATAATCGACAATTACATGAGCGCGACTTATACCACTAGACTTACATACTAAATCCGATGGTGATTAATTTCTTATAATACAACAACTAAATAATTGGATTTCACATGCATATGTTACATTAAGTCGAATATACTTCCGCGAGTTTAATCCGAGTGAAATGCGACGAGTCTTATCATTTCAACGCAGCTTTAACCAGAGTGGCCGTTCGTGCCATACGTCGCCCTGTTTTATTATACTTCTGACGTTTATGTATTATTCACAGTCTTGATTGAAGCTACCGGCAATTATTTAATATTCTACGGCCAACCGTGCCGAGAAGATATGGTCTGGTACGACTCGGTCGTTGCTTTTGATATCTGTATGGCTTTATGCTGCCATAAAGTTAAAGTAAGGCTTTCATCTGGCCTTCCAAACTAGTAGAGGTTTTGAATGCAGTGGTGTAGCCCCTTTGCTTTCTATAGGGTCGAATTTGAATTTATTTAAATAAAATTGGATTCTGATCTGAGAATTGTTAAGCACTTTTACCATTCAAAGAAGATATCGTGAGGGAACGTAATGATTAAACTTCTAACTGGTTTCAGAAATGTGAAACTTTTCCAATAATTACTTGGCTAGTGTGGTAGAATATATGTATGTATCCCTGCTTGACAAGAGTGAATACATTAGTAACAAGTATGTATATCAATTTTAAAAAGCTGTCCTATTTTATTTTGTTATTTGTAGGAACCTTGCATTTGGCTGATTTAGGTATAATATCTTAAAAACCAAAACAGTGCAAAATGCGTTTGATACAACCAAATAGAAAATAAATAAAAAATAAATATCCAAATAAAAATCCTATTTACTGGTTCAAAATCTACATGAATTTTGAAGTTTTCTGAACCTCTAAGATCCTCAGTGTAGCATGGAAAGATCAATATTCTATTTAATCTGCTATACAGGGGAAACACTAAAACCGTAACAGTCAACATTGCCCACGAGAACGTGGTGCCGCCAGTAAAATTTATACGAAGTAGGCACAATGTACACGATACATAAAACGAGATAAATCGTCCTAGTCATCATGTTCCACAAAACTGGCGTTATTGTTTTATCCAAGTACTTACAGAAGAGCCTTAGATCTAAGAAATCTTATTTCAAAAGAACGCGATTGTCTTCTAAGATTACGAAACCTTTACATTTCCGAACGTAAATGTTAAATATGATTTAATCTCGCTGTAAAAGTCAGATTAACATTATATTATAATCAAATAATGCCTGCAATGCCTAATTCGGTTAATTTTAATTTGGAGCTTGTTTTAAATTATATTTACTTTGTTTTAAGTAAGCTTTTATCTTCGTTTCTAAGAGGTTTGGAATGGTTACTAACAAAATTTTTAATAAATTATAGGTAACATTGAGGGCTATCTGTGGGTACTTTTGGTTAAATCAAACAACAGGTTTCGAAAAACAAGTCTAATCACGATTTCATTACGACAGTATTTTCAAGATTCTATTATAAGATTGGTATTTGTGGATATGTCCTTGTGGTTTTCTGATAAAAATAGCTCCCAACTCTGTCCGTATGTCACGTAAAAATGTATCACAAGAATGGCAGTGGCCTTCGCTTGTGATACATGATGATGATGTCTTGCCTTTTCAACATATTTCTATCAGCAATTTTTTTGTCCACAAACTTTTTGCTTTATTGGTTGAAATTAACATTACACTGTGAATGTTTTTTGTGTTATTGTAGACCTATTTTATAATAGCACCTTTCTTGTGTGAGTGATGAAAAGGAATCTATTATGAACCACATGTGGATATTTAAAAACAATCCAGTTTGGTGGTATACCACCAAACTGGATTGTTTTTAAATATCTGCGAGAAAGGCTGGTAAAGCATAAAGCTATAGCTTTATGCTTTACCAGCCTTTCTCGCAGTCACTGCTCAGAAGATCGTCAGATTTCGTGACAAAACCTCATTACGTCATTTAGTGGCATTTTATGTCGAAAAATAATTTTAATAAATGTTTTAGTAAACTAGTTTTAGCATGTCAAATTCCATAAAAACCCACTAAGCGGCTTCATGGAAATTGAGTAAAATTTAAACATTAAAATATTAACATACTCAAAACATTTATATTCAAAATGTTACTATAATTAATATGCAAGTGAAAGCACGGGCTACTAATGAAAAAGAAAATAAAATTGAAATATGGAGCATATTTGAAAAGATTGTTTTTTGATTACGTTTTTCAGAGAACGCTTATGAGTTCTTTCCCATTTTAAAAATGGCCACGTTTAACATTGTGTAATGATGATATCGCTACGAGTATTACCAAACAGGACCTGTTATTGATTTTACCCATCGCTCGCACCTTTTCGTACCTTCTAATGTATATGAGCTATAAAATTAACGTCTGTAAAACTATTAAAACTTCAACAACTTACGTAATAGCTGCTATTAAAATATTCTATTACACAAATCTCTCCGTGTGAGCAAAGCGGTCTTGATTACTAGAATGTTTTAGAACTTTAGAATATGATATTTTATTTAAGAAGAGAAGAAAAATACTGTTTTATTATTTAAACATTGCTAACGGAGATGGATTCCCTACATAATTTTATTTTGAACGCATGCTGTAGTATGGGTTTGCTTATTCCTAGTATCCTACTGTGGATTCATCTTTTAAAGATAACTTAGCTAAAATTGACCTTACAGCCTTACACCATCTCTTAAAGTATTGTCATTGCAACTGCGAGAATAAGATAGCACGTTACTTAGTGTATTACTTTGTCTGATTCGTCTGCGAGCAATGACAATGCTTTAAAAAATTGTGGTGTATGGCTTTAGGCGGCTAAGTTGATAGCGGGTTATAAAGCTTAAGTAGGTAACGATAGCAAAGCATTCAATGACTGTCATAGGTAGGAAATAATGTTTTATAAGTACCTACTTGAAATTTAAATACTTATAAATATTAAAAAATTGAAATACTTATAAAACATTATTTCCTACCTATGACAGTCAATATGTGCAAATCAAAAGACTTAGAAGTAATTTGAACGTCAGTACCTACTTACGTTCAAATTACTTCTAAGTCTTTTAGGTTGAAGTAAAAACTCAAGGCACAGATAAAAGTAGACAGTCTGCATTTTCGATTTAGTATTTACAAAAACGCAGACAGAAAATAAATCTCTCTTTTTTTAAGTCTGCATCTTGTTAATTGTACCATTGCAGAATGGAGGTATCTACACTCGTGTTCGAGTTATTACCGTCCCGTTCGAAGAATTCTAGTTGATTTCGAAATTAGTTTCTTCTGGAAAGATGCTTTAGTCCATATATCGGTTGTAATCAGTCGATTGTAGTTATAGAACTAGTAATATTTTGAGTTTTTGTTATAGACGATATAATTACCGAGAATAGTATTATTTTTCTGGATTAAAGGTACCTTAGAAGGTTTAAGGTTAGCTAATGATAAGTCTGTTTTAAGATAAAAATAGCGAATTTATTAACCGGACCAAAGGTACAATACAAAAGAGCGAGGGAGCACGCGCGATGACAGCATGATAATCGAGTACTGAATTGGTTAATGAATATAAAATTATAAAGTAAAGTACAATTTTTGTGCAGACCTTGATAATTCGCTTAATTGATTATGGTGATGTGTGTTACTATGACCTGAATGCAGATCTACTCAATAAATATGACCGAAATATGACCTAAATAACTGCATTCGATTTATTTATAATCTTCGTAAATATGACCATATTTTATCTTATCGATTCACTTTAAAATGGTTACCTATTCGTCATCGCCGTAGTTTGCGTGCCCTTACAGTATTATTCTAACCTCACCAAATGCACCGACTTATTTAATGGATTAAATATAATGACCACCAAAAATACTATTTGTGCAGCAAAATATGCTTACTAAAATATATCATAACGAGCACCTATTTTGACCGTCGACTTATTCTGATCTCTTTAAATATAATGCGTTTTTAATTTTGGTGATCATTTACTATTTTTGACTGTTATATTTTACTATATCTGATGATAAGTTAAACATAAACCCTTATTTAACCTGCTGTTTCCAATATCTATGTGCAAATCATGATAGAAATCTTCATTCTTCCAATAACCTCCTTTTACTTTGTTCCTCCCATACATCTGATTTTTTACATTCTTCCTTCTTCGTCCATTCCATTTTACTATGAAATGCGCTCCCTCATGAAGTCAGGATGTCCACAAACCGTTACACTTTCAAGGTGAAAGTACGTTCTCTTCTGATTGACAGTTTATCAGATTCATCTCATCAATAATATAATACGTATGTATTTGTCTTTCTATATATATTTTATTTAGATTATATAATATGTTTATTGGTATGTATATATTATGTAATATATCGTTACTTTTATGATATTCTTTAGTAAATGTTTAGTATATGTAAGTATATATTTCATGCTAATGTATGCACCTACTAATTTTCATCTCTGCATCACCCAATGGTTGACTGGTAGATAATGCCTGTGGCATTAAGTCCGCGGATGTACTATTTTGTGCATAAAGTTTAAAATAAATAAATTAAATGCTTAGTTGACAATAGTGTATGGTTACAGCGTACAGTTACCTTAAGTCCTTTTCTGTACCCCTGACCTAACCTGAAATTTCGCGTACACGTTGTACGCGAAATTTCTTGTTGATTGATGGAGTAGCCTTAGCTTGAAAGCGTAACAAAGAAACAAACTCACATTTGCATTTATAATATTAGGATATATAGATGACGTGTTAAGATAACTATTTAACTAGTGTGTGGACATTAGTTATATTAAATAGATATAGGTTTTCTACTATAAAGTAAAAACGACGATTACTAGTGGACCAGTAGTAGTAGTTGAAATTCGACTGTAATCTGTTTTATCTTTATCTATCTATACATTAGATAGATAAAGATAAAACATTACGGTACTACATATAGATTATTAGATTATTTCATTTTACAATTAATTATGTAAATATAAGTAAATAAATGTAGTAAAAGAATTAAAAAATACATTAAGCATTCTATACATTAAAATAACAACTCTTTCTAAAAGTAAATTATTAACAACTCTAAAGCTACTAAATAAAAATATTGAAAAAGAATCAGTAGACAAACAGAGGAGAAAAAGTACTAAACTGAATTGTTTTTTCGTTCAACCGATTTTCTTTGTTTTTAGTTTTGTTTTGCTATTGACGAATTTAGCGTATTCATTGAAAACAAAGATAACATTTAATTTTTCTAGTATTTGAACGAGGTAATTTTGTGGAATCATCTTTTCCTCAAATTTTCAATGATAATTATTGTTGAATTTAGACCACAGTTATTTTTTATTTTCTGTTGTTAAGTAACCATTCTAAACCCTTTAGCAACATAATTAAAAGCTTACTTAGAACGAGATTTTAGTTTAGTTTAGTTTATATCATAAAATATTTTATAAAGTATATTGGATTGAATTTGCTTGTATATCAATATTTTATTTACTGGATGGCCTTTGTTGAAAGCGTTATGCATTCATATCACGTTTTGCATTCGTAGCGGCACATGACGTAAAAATGCACCTAAAGAAGGTGATAGACTGGAGTGAGCTGTTTTATTTTTGTCAGTACAACGTGTCGTTGGCATAATGTTTTTAAAAGTTGAATCGAGTGAACTAGGAGTTTGATCGCAGTGATCAAAATCACGTATGTAACTAGCTCGCAGTCAATCAGAGTAAGCTAACAGTATAGTTTTTAATATTTCTTCGTAATTATTATTGTGAACTTTTCTATCATGCCTTTTTTATATATTTTATTTTATGGTCCCATTCTATATAGGTAATCAAACAACGGACACATAGAATACCGCTCGGAACAACTATTTGAGGATAACACAAATTTTTGTGCCGTGTAGAGATCAGACCCACAATACTTGATGCAATAGGTACTTACGTCATTCTTAAATCAAACACAGTTTTTTTAGGTATTTTTAAATAATGTTATTTTGTATGATAAATAATGACTGCACGGAAGGCGTAGTCATTTATGTGGTTGCCTCGGCACTGCCACCTTGCCAAGTGTTGGGAGTTCGAATTCAACAGGGGTAAAGATTTGTGTGAGTCACAAATTGTTATTCCGAGTCTAGGTGTTCTTTGTGTCTGCTGTTTGAATATTTGTAAAGTTCCTCGCGACACAGGAGCTATACCTAGTTGCCGTTTTTTTAAATTAATAACATAGTAGTCTATCAATTGGCCTTTTCATTTATTTAAGATGTTTTAAGCAGTGCGTGATTGTTTTAAAAACATCTTAAAGTGACTATTTAGTCCAATTCTACACCGGCAAGATCGACTGCAAACAAAATATATCGCGACTGTTGGACTTGATGGAAGGTTGTCGCTTTCGTGCCTTTTCGTCCTCTTTTCGGCAAGCTTGTCGTACCACGCTCTATCGTGGAGCTTCAGGCCTTGCGTAACCAAGTTTCTCCACTGGTCCCTATATTCTGCAAGCTTCTCCCATGCGCCACGCTTGATATTGAAAGAAGCCAAATCACGCCTGGTGCAGTCTTAAAAGCGGAGTAATGGACGCCCAACACTTCTCTTGGCATCGGCTATAGCACCCAGCATGCCCATAGCCTTGGCAGTCTGGAAGTGTCCAAACGATTCACGTGCCCAAGCCACAGCAGTCGTCGTTGTTTAAGCAGTGCAGTTAGGCTAGGCAGCTGCGCTTTCGCGAGAACTGCTTTATTTGTAGCCCGGTCCTTTCACGTAATGCCCAAGATACTGCGCACGTAGCGCATGTGAAAAGACTGGAGTCGACGTTCATGTTTAGCGTACGAGGTCCATGTCTTAGCTCCGAACAAGAGCATGCTGAGAATGCACGGTCGATAGACCAATATTTTGGTTCTGATTGTGAGGTGGTTATTGTCCCATACTCTTGAACGAAGCTTTCCGAACATGGTCGTCGCTTTGCCGATGCGAGTGTCGATTTCCAAATTAAGCGAGAGGTCGAACCAATGTAGCAAAACTTGTCGACTACATCTAATAGGGTGCTGCCCAGTGATATTGCTGGTTTTTGCGCACACCCTTGGGCAAGTATCACAGTTTTCTTGGCATTCATGGACATGGAAAACAGATCATAGTAGTACCTACAGCGATAACTAGTACACAATATGCTTTGATATTATTTTACTTTCATCAAGTGTTAGTTAACCAACATTATCAGCAATTGTGCACCGTGCAACTGTCTACCGTACCATCTAATTTGGTATTATGGCTAAGCTTGGTTCTAATCTATACTAATATTATAAAGCTAAAGAGTTTGTTTGTTTGTTTGAACGCACTAATCTCAGGAACTACTGGTTTGAATAGAAAATTATTTTAGTGTTGGATAGTGAAGGGCTATAGGATAACAAAAAGTATTTAATAGGTTTTACATGGTTTATTTAATAATTATAGGGCATAACAACATGGTAGTGTTAGCGGCGTGCACGACATTGAAACACGTACTTATAGATTTAAAATAGATGGCGCTGCTCATTTCCTTCGTAATACCATAACAGATAGCCTATTTATCGAGACAGGCTATACGTTATATAACATCACATACATACAACCAACAGAACCGGCCTGAGACGTCTGACTTGTAAAAAATACTATAGGTATATACTACATTTTACATGCGAACCTACATATACATGCGTTCTACATACTTTAATCCCGTAGGTTTATCCGTCAGTGAACCATACATTTTTAACACATCTGTATTATTTTAGTCTGGTTTTATAGATTTAAAAACACCTATTGTGTTAATTTCAAAATAAAATACACAGTGGTTTTCTAAAATAGTATGTAGACGATCCAGTGATTAAAAAGAAACTTATCCAGTGATTAAAGAGTAAATTGATGTGCAACATTTTTTCAATGTAAATTTGCAAGCTGTGGTTTCCTATAATTGAGGGACTATACACCATTTATTTATTATGTGTAATGCCTTAGTTTCTCGGTGGCCGAAGCATAATATAACTAAAAACTGTAGTGAATATCTCTGGTTTGATTGCCTGGGCAAAATGGTATTGAGTATTTCCGTCAAGAAATTCTATTCTCAGTAACTACACGGAATTTAGAACTGTGCCCGGTAGAGGAAAATAAGCTAAATCTAAATCTAAATGTGGTGAGAAGTGGGTATAACATACCTTTGCATATGCCTTTGGGTTGTAGATGTGAGACTAATGCCCAGGTTCACAACTATCAAGTAAAAGTTATAGGAAAGATAAATCGCATGCTTTCTCACTCTTGTTAGGTTAAAGATGAGAGATAGCAAGACTTTTATCTTATTATTAAATGCTATTTGGAGGTGATAGGACAAGCGCTAAGTAAATGAACCATTATATTCATCAGTTTTCTTGAAACAAGTGCTATGCCAATCTCTCTGTTGTATTTCACAGTGATATAGGCAAATAATTTATAAACTAAATAAAACTCGGTTGAGGAAAACCAATATTTTCCTAACAAGACCTTCAGAAGAAACTAGACCCTCAACCCTTCTACAAGAATAAACATGTGTAGGTACTTGTCGAATAATGTTTTAAATATCCACGTCCATTTTTTGGGCCATCACACATTCATAGATAAATTTTCCATTACAAAGCACAAAAACCGTCACACTGGGCAGGTAAATAAGGGTTTGAGGTGGGCTGCGAACTAAATCGGCTTCTTCCGTCGTCAGTTCAAGACCCCAATAATGGCCTGTTCGTACGAAATGTGGCCTCTAAATGTACCAATTTACCCTTCCACTACGCCCCGGCTCGGTATCTCCGGGCAAAAGAGGCCATTCAATCTCCAGTTTTCCGGAAGGCTCGCGTTATTTTTAAATGAAATGCTTAGATGACGCGGGTACTTCTCTCAGGTACATTGTGAAACCTCAGCGTGGTAACGTCTCATTGTATAATAAACGTCCGCTCGTTGGATTTTGGTTATGTTATGACATGTCGATGTTTCGGCAGTTTGGTTATGGGTATTGTAAGTACACGAACCTTTTAGGGTTGCGAACTTGTTTATTTTAAAGCAGTAACGTGTGTCTAGTAATTTCATAATTTCAGTTTATTGTCTTATCTTGATAGGTTAGGTATAAATGTAAATATAGCAAGGAAAAGTACAACGAAGGAAAATAAGTTCATATCTATACTAATGTTATGAAGAGGAAAGATTTGATTTTTTGTTTGTATATTTGTTAGGATTTAACTCAAAAACTAATTAATCTATTTCGAAAATTGTTTCGCCATTAGTAAGCTATATCATCACCATGTATCTAACATAGGCTATAATTTAATTAATACGATAATCTTTTAATAACATAACATCACCTTATCTACTTTTACGCGAGCGAAGCTGCGAGCAAAAGCTAGTAGATTAATAATGTAACAATTGTTTAAAGTAAAATCGTTTTAGAACTAGTGATATTAAGGTTTATCAAAACAGACAACTAACACGTTGTATACATTTGATAAGTATCGAGTTGATTGTTTCTTTTCTTTAGTCTATGTTATATAGTTGGTATGTTCAACTGCTGGGCAGAAGTATATTGGACTTTTATATCCAATTTCGATTCGATTTTATAAGTGAAAACTTTTAATTGGTCTTTGTTTATACATAGATTCTCATTTTATGGTTGAACTAGCTGTAAGTTTTCTGAACTTGTAAATAAATAAAGTTCTTATCAAGAGTATCTCATCATCATCCCGTACCTAATTAGAACGCATCGTTTCTTTCACGTCGCAATTTAATATTTTGATCACATTGATCTAAAATTTTGTCGATATAAGGCCTGTAGTATCGTTGTAGTTGTCATTTGGTTTGAATATACCTATATACTAATATTAAATAGAGGTAATATTTGTAGTGTTTTGTATTTATTTGTAATTAATAAACTCAAAAATTAGTCCGATTTTAATCACTCTGTCACCATAAGACAGTCACTTTATTCAAAAGAAGAAGAAGGCTATAAAACATCTATGTACGAACCACTGAAGCAGAGCAGTATTTATAAACGTGTCTGAAACTGCGGGGCAAAGCTAGTATATTATAACGTAATTATTTTCAGGTTAGTAAGCTTTTCGATTATTGTTGTTAAAAATTAGATAACTGAATTTGACACATTAATAATTGTTGTAAGCCGTCGTTCTGTTTAATACGAAATATTCACACTAAAAGCAATAACCAAATAAAGTTAAATTATTTAACGATGTTTGTAAACTTCCCTGGAAATCACGGTTAATAGAAATATTTAATAACAAAACACGATATTTCTGTTGAAAATTAAATTGCGTACAGTTGGGTCTTCGCCGGGTGCGACTAAAAGCCTGTCAGGGTCGCTTTACCAACCAACTCAGCGGGGCTTTGCATACCATTTACATGAAACTACATCACTAACTATCGACGAACAAGCATTCCACTGCCGCACTTCACATCCATTACGTGTTAAGCCTTCGATAAACCACTCACTTTCTTTGTCTATCTTTCAGTGTATTCAAAACATTGTGTAACGACCAAGTTTTGTGAAGTCAGTGTGTTGTTAGTCTTTAAGCTTTCTTCGTATGAATATTATTTTCAGTACAGCGACCCGATATTTGTAGCATCTGTTGCTGGTAAATATTATATTATGTACTGCGTTATTAAAAACTAGCAGATTCTTATGCGATGGAATAAAAGCTGATGCTACATTTAAATAACCTTTGTATAAAATTGAACACAACAATAAAACGAAAGGGAACTTCTTCATTCTTCTTTTTAAAGATGATTTTTGTTTCATAAGGATTTTTTAAGATTATATATTATAATATTTTCAAAATTGCTATACTATCTTCCGTCGTCATGGTAGCGTAGTGGAAATGAATGCGACAACTGTGCACACGTCTCGGATTTGATTCTCGGGTCGGGACAAGTGGTATTTGATATTTTTATCAAAGAATTATTAGTAGCAAACGAAGTCTAGAATTGTGCTCGGTAGACCCCATCACGAAGGACCTGAGACTATATCTAACGAAATATAGGTATTATTAACCTCTGCCTACCCCTTCGTTGCTAAACTATATACAGGCATGAGACCATGTTTTTTTTTACATTTTTTACAATAATGTGGCAAACAAGCATACGGCCCACCTGATGGTAAGTGGTCACCGTAGCCTATAGACGCCTGCAACACCAGAGGCATCACTTGCGCGTTGCCGACTCTTTAGGAAAAGTAGTGGGAAGGAGAAGGAGCGGGCAGTGGGAAAGAGCCTGGGCCTCCAGCACTCCCACTCACCGAAGGAAACACAACAGTAGGAATACTGCTATTTCACGTCGATATTCTGTGAGAGGAAAGTCCTTCCCAGGTGGAGCCGGCCTATTCATGCTGAAATCAGCGAGGCTCTACTACTCATATATATGTATGAGATACATGAATTAATGTTTTAGATATTTCTGTCAAGAAATTTTTAGTCGGAACACGGAGTCTTGAACTGTACCCGGTGGCAAGAGTGTTCCGTCCTATTATATGGGATTTGTAATATACATCAGCCTACCCCTTTAGGGATATTCATTCATAAAGAGGCCCACGTCTCTTTATGAATGTAATAACGATTAGGTAAAACAATGGTAAAACAACTCCAATAAATTACAGTTCAAATGCATTCCCAATAGCCATGGAAATGCAAAATAGTTCAGTTAGATCTGTAAAACAGTGACGTAAGTGACATAAAAACAAGATCTTTAAAAAGTTTCACAACCTTTATAGTTTCCGCAAAGTTACCGCGCAAAGTTACTAGTTTGACTTTATGACTTTGGTTTAATAGCACCGACTTTAGTTTCATTTATACATCACGTTAGTATTTGACTCCCTCGATGACGCAGTTGTAGTGTATGCGACTGCTGTACATGAGGTCTCGGATTTAATTGTCGGGTCCGACAATAACTAGTTTTCTCTCTAGAAATCACAGAACAAATGCTTTGTAGCTGCATGGAGGAGTATCTGTAGATATATATGTATCATTTAGGCAACGTAGTATTTTCGCAATCCTGGAGGGCACTTTGACGGAATAGTAAAAAGTAAATTATTATCATAATCATATCCGATATACCCTAATACTAGGTTACTCTAGAAAACTAAGATGGCTACTGTAAACCTCTGGAGTCGCAGCATCGTACCAGCGGCCAGATGCAATAGGTTTTTAATAATGTCTGGCATTTCAAGACTTGATAGCTTAATGCTGCTATTTATGATAAAATACATGTGCTCCGAGATTTACAAAGTACACAAATGTCTGGCAGTCATATAACGCTCAGATTAGTGGCACATGGTGCATGTATGCCTTTTCGTTCTCACTAAGGCATGGTTACTTTTCTACTCAAAGTAAATTACTACCTGGTTAAAGCGTTTGGTCATGTTATTTATTTAAAGGATATAAAACAGGATTATTTCGCTGTATTTTTTGTATTAATTGTAACATCTGTATAATCAGGTTCAGCAGTAGTGGCAGTCTCCCAGCTTTGACTCATAAAGATCCGGTGGAAGTTATACCGTCTTGGAATCTGCAATGAATTTAACATCACAAACAACTATATCGATACTGTATAATGATAAAATCTTTTTTTTCTATACATTGTAAAGGTACATCGATATATCCGCAGTAAGCCAGCCCTATATCTTTTGAGTAATTGACCATCGTAAAAAAATGTGTACAGGCCACTAATTAAAATTCCCACAGCTGTTCGTATCTTTGCTATTTAACGAGTTTGAGACTAAACGAAACGTAAAAGATTAACTCGATAGTACGCTGGCGTTTTCTAAAAAACCTGAACGAAATGGGAGCGAAAAGCTAACTTGTTTAGCCATGCTGTAATTGCGACGAGGGCTCGCCAAGATAAGCTCGTTTCTTTTTAATTTTGCGTCTGGAAATTACTTCAATTCCCCCGTTGAATAAATGAAGACTGCACTATCTACTTTAACCGTTTTTTTTTAAATTTATTTTTTTACCGCGAAAGAGATCTCGGTAAAGTTCTCTAGAGCTTTTAGTTCAAGGTTTGATTAACTAGTCCTAAGGCGGTAAAGAAAAATCTGATTAAGTGCCACTGTGGATAGATAATCGTATTTATACAATGACATTGTTTTAAAACCAGTTGTTTTAACAGAGTGATAGCTTTTTGTGATAGTGTGCTATTGTAAAAAGCGTTGATCAGACGTTTTATGTGTTTAAAACTATTATTTTAGGGTGTTTTTTACGCAGAATTAGTTTGATTCAAGATAATATGTTTGATCATAATATTTGGACTTGATTTGATTCAGTTCTTCATCTCAAACATGTATGTATGTACCTGGCCTGTATTCTTCGCAAGGTTAAGCAGAGCCATTATTACCAAAAGGTTATCCCTTACGTTTACTTATACTTCACGCAGTTGAAGATTAAAGAACACATATCTAAGATTAGTTGAATATTTATCATTATGTTTACTATATTATACTTTGTGACGTTTTCGATTAGTTTCAATATCAATACAAAGAGCAACACCTCATCTGGAATGAAATTTAATCTCCCAAATTGATTTTTATCAATATCTTGAGCTACACCTGGCATCTGTTTTTCATTTGTATTCTAGTTGGGAATGAAACGTGGAAATATTACAACCAATGTTAAGAAACATTTTTAATTTTATATTTTCAGTTTCCGAGAACTGTGAGCAGAAACGTTATTACTACTGTAATTCCCTGTTAATATACTACATTGGCTCACGCCTATATACTCAAAGGGGTAGACAGATGTATTTTACTCTCACAATCCATAAGCTATGTGTTTAGGTTGGTCCCAAGAATATATCCTTCTATCTGGCACAGTTTCTCCTACCGCAATGTTACTGAAAATTTCTTGATAGAAAATCCAAATAACATGTTGCCCAGAAATTGAAGCCAAGATCTTAAGCACAGTAGTAGTCTCATGTATTACCGTTATACTTATAAGGCTGGCACTGATATATTCTGTAATTTTAGGACGATTTTATAGAAAGCGAATTTCGTCATAGGTATTATCTATATGTATCTTCTTTATATATAAGTAAAATGTAGAGAGTTGATACGTACGATAAGTCGAATGGATTGATAATTTAAGCTGATGCAAACACTATGCTTTAAAACATTGAGTCGCAGGCTATCTTAGCCTTCCCGTCATTATAATTGCTATTAAACAACTGAAACGTCTGCAAATTAGCAATTTAAATAGTTTATATTATAGAGAAATGTTACGAAAAATAAACCGCGACAAAATCCGTATAAAGTAGTTCAATTTAAATTTAATATTAATCCCAAAACACAACTTAGCCAGGTGTTGCCTCCATATTTTCTAAATCAAATTTTGTCTTTCCTTTTGTGTCTGGTAGTATTGGCTGGAGTCCAGGCGTTGTCAGGCCACTTTAGAGTGTAGAGTATCAAAAATGTTTGCAGTTTAAGTAGATATTTAAGGCGAAAACAACAAAATGAAAAGGAAAATTTACTGCAATTTGTAGTGCTGTGTTTTTTGCCCGCAGGTAAAACAAATACCCTACGCCTTGATTTACCTCCGCCTGCTAATTGTTTATTTTTAATGTACAAATAAAAGAGAATTCAATTTATTTATTCTCGAGAGTCGTACAATGTTTTTGTGAAGATAAGTTTAGAGTGTCAGTTGCGAAAATGACGTTAGGATTAATATAAATAAAAACCGTATTAGTTTATTATTTTAATTTAATTAATATAAGAAACATAAAATGAATTTAAATTGTCGTTGGTATACCTACTAACTCTAATGGTGCACACGACGCAAGTAGCTTGCGCGAGAACAATTGCGCAAGCTAGTTGTGTGAGTTACTCATGCAAGTTGCTTGCATGGGTAGCTAGGGATGGTCGTTTACAGGATGTATATCACTCGTGCAAGCGCCGCATTTTGCTTATGGTACCCGTGTCGTGTACAAAAACGATTAAATTGAACACACGTATTCTCGTATAGCGAGTATTGACTGCATGCATTGCACCTCTTAGAAATAAAATGACTTGAAGAACACGCATAACCCATAACTAAATACATCTCAATGAAAAGATAAAGAATTTATACTTCGTTCTTTTTAATATTACATTTTTAATATTAGAACGCATTATATCAGTGAAACACGTTTCTTTGAATTTTCTGTGGTGAGGCTTTACATCTATAAGTCTATTACATAAGGCCCATTGGTATGTGGTCAGCGTGCCAGTGCATATTCGTTGCCTTTAAAATAGATTGTATACGAGAAATAATTTCACTGCCCAAAATTATATGGAATGTTTACTAAACTAACTTCTCTGGGTTCAGTCTGGTAAAACGTTTCTTCAGAAGCTTTGCCAGACATAAGATCATCAAAGAACGAGGAATAGTCCGAAACCGTTTCTCTATTGTTTCCATAGAAACTTGACGTGATATGACTTCTCATACTTGGAGTCTTGTGTTCATATCCTACAGGTATATGTGAAGTCTTATAGTGATACTTGTGTTTGTAGCACGAGTCATCACGCCATTTTGTTAGATCAGGACCTTGGATGTGAGTACATGGTACTAGCATGTTCCTGAAAAAAAAGAAATTAAATTTATATTTTGGTTTTTGAAACTTGATACTGTTAACGTAAAATGAATAGTACATTACAATAACTTAAAAATATTTTACCTTTTTCTAAATTTTGATCTTAATGTTAACCTTCGAACCTTGATATCAAATGCATTCAATATAATTGCCAGTTTGCAATACAGTATAATTAATAAAGAATACATACCCTGGTTTGACATTTAGGAAAGCTTGTGGCTGGATATGTTTAATGCCATCAGCGTTGTCACACGCCAAACGAGCCATATTAGTCTTCCTAATTTCATGTAATTGATCTGTTGACAAATTATTGCGATTTCTTATCAATACTGTACAACTTAGTTATATTAAAACAGTCAAAATAGACTTTTAAGGGTTGTGGAGGCAAGACGTGTAATGCTCTTCTAGCACAAAAGTCACCAAAGGGATCTAGTTGAAAATCAGCGCAAGGCTTCCTTAGCCTGGCATATGCTGAACTAGGTCCCACTTGGCAATTTTTTAATTTTTTTATTTAACTTGTTATTGAATTCTTTTTTTGTCAAATAAATTAATTTTCTTTCTTTCTTCTTTCTTTCACAAAGGAAGGATCCACTGAGCAAGCTAAACTATCATGCCTGAAGCGCACAGCCTGAAAATTAATGCCAATTATTTGTATATATCTTATCTTATCTTATGTCAGTCAGTATCAGTATGCCAGTCAGTCAGTGCAGACCGGCGACACTTCGATCCAGTGGGATCTTTTGTGTCGACACTCCCCCGATAACGACTGCCAGAGATGTTTATGGCAGCCGGGACCGACGATTTAACGTGCTCTCCGAGGCACGGAGCAGGCGATAATTGTCAATCAATACGCACATAATTTCGAAAAGTCATATAACTTCCGAAAGTCAGAGGTGCGCGACGTGGGTTCGAACCCGAGATCCTCTGCATTGCAGTCTGTTGGTCTACCCACTGAGCTATCGCTCCTCTATTTGTATATACAGTAGCTCGCATAACCAACTTCGTTTGCGTGATTCAGCCTACAATAAACATTTTATGAACAGTGATTAGTTCAGTGCAGCGCCATCTCTTTTTGTTAATAGTAATTTCTTCATGTAGAGTCCGAACAGAGAAGTGGTTTTAGAAGTATAATCAATTATTATGGCTGCAATATTGGCTCATACACGAGATGCAAGTGATTATAATACATAGATGATAATATTTTATTAAAATCATATCTGATTTGATTTTAATACATAACAATATTGTTAAAGTAGTATATCTATACTACTTTCGTATTTTGATCATAGTTAAATATAATACTCGAAGGGACCATTGAAGCAGGTATTAACAGCCAGAAGGTAAGAAAAGATGTTTAAATCGCTTACCCAAGTTAAAACTATGCATCTGGTCGCCTCTCTCAAACCAGAATCTGTCCGAATATCTGAAGAGGTGCAGCTGTTTAGTCATTATACAAAATAGAGTGGGTCCTACGTAAATGCCTTGGATATGGTTCTCGCTTATAATACCCGCCAGTAAGTCCACATCGTCAACCAATTCGTACAGTTTTTTAAGAGCTTCCACTTTCTATAAAAGATAATAATAGAAATAGTAAGTAATAAAACACTTTGCAATATTTGTTGAGTTAATCTGGAATATTTAATTCAGAGTAGTGGGTATAAAAAACCATAAGACATAATAATATGTAAGTTGATTTATATATCTTAACTTAGCATCTAAATGTCCTTGATACAAGAAAAGCATTACAAAACATTTTCTCTGCAAAACTTCTACATGGCTCATTTAAACTAAGTCTTATTCGCTCACATCTGAAAACCTATATTGGTCGAAAAAATTACGCGGGCAGCCATAGAAGTATATGATATTATGCATTTATAGAAATATAGCCACACACAGTTATATTCTTAGTGATTATTTGATTTGATTATTCCGGGTGTACCGACAAAAATTGAATACCCCGTGCTATTCAAAATTTCTTAACTGAAAAACTCTATGACTCATTCCGTGACCCGAGAATACATATTCAGCAGTCGTATTTAATGACTTTTTACTTACTTCAACATCCATGACATCCAAAAAGTCTTCAAATTTCTTAGCGGGTTTAAGACCACATACGTGTCTATAATCATTGTACCCGCGGATACCGAAGTCCCTGCCTCGCTGGATATCTATGGATGGTAAATCGTGCGCTTTTTGGAGTCTCTTGCCATAGAAGTTTTCAGAAATCTAAGAATCAAACCAAAATTAATTACATAGTTTACAATTGCGTGACAAATTAAATTATTAATTTAAAATGTAATAAAATTGTTAAAAATAAGTTGGCGACTAAAATACAAGGACTCCGTTCGGGACGTTATCCATCGGCTAAGTTTACATACCTCATGCGTAATAGTGATTCCCCAAATTGTGAGCTTTGTCATACAGTGGAAGATGTATACCATTTGCTGACGGACTATGTCAAGAACGAGAGACAACGGTAGAGTATAATCCATAAGTTTAAGTACAATAAGTTAGATGTGGGAAGCATCGGCAGTATATTGACCAAACCAGTGAGTGAGGCCACACCTTGCTGCCTCATTTACTGGTTCGGCTGTTCGGCATAATAATATGTAACTTAGTAGGTTAAGTGTTATTTATTTTTTGTATTTTTGTATTAGCTTAGGTTACAATACATATTGCAATAGCAATAAAAGTCCCTAAATTAAAAAAGATGTGTTGGCGCCTGACAATTTGAACACGATACCGAAAACGAAAAATAAAAAGAGATATTTTAATAAAATGACCTCTTTACCCACATAACTGGGTGCAATGGCAGTTGCATAGGCGACCACTTAAACCACAAAGCGATCCGATCGATTATCAAAGGCGATTACTTAAATCACTGTGCCATCCGTATAAAAAGGATGATGATGAAATTAGTAAAAGTGATTTAATGAAACGATTTTTACTATTTTTCTAACAAATAACAGCAGTCTAGTACAATTTTCTTGGTTTCTAGTTGAACAAGGAGTACCTCTGGATCTTGAATATCATCAATTTTAGCAGCGTACTGATGAAACATTCCTCGCGTCACTTCCTCTATAATTTTTCCCTTTTCCAGTAAACCAGATCGAAAGAGTGTATCACTATAGGAATATTTTTCCCTGTAGTGATAATCTTCTCTATATGTCCTGAAACACAACATATACTTAGATGATGCAGAAGAAGTGATTAATGTTGTAAAATAGTTCTATACACACCAATATCTCACTCTCTATGCACAGTACACACACCTACACACAAACACACATAACACACCCCACCCTCAAAAACATGGTCACATTCATTATCCATACGATCACATACACACACTCTCATCCACATACATTTGCATTTCTTTGTTTAACTTTTTTTATTTTATTAAGTGCTATACTTACTTTAAATTATTCGTAAATTATTTAACCTTCTATATTGGCACCCAAGTAACATTTATCCCAATATAGTTTGGGGTAAATGTTACAATGTATTTTGTTTTATCTTTTTTGCTGATATCATAACTTACTTAATCCACGTTTAGATACAATTTCTCAAATACATTGAGAATTGGATTTTTAGGCAAGACTCAGAAGAATGACTAAAACAGCGATATAGAAAGGAAGAATCTTAGAATTTCAATATAAATTACAAATATAGTGTTACGTCTGGGTAAGGTATATTACACCCACAGCCAGCTTTAGGTCAAGGACTTAAGGCCCCACGTAACAAGGGGCGAGCCTTACACAAAGTTTTAGACTCCATGCTTTTTTAATACGATAGTATATTCTATATATATATATATATATATATATATATATAGCTTATTGCGTTTACATTAATGGTTTTATAAAATAATAAATATATATGCCTACAGAGAACCATATGCCCAATATGGGGTTATTTTATTCAATTTGAACAATACTCACTTAATCCTGCCATCCAGGAACGTATGGAAGAATCGCACAGCGATTTCATACTCTGCATAAACGAGAGGCACTTCATCTTCTTTGTATGCAGACACGTACTCTACGTTTTCCGATAATAGGCCATAGTTCACCATATTTCTGAAACCTGAGAGTACAATTTAGTTTATCAAGAGATGTATAGAGATTTATTCAAATTTTGACATCCGGAAACTGAAAAGAATTTTTGAATCAACAGTTTATCGGAAAATATATTAACATTTCCGCAGAAATATATATAAACTAGATTCGTTCAATAACGATGTACTTTTTTATGAAGCTCTACGAATTGTTTTTGATTCAATGGCATCCAAGATTATTTTTATAAAAAAGACCAGTAACATGCCATATTTGGAAGAATATAACCTAAAAGTATTATTAAATATATGAAATGCTAATATCTGTCTGCTAAAGTGATTAAGCTTTCAACAATACTAAATAAAATAAGCTAAGGAGTATCTGAAGCTGGCAGGTGTTTCGACCAATTATACTAAGACCAAATCGCTAAAGCTAAGAAAATATTGTTATAGTATAATATTTTATATTTTCATTATAAAGATTTGGAGTTACTAAGTTCAATGTAGTTGACCTATTTTCTATAGCAGTTTTAAGGTATAAAACGTACCTAGAAGTAGAGGTAGTAACTCATACATAAATATATTGGAAGCTGTCGCTATGTTGATCTGTCGAGCTACTTTGAAGAGACGATCGTCTTTCCAACAAGGATTCATATGATGCAATGCTCTTGCTATTCTATTATGCTCCCTCATAAAGAATATTGTTAAAGTAGTTGTTCTCAAGTCGAAATTTCCAACTTCAGGATATCCTATATAGCATAAAAATAAAATGTCAGATAATTCTTACTTGAGAAGTGGAATAATAGAATTTATTTAAGTCGTAGCTTACCAAACTGATAACAAACTAGTTCAGTATCGTTATTTTGTAGACAAACGTTGTTTGTCACATTAGAAGTAAATTGTTGAGCCATATCCAATAACGTATTAACCATAGACTCGGCTATAATATTCGTGATCGTATCAGCTAGTATTTCAGCAGTCTTATTCAACATATCTCCTGTCATATTTACAAATGTCATATTATCCATCATATTTGGCATATAATCTTCATCCATATAACCCAACGTATGAGCCATGTCCGTAGTCCATTTGATTTGCTTTGCCTCAGACATATTTACCCACATACTTGTTATCATATTAGACATTGTTACATTATTCATTATATCAGCTATAATATTTGGCATAAAACCTGGCAAAATATCTGGCTTATAAGGAGTCCATTTAGGCAGTATTCCCGCAGACATCTTGTCTAACATGTTTGTTGTCATATTATCATTTGTTACTCTATTTATCATGTCGCTCATTACATCTGGCATAATTTCAGGCATCAATTCTGTTAAAAAGTCCGACATATCAGGAGTCATTTTACCGAGCGTGTCCATAGACATATTTGCCCATGTATTTGTTGTCATAGACATATTACTTTTTGATATGTTATCTTTAAACTTAACAGTCATATCCTGCTTTAATTTCTTAACAATTCTATTCCTTATATTATCCAGCATATCAGGCGATAGACCTTCTTGGGGTGTTGTAATATTTTGAGGCACGTAGCGGTCGAACCTCTGCTGAAGTATTAGAAGACCATGTTCATATTTTCTCACCTTACGGAGAGCTTTATTATCTACTCCGTATATCGTCGATAGATCGAATACTGGTGTTTGAAAATTGATCTGAAACATATTGAAAACAAATAATAGTAACACCTCTATAATGTATCGGAATTTTTGTTATTCTATTGTATCTGCTAAGAGAATTCATTCGTAACGTTAAATGTAAGATTTAAAACAATAATAAAGGCGTATACATGCACATGATTAATTGAAATCCCTAAGATCACATTGGAATTCATCACTAGGAATCATGGGCAGACATAGTTACTGTTTTTGTATGTGACGACGGTAATATTCCACAGTTGAGGCATGGCAATTACTTGTTCTACATAAATACCTATGAATGTATAATATTTTAAATGTGAATATCATAATATATTGTATCTGGTTAAGGGATATAATGATTATCAAGTATTTAACACCTATGGGGGTGCCACTAGCCATCTACCAGGCACATTTCCACACCGGCTTTATATTTATCCATTACCCTTAATAAATTTTGCCTGACCCGTTCTGAAGATCCCGTCTTGGGATCGACTGCAAACATAGGCTTAAAAAGCTCGAGACCAATTAGGTTTTCAAAATTATTTTAAAAAAGAATAATTAATTTAAACAGTTTACTGAGAATAAGAAAGAAAAAATACTTTGAACTTTGCGTTACAAATAAAAACTTATACAGTGCTTTCTCTATTTCTTTTACAGAAAATTATATACGGAAGAAAATAAAAGAAAATATCTTTAGTTGTACAACTGTTTTTACCGTGGGGTTATTTATATTTTTATAACATAGGTAATGACTTTATTTCCTTCAATGCTTTTAATAAAAATTCACGATGGTACGCACAAAGACCAAGTCAAAGAGTCGACAATAATTTAATTGTCTTCACGTTTCGTTTTTGATTTTGTTATTTTCCTTTCTTTGTTTAAATATTATTACTTGGCATAAAAATGTCTTTGTACTTTTTACGGCTAAAGACGTGATCGAGTTTTAAGTACTTTGATATAGGTAATTGTTGGCATTAAAGATTGCTGAATACCATCGATGCTTCGGTATTAAACTATAAAACGTATAAATGGAATGTAATTATTTCATAGTGAGAGTTACACACATGCCATTGCGGCCTTTTTTGTAGGTTATATTAAGAATTGTAATTCTGAAGTACTTTATTTAGATGTATTTCATATTGAAATTAAACTACTATATACGGATTTTATCGCGTTGTTTATTTGACACTTTATTACATAATTTTGAAAACTGTTACACTACTTGTACTTTTAAACTTTACTATTTTTTAAGCTAATTAAATTACTATTAAAACTATTAAAACTATTTAGATTTAATTTAATTTTACACTTTCCCCGACGTTTCGGTTGCTTTTCAGCGGCCATAGCATAAATTAAATTAAATCTAAATAATTTTAATAGTTTTAATAGTAATTTAATTAGCTTAAAAATTAGTCAAGTTTAAAAGTACAAGTAGTGTAACAGTTTTCAAAATTATGTAATAAAGTGTCAAATAAACAACGCGATAAAATCCGTATATAGTAGTTTAATTTCAATGAATAATATTCGCGTAAACAGAAGACAATATTATGTATTTCATAATTATGGTTTAGCCGGAATACATAATCCAAAACAACTGCTTTTTCTATACCGACTTATAGGCAAAAGTTCTGTAAATTTTCTGTACTACTTATAAATTTAATTAGCATGTATTAACATTATAAACATTTGTAATGAATTTTCTTAATGATAGTGATGATCACATCGAAATCCCTTTCGGAATCTAGTAGAACTAAACAGACCAACCGACGCAGAGAGCGACTTTCCTGTACACTATTTAGAGGTAATTCGTATATATACGAGTATATATAATGTATTCAATAGATACAAATAAAGATTATGTTGAGAGTTTAACAATCGCCTTAGTAATCTACCAATCACTAATAAAAATATGTCATCGCGTGTATATCAATAATTAATTTAAATCTAAATGTTCTGTTTCGAACATAATCATTCATCATTACATATTAAACTTTTTGCCGCATCAATAATTACAGGATTGATGAAAATAATGTGGATATAACTAATTACAGCAGTACACGGTCCGTTTGATGCGACTGTGATGTAAGCATCACAAAAATATACACAATAATTACATTAATTATACAACAATCAGAAAATACATACATAAATTAACTTTTATAAGATAATGTTACATTACAGACATTAACTGTATACAACCATTGCATGTTTTTGCACTATTTAGCCATCCGGCGGTTTGAATAAATAAACATTGTTTCAATTAACCAATCAAATCAATAAACACAGACTGCCCGTTTATTGCACTTTAACTGTTTAATTAATTACGAAAATACATAATTGCTTAATATGTAATAGAAAGTTTTTGACTGAGTATTTATTCGGGGTTTTATTTATTCATAACGTGTACGCATCTAAAATCAAAACCTCCAAGTTGTTATCATTTCACTTTGTTTCTTCCACTGATTTATGTACCTATGACCTGATTAGGCACTCGTAGGTGGAAGTAAGTCCTTTAGCATTTTCGTACCTTTCTACATCCATTTGTATTCCACCGGCACGCCGCTCGAAGTCACGATTTAACTCACTCGTTTTAATATTGAAATGTTCGCATTAAGGGACTTCAAAGTAAGATCATTTTCGCACGTATCACAGAACTTATATATAACTTGTGGAGTTACGGAGTTCTAACCTGTTCAGGTGGTATTATTTCGGTTGTACAACCGGCGTCTTTGAAAGTTTCCGCTCTAGAGAAGTTGAGACAGCTAATATCAGTCACTTTGAGATACGGGTCATGTTTTGGTACCCTTATAGGGTAGCATCGAGGATCCGCTTCGCCGATTGGCGTGCAACAGTATTGCCGGCGTCGGAGGTAGTCGTCTGGAACATAATTAATTCTTAGAAATTTCATTTAAATTAACGTGAAATTTGCAGCAAACTTTAAGTAACGTCTAAGCATGAAATATGATGTATTTACGTTTTTTTAGTAAGCTGCAACCCTTGTTAACTTAATTAATTTAATTAGCTTACAAATTAGTAAAGTTTGATAGTAGTAGTTTCTATATTATGTAAAAAAGTGTAAAATAAACAACGCGATAAAATCCGTATATAGTAGTTTAATTTCAATGAATAACATTTGCGTAAACAGAAGACAACATTACTAAATTAAATTGAAGTATACTTTATTTTGTAGTACAAAGAAAAACGCTATAATTTGTAAACTAATATTTTGTCGCAATGCTATTACCACAACGGCGAGTGTTGTTATTTCAAATCCCACACGTACACGGTCAATTGCTTGTGTGGTCTACATATCACTATTTTTAGCCTAAATGTATTCTGTTGTAATATTTTAAAGGAGAAAGTAAATACTGAACAGATGGCGTAGTGGTTGAAGTGGTTGCCTCGCCACTGCCACTGCACCGAGTGTTGTAGGTTCGATTCCCACATGGGACAAAAAATTGTGTGATCCACAAATAGTTGTTTCGAGTCTATGTGCCTGTTGTTTGAATGTTTGTGAGACTTTTCTCCCGCGACACAGGTATAATTCCTAGTGCGGGTCTTTTTAAAAATAGTCTTTATTCTCAAAAATGCATTTGTTATACATTACGAACACACAGCTAATGGACTCTAATAATTGTACCATGTGGGATTCGAACCCACACAGCGTGAATGCAGCGGCAATGCGACCGCTTGCAGCGGCACAGCGCCAATGCAACCGCTTGCAGCGGCACAGCGCCGTTCCCGTACAGTCAAATCTAATCATCATAATATTATGCGTAGTAATTCATCGATCATGCTTACATGGTCCATTCAGAATGCTAATATCTCTATTGACGAACTCCAGCATGTGGTATCCGGCTATATTGAATTTGTACTTATCTTCGACCCGGCCGTCGGTCTGCAGTTCCGTTCGAACCTTACGCGCCGAGGGCAATGGATTGCCATGTTTGTTCATGCGGGGATCGCGATCTGCAAATAGTTTACGAGATTAAAGCCTTATCGTTGGTGTAAATGACACGATAGTTATAGTTGTGTGGGTCACATAGTTGTTCTGATTATGAATCTTCTTTGTATCTGCTGCTTCATGTTTGTAATACCCTTGGTAATAAAGGGATTATTATCAGACTGGACTTTTTGAAATTACAAAAGTAAATGTATTGTTAGATTGGTTAGAAATGCGTATTGCTTGGTACAATTTGATATTGAGAATTGAATCTAAATGTTTTGCATTAATCGTTCATAAATTCAGGTAAAGAATATTCTTACATCTTTTTCTAAGTGCTAGTCTTAGGTACAAACGAAATAGGTAGTAAAATAATAATAATAAATACATTCGTACACACACATTATGCTGAGCTACTACCCAAACAGTCAGATTACCATCTATACTCACATTATAAATGCAAAAGTAACCTTGTCCGTTAGTTACATTTTTAACTAGTTGAAAGATTGGGATGAAAATGACGATAAAGATAGCTTGACAAGAAAAATAATGAACTTCTAGTTTACTTCTACTAATATAATAAGTATAGTTTTAAAGTTAACTGTCAAGTGAATACACGACATGGACGTCTAGCCTTGTTATACTGTAAGAAGTTTCAAATGACTTCCTCAGAAACTATACATTACTCTTATTATCTAAATTATATATGCAGTGCCAGTTCAGAAATAAGTTTCTATGGAATTGTAAAACTGTACCTGTATAACCAATAATAATATACTCCTAGAACGGTGTTTCTTGATACAGACATAAATTGCAAAAATAGATGCGAACGACTATCGATATAAGTTATGTAAAATTATAATAGCAATATACAATTGGTATGAAGAAAAGAAATTAGAAAATTGTATGATCCCATAACCTAATGTAGATCAATTCGTTGTCACTGACTAAACTTGATTTGATGATAGCACGATTGATAGATGAGTTGTGTTCGACCGATCGTGCTCGACGATGCTTTATATGGTCACAGGCTGCAGTGACGATTTACGTAATCAAATAATCAATCAACATCAAAGCTTTATGAATTGGAATATTCGTCTAGGTTTCGAATATTTCGATCTGATTGCAGATTCGAATAATTCGTATAATTTGTACCACGGACCATCGCCTATGAATTGCAGTTTCTATAGGTACTTTTATATCATTGATCAATTCATGTCAGTTGTGAAGCAACGATCTGTGACGAACTCATTTTATTATGTTAATGTTTACACACATTCATAGTATTCGTGTCTAGAAGCAATATATCTTATTAAGTAACAAATAATCTGCTATTATTTTTGACTATGCGTCTATTACCTAGTTTAAACTAGCACTTTTACGAACTGCAAGGTTCTGGAACAGTAACTAGCTCTTGCGTATGATCTACTAGCTTATGCCTATGGTTTCACCCGCGTGAGTCTCAAGGAAACGCTATTTTGTGTATTAATCTAAGTATACGGGCAAATCTCCCGTACATCTCGGTGTCAGCATTACGCCGACACCTGCCATTTGTGTTTTTTGTGCATAATTATATAAAATCAATTAGTACCTAACAAGCATCGAACTGGATCAATTGACCTAACAAGTGTGTCATTGACCGTAACACACATCATATAGCAATAATATAGTATTAGATAATAGTATATTATAACATTACTTTGGTAGAGATAATAAAAGTTATTACAAGTTAACTTATCTCTATCATTTTATCATCCTTGGTGTATGGATCATTTATCATATTTGTCCGAACACTAAGATATGGGCTAATATAAGATTTAGGCGTCATTAACACATTCATTGCCTTGTCCTAGCCCACCTCACTATTGCCGTATTTGAGAACACACGAACCCACGTCATGTTGAAAATACATTTTTCTTTGCAAATACAATATATATCATACAATAAAAATTAAATTAAATACTACAGTATATTTATTAAACAGATCTTCCTAGTGGTGATGTTGGTTTTTAGATTTATACATATTTATTTTATAAATTTTTTTTACTTCTTCCTAGATGCCAAGGACCCTCCGCACGGGTTGTGTGACAGGGCTGGTAACCAATAATATTATGCAAACAACTTCAATGTTATTCACAAAATCAATTTAATTTAAGGACATTCTAACCAATTATTAATTGAAATGTATATTCATTTAAATGTAATATTGATGATTTGAAGTTATACGAATAATTTTATTTTAACTGCTTAACCGATTCCATGTGGATGGCGCCGCAGAGACGCCATGGATATCTTTTGTATATGGCGTGTGGCACCCGAGAGGAGCCAAAGATGAGAGCCAAGCCATCAAAAGGTTGAGAATCAGGTAATTCATCTTGCGAGACATAGGTTTCCTAGCTGTCTGTCTGGTTTTCTTTGACAAAGTTTCATATTCTGTACACATATTCTGAGATTCGGAATTAACATTTTGTGTTTCGCTAATTTAGTTACTACTACGTTTGGTAATCTTATGCTGAACTGAAAAATTAATAAGTAAAAAGAAAATTAGTAAATAAAAGGATGTGAAAAATGTAGGTTCAGAAATACATTGAAAAATAAACAATTTTTAATAGATCTTTCTAATAAGTTTGACAACCCATGTCTCATGATGACAGCGAATATAAAAAAATTGTTTACTTACCATATCTGTTTACCATATCTTAGTGTATGTACATTCTAACTAGAAAACGGCACTAGAATACTTCCAGAAATCATATATCTAGTGGAACTATGACCATATTCCTAATAACGAGAGGGTTTTGTGTTACGAGTAATTGCTGTATACCACAGACCCACGTCGTGGGCTCATCCCAGCGCATCTGTATTACCGAGGACCCCGCTAGCGAGTTCACTAGTAAAATGTATGGTGGTATGGCGTATGAAGCGTGTAAAAGTAATGAGGATGCAAATGTGTTGTAACAAACATTTAAATATTTTCACAAACTAACCTTATTATTATTAGTAGATTAACGGATAATAGAGAAGCAGCCAGCTCTAGAGGAAAACCGTTACACTGTCACGCAGGGATCTCAAATTAGATCCCAAGGCACTAATTTCTGACTTTTCAAAGTCATGTGCGAAGGAAAACATCGTAAAGTAATCTGCATGTCTGAGAGTTCTACATATATTCATGTATGTGTGAAGTCTGCCAACCCATACTGAGTCAGCGTGATGGACTAAGGCCCTACGATTCTTATACCGAGAAGCCCGTGCCCAGCAGTGAGATATTTTATCAACAGGGCTTATATTATTACTATGAATAAATAATAAGTTAAAATTCCTCAACAACGACCTGAATTACTACGAACCCAGATCAGCCACTGAAAGTATATTTACTTTAGCATTTTTGTTTTCTCTGTATCAATAATTATTTTATGATTGTTTCTGAGAACAACTACCTTTCAAAACACGACCCGCATATGCTTAATTATAAGAATTTTATTGTTATCATGCTATTGCAACTTGCCCGAAAAATCAGCGTTCAAAAATATACATAAATCTTGCCCAACATATTACATAAATCTTGCAGTGTGGGAGTTTATCACGGCTATATTCGTTTATTTGTTTATTTCAGGAATCCAAGCACCACATGCCAATAAAATCGCCGTCGGCTTCGTCTTTCTTATCACGTTAACAGTAACAAAATATAATAATAATATTAGCCCTGTATTATACTGTCTCATTGCTGGACCTCTTCTCAGAGTAAGAAGGGTTAGGTCATAGTCCACCACTCTGGCCTAGTGCGGGTTAGACTCTAAATATCTTCAAAAACATTATGGACAAATCTCAGAAATGCAGGTATCCTCACAATGTTTTCCATCATCGTTAAAGTGGGTGATAATTAACTATGTATTAAATACGCACCTAACTTCGAAAAGGCATTGACGTGCGCCTTGGGATCGAACTTGAGACCTCTGCGTGGCAGTCCAACGGTCTCCCACTAGGCTATCTCTGATTTTTATAGTATCAAAAGTAGTTCTTAAATCTGGTAAGTACCAAGTATACTCTAGTCTAAATACGTAAGTTGTTCTAAAGTAAATTAATCCCACTTACTGTTAGCGTATTCCGGCTTAAGGAGCCTGAGATAAGGTCCTCTAGCGGAGCCCCTCGTCGGGTACTTGAAGTTATTACACGTGCCATCAATTCGGCTGCCTTCGTGAGGTGTACATGACTTTAGTGTTAAAGAACATCGTCTAGAAATTAAATACTTTTTACTTATTTTTTTACTTATTTATTTTGGATGGGATAGTTATTGGGTTTTACTGTTAAGAAATTGTCAATAGCATCATTTAGAAATGTACCTGATGTAAAAATGTAATGGGCATGTAAAGGAATTTGCAATTGTTGTATCATAAAGAGCAGAGCTCTAAATAAAAGAAGCAATTAATTATAAAAAAAATTAATCAACGAGATATATTTTTTTCGTTTATTAAAATTAATTTGGCAGACTTAAGATGAGGCTACTTAATAAAATGCTACCCTTCATCTTCAACTGAATCCTAAGAAAACAACAAAGTCAACCAGAAACGAATATAACTTGCACCGATAAACGATTAAAAATAAACATCTTACTCAGTAGCATTCCTCAATCGAAGATCCTTTGCTTGAGCTATCTCAACTTTCTTACCACTGTATCTATCAAAGAGGAGAGAATCCGCACGGTAGAACGTAATAAATAATAAAACGGTCGATAAATAATACATTTTTGCACTGAACGACTTCACTGAAGCCTTTGATACAGTTAACTAAGCAGGACGAGTCGCGTGTTGTAATCCCAAATGTGTTTCGTAAACTGAACGCGGTTATTCGTTTCCGATTGTGAATTAAATTAAGGATATCGTATAAAAAATGTACAATAATCTACTTTTGTAAAATTGTTGCGTGTCTGTTGGTTATTGATGTTACATAGTGTGTCATTTGTAGTTATACGTATTACAGGTATTTTATTACAGCATTATTTATCGTGCAGTCTATGAAGTGAAAAATGATAAAATGAAAAATCAAAAAGACTTCTTTAGGTGGTTGAGCACTTTTTGGGTAAACATAAATCATGGAACCTACGTCATCGTCACCGAACGCATTCAAAATTCACAAATAATAATCTAATAGCTCGACGATACAATTCACAAGTTACTTAGTTTTCACTTCTATCGGCAGTCCCCAAAGACTGCCCTGCATGTTTTTTTTATTGAATTGCTTTTTGTTTCGATGTACAATAATTACTTAATGAACTTAGAAACATATAATGGCTTGTTATGGGATGATATCTGTAAACAATATATTTATTTATAAACTGTCATTACACTTTTGACTGCGTAAGCTAAAAACTGGCACAACCATAGTGAATGATTAAAGGATCTGGTCTTAATCTCAGAAAAGAAACAAGGATTGACAAGTTTTACATAGATTATTTATACATATATGTATATATATATATATATATATATATATATTATTATTAAACTATTTAGATTTATATATATATATATATATATATATATATATATATATATATATATATATATATATATATATATATATATATATATATATATATATATAAATCTAAATAGTTTAATAATAATTTAATTAGCTTAAAAATTAGTAAAGTTTAATAGTAGTAGTAGTGTGAAATTTTGCAATAAAGTGTCAAATAAACAACGCGATAAAATCCGTATATAGCAGTTTAATTTCAATATATATATATATATGTATATATTTATATTTTTTCATATATATATATAAAAGTGATTACTAATCGATTGTACTAAATGTGTAATTTCTATCGATTGTTAAAATATAAATGGCAACACGGTGAACCGACATCTTTGTTTTAAAATATAGAGAAAGACATTCATTCCACTTTGAACTGTTGAACAGTGAGGTTATTAATTAAATAAAATATATATATATATATTTTTTTTTTACTAATATTGACAATATCGATACTATAATATAGGTCAATGATAAATAGGATTAATTAATAAGTAAATTATTATATTGAGAGCGATTAACCTTACATGATAAGGCTACAAACTACAAACATCGTTAGTTTTCAAGTACTCCTGTGCAATTAGAAGGTATAGTGACAGTACGAACGAGCCCACTTGCCTGGAACGATCCCACCTTTTACGAAAACGGCATCAGATTGAAAATAATTAAGGCGTTTCGCTTGATGGGCAACAATACTATACGCGCACACATACCTCTCCCTTTAATATTTTCTTTCACTCGACGCGCGTTTGCCTTCTTGGTAGTATAAAATCATACTGACTGACTTGTTCATGTGTTCTAAATACAATACGATTCATAAAAAAAACATACTGCCGAATTGAGAACCTTCTCCTTTTTGAAGTCGGTTAAAAAAAGAGTAAGTATACTTTTCTATTAAAAATTAAATAACAACTGCTAATTAAATATTACCACTAACAAAAAATAATTAAACCGGAACGAGTTTTATTTATGTTTTAAGATATCCTGGTCCTCACCGCGTTGTATCGCCGAGAAAAAAGTTTTACTGAGTTTCTTTTGCTGTGAGTGCAGGTACGGAGGGTAATGAGGGAGTAGTGTAAACATTCCTGGGAAACAGCGGGCGGTGACTCATAGGGCTGCTATTACTTACAATTAATGTTAATTATAAATATTTCTGAGAAGTTCTGGCGAATGTTGGCATATTGGTTGTTGTGTAGAATTGCTAGATTAGTAAATTTATTGTTTATCAAGCAGTGACAAATTGAATGTGGAAATAAACGACTTTTTTATTACCAGTGACGACTTACCTTAGAAATAATAAAAAGAGCAGTGATAGCTCAGTGGGGAGACCAACAGACTGCAATGCAGAGGGTCTCGGGTTCGAACCCACGTCGCGCACCTCTGACTTTCGGAAGTTATATAACTTTTCGAAATTATGTGCGTATTGATTGACAATTATCGCCTGCTCCGTGCCTCGGAGAGCACGTTAAGCCGTCACTCCCGACTGCCATGAACATCTATGGCAGTCTTTATAGGGAGAGTGTCGACACAAAAGATCCCACTGGGTCGAAGTGTCGCCAGTCTGCATTGACTGGCCCCCACATAAGATATATACATACCTTAGAAATGGACCAAATCAAATTGTAGTCACACAGCTCTATGTTATAATAATTATTAATTATGATTAAAATTGAACTTGTTCAATTTTGATCAGTACTTGCTATTTTGTTTACAAGAGCGATACCTTATCTATCTGCTCAGATGATGAGGCAACGAAGACTCATCTATTAATGTAAATATTTACCATCTCAGAGGCACTAGCAGAGTGCTAATAATCTTTTCAAACTCCCGACTGCCATTAACTGATAGTTATCGTGATCGTGGTAGCAACTGCTAGAAAAGTCCAATCATGAGCAAGGTATTGTTTTTCTAGAAGATATCTGTTGAGCTGAAGAGATTGCGCCACATTACGACCAAGATATAAAAATATAGCTGAACATTTAAAAAACATGTTAATGTATTTAATGACTCAAAAAACATCAATAAAAAGTAGCATATGTCCTTCCCCAGGTTTTAAACTATATCTGTGCCAAATTTCATCTAAATCGGTTGAGTGGTTTAGCCGTGGAAAGGTAACAGACAGACAGACAGAGTTACTTTCGAATTTATAATATTAGTAAGGATTTACATGATTTTAAATTTACAAGTTCCTTTCTCCTTCTCCTTCCTTTCTATTGATTGATGATTGGCAGGTTGTAGGCTACGTTCTTTCAGTCAACCAATTGATACAATAATTATCTGATTCGTATTTTTAAACAATATTATAATTAGATAATTATAATTATTCTGAAAGTGATGCAACCCTAACCACTTCGGATTTCTTTAAACTTCCTTGAAGATATTTTAATTACCGCCACTGTAAAATAATATTTCATATCATAATGTTAATATAGCTTTAATTTTAAATTTTTAAATTGGTTTGCGTAAATACTGTTTCGACGCGAAATAAAACGCATAAGCAAATGGAATGATCTCAAGATTTCAGAGAAACTGTTATTGGCTTTTTCTGTTGGGAAGAAGTATGTTAACCAATTAGATCATAAATAGATTTATGAATTTAGCTCGAATATAAATTTAACGAATATTTATACCAACATACTGGCCGCCTGATGTCAAACGTTTACCATAGCTTATAACGAGCGAGACTTGCAACATTAGATATCTCGTGTGTAACTTTTATAAAAGTAGTGGCCATTAATGCAAGAAACAATATTCACCGCTTTTTGAAACTATATTACCGACAGCTCAGGGCTTCCACAAGAAACTCTATTCCCCGCAGAAATACCATAAAAGGTTGTTTAGTCGTGATTTTATGTTGTTTCAAAGAGGTATTTCTTCGGACAGAATGCCAGTTCGACCCTAACCTCTGGTTTAAGCGAGGACACCTCTACGCCTTATCTCTCGTAGGCTATAAAGGAACTATAGATTTTTCTGACAAGAAAATTCCTTTGGAATTGTAGACGTCTTTTTAGTCTAACGCAACTTAATAGACTATTCAGGGAGGTAGGTACATAAAGTTACGGAGTTACAGAGGCCATTTAATTTACATTGAAAGTCGTCGCCAATTTTCATTCCGCTATTCTCTTTTTAGAATTTTTACCTTTGAATACTTTTCGTTTTGTTGATCTCGGTTAAATAAGATCACAAATTGGACTCCAAATGGATGACAATTTGAGACAAAAGAGAATTTTGTATTAATCTACGTCGAATTAGATTTAAATTGGGATTATAATTAAAATTATTATAGAAATGAGCCTGTTGGCGTACAATGGATCAATCGGCGTTTTGGCAGTTTGTGTTTGTTGGTGGAGCAAGGGAATAGCAATCTTAAGAGCGGGTAATAAAGACCAGATTTTCATCCTTATTAATATTCTGCTAATTCTATTCTGGTCAGTATATCATTGAACACTGACGATTTCCACCGGGGTTAAATTTGTGCATCCTATACCTCCAAGCTACTTTTACTTACATATTATTTTATTTGCTGGGGCTGGCACAAAGATTCCTGAATATAATAAATATCTAAAATTAGAAGCAATATAAAAACATCTTCTATATACAGCTTAAAAGAAACAGGTTTAATAATTGCTTAGCCGATTTGCTGATCTCAATTGAATCTATCTAATAACTTGTTCACTGCAGCATTGAATAATAACAATAGAAAACCTGGCAAATATTTTATAATTATGTAGCATCGATTATGGGTGCGTCTCATAACGTATAAACTCATTTGGTCTAATTTCATTTTATTATCGTTCATAAGATATAATCAACGTGAGAAAAAAAAAAAAACTGTTCATATAATTTCTTTACATATAACATTTATTTATTCTAAAACTTAATTAGTATAACGTTGTTTAATATAACGTTTATGTAATCGAAAATCATTAGGTCTAACGTTTAATATATATAAAAAACGTCATTATGGTTAACACCCCGACTCAGAGTACCCCGACTCGGATAGGTTATTTTTTTTTAAACCATCTCGAAATAGGGCTCCATCGACCTATTTTAGCGCAGGTGGTAATCAGTTACTAGTTATGTTTAATATCCACTTAGGTTACTATTACCTATAACTACGATAGAACTTACAAAGAATAAAACGAAGAAAAATATTTTAAATATTTATTTTAAAAAAAACAGAGTTATTGTTTTTTAAGCTTAAATTAGAAGCCACAGCTCGTAAAAATTCACACTCTGAATATTCGTTTTGCTGCTGCTGTTAGACCAAATAAGTTTTATATCTTTTGAGTGGTATGTCGAACAATTTTATATTTAATGTATGTTAAGTCAAACGATGTTATATTTAATGTATGTTATGCTTATAAAGATTAGTTATTTTAAAATTATATCAATCGTTTATTATATTAACTAATCGCTATATTAAATAAAATTATCTGTTCCATTGTTATATGTTGTTAATATTAGAGATTTTGTTGTTATATCATCTATTACTTACCCATCGATTATAGTTGATTTTGAGACACACGTGACGCACAAGATTTAGTGGCAACTACGTATATCGATCAGTATAAAAGTTTACAATGCGCAAATGAGTAAATTAACAGGAGTAGGATGAGTTCCATATCAGTTTGTATACCCAGTCAATCTTTTTCTATTTCTATAGTTGGAGTGAGCAATACGTGACGGGTTCCTCTTTTGCCAGTTATTTTATTATGTACATATGTACATACTCTTTACACCTCTACTTGATTCGTTGTTGAGATACAGGCATGTTTATTTTATATGTACGTATGATATATTAAATTTTTATTGCAAACCTAAAATCATAGCAAATCAATTCATAGTGACTCCTTATCATTAATGTATACCACAACATACGTAGACACAAGCTATTGTCAGTACCGAGTCTGTAGAGAATTTAGTACATTGTCACGCCTATTAGTTGTGACAGACAATATACATTCAATAACCACCCATGCGGTTCTAAGATACAGCTCGATATATTATGTGGGACGGAATACTAAGCAATTGTTTATACGTACTATAATAGTATATGTGGGTATATGGATTTAGATTTACGGGTAGTCGGACATATTAATTGTTACGTAATAGTTTAGTAGATGATAGATAGTTCTTCTCGGATGTATCATGATAAAGCCTTTGAGGTAAGTGTTTGTGTTTGCCGTGATGTTTGGGATTTGATTCGGGTCAATCCTATAAATAATATTTTTTTTCATTCACTTTTTTGATAACGCCTTTACTATGTACTAGGAATAATTTCTGGCTCGTGGAGGACTTAACGAACATCCAAACAACAGACACAAAGATCACCTAGCCTCGGAACAATTATTTGTGGATCACAACAATTTTTGTCTCGTATGGGGATCGAACATGGTCAGTGAGGAGGCGACACCTACAACCACTACGCCATTCGTGCAACCATCGTTTTATTTCGATACAGAATTTGACATATACACAGGTATGTTGCTAGAATTCTAGAAGGTGACACTACATTTTTGTCTTCTATGTATTCTTTTTGTATATTAACTTATTAGTCCATTCTTTGTAACTTCTTTGTCATATTGCGTTAGTCTGTGAGGACAAATGCAAGTTTTATATTATAATTGATATAAAAATGAGTTTAAGTTTTCCTGTTAGGCCTTATTAACCCAGATTGACAGCAACATAGCTATGACATGTGATCTAAAAGCAGCTCAAGATATGCGGGTATTACGCTCCACTGCCTGGCTCTTTGCAGATTTATGGGTATATTAATATAATGTTTCAACAAATAAACAGAATATCTACTTCAGTTAAAATTTATGATTTTATTTATTTGGAACCGATTCCGGATATTATTTACACATATCACGTATGGTAACGCTTCAACTGTTGCAAAGCCTTTTAGATTTTAATTTAGATAAATATGTGAGTCTACGATATAATGATTAAGAACTTTGTCATATTGTCTGATGTTTACGTGAATGTTACACCATTTATTGATATTTTGTAGAAGGCATATTTTGATGTACCGCTAGGAACTTTAAAACAAGACAAAATTTCGTCGAGTATGGGCATCGAATCGACAACACTAGGCGTGGCATAGTAAGGAGCTGACTACTTAAACAATTTTGCCAAAGTATTCTAAATGTCGGTGTTAGTGTAGGTGAAAGCTGTAAATAAAACTTAAGATTTATCGCTTATCACGTCAGCGTTTAATAAAACAAAGTACACGGATGAAATTTCACACCATAAGATTTTACAGATTAAATTTATAAAATGGTATTCCAGAACAGAGCTGATAGAATAGGACTGTATAATTCAACTCTTATTATCCAAGATACATATTGATATATGTATCGTAGCGTAAATCTATATAGAAGTACTTATTACAAAATTTAAATACGGCTGATGTTTAGCCTATTTACTATTAAAACATGATCACATTGAATAGGTCCGGTAACAAAAACTATATTTTATATATCTACTAGTAATTAAGTATATGTAATACAATAGTTTCTGAACCTATGGTAAAATAACAGTAAGTTTTATTTTATAATAAGCTACGCGAACAATACCACCACACACGCCGTGAGTGGAAGCTACTAAATGATCAAAGACATAGCACTATTTACCATGATTTAAAAAAAATGTCGTTGTTTGTATTCAATACACATAATTCCTAACATTGCTGCTAAGTCTTTTACAGGCAAATATTACTTGCATTCAGTACTAACTTGTATTTTATAATAAACAAACTCAAAGAACAAAATGCGAACAGCAAAGAAACCTAACAGCATAATTAAATTCAACGACCAGTATTTTATAATTCCAGATCAAATGAAGAGGGGAATAAAAATATATCGGGAGGATTTTATGTTTGACTAAGCTTGTCAGGAGCATAACATTCACAAGGCTCTAATCTTTTTTTATGAAATTTCATACTCTTAAAGCAGTATTGACACGATACGACTACGTTTGGGCAGAGTGAATTAGAAATGTTCTCTTTTATTTGATATTCATTATATGGATAAGTAGACGGTATGCTTTTGCGAAAATATCTAAGGAGTTGAATTGTTTTGCGGAAAGTTTAGGTATTTATATTATATGTAATCCCTGAATTTTTAGGCTTTGTGTAGTTTGTAATATGGCGATTTGCAATAACCGATATCTTTGTGATTTTTTATCCTAAAATATAAAACAGAAATTGTTATAAGGTTCATACAATTATATCAAATCAATATCAGCATCAAAAGTTTCCATTTTGAGATTATGTGATTGGTATTTGTCCGCCGGATTTCAAGCAAAGTGCTTAGCATCTTTCATACTACATTTATCTTATGTACACATTCTTTTGATACACTGTGTTAAGCATAAGCAAAATGTGTTTGAGTAAAGAATTAAAAGACATTATTGTTTTATAGATAATAACTTATTTGATTAGGTATCTGGTATCCCGAGAGACCCGTATAATTACCGAGTAATAAAAGTATTATCTAAATCTGCTACGTGTTTAAAATATTTAATACTAATACTTCGCTTATAATAATATCAGCCCTCTATATAAACTGTCCCACTGATCTCTTCTCGGTTCGAGAAGGGTAAGGCCATAGTCCACCACGCCGTTTCAGTGCATGTTACCAGATATCATATATTTTCACGTACATAATGGAGAACTCTCAGACATGCAGGTTTCTTTACAATGTTTTTCTTCACCGTTAAAGCGAGTAATCATTAATTACGCTATTAATAGATTTTGGTTAACACGACTTCGAAAAGTCACAGCCACAGGATAGAAATTAAGACCCCTGCGCGACAGTCTAACGGTCAACAAACTAGACTATTGCTACTTACACAAAGATATTTGATTAAAATACACATTTGTAAAACAACAATATCTCAAATTATAAAAGAAAAGTGATACAAATTAGAATTCTAAATATTTCAAAACAACCGTAGTTGTACATCACTATTAGTAAGATTTATTTAGTGTGAACACAGGTATAGTCATTGACGCGGGTCAATCTAAGTGCAGATCATTGTATCCGGGAGTGGCACTTAAGTACGGCGGCCATGTTTGATTAGCGCGCAACGTGTTGTGGTTCGTGTTTCAAATAAACGCTATTGTTTCGGGAGAGTTCTGTTTGTGGCAGGATGAGGAAGTGATTTTCTTTTCACCAGTGTTGATATACACAAAAACTTGCAATAGTTTGGATGTAGGTGAGGTAAGGTTTGTTTATTTATGTGTGAGAAAAATGGAGAAAACTTGTTATAACTATTTCCAACAAATCCCAGGATTGCGTAGTTGCTGTATAGTTTAATCCTCAGTTAATATTATAAATGCGAATGTGAGTTTGTTTGTTACGCTTTCAAGCCTTAACTAGTCAACAGATTATCAAATAAAATTTTGCATACACCTTGTCAGGAGAACAGAATAAGACATACAATACTGTTATTCTGCAAAAATACTGTACTACAAAACACTTACGCAAGCGAAGCCGCGGGAACAATATAGTAATATTTTTCCCGCGGCTTGCGAATGTGAGTTTGTTTATTAAGCTATCACGCAATTTCATGAAATTTCGCATACACGTTGTCAGGGGTACAGAAAAGGACATAGAGTACATTTCATCCAGAATTAAAATACTGTTCCCGATAGATATTTTATTGACAAAATCTACATGACCACAAGCCAAGCCTAGCCGCAAAATTTAGTATTTATACATATACATTTTGATATGTGATTTTTAAGTTAGGTACTTGGCTCCCGGCTGCCATGAACATCTATGGCAGTCGTTATGGGAGAGTGTCGACACAAAAGATCCTACTGGGTCGAAGTGTCGCCGGTCTGCACTGACTGGCCCCCACATAAGATAAGATAAGATAGGCACTTGGCTACCAATCAAAGTAGATTATACATTAAGACTTGAATCAGTGATCTTGACAAGTCATGCCACTGCACAATCAAGTTATTGATCTGCCTTATGTTTTGAAAATTTCGTCTATAGTTAAGCATCAGCTTATTGAGGATAATGTTCGAATAGATTGTTATTTTGCTGCTGATAGAACACAAGCTAGCTGAATTAGTAGCTCTTATGGATATGGCGCCTTTTTCCTTTTTTTTACGTTTTAGGCTTTTATCTATAACATCTATACTAATATTATAAAGTAGAAAAAATTGGTTTTTGTTTGCTAGACTTTAACACAAAAACAAACGAAACGATTTTAAAATATTTCCTTGTTTGAAAATTATATTATTACCAAGTAACATAGACATATTTTATTTTAAAAAAGGACCGTCGCTAACATAACCTACCCTAAACTACTTTTACGTGGGCGAAGCCGCGGGTAAAAGCTAGTTTTGTGATATTTTGGCTATTCTAGCTTTTAGTCATATCTAAAAGTGTCGTGACTTTCATTCAGCTATGTTCATAAATGCTCAAGTCTATATAGGCTATGTAGCAGCATGAATCTCAAAATTACTTTAATATTACTTTTGTTAGGTTGGCATTTTGCAAAACTTAACAATAGAAAACTAAAGATAACTTTAGTAACTTCACTAAGCTTACTAGTCACAAAACTTTGACGTTTGAACGTGTTATATTTTGGCCTTAAAGTGATTTTTGATTTTGACTCAGACAGGAAAATAATCTGTTTGCAACTGCAATAAAAAACGACATTTACAACTGAATAGAGACAACCTGCATTAAAAACAATTATCTCCTTTTTTAAAGATTACTTATTGACCTCTGAGTCTTCTTCGAAGAGGTTAATGAAGACAGTATGTGGGTCTGTGTGTCTGTCTGTTAGTGACAGTTTGTTAGTGACAGGCATAGCTCCGGAACCACTGGACCGATTGACTTGTAACTTGGTGTGCAGACACCTTGGGGTCATACCTCGGTTGATTTTGTATATGGGCCCTGTGGGTCAAAAGACCCCCGAGATATAGGGGTAACAAGGTCACATATATTTTAAATGCTTTTACATTTAAGACGAAGAGGTTGAATTCTGGGTTTTTAAAACCATCTCGTTTGGATTAGGTACTAATTAGTTCAAGTGTTTGGTGTAAGTTCACTTTGGTAGTGTAATGAATGGGGATCGAACCTGCATCTTCTCTACCGTAAGTCTTAACTATTAGGTTACTGCTGGTTAGCAATATTATTACGTATATTTATAACGAATTTAATACAAGTCTTCTTCTTCTCTCTTAGCCTTTATTATTCCCAAGTCACTTGGGGTCGGCTTTTCTGGTCTAACCGGATTTGACTGGATATCAGTTTTTACACGGAGCGGCTGCCACCTGACCTCCGCAACCCGAAGGTTAACGATACCCTAAGGCTAGACCAGTGTCAGGATTTTAGAGGGTACTGACTTTCCCAATAACGACTGCCATTGATGTTCATGGCAGCCGGGACCGACGGCTTAACGTGCTCTCCGAGGCACGGATTTAACGAATTTAATACAAGTACCTACGTAAAATAAACGTAAAAGTAAACGGGCAGATTGTATGGATATTTCGAATTATTTCCCAAAGCATAACTAATGAGGGCTATTGCGCTTGAATTCACTTCAAGGATTCTAGTTGATAGTAAGGTCTTTAGACCTCATGGTCTTGTGAAATCTATGGTTACTGTTGAAGTAAAAATTACTACCACCAAATACGGCGTTTGATATCAGCTATGACAGGATTGATAGGACGATCTAAGACTCAGATGGACGAAGCCCCATCGATTGCGATATAAAAACTCAAACTAAAAATAATGCCAAAAAGCAAGCAAACCAAAAACACGTAGCTTGTTCATTGATAATCCTCCTGCTTAAACGTAATTCTTTCCACGCTATCTGCCTATTATATTATATTTCAAAAAAGCCTAGATCTGCTTATTACATCAAATAAATACTCATATATAAGGAAACTATATACAAAATCTTAGATTTTTTACATAAATCTTAATAAGAGGTGGTTCAGCTCAAGATAATCTCTAAAGCTCAAAGAAAAAGTAAGGAAAGCGGGGCAAACCTAGCTTAATTCTATTCCTAGTTGAAATGTACGAGATATTGTCTAAGTAATCGAGCTACTGTGATATTTCTATGAAATTTGTGGTACTTACTTTTGACTGCGTGGATGGCGCAGCGTGCAGGTGGTCGCTTCACCGCTATATGCATATGATATTATGTCATTCGCTCGTGTGTTTGGGTAGACTATCCTAAAGTGGTTTATGTAGCAATTATCATTACAGCTGAAAGACGTCCACTGCTGGACATAGGCCTCCCCCAAGGTTTTTTACACATACTGATTTTGGGCCACCTGCATACAACCGCTTGCCGCTTCCTATGTAGCCATATAATGTTTAAAAGTTCTTTCAATACAAACTAAAGGCTTCTTAAAATTGATTACTCCCGTACTGGTAATATATATTTGTAGTGAGGACATCAAACGACATACATGAATAACACCGGACAGACTTGGAACAAATATTTGCGGATCAGAAATTTTTTTCCCGTATGGGAATCAAACCCACTACAGTCAGTGGAGCAATAGTATGCGACTGCTTGCCTGTTGGGCAATTCATACAGTCAAACCATAATAAAATGGCAATCTAAAATTAGTCCAAGTACAATTGGTTTAGTTATTCACTTTTGCTTTTCTTATACTTAGCAGGTTTAAGAGAAAATAATATACTATATAGGTATCTTCCTAAATAATAAATTTGACAAACAATTTGTAATAACAATCTTAGGTTTAACATAACTTATAATTACGCCATCCGTACTGTCACAAATTATGTATTTGTGACAGCATGATGAATGGCGTAGTGGTTTAAGTCGTCGCCTCGCCACTGCCATGGCGCCGAGTGTTGTGGATTCAAATCCCACACGGGACAAAACTTTGTGTGAAATGGTTCTTTGTGTTTGTTGTTTAAATGTTTGTAAAGTCCCCCGCGACACAGTCGTCTGTTGTAACTAATGAGGCAGTTGTCTTTAAAAAAGAAATGGCAGCCAGGATATTACTTTCTTTTAACATTGTGTTCCATAGTTCAGCTGAATTTGATGTCCGGTTAAGCCAGAATGCTTGTATTAGGAAAAGGTTCAGTCAGTAGTACAATGAGTTAGATTCGAACCTGTAGTGCAAGTTGAATGCCTTATACATTGGGATAACACCGCTTTAGGTTAGGCAATCTAAACAGTGTAGCAATAATACTAGCCGTGCCTTTGACTGAGCTGCCTGCCCAAATCTAACCTATACCTGCAGGCGATAACGTTGCAATATTATCAATCCACCTCTAATTGGCGAACAGCCATGTTTGTATGCATACTCATAGCACAGAGTACTAGTATGGATTTCTGAAATCAATAACTGAAATATTCAATTTTGAAATAAATCAAATGTATTACTGGATAAATCAGTATTAATATATCGCTAGGATTTTTCGATCGTGATTGTGATATATGTAGGTATATTTTATAGTATCCTTCAACTATTCTGATACTCGGTCTTAAGTTCGAATATCGTCATCCTTTAAGATTGCAGATGTAAGACAGTCCTTTTGGAAAAGTATAATATTCAGCCGTACTTAGTTAGACTATAAAGCCAGCAACAATAAGGATAAGGAGCAGAAGATACATTATATATTTATAGTTAGCCAAGCATAAAAATTATACGAAGATATACAAAGGTTGTCGTATATTTCATTTTTGAGGCTTAACCACTGAGCCGATGTTGATAAATTTAGCATTTATTTCAGAAAAATGTACATGGAAAATAGCATATTTTAGTTTTGCCTCCATAGCTATTAAAAATACATGGTTGTTATGGATTATTTTACGTACAACAGATCAGGTACATTTCCTGTCACACTCTTAGAACAAATACATTGAGTAAATGTAAATCTTGTATACAAAAACAAAATATAAAAAGCTTCTTACAAGGTTTAATAGAAGCTCGAATAAAAAAAGCGTCGGAGATGCATAGTAAGCGCCGTGGTTAGCTCGGATAATGCTCGCTAATATAGGTTATTTTTTAACACGGTAATCTTGCGTCTTTAAAAGCGGTTATAACGCTTTTCGCTTTTTTTGCTTGGGTTCATTCAGTGAACATGTCTGCTATTATTTGTTTTAATTAACTTTCCTGAACGTATTATCAAAAAGAAATAGTGTACTAGTTGGGACATATTCTTGCTTCCATATTTATTATGTCAGAATTATACAATCTGTGTTTTAACACGGTCTTTTTGCATATACGTAAGTCATTGGACTTGCAGGTAAGTTTGATGACTTGATTTATACAGAAAATATCGAACTTGCAGTTCAATCCGATGTCTCTAATGATAGACGCAAGATAACCGTGCCAAAATAATTATAATATAGAATTACTAGACATATTTCGCGTATTCGATCGCGTTAATATTAATTTTGACGATAAACTATCTCCCGCAAACACAGTACTTTTTTCTGGATGAAAGGTACTCTATGTCCTTTTCTGTACCACTGACAACATATTTGAGAAATTTTATGAGAGTCGGCCAGGTAGTTAAGGCATGGAAGCGTTACAAATAAGCAAACAAACAAACTCACATTCATATTTATAATAGATATTAGGATTATATGGATTTTTCACAGTTAGAAATAGAGAAATAGTTCAGATATAAACTTACATTATATATACATATATATATATATATATATATACCGCCAGCAAATAAAATTTACAACGGCTTCGACTCCCACTCATTAAAACATACACAGTCATACTTTGCAACACTAGCCATGAGCGTATTAAGAAACATTATTATGCATTACATGTTTTCTCCATTTCAAATGAAATGTCTGGTATAACTACAAAGTATTACTTTGACACATTACTTACTTATCATTATGAAGTGGAGCAGTGACCTAATTAAAACTGCAGGCGGTAATGAGACTTGGTAGTACTTCGCTCTTGGTATTGTAGTACTAAGTATAATAAGTCTTATTTATTCTAGGTGCCAGTTGCTTGAATATTGGAGAGATTCCAAGGGGCCAGTATTGGTTTCATTGGCGTTTGTATTATGGATATCTATGTTGATATATTTATCTATTGTTTAGGCTGTGTTGGCCTGTTGCGTTAGTGTGTTGCATAGCTTTGCGTGCGATTGTAGGGACCTAGGTTTGATAACTGAGACGAAATGCCTTGCTACTTTTGTTGCTTAAAAAAGTTATCACTTAATCCCAACTAATATTATAATGCGAATGTGAGTTTACGCCTTAACTAATCAACATTGTGCTATGAATCTAGTATACTATAATAAAGTTTATTTATTTATTTTTCTGACTACGTTACATTTCATGATCTTAATCTATGTTTATAAATATAATTGTTTTGACTATTATCACGTAATAAACGTGCTTTCCAAATTTAATTGATGTACTTACAATATATTTAACTATGCATATTTATAAGTTAAATTAATACCAATACAAGTAAAATCAATTATAATACTTTGTTTTAATTTACTATTTAAAAATATTTATTATATAGATATATTTTTGCTTAATTTCTCTAGTGTTTATATAATTTATACACAGAAGAATATACAGAAACCCCCTGCTTAAATAAATATCAATAAGCAATGTAAATATTTTATTATAGAATAACAAACCAAACTAAGTATTTTCATTTTATATTAATATACAATCCAATGCAAATATGAACATGTAAAGATTAAATAAAAGGTATGTAATGTAACCTCTTTCATCTGGCGAGCCGTGTATTTATATTTCTATCAACGCAATTGTTTAAACTATGATCAAATAAATACAAAGTAATTATAAGGGATGTCGTTGGTGATTTAAGTAGTCATTATAAAGATCCTAACTGCCTCCGTGGCGCAGCGGTAGTGATGCGACTGCTATGTATGAGGTCTGAGTTCGAATCCCGGAACGGACCAACAAAATGTTATTAGGTTTTCTGACAAGAAACCTCAATAGCAGTTCGGAGTGAGGAAGGTATTAGACACCCCCGAGCCTTGGAAAGCACGTAAAGTCGATGGTCCTAGGCTTTATCGCTCTCCAGTCGATATCGAGCGTTCATATTATGCATCATGGCCTAAAAAAATTTATTTACTGGAGTGACATTTAAATTTGCTGAACAATATTTCAAGCTTATATCCTGATATTACCGCTCACTACCCCACAGAAAACCCAATAACATCATGCCTGCCAAGGTAATCGAACTCGAGACCTCAAGTTCAGCAGCGTACATATACGTTGCGCCATCTACGCAGATGACCATAATCAGTCTATTTTAATGTGATTGTTCCTTCTGGATTCTTTATTTTAGAAAATAAAATTCCTATAGCAGGGATACAAGTCAAATGACATTTTAGTATTTACACGACTGAACTAACAATAATACTACACGTCTTAAACGAAACGAAATAATGTATCGCCTGGAATACAGTTATCAACTATCTGTACCGAGGTCGCCCGCGCGTCGAATGCAGTCCTTATCCGATAAATATAATCCCAATACACGTACATACGTCATAGTAGGGGTTACATGACCATAATCAGTCTTTTTTTAAAGTATTTTTACTTCTAGACTACAACCATTAAAATATTTCTATTGAAAAATAAAATTCCCAAAGCTGGGATAAACGTCACATGAACTTCAGGTACAATAGTACTAAACATCATAAACAAAACGAAATTACGTATCGCCTGGAATTCACTTATCTTATATCTGTACCGAGGTCGCCCGCGCGTCGAGTGCAGTTCTTACCCGATTAAATAGAATCCCAATATGTATATATGTACATACGTCATGGTAGGGGTTTTCTCGATAGTAATGTGTCTCGGTCGATTTCTCGTGGTCACGGAAAGTGTGGTAACTGTAATAGTTAGGGTTGGTACATATTTCCTGTTTACGGAAATTCTATAGCCATTGGAATCGTTTGTTTTTGGCTGTGTATTTGTTTGCACGAAATATATTTGATTGAAATGATTCAGTGGTCGAGTTTGTTTGTTTTATACTGATAGAATTCTGCTTTTATATCGGTGTTGACATTTGTATGGCTTTACCATAATATTTTGTATAATCGGTTTAGACTCTGATTTTGTGATTTATGTTATATTTTCTGTATTAACATTTTATGATAGAATCTATTTTGGTGTTATCGACTAAATGCATTATTATTTATCTTTCTATGTCCATGCATTTAAATCTGACACCTATTTGTCAAGGGTGACGCCAAGAGGCAGTGTTGCATTACACCCACATTTCTCTATCTATGCTTTAGGCGATACTACTCTTTTTTCTGCAGAATTGTTACAGACACCGTGCTGCCACAGAGAATATATCGCCAAAAAGTCCAAAAACACTAGGTATACCTACTTCGCGAATCAAACCTTTCGCAATGCCTACCGCTGCACCACAGACTGTATTTCTAAGTAGTTCTACGTTATTGTCATTAATATCACCTAGATTAGGCCTGTCTATCCCCAAAAAAGTAGGTACTTTATCAGGTTACACTAAGACCTCGCCTTTTTACCAATTAGCTTTGGTTAGAATGTGCTAATAATATGACGCTTTTAAATTTCTACCAGTATTCATTAAATCAAATCATTTATTCGTGTAATTTTTGGTATTACAATTTATTAGTGAACTCAAAAATCTACCCACACTTACACATTTTTCGTCAATTTATAATGTTAACATTTTACAAGATAAAATAGAATGTCATTATAATGCTTATTGCTATTAATTCACAGTCAAGGATACAATTTAATTATTAAAAAATAAAACAAATTTATAAAAAACGCCTAGAAAATTATTTCAAAATGTCAAGAAGAAATTCGGCAATGGTATAATAACATTAATAACATATGTTCACTAAAAGATTATGTAAATATTCTTACTAAGAGATCATGTTTCACGGGTAAAGTTTATTACCATTTAATAGAGGATGGCTCTATTGTCACCGCGCATTTGAAGCATCCCGATTTCACTGAGACACCTGATACTGAAGAAAAGCTAAGCTTCGTAAGCTTTTTATTATCAAAGGAAGTAATAACTTCGTCAAAGTAATTACTTTGTTTGATAATTAAAATAGTATGTTCCGATAGTAATTTTGATAAAGCATTTATTACTGCATATTTTCAGTCATTCTTATGAACTCCTGCTTTAATAAAGATGTTTAATTAATATCAACTATTTCTACGTATATGAAGTGGATACTACTAGTAGTACTACAAATCGATATATAAATGTTTTTATCTGTGGAGAAAGTAGGTCTTCTTTTTCATTTCGAGTCAATGCTCTTGTCCCCTTTTGCGGTCAAATAGTCTTGGCCCAAAAAGTGGCGACTGTTATGGCGGCAACAGTGGCGATGTTGAGGTTAGCTCTTGTGCAGGATGTAGGACATGCTGGACAAGTCAGTAGGTGCATCATTATTTGACTGGATGCACCACAGTCGTAGTGAGTTTGGGACTGATCCAGTATTCCCCATCTACATAAATTATGTTTGCATCGTCCCTCTTGCGCTCGCAGTCTATTTAAACACTTCCACACTGGCCAAGGTTGGTTATTTCCCGGTGGGAGAGTTTCTTCGGTGTCCAGGAGGTCAGTCTGGAGTGGATGCCTGGATTTCCAGAGCTCTATCCTTTTTTTTCAGTGGGTCGGTTGCGGCTCCTGAATCATCCTGTAGTCGTGTAGGGGATGTCGGGAGTCAGCTTTTTGTTTAGATTTTTCTAGCGAGCAGGTGACATCCCTTCTAAAACTTGGCGGAGCTATACCTGCTAGTGGATATAAGATGTTAAGTGGTGTCGGTTTTAGGCAGCCCGTAACTATTCTGCATGTGTCATTGAGGGTGACGTCCACTGCTGCAGCGTGTGTACTACGGTGCCAGCAAATTCGTCAGCTGAGTAGCAGAGCGCTATTCCCGTCGTACGAAGGACATGTGGTAACACTTCCCAATGGGTTGAGATGAGACGACGTAGTAAGTTGTTACGTGTGGCCACTTTCGTTTTGGTTTTATGGTAGTGGTGTTTGTATGTGAGAGCCCGATCAAGTGTGACGCCCAGGTATCTTGGTGTGAGTGCATACTGTAGAAACTAGGTGTGATGCTCCTTCAATACGATTTTAAGAGTCAGCAGCAAAAGCAACCACGTTGACAACGAGCAAGGATCGAGATCATCATTATAAGGTTGATATTTTGGATGATAGGCGATGCACCGGCATTGTGTTTTAAAATATCATACTATGTAATATATTTAATAATGATGGTGACATTAAAATATTTTCCAAAATATATGTCTTTATTTAGCTTGAGATCGTAAGCTTCTGAGTACTATTCCCTTGGCACACAAATAATTTTATGAGCCCGGTAGATAGCAGTAGGCTTGCCCGTACCGTCGGACCTAAAGATGAGATGAGAGTTTAGGTATGTGTGTATGTTTTATCGAACTAAAGATGCTTTCTGCTCTCGGCACCATCTATCACACAACACGAAGCACATTCTTACATTAGTATCCAATAAAAGCGCCACAACCAATCTAACTGGCATAAAATAGATTACCTATTTACATTAAAAATTTAACCTTACCACCGTAAGGTCATACTTACAACAGACCCTTCTTCTTCTTCTTTTTATCGTAAATATACGTGGGCATAGATAAGTATATATGTTTGTATATTCTATTCATGTAAAATACGGCATATTTACAAGTAAATGTCGAAACCACAGCCCTAATAACGTGGATGCATTCGAGTGCATCGGGTCCACTTTATACACCAGTATAGTAAGTGCGGGTCGCTGCGGACGACGGGAAATAAGAGGATTGTCGGCACCGCAGCTCTACCACACATTTCCAGAATCACTATGTGTGGTGTACATCATATTCAATTTGTACGTAATGCCGGACATTTATATGCTATTCGTGTTTTCATTTGAATTCATCTGATTTGTAGTGTATTGATTTTTGTTTGCTAAGCCACGACGAAATATACCGGTTCAGCTGAGCGCATCGATGAATGAAATAGTAGACCATCATGTTAAATTAAAAAACCTAAAAATTTAGCTTCTGAATTTTGTTACCTCTCTTTTTAAAAGACGTCTCCTAAAGAATTTTTTTCTGTGTCGCGGGAGACTTTACAAATATTTATACAACGGCCACAAAGAAGACCCATACTCAGAAGTACGATTTGTGGATCGCACAAACTTTTGTCCCATGAAAGGAATGAATTCACGACACATGACGCAGTGGTAGAGGCAAGGCTACCACTTAAACCACTAGACCATAAGTACAGTCTTTAATTTTTCTCAATTTTCATGTGTGTGGATTTGAATAATAACATAACGCGTAAGTAGGCCAAATAAAAACGAAAATACCACATACTAATAAACAGAGCAAGGTTATTGAATCCTACGTGATGTAAAACAGTTTGCGAAATCAGCTGTAGGTACACTAGTGCAAATCGTGTAGGTCTTTCACTGTGTGGTCTCAATCTTGCGTTTTTACAATGAATTGAAATTTGTGTCGTACCTCGGTAAGCTTACTTATTCGCCTTAAATTATTATAAGTTTTAAGAAACCAAAAACTATCGTCATATTTTCTGATATTAATATTTGATGACTGTTTTGGTGGCGTAGCGATAGTGTATGTGACTACTGTGCATAATTGCGTTGCAAGTTAATAAATTTTTCTGTTAAAAAATTGTCAATAGCAGCTCGATGTTAGAAAGTTGTCAGTGTTGCACACCCCTGTACTTCGGGCAGGCACGTGAAGCCCTTGATCCTGCGTCTGATCTCTATCCAGGGAGAGAATAATGAGTTGTGCACAGTAATAGATCCTATGGGTAGTCTCCTATAAGATTGGCGAGGATAACTAAAATTTTGTCAAAAGGACATTAATTATACATGAAGGAAATCTTTGTACTACTTTTCAACCATATCATATCCATAGTCAAACTTTATATAGACATGACGAAAAAATTGGATAGAAATAAAATTGTTTAAATAAATCACTATTCTATAATATATAGTTATGTATACTATATTTAAGCACAAGTTTTACTAAGTGCATCTACTTACCTTACTCGTACACGAAATATCGTGTGTAAGCTATCGTATCGTATCGAGATCGCTAAAATATACCTAATATAAAAATATACATTTACATACATAACACTTTGCCATAATTACAATAATGGTTCTGCCTCACGCTCAAAACATCTTTAGATCAAATCTAAACCTCTTTTAGTAAACTATTGTAGTGAACTCACGAAGAATTATACCTACGTCTGTTTATATAGGTCATGTAGAACGGTAACTACTTTTTTATTCTGTACATCTTTATACATACCTAGTTTTCGAAAGTTTTAGTCGGCCTGCTCCCAATTACTTGTTATAAGGTAGATAACTAGGTTATTAGTAACCTAATCTGCCAACCATACATTGAATCACGACTATTTCCCAGTAGGGTTCGCAGAGATGACGAATTTTCATTTGCCTTTACTGCACGGATGGCAGAGTGGTTTAAGTGACCATTTCGCCACTGCCGCCACATCGAGTGTTGTGGGTTCGATCCCCATACGGGATAAAAATTTGTGTGTTTCACAAAAGGTTTTTAGAGCCTGGGTGTTCTTTAAGTCTGTTGTTTAAATATTTGTAAAGTTACGGGCTTTATATCTAGAGCGGGCGTTGTATTGTAAAAAAAAGTGACTTGCTACAATACGGTAGACCTTATTTGCTTTATTCACTTTTATTGGTTTTCAAGTACGGTAGTCGGTTAAAGACCTATCTCCAGAATGTTTTCGATGCCGCCAGAAAGTCTACGCGCGTAGTTTTCTTCTGCTGTCTGACTCAGTCACATTTGCCTTATATTAAGTCTTGGTCGGTCTTTTATCGTCCATTGAAACCCCCTTATAAAAGACATTGAGAGTAATTAAGGCAAAAGTAAAAGAGAATTACTTGTTTGATGTTTCGACCAGGTTCTGACTCGGTGGTGAGAACGAGTCAACTGTTGGTTACTTGTAAACGTGGTCCATCAAAACGTCAAATATATGAAAAAAATACACAATGCGTATTCGCGTCTTTTCTGCTGCAAAATATATATGATAGATATATATAGCTATATACGCTAAAGAAAAATTAAATATATCAGACTGAGCCAGCGAGCTCGACCTTGCGTCAGTATGGCTCAGTATGTGTGGGTGATATCTTTAATTTTCAGTTTCTACAGAAACGTTGGAATAAAAAGTATATAAGACACTCCTATATAGGAAAACGACGCTGTGCAATAACTTCAAATTAATCCATCGACTACTTTTCAAGTTTTGCTAACACATATATTTGATCCAACGTGTAAGTTTAAAAGTTATCAGTGAAATGTATGTAGGTGTAAGAAAAGTTTGCGAAATTTCTCGGACACAGTGTTTATATTTTAATATAACAATTTTAATTCTGTTGAGTATAAACAGAAATATAAGAAACTAGCCTATTCCCGTGACTTTCTACATATGGAATATGGAAGTAACTGTATAGGTATATTTTTCTTTCTTTTCATGTAAGAAAAAGCTGATCTACACACATAATAAGGTAAATAGCTTATATTATATATCTCTCTCTGAGCCTCCAATTTTTTTTGTTGTTATTGCTTTGTAGGCCAAAGAGACTTCACCTCAGACTTTCAAGACGAAACATACACCAGATTCTATGTTTCAGAATTACAACAGCGAAAACTGCATTTATTTCAAATCCAAAATTTCGTGCTATGGTTTTTGCGTGATACGCGTATAAACATACAGACACACAGACAAAGATTTCAAAAAGTAATTGGTTTGGCTTCTTATAAGGAACTTTTTTTTAAATTTCCTTTTTCTGATATTTCAGATTCAGATCAGATACAATTTTGTTATACGTTATTGACACTTTAGATTGTACTCATCTTTAAAAAAATATTCCATTTTGTTTTAAACGTAAATTAAAAACTTATCTTGAAGCGTCTTGTATTTTCCACTATCTAAGAACTAGGCTAACAACTGAATTAACGTTGAGACCATCACGAAACAAAACAAGATCATTCGCGGTCCAGAATTCATTCTGTTTTATTATACCGCTGCTGTTGGCAGTACCAAGGGGACCATTTATACAATCGAATAACCTCGGCAACGTTTAACTCATGGGGCAAATCTAGATTAAGATTTTATTAATCTTTGGAGAATGGTCTTTAATCTACTGCGCTCCAGGCTGTCTGTAAGGTAGCGTTTTTACAAAGTGATTAATCTGTGGCAAATCATTTGCCAGCTGATTTTATATATATGAAATGGTCATTTATTATATGTATATGTCGTGGCCACATTTTAAATTTGATTACATTGTGATGTGGCCGACTATTTCATGAAATGGTTCTATTTCATGAAATAGAAAATAACCGCTAAGCGCCAGCGCTGGCGCTTCCAGGTCCCATGGCATCGATCCGAAATCGTGTGGTATCCCCTCATCAACCTGACGACCTTGGCGCGTTGTGGCGCACGAAGCGCTGAAATGTTACGGGCCGTAAGGTGATCCGCCCAATCTGGGGCCCCGTGAAGGGGCATGGACCCGCACGACCCTCTCGTAGAGCCTCCGGCAAGAGGTGTTTGGCCTCCTAAGGTTTGGCAGTAGGCGCGCGACCGCACCTGCAGCGCCCCGAAAACGGGGCGCCAAGCTACGAAAGTGAGCTGCAAAGTCCCATCGGCTGTCGAGCAAGAGACCTAAATACTTTAGGGTTGACTCGACGCCGATGCGGGCCCCTCCTAGCTTGATATGGGCCCCTGGAGGTGGCCGGTTCCGAGGCCCGTGAAAACAAATGACCTCGGACTTAGACAGGGCCACTTCAAGGCCTCACCGCCGGATATGACCAACGACTTGTGAAACACCAACGGCCAACAGTATGGCTGCCGCCCGGGGAGACTTACCCCTCGTCGTGACGAATGTGTCTTCGGCGTAACAAATGACGCCGTCGCCACAGAGGTGCGCACCTCGCAGCACCCAGTTGTAACCGATGTTCCACAGGAGCGGACCCAGAACCGATCCATGTGGATCACACCGCACGACATCTCTCGCCGACTCCAACCGTCGTGATCCGGGTAGACTACTATCCTTTCAGACAAATATGCCCCGACAATGCGGCGGAGGTAAGTCGGCACTTGATGGAAAATGAGTGCCTCCCTTATAAAACTCCAGGGTAAGGTGTTAAAGGCATTCGCGATGTCCAAAGACACCGCGAAGCTGACCTCGCCCCGGGACAGCGCATCCTCCGCCAGGCTCCTCGCACGCAGAACACCGTCGATAGTAGAGCGCTTGATGGCGTTTTCAATGCCTTTTTGGCCGCTTAGAGAACGGCCTCATCTAGTTCCGTCTCCATGAAGACAATATCGGGAGGGCGGCGACGCCTCCTACAAAGCCGGGTGTACTGGCATCGGGCTACCACGCAAAAATAGTGCAGCTGACCGATGTAATCCGACCACCAGTACACCCGGCACTTAGCTCGTAAATTATGTTTACGTACTTTTTAAGATAATTAATAATTTGAGATTTATTTTTGGAAGAGGTAGGTGTAAATCTATCGTTTTGTTAGAAAGTTCAATTATCTTTAAATAAATTAATATTAGGTTCTGGCAAACTCTTTTATTTAATCCTTGAGATCTCATTCTAATAACTTACATTGTCTTTTTAGTAAAAGTGTATTACATATCATAAAAAATAATTATTTGACATTAATAAAATTGTCATCTATTTTTGCATGTATTAAGTGTTATTCTTTATTACGAGAATAAACGTTTAAATGTATATTACGCGATCGTGAATGTTTATAATTTCCTTTACAATAGCCTAACACTGTCTTATTTTCATCGAAGATTTACCTTTCAACATGAATAAAAACATTATATCTCAAACGATTTGAGCAATAATGTTATATTACAAGAATAAAAAAATTAAATGGATCTTCATGATTTGTCTAAAAACTACAAACATCTTAGTTCAAATTATTATACAAGTCAGAAGTAATTTTTTTTATCTTATATTCTCTCTACATTATATTTACCTTTTCTCAACCATAATCGCTTAAATTAAATTCCAAAGTTTTTATTTTTCCCTGTAACATTGACTTTTTCCACTTACACATTTATTCGATGGGGCCATCGTTATGTCCTTGCATTTTTACTTTTGGACTTGATTTCATAATTGCTACCCAGATTCTAAAATTGAGCCTATTATTGAGCTTATTACATTGAATAGTGAACATGAAATGCTTAGTTTAAAATTAAATATCCTTAGACAGAACTCTCTAAATGTCGCTAAGCTAGCGTAAAGCCTCTAAAGCATCACATAACACTAAGCCAAGGACCATTAGTTTTATTTGGCTCACCTTTTACGAAGAAACGGTTTAGGCTACATATTGTATATAGTACATGTATAATACATATATCACTATCGTAAATAAAGTTGTAATAGCTGTGATTTTAGAAATGTTAATTGGATACGTTAAAAGAAAGCATCGTACGTGTATCATATGTCTTGTACGAAGGAATAATGAGATGGGATAATAAGATCCGTAGTTTTCACGGATATCCACTTGCCGTGATTCTGATATGTTAAATTTACTACAGTACGGTATGTTTACTAGTTTAGGATACGTCAAACAAGTCTACCAAAAAGATTCTAGTTACGTCAGAGATCTTTTCAATTACACTTGCGCATTGTTCTAGCTGGTTCTAGCCATTATACCGCCAAGTATCTGTTCCCTTCCGAATTTGACTTGGTACTCAATTTTAATATAGTCAGCTACCAAGTCAAACCAAAGTCGGCTAGATGTCTGCCGATTCGTGCCAGCAGATCAACCCAGATTACTGAGTATTTGTGGTAACTGACTCTCTATACTTTGCTATATATTTTTATGACAGCTTCGACATACCTATAGTTATATATTTTCTTAGATGCACGACTAGGAATGACTTTCCTCGATGGCCATCCGTCTAAGGACATGACAATGAGAACTTTGGTTAATTTCACGCAGGGTTCGATTCAAGTCGACATAAGTAAAACTTAATAGCCAATAATAGGTTTTTATTTCACCAATATATTTAGTCCGTCATTTCCACTTTATAATAGAGAGATTTGAAATTTTATACCTGCATTTTATCATCAATGCTAGAGAGATGCGAGAATTTACGGCTACTAGTAAGCTTGCGGACATTACACGTCAGAAACAGTTTGCCTAGTTAGGACCGTGTCCTTAAGAATGTATACGTACTTTTGTTGGAATCTTGAACTCAAAAGATATCTTCACACGTTTACTACAGAATGTTTTGTTTTATTCTCTCCGCTTTTGCTTAAGAATACTTTTAGTTGTAACAGCGGTGACGTTTCTTTAGATTAAATCCTACACAAGAGCTGATATGAGTTTTAAGATTAGAACATTTTGTTTAGAATATCATCACATGTTATTTTTAGTATGTTTTAGTAGTGTTGCGCGTATTGCATTCGAATGAAATTCTAATACAAATGTGCAATAATTACGTGATACCTACTTTGCATGGCTAAGGACGCTGCGCAAACGCTTATTTAAGGCATTGATTTTCGTGTATATTACTATCTTGTAGTGTATTTTTATACTACAAAGAACGAGCACAGTGTATTGCTTTGGCAATAGATTCGCCCTCTATGTCCTGAGATCTAAAAAAAACAACTAGTAAAATTCGAGTGTAATAAACCTCTGGTTACGCTTAGGTTTTCATAGCTTAACTCACGCCTATATATAGTAGTGAGTGTATTTATGTAAAAAATAATATCAGTGTAAGAAGAGTTAGCCCATAGTCCACCACGCTGGTACGGGATTTCAAACTTCACACATCTTGAAGAAATTATTGAGAACTTATAAATGTTGGTTTCCTCGTGATGTTTTACTTTTCCGTTAAAGCATGCGTTAAATAACAATTCAATACGCACATAACTAAAAAGTCAGATGTGCCTTCGGATCGAACTCGGAATCTCAGTATAGCAGTCCAACGGTATCTCTTGGATATCACTGCTAATCTATGTATACCAATTTTAACACAGTACTATGTCGATGCCGTCCTTGAATTATATATATAATTTATTATCTCTCCTCTACTGTAACTAACGAAGAGAACATAGTGATTACATAACAGATTGCCGGCTGCCTTTTGATTATCGACTCGTAATTAGCTGGAACTAAAGTCCTTTGATAATCATCAATCAATGACACGTCATTAGCGCTATTGTATTTAGTACAACGTATAAATTGTTATATAAAATAGCCCATTAAATAGTTATTTATCGGTTGCTTTAATGGTGAAGGTACATATAAACACAAGGAAAAGCTATATTATGAAATTAAACTATATTATATCGATTTTATCGCTTTGTTTATTTGAAAATACTACATTACATTATTTTAAAACTATTAAACTTTACTTACTTTAAAATATTTAGATTTACACTGTCTAGAACTTTTAGATTGCTTTTTAGAAAACCATGGTCGCGCACTCACAACATAAGACAATATTATTATATTATGAATTAATTTGAGCATTTCTTATACAAAAGGAGAATTATTATTTGAAACATAATAAAGGCAATTCAAGAAGGCTAGGCAGGGCAGGGCTTGACCCCATGTCTTTGACTCACCACGTTATTGCCTACCAACTCTATAATTTAAATTTACGGAAACCTGTATATTTGAGAGCTTTTTATTAAGTTCTCGAGGATTTCTGATTACTTTTTATGCTGGCCTAGTAATGGTTGGTGTAAGGTTGTTATAATCCTGTTTATACTGAGAGAAGACGCTGCTTACCCAGCAGTAGCATGGAGATAAACAATCGGGGTTAATATAGAGAAGAGTTTGTTTCTGTGGATATAACAAAATTATAAATAATAAAGAGGCAGAGTAGGTACGATAGGATCCTCTTTAAAATCTAAAGTCTGAATCACTGCCGAATTACCTGCACCTAATATGTTAAATCCTGATTTCTATAGCTTTTTGGCGTTATGCCTGTAGTTTTGTAGATTAGAATTAAGGTATTATAATTTACATAACAACACACCATATATTTACAAAAAGTGAGCGTGCAGGGTATTGGGTTTTGGTTTAAGAAATTGTTAAGTAATAGCAGCAGTCTGGAAATATATCCGACAGATATCAGGGCTCGTCTTATACACTTGAAACAATTTGTGTAACGTTGTATACACTCCTTCCTACCTATATAGGTGTGAATATGTGTGTTGTAACACGTACAATTTCAATCAGTTATTTTTATAAGTTCCCTTTTACTCATCATTTAATTATTTATATCACCAGCTCAACAAAATAAACAATTGACATAAAAATGTTAACCTTTAGGGTTTATTCGAAGATCAGCACTTAATCCGCGTAGTCGTAATGAAGAAAACATGTACGATCATATTATCTAATTTATTAGAATTGTTTTTTAAATAGCTGTCGGATCTGCGTATTTTCTTAAGGATTATAAACAATTCATAGATAAAGCATAAATATTACAAAATTCTAGTTTATTTTACTTTATTTTATAAAGCGCGATGCATGGTTTTATTGTCTAAGTATACCGTACAACGCGCGATGTATTTTTTTTTAAGAATCATTTGTATTGTCTGTCGGGAATATTTTTAAACACTAGGCCGCTACCAAGAATTTTCTTACATAAAATACAATATCATTTTGCCCGACCCTGCTATCGAACCTTGAACCTTACGAACCATACACGAAATCACCAAAAATAATGCACTAATGAATAATTAACTGAACAATATTTTGTATCAATATCAAATTACAAAAGCTCTTGTTATCCTAATTAATTTGTATAACACTTATTACGTAAAGGGTTTCTCCAAATACTTATTGCTTATTGTAACAAAAGGGAAAACCGAAAGTAAAATAAGGAAGCTAAGAATTCATGCAAAGGGATCTAAAGAACAGACCGTTATTACATCGGAAAGATCACAGCATTCAAGAAACGTATACAAGCTTTGTTACAGTTTCCGCAACACTGACCTTTGAGCCTTTTATAAACAGGCCTTATTACTTATGTATTAAAATTTGACTTCTATTTTACAAATTCAATCTTATTTATAAATTATTCCGAAACTTCTTTAAATTTCGGCAGGCTACATTTTTATACATACACAAAAAGCATACATACATAATCTCAAGCCTATGTCCCCGAAGGGTAAGCTGGAGTGATTCTGATCTATATATCACAAAATATGGTTTTAGCTAGCCTATCAAGTCTAGTCTTTTAACTGGCATAGTTCCAGGCTCAATGCTGCTACTGAGATTTTCTTGACAGAAAAATCCATAACACTTGTTCGAGTCGAACATGAATCAGGTGCTGCAGATTTCTTTTTATTCATTATCATTCAGATAGGCTTGCCATTAACTACAATCATGCGTGATCTTATAGTTAGAACAGTCTTAATAGTACTGTTGTGATATTAGTTAACACTTTAAACGTCAGCAGATACAGTAGACAACCTATTGCTCGTGAAAACCTACTGACAATATCTTTAATCTAGCAATTGCTGGAATGACAAATATAATTTAAAATAATCGTGTATAGCCGTCGCGTCGCCGGCCGGCCACTGCAACTCAAAAAGATAAAGCATACAAATAAGTTTAATGTGTAATTTAAATAATAAAAAAGTAGGCCATTTATTTTATCTTCACTAGTAAATATAAAAAAAATCTTAAACTTTATTAAATACTCGTACTCGTAGACAGAGGTCTATATACCAACGTTTTGATCCAGAAAATCGATTACAGTCGCTCACGCTCACACCCAAACATAAGTGCATTCGAATGCCATTAGATCGACAGATAGTAAAACTTAAAAAAATTTATTATAAGCCTTAATTTTTAAGTTTATGAGCTAAGATAAAATGCCACTTGACTTTTAGTAATTTAATAGTATCTATTATACGTTTTTGATATCGTAATTTTTACAAGCAAGCGAGTAGTTCATTGATCTGCATTATGTGTCTATAAAAGCAAGTTCGTGCAAAAATACAACATTTTAATCCAACATTTTCATTGATTAAATGCTGATATTCTTTGTTACTTAGTAAGAAAAAAATATTAAAACAAACAAAATTTTATCATGAAAGTACAGCATTTCATCAAGTTTATAAGCCATGAAGCTACAGGACTGATAAAAACATTGCTGCGAAACAGATAGACGTGATATTTTTTTAACTAAAATTATATGGACAAGTCAGGTCAGTTACATCATAAAAAAGTACAGAGCTTCCATAAAAACCAAATAATGATAAGGCGGAGGAAACAGGGAGTTTTCGGAGTTAAATCATTAGGTAGGTAGGACGAAATAATAACTCGTCTGTAAAGCTGTCTCTTGGAGAATGACGCGCTGAAGTATTACTCTTATCTTTATGTTTTTATTCCCTTGTATTTTTTGTGGCTTCTGAAAAAGTGAGCGAAATTTTGTTTTGCTTAACTTAATATTTTTGTTTTAACTTGAGTTCGTAAAGACGATACGTCGTTTAATAATACTGCATTTTGATGTCACATTCATGTCAATATACAAAAATAACTGAAAGCTCTCTCGTTGATTATTTATTTCATATTGTATTGTTTTCACTAGTCATTAAATTAAATAATAAAACAGTTGATTTGTACATTAGTATTCCGATCGATTACCGACGTAAACCCACCTCTAGCAAGTATTCTAGCTTAGTTGGCAGGGTTAACCAAAATCCTAGTAATTTGCAACCCAAATCATGAACAATCTTCAATAAAATATTTATAATGAATAGTTATTACTATTGAGTATAACATTTTTCATACTGAATAGTGTTGTAACTATTGAATACTATTGTATACATTGCACATTTATCTAAAGTAACTTCTAAAGAATACAAAAGCAATGGTTTTGGTGTTCTTTAGCAAAAATCTGTCGTTTGTCAAATCTCAGGTAGTGGTTGGTCCCCTATTGCACATGTTCACACACAGCAGACTTCAAGGAGCGTTGGTGTTTTACATCAGCGATGTGTTCTTTTATGCGGGTGCCTATGCTTCTCTTGGTTTGACCAATGTATGAGAGTCCGCAGTCACAATCTATTTTATAGAGCCCTGCATGGTGCAAAGGTAGTTGGCACTTGACGGATGGTAAAAATTTACTTGTCTTCGTTGGCGGCTTGAAGTATGTGTTGATTGAAGCTCGCTTCAAGATGCAGCCAATCTTGTCAGTGACACAGGGGTGTTGCTGCCTGCTATGCTGCCTTATGTAAGGGTACATAAGGCAGCATAGCAGGCTGGCGCTCGACTGTGGCTGGCTTTTCTCGGGATCTGTGGCAGCGGCGCGGCTGTTGGAGTTTGTTGTCTTGCAGTACTTGCTTGACATGTTGAAGCTCGGCGTTCAGGTGATTCTTGTCACAGATCCCGTGGGTTCTCTGAAACATTCCTTCATAACATCATAATAAATTCATAACATTTGCGTAAACAGAAGACAATATTAAGTGAAGTAATTGAAAAGAAAAATGTGTATAGATATGTAACTGCTGATGACGCTACAAATTTATATACAAGGCGCGCTATTGTGTGCGCAGCGCAGCAGTCGTCTCCCTACACCCACTCAGATAGGTTGCGTAATTATGTAGTTTATTTTTGTATATCTATTATAAGTTTCTGGTACCAGTAAAGAAAGTATATTATATCAATATGACCATCATTTCTTACACCTCACATCATTTATCGCCCCTACAAATATCAAAAATAAAGGTAAATAAAAATAATAGTTTATTATTTTGTTGCTTTTAGATACCTCTTTGGTCTCGTTAGTTTAAGTTTGCACTTATTTTGCGCCCGACCACGGGGTGAGGGATTCGATTCTCGGCTTGGACGAAAGTTTATTTTTTATTAGAAAATTCGCAGTAGCAGCTCTTAGTCGGGGCATATGCCCGGTTAAATGCAGTAGGCTTACTTTACGTAAAACCGAATACCCAATACATTCCCGCATTTTGCCAGTTACGTATATCTGTATAAGGATATCAATATATCCCTATACAGGAGTGAATGAGATTGTGTCAAGATACACACAAAAAAAGACAAACAGTTGACTAGAGTTTGGGTGTTTTTTTCTATCTGTCATTTTAATGTGTTTAGATGTCATTTTTAATAATTAAGTATTCTCTTCTTTTTCTTAGCCTTTATTATTCCTAAGTCACTTGGGGTCGGCTTTTCTAGTCTAACCGGGTTTGACTGGATATCAGTTTTTACGCGGAACGGCTGCCACCTGACCTCCATAACCCGATGGCTAACGATACCCTAAGGCTAGACCAGTGTCAGGATATTAGAGGGTACTGACTTTCCCAATAACGACTGCCATAGATGTTCATGGCAGCTGGGACCGACGGCTTAACGTGCTCTCTGAGGCACGGAGCAGGCGATAATCGTCAATCAATACGCACATAATTTCGAAAAGTCATATGACTTCCGAAAGTCAGAGGTGCGCGACGTGGGTTCGAACCCGAGACCCTCTGCATTGCAGTCTGTTGGTCTCCCCACTGAGCTATTGCTGCTATTCTTTGATCCTTTACTTAAGTATAATATTCTTAATTATTTTTAATAATTAAGAATATTATACTTAAGTAAAGGATCTGTTGAAGTATACCCATAATACATAACAGGAATTAAAAACTAACACAACAATATAAAGTAAACATAAAATCTCAATATAATGTAATCATTTATATTTCAATTACACCTAATAGAGCTATGTTAAGCTCATTCAATACGGAAGCGAGGCGAACAAAATTGTATATATTTTTTCATCTTAAAGAAATATGAGCCCACGAGATACATTCTAGCATCGTAAAAAGCATTATGACGTCACGCAAATGGTCGTATATAACGTTAAATCCAAGAATGATAAGCAGTCATATGTTATGATGTGTACTGTCTACTAGATGTGCGTGAAACTGTGCTTTTACAGCTAGTGATGGGACGGAACGAATACCGGAATTCTAACTAATATTAGATATGCGAATGTGAGTTTGTTTGTTACACTTTAACGCCTCAACTACTAGACCGATCGTCACAAAATTTCGCACACACGTTGTCAGGATAACAAAAACACAACAAAAGGACATAGGGTACCTTTTACCTAGAAAAAAGTACTGTAACTAACCTAACCTAACCTACATTCTCGCGAGCGAAGCCGCGGGCAAGATGTAATGCAGTTATAAAATAGTTACTAGCATCATAATACATGATGGTGTTAGTGGTTTAAGTGGTCGCCTTACCTCTGCTTTAACGCTGAGTGTTATGGATTATTATTGGAACTAGCTACATGTAGTTTGTAGCTATATAATAATAACCCGTAGTTTCAATCATGAATTCTGGAAAACTGGCATGAATCTATATTGTATAATATGTATTATACCTAAGAGTGTTAACCATTTACATAGTTTCGATGCAATAAAATCTCATGTAACTATCTAAATGGTTAACACTCTTAGGTTTAATACATATTATACAATACAGATTCATGCCAGTTTCCCGGAATGCATGATTGAAACTACCGCTACAAACTAGGTAGATATATGTAGCTTAGTTCTTCTATGTGCTTCCTCAAGACATTCGTACTTCTATTCACCCAGTATTAACCTGCATATTTGTAAGCTACGTTTACATTTCTATTCATCCACCTATGTGTATGCTACCCTATATTCATAATGCTATTATTAAACTACCCAGTTAAGCTTCATATTATAGTCATGCAACAGCAATGTAATACAAGGCTAAAATAAACACACAGCCGCACTTTATTTAAAAAAATGAACCAATTTTCTTTAAATATTAACCCTTGCACTGAGCCCCGTTATTTTTTAATTTACGAAATAAAACACTCCATTAAGATGTCGAAATACAGTGAAAAATGCGCTCTAAGATATAATTTAAGGGCGAGAGAAGAAATTATGTTTGAAATATTGTTTTATCTTAAACGTTATCTTAGGAGCTTTTAACTAAACCACACTTTGTTTTGTGGCAATTTATTGAATACAATTTTTACTGCTGCGCAATGTTTAACTTATATTAAGCGATATTTTTAAATTAACTATTATTTTTCTTTTTAGTAAGTCTAATGTTTAAAAGTTAGCGCTAGCTTTAAGCTTTTGTCACTTATAGATTACAGTAAAAGTTAATAAACTTAACAAATTCTAGAGATAATTTGACTTTGAGCAGTCCGAGCGATTTTTCTAGAGTAATGCTATTTACTACAAACTTGGATATTGATCATATAAACTAGTTACAAATACCAAATGCAAATTCAGTACGGTATGATTCGGTTTTCGCATTCCCAGATGTGTGTGTTATTTTAAGACCTTGAATAGACTATAGTTTGCAATAGCATATAGTGATTTTTAGTCGTGAACGTAGCCGATTTTGATTCAGTTTTTTACTACTGCCATATCAGAAAGACGATTGAACTATACAAAAACTAACTCGAATTATCGTCCACCGCAAATACCACTGATCCCACTGCAGACTACAACGCTATCTTAAGGTGTCCTGGAAATCGTACTCGCCTCCAAAACACGACATAAAATAAATTTTAATGGAATATATAAGTCTAATATACAGACGGATGCAGGTACAATTTTCTTAATAAATGGCGATTGCAAATAATGGCCATTAGTTTCTTGCCTGGTTTTCCGCATAAGAGCTCTACTCTGCAAACTGATTTTGTTTTGATATTCAATTATGTCCTATTTTATTATTTCTACTAGACCCAATAAATAACATTTAAAACTATTTGATGGAAATGCCATTTTACATTACATTCCCAATGGGACTGCTCCATTTTAAGGAGAGATCTCACCGGGCCTTATTTCTGGAATAAAATAATTTACCTTTAATTAATAATTCAATTACTTAAATGATGTAATTGGAATACGTACAATAAAGTATGGCCTATATGTTATTGACACAAGCTTGGAGTGTTAATGTCCTGGAGTGGTCTTGCACTGATATCTATGTATATAGAGTGTAGAAGAGCTTATTTCTTTTAATAAGAACACTTTTACATTACAAGTAAACATTTAATATGATTATAAAATATTTAAAAATTGTCTCGGTGGCGCAGCGGTTGTGAATGCTACTTCTGTTTCTCAATTATGTTAATGCAGAATTTCATAAGACCTAGTACCTTAAAATAAAATTGTTGGTAGACCCAGTTCTTGTTCTTTGCCGAAACACACGATCACAAACGGGCGTTTAAAAAATTGCTATCTTATATGGATAGTAATTCACAAAAAAATACTTTTTCATTTAGGAGTTGGATATATGTTTTGTGCCTGCACAAAAAATATATCCAACTCCTAGATGCTCCGTGCTTCCATTGTTATCGAGTAAACGAATTTCTATTATGAGTAACAATTTCACAAATTGCGTAGTGATAGTTCCAAAGATTGTCACATCCATTTGACGTGCGGCAAGCTTTTCTAATTCCAATATACCTATACTGTATCGCTCGGTCATCTAGACTTGGTATATGTAACTATTTATGTAATAACCTTTTATATATCATAATAAGCCTAATAGCAGATGTTTAAACCAAGGCAAAACCTAGCTGCTATGTTTTTTCAAAGTTAATTGATGGAGTGCAGCAATCAGTCGTGTAATTACTGTATGCTATCATTTTAGCCACGCCTCAATAAGCAGCGTAATAATTTTATAAAAGTCATATTTAAAATCATTCGAATAAAATTCGATATAATTTTATCCCGTAACAAAATCTGCACTTATGTTTGCGTTTCGTTTGCCATCACCTAAAAGATAAGGACAGTTCATCCACGGCCAGCAGCAATAGAAAACCCTTATATTCATTTTCTTGTCAATATATAAATCGAGAGGAGTTTTAAATTATATTATTCATAACTTTGATACTTGTTTCTATTACCAGAGTAACATATGATTCCCATCTCTATTCCAACATAGGCTCGTTATGGGTATGAAGGATGTCCTCAATTACTCATGCGCTTTTATGTTTGTAAAACATTCTTACAACGTAATGGGTCGACAGACTAACTGAATGAAAAATGTAATATCTGACGGTATGGTTGATAGCCTTGGTAATAGGTTGCTTGCGTTGTTATGTAAGGATATTTCGTATTAGTAAAAATAATTTCGGTAAAAATATTCACAGGGATTGAAGAGTTTTGTAGCGGTGTCGGCGTCTGTTGTGCGTGTCGTGTCTGCTTTATTGCCGGGCCGGGTTAATTGTTATTAGGTTTTGCTGTTAAGAAATATTTGGCAATACACCCACGTCCTTTACGTTGAAGTTAGATAATTAGTTATATCCTATATATGTTGTGGTATTACTCTGATGAAATTATTTCATGCAGTACATTTACAATTTGATAATTTTATGTAGATCGCATTATCTCTTTGTAGGTCTTTTTTGCAGAGGTGCCGGGGTGGGCGTAGGGTTAACATAGAAAGTCCTGGGTCCTACCGACTAAATTTACCACGGTGTTCTTTCACACGGTCTATGACCGGGGCGCAGGGACGGAATTTGACTTCCAGACTACCTCCAATATCCTCACTGCGACCTACTATTGAGCCAAAGCTGAACCAAAGCCAAGCCAAAAAACTATTCGAACCCAATCATGCTTAACAGACTCACTTACTACCGCTTGAGCACTTAGTCAAAATCTTTCATTGCGCAATTCTACTTTTTACTTATAAAATAGATAAATTTATTATGTCCATAATATAGTGGCTTTTCATAAAGACTAGTGGCCCATCTTCACCCTAATTAAAATACATACTCTACGCATTTGGGATAACTTACTTGTCAAATAGTTCCTAATATAATTTTTCAGACAGGTGCAGTAGTGGTTCAGAAACTTACCTCCAACATACGCGAAAGCTCACGATATCCGCATTCTATCTTTACACTTTCCATAAATAATATATTAGAAATTATATAGTGTGACAACCAACGATAAACAAAACTTCTCTATTAAATTAAAAGAATATGTAAATCAAATAAATTAAATAGTTTGTGCCGATATAAACATAAAAGTTCCATACATTATATAACATGGCCTTTTAAAATCATACAGATCTATGTTTGCCAAATCCTACTAATATCTATAATGTACATAGCTACGTGAAACTTTTGAAGATGTTTGAATGTTTGTAAGTCAGTCACGCGTAAACAGCTAAACGGATTTGGATGAAACTAGAAACACAGATAGAACACATCCTGGATACCCTTTATACCGTATGGTAGCCACGCAGACGAAGCGGCCGGCAGAAGCTAGTGTCATATCAATTATATATATGGAGATATTAATTAGTTCTTTACTTTGGTTTCACAGCAACCGTTTGTTTTACAGCAACCATATTAGGTTGCTGTAAAATAAAATGAAATAAAATATTAGCTGCTTTTATCTGTTGCATCAGTTGTGATATATCTATATAAGATATAGTAAGCATTTTGTGTGCTCGATAAAAATAAATTGGCAGACCAGAAATTAAATGGTAGCCAAATGTTACGTCGACTAAAATCGTTTATCACGCTTCACTGTAACATGTGAACGAATATATTCGATTGATACATTCGTTTCAATCTAATTCGATTCCCATATTCGAGCAGCGATGTAAATGCGCCGTAACGATGCAAGCGTAAGAAGTGAAAAAGCTCTCAACTGGCAGACAAAGAAAACGATGGCTAGATTTATCTAATGAATAGGGCAATTACATTACGTACAATTTATATTAAGTACCTATAATATTGCCAAAGCTTGACTATTTAAAATAATTTTGACCCTTCTTTGTTCTTAGTTCTTTTATATCTATAAACTAGCGACCCGCTCCGGCTTCGCACGGGTAGTACAAAACCTTAACAAATTATACACCTAAACCTTTCTCATGAATCACTGTTTCTATTGTTGAAAATTGCATTAAAATCCGTTTAGAGGACTTAATTTTATAATATGTAGTGATGTCTTATTACTACATATTATGAAACAAAGTCCTCCGTTTGATAAAGGTGTCCAGGATTCAATTTACTATAAAATAATGAAGATAACACCTGCTTGCTCCGTCCTAAAACTGCCAACGACATCAAATTTTGTGATGTTATAACTCGATGCAAGCAGCCTGCGCGCGAGCTACATGCGCTAGATACTCGCGCAAGTAAGAGTGTATCACCCGGGCTACTTGCATTGATGTCTCGTGTATCATCATCATTTAAGTACAACCCGCCCAATCGCCTCAACTTGTGCATATTTACTCGCGTTCAATAGTCATTTAATAACATTGCGACTAAAATAAAACATGTTTTAGTTTATAAATGTGAAATTACCAAGCTTGTTGCCACAAAACCGATGAGGCGAGAAACATTTATGCAAGTAAATGTGAGAGAATTACGATATTTTAATATGAAATATTATTTTATATGCTCTGACAGGATGGCTGGCCACTAAACGGATGTCTGCTTTAGAAGCTGAGTAAAATATCGTTCGAGGGAAAAATTTCATACAACATTTCTCTACCTTACCGCCAGAATAAAAATGAAAAAAAAACATGTTTAAAGGAAAACATTATATGGATATAATATTACCTTTAACTTGTCAAGTCTTTGAATGCCAGACATAATTTAAAACCTACTGTATCTTACCGCCGCTGTGCCGCTGCTACTTAACAGGCTTATTAATATTATACTACTGACTACCAATAAATGAGACAAGCATTTCCGCTGCTAGAGAGACTCATAAGAAATGCTAGGAATTTATGATACAAAAAGTACCTAAACCATATTAATAAAAATAGGCGCCCGCTTATGAGTAGTACTTTCGCATAAGATAAACTTTTGTTCATTGCAATTATATGGTCACAAATTAGATACCCGAGACTAGCAAAGTGTTACCTTTACTAAATTTATAACCGATTTTGCAAAGGAGTAAGCTTTGACTCGTGGTAACCATAGTAACGTAATAGTATTCATATGAATACAAGCTCAGAATACATTGTATCTCGGTTTAAGTATATTGACCGCACGAAGTAGAGTATGAGATTTCACATAGTTAAAGTTTATATGGAGGGAGCAAGCAACAAAACAAAATATGACGTACTGTTACGAATCCCTATTGCACCCTAATTCTCTCACTTAGTACAGACTCGCTTATACTCGCACTTTTGCCTTCTTCATAGGCCTTGTACCAGATTGTGTGCCAGATTCGTTCTTAATTATCTGTTGCTATATTCCTTTGAATTTGAGTGTTGTAATCAATTTTATTTTAGCCTAGTAAAATATATATTTTTAAAACACTAGATTGTGGTGCTGTTTTACAGTATAGTCTATTAGTATATGTTAAAGTCAGACTTAACCATCGTTGGTTTTAAATAACAAATGCGTTGAAGAGAGTGTTAGTATGTTCTAAAAAAAACAATATAATAGAACCTCATGCACAATGAACAACAACGTTCATGAGCAACAACATCTAGGCAGCATGATAAACAACACAACGATTTAGTTGACGGTATAATGATCTGCATAACCCGTTAAATTTATGTTATCTGTGCCCATATTTCTGAATATTCACCAACAATAGTCAGATACTAGTAAATAATAGCCGTATTTTATGACATTTTGCGGTTAAAATTGCTCAATAAATAATTTTGACAGCACGTTATAGATTTATAGCCACGCCATTCATATGTAGAAAGTTGTAAAAGTTGTATTGCAATTGCTGAGTTTGTTGTAAACTACAATCGTTTATGTTATTATGTTGTCGAAAAGTATCTCTATATAAATCACCTGTTACGCGTATGGCATTATTTGTAGAAAATTACTTTGTTTGCGAAAGGAAATATTGACTTTGTAAAAATAAGATTGGCAAGATAGATTCTACTCGTAGCCAAATAAAAATATATATATCTAATTGAAACTCCTAATGTCCTCTTTGTCGCTTTTAGATCCCATTGAAGAACAAAGCCGTGTGTGAGTCGACGGTACAAAATCGGTACGAATCAAATATTTGGAACGCCTGCAACTGTTTACTTTTGGCCTATGTGTTTGTGAATACGGACTTGTATGTGTAACACCCAGCCACGGCAGAAAACAATCTAATAGGATGCAAAACTATGTGGAATAATAACGCATATACTAATGTTGCCTGAATTAGTAGGTATTATCTCACACCAAAGGCAATAGAAAATTAAATATGGCAGACAACTATAAGTTGGAGTCAGCATCATAATTAGCTGAATATTCAAGAAAGGACCAAGGCCGGAATCGTCCTGACTCATGATATTTTTTTATTATGGGAATGTTGCCCAAACGCATGGGGTTCTCAAAGTATCTAACGTTAATACAAATATTTACGTACTAGCTCCGCCCCGCGGTTTCAACCGCGTAAGTCCTTTTGCCGTGGGAATATCGGAATAAAAAGTAGCCTATGTGTGAATCCAGTTTTATCGCAATCGGTTCAGTAGATTTTATGTGAAAGAGTAACAAACATCCATACATCCAAAAAATACATAAGCGGTTACAAATTACACCGTCACCCAACCCACGCTCCTGCGCTCGCGACGTTATCGGCAGGCAAGTAGTCGCCCGAATCTTGGTATATACTTTCTATAGTATAACTACCAGTTAAAAATACATTTAATATGTTTTGTGTAATTACTAAATCATATTTTCGTACTGTAATATAACCGTGAAGTTAAAATAACTTACAAGTGTAAAATGAAAATATACGTTACAAATTGTTTTTTACAAACACAACAGGTTACAAAAATTTCATCAAATAGTGGATACTTTAGGAGCACATTAGTATCACTTCCATTTGTATAATATTGTCTTCTGTTTACGCGAATATTATTCATTGAAATTAAACTAGTATATATATATATTTTTTTATACTCTAATATGCTTGCGTTTGACCGCGATCTCACCTAATCTTAAGTGAAGATGCAGTCGACAATGGAGCACGCTTGCCTAGACGATACCTATTCACTCGCGACTTGAAGACACCCAGATTATACTCATCGGGCAACACAGACTTAGGTAGCGCATTCCACTCCTTAGCGGTACGCATTATAAAATTGGAAGCAAATCGCTTCGTGCGTATGGTATGATATGGTATATCCACCATGTACCTGTGTCGCTGGCCTGATTGTCTGGTCACCCGATGGTAAAATGGGGAAGAAGGAATCAAATTATGCAAATCCTCTGCACACACAGATTTTATCGCGTTGTTTATTTGACAATTTATTACATAATTTTGAAAACTGTTCACTACTACTACTATTAAACTTGACTAATTTTTAAGCTAATTAAATTATTATTAAAACTATTTAGATTTAATTTAATTTTACACTTTCCCCGACGTTTCGGTTGCTTTTCAGCAGCCATGGTCACGGGGAGACTATGATGGTAGATGTCTCAATGTTCCAGTATAGTTATTTAAAGTACCCGAACATAATTTAATCATTGGTGTTTCTATTTACGCAGAATGAGCTCAAAGTATCATGAAGTCTAGCTGTGGTTTGCCTCTTACTTCCATTTGTGTTGGTAGGTGGGGACGGAGCTCATACATTTTATCCATTGTCCTTTGTAAAAGTATTTTATGATATATAATTAGAAATAAGCATACTTTTTTTAAAAATTGCGAATGCAAATTACACTTGTAAAAAATAATCTATCTTCTGGCTTAACAATGTTTTTGAGATCCACGATTCGTTTGAAAACATTTCTGTATTTTATTTTGAGCCCTCTATAACTCTAATGTAAGGTTCAGGATTATCCATTCTTTACGGGACCGCCTGTGTATAATCTTATATTAATGGTTCTTAAAATAAACAATTCAAACAAAGTAACTCACATTCGCATTTATAATATTAGTTAGTATTAGGATACAGCTAATTTATTAGAAGTAGATTGAAGAAATGAGTCGTTCCTGTTGGTAAGTATATAAAGGTGTAAATATTTATTTATTGCCCGATGTTTCGACCGAGCATTGGTTTATTCTGGAAGTAATACAAAACAACTAACCTAAAAGACAATTAAATAATTTAATAACAACACAAAGGCAATTGTATATTCGTTGAACCAAATAATTAGCTTGTACTTTCCGTCAGGCACACTCGGTAGAGGGCAAAGCTTTGTGACACCAATGAAGCACCGTTATAATGCGGCTGCGAATGGTGGCACTTACCCTCTTTCACAATAAGCTTCCTAAACTACTTTTTAAATGGGTCACTTAATACAAGGAACGCTTTCATGTTTGCGGTATTTAAAGTGTGAAATTTTGTTGGTAGCGTTATTTTGCTTTTAATTTTTGTATACTTGATGTTGGCCTTTAAGTATACGGTTTTTAAACGGATTTATAAACATTCATAAGATACATGGGTTGAATACATTAGGCATAACTCATAGGGTACATGGTTGAATACATTTGTTATTGGGTTTTCTATCAGGATTTTTTAGTCACAGTATGAGGTTTGGAAATTTGGATTCAATGGGACTTCTATTAAATATAAGGTCTCACTGTGTACACGTTATACCAACAAAGCTTTCTTTATTAACAAATTTGTTCAATTTACAAATATTATTAAATAAAAATAAAAGCGAATGACAAACATATATATTTTAATAAAATTGCGAATGTTTAACCAAATTGGTCAAACTGAAATCTTTCCACTCGATTGAACCATCGCCATCGGCGCCATTCTTCAAATTGTCTTCCGGTATTCAGTTGGAATGTCCAATCTACCACATAATAATATCTTCACATTGATCTGAGTACAATTTTCCCAAATTCCTTTAAATTGACACCATTTACTCTTTTCGACATATTCTCGATAATTATCGGAAAGGGTCTGGTTCTCTGTTCGCGCGTAAAAGACAAATGTTTATGGAAAATAAAGAGAAGCGAATAAGATTGCAGTGGCATCTCTTGAATCGCTTCGTGTCCTTATTCCATAGCTGGAGTATATAATTACAGCCAAAGATGTTATTTTATACAACTAACTTGGCTAACACGCACACGGTCTACTGACGGTAAGCGAGTATAGCCTATTGATACAGCAACACCAAAAAACTACGCTCGCGCTATATATGTACATTAGAGTAATTATGCTGCTAGCGCAAGGAAGAAAAATTACTGCTCCTATGCTGACAGCACAGGTTCTTCAAAAGCTTCAGGTCCTGTTCACTGAAGGCACAAAACATAAGTTTGAGTTTTAGAGTATGCCTCACAGCCAGACTGATTCAGTTCGAGTTCGAGATCACAAACTTCTAACTCACTTCAGGAATGTACAGTAGGTTATTTGGGTATGTTATTCAAAGGAGCGGCTCCAAATATTTTAGGATCCTATTACACGATACTTTGAGACCCGGTTCCAGTTAATTTTGACACATATTCCATACAAAATATGTCACATTTGAACTGCCCATAACTAAACCACTAAGCCACTCGTTCCTTGATATGTATAGGAGGCCTCGAGCACATCAGACAGTCCGGTCAGTAGATGTCTGAGAGGATGAAGACCCGTTACGACCGGAAGGCGAACAATAAAGGCTTCGAGGAAGGATCGCTGGTGTGGTTACATAATCCGGCACGCAGCAAAGGAAAATCTCCTAAGTTGCAGGCAAAATGGGATGGACCCTATCGCATAGTCACTAAGATGAATGACGTCACCTACCGGATCCAGAAAGGACCACGAGGTACACCAAAGATCGTTCATGTGGATCGATTGGCACGCTACTACGGATCCAACAATGTTCGGGACGAACATGTCTAAGAGGGGGGCAGTGTTACGCCCAGTGACATCTCTCGGCATTGTGGGAGGGACTCGGCGGTTCCGTCTAATAGTTTACACCGCCATCTATTGACATCTTACGGAACTGCGTAGTACGGTACGAGAATCTTAGAGAGAATGCTGGTACTTTCTCGAATCATCGTGCTGTTTACATGCCGAGTACGGCGTTGCTGGAAAGCTCTAGAAGCGCTTTACCCGCGTATAAATAGGGCGCACGCGCACCGCCGAGTCAGTTTACAATCGTAAGCGGTCAAGTGTTTATCGAAGCGAACGGAAGCGGAAATACTACGGAGTTTGAAGCAGTACAGTGAAAAAAGTGAAGTATAGTGTTGTAGTGTTGTGTTTTAAATTTAATTGTGTGTTTAAATAAAACGTGTTTTACTCGGTAATATTGTTTATATTCTTATCCGTCGAACCCAGCACGTAACAATATGTTGATTATTGAATTTAAATCTGCTGGCTTTGTTTACATATATGTATGTGACCTACACGTGTTGCTTAGTCGATAATTAAGATTTTTTAACTTTTTGAACGTAGTGTGGTTAAAAAGCTCGAGCCTCCGAGCCTTAAACTCTTTAAAGGCTCGAGCCTTGTTAGCAGACTCGAGCTTTAGACTAGAGCCTTACATACAAAGCTCGAGTCGCGGCTCGAGCTCCGTATAAAAGGCTCGAGTCGCGACTTGAGCCGTTTACCTCTATGCAAGGTTTGAGTCGAAGCTCGAGCTCTGCCTTTAAGGCTAAGTAAATGAATTTAAGCCTTTTGAACCGGTACAATAATATCTTTACTTCTTCTACACCTTTCTTTACAACCAGATAAAACGTGAGCCATACATCTTAAATGAACAATATCCTTAAATTCGTCGTGAAATAAAGTAAGCAGTTGAAGTGTTTTAATATTTTTTTAGTCATTATCTGTTGTAATGGAAATAAGTTTACCTTGCAAGACAAATTCCTGATTTTCTTTTTACTTTCAAACCTATGTATTTGCTCGCTTTTATGAGAAAACGGCATGTCATCAAATTTTAAAGTCATAGAAATCAGCTCCCCATCACAGCTGGGCAGTTACAACTATATATGGCTTGTTTGTAAAAATCAAACGTTAAAGCGATCTTATGATTGAGATTTTTGATTAAATCTACAATTTGCTGCTTTTTCTCCTTATATACTTTTTGTATGGAAGATGCATGCATAGAAATTGTTAAGTGCTGACAAAAATAACATAAAATCTGGTTCTTCTACAATTCGGAAAGAATGATGCCCATGTATAACAAACTTTAACAATAGATCATTAATGTTCACTTGTTAATTTCTTTTTTATATTTTGAGGACCCAGTTGACACATCAATGTTAATTATGTGATTGTGTTAAAAATGATGAACACAATCTAAAGAATTAACATTGCCGTGACGTGATTAATGCCTTTTTAAAATAGTATGTGATGTATTAGTAGAAAAAGTATGTCTGCATACCTTACATGACAATTTATTGTTTACTTTTGTAAAATGACACCATTTCCAAGTAATACGCGGCTTTTTTGTCACTAAAGGTGATTCATCTCTAGGCGAAGCTAAAGTCTCATTTTCTCTAAACGAGGTTTCAGCTCATCTTCAAAACATAGGTTGTCGATTTCCTCACTCATTTTGAAAAACAATAGAAACTTTATACAATACTACGAACACAATTATGTAATATAATATACAAATTGTACTGCACACTGATTAATTATTTTCGTACAAATTGAATGTTCCTTATGTTCTAGTAATACTTATAGTTATAAGTAAATGTAGGTAGTCTCAATAAACATTGATAGCACTGAAACATAAACATAACGAAGCAGGTTACAGGTACGGAGAGATCGGTACAGACGATCATTAACATTTTAAAATTTATTATTATTAAAATTTATTGAAATTTATGATCATTAATAAAATAATAATATGAGATACAAAATTTAAAAAAAATAATGAATTTAATTATTTAATTAAATAAATAAAGAAATAAAAATTAAATAATAATACACCGTGAATTTGTAGTCGTTTTGGAACCGAAAACCTTATACTCTATATCAATAATAGAATCGATTAAACTCATTATTTTAATAAAATAAAATGTTTTTTTTTTAGAAACAATAAATTTAATGTCGTTTACGAAAAATAAATGAGAACTCGTAGTAACGCCACTCAATTTCACGTACTACGTTTACCTACGCGTCACTACGATCGATATCATTCATGTTTGACAACTTAAAAACATTCGCCAATAAAAACACAGAAACTGCCGCGCCCGCGCCGCCCGCCAATCCCCGCACACTACCCCAGGCGCCGGCAGAGCGAGCGCGAGCGGTTTTTCCCGTCCGACTCTGGTGCAAGCGCGCCCCGCACGCACCCCTTCCCGCCCTTCAGTACTGCAGCAACTCGCGCGCGTAATGGTCGTAACGTAATTATTCATTGTCACGCGAAAATGAGTCGTCAATACGAATATTCTAACGCTGAGTACTTGGCAATGGTACAGCTGTATGCTGTTGCCAATTTCAATTTGGAACAGGCCAGACGCTTATACTCCCAGCCGGAGCATTTGAATGCACTGCAGCTACGAGGAATTGAAAGTCCTCAAGTGCCATCCACTCCCACTATCTTGGCTGCAACTCAGCGCCTTCTCGACCATGGAGAATTCCGTACGCTGACTCATGCGCATGGCCGAGGACGCCTTAATGACTCCCCGGAGATCGAAGAGGATATTCTGGAGTACTTCGAGCGGGATCCGCGGCGAAGCACGAGAATGGCGGCTCAAGAATTTAATGTTAGCCATTACTTTATATGGAAAACATTAAATACCAATGGGTTACACCCTTATCATTTTCGTCGTGCTCACGTAATAAATAACTAGTGGTTTGCACCGGAGCAGTGAGTACCGGAGAATCTCCGGTGAAAACCGGTAAAAGTAATCGATTAAAATCACCGGAGTTTAATCGATTAATCTCCGGTGAATCAAAAACCAGTATTAGTGTTTGATATTTTTTTATTATTCGGTGTTATTATTAAATATATATTAAAGATAGTCATAACTATATTATTAAAAAAAATATTTTATTTACACGATTTTAATCATTATCTTTTAAAGCCTCTATAATTTTTTGCATAATGTTATAACGTTTCTTGCCTGTATGTTGTTCAAGTTCATGCGAAATAAACTTACAAAACATTAAATTCGATATTCTAATGTTCTCATTTAAGTCTTGTACACTCCTAATTTCTGATTCCCGCTCTGTCATCACTGCTACATCTACAAATCGTTTTTTCGTGATTGATTTGTTAGACTCGCAATCGGTATCATCAGGACTCGACCAACGTTGTGCGTACTGCTCTTCTGGGTTGTACTCTGCACTGCAATTTGCGTCATCATCGACATCATCTTCCGAAAGATTCTTTTTTTTTGGAATAAAATCAACGTCTGTGAATAACGGCTCCGATTCACTGGGTTCATCATTTGCTCTATCCAAGTTATTGTCGATCTTCTCTCTTTCTGATACTGATGTAAAATTTGCTGTAAAAAACAAAAAACAACAACATTAATAGTGATATTAAAATTCTTCTCGTTCGTGTGTGTTGTAATCTGAAAGGGAGCTTGACCGTACACCACTACAAAATCAAAAACGTTTCGAAAGTAATTTACCTGCAGGTTTAGGTACTTACTGTTGGACATCTTGGTTGCTGTCACCACTTTATTCTATAATAATCTTTTTTAAGCACTAAACTATTCCAAAACAGAACACAGTAAAATAAACTGTAATAATCTTCAGAAGGCCTACAAGTACCTACAAGTTGTAGATTTTTGACAGACAAGGCAGCCAATATAACGCCAAAGGAACTATTTGATGAAACGCTCTCTATCCAATTTATCGTTCGGGTATTCCCCGATTTATAATTTATATGATTAGGTACTATAATCGAAGTGAATTCGTTCATTTGTTCAGTCGAGTCGTTTAGATGTGAAGTGCAATAAAGAGTGTATTTTTATACAGTATTTAACACAGAAAAGTATTACATTTCCGCCGAAACTTATCTTCTAATGTAAGTACTTTTATAATAATATAGTGATATGTGAGTACATATATAACAATAAATTTTCGATATGTTACAAAAAGAAGTATATGTGTATGTTATCCGTTCTCTAGTTTTCATAACACAAGTTCTTAATAAAACTTACTTTAGATAAGAGTTTGATAGCGAAACAAATTTATTTATTCTTTGTTTGGTTTACAGAATGCCGAAGGCTCAATCAAAAACCAAACATTTCTTTGAAAAAATAGATGGATCTAACACAAAAGTACGCTGCAAATTATGTTCCACAGTGCTAAGCACTGGTGGTGGAACATCAAATATGCTCTCACATTTAAAGAGAAAGCATTCAGATACCTTGGGTCCACCACAAGCAAATACATCTTCCTCTTCTGTCGACGATGTAAGTGATATAAATATTACTCAGGAGAATTCCAGCATAACTGATGTAGGGTTCACTATACGAGGTATGTAAATAAAAGTCAGAATGTCACTGTACTGTACTGTTATTATATTGTTTCTTTACAACGTTTGGCACACTCAAATACACTAAAATACAAGGCCGCAAATTCTATAATATTTAATAAACTTTAAGGTCTATAAATCTAACATTGTCTACAATAATATAACTTCGATAATAGTCCGAACACGTATTACAATTTCTGTAGCTTTAAGTAGACTGCCGTGTTATAAATTGAATCGTGGGAAAACGATGTAAGTGGCGCGTTGCACATACATAGCCAGATACGTACAATGCATTTAATTATGTATGTGTGTGTCCCTACACCATTTCCCCCTTTGAGAAAAAAAACAAAATAACAATAACAATCAAAACAATAATCCACAAACATCTGGATTATATAAATCTAAACACAAAAATATAAATCGACACAACCAATATAACCAATATAACGAACACTGATACAAAAATCTTACATAACTATTGTATTTATTAACCTTCGTAGTACAATACACAAAAATAAGTACCTAAAATAAGTACCTACATAGGCTGTCCTGTCTAGGATGTTAACACATATAATATATTATCTGCACTTTATCACGCATTACCGGCGCTCACAGTGTTGGCACCGGCGGTGGCGGCCTGGGTCTGAACTGGCTGCACCCGTACTAAGGGCGGGCCCAAGCTCGCCATGCTCCTGTCCACCTCTCTACGAAACCAATGTTTCATTCGACGATGACACAACATGCGTATACCGTACAACGCCACGCCTACTACTATTGCTGCTAACACAATTAGCATTATGTTGATTTTGTCCATCTTCTCGCTAAGTTGCACATGATTGTTGACCTGGGCCAGTGCAACGTTGTCCTTCACTTGATAATTGCCCATTTTATCAAAATAGGTACTACTTGCTTTGACGAATTGCAGTTGTAAAATGAAATAAAATAACATTCTTTTAACAAGTGAAATAAACTGCATAATTAGATATATTAAGGTAAGGTTGACGCAATACTGGCGTCATCATTTTATAAACAACTCCAATTTCTTACCTCTAAATCAACAGAATGTAAAATAAAGTTTATAAAATTGTAACTTAACTAATATTGATATCAACAATAAGGGTTCCGTATTATGTATCCTGTACATGCATAAACATATGAGCAGCTCATGTAACGTATGTAATCAATAAAATAAGTAGGTACCTAAACTAACAATAAAGTGTAAAATCAATAAAAGCGTATAAGTATAAAGTAAAATCTGTCCAAAACGGAATCGAACCGAAACTCGTATATGGGAGTCGTAACGCAACTAAAGTAACGACGCTTTCCTTATATTAATTTTACTATAATTTATGAATAGCATAAATATAGAGTATACGACTATTGCAACTTTGTTCTCACGATATCTATAAACAAAGTTAAAACAAACATTTTATTATCATTCCCATGGAATCCTAAGTATATCATTATAATAATATAACGACGTTGCGTTATAAGTTATAACGCAAATCTCACGGGTTGTCGAATTACACGCCCGCTTCTAGTGCAATGCCTGTGCACCTGTTGTTGCACCTGCACTGGACTTTGTGAAACCTGATTATCATTGTTTACAGTTTCACTATACGACTCGTGATCGTTTATGATGTAAGCGGGCTTCAATCTATCGATTGAAATGTGCGCTTGTCGTCCAGGTAATTGTACTTTAAAAATTTTAGGACCTCTTTCTAGAACTTTAAACGGTCCGTCATAGGGTTGCTTCAATGACTTGTGGACAGTATCGTCCCTTACAAAAACATAATTACACTTTGACAAATCGGCGTAAACAAAGAAATTCTTAGAACTTAAATTGTTTCTCGTTGGTCGGTAGCTAGCTATAGTCTCGCGTATTTTCTCTACTAAACTATACGGATCACTCGAATCTTTGTCCTTAGATCTATCATAGAATTCGCCGGGTAAACGTAAAGTTTTACCGAAGGCTAATTCTGCGGCACTTACTTGGCTATCGGTGCGTATCGCTGCACGAAGGCCTAGCATAACGGTTGGTAATTCCTCCACCCACGTTGTATTGCTATGTAAGCGAGCCATAAGGGCTGCTTTCAAAGACCTATGCCATCTCTCCACGGCACCATTGCTTTGGGGGTGGTAAGGAGTGGTACGGATCTTACGAATACCCAAAAATTTCATCAATTTTGTAAACAAACTGGACTCGAACTGACGTCCCTGATCGCTAGTTATACGCACGGGGCAGCCGTATCTAACTATCCAACCTTCGTAAATGCATTTGGAAATCACATTTGCGGTTATCTCCTCTACAGGCAATGCTTCCGGCCAACGAGTACATCTATCGATAATGGTTACTAAATACTTATATCCTTGTGGAGACGTTGGTAAGGGGCCAACAATATCTACATGGATATGCTCAAAGCGAGAAGCTTCTTGAAACTTGCCCAATTCCGAAACTACATGACGGTTGACCTTCGACCTTTGACATTGTAAACAAGCCTTAGCCCAACGTCCTACATCCTTGTTCATACCAGGCCAAAATAAATGTTTAGAGACCATCTTACGAGTTGTACGGACGCCGGGATGACTCAAACAATGAATACTCTCAAAAGCAATCTTTCTAAATTCCTCCGTTAAATATGGTCTTATGACGTCATTAGAAAATTCACAAAATATTCTTTTATTACAAGTAGGTAATAATATTTTCTGTAATGTAATATTACTGTTGTTATTAGAACATTTAGTCATCTGTAGCAAGTACTCATCTTTTTCTTGCGCGTCAGCAAGTGCATCGAAGTCGAGTACAGTCGGGCAAAAAATAGTTTCTAAACGCGATAAGGTGTCGGCTACAACATTATCTTTACCGCTAATGTGTTGTATATCAACTGTAAATTCACTTATAAATAGGAGCTGTCGCGTTCTTCTTGGCGTTTCTTTATTATCACTACCAATTTTGGAGAATGCGTGACATAAGGGCTTATGGTCTGTGTACACTGTCAGAGATCGACCTTCAAATAATTTACGAAAATACCTAATTGCAGTGTAAATGGCCAGTAATTCACGGTCATACGTCGAATACTTCTGTTCAGTAGGTGTAAATTTCTTTGAAAAATATCCTAGCGGCTTCCACGAACCGTTTACTCGTTGCTGCAATACCGCACCCATACAGGTGTTAGAAGCATCGGTCATCAGTGCTAGGGGAACATTCGGTAATGGATGTGACAATGTAACGGCATCTTGAAGTCCCGTCTTACATTGTACAAAAGCATTTTCTGAAATGTCTGTCCAATTTATCCTAGTCTTGTCATTTTTCTTTGCGTTTACTAAGTATTTGTTAAGTTCGCACTGATAAACAGCTAAATTGGGTAAATGAGGCCTATAAAAATTTAACATACCTAAGAAACGTCTTAAATCTGCTACAGTTTCGGGCTTAGGAAAGTTAATAATGGCTTCCACTTTATCGTTAAGTGGTCTTATACCGTCAACGCTTACATCATGTCCCAAGAATTCTATGCGCGACTGTCCAAAACAACACTTCGTTAAGTTGATCGTTATGCTATAGGTATTAAAACGTTCAAATACCAACTTTAAGTGCTCTCTATGTAGGGTTTCATTCTCACTGGCTATTATGACGTCATCTAAATAATTATATAGAAAATCCAATCCCTGTAAAACAGTGTTGTTCATGAATCGCTGAAATGTTTGTGCGGCGTTACGCAGCCCAAAAGTCATGCGGGGAAACTCGAATAGGCCAAAAGGGGTAATAATTGCGGTTTTCTCAATGTCATTTGGTGCTACACTAATACAATGGTACGCGCGATTAATATCTAATTTTGAAAATATCGTTTTATTTGCCAAAATATAAGTAAACTCATGCAACCTGGGTATAGGATATCTGTCGGGCTTCGTAATCGCGTTTAACCGTCGATAGTCGCCACACGGTCGCAAGTCACCGTTTTTCTTTGTGACCACATGTAAAGGACTAGACCATGCGCTTTTAGAAGGCCTACAGATCCCTAACTCTTGCATAATTCGGAATTCTTCCTTCACTTTCATATATCTATCCGGTGGCAGTGGCCTAGCGCGCGCATGCACAGGAGTGCCTGATGTCTCTATGTAATGTAAAACGTTATGCGCGGGAGTTTCCCTGAATGACGCTGGCTTCGTAATGTCCGGATACATGCACAATAAATCATAGTACGGATGGCCTTCAACAATAGAATTCAAAGATGGTTGGCTACTATTTACAATAGCTGCTAAAACATGTATGTCAGTAATTTGGTCAATAAGTTTGCGATTACGCATATCGACTAAAATATTATGATGCGTTAAAAAATCAGCACCGAGAATGGGCTGTTTAACGTCTGCTAAAATAAATTCCCAACGGTACGGTCGCCGTAACTTAAGGTTCAACACTAATGTCTTTGTACCATAAGTTGCGATTTTCGTACCATTGGCGGCATATAATTTGTAATCTGAACACTGAGTACCTTTAAAACGTCGGTTGGATGTTGGTAAAACTGACACATTAGCTCCAGTATCTACGAGAAAACGTAACCCAGAATTAAAGTCCGTGATTGATAGGCGGCTGCAGGGTAGAACGGCACAGACCTCCGCCGACGACTGTACCTTGTCCTCTAGTTTTCCGACTTCGAAGAGACGGCTTTGTCCGCTCCATAGCTGTCCTTTTGTTTCCATGCACAGGGCGGCACGCATCTGTGCGCTCGATGGCGGTATCGGAAGTGGTAGCTGCAAAGCCAATCAGGTGACTCAGGATTGCGTCCTCGTGATTTGGAACGTGAGGGTTGCCGAAAACGATTCCCTGGTTGCCTCGATCTTGAACGGGAGCGGGAGCGTTCCATGTCGGTCAATCTAGCGTTGATCTTAGCTAGCTCTGCTGATATGCTAGTTATCTCGACTTCATTCTTGTACTGTTCTCGTGGGGCCTGAACTATAGCGGTAACAGTGTTACTCTTCGTAGCTTCAGCTACGTTGTCAGCGATCATGGCGAGGTTGTCTAAATCTTTGGTTTCCGACACGACTAATACAGCACGCAGTGTAGACGGCAGGTGTCCTTGCCAAAGGACTCTCAGTGTGTCGTCTGGTATTTTGTCGCGAGCCAGGTCTCTCATGCGCTGTAGAAGGTGAGAAGGCTTTAGGTCGCCTAACTCCATCTCACCTATAAGCTTCTCGATCTGTCTATTCTTGGAGTCTTCAAACAAGGTCAGCAATTTGACCTTCAACGCCTGAAATTTTCCTGATTCCGGCGGCTTTGTCAAAAAATCAGTCAGCTGCATGATGACTTCTTTCGGTAATTTAGAGACGACTAAATCGAACTTGCTGTCATCCCCCATTTTCTGTGGCGCTAAGATAGCTTCTACTCGTATGAACCAGACACGAGGTTGGTCTGTCCAAAATTCGGGAATTCGCGATGCTACTGATATAGCCATGACCTCTGTCGGTGGGACTGGCGGCACGTTTGAAAAACTAGTGGTCATTTTCACGGAATTTCACTCGCGTCTAATGTTCTTTATCGGGGTCACCAATGTAGGGTTCACTATACGAGGTATGTAAATAAAAGTCAGAATGTCACTGTACTGTACTGTTATTATATTGTTTCTTTACAACGTTTGGCACACTCAAATACACTAAAATACAAGGCCGCAAATTCTATAATATTTAATAAACTTTAAGGTCTATAAATCTAACATTGTCTACAATAATATAACTTCGATAATAGTCCGAACACGTATTACAATTTCTGTAGCTTTAAGTAGACTGCCGTGTTATAAATTGAATCGTGGGAAAACGATGTAAGTGGCGCGTTGCACATACATAGCCAGATACGTACAATGCATTTAATTATGTATGTGTGTGTCCCTACAACTGATTTTAAGAAAAGTGATCAAAAACTAGCCTTAATGATAGCGACAGATTTTCAGCCATTTTCAATTATAGATGACAAGGGATTTCGAAACTTTCTTCAATCTATTAACCCGGCCTATCGAATTCCCAATAAAAGAGTAATACGATATGATATAATGCCAAAACTTTACTTTGAAGCCAAAGCTAAACTTAAGCTGATGTTAGCTGAAATTGACCATTTATCGGTGACCACAGATATCTGGACGAGCAATATGATGGAATCATTCATCACAGTTACTGTACATTTTTTTCATGACAAAAAACTTAAAAGTTATGTCCTGACAACTACAGCATTAAAAGAGGCACATACAGCTGAAAATTTAAAAGAAACTGTATATGTTGTTTTAACAGAGTGGGAAATCCGTAACAAAGTCGTGTGTATCACTACCGATAATGGGGCAAACGTGATTAAAATGGCCAGATTGCTTGGGATTCGTCGCATGCCATGCTTTGCCCATAACTTAAATTTAGTGATTGATAATTCCCTCGATATTCCCGAGTTAAAAATCTTGATAGACAAATGCAAAAAGATAGTAAAATTTTTTAAGCAATCGAATATCGCCACTTTATCACTCCAGAAAGAGCAACAAAAAAGGAATCCTGATGCGGTAACTTTGCAATTAATACAAGAAGTTCCAACGCGTTGGAATAGCTTGTACTACATGATGCAGAGAATTTTGAAGTTAATGGACAGTTTGACGGTTGTACAGAGAAAGTTATCTCAAGCACCTGAAATCATTTTGCCACAGGAAGAGGCAATTCTAAAAGAGGTTGTCCTTTTACTTGATGTCTTCGAACAGGCCACAAAAATGATTAGTGGTGACCAGTATCCTACGTCAAGTCTGATAATCCCTATCATATATGGACTGTATGACAATCTTAGCACTTTAAGCGAGAAAATAACTACGAATGTAGGTGTTATGTTTGCAACAAAATTAAGAACCTTCATGAGCTCCCGCTTAATCGAATACGAAACGCGTACAGTTTGCCGTATTTCTACATTACTACATCCTACTTTCCGGAACAGTTTTCGATTATTAGAAAATAAATTAGCTGCCAAAGAAGCCGTCAAAGCAGAAATCAACAATATCCTACGGATGCAACCTACTACAATACCAGTAAATACGGTACCATCAACATTGGAAAGCACTGGTGAAAATAGCGGATCCAGTTTGTTCGGCTTCCTAAAAAACCTTAATGCTTCTACTTCAGACCCATCATCAGCAACCTCCATAAATTTATTAAGAATGTACACTGAAACTTCTTTTTCTGATGTTAATCATAATTGGGATAACGTTGTAGCATTTTGGAATTTTAATAAACATCTTCAGCCTTTAGATGATATAGCTTTTAAATACTTCACTGTACCGGCAACGTCAGTTAGATCAGAAAGGGTCTTTTCAACAACAGGTTACATTCTTAATAACCGAAGAAATATGTTGCGTAATAACGCAGTTGAAATGTTATGCTTTCTACATGAAAACCATAATTTATTAGAATTGTAAAATATATTAAATATTTACTACGGAACATTTTTTTATTTAAATGTCGTCATCTTAAATAATATTGTAAATTATTACTATTTCATTGGGTATTAGCCGCGGCTCCATCGGACGCATGCTCGGCCGAGGCAGCCTTGCGAGCCAAATGCTCGGTCGGTGTGGACGTGTCTCAGGGTTGTGAGAGCGCACGGAGCCTCGGCTGAGCGTGTCCCGGTCCCGAACCACATTATGTGGCTCGATGCCGGCAAAGTGCGCGTGCTCAAAGGCGGCTCAAAAGCGGCTCGGCCGAGCGTGCCTCGCACGTCACTTAAAAAGGTTGTTTTCTTTGGTTGTTTGCTATCATTTTTTGACGAGTTCCTTTAAGATCTGTCTCCAAAACCCATGATCAGATCTACATGAAATATCCTCCTCTTTCAAAGTCGGTTAATAAACTTTATATTTAACGGGGGCTCCCATACAGAAAACGCCATTTTTTGCCTATTTGTATAGAAACAGAACCCTTCGTGCGCGAGTCCGCCTTGCACTTGGCCAGTTATTTTATCTTCGTAAATATTTTAACAATGTTGATAACGTGTAATGAATAAAAAGTGTGTGTTATTATTTTAAACTGTAAATAAAGCCTGACAAAGAAATAATAACGCTTAATTAGCCTAATTTGAGTTATACATAATAACGTGCTTTATTCTCCGGAGAATCTCCGGAGATTCTCCGGAGATCGCTCAATCACCGGTGAAATCAATCGGTTCTTAAAATCTCGCTCCGGTGCAAACCACTATAAATAACAATGATGCACCAGCAAGGATCGCCCTATGTGAGTGGTTGTTGAATAATCCGAACGCAAACATACTGTGGACAGATGAGTCATTGTTTACTCGAGTGGGATTGTACAACGTGCACAATGAACATTACTGGACTCTTATAAACCCTCACTTAACGCCCCTAGATTTTTACTTGTGGTCGCAAATAAAAAGACTCGTGTATTCTCGTGAACATAAAAGTCGTAACGAGTTACGTAGTGCGATAGTGGACGCATTTGATCAAGTTAAAAGTGATAGAGACACATTAAGAAAACTTAAAGACAATGGTATCAAACGTGCTCGTTTGTGTATTGAACGTGGCGGACTTCATTTCGAGCAGTTGTTTCGATACAGGGAAGTGTAAATAATTTGTAAATAAACTGTCCATAGATACGTAAGTTGATTATTTTGTAAATAGCTCCAATTTTTTAAATACGCCTTAAATACTCAGAGTTCCTTCACCCTGTGATTATTTTTATTACATAATAAATAAAGTTAGCTATTTATCGAAGAGTAATGTTCAGATAAAGTATTTCCGACGGTCCTAAGCCCGTGTAAAGTATGAAGGAGAAATTGGAGTATCCATTTACGTATTAATTGTGATGTTTCACAATGCAGGTTTTTCATAGTAAAAGGAGATAACGCATTGCCTCGTATCAGCTGATTTTGGCTCTATTGAACTGCGATATGCCTATTATCAATTTCGTAGTTATTACATTTACTTAATTTTATTAATACTTGTGTAGTCACTAGTTTTTAAATCGCGCATAGGACTCGGTCGGGATACACGCGGCTCTTTTGCGTCGATCTATGTAGGCATCAGCTGATACACGTAGTTATCGTGCGTCGTTCATAAGTACCTACGCGACTGAGTGGCAACGCCGGCCGCCGCCGACGACGGTTCGCAGCCGCGCGAACACGTGTGCATGCGTTTGTGAATGAATTGTCCGTGCGTTACTACGATCAAACTCGAATAAGTGAAAAATATTATTCATATTCCAACTTTTTTACTATACACAGTACAATTAATTTACTTTTTTTTATTGATACTACTAATTATCCTAAGTTACCACGTTTCGGTTCCAAAACGACTATAAATTCACGGTGTATAATGATAATAATAATATATATAACTATTAAATCTTTTGGTCTTTTTTATAATAATAATTCAATTAATATTATTATTTTTTGAAATTAAACTACTATATATATACGGATTTTATCGCGTTGTTTATTTGACACTTTATTACATAATTTTGAAAACTGTTACACTACTACTACTATTAAACTTTACTAATTTTAAACTAATTAAATTATTATTAAAACTATTTATATTTAAGTTTACACTTTCCCCGACGTTTCGGTTGCTTTTCAGCAGCCATGGTCACGGGGAGACTGAGATGGTAGTTGTCTATGTTCCAGTGCAGTTATTTCAAAGTACTCGAACATAATTTAATCATTGGTGTTTCTATTTACGCAGAATGAGCTCAAAGTATCATGAAGTCTAGCTGTAGTTTGCTTCTTCTTGGGTTTGACTATTTGAATTACTGGATCCGAAGCTGGTGGTACATTCCAACCATCTTCTTTATTTAAATTAGGATGTTTTTTGATTTCAATAGCCTCGCGGAGCATCCTTGGTAGGAATCGGTGTTCTTTAGCGAGAAACTGTGGTTCGTCAAATTTCAAAATTATGTAATAAAGTGTCAAATAAACAACGCGATAAAATTCGTACCTATATAAAAGTTTAATTTCAATGAATAATATTCGCGTAAACAGAAGACAATTTTTTTTTATTATTTCATTTTTTTTTATTTACCTATTTGACCAACTTCGATTCATCGAACTTTGTATTTGGAGGAAAAATTGATAATACGATCTATATTTCTTTCTTTTACTGTTCATATTAGAACCACCGACTGTCCTTTTCATACATTTATAATGAACACTTACAAAGAGAAAAACTCATCGTCCGACGAACTCGAAGACATGTTGGTCACTAAGAACAGATTTAGCTGTTTCTATTATATGGTTTGATCTGTACCTATCAGTACTGAACCGTACTGACATATCGGGACCGAAAAACCTGTATCTATATGTTTGCACCCAATTACTTACATATGTAAACTCGCATTAAAAATATACTAAACATTGAAATTAAACTGCTATATACGGATTTTCACACTTTATTACAAAATTTTGAAAATTGTAATAAAATGTCAAATAAACAACGCCATAAAATCCGTATATAGCAGTTTAATTTCAATGAATCATATTCGCGTAAATAGAAGACAATATAATATACTAAACTGCAATATAAATAATTTATCGTATAGTTAGCCTGACATTATTTGCCATTTTAGTAAAATAATAAAGGCTTATAAATATATTTTTTTTACGTGTGGTATTTCTTTGACGTATATCCTTCCGCGGGGGCGGGCGGAGGAGTTATGTCGGACTCACCGGGGTAAAAGAGAAATATGGTAATGAAGATAATAATGAACCTCCCGGAATACCGACTAAACCTACCACGGTGTTCTTCAACAAAACCGCAATAGGCGGGGCCGCGCGAATCACTTTCACATGCGGTCGCGACCCCGCCGAGATTTCGGCCCGCTGTCGTATGAAACGGCAGGCCACTACACAACAAGACTAGCCTTTAGTCACCACTAGATTGAAGCCCTACTGTCCCCCTTTGTAGGGGGACGGACACACGACACAGAGGCGCGCGTGGGAACACGCACATCGCCTTTCGGAGCTGGTGCTGATTTGGTGGCGGATGGCGGGCAGGCCCACAAAGCCCACTACCCGCAGGTCAAACCTCAGGGTGGCTGGAGGTCATATCGCGCCCTCCAGCGCCCGGTTCTGCGGTTGGGGACGCCGCCTCCTTTATGGACATGACTTCCTCACAGAAGGAGGCGACGGCGTTCCACGACCTCTCGCTCCGGACAATAGATTGAACCACGGCCGGGAGCGAGAGGGCAACCATACCGACTGCCGCGATCAACTCACGGCGCTGCGATGCCTAGGCGGGGCAATCCGCCAAAATGTGCAGCCGCCGTGTCCTCAACAATGTCGTGGCAGTCGCCACAGTGGTGACAACCGGGTGTCTCTTGCCGACCTATGTGACAAAGGAAATGGCCAAAACAATCATGACCATTCATTACCTGTGTCAGCCGGAATGTGAGGTCGCCATGCCGCCTCTCCAGCCACTCCTCAAAAACAGGTCTTACCGCCACGATTGAGGCGTGCCCGATTTTATGTTAAGTTGCAGTAACTTAACAATAAGAAATAAGAGATAATGTGTTTATATGTACATAGTATTGTATGTTTTAGCAGGTTGTGTCGACGACAAATATTCAGTTCCAAAAGATCCTTTTACGAAAATATAGTCTTACGCTCATATCTGCAAAGGGGCAGTATAGGCAGGTACAGTCTGCAAGTATGCAGAGGTGTATATTACCAACATAAAGTCACAGTAGCAGCATTGATTTTGGTTCTGTGGCCGTTCAGTGTTCTCCTATGCCTTTGATCACTTCGTTTTTAGCTCCCGCATAGGAGCCGAGCCTATTGCCGATTACTTCAACTGTGACTTTATTTTCTTAAAATCTAACAGTAAGAGCTCATATTCAGTAATTGTCTATTCTAAAACCACAGACCATGAAACAAAACTACGCCCGCCGGCGCATAGAGAAGCGATTCAGTAAGTTGCATGCTTTGTGATTGAAGCCAATGATTGAGAACGTAACGAAAAAATATTGCGATTTTTATTTGTAAAAATAGCGTTCGGCGTATGCCATTCGACATCGATGTAATTGAATGGGCAATAATATTAATTTCGTATTGAAGTAAATACTAGTAAAAGTTGGAATGTAAGATTCAATGATTATTTGATTTTTGATTTTGTTGGGGATGCGTACGGGAATGTTTAAAATACTAGATATTTAAGTTAGAAATATCCGTTTACTAGTATATAAAAAGTTTACACTTAAACTATCAATGTTCATAAAACTGTTCTTAACTAAATGTCTTAAATGTTAATGTTAAAATGTTAGGTAATGTCGCGACGGTCCCAAAAAGTACACACTAATTGATGTTAATGAATTAAGTAATATAATGCGTCGCCGGCCGGGCACAGTTCACGTGTTAGATGTCAGCATTAAATCGAAAAGATTTAATTGAAAATAGCTGAAATCAAATCTAATTTTTGTAAAGTACCTACTCTTACTGTGTGCGGCATTTCACTAATAATATAAAATTATTTATACCATTGCTTAGTACAATGTACAAAAATCTGATATCTACTTAGCGCATTTCTAGATGATGTGCCGTTATTAAGTAATAATATATATAAACATACATTACACATACTAACATATAGTAAACATTTATTACTGACTAATATGACATGATACATGATTGATTTAATAGAGATACACACACATACCTAGGTATAAAGACATACATACACCACAATATGTAGTATGATTAATTAAGTTCGTTGACGTGTAAATATAATATTTTATAGTTTTATGGATATGGATTTTGGGTTTTAGTGTTTGCATCTTTTCCGTGCCTGGTGGCAAATACAAGTCGTTCACTAATTTTACGCGTACTCCGTTAACGTTTTAATGTTCCACAGTGACGAAAGAAAGAAAATAAATAATTGCCTAAACATTTGGCTATTTTAAACCCAAATCTTACACACAGACAGATAAAACAACCAACATTCATAACTTTGTTTACCAAACCCGGGTACCTAAACAAAAAATGTAAATTAGCCAGACAACCGTTGGCGTCGGCAGTGTATTAAATTTTCTATTTTTATTTATAGAATATTAAAGCATATACACGAGCGTAACTCGGCGACTGGCTTGAAAAGCAAACAAACAAGGTGAATATTTTCAAGAACTTTTCTCATGAAATCTGATATGAAATATGCAAAAAGTGTTGTTGGCTACCTTCGCATACTCTATATTATGTAAGGAGGCAGATACTGAGGCGACTTTATTGAATTAAGCTGCCAACGATTTGTGTTAGTTCTATTTCGTGCGATAAACGTTACCTGGCTTTTATCGAGGCTATACTACTGAACTATTTTATTGGTTGAGATTTCACCGAATGGTTTGCGTTTTATTCTTGTTGTTTGAACTTGTGAATTTTGTATTGAGTGTATTTACGTTTTAAGTACGTTTTAGGTTCAAATTGGTAGAACTTTTATTAAACTGCTTTAAAATTTAACCACTTTATACGAATTTTATGTTAAATTATCAAATCTATTTAAATTTACCCATTCCAGACGTTTCGGTTGCTTTCCAGTAGCCATGACTATGGCGGGGGCAAAAGATTTCATAGTTTTAAAATAGATTTTATTCATAATTCACTGTAGAATCCGTACTACTAGTTTAATTTAATTTATAATATCCGTGTTTCAGTCTCGGGATATAGTATCACGCTTAAGCTTGGTTGAGAGCCCTAACCACAATATCAGCACCAAAAAGAAACCTGGTGAAATGTGGGGATAAAAAATACAACTTTACCCTTTAGCGACATGCGGTGTACTGTTACATCCCTATTTTCCTTTATAAAATGCGGAATTGCAGTTTTCAATACAATATAGGAAATCAGCAATTGCAATTGCATTATAAATACTCGTACTTGGTCTATACATGTTCAGTTGGTTATCTTCTAACAAAAGTGCTGCCCAGCTACGGACCTGGTTCTTGCCTTAAGCAGAATTATAAATAACAATAACTTCGGGGCCACTCTGCCATTTACTAAGGCTATCACGCTATTCAAGTGATATAATCCAAGTTAAGTCACATATACTGTACAATTATAAGTGAAAACCCTGTCTAGTTTGTGTATGAGTAAATATTCAGAAAACAAACAGTCGTGAATTTTCAGTTCTGTGTTTTTTTATAAGTGCTGAATAGGACAATCTAACAGTACATATATGTATACGTGATGTTATTTACATTTGGTTGTTGCTAACATACTTGAAAGGCGGATAGGAAGAGTACTTCCACTTGCTTTCAGCCCTAGCCCCCTTTGCTTCATTGACCCGCTTTCTTATGGGTAATTGGAGAATTAGTCTTCAACTATCGTGCTCGTCAATCAACTCTAACCATGATTGACAGACGCACAAACACTGCTTTATTTTGTTATGATTCTCTGATTGGACTAAGTGACTCCTTAGTAATAGTTCTATAACTATGTAAAATATAATAAGCTCATTGCCATTTGCACTCACTGATTGGTAAATGATTAGTGAGGTTAAGCAACGTTGGGTGCGGTCCGTCTATAGATGGGTGACTCCGCGGGACGACCTGCAGCCACCCTGAGGATTGACCTGGGGGTGCGGGCTTTGTGGGCCTGCCCGCCATCCGTTCAGCACCAGATCCGAGAGGCGGCGTGCGTGTTCCCACGCGCGCCTCTGTTGTTTCGAGTCCGTCTCCCCTCTAGGGGGGACAGTAGGGATATTATTGTGAGAAGTGCCTTTGGGTAGGTCTTTGGCGTAGTGGCCTGCCGTTTCATACGGCGGGCCGAAACCTCGGCGGGGTCGCGACCGCATGCGAAAGTGATTCGCGCGGCCCCGTCGATAGTGGTTTTGTCGAGGAACACCTTGGTAGGTTTAGTCGGTATTCCGGGAGGTCCTTTATCTTTTTCAACATCTTTCTCTTACCCCGGCGAGTCCGACATAACCCCTCCGCCCGCCCCCGCGGAGTGAAATGCGTCGAGCATTCCACCAGGTTAAAAAAAAAAAATTGGTGGGTGACTGCTTAGTGCTATTTCATCTGAGCGTCTCCATACTTCGGAGGGCACGTAAAAAGGCGATACTGGTTGTTGCCAAATTGACAGCAGTCGTTAAGCCATGTCAGAGGCCTACGGGCGGCTTGAACAACTCTTGACAATAGGTTGGCCACTAACCATACGAAAAGAAGAAGATATAATAAGTCATTTATTAATTAATTGTTAGTGCGGTAGTGAATTTCGTTTAGTTTCTGTCTGCGACCTCGCCGTCGTGAATCCCACAGCGACACTTAAAGATAGCCTATATCCTTCCCTTGGCTACAATCTTTGTCTTTACTAAATTTGTACCAGTATCTGTTTTATATGGATTGGGCTCTATATATAATGGATAAACAATGTTGATATGATACATCTTTCAATTGAGGTACTTCTAAAAACACACATATACAATCTACGCCCATATCCCTTTAGGGTAGGCAGAGATGTATAACAGCTATGCTTTTAGGTCCCGTGTGAGGGGGGGCTAACTTATTGTCAGTATCGGGCACATTGCCAGATCCTGTGCTGCTGCAGCTACTGTCGTGAGAATTTTTTGTCAGTATCGAATGCGAGCCTTCGTACGTAGCAGTTGCGTTCACTGCCACTTTGTCACCGAGACAATCTTCCAATAACACGTTGCTTGATTTCAAATTGAAACCAGAAATACCAGTAAGAATAAAAGTAAACTTATTCCGTCAGAAATAGTGAGGCTTTTCAAACCCTTAAAAACACGCCGGTACCAAAACTCAATTTCCAGAACTTGATATTTTTCATTAAATCTTTCATTTGTTATTCAGCACACAATTTTTACGGAACATTTCTTTGTATTTTGAAAGCGGCCAGTCCTTATTAAGAGAATTGTTTGTCCAACAAAGTCTAGCATTCCACTTTGGAGTTTATTCTAGGCACGAATAAACCTAGGTATGCATTATGAGTCCAATGGTCACACCAGGCTTTATTATGCATGTCACGTTGTGTAACACAAACTAACATACGCTCACTGTCTATTAATTCCGCAGGTATATTAAAAATAAAACTTCTGTTAAGGTTTTAATAAAGATTTTGGGGTCTTAAAATGTAGTTTATATGAAAGTGGGTGATTTTATTGTAACACTAGATTTTGCCCTCAGCTCCGTTCGCGTAAATATAAATTATGAGAATTTTCTAGCCTTCGGAAACCCTATGTCATTTTCTGTATTCCTGACGTGTATGCGAAATATTATGATCATCGGTTAAATAGTTCAAGTGTGAAAGTGTAACGAACAAACAAATTCACATTCGTATTTATAATATTACTAGCTTTTGTCTGTGGCTTCGCTCGCTCGGAAACAGTAATTTTGCCTGAATAAAACCCTACTCTATGTTTTTCACCGTACCCTTGAGGTGTATACGGAATTTCATGACGATCGGTCGAAAGGCGTGAAAGCATGTCAAATAAACAAACTCACTTTCGCATTTACAATATTTGTTAGAATAAGTTATGATGTCGAATGTTAAGATTAAAATATAAAAAACATGTGTCAGTTTCAGCTTTAAACCCTGTATCATATAATTATATCATCTTATATAACGTTCCTTTTTGTTCTTGGATTGTTTGATTGTATTGTTTTATTCTACTAAAGTTATTTTTTATATTATAATAATTGAAACAAACAGCAGATGATAAAAACATTTTATTTTAAAGGAAGAATATACATATATAATCTCACGCCTTAATCATTCTGAAAGTAGGCGGTGTATTTCACGGACATTAATACCTATGGTTCTACGTCCTTCGTAGCTATTCTATTGCCGTTTATTGAACCGATTCAGCAATGTTTAGTAAAGTAGAAAGTAAAGAGGTACTCAGTAGCTTCACGGAATTTGGATTTGGACTTTGTGCTGCTTCTGATATTTTCTTCACAAAAAATTACACTTTATTCGACAGTGATATCTCTACCACTGCGTCAACAAGGCTCTACTTAACCAATTTAAACACCTCAGTAATAAAAGGTATTGATTTGAGTACATATTTCTACTGATATATAACTATTCCTCTTCATTGCAATTCTAACCACTCAAATGGCCTTTATGCGTTCGCCAAATTTAGACGGCAATAGTTAAATCGTACAGCTGTATTAGACTTTGTAAATAACAAATTCATTACTTCAGGTGTATTCTTGAAGCCTTATTATAGTCACTTATTAACTATGAAAAGAGAATGCCCGCACTACGAATAATTTCTGTAATAGGGAATTTTACTAACACTTAAATAACCGAACAACTATTTGTGGATCACACAAATTCTTGTCCCGTGTTGGGCATCGCACCACCAACACGAGACTTGGCGCAGTGGCAGTGGCCAGGTGACTACTTAAAAGCGACAACGTTATTCGAGCACGTGTTGTGAGAAACAATAGGATTAAATTAGGTGAGGTTAGTAGTAGGATATATCTGATAAATAATACGTAAGCAGAGGGCGAGACTGCACTGGTGCGGTAAGGGCGACACGCCGGTAACTATGTGAAAGCAAGCTAATTTAAACATATGGCGGTAGCCGCACCGCCGAAACCGCGTGAGTAATTTATTCTATTATATCATGGGAATTTATCAAATGTACTACAGCTAACCTAAGTGTTCGTATTAAATAAAATTATTAGGTCATCAATAACATCATTTGATCTCTGTAAAATCCCGGCGATAGTTAGGCTCATTCGCAACTTTCAATGATGTCACTCGGACGTAATTGTAGACCAAGGGTAGTGACCATTCCATCAGATAGTTAGTTAGCTTATTGTTGCATTAAGTGTATAAGCGCATGACTCTAAAAGTAAGTTAAAGAATACTCTTAAATACTAGAGTGCATACGCACTGAATCGCGTTATAAAAACTAGCTGACTTTGTCTGCGTCACATAAGAGCATTCACCCCGTTTTTGCAATTTTTTTATTGATGCTTCTCTCCTATTGGTCGTAGCGTGATGTTATATAGCATATAACCTTTCTCGATAAATGGGCTATCCAACATTAAAATAATTGTTCAATTAGAACCAGTAGTTCCTGAGATTAGCGCATTCAACCAAACAAACAATCTCTAGTATAGATACTAATAACCTTTTAAACACCTTAATAATAAAAGGTAAGGTAACCTGTCTTATTCACATCATTCTGAACAACTTTCAACTTTCCCACACGATGCCTCCTTAGCGGTATGTTTTCAGGATACGCCGCTGCTTTCTTTCGCGACCGCTTGAAGTCTTAAGTCTTAGTCGTGAATGCAGATATTGATATGCAAATGCATTTTGTAAATGAATTATGAAAAGTATTAGAAGTAAGTAGTATAAATAAGTCACGAGTTAAAGGATTCCTATTAGCCCTGTAGTACATACACATTAAATTAAAAAAATATCTCACCTGTTCATTTAGTGTATAAACCAGTATAAAACAGCAGTATATAATACAGATATAGTGAACGACAAGCAAACAGTCACTGGAATATAACACCAGCGCACACTTAATATAACATGCGTAGAGCGTACAATCACATGACTGGACATTCTACGGCTAACTATGCACTTCATCCTCACATTTTGTACGTCATTTTCTGTAACAATTATCTTGCAGGCGGACAGGCCATAATATCGTTAGTCAGTCAACAAATTAACGTGCTCATGAAACCCCTGCCTAGCTCAAGTGTCGGGCTTAGTGGAATGAAGGATGAACATCGTTTAGAATATTTCGCTTTAATGAACGCTCTTTATGAAATCATATTTTCGGTGACTAAGCTACTCTTTGTTATAAGTTTCGTTCCTTGTTGTATTAAGTAGGGTAGCTATAGTAATGTTTATTTAATACTAGGCAGAAACATTACGTCTGTGTCTAATAAAAGGTATAGCTAAAGTTTAACAGATTCTTATTTTTGGCAATTATATATATATATTATAATTGGCATTATATTTCTAGTTTAAGCCCGCGGCTTCGTTCGCTCGGCAACAGTACTTTTCCTGGATACCCTATGTCCTTTTATGTACCCTAACAACGTGTCTACATAATTTCATAATGATTGTTACTTTTTCACGCCTTAAATAGTTATATTTAAGGCGTGAAAAAGTAACAAACAAATAAACAAACTCACATTCACATATATAATATTAGTTAGAATTAAGTACATAAGCTTTTGTTATAAGAGACGACTCTATTGTTGTTTTCTCGATAATAAGATGTCTTTTTTTAGTTCAATCTTAAATAATATAAAAATAATATATGTCTTCTGCTCTAAAAAAAGGATTTATAGTTATTTAATACCAGGTTTATAAAGTTAGAGTAAACAACACCGGTATCCTGTACATATGAGAAACCGTATCACATGAAGTAGAAAATAAAGACTAATTATCATAGCCTATATACGCTAGCGTCAAGAGAGGTACTCGCGTTGACGTCAGCATCGGTAGGCATATAATCCTTAAAAAAGTAGTTGTCCGCTCGCAAAATGGCCCAAGGTCACCGGTCCCTTGCTGACTAGACAGTACTGGCAACGTCGGGACGTTTTCACGCGTATTTAGTTATAGTATTATATAGTTGTACGTTGCTTACAAATTATACAATGCTTATACAGTGTAAACTAGCGCAAGCTACTAAGATAGTTTAAATATCGACGGCAAAAAATTTCTTGCATAAAGAACAAAGAAGTAACGTACCGCCGTCAAGTATGTGTAAAAACTTCATAATAAAGACACAGGTTATGTGATACAAGCAGTATATTTATTAATTCAACGTATAACAACGTTGTGGTAGTTTCACGAGATCTAGTTAATCAAATTAAAACTCTTGCTCGGCCGAGTGGAGACGGTCCACTGCAAGTTTGTGCCAACTTCCAAACAAGTGGGAGTAAACATCAACATCGCAGTTTTTAACTAACCTATTTTAATAATTTTATGAGCTGACAGTGTAACTTTGGCATTGTGACGTCAGCTGTCCATCTCGTGGATTATAATAATATCAGCCATGTCTTAAAAACTGTCTCGATGTTGAGTCGGCCTTCTTTCAGTATGAGGATGAATAGACTTATAGTTGTGTGCGCTGACTATTGTGCGATTTATTGGTTTAATGAGATAGTGGGTTGGAAGACTTTAAACATCTTGAAAACTCTTAGACGTGTCGGTATCTTTAAAATGTATTTCGGTGACCGTATAAGCTTGCGTTAGTTAATTTTCGTGATGTGGTTGATCGAATCTGAAACATTTGCGTGGGTCTTCTTGTGGTTTGCACTCACTTTCTTAAATATTGTGAAATGTTACTAAGTTTATAAAGCAATACATTTTTAGCAGCAGCACAGAGTTTTAAATTGATAAACGCCTTTTGTCATGTATTAAATCCGCGTTGACTGGTAGAATCCGCCGTTGCCAATAGGATAGTCCATTCACATTTCTTTTTTTCAAGTGAAATAGTTACTTTACCCAAACTCTAAAACACTAGGATTTTGAAATTTATTTATATATAAATAAGTTACAAGATCGTATGATATGGTGACTGTTTACCACTAAGCAGTTCAGTTTATGTGGTTGCCTCGTCATCGTCACTGCGTCGTTGTGGGTTCGATCCCCAAACAGGACAAAAAAAATTGTTGTGTGGGATTTGTCCAAAACACACCCAGACTCGGAAAAAAATTTTACTTGTCCCGATTCTGAGTGTTTTTTGTATCTATTGTTTGAATGTTTGTTCAGATCCTCGTGACACAGGCATTTTTGCCCGAAGCTGGATCAGACCATAAAAAAGCCCTATGTGACACAGGATCTATTTCTAGTGCGGGAGATACATTTATAAAACAAGTGAGAAACGGCAATGAATTGCCGTAAATTTTAGAGTTCGAAAAAATGGTTCAAGTAATATGCAAACGTGATACCACGTGACCTTGAGGTCAGAGGTCAAAGGTCATAGTCATTTCGGGTATATCGACTATGCTGAATCGAATGGCGTAAACCGCGAGTCTCTAGCTCTTACGGTTCTTGAGTTGAAAGTTGTATAACAGACGGACGGACAAAGCTATCGTATAAGAGTTTTTTCGAACTCTAAAAACCCTATTTAACCGAAAAGATTGATGAAATACACTCACAGTAATTATTTTAGTTTCGATCACAGCGAAGTAAGACGAACTAAAAACAGGACATACTGCTGGGGTTCAAGTGTGGGTGTTAGTGACCTTTCTTTCAATATAATTATGCAAAACCTACCACAATGCAGGGCTTATTTCTAGTATGTAAAAACACGTTTAAAAGATAAAGTCACTTAATTTAAAACTTCCACAACTTCGCTCACGCTGTATTGATTATAGAGGCTAGTCATACGGATTTAGACAGCGCACAAAACGTTATGATTATTTTGAAATCTTCTTTCAAAAAGGCAAGATTGATTATTTAGATGCCTAATTGGTTAATTTATGAGTGGCAGAGCCCGTCATTGGCATTTATATAGTGATTACTTTGTTATAGTTAACCGGCGCAAGGAAAGTAACAATGTAAGTGCGTTTCGCCCGTCGACAAAGTGCTTAAGAACCTAATATACCCACCCCTTGTATGCCTTTCCTTTCATTATATCAACAACGTATAACAGAAACGTGTGGTCATATTTAAGCATCACATAATATAGTCCCTATACAATGGAGAACTGGGATAAATGCTTTTATATTATTTTCACTAAGATTAGCCTTACCAATATCAGCACATTCTAGTCAATAAAACAATACTTACAACTAACTCAGTGACCTGCGTAAATCCGAAAATGACCAGGCGCAATTGTAATACTGATGATTGAAATAATAAATAAATGTTTAGAAATGTCATAAAAAATTTTTTTATACAGGTTTAGAACACATAGGTTATAATATTGTCTTCTATTTACGCGAATATTATTCATTGAAATTAAACTGCTATATACGGATTTTAGAATAAACAACGCGATAAAATCCGTATATAGCAGTTTAATTTCAATACACATAGGTTATTTTACTGATCTTGAAATATGACCACACCTTTTAGTTGTATAATTCTTTTTACTAGTGTCGACTACGCACAAGTACTCCCCTCTCTCTCTTACACTCACTCTCCCAAGCTATCATAGGCCACAGTAACTGCTTATTACCAATAACTGCTTACCACCAGTCACTGCGTCTGCTTGTTTGCCTCCTTAGTAAAATAAAAATAATAGCTCAAAAAAGTTCAATCAAATGTACTTTTAAGTTATTATTAAGCTTTGCTCTCACGAGTACAAGTTTTGCCGTTATAGTAAAGAATATTGATATAAGACAGTACTTTTCGTACTTATCAATATTCAGTTCAATTTATTTTCATGTTATGGAGTAGGTATACGTTATGAAAATTTTGAATTGAAACGTGTAATAATGATGAAAGACGTGTGATACTGAATATCTTAAAAATATTCATTTATAAACCCTATAAAAGTTTTCATATGAGTTGCACTTCTTTTGATAAAATAGTATATTTTGATGTATTTCGACGAATATTTCGTTATATGCTTAAAATAAAGTATATCATTATTCAGAATCCTGAAGCGACTAGACTCACGAACATTTTGAAATGAAATGAAAACGATAGTGTGCTATCTACTATATGAATGTAAAATAAGTGCGGAATATTAAATTAAATAAACTCTTTTATGGTCATTTTTACATGCTAGATAAACGCTACTTATAAAATAAAATGTGTGTTTGACAGTTTTGTATAGAAAATGTTTATTAAATTATACCTCAGGCTATCTGGCGATAAAATACTGCCTCATATTTAGGCATAATATTTTTAGTTAGAGATACAGAAATAAACAGTACATAATACAAGCTAAATAAAAAAATTTAATATTCCTAATATTAGTAGGTGTATTACATACCTATTTTTTTACTTTATTATCTTTGCTATAAATAAACGAAAAAAGTCTTTGTATAAAAGTGTTTCTATTCTTAGAATCACAATCAACCAAGACAGCAAGACTCACAATACGTACCTTAACGATCCAATTATTCATAAGTTCTGAATTCAAATTATGTACATAATTCAATTCACTTAAGTCGAAAGGGTACCGCGACCAATTGTAGATCAAAAGAATGCTATTGAACCGTAAAAGGGTTAGGTCAGGGCGGACTAGAGCCTCATTCAAATTCACTGAAAAGTGTTCATTTAGTCTCCACAGAATTGTCTGTCTATCATTCGATGGCTTCTAAGAAAATACTCAGAGTAATATTTGGTAAAAGTGTTGTCCGTATAATGGAAACTTCTAGAATAAAATGTTTAAACTTGAAGAAAATAACGTATTTGTATAATAGGATTCTTGTCGGCGCTTGATATGGGAGTGACAGATATGTGCGCCTCTTTGTATTCATAAGGAAGTTTTTATACAATACAGACATATTATTTGTTATACATTGTGGTACGAAACGACTGATTAAATTTTACTGTCAGTTTGGGCGGTGGTGGTATTTATGCATTAAATATTGTTGTTTAAGCAGACGTTTTTAAGTCTTCGTAGGCTATATAATCATTTAGATCACAAGTTACTATTTAGCCCTCACAGGTCTTTTAGGTAGAGTTGTCTTGACTATACTTGACTTGACTGGTACTATAATATTGTTTGACACTGTATATAGCTGTTTTCTCTTAATATGAGCTCTAATAAAGTTCTTTTAAAAAGCTACATATAGACCATAAATTTACTAGTCACTTATTGCGTGGGATCCAAATATGAGCTGGCAGTTACAGCTGAGCTAAGACTGTATAACCAACTTACACCCCGTCAGGATAAAGCGTTTGTCTATGTATATAATACATACATATACACATAGACATAGTAGTTCGTTATTAGTATAATATGTGCCCACACATGGTTTCCCTTGCAACTCGACAAGGGTGTACAATTTGAAAAATCTTGATTTAAAGATTTGATGTTATGCTGAGTTACATTGAAAGGAAGAACGGCTCGGGCACGCCACTATCGTGGCGGTAAGGCCTGTTTTGAGGAGTGGCTAGATAGGCGGCATGGCGCTGGCTGACACAGGTAATGACTGGCCACGGTTGCTTTAGCCAGTTCCTGTGTTGCATAGGCCGGCAAGAGACGCCCGGTTGTTATCACTACGGCGACTGCCGCGACGTTGTTATGGACACGGCGCTGCACACTTTGCCCGCCTGGGCATCGTAGCGCCGTGAGTTGAACGTGGCAGTCGGATTGGTTGCCCTCTCGCTCTTGGCCGTAGTTCAGTCTATAGTCCGGAGTGAGAGGTCGTGGAACGCCGTCGCCTCCTTCTGTGAAGAAGTGATTTCCATCAAGGAGGCGGCGGAGCAGGAAATGGAGTGCTTGAACCCTCTCCCTAACCGCAGAACCGGGCGCCGGAGGGCGCGAGATGACCTCCAGCCACCCTGAGGTTTGACCTGGGGATGGTGGGCTTCGTGGGCCTGCTCGCCACCCGATCAGCACCAGGTCCTAGAGGCAGGCACACTTTCTAGGATTGCAGGAAAAAGTTTTGGGGACAACGGGACTTCTTGTCTTACTCCTTTAGTATTTTAGAGCTACTATATTGCGATATCTGCCAATATCTCTGATGCCTTCGGGTAGTTAAATGAAAGAGTTCTGGTTAATCACCGAAATAGTTTGATTTATTAATTTCACACCAACATTACATTATATAAATGCCTAACATACAGACTGCCTAGCTATCTGTCTACCTATCGTGCCCGGCGGGTGACGACTGGTGTAGCTCACACACAGTATGAATTGCATTCACTATTGTCAGCGAAACGCAATGTACATGTATGTGTCGCTACATCAACCTCCCCCTTTTAAAAATTGAAAAAAAAATCAATACACTATTTATCTTAAAATACAAGGTTATAACATTGTTATAAATGAAATCATAAAACAGAGCATGAACGGCTTACAGGCTACAGCAAACTGCCGAGCACGCAGTAATGTAATACAATCGCCAGGTGCACTCTACTACCTGGAATTAGATAGGAATGTTATTGTCTCTATATATTACACAATGTTAAATAATATAAGTATCTACTTAAATCGATGAACGAATTAAACTGGTTTCGGGCACTGTAAAATGTTACAATCGTATTTATATAAAAAAACAAAATCAAACATTACATTTGATATACAATTATAATCTTATTAAGTATTATGTTAGATTAATACAAAGGTAAAAGTATAAAAAAATAAACGGGTGAATGTAATTTTTGGAGTAGAAAACAAACAATACGCGATTCCATATCGTGCTAACGTAAACAAACATGGTCATGTCACGCATAGTTAGCAGCAACAGGCGCGGGGTTGGGTACAAGATTCGTGACCGCTGCTGGTGTTGCTACTGACTGCTGGATTACCTGCGCGTGAGTCCGAGGTGGTGCAGCTAATGGCGGCTGAACCACTTGAACGTGGGCAAGCGGTGGAACAGCCGTTTCCTCACGTAGCCAGGCTTTCATGCGTTTACGGAACTGGCGCCGAATGCCCTGACGAATCTGCCGGAACATGGCACACGCCACTATCAACAAGAGCAGTCCAATTATGACCATGGTCATGATGCTCTGCCGTGACATGTGGGCCTCTACTTCTGTGGAATTCTGCGCGATAATAATCTGCTCTTCTTTAGACTGTGTATGACCCATGTCTATAAACGTGTTTCTAATACGAGATTACAAAAATAATAGATATTTCTTCAAAAATTACATTCGCAAGTAATAATTGTTGCGTAATCTGCAACATTAGCTTATAATGTTATGTACTTTGAACGGAATAAAAATATGACAAGTTCACCTAATTTGAATTCTATTCGATAATGAACCTTATAGTTAAGTCTTACGTCTTATAGATAAACGTTAAAGTATACATCGTCTACCTTAGTAACAAACAACTGTATGCATTTGCAACTCATGTAGATATATTCTGTATACACGTACCTATTATAGTTAGTATGTATTATTAGTATTATTACAATAAAATATTACACATTTTTTTTTAAAAATCAAACAAAACACAATGGTTATATAACAGTAAAATATTACACATTTTAAAAATAACACAAAACACAATAAAATGTCAATTCAAATGTAAAAGTGTAAAAAAATATAAAGTATAAGTTTATTTGTATATATTTGTATACGAAAAGCTTTAAAAAATAAAAAGTTATAAGTAACATCACGATTACAAACTGTCTCAAAGGTTGAATCGTATAGGTGGACGTACTAATCTACCACTCCGGGTTCGATTACATGCGCTAGAGTCCCTGGATGTGACTGGAGCGTGGTCGGTTGTTACGTCACCACTACTGTTATGAGTGTTCTCAGATAAATTAAAATCTGTACAATCTTCACTGAGTAAATAAGCGGGCTTCAAACGATCTATAGATACATTTATTCGTCTATTAGGAAGTTGTACGTTATAAACCTTACTATTCCTACTCAGTACGCAGTATGGACCGTCGTAAGGGGCTTGCAATGGTTTACGAACCGTGTCGTTTCTAATAAATACATATTCACAAGACTTTAGATCCGGGTGGATGAACAAAGTGCGTGAATCTCGTTGTCTGATCGGTACGGCTCTCAACTTACGTAACTTGTCGCGTATCTCATGTACTAACGTGTGAGGGTCGGAAGCTTCAGATTTCCCTGTTACAAAAAGTTCGCCTGGTAACCTTAGAGTGCGGCCGTACGTTAATTCCGCGGCGCTAAGCTTAGTATCGCTACGTAAAGTGGTTCTTAGTCCCAATAATACGGTTGGTATTTCGTCAACCCACGACGTAGTATTTAATCGAGCTTTCAGAGCGACCTTGAGGGATCTATGCCACCTTTCGACTGCACCATTGCTTTGTGGGTGAAATGGTGAGCTTCTGATCCTATGTACGCCCATACATTTAAGTAACTCAGAGAAAAGCTTACTCTCAAACTGGCGGCCTTGGTCGGACGTTAAATATTGACAAACACCGAACCTGGTAAACCATCCGTCATAAATCATTTTAGCTATCGTCTCTGCTGTAATATCTTTTATAGGGAATGCTTCCGGCCAATGTGTACTACGATCGATGATAGTAAGCAAGTATCTATAGCCATCTGCCGTTAGTTTGTCCTCCTTCACGTGGACAGCAGGCGCCGGGCCAGGTATCGGCGCGGGCCCAATGCCCTGTGCAGGCATTTGTGTTGGCAGCATCGCGTTACGAAATCACTATAGTCCGTCGTAAACGTCACAAATAGTAAAAAGTTATAACTATTAGAATTTCACAGTGTTAAGTTACAGTGTTTTTATTGTTGGCACAATACGCGGGTCACGATAGGCAAGTAACACGCGAACGCGAGTTAAGTGAAGTGAGCCGCCACCCGAAACTGCGGGGTCACCACTTTAGTATTTTAGAGCTACTATATTGCGATATCTGCCAATATCTCTGATGCCTTCGGGTAGTTAAATGAAAGAGTTCTGGTTAATCACCGAAATAGTTTGATTTATTAGTTTCACACCAACATTACATTATATAAATGCCTAACATACAGACTGCCTAGCTATCTGTCTACCTATCGTGCCCGGCGGGTGACGACTGGTGTAGCTCACACACAGTATGAATTGCATTCACTATTGTCAGCGAAACGCAATGTACATGTATGTGTCGCTACACTCCTTTCGCTATGGGAAACTCTTCGCCGGTTTTCCCAATTTTATTTGTGCCATGCTGTTCTTGTATATGTTTTTGATTATACGTATATATTTCTTGAGAATTCCTTGTTGAGTTAAAGCCTTCCATCGTGCTTAATGGAAGCGAACGCCTTACCGTAATCGGTTTTACACGTTTTGTAGGTACGGATTGTACAGTGTTTTATTTTATTCTTTGGATTTTTCTATTAACTGTTTTAATACATGTATATGATCGATGGTTGAGGATCCCGCTCGGAATCCAGCTTGTTCGATTGACTGTTGTTCGTCCATTATCCCTGTTAGTCTATTCAGAATCAATTTTGAAAATACTTAGTATATATTTGACAACAAACTAATTGGTCTATAATTTTCGATGTTATCCCGATCCTCTTTCTTGTGTAAAAGGATAATTGTACTCTTTGTCCACTGCGGCGGTATATATGAACACGGCTGTTTGTCTTGGTCTGAGTGTTTCTATGTATAATATGTATGTATTTACAAAAAAAAAAGTATATATGTATGTTTATCCATTGTCTAGAACCCATAGTACAAGCTCTGCTTAGTTTGGGCTAGATGGTGTTGTGTGTATGTGGTAGAATATTATTATTATTATTATATTCAGTTCTTAATATGGTATTATATATTTCTGTGAGCTTTCTTAAGTTTTCAGGTGCAATGATTGAAGTTTATTATCTCGTTCGTTATTTGATCTCGCCCAGGTGACTTGTCGCTCTTTAGACAGTGAACACCTTTTTCTATTTCTGATTGTAGAAAAACTGGAATATCCTTTATTTCGTCGTCTTCTAGATTTGTATTTGGATCCGAATATTGGGGTCCGCTGCGTAGAGTGACCTGTAAAAGTCTGTTGCAATTTGAATTGTAGTTCTTCTTATGGTCTCCTGCTTACCTGCTTTATTCTTAATGTTTGGTATCCATTGTTCTGACTCCACCAGTTCTTTTAAGGCTTTTTTAACTCCTCCTGTCTTTTTTATGTGATTGTTAAGTAATATAATAATAATAATAATATAATATAATATTCTATCACATACACACAACACCATCTAGCCCAAACTAAGCAGAGCTTGTACTATGGGTACTAGACAATGGATAAACATACATACATACTTTTTTTTTTTTTGTAAATACATACATATTATACATAGAAACACCCAGACCAAGACAAACAAGCCACACAACACAAAGACCCAGACAAGTATGTCTAATCTTTTTTTCACTCTGTCCTTATTAACACCTTTTTTTTTTTTTACTTACTTCTGAAATAGCTCTTAAATTATGTTTAACTTTTTATTTTTTAAAAGCTGTCTTCATTTTTTTTTAAGGTTTTGGTTTCATTTTCCGTATAACATGTCTTAGGTTTTACCAATTGAGCGTATAGTGGTCCATAAATTTCGTTTATTCCTTTTTCGTAACTTTCGTCTGTTTCATTTTTTGCTTCATTTGGGTGTCTTCTAATATTCTTTATTGCATCAAATTTATTTTTGGCTTTTTCCGGCTATGTATTATTTATTATTGCTCTGATCATTCTATGGTTAGTGTTAAAATTCAGTTTTTTATAACACTTACATCATAGAAAGCTACATTATTAGTTACTACATTAGTAGCTAAATTAGCACTATTATTAGTTGCTATATAATCTATTTTATTTCTATATGTTCCATCCGGTAATAGTCTTGTCCACTTTTTCTTTGTATTTTTTTTGAAAAAGCTACACAAAAATGTAAGATTGTTCTCAAAGTAGGTGTCGATATAACTGACTGTGACATTGACTGGGTGGCTAGAGTGGGACCCCGTGTCAAGCGCGCTGAAAACGATCTAAAACTCTCGAGACCTATAGTAATGTGACTACTTCGCCGCCATACACGAGATCAGCTGTTGAGAGCAGCAAAGTCTAGAAAGAACATATGTAGCGCGGACCTAGATGTGCCTGGTATATCCACCAAAATATACTACAACGAACGCTTAACTAAAGAGAACAGACTGCTTTTTCGAGCGGCGCGGGCAAAATGCAAAGAAAATGATTACGCCTACTGTTGGGTTACTCATGGCAACATATTTGTTAAACAACGGGAAGAAAAAGCTGCGCTACCCGTGCGTACGTCTGATGACATATCTCGAATTTTTAACTGTTTCACCGAAAACTACGATAGCACAAACTAAATCTACATTTAGAGTTTACCTAAACCATAAATTTCTCCTGTTTAAAATTATGTATTCTCTTATTATACTGTTTTATAGCATGTTTATTAATACGTCACACCATACACTTAACTTACTCTTACACAAACAATTATGTTACACTTCACATCATACACAACATTATACATTAAATGATATGAAACTGTGTTCATGGGGTACCACGCAAATTTTGTACTACTGTATTAAATCGATAGTAATGTTAACTAGTAAATGTTTACCTATAATTGTTAGTCCTATGATAATAAAATATTACATTTGTAATCTAGTGCATGTGTTGTTGGGCAGTTATCTTAATCCATCAGTCAAATCACGAGAAACATATTTATTTTGTATATTATGAATAGCATGGATGTCGCTGATGAACTGGATTGTATAAGCATAAGCTGCCACACAATACAAGCGCCTGAATATTTTCACACAACAATGAGCACAGACTACAATTTTAAAATTCTTAACTTTAATATAAGGCGTATAAACAAAAACTTCGATCAATTTACAATAACCTTGAAAAGATTTAATGTTAATTTTGATATAATTATCTTAACTGAGTGCTGGCTCGATGAATTTTCTATTATACCTCAACTGCCACATTACACATCACACCACACATGAAAAAAACTAAATCAAAACAGCGGTGTCATAATATACGTTAAAGAGACGCTAAGTGCATGTGTAACGGAGCCGAATATTGACGATGCGAACTGCCTACAGCTGGTTCTGTCAAACGCAATCACCATTCTCGGTATATACCGACCGCCTTTTTTCTCTAATACTAATAATTTCCTATGCTCTCTTGATCATATACTGACAGACCTCTCATGTAAAAACAAAACACTGATTATGGCAGGCGATATTAATATTGATCTACTATCATCAAGAAGCAATCAAGACTTAGAATACGTATGCCTCACTGCTGAACATGGACTTTTCCCCGCCATATCGAAGCCGACAAGGGATGCTGCATGTTTGGATCACATTTTTGTAACACATTTTTCTAGACAGCAAAAAAATTTTTTTTTTAAATTTATTTGCAACTGGATATGAATGTAAGGTTTCATAACGATACAACGCAAATTGTTGCCGAGAAGGCATAATATTAGTTGGAGAACTACTACAATTGCATGCAATTCTAAAAAAGATTCCATAATATAAGTCATGATTATAAAGATAAGACCCTCGTCAAATTTAAATAGCTACAGACACTTTCCTTTCATTTCCTAATTATAAATAAACATCCCTTTCAGTATCCACTTAACCATTTCTTAAAACAATCTCAGCTTGTGGCGGTCGTTTTCTAACTAGGGACTAAATGGTACATTTATTCACGTCTACCTAAATTGGCAATTAGTGTGCCCAATTCTGTTAACAATATCAATAGAAGAGCCTTGTTTAGCCACCGCACTGTGCGTAGAATATCAATGAGACTAAAAATTAATCCCATTTTTATAGCCAACATTAGCCAGGATTCGTCTTCGTTAGAAGTAATTTCTGGTTACCCTATTTTAGCAGCAAAAAATCTTATAAAATTTAAAAGAAAACTCTGATTGGAAGTTAAGGAAAATGAACTTTACCTAAATGGATTTCGATAAGCCCTAAAACTCAGTCACATCTAAAATGTATTAGACCCATAACTAATGTGATAACTTTTACTTTCAATAACATATTCTGCTACCCAAGCACAGAATGTAGGCAGAAAATGAACTCAAATAAATAACTCGAAATAGGTGGTCGGCCGCGCTCAATTTGAGATTCCAATCTCAGCATTACTCAACAAGGTCACCAGAAAATGTTACGCACGTCGCGTATTTCAGGCGCGTGCTTCACCCCTAAGTGGCAGCAAAATTTCTAAAGCTGCCATAAATTTAGGGAACAAAATATAAACGGGCAGTGCGCGTGGTGACGTGTCTCAGAGGCAAGACACTTGCAATGAAATATGCAGAAGAGGTTCGGAGGATAGAATATGGGCAGACGTTGCCGAGAATCGCAAGGGACTCGCTCGCGACTACGCCACCGTGAAACTGTATAAGACTGCGACCAGATTTGTGTTATTACTGTACCATATGTAGTGAAAGGATAACGAGGCTTGCTAAGCCCTAGGATGAATCGTCAGACTAGAAATAAACACAGTATAACTATTTGCGTTGTATCGTTATGAAACCTTACATTCATACCCAGATGCAAATAAATTAAAAAAAAAAATTTTTTTGCTGTCTAGACCGCTTGAAATAAAAATGCAAATATACGGATTTTGAATTGTAGAACTGTAAGATCAAGAGAGGAGTAAATGAAACGAGAGTTGTGTCAGAATCCCAGCAAGTGGAAATTCGTGAGCTCTACTTATCTGTACTTATCTCGTTTGGTAATTTAGCGTCTATGTATATGCTTGTAACAAGAATATTTTAGTACCCAGCATTTTTATTGACTAACAATTGTTAATCGTTGACTTGTATATATGATATACTTTTTGCTCGCCGCTTCGCTCATGTTCTGCATGGAACCATATACAGTGTTAAAAATATTAAAAAAAAAAAATAATTACAGCCTCGATGGCGTAGTGGTTAGTGTAACCGACTGCCACGCCTGAGGTCGCGGGTTCGATTCCCATACAAGTCAAACATTTGTGTGCATGGACATAAATGTTTGTCTTGGTCTGTATGTTTCTATGTATAATATGCACGTATTATACGAAAAAGTATATTTGTATGTTTATCTATTGTCTAGTACCCATACTAGTTAATAGTACAAAAATATTTTTTTAAGACTAATTACTTCTACTACCTACTACTACTACTACTACTACTACTACTACTACTACTACTACTACTACTACTACTACTACTACTATATTTCGATGTATGTATTTGCTCTATTTTTTATATGCCTCCTTTTATTTGTAGGTAAAGTTATAATATAGAAACAGTAATAAACAAGTATTTACTTATTATGCCGCTTTAACTTGATCAAATCGTTAAACATCAAAAGGTAAACATTATGCATGACCATGCATAATGTTTACCTTTTGATGTTTAACGATGTAATAGTCACGTTGCATGACATATGTATATAATTCGTAACGGGTATTAAACGCGACCGCGTTTAATACCCGTTACGAATTATATACATATGTCATGCAACGTGAAAGTTTAAAGGTATTATGTGAAAACTTGTAATTAGCAATGATATGTATATTCAAGCTTGTCTAAACTTGAATTGACGATCCGTATAAGGTAGTTTAATTTTAACATTCTATGAGTCTTTATCTAATGTTAAAATGAAACTACTATATACAGATCGTCTACGATACAATACGACGTAGGTACGATGCCTTATTTATTTTAAACACTATTTTTACATAATTTTGGAACTATTAAACTACTACTAACAGTAGTAATTTACTTCACTTATATTTAAGCTATCTATAAATGATTAAAAACTATTTGGATTTAAGTTTAAACTTTCTTCGACGTTTTAGTTACTTTTCAACAGCCATGGTCATGGAGAGTCTCCTCGTGTCCATGGCTGCTGAAAAGTTTAAATAGTAGAACATTTTATTAGTAGTTAAATGGTTTCAAAATTATGTAATAATAGTGTTTTAAAATAAACATCGTGATAAAATCCGTATAAAGTAGTTCAATTACAATGTCTAACATTCGTGTAAACTTAAGATATCATCTTATGTTATTAAGCTTTCCTAAAATAAAGTAAGAAATAATTTTTGATTGATTGCAGCCACAAAAAAGTGCGGACTCTGTTGCCGAAATAAAACCGTATTCTCCGATGTCACATCTATTCATAGCCTCCATAAACGTTACAATTCGCTAAAATCTTGTCTCGTATAACACGATATACGATTTTTATCTGCGTGCCTTTCGAAGGCGGCACTAAACCCATTACGGGACAAAGGAGTTCCGTATAAAAGATAAGACAAGTTGGGAGGATCGTCATCTGCGACTAATGATAATAGCTCACATAATTCCGGACAAAGGAGAAACGTGACGAAAACAAACGGTTCCCAGAGATATTGGGTCAATCCGCGATAAGAAATTGTCTTGCATTTGTGTGTGATATTTAGATTTGGGTGAGGGGAAGGTTGGATCTGATACATTTTGTTTATTATGAGTTTTGATTCTGTGTATCAACATACTGTATCTTTAGTGTCTATGCATACAATTGTAAGTCATACATACATATATTATATGAAAGAGCTTTGTGTTAGTTTGTATTGTTAGACTGCCTTATTAGACAATGATTTTTGTAAAATTACAAAAGTAAAAGAAATCTGTTGGGAAGTTTTGCACGGAGTGTGAACTTATGTCGCTTAGACAACAATATACCTATTCGACCACTCGCCTCCTTCGAGGTATTTCCTTTGTATATTTTCTTCATATACCTATTTGTATATGTATGAAGATCTAAATTTATGTTTTCATATGAAGAAAAAACGATACACGAATCTATATAATGAAAGCGGCTAAAATATGTCAAATAACCGAAAGTGCTTTAGGTAATTCAGTAAAAAATCCATGATGGCGATTGGCAGCGGTAATTACACCCTCATTTTGCCTATTATGGTTATGGTTTGGCTGATTCGATACAATAGGAACGAGCATATCGCCATCTCGAGTTACCTATGAGTCCTTTTGAACTCGTATACTATTGAGAATGTCCTAAAAAAATAATAATATATCTTTCATATCGCTGCGCCGCCGACTCAGTCATACATATGTATGTACCTACTCGTATTATGCGATAAAACAAAAGTCTATATACTGTGCCAAAATAAATCGTGTGTACCCTTTGTATAAATGTATGCACAGCCAATTATATGTACAAACAATGCTCTAGGCAATCGGTAACTGAACAATAGCATCGTCTATTACTTTTACATTAAATTTTATCAACAAACTAAGGCTGACACAGACTTATTACTTTCTTCGATGCATGTAACAAAATTCTTGAGCTATACTAAAAGTTAAACTATGTGCACAATAAATTGAATAAATCCAGTTAGTAAGTGCATTGGTATGCCTAAATCAGTGTTATTGGTCAAATTACCAAGTCTACGCAGTTTCAAAATGTACTCGGTTTACAATAATTGACTTGTTCCCTAGTACTTGTTCTCCTTACCCTTTATCCATTATGTGGGTTCAGATCTCCTTGATTGTCTTCTCCATACATTTATTTTTTTATCTCTCCTTCAGGCCCTTTTGAACTGTAGTCAGCCAGGTGGCATATGGTCTTCCACGGCGTCTCGGTATCGTTAGTGACTTGTTTCCTATCACGTGAAAACTAAACCATGCGGAATGGGAGACAATTTCAGGCATGTACAGACATAAGTCTACGTTTGAAACTTTTATATTATATGGATTGCACTGATGGCGTAGTGGTTTATATGGTCACCTCACCTCTACCACTGCGCCGAGAGCTGTGGTTTCGATACGGCATGGAACATAAATTTGTGTGTTCCATAAATAGTTAATACGAAGAATACCTAGACGTACCGAGTCTAGGTGCTCTTCGTGTTAGTTGTTTGATTGTTTGTAAAGTCACACACGTTTAAGTAATAATAGTTAGAGCAGGAGAAGTCAGACACGAACAGAAGAAGATATATAAATACGCGATGTCAAAGAGAAAGGCTCTAAGTCTGGTGCATCCTTTATGATATACGAAACTTAGGATTGAACGAGCTTATATCTAACTTTGTGGCCTGATCCTTTGATGTTTATATTATAAGGCAATAAAGATTTATATTCCTTCATATCTTTTACTTATTTAGACAAACTAAAGCTATAAGCATTGAAAGTAGGGATTTATGGTTGACGATTTTAAATTGGTATACATATACTAATGCTGGTAATATTACCAGCATTAGTATATGTATACCAATGCTAATCCTAAAAAAAACCTACGTATATATATACGTAGGTTTTTTTTAGGATATAGAAATATGAATATTTTACCATGTTAAAACTTTGATAGATTTAACACGAATGTTCTCTGGCCACCACACAATTGGACACAGTTTGTCGAGAGGTCTAAGAGTACCGTAAACAGAGGAAATAAACCAAGAGAGATAGGCCAAGGTTGTACTAATTAAAAAGTCGTAATCTCTGCATACGCCTCCGCTATAACTGTCTCGAGTTTTGGGACAATTTTTTGAAACGAGATAGTTTTTTTAAAGACAACTGCCGCGTTAGTGTTATATTCTAAGTACGAAGATCTTTACAAACATTCAAACAACGTATACAAATAACACCCAGACTCACCCAGGAACTATTTGTGGATAACACAAATTACCAATAACCCACAACGCTCGGTTGCATTGTATCGAGTGAATGGTAAATCTAAATATTATTCTATTCTTAATTATTAAGCGAATCCTAACAAATGTCTGCTGTACATAGTTGTCATCAACTGAATAGTACTTTTAAAAGTTAGATTTATTCACATCAGAAAACATCTACACTGTTATCTAAATATATACCTAATATGCAAATCAGTACGCCTAAATACTAGGGCTGAAGTTCCGTAATAAAATGTTGGATAATATTTTGTTTTTACCCAAAAACCCCATCAGTGTTTAAGTTACCCACTCTTGAGATAAAAATGTAAGTCTCCGCGGCCATTTACGTCACCCCTTAGTTCTGGCGTAGACGGACGGCAGGCAATAAAGCTAAATGTTATCTAACTAATTTTTCTTTTGCCTCAAAACCCTCCTTTCCTTCGCTACAAGTCTCATTTTCACCAACCGTACAAGACGAGATAGAAAAACGATTTTGATAGCTGATCACCTATTACTATCTTACCTATTCGTATAAGCGTCAGCATCTTAAATTTTTATAGGTATTCAACCATTTTCTTTTGTTATTCAATGTAAAGGTTTCAACTGTATTGATACCCAATTTAATTTTATTAGAATTCTAAGCGCCGCCTCTTGGGAAAGTTAATCAAGAGGGAACGTGTTTCGTACAATTTGTAGGGCTATTTGACCCTTCATAACAGTCAACAGGGTCCTTAATGACATTTTCATTTTAAAAACGAGCGTCGACGACTAAATATTTGACGCAAACATGCGACGAATGTCATTCAAACTAATTGCTGCGAAGATATTTGAAAACTGAGGAAGCGACGGTGATAATAATACCACTTAAAGTTTAGTTGAATATTCGTTGTGTAATACAGCTAAACATGAACAACGTATAGGGTCCTGGGTGGGAGAGGGTTGGTAGGAGAGAACTTAAAAATAATTCTTAACTGGCGCCTCACTACCATCTTATAATATATATCACTGAGAAATAATATACTTAGTGTTTATTTTGGTGTATTAAACATCATAAGATCTTATACCTGTAATATTGGCATGCGAGTCTTGTTTTAGATATAGGATTGAAAATAAAAAGCTCTTATTAGCGTTTAGTTCTTAAGTTTTTACGAATCTAAAAGTTAGATAAAAGAAACTTGTCTTAAAGGATTTGATTTCAGTTATGTAATTATGTTAAAAGATTATTCTAGAAAAACTTAAACTGATTTATTAGCTTGATTAACTTTATATAATTTCGCTTTACTAAAGAATTAATTCAGGAGAAGTATTTATTATCACACAATATTTTTAGTAACTAGAACTAATATAAATTAATTTATAAGTGCCTTTTGACTAGTCTCGAAATATTTTATTTTGCTTTTAAAACGACGACCTCCCTTCGAAGAATAAATGTTGCGTCGCGGGAGACTTCACAAATATTCAAAGAGCGGACAAAAATAACTGCCAGACTCGGAACAACTATTAGAGGTCACACAAATTTTTGTTCCGTGAGGGGATCAACCGCTCAATACGCGATATAGCAATGGCGGACTGACCACTTAAACCACTACAGTATCCGTGCAGTCACGTCTTTGATTGTTTGTTTCGTGTTAATAATTAAACCTTCCTCATTCCTTGCGTGACAGTAAACATTTAAATACTATTCACATTATCATCACCAAAAGAAGGCGGTCACTTACGCAAAATGGCCCAATTGTGGGGCTAAGTGCGGATAACACATGTCTAACTAACAAACTAACTAGGAAGGCTGTTCTATCTGGACGAAGGAATATCTTAAAGTACACAAACCCAACTCAAAAAGAGTATTGCAAGCGCAGTAGAACAAACAAATATTTAGCATATACTTCCAATATCCTAGCAAAGTGCCGACAGCAGCACTGGCGTTAAACATTAATTGTATTACACAGTAAAGTGAACCTAGCTCTGCATACATTTTTAAACATTACCTACAAGCAATATATGGCGCTTCGTAAATCATCGCGCGGATACGGACAGTCATATTTGGTAATATTCGAAAGCATTGCTAAAATTTATAATGCGCTTTATAGGCAATAGTTTTAAACTGCAAAAGTGATTGTAGTGCAGTATCTGCCACATTTACGCGCTAAATTTTATGTTTATGTTGATTCATCTAAAATTAATTGTCGTTCTCTTTGAGTTCTCGTGAGAATCGGCAATGAATTGCCGTAAATCTTAGAGTTCGAAAAAATGGTTCATGTAATATGCAAAGGTCACGTGATACCATGTGGCCTTGAGGTCAGAGGTCAAAGATCATAGTCATTTGGGGGTATATCGACTATGCTGAGTCGAATGGCGTTGACCGCGAGTCTTTAGCTCTTACGGTTCTTGAGTTGAAAGTTGTATAACACATAGATGGACGGACGGACAGATTTTCGACCTCTAAAAGGTATCTCCCAGACTAAGAACAATTCCTCTGTCACGAGCGCTTTACAAACTTTCAAACAACGAACACAAAGAACATCCAGACTTGGAACAACCAGTTGTGGATCATACAATTATATGTCCCGTGTAGGATTCGAAACTACAACACTCGGCGCAGTGGCAGGGGCGCCGGCGAGGCGACCACTTAAACTACTATTTCATCCGTGCAGTCAGTGTCTAAATGTCTGTGGTGAATGTAATCTAGAAGATGTATACTACGCAAAGAAATTACTAACATAACGAGACATATAGTTGTATGGTTTACAACTAGATTCAAGACCAAAAACAATAAGCTATTATTTCTATGCTATATGCCAGCCAAACAATCAAAATATAGGCTATCCATTTTAGATTAACGACTGTTTAATCCTATCTCTCTATAACTAAGATCCTAGTGAGCTAGGATCTTAGTTATAGTATAGCACTACAGAGTCTAGAAATTATTCGGTGACAACAATATCCTACCAACAGTAGAAATTATGTGAAAGAATTTGATTAAGGCATTAGGCCTGTTTTAAAATTATTTATTTCCTTTACAATAGTAACTTATATTTATTACAAGTTTTAAACACGCCAAACGTAATTGTTTACCGGCGATCAAGTGGTCGCGGGTTCGAATTTATTGCATTACAAAAACACTCAGACTCCGCCCGCACCACCTCTACCACCTCGCCGAGTGTCAAGGTACCACAAGACACAATCATTTGTATAATCCACAAGTAGTAGTTTCGAGTCTGAGTGTTTTTGTGTACGTTGTTTGGATGTTTGTAAAGTCCTCAGTGGCTCATAGGCTATAAATAGTGCTTTGTCTTTCAGCGGATCCAACGATATAGCAAAATTCACATAATATTACTTCTAATTAATATGATTTCTAATAATAATTATAATTATATTAATCTTTGTTCTCTGATCAGATCAGTGTAATTCTGGGTAAAGACCAATACATACAGAAGAAAGATATAAAGATAATATGTATATTATAGTGTTTACTCATAGCACGTCTCTTTAAACTCAATCCTAATATTTACTTTTATTAACATAATTATACATATTTCAATATATTTATTTTACACACGTAATATAGACAAACAAATGATTTAATTGCATTATAAAACATAATTATTGATCTTAGTCGAAAAACTTAGAGAATTGTATAGATATGACGAGATAAGTGGTACACAGGCTCATGTAGCTGAGCGGCAACGACATGTTGAGTCTGATCACTCCGCCGAGAGCGTAGGCGAATTCGTTCTCGCGAGTCAGTTGGAAAAACGCCTTCACTTTACGCCGTTCGATTTTGTCTGAAAAGAAATACCACATTGCTATTGCATAACAATACAATACACAGAATCGTCTTAAAAACATTACTACTGCACTTTATAGTACGGACTAATGCCCCAAAGTCCTTCATTAAACTTCTACAAAATATGTTAAAATTGTCATGCTATTTAAAGAAAATTTTTTAGACTGATTTATTCATGTCGCGCTAGGTCCAAACGAAATATGAATGTGCGAAAAGGATAAATGCAGCTCGGACTATACGAAATAGTCAACCTGTCACTCCCTGTTTCCTCCTCCAAAATAAAACTGAGCCGATATTATTATTTCTATATGAACAATCCGAGATGGATTTATGATTTGATTAAGTGCCGCTGTTTGGTGAATGACTAAAAACAGCAGAAAATCTGAGCGATTTTGTAATTTTCATTAAATTGGGTTTTATAACTCGTGTTTACTCGTAATACTATAGACATAACATCTTTCTTGTTGATACTAAAAATGCTTTCGTTTACAGTGCAAACCGACCGCCCTGCTGACAACACAGTGCTTGCCGAAGAATGAGTTCAGCGGACCAACACATCGCAGGAATACAAGGTATTTGATTACACCTGTGTCTTGTAGTTCCAGATTTTAAAAATAATCCTTTGTATTATACATCCTAATGATTAGAGATAAGGTAGAATCTATTTATTTTTGTTTTAATATACAATAAAATACTTTGAAATTAAACTACTATATACGGATTTTATCGCGTTGTTTATTTGACACTATATTACATAATTTTGAAAATTTGTTACACTACTATTACTATTAAACTTTACTAATTTTTAAGCTAATTATATTGATATTAAAACGATTTAGATTTGATTTAATTTTACACTTATTTACGATAAAATCCGTATATAGTAGTTTAATTTCAATGAATAATATTCGCGTAAACAGAAGACAATATTAAATAAAATACTTGTTTGCTAATATATTAAGGAATAATTACATATTTTAAAGACAAACACACACACACACACACCTGATAAGGTATATGGCCAATGGACTCTTTTATTCATGTTGATACCTTATGTTTATGCAAATTTATTATTATGATTATGAAAGCAACCACTTACCCGACGTGCGATCAGTGCCGATAATAAAAGATAATTAAAGTAAGAATAAAAACAATAAGATTTACCCAAAGGAAAAGAATGCACGGCATCATGCAAGATGGTTCTTATGGCTGTGACCTGTGTTGACGTCACACTGGAGTAGTAGCAAGACATCACCACCATTACCGTGTATTTCATACTACGGCTGAACAGATACAATATTGTTGATCTACCAAACTGCAACAAAGTAGGTAAATATTTGAACACCATACCAGGGAATACGAATTATTTAGCGTTAACTTATAATATATTATATTTTTTATTGGTTTTTAGGTTGACTACCTCGTTGATGTCATGTATTGTTGTTGTTTTCGGACATCAAGGATGGGCATTGCTATTCAGTTTATTGTTAATTTTAAACTATAATGTATTGTCTGAGATTTAAGTAATTCTACTTTAACATAGTTTTAATTTTTTTTAAGTTTAGCGTGTAATGCTCTTTTATCCCATCTACTGTGAATATCATTAATGTTCAACCAAATTTTGTTAGACTAGAATACTCAATACCAATAATAAAGCTAGCATGAATAAATTTTAAATGTACTCACAGTATTACTAGTAGTCACCGTTTGAATTACTTTTACCATCATTTTCAGCAACATTGTAGTCGATAATCCAGCAGTCAGTAGTATTATAGTCATCTGCACAGTTATATAATTTACTTTCATGAGTATTATCCAACATTATTTACGATCAAGTTTAAATTCAAGCGATAATATTAATACGGGACATGAAAACAGAACCGAAATACAACCTGTATGTAGATCGCGAACTATTCGTCGTACTATGAATTATTAAACTTTAACGTATTGATTGAAATTAAATTTACAAATAATTTATGCGAATAACTTACTGGTAAACTCATTGCGGAATTGAGTTGGTCGGCACACTTGTGAAGCAAATCGTAGACCCGATGCAAAGAAGTAATATCGAGCCGTGCATTGTTCGATAGCGCTTCAACTTTACTCAACTTCTGCCTATGATTACCGGTTCTACGTTCGACGTTAAATATCTTTATGACGTGCGCTTTCAGAATACGAAGTCTCAAGTAAATATTTCTGAGTAGAATGAAAAACATGATTTGTTCATAGTCGTGGGTCAACATCATGACGTAGAAACTGTAAACAGTGTCATCCAAAAAAAGATAAAGAAAGATATATAGAAGAATATATTCTATCACACTATATACTAAACATCCAGCTACCCAAAATAAACAGACGTAGCCAGCATCGATTACTTTCAAATCTTTGCTCAAGTTCAAGGTTTCGTCGAATTTGTTCAGATCTCGGAAGAAACTGATCATCTTCTTTTTGCTGGAGAACAAAGACATTAGAACAACGAACGAGTATTCAGTAACCAATGTGTATTTAAAAACGAAGTGTGCAGCACTGATAGTCTCAGATCTGTATATGTTAAAAATAGCAAGAAACACAACGGTTAAACTGTAGACGTAGCTAAGGACCAAAACAATTTTTTTCTCATAAAGCAAATAGAATCTGTTGACTCCAAATATAAGTATACCAAATATTTGAGCTTTCACACAGTTAATAGCACCGACACTTTTTTTGACATAATTGTTCTGTTTTGTTGCTACAGGTGTAACTTTCGATGATCTTTTCACACCTGGTGGTGGTGGTACCCAATTCGAAGGTCCATTCATTGGTATTTTCGTATGATAAAAACTGTTATACATCATGACTACTGTAAAGCTCTGAAGCGAATGACTTGATTGAACATTTACGTAATGGTATGTTATTATTGTTTTACCTGTATACAATATTAAATTGCGTTGATTATATGCCACCGATAAAATCTTTCATTAATGCTGATTGACGTAAAACAAATAATTTGAATTGCTTGAACAATTCATTAGTATTAGTAACTGTATTATTATTGTAAGCCAATCTTTTTGAATAATAGCAATTTAGTAAATCGTTCATTTTAAATATTTATGTTTAAATTGCTACTGTTGCAATATCGAAGTCAAAAATTCTAATATTTTAGTTAAGTTTTACCAAAAATTTATTTGCATACCCTGGGACAAAATAAACACTAATAGGTTTTATTTTTTTCTGTGTATCTGTATTATCGTTTATCATTCTTCGTAATAGCTAAACTGATTGTAATGAAACTTCACAACCTCGTAATTGACAACGCAAAGGATAGTCTAGACGACTGATCTTTTATAACCCATCAAGCGTCTTTTAGTATATTATGCAAACAAAGTTGCCTGATACAGCTAGTGTGTTGATAAATCTTGGCGTTCTGTAATAAAACTGTATATGGAATGTACAGTTTTAAGCTTACAAGTGTTGTCATTTAACATACAGTAAATTATACCCATAATCGTTTAAGTTACACATACAACAGTTTAGTGTAACTTATCGAAATTTCGAGGCACTTGCGTGTGAACGTAAGATTGTACCTAAGATCCCACGCAACATAAACTAAGCAAACTTATTTTCGTATTAATCTGTCAAGTTTTAGAATACCCAGACATAATAAAAATCTATTATATAATCTATTGTGTCTGACCACCGGTGTGCCGCTGCGACTCAATCAAAGTTAACATAGGTTCATACATGTTTTGTTATAATCTTTGTAATTCACGAATACCCCTCGAGTTTACATATATAATTGTTCAGCATATAAATGTTATGCAACATCCATTCTATAACAATTATTTCAAGTATCTTTATTAAGCTAGCCTATAGCATATTAGCACGTGGATGTGTAATATATTGTGTAAGTGCACGTGTAAACGAATCCACAGTGACAAAGAAAAGTAAGTATAATTTGAAGTAAGAGCTACGTGTTCTCGTGATTTACCAGATCTGTAATTGACGGTCTTTACGCCGGTTTTATTTTTGTAAAGTTTCAATCTAATGTTAGAAGATAAAAAATGCTGCCAACTACTCAATTAAACTATTTCATAATAATTACGTCTATACAATATTTCATGTGCAAAGATCACTCGTTGTCAACTCCTTAAGACGTTTGTAGTGAGTAAAATTTAATTTTCTTCACTATACATTTTTATATTTTGATCAAACAATATCGTAACGCTTCAGCTTATTTCATAAACATTAATGCCATGATTGATGACACCGAGCACACATAGACGGGTATAACCTTGACACCTGTGACGTCACAATAGGCGAGATTGATGGCCCAAAGGCCAGCAAAGATCTTAAAGAGGTTATATGTTACGCGGCTTTGTTGGGGCTTACAAAGGGATTCGGGATTATGGTCCGTAAGGTGCTGGGACAAAACTATCTTACGACTTGTCCAGAAGCCTTAAATGTGTCATTACATTGGGATATAGGCCACGACAAACGCTAAGGTTTAATTTGGTAGCAACACGCACTATCCACTTAGGAATTGCGAATGCTTTTTCTTGAGTTTGTCGAATATTCTAGAATTATTTTCGTGCCTATTTTTATGGTTATTATTATTAATAATAATAACTTTCTCTAAAATAAGGGATTCCACGTTTTCTGGAGGCTTTCTAAGCGCTTTCTTTCTTGTAGCGTGTAGTATGTTTGTTTAATTTATGAAATACTATACTAATACCCGCGGCTTCTGCCACTACAAGTACAGTTTGCTCTCGACGTCATTTATGTAAGTCATATTATGTAACATAATTCCTAATCTTCAATACAAAACTAGAAAAGAGTAGCTGAGATTTTAAGTTAAAGTTTAAGGAGACCCGAGTAAAATGCAAAGTGTAGTTTTAACGTTATGGCGAAACAAATAGGAAACCAAAAGTATTTAAATTCTCATTATTTGGGTGCCGAGTCCTAATAGTTAAACTCTATTCGTTGTTTAAAAATATGCTGAAGGTCGTATGCCTTTTAGTAGTTTTATCATGGTATAGATAATAAACTATTTCTTGCATCTATATTTTATTTAGAGAACCGCACTTTTAGAATGTACAAAAGTGCGGTTCTCCAAATACCGTACTTAAAGTACTGCACTTTTAGAAGGTACAAAACCTTCTAAAAGTGCAGTACTTTAAGTCCATAGAAGCACAATGCACACTCATATTTTATGGACCGCATGTACTATGTTACTTATTTTCATTATATACCACAGACCTTTTTTCGGCCACACCAAGGCTATAGATATACATAACTAATCTTTTTTTAACGGCCAGCTCTTGATCTATATATTTGCCCTGTATCGCGGGGTATTTAACAAACATTTAAACAACGGACAAAAAGCACTCAGACGCGGTAACACAATTTGTGGATCACACATTTTGTCCAGTGTGGGGATTGAACCCACAACAATCGGTGCAGTGGCAATGGCGAAGTCATTACTTAAATCAGTACAGAGTAACATTATAATTAAATAAAAATGTATAGATTAGAAGTTAGGTAGTCATTCGCACGTAAACCCTAAAATGGCATTAGATAAACTAGGCTATCGTCTACTGTGTCAACTAATAAGATACTTTTTATTCCACTAGTGGTAAGCCGCGGATAGAAGCTAGCTCAAAATAAATATAATACATTATGTCGTCAGCATAGAATATTAACTATAGTAAAGGCCTTACTCTCGCACATATTGTCTTTGAAAATTATCTTTTCTTTGATCGTTATATATAGCCCTGACCTTTAGGATGGAACGACAATAGCCTAGCGGCTATGGCAATGGCTGACGGGCAAAGGTCAATGGTTCAAATATACAAAGTAGAACGTTTAAATAATGCGAAAACATTAACAGCTTACATAATATTGTCTTCTGTTTACGCGAATGTTATTCATTGAAATTAAACTACTATATACGGATTTTATCGCGTTGTTTATTTTACACTTTATTGCATAATTTAGAAACTGTTACACTTCTGCGTAAATAGAAACACCAATGATTACATTATGTTCGGGTACTTGGAAATAACTACACTGGAACATTGAGACAACTGCCATCCTATTCTCCCCGTGACCATGGCTGCTAAAAAGCAACCGAAACATAAAGTGTAAACTTAAATATAAATAGAGTTAATAGTTTTAATGATTTAATTAGCTTAAAAATTAGTAAAGTTTAATAGTCGTAGTTTCAAAATTATGTAAAAAGTGTCAAATAAACAACGCAATAAAATCCGTATATAGTAGTTTAATTTCAATTATTAACAGCTTAAGTATATTATATTGTAATTTATATCAATAAATTACATAATATTTATACAAACGGAAGCCTCGTTGTTCTCGTGGTCTAGGTTTCTACATATTTGCGTTTGATAGTGAGGTTGGATTCCCAGGTCGAGAAAAATATAGTTTTGTTAGTCAGCACAGAATAACAGTATAGGCTGTAAAATGTACTATGTTATATGATATAATTATGTAATTGGGGCTTAAAAAGTAGCTGGCGACTTGTGAATTGATTAAACACAGCTAAAGAAATTATTTGTATTTTTTTGTATTATTATATTAAAATAAGTAATATAAAACTGTAACGAGGCTATGTCTGTGCAATGGAGATATCATTGAATACCTAATTGACATCTTCTTTCAGACGTGTTTCAATCCAAAACAATGTTTGTCTGTCTATCCATCTGTGTATCTATTGGTTTTTTCCAGCATCATGCGAAACAACATTGAAATTAAACTACTATATACGGATTTTATCGTATATAGTATCGCGTAAACAGAAGACAATGTTATGTAAAACACAACATGTTTCAGTTCACAACAGTTTTCTTACTTTTGTAGCTTGGAGTTCAATTTAAAATTAATGCGACTAGTTTTTAATGAAAATATTAATTCAATATTATATAATCTACCTGTCTTGTCTAGTACCTATTTAATTGCAATATGGATGATAAACAGATGTCTGACCCATGGGCGACGTAAAGGCATGATCTACATACATTATATTATTATACACAAGGCCAATTGGTTCGACGCCAAACGGTCAATGACATAGGGTGTGAATGATTTAGATGGATATTGTGCTGCAATTAATCTTGTTGCTTATAAAGCCTGACTATTAAACTAACTATTATATATGTGGGTGCAAGTCCATATAACCAATTATTTTAATACATTAATTTACCGCTAATTGACTTATAATCAGGTCTCTATTTATATACAAAGTTTTTTTTTTATACAACTAAGTTGGCAAACAAGCATACGGCCCATCTGATGGTAAGTGGTCACCGTAGCCTATGGACGCCTGCAACACCAGAGGCATCACTTGCGCATTGCCGTCCTTTTAGGAAAGGAGGAAGTGGGAAGGAGAAGGAGCGGGAAGGGGGAAAGAGGGTAATTGGGCCTCCGGCACTCTCACTCACCGAACGAAACACAACAGTAGGAATACTGCTATTTCACGTCGATATTCTATAAGAGAGTAGTTCTTCCCCTGTCGAACCGGCCCATTCATGCTGAAATCAGCGAGGCTCTACTACTCATAAACGAATTGTTTTCTAGATATTTTTGTTAATTTCAAAGTAATTCGAATACTTACAAGTTCAAGATTAAACTGAAGTGTCAAAAAGTCTGTTATAAAAATATTTGAACTGTAATTAAAATGTTCTACTATTAAAGACAGTCTGTTGAATTTTGTAAAGAATAAACGTAATTAAATTAGCTATTAAGGAAGTATGTGTTAAAATAATAGTGAAATATTGTGATTGTGTGTTGACCTCCCAATGCCTGCCATCTTGAGCGCGTTTGGCGTTGTGAAGTCAAGCATTCTATTACGAGTTCTCTCCGAGGCAAGAGCTCTTCACAAATTGTAATCTTGTGAGTACTAAATTTAATATTGATTTTACGGTGTTGCTTTACGTAGTTAAGATTAATATTGTGCTTAAGAATTATAAGTATTTAATATCGAAAGCGTGTTCCATTACTTTAATTATTTGCATTGAGTGATCCATCTATTGAGAATAGTGACGTCTGCTGTTAGCTCTGCTGACGTCACAACTTTTTCACAGCTTTTAAAAACCCTGCTGGACCTTCTGCTCCGTTATGTACTATATTTCCATAGAATGTAAGAAACATCTCTTATAATTATATATTATATTCTATTGTTTAGAATTACATTATTCTATAATACATAAACTGCGTCCGTGGCGAAGCGGTGGTGAATGCGACTGCTGTGCATGAGATCTCGGGTTCGAATCCCGGGTCAGAACAACAAACAGTTATTGGGTTTTTCAGTTAAGAAATCTCAATAGCAGCTCAGAGTTAGGACGCTGACGGCGTAAGACACCTCCGTGCCTCTGAAACCACGTATAGCCGTTGGTCTTGCGCCTGATCTCTCTCCGGTCGTGTCTAATTACCGTCCCATCGAATCATGAGAGTTATGGAACAGAGAGTGCCTTGTGTTTGTGCACACACTTGAGCATTATAATATTTCCTGCGTAGTTGGCCAGTTTCTGTTATGACTAGCCGCCGTGGCCGAAATTCGGTCTGGACGATATTATTATTATTTTATAATAGGTTACTGGTTCTTAGTATTGAATGCGACTTCTATGCGTCAGGTTTCTGGTTCGAATCTCGGGTCTGGTACGTATATTGGAATTATCTGTAATGAAATTCTCAGTAGTAGCACGGACTCTAAAACCTACCTCGACCCTATAATGTGGGATCTAAAAACCATAAGTATGTTGGCATTGAGGTAATCTATTGCAATACAAAAAACTGTTTGATTCAGTAATCCTGTCGTAATTTAATTCGCGATTTAGTAGTAGATTCACAGATTCCATTTTTGAAACATAGCGATGATAAGTCATAAGATAATATTATAAAAAAGGGAAACCCCAAAGAGCACATCAAGGTGGAAAATTTTACGAAGAAATTATTTCGCAGCAACCGGAGTTCTGCTTTTCATCAAGCTACGTTTCCAAACGAATATAAGAACGATGGAGGTTCATATTCCTCCTGGCCTGACGCATAAACACAATTTTTGCATTAAACTTAAAAAGGTTTATCTTCCGACGCATTCACGAACAATAATGGACAGGAAAAAGCGATTCCTTGTAGCGGAAAGTCTTTGTTGAATGAATAATAAAGGATGCTGAATACATTTAAATATGAATGTAGTTTGTTCGGCGTATCGACGCTAAATGGCTGACGGACTGACGGATACCATTTATCCAATTTTTGGTAAAAAAAATTTTTGTCAGTATATTTTATGTTTTAGTAAGTGTAAGATATTCTAAGAAGTCCAGGCTCTTTTATTATACCTCTCCGCGGGGCGACGGAGAGGTTATGTCGGGCTCACCGGGGAAAAGATGCCCCGGTAATACCGACTAAACCTACCACGGTGTTCCTCGACATAACCATAGACGGCGAGGCCGCGCGAATCGCTTTCACATGCAATCGCGACCCCGCCGTGGTTTCGGCCCGCCGTGTGAAACGGCAGGCCAGTGCACGAAGAATATTTCCTCCACCATCCCCCTGAGCGGGGGGGACGGTACAAAGACACGATACAGAGGCGCACGTGGGAACACGCACGCTGCCTCTCGGACCTAGTGCTGATCGGGTGGCGAGCAGGCCCACGCAGCCCACCACCCCCAGGTCAAACTTCAAGGTGGCTGGAGGTCATCTCGCGCCCTCCGGCGCCCGGTTCTGCGGTTGGGGAGAGGGTTTAAGCGCTCCCTCTCCCGCTCCGCCGCCTCCTTGATGGAAATTACTTCCTCACAGAAGGAGGCGACGGCGTTCCACGATCTCTCACTCCGGACCATAGACTGAACCACGGCCGGGAGTGAGAGGGCAACCAGTCCGACTGCCGCGATCAACTCACGGCGCTGCAATGCCCATGCGGGGCAATCCACCAAAGTGTGCAGCGCCGTGTCCACAACAACATCGCGGCAGTCGCCGCAGTGATGACAACCGGGCGTCGCCTGCCGGCCTATACGACACAGGAACTGGCCAAAACAACCGTGGCCAGTCATTACCTGTGTCAGCCGGAAGGTGAGGGCGCCATGCCGCCTCTCCAGCCACTCCTCAAAAACGGAACTTACCGCCACGATCGTGGCGTGCCCGATGTTGCTATTTTGACTTGAAGTTTAATTAACATAATTCTAAAGAATCAAGTCTATTTCCCGAAAGCAGAAGGCAAAGGTGCGTACATCGACATTTCTAAACGTCTTGGTCCTATGTAATAACGGCAAAAAGCGTCTACCGGGCATATTTCCAGTCTCTAAGTTGTTATTGATAAATTCCAAACAGAATAATACATTGCCTAAACGAAGAAACAAACAGGATCTCGTTATCGGTCGCAAAGATAAGTGCAACCGTATGCCATGGGGCCAGTGGGCAGTGTACCGTTCTCATCCACATAAAAGTTATAGATAAAATTAAACATCACAGAAAAACAAAATTCATGTTGGTATGAAATTCATCGTAATATTATATGAAATAAATTGAAAATATGTAATTCGTAAAACTAACATTATAACTTCTAAGTCCATCTATTGTTTTCACATTTATACAACTACACCGGATTTATACAATTAAATATGAATATAGCATAAATGTAATAAAATTCCCAAGAATTATTATGTAAACGACATAAATTTTTAAATTTTCTCAAACAGTTTATTTCTCTTTACACTTTTATTAATTAAGGGAAATATTAAAGAAGTTAAGAAACGAATCAATCAAGTTATTGACACACCTGGACCACTCGATCAATCACAATTCCCAAGTGATCAATCAATGTAAAACACAACTGTTTCTTTATATCTCCAGGTTGCCGGCCCTGTGCAAAAGCAAATTAAATACTTTTCCCTCAGAAATGCCTCTATCACCGACAAACCGCCTTGGCTTCTAGTGCCAGTTTTATAGTACTTTTGGTACAACAATCCTTAGTATATCCGTCACAATTGCGAATTATCCCTGAAGCCCGGTTTGACTTACTAAATTGATATAATAGTAATATCACACATGTTTGCCCCGAAGACAATAATATGGAGAACTCTCAGACGTGCAGGTTTTCTTTCACCGTTAAAGCGAGCGATATTTTATTTTATAATACACACATAACTTCATAAAGTCAAAGGCATTTACCTTGGGATCGAGCCCGAGGCCATTAGGCTATCGATACTTTTAGCTAGCGCTAGATTGAACATAATAAATAATAAAATATGTTAAAAGTTTGTAAGCAGCGACAGCCCTTCTACTAGAAGACTGAACTTAAGACTGCCACGCAGAGGTCTTGAGTTTGATCGTAGTGCGCGCATCTTTGACTTTTTGAACTTATGTGTGCATTAAATAGGAAAGAACAAGGAGGAAGTCCGATTTCATTTAAATTACTATAAAAAAGAATTGTATGAATATTTGCCTTGTTCATAACTGGGTTTACCCTCTTAACAAAATGCAATGTTATTTTTTAATAACCAGCAAACATCCAATTTATTTCTGCATTCCTCTAACTTATATTTAAATTGGACTGATTTATTTTTTTGCCAGTCACAGAATAACTTTATTTCTTTCATTATCACTTTTTATGATATAATAACCGACCGTGCATAAAGAGAACTTAGATTAAAGTTATAATAGACTACTAGGTATACCTATACTTTCATATCTTATATGACTATAATTAAAAGTTATATTAGTTCTTTGTATTTAAGTGTTAATGAGGAAATACAAATATCATAAGAAATATTTTATTTTACACATGAAAATGCCATGGCCATGTAGCAGACATAATAAAAAATGTATTCTTAGTTAATTATGACCGGCAAGGCATTCAATGTGCTAGTAACGCTACCCTATCCTTAGCACTACACGAGTAAAGCCGTAAGAGGAAGCCAGTTTCCTAGATTGATTCCACAAAACTTGCACTCTATCTTTATAATACTAGGATAAACATGATTTGATTTGACAAAGGTTATTGTGAATTGGTATTTTAAAAAGACAACGATCGCACCAGGATTTATTCCAGTTTCACACACTAGCCACAATTATTTTAAGGTTTCAATACCTAATACGAGTACAGTCGCCTCACGAATGTAATAAGTGGAGGCCGTATATATTGTTATATAGATAATTAGGTAAATTGATGTTTTTTTCCTGACGAATCATTTATCAATATTTAAATAAATACCAAAATTTCTCGATCGCTGGCCTCTGTTTTACACAATAATGTATATACATGAGTGCCATGATCCTAGCTATTGGATAAGCGGTATTTGTAGACACTAACGCAAAGGGATTTGAGCCATCAGCCTGGCGCACTATGGGACATAACCGTGCGTACCATGTCAAAAATCGGTAACTTTGTTGTTAATTAAAGTAATTAGCTGAAATTTGGTACGTAGTATCTATAATGTATATATTATCAAATAATGGTACATTCGTTTTAATTTTGTTATTTATAATATATAAAAAAATATTACTAAAATAAAAATGACACTTTTTCATACAAAAGCATAGTTTACTTAACATATTGAACGATAATCATAAAGTTTAATGATATTACACTATTATTTCGTATTTTTCTTAATATTACATATGAAAATAACATATAGTAAATGACAAACAAATATAATATATACTACTTAAAATAGGGAAAAAGATCGATATACATACTTCAATTTAAATATCTAATAGGTTCTTGGCTTCGTCTAATAATTCCTTGGAAACAGTGATACTTGATATGTATGGATCTGATGTAGATAGAAGACCATGAAATACGTCTTCTTTCGTTGCGGACGTAGAGCACTTTCTAGCGTGATGTAATCTGATATTTTTGTAATCTTTATTACGAGGCTTGGGCATTCTCAGATAAATTACCAATAGGCAGAACAGCAAAATGTCTAATTATACTTTCCCTAAGTAAAGCAGCTATACTAACACCTAAGCACACGCTCAGGTATTATGCCGACAGAAATACACCAGTGCATGCAGCATTCTTCGACCTCTCCAAAGAATTTAACCGGGTTAATTATATTAATTATAATAAATATTATTTAGACGGAACCCCGCTGCAACGTGTCACTGAAGTTGGGGACTTAGGCGTGCTCTTCACTGCAGACTTACATTTTAGAAAGCATATCACCAAAGTTTGTAGGAAAGCATACCGCAACTTAGGAATGATGTTACGTCTTTCTAACCAGTTCACCAACATCGGTGCTTTGAGGGCATTATACGAACCCTTGTGAAAAGTAATTTAGAATGTAATGCAATAGTCTGGGCACCTCATGAAATTAAGTACAAATTAATGATAGAACGTATACAAAACGTATATGTACTGAAGAAGGCATGTTATACCTACCGCATATGTATATTTTGTAACGTACAATTGTGCAGTAGCGCGAGTGTATGCACCCATTTTTCCTGTATTTACTGCAATGCCAGGTGCCAAAGTCTGAAGAATTATATAGAAACTTTTATAAGATCCTCATCAACTCCTGTAATTTCTGAAGAACAATAATAATTCTCATAAAATCGTCGAGCTGTATTGCCGTCATTGCTATTTCCACTTCCTTGCCGGGCTTTACCAACATGTAATTCCATTCGGTTTCGAAATAAACTTTGTACAAGTTTCTTCTTGTTTTCTTTATTCACACAGTGATATCAAATATTAACCCAGACCAATTGATAAAAATAAAATTAATACATTACCCAGTATTCCCACCTTACCTAAACTTTTTTTTAGTTATTAATAGATAATATTATTTAACAATAAAATGAAAATAGTCTATTTTCCAAAATATTTCTGAATCAAATCTTAAAATCAATTTTGATATATTTTGCGTTTTCACCGAGCAGGCTCTTTCGTCTCATTTTAAGGTATGCAAATTTGGCCAAAATATGTTTTTGCCTAGACTTCTATAATTATGCTATCAAAATTACGACATCGGCAGATATCGATAACTGTCAAAAGTCTATTTAAAGTTTCTAATAAGGATAGGATATTACATACTGTAAAAACTATTGTATACCTCTCCAGTTTTTACATAAAAGTCCGTTTAAATACTTTTTAAATAGAATACTTAATAACCATTCTAACCATATATCACACTTATAGATTAGCATTCAAAATAATCAAAATGACCATGTACACTGGTGGAATTCTGTGCTACATAATCGATATTATTTTGAGCGACAACTTGCAGTTGCTTCAAGTTTTATTAAAAAAAATGCAAAATAATTTATTTTGAATACTATATAATATGTATTATACTTTTAGTCAGATATGTGCATTTACAAAATATTCAATATCGAACATTCCCAAAACCTATTTTTGAGACGGTACGCAAGGTTCTATCCCATAGTGCGGCGTAATCTTACATATTATAGTGCGTTAAGTATACTGCGATACGATGTAAGAATGACTTTTGCTATTTAATACGTAATATTACAAATGAATGTATATCTTTATAAATTAATTTCGTCATCTGCTTATATGACACAAAGCTTTTATAAATTTACTAGATTTTGCCCGCGGCTTCACTCACGTAAATGTAGGTTAGGATAGATTAGTAACTGATCTTTTATCTGACTGAATGGTACCCTATGTCCTTTTCTGGTATCCTGACAACGTATATGTGAAGTTTCATGTTGACCGGTCGTGTGGTTAAGGTGTGAACGCATAGCAAACAAATAAACAAAGTCCCATTCGCATTTATAATGTTAGTTAGGATTACAATAAGGTTGTCCCAAGTAGTTTAAATTACTATGAGTGCTCAATACTTTTGTCCAAGCCTGTGCATAACGCGTAATATCGTTGTATCCTTATAATGGCACTCATATTATACATGTGACGGTTTATGAAGATGTTTGGAAGTTTGTTACAAAATCACGCATAAGACTATAAACTTAGTACATAAGAATAAGAATAATTTATTATCATCATTTGGTTTTAACAATGTTTCTCTTAATCTAATAATACATGAATTTTATAAAGAGTTTTAAATATGAAAAGAGAATTCGATGACGAATTCTATCTATAAGCTATGCTACAATCGCCAGCGCCTTCCACTCTGAGATTGTTACAAAAAAGTTTCATTGTTTAGTCTCATCAAGAAAAGAGAGAAATACAATTAAAATCTTAAACATTTTGGTTTTGATTTCACTAGCACATTAATAACATAATAAATATATCGTTTCCTAGAATAACTATATTTTCATTTGTCAAAAAATAATGTTTGTAAATACATAATAATTAAATCACTACCACTAAATAATGCCGACAGAAAATAATTAAACATAATTGTATGTTTTTAGTTATCTAAAATTGAATGTATTGTCGTATTGTGCATACACACAAGAAACATCGATTGCAATATGGAGATCAATACTTGTGTGTTCTTTTCCAACAGCATTGAACACACAATCTATTACTATCTACTATCTACTTACTCATATGAGTTAAATATTTTATATGCATCATTGTTATAAATATCTTTTGATCCTGATATACATACATTATAAGCTAAACATACTTACTCGATAGATTTATGAAAGTCTCGACAGCATTCAACTTATATTTTTAAAGAGTGTTAATCTTAATAAACTTGTATACTATCTTGCAAAAGCATGACATTAGAGAGTTTCGTAAAAACACTAAATGATTTATTAGAACAAAATTGCCTTCTACGAGGAAATTATTATCTTAAGAAGCCCTCATTAGCAGTGGTTAGCTTTTGTTTTTCCCGGGCTACATTCGCTATAGATATCATTTTCCCTTACCCTCGTGTTTTTCTTAATTAAATAATTACGTTATGCTAATTTTAGTTCGTCCTTCTCAAAATAATTGTCCTTTGTCCAACTTCGTCCACGTACCTTGGCAGTGCGCGTATGAATTTAAAAAAGTATCCGCTTATTAAAATTTGGTTGATGTCAAAATTCTCAGAAGCAGACTGCTCCATTCCATCCAATTATACCCCAGGAAAGCTTTCAAAGGTAATTGAAATAATATTCTTTCTGGGTTTTCCTTATTTAACTTTTTGCCAAGCTGCTGTCAAGTAAGCCGTTCTCATCCGCGTATTATCCTACATTTCCATTTTAAAGCAAAACGCGAAGCGGAGTTTAAGTGGGGATTCTATGTAATTCCCTTCAAAAGGTAGCTTAAACACCACGCGCCACATAAACACATCGTGCCGTCTGTAATTAAAATGTGTTTTTCATAGACTCTATTATCTCCACGCAAAGGGTTTCTTGCAGCCAAACGGAAGAATGGTTCAAAATGTGCAGCTACCGATATACAGCCTGTTAAGTACAATCCTTACATATCGTGTATGTCTAAAAGTAGTGTTCTGCTGTCTATGACACATATTTCTGCTTAAAAGTTAAATAATATTACCTGATGTTGGAAAAAAAAACCTGTCTGTACGTATAACTAACTGGCTGGCTATTTTTTCGAGTCTGTTTTACCTTTCATCATTTTATTTTTTATGTTGGAGCGTAGAGTTTACGAAGGCTGTTCAACATTTCCATAATTTCAGACCCTCGTAATATTGCTTTTCGTATTTTTGTTACCTATCAGAATATTTTAAACTGACTGTATACTAAGCTAGTTGGTTTAGCTTTTGACATTATACCTTAGGGTCAATTGTATATTCGATTCCATATCCATGTCGGCTTGAAGAGTATTTAGATTTTACCTGACAAAAATCTTTTACAGTGATATTAGATCATATTCCTTTAAAATATTTTACATAATCTCTCTAAGAGATACTTGTAGTCTCATACGAAATAAACCATACATATGTACATACGTTTTATTGGGCAATTGGTTTGTAAATTATTTCCAATCAATAAGCTAAAAGTCATTACAAATTTTCGCAACAGTAACAATACCAAGCTTTCACGTTAACTTATCTATTACTACATTCCGGTATAAACCATGTGTATCGAGGTCACTTTTTACGAAGGACGCAGTAAATCAAAGTCACCCGGTTTTATCTAAAAAATATATATTATCTTGATACAGGAGGAAATAAAGCGGGAATTCTCTCAGCAAATTCGGTCAGCAAGATAAACTTGGCGAGTGTAATGGACAGTATTTGTCCATTATCATGTATTTATTACGTATCGTCTCGACAGATACACGTATAAGTACCTACTTATATCTTGTTCTAGACCTCTTTAGATGTTTCAACTTCGTAAATAAAGGATGAATAAAATTCGGTGAATTCGGTGAAAACCATACTAGCCTCTGTATGGTTTTTGATTTAAGTTTATGTAAGAGGTCATTAAGAATATCTCGTTAGTCCAATAAAAAAACTATCACTCCATTTACTTGTCGTATTCTGATAGTTTTGATACTCGGATCAGGTAAACCAGCTTGAGATCCAGTAATTCAAATAGTCAAACCCAAGAAGAAGCAAAACACAGCTAGACTTCATGATACTTTGAACTCATTCTGCGTAAATAGAAACACCAATGATTAAATTTTGTTCGGTTACTTTGAAATAACTATACTTCAGAGTATTTAGATAGCTACCATCTTAGTCTCCTCGAGAACATGGCTGCTGAAAAGCAACCAAAACGTCGGGGAAAGTGTAAATTTAAATCTGAATAGTTTTAATAATTTTAAATTGCTAAAATATTACTATAGGTTCAGTAGTAGTATAATATTTTCAAAATTATGTAATAATAGTGTTAAACAACACTATAAAATCCGTATAAAGTAGTTTAATTTTAAAATCTTAGGATTTCAGTGAGGTAATTTTCAGTAGCAATACGTAGTCTTGGTATTAGACATAACTGGCATAAAGTGAGTTATCTGTGCCTCTAATTAACCATTGCCGTATAAACAAGAGTGCTATGTTATGCAATGTGACTTTATGGAGGTGTAAAAGCTGTGAATATAGGTTTTTTGCTAGAGTGATACCGCGACAAGCAGCAAAATACACAAATCTTTTCTAGCTTAAGGGTATTCAAACAGTCTGCTATTATTATTAAGTGACTTACTGGCTAACTGCTTGATTGACATAATCGAATGTGTATGTGTATGTAAAGTCTGCCAATCCACACTAGGCCAGCGCGGTAGACTATGGCCTAATTCCTAAGTCTGCTATTATTATTGGGCGACTTACTGGCTAACTGCTTGATTGATATAATCGAATGTGTATTTGTATGTAAAGTCTGCCAATCCACACTAGGCCAGCACGGTAGACTATGGCCTAATTCTATTCAAACTGACAAGAGGCCTGTATCCAGCAATGGGACAGTTTACAAACAGGGTTGATATATTTATATTTTATAAATGTCTCAATTACCACAGTGTGTAAAACCAAATTATTATCAGGCTTGCTGTATAAGCGCGAGGCACATACACAATGTGCAGTATTTCATGATTTGTGGTACGCGTACACGCACGCACTAATGCATAAACGAAAGCACGCACACACATACGCGCGCACACACGCACGCACATTCGTAAATTGTTTTCACAGTTTGGTTATTTGAGGTTATTTTTAAACTAGAATTATATTATATATATATTATACACAATTAATCCACTTAATGACGACGCGAGCAAATTGTACTTAGTGAGAATCAAACCATGGGCTTAATCTATTGTAATTTATATATAACTTATTGTTTCGCTGGTAACATGATGTTATATATGCTATCCTTGCCCAATAAATGGACTACCTAGAGCAAAAAATATTTTTAAATCGGTCTAATAGTTTCAAACAAACAATCTCTTCAGCTTTTGAAAGCAAAAAGCAGCTTTGAAAGACTACAAATTCCTGTATTCTCATCGAATCTGTTCACTTAGTTGAATAGGGGCTTTAGATAGAGTCCGTTAGCACTGACAATAGTGACCGCGGTCAATAGCTTTCCTTTTCCTATTATCATAATATGTATTGTATTGAATGTGTAAGACAACGTTATAGGTATAAGTAGCGATGCGGATAAAACCGGACACAGTCAGACTTTCTGGCTGCGTACTTTTTAAATTGACCATTTTATTCACACTAGCTTTTGCACGCGACTTCGTACGCATAAAAGTAGGTCAGGTTAGGTTAGTAACAGTTTCTTTTTAATGAATTATAGCCTTTGTTAATCGGTGATAATATAGCTTTCTAATGACGAAAGAATTTTAGAAATCGGTTGAGCCATTTTTGATTTAAATCGTTACAGACAAATAAACCAACAAACAAAAAATCTAATCTTGCCTCTTTATGATATTATTACTATAACTTTGTCATGTGATGGTTTCCTCAGCGCACGTCTCACCTTATATCGCTAGCGCAAGCGAGCGGACTAGTCTAAACTAACTGCCTAAACAGTACTTCCGTTAAAAAATCGTGATGTTATACTAAGTCTAAAAAATAAAGATGTCTGGTCTATTTACCCAATTGTCCGGCTAAATTAGCTGGTCTGTCCGACTTTTCGGTTTAAGACCTGGCAACCCTAATTACAAGTAATACCAGAGACGATCATATTATTCCTGAGGAAAGAATTTGCACCTAATTTGTAGGTAAATGTGCGATCGTGATCTTGCTTGCTTGAGTTCGTTGGTTTCTGTCAGGAAATTTTCAGTAGCAACACGGAATCCGGAAATGTATTCAGGAGACAGCAATAAGTTCGCTCCTTAATAGAGATTTTTTTTTATTTTATCGCCTGATTTAGTAATAAGTCCTGTATCAAGGAAAGATTATATTCATACAATGAATAGGTAGACCACCTAGATGCAAAATATATATTTGTGGAACACACAGATGTTTGACCCGTGTGGGGATCGAAACCACAACACTAATCTCGGTACAGTAGCGATCTGATCACTTTAGGCATTGCATTATCAGTGCAGTAAATGGTATAATTATGTTACGGTTTAAATACCGATTACACAGTTCGTTTACTTGCTGTATAGTCATTTACAAGTTATTACCCAACAACAACTTAACAAAACATTCTTCTACCGATTTGGTATAATTTAAACATAACTTTTAAGGGCCGTCACTTACATCAACGGTGTCGCTAGCGTAATAAAAAAATCTTCAAACAAAAAGATAAGACTATGTGGAACTAGATACGGTGTGAAGTGAACGGCTAAGTTACGTGAGTATGGCTCCCAGAGGGAATGTGTTGAGCCTAATTGTCGAGATAACCAACACTTTCCAAGCACTAAGCCTTAAGCTTGGTTGGAATGAGATACATTTTTGGGTACTTGGTTACTTTTTGTATGGTATAGCGTATTTTGCGTATAAATTGGGTGTTAAGAGCAACCTTCTGGTGAAATTTTAGGCTTCGCTCCAAAATTATAAATAATATTTTGTCAGCGACAACTTTGTTTTTTTTAAAGTTCAGTAGCCTTATCCTTTTCGAGACCATGTGTCACAATATTTTATATATATCAGTTTCAGCCCATGGTTTCGCTCGCAAGGTGTGTAATTAAAACATAACCTTACTTAGGAAAAGCGTAGTTTTTGTTAAAGGCCTAGTCATTTTTGAATTATTTCAGTAGCCCCAGAGATAACCCTCTACAAAAATACAAACAAATATTACCTGTATGTAATAATATTAAAGCTAGATATAATATTGTCTTCTGTTTACGCAAATATTATTCATTGAAATTAAACTACTATATACGGATTTTATCGCGTTATTTATTTGACACTTTATTACATAATTTTGAACATTTGTTACACTACTACTACTATTAAACTAACTACTACTACTACTAAACTATTATTTTTATTTCGCTTGCGTTACGTTATTGTTTATAAAAAATCATCCTAAGCGAATGAATGCGTGGATATAGTTAATTTTAGGTTTTTAATGTATGAAATCTACACAATTATGATAATTAAATAAATAAATAAAGAAATACAGCTTATTATTCTATCTAAAAAGGCATTTTATGAAAATAGGCAAATAATCATGAAAAAATCAACGGTATTATTCTCTTCGTTGTATATATCTATCTATATATCGTTATCTATCGTTTTATATATAAAAAATACCTTTTTAACGATGTATAGCACATAAATCGCATCCTTAGGCAAAATAAAATGAAAAAAGCGTGTCAAACAGCGCGTCCGTTTTTTTAGAGAGTCCATTTTTTACATCCATTTTTTGTTTATAGTCGAATTATTCATATTCCTTGATATATTTTATAATATTACTTAAAAATTATTACTTATATATACGTTAATATTATTAGAATTATAATAAGAATATGTTAATAATCTTTACAGTTTAGATTAACAAAAGCCTAAAAACTACACGGGAGAAAAACCCAAAGCATGCGCCGGCTACTATTTTGTTTTAAGTTTTTATGACGTTTACATTATTAAAACATTGCTATTGCTACTAGAATCATTACAATAATAAATAAAATAACAATTACTTACGTTTACATGTACTTCCAAGCACTGAAATCCATCACAAAACACTTAAAACTACAACACAAAAACATTCACAGTGGCCATTACGGACGGAGCGCGTCGTAATAATAAACTAATCTTTAGAGTTTTTAATTATATATTCCTGTCCAAAGCAGGCGTTCTTATTGGTCCGTGGTATGGCATCATTCGTTCCAAGTTCATCCGTAGCCAAAAGGCAATCAGTTTTAAACAAGAAGTTTGTTATAATGCGGTTTAAAGCGACAGCGGCGCGCGGCGTTTTGGCGCGAATTTGGTGGCTCGTATACGAGCCGCCGGCTCTCAACGGGTACAAATGTGCCGGCTCGTATACCAGCCGCCGGCCCACAACAGGTAGAGAAGATGGTTGGAATGTGCCACCAGCTTGGGATCCAGTAATACAAATAGTCAAACCCAAGAAGAAGCAAACCACAGCTAGACTTCATGATACTTTGAGCTCATTCTGCTTAAATAGAAACACCAATGATTAAATTATGTTTGGGTAGTTTGAAATAACTACACTGGAACATTGAGACATCTACCATCATAGTCTCCCCGTGACCATGGCTGCTGAAAAGCAACCGAAACGTCGGGGAAAGTGTAAAATTAAATTAAATCTAAATAGTTTTAATAATAATTTAATTAGCAAAAAAATTAGTAAAGTTTAATAGTAGTAGTAGTGTAACAAATTTTCAAAATTATGTAATAAAGTGTCAAATAAACAACGCGATAAATTCCGTATATAGTAGTTTAATTTCAATAAAGCTAGATATATCATTACTACCTGATAATTCAATGGTATATGACTGAACAAGCTGTGCCTCACGTTTTCACTCGCCCTGCCCTTGAGGGTCATAGCGTGGTATAAGATAACCTGCCTCAATAAATACGCTACAAAATGCAAAGAGGTTTTTAAATCTGCATGCCTGACCTAAAAATTTTCGCGTTCAAACAAAGTGTCATGTCATGTCACAGAAGTCAGAACACGTACGTAGGACGTAAAAGCTACATCGTGAACAATTACCACTCCTTAACCGTTAATTTTCATAGTTCGAATATATTATTATAACTTCAGCTGTCTGTTTTAAATTCGAAATTGTATGAAAATATTTATGTTCAACTTGAAATTTCTTTAAGTCCTTTACCCTGACCTGTTCGCTATCGTGATTAACCCTCCAGGGTAATTAATTAAAAACAACGAGAGCCGGTTTGTTTGTGTAGTTCTTATTCAGAACGCGAGTGAATTAATTACTTTACATTACGTGGGTAATACTTAGCCAATATACAACACCTACGCAGAATTAAGGTTTGTTTTTGCCTTCATACATCGGAAGCTTAGAATTACAATAAGTATTACGAATACAAAGGAATGTAGTGTCATGTCTTTAAGATTAAAGTGCATTATCGAAATGTTACATTATAGTTCCGCAACAAGATTTATACAAAGTAAACGAGCTCGGATCATTCGCTAGATTTCCTTTAAATTTGTTTTAAATATTATTGAAACACTATAGCTTTTTATATATTTACCATATAAGTCAAGTGGCGTACGATTAAAATAAAAGTGTATAATTACATTTATATTCAGGCAATACAAATATGACACGTACATAATTATTGTCGAACTGATGGCAATGTAGAAGATCGGCGCCGCGCGACGCCATTGTGAACGCACGTCCAAATGTTACAGTTTTGCAAAATTAAATATGTTATGGTAATTTAATCAACAACTGTGAAGCAAGTATTTTCTTTCAATCAACACAGTAGCAATCCTATCTTTAACAACTTATATACATTGTAAATAATAATATTACATTATTTATTGCTTACGCACTAATTTATTTCTGACTAGATTTAGCCCGCGGTTTCACTCGCGTTAATATGTAGGTAGATTATGTCTATACATTTCTATCCCTCAGGAACAGTACTTTGTTCTGGGTGATGGGTACCCTGGTTCATCTAGAAAAACGTACTGTTCTTCTAAAGAATGTCCTCATTTGTACCCCTGACAACGTGAATGTGAATTTTTTTGATGAATGGTTTAGTAGTTAAGGCGTGAAAGCGTAACAAACAAGTAAATTAACTCACATTCGCATTCGTAATGTTAGTTAGGATTCATTTTAGCACATAGTATGTAAGGTGCGTCTAATAACTTAGAAACTATATAAGTCATTTTGTACTTGCACTGAGCCAGCTTTTATTGTTTTCGAGGAAGTTTCTACTTATAGTTGTAACTTCTAATGCCAGTTTCATCTAGATATTCTCATTATTCTATGTATAAAAAACTAAAAAAGCTGATTACAGTAAGTAGTCTAATAACCATGAACTGCCTATAGGTATTAAATATACATATCTACGCCAAGACGAGCCAAGTGCCGCGCAAGGGCACTCTACCTACCTTTTCTCGAAGCGCTTCGTCGTTTTTTTGAACCCTTATAACTTTGGTTTGGATTCTACCAGATAAACAAAATTCTTGGAATATGTTGTCAATAGTGGACTTATTAAACATATAAAATTAATTGCATAGCTCTTATAATTTAGATTTTATTGATATCTAAAAAACCCTGATTTCGTCACTGACTCACTGATTGTCATCAAAATCCTTAGGGTATTTCCTAATGTCCTAGAAAGCTGCAATTTGGTATGTACGCTAGTATTAGTACACACACAACTAAAACATTATAAACCTTGTAACTTTTATCCCCCAACCCCTTAAACTCCCTAGTTTGTAACCAACTCTACACCTTTGTCAAAATATGTGGCTTGGCTGTTTCGTTACTACAAGAACTATTGTATAACAGAAAAGAAAGAACAGTGGATAAATTTTCACCTTACGCCCATGTGAATGTAGCGAAATGGCCCAGCCACATATTTTGACTAAGGTGTAGAGTTTGTAAGTGTAGAGTTAGGGCGTGTAGAGTTAGAAGATTGGCTCTACATGAGATCTGATAACTTTTTGACAGTGCGAGTCATATGGTCTCGTCTTGGCAACATTTTACATGAAAATGTTTTTGGTGGGATTTATTCTATTCTGTATTTAATTATTAAAAAAACCTACTTTCTCTCGACTACCAAAATTTAATTAGTACTATCTGTCTTACAAACTGTCGGTAATTATTTTTTTCTAAAGGATCAAGGTTGTACGTTTCTTGTTAATCGTAGCTGGATGAATGTTTACTCGTACCTACATACGTAAGAAGACAACAAGAACATAAAGAGAGAGAGGGACAATGAGGAAGAGCATTGGTTGTTGTATTAGAATTAGAATATTATTTGTTGACCTTTTAATCGTAGAAGATACCTACTTCTTCGTAACTACCGACTCACTTACTCAACCTAACCCTTCATCCGCTATTTGATAAGTTCATGGTTGAGAATATTTCATCATCATCATCACCATCGGGCTATAATAGTCCACTGCTGGCTCCCCTAATGAGAATATTTATTGATTGATTATTATTATGACTTGGCAATCATTCAATAATTAACAAATTGCAAACTATTGAAACTGAATATTTTAATCAAAATTCATTTTGACATGTAATACAGTTCATATATAGTACCTATACAAATTCAAATGGCACGCAACGTGGCAGGCCCAAAAAGTGATGGCGGGATGAGCTAAACCTTTCTTAAGGATTGGATCCAATTTACGCCAGACCAACCAAGGTAAATGGAGGGAAGGCAGGCCTTTGTCCTAAAGTGGGACAAATCAAGTTAAAATAAGTAATATAAAATAATAATAATAATATTTGCCTCATATATATAAAGCTGATGTTGATATTAACCTAACCAACCCAATGCTGGGTTTGGGCCTCTTTTTTGTTTGAAAAGAGTTTGGTCATAGTCCACCAAATTGGACCAATGCATGATGGCAGACTTCACATATCTTTTTACATTATGAAAAACTCTCAAACATGAAAGGTTTCCTAAAAATGTTTACCTTCATCTATTTAATACCCATGTGTTATAAAATAGTAGGTTATAATTTGAATATAATATTATAATTAATTTAATTTAATGTATTTATTTAATACAAATAATTTTACAAATCATCTAAAATTAATAGATTATACAGAAACATCTATTGTTTATGTCAATCATAGAACACGTGTTGTTGTGACGTAGAACATCTGTTAGTAGTGGGGCTGTCACTAATAAATACAACAGAAACGCTTGGTGCGGGGCATGCTCTGTTAGACCGTTGACTGGACCAGATCTAACAATTGTGTAAAGTTAAGTACTACTTTATTATGTATTTAAAGTATAAGTATGATGGTTATAAAATATATTTAATAATTATAATTATATATACGAGCAGCTAATTTGTTTTAATGCTTATCAGTCTGTACTTTGGTAAATAATAAAGTAAATATACAAACAATATTACTATGTTTAATATGTGAATCTTAAAATTAAATAAATATACCAATGTTATCTACATACTCTAAGTTTTATTTCGTCGCGTCGCAACGAATTTCATGAATATAGTATAATAAGGGTCAAATAAGACAACGTGTGTCGGTAAATGGAGGTTATGTATCGACGGATTATTACCCAATATATAAGTAGATATCTATTATTGATATATAACATTTAAAACATTATTTAATCTAACACATGCAACTACAAAAAGTCCAAGGTCAAAGCCTTGTGATAGAGGTCGAAACGGCGTGGTAGTCCAACGACTTCCTAACAGGCTATAAAAAGAAAGAAAGAAAGAGAAATAATAAAAATAAATAACTAATTTTGATAGGATCTATATTGTAATAATAGAGGTATATGGACAAACACAACGATCATCTTCATTATTTATCTAGCACTATTGCGCTTCTGGCATACAAGCTTGTTGGCAGTCTGCCGAGATAGTCCTACGAGTCGGGTGCATATCAGCACTGCCCCGAGATTTATTAACCCTTTTTAACGTCTGTACCGTAGTCTGTTTGGCCGAGTGGAAATAATAAATACTGGCTCACTAGCGTATAATTCTAAGATAAATAAAGCGTCTATGGGTAATTTTAATAAACAGGCGGATGTTACGCTTTTGTGCTTATAGTCATTACTACAACCGACAATTCCCCATAAACGACACTACTAAACCCATTGGTTTAGTAGTGTCGTTTATGGGGAATTGTCGGCTTCGATGGCGTAGTGGTTAGTGTAACCGACTGCCACGCCTGAGGTCGCGGGTTCGATTCCCGCACAAGTCAAACATTTGTGTGCATGAACATGGATGTTTGTCTTGGTCTGGGTGTTTCTATGTATAATATGTATGTATTTACAAAAAATAATAATATACATATAAGTATGTTTATCCATTGTCTAGTACCCATAGTACGAGCTCTGCTTAGTTTGGGCTAGATGGTGTTGCGTGTATGTGGTAGAATATTATTATTATTGATAATACATTGAATGCCATGTAGCAGATAAATAGAAAATGTATTCATTGAAATATACTATATACGGATTTTATCGCGTTATTTATTTTACACTTTATTACAAAATTTTGAAACTGTTACGATTCGTATATAGTAGTTTAATTTCAATGAAGAACATTCGCGTAAACAGAAGACAATATTAAGAAAATGTATAGTGTAAAAAGGTGAATAGTCAGAGTGGCGGCGACAATGAAGACACAAGTTGTACAGAAAAGCACTTATATTATCTTGAATGCACGTTTCAAAGGTTAGAATATGAATGTCCCCAAAACATTCTAACCGCCGGTATTTATACAAATATTTGACCTAATTTAATACTAAATTCACAAACTCAATAGATAATATTAAACATTGTTTATCTTAATTATTCTGATGATTATTTACATACAATTATTATTTAATAATACAGGATTATGTAACATTAAGGATTTATTACACCGGAAGCAGAGGCGCCGGTGTGACAAAATTATGCCTAACCCAAAATCAGTAAGAATCTAATAGCTTTATCATTATAATTATTATACATAGTAAAACAAAATGATTATAGTATTGATTATTCGACATAGTGTAAAAAAGTACAGAGATCAGTACCTAACAATACGTACTATTTATTAATCGCGCCGGAAGCTGACAAGCGGAAGGCGCCAAGCTAATAAATATAATTAAGTATAAAGAAATATGAAATAACTATTTAGATTATTGATTATAAAATTATTTATTAAATTATAAAACGATAATAGGTTTTAATGTACATATAGTGGTTAAGATGTAACCGAACTAGCAGTATATGTGAGGCCGGAAGTGTTACTTTATTACAATTGTTTGCGGTCATTTAGTACTGAGTAGTTTAGTGTGTTAAAGAGATAAAATAATATTTATTGCACGGATGACGCAGTGGGGGTGCTCAGTTTGCCACTGTGCTATTGCAGCAAGAGTTCGATCGGTAAACAGAATAAAATGTGTGTTATTCGCAAATAGACGTTCCGTGACTAGTTATTATTCATTTCATCAGTTCCTTTAACCTTTTGAACGCCAACGTCGTCTATACTCGACATGCGCAAACGTGCCCTGTGCGCCAACGTCATCTATACTCGACAAAAATGGTTTTTGTCGGTTCACAGAAAAATACAAAATAAACATATTAAATCATTACTTTTCTGTGTTTTAGTGATACAACTTAAAAATTGAATCCCCAATTATTACTTAATTGTATACAGCAAACAAAATTGTTATTAGTTATTGAAATATTTGATCATAAAAAACAATATATAATATATCGATTTTCGGGCTTGGCGTACAGGACATGGAGTGGCGTTCAAAAGGTTAATATTAGGTAAATTGGTAGGTATTAAAGTATGAAATTGCCGACTTGTACTGAAAAATTAAAACTCGTTTTTCCTAAGATGTACTATATTTATTTAATCGAAATATTTACCCTGATTATCTATACATTGCTGCCATCTCAACGGAAGTTCATTTATGCCTTTACTATAGAACTCCGGGATCTAGATTCGACAAACTGTGTCAAAGTATTTTGTACTGCCTCTTGAGAAGAAAATTCTTTATCACGTAGAAAATTGTCCATATCCCGAAAAAAATGGTAGTCCGTTGGCGCATGGTCTGGCGAGTACGAAGGATGACGTATGGTTTCTAACTGCAGCTCTTGTAGAGTTACAACGGTTTCTCGTGCAGTGTGAGGTCTTGCGTTATCATGGAGCAATAATGGTGAAGATCGATTCACGAGTCGGGGCTGTTTCACTGCCAGTTTCGCCATCATTGTTCGAAGTTAGGCACAGTAAACATCTACTGTTATTGTTTGACTTGACCAGACCTGAGAAAGCTATAGTGAATAACACCATGAAGAGACCACCAAACAGTTACTTTTTATTGGTAAGCTTTGCTTTAGGGCACTGCTGCAGCGTTTGACCTGTGGTCAGCCATTGCATTTTTCGCTTACGGATATCGTAAGGAATCCACTTTTCGTCACATGTCACAATTCGATCCAATATTTCTGTACCGATTCAACAAGGCAACACAAGTTTCAAGACGCGTTTCTTTCTGCAGATCAGTCAAATGATAAGGCACCCAATTTTAATACCTGTATATCTTATTGATTTGATGCAAATGAGCCAATATTGTAGGTAGGGTAACGTCAAACCATATCACTAGTTCCTGGGTAGATTGACTCGAATCGGCTTTCACCATCTCCTTCAATTCAGCCCTATTAACCTGTGTGGGCGGTCTTCCACGTGGTTTGTTACGAAAGCGTTTAAATAAAAAACGCACGGTGCGTTCATTAGCAGTCCTCGCTCATTCCTCCATTCCATTCCTCTCCAAACGCAGCGTTGATATTGCAAGCCGTTTCTGACGCATTAGTTCCGCGTCGGAACTCGTATTCAAAAATTACTCGGCTTTTCGAAGTGTCCATCTTTTCCGTCAAAGCTGAATAAAAAAATAATTGAAAGTCGAAAATCTAATGTTGCACATTTTTTAAAGACATCTTTTAGGTATCATGTGAAAAAAGTTTCACTCGAAAGTCTCACACCATGAAGGTTTTATGTCAATTCAAAGTATCTATTACTATACAACGGCAACTTCATACTCTAACCCCTATTATTTTCAAAGAAAGAGAGTTCTGCTCTAAGAGGAGAGAATTAGTTAGTAAATTCCTGAGTCTAGGTGTACTTTGTGTTAGTTATTGACACATGATGATTGACACCTGTGACACATGATGATTTATTATTTATGATTTCTAGTGTGGCAATTGTCTTTAAATTCAACAAGATTGTATTAGCAACCCTCAAAAACAATTTTAAACACACAATATCAGCCACGGTCATAAATGTGTAATCAACAACATCTAAATATTCATTACATTTAAAAACGTAAACCGTTAACGAATATCTGTGTGAAAATATTAATTACTCGTTTCAGTTTGCATTACCTTAATTGCATTGTCATTCAGTTAAACGTTTATTGTTGGCTTACGGTGGATTTAAGGGGCGTTTACACACAATTTACATTGATATACAGCTGTAACCAGACCTGTCTTAATTACGTGATAAACTGTACTCCACAATATTTCACACTGATTTACGTTTGACTTTAAATAAGACTTGAGGCTCCGCTTACAATTAATGACACGTGTTACCATCTTGAGCTTTATTGTTAAACCAAGAGTTCCATAACTTCATCTCTGTAATACTATTTAAAGATATACCTACTAGCTTAGATAGGGTACATGGCTGAGTGCAGTGTTGTTGGGTTTTTCATTAATTGTTTTGTCATTGTTTGGTGTATGGCTAAAAGATTGCATTCTTTTACGTGGCACATAAAACTATGGTTGGTAGACAGTGGTACTACTGGTAGTACCACGGGCAAGAAATGGTAATATTTGGGTGTAATACACTTATGCCTAACCCTTGTCTAGAGGAGTAACTGTATGGACGTTTGTAGGTCAATTAATAAAATACGATTATCTACCTTACATATTTACATATTATGTATATACCTTTATAATTACATTCAAATCTTAGCGGATATTGAATATGCACACGAATTTTCTCTGTAGTCCAGCGGTAGCGTACTGTGAAAGAGATTTCAGGTTCTATTATCAAATCGGGGAAAGTACTGTTATACTTATCTACTGAGAAATTGTCATACTAAAACTCAATCACGGGTTTTAGTATGACAATTTCTCAGTAGATAAGTATAACAGTACCTAATTCCTTTCATCATGACGACTGTTCTCTTTTACAAGAATGTAATTACGTTTGACTAACAAAATATAGGCCTCAGCAATTTCTCTACATTTAATTACACATATTATTGTTCTAAGTAATAAGTGGTTAGGCGTTACGAAACACCTTTTTTTACTTCAGAACCTACCATAAATATGTTGAAATGATCCTATAATTTTTTGTTCTTTTTCTACGTCTGGGTATTCTGCTCGTGTAAAAGAGAACGGATACTTTGTTATCCCGAATGTCTAATAATTTGTTGTAACAAAAACACAATTTGTTAGTTATCGTGCCTAAGTAAAAACTGCGGCTGCTCGTTGTATTTTCTTATTGGCGTAGATTAAGGCTCTAGTTATTCACTAGAGTCTAGAAAATATATTATTTACTTAGTTACTTATTGCCTCGGTGGCGCAGCGACGGTGAGTGCGACGGCTGTGCATGGTCTTGGATTCGATTCTTGGTTTACCAGAGTTTGTCGGTAAAGTGCTATAGACTTTTTCTGACAAGAAATTTGTAGTTAGTGTCTGTTAATACTGCAATAGGTCCCCCGTAACAGGGGGCAGGCCAGCCCTCTATTACCTAAAACAATAGTTAGTAAAATATGAGCGTGTGATAAAGCTCTGCCTATCCTTCGGGAATGTAGCCGTGAGACTAATTCTGCAAAATATATAATACTTAGTTACATATTCCATAAGAGGTTATTTCTTTTCTCTGAAAAGTCGTATCTTAATGGTATCAGGAAGTTTCAAACTAACTACTGATATTTAGCTTAACATAAGAATTAGTATTTTAGTGCGTTTATTCGGACCATTATTAATACTAAAATGATTAAATTAACATACTTACATGAACATACATATTTACTTCATTCGCATTTCTGTCACAACGTCTGCATATAAACACCAAAAGGAAAGGGTCTGGCTATGTTGGTCAGTGTATTACTAAGCGCACAATCTATCCTACAACTGCTCGATACAGGTATTTGGCTGCAGGGTTCCTCCGTCTTTGCGGAGGGAAGCATATTGATACGAGGCTTTTTGTGTGGACATCCGATTAACATGGGCTTCTGGGCAATAGAGTCCCCGACCTCAAGCCATCCGCAGTTCCCGACCTCCGAGTAGCCGGATTACAGGAGACGCCACGCTCCCAGTCGAATGTCACTACGAAATTCCTGTTTTGTTTGTATGAGCTACTAGTACAGTATAATCCTAGGGCATAAATTAACTTTTTGTGATGTTTATAGTTTATTTCTGTTATTTTATTTTAGATTGCTGCTTAATAGACTTGACTGAAAGTAGCACACTTAGTAAATACGCATTGCAGTGTGAACAGTGAACATTTTGTATTATATAGCATACTAATTCAATTTTATTGTTTCTGTTTAACCTACAGTCTCTTTATACTGTAGGTTAAACAGAAACAATAAAATTGACATCTATATATAAAGCATAACATATTAAACTATGCACATAAGTCCGGTCTTTTGCAAGTGATAAAACTATAAATACCGAACTTTTTTCATAGGCCAATAACAAAAGAGAGATAATATTAAATTAAAAAAAAAACATCCTTTCTATCGATCATTACTACAAAGAGTGTGTATTAGTACAAGTGAACATTACTTTAGTTTCTAACGTAATTAATGGAAGTTGAAACAGTATTAACGAAAGATGCATAAAATTAATTTCTTAAATCAAAAATAAATAAGCGCTTTATAAAATTATAACTCGCTTAATCTGCTCGACTTACTCGTAACCGCGAGGACACACATAACTAAGCTTACGCCTAAGATAATTTATAAGCGTCTTATACACACAAGCCTCAAAGCCAGTCTTATGATGGCGCCTTTACAGCTCACGTAAGCATTATTAATCCGCATCGATGCTCTAAAAATGAGTGCCGTGCCGTAAGTAAATTTCTGCAGTGGTTCCTGACGATAAGCCTCAGCCACCCTCATTTGATTTACCGCCCGTCTCGGCAAACAACCTGAACCGGGCTACTCATGTTTTGTGTAATACAAAATTTAGGGTGAAAATTCAGACGGTGGCTTCATTGTATTGGTGCTTACAAATGAGCCCAGAGGCCAGTAGTGGTATTCAGTATTTTATTACTTATAATAATTTATTATCAATCTTAACAGCTTACAAGTAGTGTGCGACAAAACGGAAGTAGCCATGACAGTTAAAACTTGAAGATCATACCACAGATAAAATACTAATCGATCGTGTTATAGTCTATCCCAATAGAAAAAGGTAAACAACATAACTTTTAGTGACTTTTATCATACAATATTTTTCTGTAATAAAATCTTATTCTTTAGTTAAGCATGATACGATTGTTTACATAAAATAATAATAATAATAGTTTATTGTCTCATAAAAACAAGCAATACATGGATTGAGGCCCTAAACCCCACACTAGGATTCCCTGTGTTGAATAAAATATTAATTCTATTGGGACAGTATACATACTAAACATCAAGATTTAATATTTACCATAGATTACAACAAGCACAATACACGTTTATACAAGACTGTGTTTATAGTGACCATAGTTAATTAGGTGATATCCTAATGCAGTATAAAAGATGATTTATGATTGTAAAGTGAGGTTTTTTAAAGGGTTTTGGTAAATTTTTCTTAAGAATTGTTGTAGTACGGGCGCTTAAATGGAATCATACATGATAATAATTAGAAAGTAAAGAATAAAAATAGCCATTATTGACCAATTTGATAGTAATCATAGTATATATGTTACGGCTAATAGCCGAAGTACGGCTACACCTAGTTTTAGCCGGCTAAACTCAAAAGTAACCTAACATAACCTAACCGCATGTGGCCGGCTGCACCTAGTTGTAGCCGGCTAATCTTAAGTTTATGTTCACACCCACCTTTAGCCGTAACATATATATGATTTTCAAAAAAAGAAAATATATGTATGTTTATCCATTGTCGAGTACCCATAGTACAAGCTCTGCTTAGTTTGGGCTAGATGGTGTTGTGTGTATGTGGTAGAATATTATTATTATTATTATTTGGGCGCTTAGAATGAAAGCGCAATACTGTATGCACTAGGGTAAAGATAATAATAATGGCTTCGCTGCTAACAAAACGCCATCTCCTCATGAAATCTCAATGTGTGAGTAGAAACACAACACAATATTGTTTTTGTTTTTAAATGTTTAATTAGAACGACGGTATTTCGGTGATAATTATGGTATATCATCCGAATCTACTGCGACGACATACAGAAGGCCACCAGACTTGGCCTGAATAAATTCGCCTTCATGAGTTTTGTGACACAGGTATCTTGGTGCGCACTTTTTGCACATGTCGGGCTTAAAATTAAGTGCTGTTAGTTTGACTTAAGGTTGATAAATGTTAAAATACTATGAGTTCGCTCTTACGCCCGGCCGTGGTTCAGTCTATGGTCCGGAGTGAGAGAGATCGTGGAACGCCGTTGCCTCCATCTGTGAGGAAGTAATTTCCATCAAGGAGACGGCGGAGCAGGAGAGGGCGCTTAAATCCTCTTCCCAACCGCAGAACCGGGCGCCGGAAGGTGTGAGATGACCTCCAGCCACCTTGAGGTTTGACCTGCGGTTGGTGGGCTGCGTGGGCCTGCTCGCCACCCGACCTGGTGCGAGAGGCGGCGTGCGTGTTCCCACGTGCGCCTCTGTGTCGTGTCTTTGCCTGCGCCTCCCTCCCTTACCGTCACCAGGGGAATGGTAGAGGAAGTATTTTTGTGTAGTGGCCTGCCGTTTCACAGAGCGGGCCGAAACCACGGCTGGGTCGCGATTGCATGTGAAAGCGATTCGGGCGGCCTCGCCGTCTATGGTTATGTCGAGGAACACCATGGTAAGTTTAGTTCTATTACCGGGGTATCTTTTGCCCGGTGAGCCCGACATAACCTCTCCGTCACCCCACGGAGAGGTATGAGAAAAAGCAACCTCAAGTAAAAAAAAGGTAAAAACCCTTTACGGTTTACTTTAGGAGAAATGTAGATATAATTAGGAAGTACAATGAGAGAAGGTATAACAAATACACTTTTAACCGGTCGTATACCGCCGGCTCGCATACCAGCCGGCAGATTTGTACCCGTCGTAGGCCGGTGGCTCGCATGCGAGCCACCCAATTGGCGCCAAAACGCCGCGCGCCGCCTTCGCTTAAGCGAGAGCGTTTTGGCGCCAATTTGGTGGCTCGCATGCGAGCCACCGGCCTACGACGGGTACAAATCTGCCGGCTGGTATGCGAGCCGGCGGTATACGACCGGTTAATGAATTAAGATACAGATAAAAGAGACAATCTTTACTTATAGAACTTATAGTCAGGGCGTGGTTCGCTAAAGACTTGCTTCGTGGTCCTTGTATAATCAGGACACTTAGCTGGGAGTGTGAAGCCGGGCCGCAAGCTCTAGTGCTATAATTTTGAGAAGTTGATTCCTCTGGCTGCGAAACCAACGATCTAAATGAAGCATATAAGCCGTGGAACTCATCCCAAATAGATTTTAAATTATTTTGAATCGACGGTTCGTCGAGACAAACGCGGTTTAATCTATGAAAAATATGATGTAATAGTGACTCAGTTCTAGCTGATAAATTACTGTCTAATCTTGTACGCAATACTCTGACATTATTTGATGCTCTGAATAATGAGGTCTTTAGAGCCGCGATATCGTCTTCCGGAGACAAATGAGACTCCAAAATGCTCTCAGAAGGAGAACCTGGTGCGAGCTTGGCGATTGAATTTCGAAGTTCATCGACCGTGTTAGCTTCACCACCACGCAAAGTAACTTCGTAAAGTAATTCCGATTTATTCAATAACGGAAACTTAATCTCGTACGCCATCTTGTTTAGAATGTTCGCGACGGTCACGAGGTATCGAACGGCCGAGAAATATTACTAATCACGCAATTTAACACGACAAGCAGCGAAATAAAAACACTATCAATAGAACACAGTGAAAGACAAGCGTATGATTCTGGCCAAGGATGCAAGGAGAAAAAAACGCGATAGCTAATAAGCGTAATAAATGTAGCATGTGCAATAGAATTGTCTCGAATATAATAATAACACGACGTGAGTAATGAAACTGTTAGTAATTTCACTACGCGATCACGCACGTGGTTGGTTAAGCACTTAAGAAAGAAAAACTTACATACCCTTTGAGCAGAATACACACGCACAGTACACAGTATATAGCAATAATATAAAAAATACCACGTAGCAAGCCTTTAAACTTAATAGCCGGGCGCCATTGTAACCTTTAGGGTTTACTTTAGGAGAAATGTAGATATAATTAGGAAGTACAATGAGAGAAGGTATAACAAATACACTTTTAATGAATTAAGATACAATTAAAAGAGACAATCTTTACTTATAGAACTATAGTCAGGGCGTGGTTCGCTAAAGACTTGCTTCGTGGTCCTTGAATAATCAGGACACTTAGCTGGGAGTGTGAAGCCGGGCCGCAAGGACTGCGACTGACGCCGTCCGTCCTTATATAGTGTCGCACCACCGGTCGCGAGAGGTGGCTAGTGACGTGCGCCCGCGTTCGCCGGGCGTCTAGGCGATTATCGTCACACCTATGAGTTAAATAATTTATTTGAATTTAGATTAAAAAGTATGTTTGTACCATTGAGCGAAGTGCTGCGCGCAGCGCTTTTATAGCGAATGTAATATTTTTATTGTTCAGCGTTTAGTTACATATTTATAGTAAGTAAACTTGCCAAGCATTAATTAAATGCAGACTTATAGTAATCGTTTTGGGATTGATTCGGGTTTAATTCCGGATCGATAAAAAGATTACAAACTATATTTATATTTAAAGCAATTCTGAATGTACTGAGTTTGGGACTATCCTTGGTGGATGGCAACAGATTCGCCTGCAGCTGCTAGCTTTACATGTAATTCTGATAGTAGGTCTATTTAGTAATGATTATGCTCACTTGGCATCTAAAGTATTTTCTCATATTGCAATAAATAATCATATAGTTTAGTTTTGTCTATCATTACAAGCATTTTCTCTTACACGATACCCGTCTTGTCTATTAATTTACTGTGATATTGGTAACTTCAAATAACTTCGAGAACAATGTTTGCCATAAATTGCGCATTTCGGAATTCTAAAGTACTGCAGAGAAACTTATTCTACAGAACAATTCGGAGGGATTAAACTCATTTTATTGCCAGTTCAATGTTCGCGTTGATACTGTAAGGGTGTGAATGACTTTCTAACAAGAAAATTTTACATGAGAATAGACAGTTAAAAATTGATAGTGACATAAATATTCAAAGCTATAACATCCTTCATCTAAAAATATTCTCTTTGATCTAAAACGTCGCCTGACTTTTCTGTTTACTGTCATTTTTACTCTTTTATTTTCGTGTTTACAATTCGTGTTTACAATTTATCTTTACATTTACCTTTTATTTATTATATGTTTTACACATTTTATGATATTATGTCTGAAGAAAAATTGTTATTACTGGAGAAGATCCCGCATGGAAGATCGTGTTGCTTTTGTGTGAATGTACAATGTGGACGGAAAATAATTGCCATTTTGGGAATAGTAAGACATTTATCCTAGTTTGATAATTCCACTTTATCTTGAGAATTATGTCGTTAGCATTAGGACAAAAGACCCGGTTTATTGGATGCTTAGGGCTGGAAATCTAGGATGAGGGAAAAGCGTGGTTAAGATGTATAAAGTTGGGGTGCTATGTCTAGCGTTTGATAAATATCTTGATTTTACTTTTTGCTAGTCATAATTGATACCTTTAGGATTATCAAAGAGCTGGGTTGTTTTTACCCAGAATCAGTAGTAACAATAAATTACAGTGGGTTAGGTAAGATACCAGTACACAGCAAAGCCGAAACTATGTTACCTAAATTAGTCTTGTGAATAGGACGTATAATTATTATGTTTCATTTTACTTATATACATAGTCTAACGTCTAAGCAAAAGTGTATTATACCCACGTTTCACCAACAATAGTTTTAGGTCCCGCATTATTGAGTCACGTCTATTGACATCTATCAGGTGCAGTTCCACGCTCCATGCTGCCACTGAGGTTTACTTTACATTAAAGCTTATTTAATTATGAGATAGTGTCTTTCTTACATGGTTTGAGAAAAATGTACGGGAGTCAACGTGAACATGATTAGTATTTACGATATTTTATTTGAACACTTGACGTTTCCGTCCGGTTCCACTGGCTGTTTACGTAAAGCCAACTGTTTGTAAAGTCATGGTAATCATACGATGATTACCATGAACAATATTGGTTTACCTTACTTTAAACCTATATCGTAGCTGATAGCTATGAACTACGTCAATATTTCCAAATATTCATCGCAATATTTTTGCTCTATCTTCGCTTGTCGACTGCATTGAGGACTAAGCACTTATCCGCGTGGATAAATCGTCGATCTGATATGCAATGCGTGTAAAATATTAATTGGATTCTAGCCTTACGTAGGCTTGGGATATATTCAAGAGTAAATAAATAATAAGTAACCTAAAATCGGTTTTATGATCGGCCTTGTTAAGGTCTGGCTTTTTAAAATGATGTTTATTGCGTATCATATTTAATATACTCATTAATTTTATCACAATTAATAAAATGCTTCGTAGGCGCAATAGCAGTGAATGTAATTTGGGAGCATGAGATTTTAGATTTGTGTCGCAGGCTGGGCCAAGTTTTATTGGATTTTTCTGTCAAGAATTGTTAGTAGTAGAATGGAACTACGTCAGGTAGATGACATTAAGCTTGTCCTCTAATAAAATGTAGGTATTATACACCTCTGCCTTCTTCTTCGGAAATATAGGGTCGAGACTATAATATTTCATAGATGACTCTATTAGGTGACTGCATTGTCCGACTAGCGACGTAAGTGTTCATACACGGTCATCGGCAATACCTATAATTTGGCAAAGATTCTTTTTTTATAAGTGAGGTATTTGTGAGGTACTTCTCAGTCGTAGGATGTCAAATAGGCTAGACGATATTACATTAAACCTGGACATACTTGTTAGTGTGATTAACCGGTGAGTAACCTGGAAATATAAAGACGTGATGCTATGTGTATAAAGTCTATAAGTAAACAATTAAAGTAGTCTCAGTAAATAAATATGGCCTACTGGTACTGCACGTAAAGATCCATCATTATGACTATACGATCTTTAATTTTCTTTTTGTCTCTATTTATTAAATATCGAATATTGTTTGCAATTAGTAAGTGAATTATATAATATTGTGATTTTTTACCAAATAAGACACTTGTCTTATAAATAGGTAATATATTATGTATGTACACTGTGAAAGGGCCTCTGGTAAGGATCACATTGTCGTCATACTTAGAGGAATTCTGCTTATCAATAACTGCAGGGATATAGAAGTAGTTTATCTGGGTGCCTTGCCACTGCCATAACGCCGAGTTCGGACTCCAAATAGGACAAAAATTGTGTTATCCGCGAATAGTTGACCCGTGTCTGGACGTTCTCTGAATCCGTTGTTTGTCCGTTGAATGTTTATAAAGCCACAAGAGTGTTTCCTATTCAGGAGTGTTTCTAAAATTGCTGTATCATTTTCTTACAACAAATAACTTCTAAACTTATTCAAGTCAATAAAATTCCTGTTAACATATGAAAGTAAAGTTCTATAATATTTATTTTACGTATACATAGCTCAACTCTTAGCTTTTAGCTACAGAACCTTCAAAGAATAACTCAAACAAACCTCCCGAAGTTCTCCTATTGTAGCAAATTGATTTAAGTTTCTTCAAATACATTTTTGGTTTCAAGTTATTCAAAGGATTTTTGCCTTGCTCATTGCATTGTACTAACTTTTGCTGCTATTCAAGTATATTGTATTTACGCCCACGACTTAATGCAGTTTTGCCGAGTTCGTTTAGTTCATAAGTTCATGTTTAATATACTATGGTGTGGTATCTAGTTATTTTATTATTTTAAGGTAACTACATACTTAAGACGTGAACATTTCCTTGATACTATACCCTGTGCGTTAATTTGACTTTCCCTCGTATGAAAATCACGTTGGTCGTTTCATAATTATATTTCTTTATTTGTCTTTGTCTACCTAAACATGCCAGCCCTACGCACTGCACGCACGCACGCGCGTGAACTGCTACACCAGTGCACGTACTGAACATAATGTTTGGAGCTAAGTAAAATTATTCTATACTGTACTATGTACTTAACAATGTGGATAATTATATCAACGGACAGGCTCAATGATGCAAAAGCATTTTAACTACAATACAAATACAATGCACATCTTTTTGTATTAATGAGTTATCCAATTGTTTATATTTACTGCATTTCATAAGTATGTGCTAAACATCATCTAATCTACTATTAAAGTTGGGTGGTAGCCAGTTGACCTCTTTTATGTCATTAAAAGTTGGTATTCTTCAACGTAAAAAATAGTACAATGATAACAGCTTTTTACGGCAAATTATTACTGCTTCACTTATTAGGATTTACCAATGTAGATCTAAAGGCGTCTCAAAAGTGCGCAGACCTCCCTCGCCACCCAAAACATGGCTAGCAAAATAGTAGTTTAATGCACACCAACCTACATCGACGGGTGTATATTCAGGCGTAAATCATGGTTTATATAACATTTAATATGCTATTATTTTTCAGTTATGTGCCTTTACATGCGCTGCAATGATACTAATAAAGGACAGAAAACATTTAACACCTGCAACGATAATACTGATAGTGTTTCTGTCAGTATTCGTCATAGTCACTCTTATGTTTGTATTGGCTTCCGTCATGTTACTGTTGGCGGCGTTAGATGTGAGTATAAAGTTATCTATATATATTTTATATATTACTAGATTTTGCCCGCGGCTTTGCTCACGTAACTCTAGCTGTCTTTTTTAATTTTATTCCTAGGAAACAGTAACTTTACTAGCTGAAAAAATCGATGAAAAAGTACCATTAAAGAAAGAGTACCTTTGAACTTTTCTCTGGACCAGTACCTATCTTCAGGACCTAAGTAGATAGGATTTCTGGGGGAGAACTACGGGTCTTTCCCTTAAGACCACGGTACTGCGGGGTCAGGAAGCCCCTGCGCCTAGAAAGGCGTGTTCTATCGACCGCTGACTAGAGTGCGCGGTGCCTGACATTGAGGTTGGACTCGCAGGGGCTATGTGGTTAGCCGCAGAGGACGACAGCTAGTAAGAGTCATAGCTAGAGTGACTCGGGCCATACCCGACTTGTAGGCCTATTTGGGTAGACGTATGGGTGTACGTCGGGAACTGACCGTGCCATATACAGCTCCGGTATCATACTGATATGTAGAGCGGCTTCTCCGTCGGCTTCAGCGAGATTGTCGTTAGCAACTCCCAGAGTTGCGAGTGGTGGGTAGCTTTATTGCTCCAGCACCTATCTGGAGAATAGGTAGTGTCACTTGGGCACGAGGTAGCTCGTTTACGAGAACCGGATCTCTGGAATTAGGTTGTAGAAATCGAGATTTGGGTACAAGACCTGTCTATAACTGGTCCTAAAAGGTGCTCTCGGCACTGGAATGTAAAGCGGCTCACACTATTATAACTTGACGGTTGGTGTAGGGGAACGCTATATCATAAACTGGACTAGTCGTAGAGAGAGGGGATGTACTCTTCTCTGGATAAAAGGTACTTTTCTGTACCCCTGCAACATGTATGCAAAATTTTATGACGATTTGTCGAGTAGCTAAGGCGTAAAAGCGTAACAACAAACAAACTCACATTCGCATTTACAATATTAGTTAGGATTAACATTGGAATTGCAACCTATATATCTATACTACTCATTTTATTACCCTATTATTTATATAACGTCTTGCAACCGGAATTTCAGTCAGGGCGGTGAATCTTTACACAGACTGGTCATCAGCGTATGAGATAATTAATGCATAAGTGTGTGCGCTAACACAAGACTCATAATCCCTCACTCTCATAATCCAATAGGACAGTAATCCCTCACGATCGGAGATAGATCAGGTATAGAAACCATGGCTAAACTAAAATTTCTTGACAGAAAAACGCAGTCATTTTTAGTTAGCACGATGCGGGATCCAAACTCAAGACTTTATGCACAGCAGTCGCATACACTACCTCTGCGCCACTGCCGCCACACCCTGCGATGTATTGAAGATATTTACACAAACTAATATCAAACATGTAAAGTTAGCATATCACACTCAAATGCACATTTGTCTCTCTTCAATTTCACTTTGAATAACACAAAGAGAATTGTATTACTACCAATCAAGACGTAACATAACATTTAACAGACTGGCCATAGTCTAGTCAAAACTCTAGTCTACTTGACAACTTATTTTTACTTTAGTGAATTATATACACTTCGATAAATAATAAATATAATAGATAATAATATATTATTCTGAGCGCTAGTCTGAGTACAGAAAAATGAAATATATTTCTAGGAAATGTGGAGATACCATCGTTATATAACTGTTGACATAAGTACTTCAACAAATTGTATTTGACCTCTAGTTTCTATGAAAACCGTCTGCCCGATCGATAGCAGTAATCCGTTTCACTTTTTTTCAGAAATCTGAATTGTATTTTCTTATATGACAAATATGCCTTAACTTAAAAATAGTACTAGTCGAATAATTGCTTTATAAGTAGCAAACAGGCTCGTAGGTCGCCTCCTGGTAAGTGGTTACCGTAGAATAGGGTATTTGTCTACGCTTGATTTTGTACATTACTTTGAACATAATAGTAAATAGAAATCAAATGATATCTTTTGTGAAAACAGTATCAAAATTGGTTGCAAAATAAGAGAGTAATAATTGATATCTTAAATGCAGGGCCACTTAGCACGAAACGATTTTGGTATTAGGGGAGTCCTTGGTGACACCTACTACATAGATGGCAAATGAACGTTCAAAAATTGTTTTCAACTGTACAAATGCTGTTATTTTACGTTTCTGGTATTTTGCATATCTGGTATATAGCGGATCCAGTGTTTTGCGAGTCTGGTAATTTAGCGATTCTGGTATTAAGCTTCGGAGCCGTCTGTGGCGATAGGATGATAGATATAATCTCAAACGTTACCTCAGAACACAGTTTATTAAACAAGCGATACAGATATAGGCAGACAATTTCTCTTAACGCAAGAGTTTGTTACCGAATCTAAGTACAGCCTTGTCGGCTGTCCTTGTGTCTCGTGCATCGATCTTACAATAATTTTTAGCATACTTACCGATTTACACGAAACAAGTTCATTAAAGCAAGTCTGAACATGATACATTCTTTAAGAAATTTGCCTCGGAGATTATTGTTAATAAAAGCTTTGGCTTTCAGGAAAACCCAGACCTAATGTCATACTACATATGGCTTAGTATAACGTACCTATATATCCAGCTAATATTTTCTGTCGCTATACCAATAGTACTACTCATAGAAGGAAGGTATCCAGTCGCGATAGCGTTGGTTTGGATGATAATCGTCATGATTGTGGGTCTTGGTAAGTAGTATTTTGATTAATTCTACAAGTATCGTATTGAAGGTGAATTAAGTAATTCGAATTCAATACTGTGGTATTCAAGAAGTATTCGGTGCCGTTAGAGCATACAAGTCATAGTCTACAGAGCATTGATTGAATTCCATATTGCTACTGAAAATAAAAACATAAGTACTAAAAGTAAAAATAATAGCTGAATAATATCAAACACCCATTTCCATAACCCAAACATAATTATTAAGATTCAACAACAACGTAACAACAAAAATAACATAAAATACATAAATAGACCATAATTACCCTAAAATAATAATATATACCATACATAATATACCTAGCTTATTATAAACATTATTTCTCTAGATAGCGCAATATTACGAACTGAACTTAGGTACCTAACATTTTTTATTGGTGTTTGGCATTGCAGTTCTGCAAAACGCTTGCCAAGATTTTTATACGATTAAATCTAAAAACAGTGACTTCATTGAAAAGAAAATCGAGTACTGGGCTCATCTCTATTTAATTCCAAATACATTGGTATGCAATGACTAATTGAAAGTATTTCCTTGACTTGGTTTAATGTACTCAGATTATTTTGATCTAAATGTAACAATTTTTTGCAGTAAATCGTACTTCCTGCTGTACACTCTCTTTATTCCAAAACCTTTCAGTCGTTTCTTATTCAAACAAAAAAAAACAGAGCGTTTTTATATTAATTTCCAAAGTTATTTCAACGGTGAAAATTTTTTAAACAAAATTTCTCGAGTTGCACAAGTATAAAGTTATATTAAGCTGATAATGTTATATGAAACATAAGCAGCGTAGTATTTTCAGACACACAGTGAGATAGTTTTCCAAACAATTTATTTATTATTAGAAGAACAACGGTCTAAGTGTGAAGACCGATGGATTGTGATAACTAAGATGTCTTGTATTTGAACCCAAGGCACGCACCATCTGTTTGGTTCATTTAAAGATAAACAAAAATATTAAGAGGAACTCGAAATAAAATAAGAAAATGTTCAAGTTTAAAATCTTGTTCAACATGTTAGAAACGTATTAGTTCCTGTGTTAGTTAAATAAATATGTCTGTAGTGAGGTTTTCTTAGATTCGTAATAACATCTAGACAAAAAAAAAAGGAAAGTCGATCGTATCAGGAATCAGACGCACGCGTTACCAATTTAAAATTATTATTTATAAACAATTAGATACTGTATACGTGTATGTAGCGCCAATATTTTTTAATTTATCTACGTCATCATATATTTTAGTCTCCGGGGAAAATGGTTAAATCATACAGACGTTCAAACGAAATTAATGTGTTTCGTTTTTGCCATCTTGTATTACGGAACGCTAAAAATAAACCTGAGGATACACGAAGTTGCAGGCACTGCTAGCAAATAATAATCGGCTTAACTAATAAATATCATTCGTCCTTTATACACAAACCTCTGAATAGACTTTCTACCGTTTAAAAATGTAAAGTCTTCATTTTAACTTCATTGACATAAAATTGAAAAACTCTTTCATTCGAGAGAGATAAAAAGAATCTTTTTAATTAAAAATGTAATTAAGTTTATTGTGTATAATGTTGTTTTTAATGGCATCATAAAAGTCTTTAATGCGTTTTTTTTCAGGGTGGACACATTTTATTTCTGTCGTCAACACGTACAGAAACAGTCTTCTTTCTTGATGGCAAATTAATAAATAAATTGCTTAGAATTATCTCTCTTTTATTGCTAATACATTTTTAAGGTTGTTTGTTAGCGGGTATATTAAAATTTCAGGTCTGGACATTGTAAAGGATTGATTATGATTCTTTTTTATTGGGCGTTCAAAAGTTTACGAGGGTATTTATTTTTGTTTGTTATGGATATTAAATATTGTTTTTTAAAAGTGTTTATATCGAAATTTTGTGAGTCACTGTCATTTTTTTGATGGCGGTACAAATAAGTCACCTCGTTCTGAGCAATACCATTACACAAAATTGAATGTGTTTTTCATAGTTGTATTGCTGGAGGTCGATCTTGGTACGCCGCCTAGCAGTCGGAAAATATAGATAAATGATTTCCAAATTTTTTCATTCATTTCATTAGGTATTATTCTATAACTATACGTATAATCAAACACACATGTGACTTCTAAACGCGTACGAAAACATTAGTTAGTCCACATTATTATTTCTTGTTACTCAAGATTGTGGAAACAGGTAAGAAGTTCGCAGACATGTATTCACCCTGTAAGCTTATTATTTTTGTAGAGGTTTGAATGAGTCTCAATATTTTCATTTCAACATGAGAGGTTTCCTCGTGTTATATACGAGACTTATTTAAGCAGTTTATTTGTTCATTCAATATTTGTAATGAGATGATTTGTTTTCTTTCTTTCAGTAGCAGCTAAAGGATTCACTGCAGCATTTATTTTTATATGATTAAAACGCTTGTTTTTTATTCTACCAAAGTGGTAAACCAGCCTATTACCTCACTTGTGTTCACCGTAGCCTTTATAACCTTTCAAATGGCCATTCATATAAAATGCAAAGGGAATCACTCGCATATTGCTGACCATAGGGAATAGATTGGTTGTAAGAAATTAATGGCAAGGCAAGGATGTGACGTTACAAAACTCCACTTCGAAACGTAGTTATAGTGTTACAGCCATAACGAGGTTTCCCTGTAAGATTGCTGGTAGGGTGTACTCCCACAGACAAGCCAATCTATTCGTTCTGTCATCAAATACAAGCAACGGCTGCATCTCCCTCGCATACTTATAGGAATTATATTCGATTTCCGTTGAAGCGCTAAGATAATAAAACTGATTCATAATACAGCCACTCAATTAGCACTATTCCTTATTACCACCAAGAACAACCTATATTTATATACACCAATCTTCACTAACCCGTGTTGTGATAAGATATCGGCTGAAGGCGTCGGATGCCCACTCTGACAGATAGCCACCTTCGTCAAGTGTTTATTGGCCTACACTGAGATACGGCTCCTACTCAACCGATGCCCCAAAGAAAAATGCCTGTATTTGCTTAGGATTTCTGAGAACCCCTTAGATAAGAAGATATTTTTGGTTAACTAAAGATGAAGTATATAAAATGTGTCAAAAAAGATAGTAACTGGAGGGTAATGTGAGTGATATAGGTACTAAGTTTCAAGACGGTTCGCCATGAAATTGTACGGGCATTTCGACGAATTTATATTTAGTTTGCTTAAGTAACCCTTTCAAGAAAAAGTAGACGTACGTTATTTTTATTTGCCTACTTTTGTGAGTGTCAATTTTGGGAAAGGGTACATATGTCAGATATAGTTATCAAATCACAGCGTAAAAATAGAAAAAGCTAGGTCTAGATGGCGATCATATGCTTGTCCATTAGGTTTATCTACGAACGTGAGAGATATTATATGTGCCGGGTCAACCAAGCTATTGCCGGTAATTATGTACGGTCAAAGACAAAAGTCGAGTATTTACTGTATGTTACCCGATTGCCACATATAATAGGTAAATATGACAGTACCAGATTGCAAATTGTATTGACAATAAATGATCCATTTACATAACCACTTGCTTGCATTTGCTTAATATTTATCTGTTATTACTTAAATCATTACTCATAGAATAATTGTGTTTCGTATACTAGGAAACGTGATATGGACACGGGTTATATAATATTAACTATTTAAATCTAAATATACTATTTCCTCCCAAGTTTGGGTTGCTTCTCTGCAGCCATATTCACGAGGAGACTAAGATGATAGTTGTCTAAATGTCTTATTTCTCGTCTTTTCTAATTGATTACGCAAAATGAGTTCAAAGTATCATACAGTCTGATTGTGCTTTGTTGTCCCTTTGTCATACTGATATTCAAAAGTTTACTATAGTTTGACCGAAACCGCTGTACCGCACCTTAGGAAAGCGCGGTGAGGTGGGGGCCGAGGAGAAAAGAGCATAATTTCACAAGAGATCGATATTTTTGAACTGATCTTACGATATCGATTTACAATATTTTAAAGCTTTAAGGTATGACTGGCGTGTAAACCCCGAAATTATTAAAATTCCCTATAGAATAATTTCAGGCATTACACGCCATTAAATTATTAAACATGATAAGGAATTAGTGTACCTAATATTTCATTTAATTAATTAATTATCTATAATATATTACAGTTACTTAATTAAATATAACAGACAAATACCTATATTCAACAAGTAATGAATCAAAACTCAATCTATAATTGAAATTCAAGAAGATTGTTTAATTTTACAAATAAAAAATATAATATTGTCTTCTATTTACGCGAATATTATTCATTGAAATTAAACTGCTATATACGAATTTTATCGCGTTGTTTATTTGACACTTTATTACAAAATTTTGATTTTGATTTTTGATTTTTGATTGATCGATTGATTTGTTGTATATATATATTTGTCGATTGATTGATTTGATTTTCCCGAGAAAAGCCAGCCACAGTCGAGCGCCAGCCTGCAATACTGCCTTATGTAAGGGGTGTCACTGACAAGATTGGCTACATCTTGAAGCGAGCTTCAATCAAGACATTCTTCAAGCCGCCAACGAAGATAAGTCAATTTTTACCATCCGTCAAGTGCCAACTACCTTTACAAGATGCAGGGGTCTATAAAATAGATTGTGACTGCGGACTCTCATACATTGGTCAAACCAAGAGAAACATAGGCACCCGCATAAAAGAACACATAGCTGATGTAAAACACCAAACGCTCGTTGAAGTCTGCTGTGTGTGAACATGTGCAACAGGGGACCAACCACTACCTGAGATTTGACAAACCACAGATTCTCGCTAAAGAACACCGATTCCTACCACGGATGCTTCGCGAGGCTATTGAAATCAAAAAACATCCTAATTTTAAAAGAGAAGATGGTTGGAATGTACCACCAGCTTGGGATCCAGTAATAAAAATAGTCAAACCCAAGAAGAAGCAAACCACAGCTAGACTTCATGATACTTTGAGCTCATTCTGCGTAAATAGAAACACCAATGAATAAATTATGTTCGGGTACTTTGAAATAACTACACTGGAACATTGAGACAACTGGCATCTTAGTCTCCCCGTGACCATGGCTGCTGAAAAGCAACCGAAACGTCGGGGAAAGTGTAAAAATAAATTAAATCTAAATAGTTTTAATAATAATTTAATTAGCTTAAAAATTAGTAAACTTTAATAGTAGTAGTAGTGTAACAATTTTCAAAATTTTGTAATAAAGTGTCAAATAAACAACGCGATAAAATTCGTATATAGCAGTTTAATTACAATAAATAAAAAATATATTTACTAAATTAACTACAGATATTCGGACATAGATTCTGCTTCAACTTCATCTTCTGTTTCGCCATCGGAACTTGAATCAGAGTCGTTCTGCAAATATATTATTAATAGTACGATAATATTATCAAATCTACTATCGCGATCCCAGTAATTGTTTCATCATCAACAACATGGTCGATGAATTGCCCGCTTTTATCACATTTCTTACGGTTTTTTCACAGTACCCCGTAGCCTCCGTCACAATTTTGGCAATATTCGTATCACTTTTATATTCAAAGCTTTCCCGGTCTGCTCTTCTTTTCTTAAAATATTCGGGCACTTTAAAAATGACGGTCTTGATATCACGAGATAACGCACAACCCATCTTTGTATATATATCTCATGTGCGTCTGACATAGACAGTCCGATACAAACAACGTTTGCTACCGCCGTGAGCGTTGACGGCAGACTGATGGAACGGTGCGGCCGATACTCCCTCCGTCTCGCCGCGCGCATACCTAAGGCGCGGTACAGCGGTTTCGGTCAAATTATAAATAAATCTCACTAATACTCAAAATATTCAGCGGTATTTACTTAAAAGCTTGTATATTCTTGTACCATACACTAAAGTAGCGTCCACTAGTATGTTGATTTTCAAGAATCTCGCGGGAGTTAGCTGGTATCTTATTTATACGCTATTGATTAAAGTGAAACTGTTAGGATGGGAGTGTATGGTAAACACTACCCATTTTATTTTGCTTTATAATTTGCTAAACGTTACTTAACAAAATATGCGCTTTATTTATATATATTTTAATACTAACTGCACGGATAACGTTGTGGTTTAAGTGATCGTCTCGCCGCTGCCACTGCGCCGAGTGTTGTGGTCACGTTCCCTACACGGGACAATAATCTATGTGATCCACAAATCTATGTTACGAGTCCAGACTCGCAACATACAAAGAAACATACAAAATACAAACAACGCACACAAACAATACCTGGGTGTTGTTAGTATCTTGTAAAGTCCCTTCAGATACAGAAATTAATCCTAATGTAGGAGTTGTCTTTGGTAAAGAAAAATAAATTAAATACTGTGTAATGCAGAATCTCAAAAAAAATTTACTGAAGCGCTGTATTTTAGCTAATGATTAAGTAAAATCTGTTAAATCTGTCTGTTAGAAAAGACAACTCCCGCACTAGGAGTAATTCCTGTGTCGCGGGGCACTTTATAAACATTCAAATAATGGACACAAAGAAAATCCGGACTTGGAACAACTATTTGTGGATCACACAAATTATTGTTCCGTGTGGGATTCAAACCCACAACACTCGGTGCAGTGGCCGCGGCGATGCCTATTGTCTGGCATCAATGACTCTTGATACATTTTGTATCAGTTATACAATTGATCCAGATGGTAAGCTTTTATGTCCAAGGATCGACTAAATGAATAAATAATAATATAATTTCTAAGTAAGACCTTGAAACAGTTGTAGGCTTTTTGCAAATAAGTTATAAAAATTAAATGGCATTTCTATATTGCATGAGCAAGGGTCATAGATTGACTGACAGCTTGCAGCTTGGAAAAGTATTTATACGAAATGGAAACTTATGAAGGTTCAACAAATTAATGATCTTAGTAAATCAATGGAAGATCACAGTTGGTTGGTCCAAATTAATCGTGCGTATATGTCTGTATAAGTTTGCATTAAACGTATTGATAGCTATTACTTCCCTAATTTGGTTCATACCATAATATTGATAGCATAGTGATGTTTACGACTTGTAATTTGTTCCGAGTGGCAACGTCGGGAATAAGTGTCATAGTTTGAGGTTAGTAAAATGTATTTAATTTATTCAGCCTTTATTTTCAAAATATTTTTAATACACTCTACAAACTAAGGTAAAACTGTATCATAGATGGAATATATATAATATTACGCAAGTAAAATTTTCGTCCCAATATCCTTTTTCTTTTACTTGGGTGAATGCTTTCACCCATACCTTTCCGCGGGGCTACGGAGAGGTTATGTCGGGCTCACCAGGGAAAAGATACCCCGGTAAAACCGACTAAACCTACCACGGTGTTCCTCGACATAACCATAGACGGCGAGGCCGCGCGAATCGCTTTCACATGCAATCGCGACCCCGCCGTGGTTTCGGCCCGCCGTGTAAAATGGCAGGTCACTACACAGAAATACTTCCTCAACCGTCCCCCTGGGAGGGACAAAGACACGATACAGAGGCGCACGTGGGAACACGCACGCCGCCTCTCGGACCTGGTGCTGATCGGGTGCCGAGCAGGCCCACGCAGCCCACCACCCCCGGGTCAAACCTCAGGGTGGCTGGAGGTCATCTCGCGCCCTCCGGCGCCCGGTTCTACGGTTGATGAGAGGGTTTAAGCGCTCCCTCTCCCGCTCCGCCGCCTCCTTGATGGAAATTACTTCCTCACAAAAGGAGGCGACGGCGTTCCACGATCTCTCATTCCGGACCATAGACTGGACCATGGCCGGGAGTGAGAGGGCAACCAGTCCGACTGCCGCAATCAACTCACGCCGCTGCGATGCCCAGGCAGGGCATGCCGCCAAAGTGTGCAGCGCCGTGTCCACAACAACATCGCGGCAGTCGCCGCAGTGATGACATCCGGGCGATCTATATTCAATTCTATATGCAAATTATGTACCTAATCACCTAAGTCTACAACAAAACAGCTAGGGCCGAAATACATTATATTATTAACGAAATTAATGAAAAATTGAATTTGAGCATAGGTTTTCAACGTAGTTTATCCTGATGAATGATGACAATTTAATTGATAAATGGTACCCTATGTTCTATTCTGTTCCCCTGACAACATCTTTGCGTAATTTCATAATGATTGGTCGAGTAGTTAAGGCGTGAAAGCATATCAAACAAATAAATAAACAAACAAACTCACATTCGCATTTATAATATTAGTTAGGATAATGTTGTTGAGTCATACAACAAACAGTTCTGAAAGTGACTGCATTTTACAAAATAATATCATTATTTACACACCAATTATATTTTTGCGTCATTGCTTATATTGACGTAGAGATGTATTTATTTCATCCACATTTTGCAGACGTCGTCTACCGAACAGATAACCACTCACACCAAATAAAATTCCATCATTCTTTGTCCGTTATGCAAATTGATCTTGGCACTCCGATAAATCATAAGCATCATTCATAAACTCACACGGACATACATACATAGTCTCACGCCTATATCCATGAAAGGGTAGGCTGCGGTGTATTAAGTTATACTATTAGGAAATGGCAACAGGGAGAAGTAAAAGACATGTGCACTGAACGACACGACGGTTGAACAAATGAATTTAAGATTTGAATTTATGAACTATTCCAACAGCCACCCTCAAAAATAAAAATCAATAATAATTTTTAATCTTGTTTAGCTGTCATTTAAATATATTAACAATATTTAGAACAAGTTTATGTTTGATTTTAAATCTAGGAACTTCTTACAGGAAATCGCTTTTGTAAAGATGTCTGCTAGTTGATTTCCTGTGGAAATATGCTCTAGAGTTATTATTTTACTCTCGGAATGCCCCTTGCCTACGTACGTTCATCCAGACCGGATAGCGCGTAACAGTAACTACCAGTTACGCTAACATACTTCATACTTACTTACTTATTACTAACATACTTCTCGCTTACACACAAAACTGTTTATTCATCATTTCTTGCATACTTACAGAGTCCCTACAAGGTCACTAAATATAGATTGAGTCGTGGCCGACACTCAAAATCGTGGCAAAATTCAAAAATGCATCACCCAAATATTCCACAATCATATCAGCAATCTGTTTTTTTCTTAACCACTCTTGATCGGGAGCGGACGGCATTTTTCATCCACGATACACAATACTTGCAGTTCTGCCAATAAGGATCTGACGCGAAATTTCCACGTGCTGTAACGTTCACCTTTAAACTGTTCTATATTTCTTTTATTTCGCGAATCCATTTCTCGTTTTGTAAAAACGTGGACTGGGCCCATAACCTATTAGGAAATAACAACAGGAATAAGTAAAAACCAAGTGCACTGAACGACGGTTCGTTTTATTATAAGAGAAATACATTCAGAATAGTTTATTATTAATATACCTACATATATTGACAATGACAACTGAATGACAGATTGAACAAATGAATTTAAGAAACAAATGAATAGAAGATTTGAATTATTGTACTATTTCAACATATACGATGAGAGTTTTACATGCCACGTAGTAAGGGCTAAGCCTTTGCCTTTTACCGGTCACAGTTCCAGACTCTTTGTTGTTACTGATTTTTTTTAGGCAATATTTATTTGTCAACACTTTTTCCTTCCCAGGAATTGTAATTCGCAATTGCATACACTATCAGTATGCATTAACCAACTCATACGTAAGATTAACAGCACCTTTAAGATTTGAGTTCGTATTATGATATAATATGTCTAGTTATACAGTCAGATTATTTCTTCGATGCTTCCAGGAATACGAGTATAGAGTCCTAGATCGCGTCATACGAACCGAATTTCCATTTACGTTGAAAATCTAAAGGAAGTTTTAACGCCAGTATTGGTGTATGTGTCAATGGTATTATGATTTGAAAACGTAGAGAGTAACTCTCTGTTTTCAAATACAAACGCGCTTTCTGCGCGATTTGTATATCATTACCATTACAAATGTTCAGAATGTTTCTAAAATATTAAAGACACGGCTGCGTATTGATTTAAAATTTCCTTAGTAAATAATGAAAAAAGAAAATATTTGTATTATTCAACTTTTCAATAAATTGCCCAGATTTGGTTTTTAAAAGATGTGCAGCTGAGTTTTCTCACACACTGAAGCGCCTATACCGCAAACCATACTCCGCGGGCATGGTGCCGGAGGCTTGGCAAGATGCAGACGTTTAACCGATCGCCAAAAATAGGAGGGATTGTTCCGAGCCGGACGACTATCGACCCATAGCCGTTACATCTATGCATTTGGGTTTTTTAGTTTGTTTCAAAATGTATATTAAGATATGCGCGATTTAGGTAAGATTAGAAGCCATCTCTAAACACCAAAAATAATAACTTATATTTGGATAGTCATTTGGTAATATTACTATGATTAAGCTTCGGTCATTTTATTTATCTTTAGTAGGGCAAAGAATCAAAAGATAGATTATTAATTTCGATATTAAGTTGACTTCGACAACACAATAACGTACTTTAACATCAGCAGTTCTGATATTTGATTGCATCCAAAATTTATTGCACGTCATAAAATATTTTTCAGGGATCGATGGATGAAAATAACTCTGGCATTTAAAGTTAATCTCTATATAAGTACATTCTAAAGTATTCGCAATTTTTAATATTCAAATTTTAATCTGTAACTTAACCTTAAGTCTAAAAAAGCAAAACTAAATATATTATCTCTGTAGCATAAAATATCAACAACAGAAAAACACTGTTTTAGTAATATTTAGTGAGCTAGTTTAGTATTTAACGGTAGTGTATTCTTAATCTATGGTATAAAATATACGATAGCCAATATAAATGGAGCTGTAACATCTTCTCTCAAAGTAATATTATTACATGTGAGAAAACGAGAGAACCCATTACGAAGTGTATTAAGGATATTGCCCAATATAGTTTCTTCAGAAAAGGAAAGAGAAAGAAGAGTATGGTCATAATAAATTATGTACCTATAATTCATAACGCATTTTTATACTTTCTATGAGTAAAATTGATCAAAATCATATCGTCGGCTAAGAGTGTAAACCTGCTAACTCACTTTAATCCTAATTTACAGTTGAAAAATAAAACTTAATAAATTTGAATTTTGCAATTTTAGGTTGTAACCAAGAATATAGTTGGTGTATTTTTGGATATTCTACATTATTAGAAACTAATTACATAGTAAAATTTTATTGTTAATAAGTTATAAGTGTTTTTATGACTTAGCAGGTTTTTTGGGAGCAATCGCTTTATTTTCCGGACTTAGCAGGTTTTCAAAAGATTTCAAGGGTAAGTAAAATAACTTTAATTATTTTGTAAGTCAGTTAACTGGTAGTGAGTCCTAAAAATTGAATAATTCTTGACGCTCTTTTACAAAAAGCTTTAAAGTAGGTAGTTGATTGCTCTTGATTTTTCTCATGATTTTTGTCTTTGCATCGTCTGAAAACATTGCTCTTCCATTTTAAGACCGGCCATCTCCTAATGCTAAGAACATGAAGAAACATTGTTCTACAAACTCTTAGTCGTTGATCTTGTAATTTTAGATAATAGATTAAACACTGGGCTCTGGCTCTTCTAGACTCCCCAGCATTTTTCTGCTTCGTTGTATTTTCACTGGTGCAGATATCACAAGGCTGTCAACATAAATCTGTTTTACAGGCCAACACGTACTCCAAAAGTTTTGAAGATATCTTTTCTGTCCTCTTCTGTCAAATTGGAACACTTAAGTACACCTTCCGCAGTTTCTTTGAATTTGCATCTAGCTTTTATTTTATGTGACTCTTTTGAAAGATCTTTTCCTTCCATAATATTTTTTGACAGCCTCTGTAGTTTTCTGTTACTTTCTGCAAACCAATTAGATTTCTTAACCTGTGCTCGGTTTTTACGCTTCGTACTTCTTTCTGGATAGTTATCATAACAATCAGAGTTTGAGTCAGAATGTATATCATACGGTACTAACTATAATAAGGCTTCTTGGTCACTTTCGTCAGATATGGGGTCTTCAATTTGATTTAATAGATGCGCTCAGCTAGACCCAGTTCTAACAGTGCAGTTATCGTTAACTATAACCAAATCAGCAGAACCAGTCACAATAGCATCCGAATTCAAAACTGAACATGCTCTGGTATCATAATCATTTACAGCATCTGTTGTTTGAACTTGACTTGTAGAATTAGCAAAAATTCTATAAGTCAAGTTCAAACAACAGATGCTGTACGATTTAATAGTTTAATTTGTCAAAAGATTTAGCTGTTTTACGCATCACACTTTTTTGCCTATTTAACAATTAAAGTGAGTTTAGCTGGTTTTACAAGAGCATGTGCTTTGTCTTTCTCTTTCAGATGGTATAAAAATGTCATTTTGGACTAATAGTGGAGTTAGCAGGTTTACTTTTTAGCCGACGATATGTAGGAGACTTATTTTGTACATAATTTGTTACTTATTCGACTTTTTATTCAACTTAAAATGTCGTTACGGTGTTACCAACGTATGACTTTTACCCAGCCCATTTTGATGAATCAAAGATAAGGTCAGATACTGATACAACCGTTAAATAATTCTAACTGTCATATTTCATTGCATAGGTAATAAATAATGATGCGTGTATTTAACGTATTACGTCCGTTCACAATACAAATGATTTATCCAGTTCTTCATTATACTCAATTTACAAAAAAGCAGTGGATTTTTAAAATATTTGTTGGTAACGCTGGTAAGTTTAGTGATAAACTGACAACACTGATAACTGTCAAACTGAAACTATTTTAAGCTAAACGATTGCGACGGTTTGTTTCAAAATAAAAACATTGGTAATCGTTGAGATTGTTGTGCTGAAAATAGGAATTTTAAAATTAACCATTCCATGAATAAGCACTAAGGATAGTGCTTATTCATGGAATGGTTCATAAACCCTATTATTGGAGGTTCAGCAATTTTTCCACGCAATTACCTCGAATATGAACGCATAATTCAATAGTTCCTACGTTTCGATGATGTTAAACTGCAACGCCAACAAAATAGTTTCGAAACTCATCAGCAGTCAGAGACAATAGGTTCTTAATTATGTCTGGTATTCCAAAACGTGATAGAACAAGAATTTGTTTCTTTATCAATAGAGGTTTATCTGCAAACCGCTAACTCATAAAGTAAATCGCAAAATTATTTATAGTTGGATTCAAAAATAACACAAAAATTTACAAACTAAATAAATTTACGGTCTGAAGTTCATAGGTTTAATATAAACAGGATACATCCTATTTTTATTAAGAAAGAAGGTTCCTATGCATCGTCACTTGTAAGAATACCTCATGTTAGTATAAGACAGTCATGTATATTTATAGATAAAAGTAGTGGTTAGTGTAACCGACTGCGACGCCTCAGGTCGCGGGTTCGATTCCCGCACAAGTCAAACATTTGTGTGCATGAACATGGATGTTTGTCTTGGTCTGGGTGTTTCTATGTACATATAATATGTATGTATTTACAAAAAAAATAAGTATATGTGTATGTTTATCCATTGTCTAGTACCCATAGTACAAGCTCTGCTTAGTTTGGGCTAGATGGTGTTGTGTGTATGTGGTAGAATATTATTATTAGAATATTTAAATTTACGTCTAATATTCCGTAATATTAATATCAATTTATTCGAATGCATAAACAGAAAATATTTATTAATCGATGATGTTGATACCCGACCACATTATTCCGTGATATTGATTATTAAATTTAAAAAATATATAGATTATTGATATTGAGTAATTTCATCACCGCTTATCAATGTATCATAGTAAAATGTTCGGTTATAACTTGAATCGGTGACTACAAAATGGATCAACATTCGAGCATAAATACTTCTGATCTGCTGATAAGATGTCGAATCTTATATATTTCAATATCAATTGTATAAATGTCTTTGGTTTTTGTATGATAGTTGTATCATTGGTTAAACCATACGTGAAAACTGTTGACGAAAGCCTAGTTCATTTAAAATTACCCACCATATTCACGTTATTTATTACCGTAGTGCAAGGAATTTTAATTAACTGATCCCGTGTGATTTATGTGTTATGTGAGACGTAAATTTATGTGTACTTATTATTAAATAAGAAAGTTGTTAGCTAAATGAGTCGTCAGTGATATCGGTCCCATTACGCTTTACGATAACTATATGTTGCTTTGTCGTGCCAATAAATCCAGAGCTGACACGCAAGAAATGTCTTTTTATAAAACGAACAAAAAAATATGGAGGTACGCTGTGCGATTTTATAATTAAAACTTTATTATTAGTTGTTGTTTGTAGTGAACTTCAAATAATGCTGAGAGCTTTACAAAGTTTTTAAATAGCTAATTGGTTTTTAGTCACATAGAATTCCGTTTTTTTATATAATAGGAGGATGATCAACAATAGTAAAAGGTTTAAAGAGAGCATCGGTAAAAAAGAGCCTTTCAGGTATGTACATATGTAGCAGTATACATGGCAGCACGCACAAGAAGCACGTTACAAGGAAAAATAATTATATTTTTTATTGCATAAAACATTTATTACTGTAATATGTGTTAGTTTATACATTTATATAATAACATTAAAAATATATGAAGCTCCTATAAAAATGATCTCCATTGGCTTTAATACAGATCTTTAAACGTTGAGGCCAGTTATCAATAGAAACACGCACTCTCTGCATAGGAAAATTCTTTACTGCCAATCTTGTGTATTGTTTTAGGGACTCCAAATTATCATAGCGTATAGAGCATGCCATAATCTCTAAAACTGACCATAAATGATAATCCAGCGGATTAAGATCGGGACTAGATGACGGACAGTCTTCAGCTCCGATGAAGTCCGAAACGTTCGTTTCCAACCACGCTCGTCTCCAAACGCTTGTGAATGAAAGTGGAAAAAGTGGATCGAGCTTTATGACTCGGTGCTAAGTCTTGCTGAAAGGATTATTCTTGGTTATGGAATATAGTGTCATTAAGAGGCTTAACTACCTTCTCAAGAATCGTATCTTGATACATTTGTGACGATGTTTTGACACCTTTTTTCACAAAAATATGGCTCAGTCACTCCTTGATGGCTAAAACCCCAGCAAACCATCACTAAAGTCGAATAATGTCCACGTTGTACTCTGCTGACTTCTTGGGAAGCTTCTATAGAGCCTTGAGCAAAAACTCGGTCATTCTGCTTGTTAAAACATTGCTCAATAGTATAAAAAATCGGGTCAGTAAATAAAAAATTTCTGGGTCCTCCCTTTGCGTACTGCTTAAAAAGTTGTTTTAATTTTACCACCCTATTCATTTTCAAATCATCTCAATTAATCATCAAATACGCGAAATGGTTCTTGGTGCTATATTCATTTCTCGAGATAAAATATTTTGCTTTCGGACAGGATTTCTTCGAATTCTTTCCTTTGCTGCTTTGATCGCCCTTTTCGTACGAATACTTCGTCGACGGTCAGATCTTTTTCTGTCACAAACAGAGCAGGTTTCGTTGTACCTATCAATAGTCCGGTTCACAAAATCGACTAGTACCAAGCGGATGGAGAGTTTCAAAAATTGCACTTGACACCATACCTACTTTGTGTAATGCTAGCAATTCGGTTCTCTTTATCACTACGCTCCGTTTCAATATCACAAAAATATTTAATAAATATTCATATAAGAATGACAGATTCGAAATTCAAATGGCATATTATGTTTTAAAAAATTTGTAACAGTATTTATGGTCAGACTAAGTATACATATATCTCATGCTTTGCTGATTATTAACTCATAAGCTTGAAGTTGGAAGAATCCCCATGAAAGCTGTCTAAGTAAAATAATAAAATGTTCACCCTACTATTTGTATTCTTCTCAAAGTAATCATTTTGATTTGGTATTTAAGAGTAGATTACACTATATTCTGTATTAATTGCCAATAAAATCAAGTTTCATCTTACTGTGTATTTACTGTTAAATCTTGTTTCATACTTAAAACTAATATTACTACGATTATTATGAGCTGGCTGCAAATGAAGCTAAGAAGGTAAAGCAAGCAGTAAAGTGGACGGTAATGAATCCTCAAGGATGCTTGCTCTAAGATATATTGCGTCTTACGTTTAGTCTTGGTGGCTGGAATGTTTAATTTAAACACAAACTCATAATACCTCACTTGTCAGTGCAAGTGGTCTATATGAAGAAGATAATGGTGAGCACTCTTATTAAAATTTAATTAAAGCTTTTGACTTTCCAATATCGTCCTAGAAGGCACATATTTGACACAAATAGAGCGCAAATTAATGAATAATTTAAAGGTAAGACACAATTTTTATATTCCACGCTTTGGAACAAACAGCGGCTTTGGTGAAACATAGTTAATTTTAAATTTCAGTTCGCAGATTTACCGATAAAGACTTTAATATTTAATAAGCTCTACCAACTGCATACCATTAGGAAATTCTAATAGAACTGTGACATTCAAAACTCAAAAAGAAATAAGACGCGACAGCATTGACGCAGTTTTAGAGTTTAAAAAAACTCTTATACAACAGCTTTGTCCGTCCTTTCGTCCGTCCGTCCGTCTGTTATACAACTCAAGGACCGTAAGAGCTAGAGACTCGCGGTCAACGCCATTCGACTCAGCATAGTCGATATACCCCCGAAATGACTATAACCTTTGACTTTTGACCTTAAGGTCACGTGATATCATATCATCATCTTTGCATATTACTTGAACCATTTTTCCGAACTCTAATATTTACGGCAATTAATTGCCGATTTTCACTTGTTTATATTTGTCTTTAAGAATTAGCTATTAAGTTTTGACTCAGTAGCAAACTCTTGAAGACAAATATAAAGTGTCATATAAACAACGCGATAAAATCCGTATATAGTAGTTTAATTTCAACAAGTATAAAACCTCAAAATAAAAAGTCAAGTCATGTTATACTCAAAATAAAAAGTCAAGTCATGTATCTGCTTATTTCCATAGCTTTAAAACATTACGACAAACTCTGAGGCATACAAATATCTGCTTCATATTTGCCTTTATCGTTAGAAAGGGTAGTCATTTATGTTTAGAGATTTACTACGATAACATGACCCGCCCCTCCAAAATTCAAAACGTTTGAATGTATTTGTGAAAGTATTTACAATGCGCCACCACGCATGTGTGCGTACTGATACGGCTGTCAAACAACTAGTTGAGCTAGCAAATCCAAGGATTTGTTGCTCGACTAGTGGCGATCATTAATCGCTCTTTATTATTAGTATGGCGCTGCTCTGACGTACTCTATGAAAATGACACGTGCGTTGTCTTGTGCGGTCAACTAGTTATGGTAAGTTGACCAACAAATCTGGTAACAATTAAGATATTACGAGTACTGATTGCACAAAAACTATGAACGTTTTTATTGTGTACAAATAACAAAATTTAATTTATTCAAATATTTTGCATGTTTAACGATTTCAATAAAATAAAACCCTTTTATGTATTTGTACAAAAATACCACATTTACTTTTAGTTACTACGACATCAAAATTCTTTGCAAAAATAAGTAATCATAATTATTATAAAAAAAACGTATAAATTTTATGTACCAAGTGATATTAAGGGCATTATCCATACTGCTCGGACATTATTAAAAAATTTAATGATCTCTATTGGCACTGGAACTAAAACTTTGCTCATCGCTATCATAGACGCTTGATGTGTCATTTTCAGAATCGGATTTTCCTACGTGAATAATAAATTCTTGCTCGTAGTCGTAGTTTTCCCAGTATTCGGATTCCGTCTCCTTCACATGTCTGCAAGTGTTGGTCTACATCGTGTTGGTAATTTCATGATGGATGTGTAGTTTTAGTCTAAATTTTTGTTCGCTACGTAGTTTTTTAACACATCCCAAATTTTCTCGATAGAAAAAGTTTTTTTTATATTATTATATATTTAATTTATATTAATCTTAATTTATTTATATTATATATATTATTTAAGTTGGGATGATATGGAGGAAGTCTTAAAATATCGCAATTGTATTTTTTTGCTTCGCCATCAATAGCGTAATTTTTAGAATTATCGTTATTTTTTAAAATGATACATAGAGTTCGATTTTCTTCATGTCTTCCTCGAAGTCGATGTGTTTATTCACCAGCCAATCTTTCATGGCTGCTTTGTTGCTGTTGCAGGTGGGAACTTTTTCAGTAAATGTGTTATGGTAGGAGGCGTTATCTATAACAGTTACGGACTTTTCTGGTATGTTTGGCAGTAGTTGTGCTATGAACCACTTTTTGTAGTTGTCGTGGTTCATGTTAACGTGATAGTCTCCTGTCTTCGAACTAGCCTTATAAATTAAAGAAGCATTGGGGACAAAACCCTTTTTTTCCAACGTCGTGGACAATTATGATGCGTAACCCTTTAGAAATGTTTTTCTTTGCTACAGTTCCTTGTTTAGTACCCCATGATTTACTTTGTACATGTGTGGTATGAATGTAGCTTTTATCAGTATAAACAATATAGCTGCCTTCTTCTCTATATTTCTTCAATTGTTTTAAATATCTATAGCGGAACAACTGCACGTTATGTTTTTCAACAAGCACTTGACGATTGTCTTCAGTAGTTTTCCACTCATATCTTAAATCAAGAAGCATACGCCGTAATGTCTACAAACATCTATCAAAATTTACAATTTTGAACAAAATTTTCAATTAGAACCCTTTTCAGAGCTTTTAATGCTGGATATTGTTTATACTCTGTATGAAAGTCACTGACAGTACGCCTTATTAACCACTTTTATTAACAACTTGACTGTCTCAGACCGCTGCCGGTCTGTTACTGAAAACAGTTCAATGTACTATCATAGCTGCTGTATATTTACATATAACATTTTTCTCAAAACTTCGATAGATTTGTAGAAAAGCAAACATAACAAAAACCTCCTATAAATTTGCCGAATAATTTCGATTTCGTGATCTTACAAATAAATAAACCTATACAAATTTATATAAAAAGGAATTGATGTCAAATCGATTGATGATTCTTGTAATTGACGTACGACATTGGTATTTAACCCGATTATATTTTTAACTATTGGAATCAATAATATGGACACACTATACAGGAAACTTGATTTCCCCTGATTTTCCGCTAAAAAGCGACCGAAACTTCGAGGAAAGTGTAAATATAAAACATAAATAGTTTACAAATAGATGAAGAGTAATATATTTTAAATAAATCATGTTTAAATCCGTATACAGTAAGTTTAAATTTAATAGATACAGTCAATATTTACTTTTAAAAGACAACTCTTGTGCGGACGCCGAACTATTTATGTTTGTGCCATGAAAACGATTTGCATGCGTAAGCTTGCTTCTACAATTTAATTTAATTTTATTTTCAATTTTGCTTTTCCATTTTGCCGAGTAATCGCTAAAATAGATAATAACTGTATTTACATTCACGCCAACCCTGGCTTCCTGATATGTGGTTGCGTGACATTAATAGTTATTTGTTTTCATTGATATTAAGCCATAGCAATCTTCAATTAAATAGAGAACATTCTCATGTGACAGGTATTATCAGAGACTTATTAAAACTATAGGCATATCCAATATCATATATCTGCACTATTATTATTAGTATGAATGTATGTATACACAGTTATCCCTCGGTAACATAAACTTTTTTCTGGATGTCATGTGTCCTCTTTTGTACCCCTGATAACGTGTATGTGAAATTTCATGATGTTCGGTCGAGTAGTTAAGGCGTGAAAGCGTAGTAAACCAAAATAGACTCACATTCGCATTTATAATATTAGTTAGGATACGCTATATTAATGAGCATTTGGAACTTAATGTTATGTTTAGTAATACCAGTAATATTATTAATATGAACATATTTGAATATTTGTTACTCAATGATGCGTAAACCGTTAAATAGATTTGGATGAAAATTTTAAAAAATCGAATTATTTCCTATATTAATATTATATAGGATTGCATCCCAGTAAACCTTAGGGGAGGCCTATGTCCAGCAGTGGACGTCTTTCGGCTGAGATGATGATGATGAGGATTGCATCCCAGTAATCCAGTCCCGTGGATTTATATTTTAGTGTGGCTTTTTAAACAACAAATTATTTTGGACTTATCTATAGACTGTTGATGCCTGCGGCTTTGCTCGCGTAGTAGTAAATTCTATCGATAATTTTCTATCCTTCGAGAATTCTACTCTTTTCTAGATGAAAAGTACCCTGTCCTTTTGACCCTATGTCCTGTTCTGAAACCCTGACAACGTGTATGCAAAATTTCATGATGAAGTCTCGAAAGCGTAACAAACAAACTCACATCCACATTAATAATAAGAAGTTTAGTTTAGTTAAGTAGTTAGGATTTATATTTTCCATATTTATATAGCAACGTTGAAAAGGAATCGTTTCTGTTGGTACCTATATGCATGTTATGATAAGATTGTTTTAACAACTAGGAACTAATTCTGTGTCGCGGAGGCCTATACAAACATATTTTATATAAATAACGAACACAGAAATACCCAAAACCGGAACAACTATTTGTGACCCACATAATTTTTTGTCCTGTATGGTGTGGAGTTGAAACCACAACACTTGGCGCAGTGGGAGCAGCAAGGCGACTGCTTAAGCCAATAAGCCATTCGTGCAGTCAAATTGGGATTAGGGTAGAGAACAACGATGATTTTACAAAGTTACATTGTTTAGCAATATATATATTATCGTATAGTTTAACTATTTATTGAAGTCAATGTTAATATTTGCCCTGTACTATAAACCACTCAATAATGTTACGAGCAGCTAACTGTTTACACAAATACCGGAAAGCACTTCAGTAGCAATGCGTTTATTAGTTTGTACCTAAACATAGGCAGTTAGGAGAAAGCGTAGCTTCATCACAAATTCATGACTAAATATATGTTATTGTACATACATTCAAACTCTTTATGCCAGGGTTAGCCAATGGTACATTAATATATGTTTTCCTTAAAAAAGTACAGCAAATAATAAAATCTGTCCCTACCCCTGATTACATTTAATTTAGTAATGATATTTTTAGGCTTAGCTTAGTGGGAGAATGTTGGACTGTCACGCAGAGGTGTTAAGCTCAATCCCAAGTTGCGCATCTCGCCCGTTTTGCACTTTAACACAAATAGCACTCTTTGAATATCAAACTCGGGACATCACAATCGTCCGCTTATACTACGAGACCATATAGTCAAGTTTATACATATACTAAGTGCCTACTTAATTTGCTACCATATTAATAGTTACATAAACAGTTAGCACGTTGTACGTGGAATAAGTACATTTCGTATCCCGCCGTACATGTTAAGCCGTCAATCCAGGCTTCTGCACAAACACCTGTGTCATTGCACTCTGAAGCCGGAAAATTACGACCTTGATTAAACTACCGCAGATTGCCATGCATTTATCAACATAATGTGCTTAATTTTAGTGGTTATGCTTTAAATGTATTAATAAAATACATGCATGCTTAGACACCAGGCTGTTTCCTAAGAAGTTTCCTGTTTAAGGTATCACAAAATAGAGAGGCGAGCTTATTGCCGTCTACGGGGAATATTTTAAGACTCACTACAGCTGACGCGGCTATAAGACTATCACGATTGCTCGCGAACTACGAGATCAATGAAGCAATCATTCTTAGTTCATTAATAGTTGCACATCTACATATTATAACCCCGAAACGCCAGTTAGATGTGTATTACACCACATTTCACCCTCTATTGCCGACTTGGAAATCTACTCGAATCAAACGATCACGTTTGGTCATAGACTATAGAACGAATCAAGTAGTCTGTCTTAGTAAGACAATCATACACACATACATAGTCTTACGTTGATATCCCCAAATACTTATTCGGGGACGGAGGCAGAAGTAAATTGCAACATTTCGTCTACTATGGTCAAGATGATATGCTGCTACAAAGAATTTCAAGACAAAAATCGAATAACATTTAGCCCGCCCCGCGCCCCGCCCCTACCGCTGCAACAACAAGACAGGACGGTGCGTAATTGATAGCCTGCTATTCTCCGAGAAAACTAGTTAAATTCCAAATATAATTTACCAGTTAAGCCTTCCCTTATTTATGACGTAATTTCAAATCTACCTTGTATATGAACAGGCTTAACGTAACAAGTAAACATATCACTCACTGTATACAATACTATTGTATTTTACAAAGTAATTCCGAGTAGGTGAGCCTTAAGAACGTACTGTGGTGCTAATGTTACAAAATTATAGTTTGTCTGTTTGTTTGTGGGGGGAAACCTGTCAAATTTTTTAATGAGTGTCATAATTGGGTAGCTGACGCACATTTATTTAACCAAATAATAAAAAACGAAGATTTTTAAAATCTACTTATAGCTTAATAAGATGTATAAATATCAAATCGGGTACTGATAAATGACTGAAAAAGGATGCACCATACGAACTGTGACGTAACTCCTGTTGAAATGCATCTATCTGGCGGAGATAGCAAGACGTTCCCACTACATCCCCATTATCTCTTTAATCCAAATTAAAAATATTGACTACTTTTTTATTTTCAACAATTTTGATACTGTTTTCGCAAATAAAATTCTTTTGATTAATATGTCCTCTCGTGTGTAAAATAATCATATATGAATCAGGCGGCTATCCTGTTATGTAGTATATTGACTTCTAAGCATTACCCGTGCTTACGTAGAATGTGAATTATAAACCAGAATGACGATTACGGTCGCTGTTTGAAGTCTTGTTTCATAGAATAAGAACATTGGCACTTTGTTGTGTGCAATAGCTAGAATAATATAAAAGAACATTACGTACCTTTGATTGCCCATGGTAATTTAAGTGTTCGCCTCACCACTGCCACTGCGCCGAGGGTTGTGGCTTTGATCCCCACAAGGGACAATAATTGGTGTGATGCATAATATATTGTTCTGACATTGCGTGTTATTTGTGGCCATTGTTTGAATGTTTGTAATGCCCCTCGCAACACAGGAATCACATCTCCCTCGCAACACAATCACAGGAACAGGAACCTAGTGCGGGAGTTGTCTAATATGGAAGAAAACAGTCCGTAGGTCACTCTTCTAAAAAACAATCTATTTTCTATAACTTTTCCGAACTGAGAGAAGTTTATTTTGAAATTGATCGCATGTCATCGAATTTAATTATTTATATTAGTGACATAGGAATAATGTCAAATGCGGATCGTCATTTTTTAAAAATAAATGTAAATAAACCTTCGGTGAAATGCAAATGTTTTGCTTTTCAATATAAGGCAGACAAGGCAGCGAGTAATTGCTAGTTTCAGTATAAAAGCACCTACATCAACTCAAAGACGATGTATGTTTGCAAATAATTAAATTGTGGCATGTAAAGCGTGTAAAGGGGGAATCAACTACCTCAAGAGAAATAGGAAAGGGTCTGAGATTATGTGGAAATTGTCTTAGACATAATATTATTATTGCGTTATTAAATTAATTATTGGAACGTGATAATGTGATATTTAATGTTGTATTCGGTGACTGAACGCCTATACTGTAGAAATTTACTAACGTGACTTCCTGAATTATGTATAAATTTGTATGATACAGCAACAAATTATAATCAAACCTTCTATTTTTCAAACCTGGCAATGGCTGGATTGAACATAATTGAAAAACTATTGGATCTAGCTGCCGCCGCCAGTGTGCCGCTGCGACTTAATTGGTTAATCATAAATTACTACAGAGTTTTCACTAGCTCCTCAAATAATGCACCAACTTCAGCAACACCATGCTGGCTAATGGACGAAAGTGCATGAAGCAGCTATAGCATATAGCAGAATATAACAAAAGGAAGTACATAAAAAAAAATATTAGTATTGCCAAGAATCATATTGTAAACAATTGACGATAAAAAAGATGGCCATTAGTTTTTTGCTAGCTTCTTCTCATAAGAGCTCTACGCCTTGAACAAGTTTTCTTTAAAGCAAAATTTTTATTTCCTTATATTTGTAAAAAAATGATACGTTAATTTACGTAGAAGAAGAAACGTAAGAATTTACGTAAGAAGTGTTACATATTTTTATTTGAATAAAGATTTTTTTCTGTCAGTATTTGGAGCTCTGGGGAACAGAATCTACATACATATATGTTCATCGACCTACTGATGCTCTCATCACCTCATTATGATATAATTAACGATTGCTATGTATATCGTTTCGCCAAATGTCACCTTATAGATGTTTCTTTGCCGAATCATCTCATTATAGTATAAATCAAATTCGTAATGAAACGAAATAGCCAATTGAAGTTTAGTGTAAGTAAATGTTATTATGTTTAACAGTTTACCATTTCGGTATAATCACAGCCGACAGTTTTAAGATGTACCGAGTAATTTGCAAGTTTCAAAACAAACAGTTCAATGGCCGAAGCACTGTCTCCCAATATGTATATTGGCTTTAGATTATATTGACATAGAAGTTCACTAAACTCCGCATATAAACGTGAATATTCTATTTATTTACATTAATATTAATAAATTTCATGAATATAGTCAAGAGACTAGGTAGAATATTTATAGAAAATATGGAAGATGAATAGATTTAGTAATTGAGTCGCAGCGCTACACCGGTGGCCAGATTTATTTTTTATTTTTATTTTATTTGGGAAAACAAACAATCGTACATTGTATATTAAATCTAGGTATACAGTATACTATGGGTAAATGTACAATCCACAGCGTTTCCACATATTACTAACTTATATTAGATACAGTTTTGTAGTCAGTACAGTACAGTAGTTATTCGCTATTTCGAAATCTAGTATTTATATTAAAAAACTAAAACTTAATACATACATAATTTATACATAATAATTAAATGTTTTGAGCAAGGCGCACAATAACATGTTTTTTAAATTTTGATTTAGACAGGGCAAATACATCTATATCGTTGAAATTCTCATTATAAGTTTTAACCAGTCTCCGGAACGGCGCTCTCTCACCCGCATTTGTACGGCAGGGAGTCGTAGCAAATAGTGGATAAGAGCGCGCCTCTCTTCTCATCACTGTCCTAGGTACGATATAGCATATTTTATTTATCAATTCGGAGCAATCATACTTATTATGCACTAGTCCATGGAGCATCATTCCTTGGAGCAACAAGCGTCTAGAGCGAAATGTTAATAATTTAAATTTATTCAATGCGTTTTTATAAGGTAGACATTCGATGCGACATTTGTACTGCATTGTGCGGAGGAATTTACGCTGGACTGTCTCTATTGCAGTCTCATATTTAATATAATAGGGGTCCCAGATCATACAAGCATATTCCATTTGCGGACGAACTAAAGACTTAAATAAATACAAATATGTGCTTAGTCGTTTAAGATCTGAAGTCGTTCTCATAACAAAATTATACATTTGAAATGCTCTGGAGGTAATTTTATCTATATGTAGATTTAATTGAAGTTTGGAGTCAAGAAGAACGCCCAAGTCACAGATGTAGGTTTCTTTCGCTAGAGTCTCATTACAGAGCAAATAATCGAAAGTTATTACTTTTTTATTTTTAGTGAAGTTTATATATTTACACTTAGGAATGCTTAGTTTTAACTTATTTTTAGTACAGTAATCAGATAATCTATTCAAGTCTTCCTGCAAAAGGTTACTATCAACAGAGCTTTTTATTGTTCTAAATACCTTAAGATCGTCAGCGTATAATAAGAAATTACTATTTTGGAAGCAGTTACGAATATCATTTATATATATAATAAACATCAATGGCCCTAGAATAGATCCCTGGGGAACTCCTGAAGTCGCTAGAAATGGGTCTGACTTGTACCCATTGCTCACTACATTTTGATTACGATTGCTGATGTATGAACAGAACCAGCGCAGTAAGTTACCTCTGATACCATTGAAGGCTATTTTATTTAACAGAATTGAATGGTCCACCCTATCAAACGCCTTTTTAAAATCCGTATACACAGAGTCGGTCTGATGTCCCGCGTCCATGTTACCAAACAAGTGGTCTGTAAAAATCATTAAGTTAGTTACTGTAGATCTATTTTTAACGAAACCATGTTGCTCAGGTATTATACTGTGTCGCAAAAATGGATAAATGGCCTGATGAACTAGTTTTTCAAATAGTTTTGCAAGAGTACAAAGTATCGATATAGGTCTATAGTTTTCTACGTTTTGTCTAGATCCGCCTTTATGTACTGGTATTATATTAGCTCTCTTCCACGTAGACGGAAATGTACCAGTTTGGATGCACTTGTTAAGTAACACGGACAGAGGTTTACAAATTGTCGCTGCGGTCTTCTTTAGAAAATATGGCGGTATGCCATCAGGATCAGATAATGTTACAATAAACAGTATGTTGGTACAGTCCGTAAGATTTGTCACAAGTTTCTGTGAGATTCAATAATCGCTAAGGTTGACTTTTCTATCGGAGTGTAAGACATCTTAGACACGGAGGTCAGATTTTGTTAGTTGTGATAATTCAAACATGACATATGGCTTGACGTAAATATAATACGTGGGACACTCAGAAAGTAACCCGAAAATATAAAAAATGTCCTAAAGGTAAATATTTTTTTATTATAACTTTTCAAAGTACTCTCCATCAGCCTCTATACAAAGTTTCATGCGCCTGAAGTCACGTCAGTCCGCCGCATACGCTACTCGAACGCTGAATGCGCATCTTCCGGCGACGAATATTGTATCCCTTTGAGCTGATTTTTTTAGAGAATAAATAGAAATCACACTCTGCTAGGTCACGGCTGTAAAGAGGATGACCCAGGAGTGTCATACTCCTGGGTCATCCTCGGCGCGGCGTGCTGTCCAGGGATTCCCTCGTTTTGAGCGCGGTGTGCGCGGGCGCGTTGACGTTGTGGAGCAGTAGCCCGCTATCCCTATGTTTAGTCGCTTGTTGCTCACAACAGACAAAACTTCTACCAAGCATTTGATAGTATACCATTCGGCGTTGATGTTTCTTTGTTTCTGTAAAGGAATTGACACCGAGTAGCCAGTCAAATAGAAAAACTTCGTGATCATAACTTTGCCCCCGCTTCTAGATCGCTTCACTTTGGTAGACGTTGATTCGTTTTGAAACACCCAAACCGTCGACGGACACTTCTTTTCTGGATCGTATTAATAAATCCAGGACTAATAGTCTGTAATGATGTCGTAAACAGGCCGATACGAGCCTGCTTCAAATTTGTTCTCCGTTCTAACCGGGCCTGCTGCTGAGCATCGGTGAGGTTGTACAGCACCCAGCGTGAAAGTATCCTCCTCACGCGAATATGCACGTGTAGAATGTCGTGAAGGCTTCCGGATCCAATTTGCAGTATGCGCTGAATCTTCTGATACGTAACTCGCATATTGTCTTGGATTAAATTTTTACTCCTAGCACGTTTTCTTCCGTAACAGCCATCAAAGGGCGACCACTCCTTTCTTTATCCCCCAAAGTTAGTTGACTGCGCTTGAATTTGTTATACCAGCAATACACGGCTGCATTGGAAGGGCCTTTATCCAAGAATGCCATTTGCAGTCTATCGTACGATTCGTTCGGTTTCAGGTTGAAATCGTAAAAAGTCGTAGCGCGAAAATGTTACCGGCTCAGATCCATTATTAAATGAGACACGATAATTTGAATTAGCTCGCAAAAAAAGTGAAAAGAAATATTGAAATTGGAACATACTTATTTTTACTTATAAATAATCATATTTTCAAAATAGATTATAACTGGCCAGTCTCTCATATGTAAAAACATTTTTTCATAATACTTTCTGAGTGGCCTGGTACATGATAAAGAGAGCAATGGTCACTGTCAATAATATTATTGTAAGGGGAAATCGACCTTGTTGTTTCTTGACGTTCAAATGAACCTCAACCGTAGAGTAGACCACATTTTTGGCCGACTGTACTCTAAGACTTGACATTTTAAAATACAATAAACCTGGTCAACATTTCTTCTTGAAGATATTAATCTGATGATATCAAGTTATACAATTGATGTTATGTCTTGCACGTTAAGTGAATGTTGTGGCCGAATGGCAAGTAGGCGATATTTCTAATAATATTGCCTGTCTTTCCATCAAGCACACTTATTAATTTGCGTTTTTGGAAATCACATACAAGTTATTTAATCTAAATAAAGTTATCTAATATAATCATAATTATTGTCATTATATTGTTCGTAATATATATGCTTCAATTTTGCGTCTTCTTATTTGATTGTTTTCACTACCTAGTTTACGTGTATTATAATATTCAGTTTTAAGTCACGACCGAACACAGATCAAATCGAATCGAGAAGGTAAGATATTTGATGACATATTATGCAGCTATTATAACTTGAAAATATCCTAAGAAATACCACAGCCACAGAATATATATGGCAAATAAATATTTCTGCTATCGAACAAAGAAATAATGAGATACGTTCTTAGGAATTTTAAATTACATTACATTTTTCTTTCTTCTATACATATATTAGATTTTTTATACGATAATATCGTCTTTTTACTTTTGTAAAACCCATTTCAGGTATTCAAGTTAATATATTATTATCGTGTAAAACTCTTTTAACTTTGAATGGAAAACCATAATTTACTTTTATATAACTTTTATATGATTGAATGACGCATATAAACTCGTGCTATTATCAAAATTGGATTGAGACGTTTCAAACGAAAAGTTTATCAAATTATTTATTGAAGCGCAGACCAAAATTAAATGTAAATATTTACTCGATTACAGGATTAGAGACTCATCTTTTTGACCACCTGCAATCGTCGACTGACAAAGCTCTTGAGCAGTACCCTTCTGCAGAATTAGTGATCTTAGGAGACTTTAACGCCCACCGCGTAGAGTGGCTTGGTTCTCAGTCCACTGACTTTGCGGGAAGGTCTGCTCATGACTTTGCTCTGGCCTATAGGTTTTCTCAACTGGTACATAGTCCTACCAGAATACCAGACGTAGAGACCCACATCAGCTCCTTATTGGACCTTCTGCTGACTATGCGCACGGATGGATACTCCATCCAGGTGGATGCACCCCTTGGTTCTTCTGACCAATGCCTTGTTCGAGCGCGAGGGCCATTTGCGCAAGCAGATCCACCCCGGCCCCCCCACATGCACCTGACACTATAAGACAGTAGACTGGGATGGCCTGCGAGAGCTCTACGCAGCGTATCTCTGGAGGCAGCTTTGTTTCACTTCAGGTGATCCTGAAACCTGCGCTAGCGCTGTTGCGGAAGCGATACTCGCGGGAATGGCATCTACATCCCAAACCCGCAGATCGCCGCAGGAATTAAAAAACCAATCGTGGTTCAATCAGTCCTGCAGAGATACTAGAGCCTTAAAGCAATCTGCTTATGAGGCTTGGACCACGGCCTGTACTAAAAAGGAATCTAACGTCCCCGAAGTGCAACGCAAAATAAATGCTGCTTCGAGGCGCAAAAAGAGAGTGGTTGCCAGGGCTAAGTTTGATTTCGTCAGCAGAATTGGCGAGTGACTTGCCAGCTTTCCTTACGGGAGTCGCGCTTTCTGGTCCCTCGTTAAGGCTGCCGAAGGTAATTTTTGTCAGTCGTCCTTGCACTACTCTGAAAGCCCGATGGTAATCTGGCCCATAGTGCCAAAGAGAAGGCCAGTTTTCTGGGTTCTCTCTCTCTTTGCCTCAAACTCAACTATGAACGATGGAGGCGCCGTACCACCCACCATCCCGTGGTGCAGTCATTCTGTGGCGAAAATCTCAATTCGACAACATAAGGTCCGGCGGGAACTAATGTCTCTAGATATTCATAAGTCGAACGGGCCAGATGGCATACCGGAAGTGGTGCTAAAGCAGTATACTCCTGAGTTGTGTCTAGTATTGACGCGCCTCTTTTCGCTTTCCTATACCACAAGACAAGTTCCGTCTTCATGGAAGACCTCATTCGTTCACCCAGTGCCAAAAAAGTCCCTTCTCTCCAAGGTGATGGAGCGGGTGATCAACTCACGGGTCCTGAGGTACCTTGAGGGTCAACATTTGTTTAGTGACCGAAAAAACAGCTTCCGCTATCGTCGCTCAACTGGCGACCTTCTCGTGTACACAAGAGGATGTTGCAGATCAATGTGCGATTTGATGGCGTCAAGGCCCAATTAGTTCGGCTTTCTAACGGAGACTATGTTTTATTCTAAAACTAAGATCATAACTAAACAAAGTTAGACGAAAGTAGACGGGACCATTTAGAGTCATAGAAGTGTTAGAGGGGGATCGTTATACGTTGAAGGCATTAAACTCTAAGCGTACATACAAGTACGCACACGATAGGCTAAGACCTATGCCATTAAGTCATGTACCATTGGATGTTGATGATAATGATAATCATAACTGTAATGATGATGATGATGTAGCCTAAATGATGATGGGCAGTCAAGTAAGTAACCTATCGGCCGTACTAAGTTCGACTATACCAGTAGCTATTCCGTAGTTGCATCTCGAAAATATCACGACTGCCTGGGCTTGCTCAGGTAGTCCGTGGTGTGCGAAGAACGGTTAGCTCTGGCGGAGTGCGTGGTCTGTAGAGACCGTATCGTGCAGTCTGAGGGGACTGGCACGTGTGATCCACGAGGTGGATGCGCGTATCATTAGAGCAATAGAGTAATTGCTGTTCGGTTCGGTGAAACCGTGGCGATAGAGGATTTACTTTGACGTAATGTGATGTTTATTACTGGTTGTTGATTCTGATTATGATGGTACATGACTGGTTGGTTTGCTTCAACTAAGATTGATTTAAACTTTTCTGTTTACATTGTGTAAAGATTGTGTTGTAATTACCTATTTTGAGTGATGAGATTTAAAAGATTTCTATGTACGTAATCCTAAAAAGGTTTTATTTAGAAAGTAAGGCAATATAACTTTTAGGGTTCCTTTATTTCAAAAGAAGTGATGCAGTAGGTCAGGACGGCCGAGTTTGAAAAGATACTCTCGTTGATCATTGTTTACAGGATAAAGACACGAGGACGTGTGTCAGCAGTATGGCCGTTTCGGAACGGCAATACTGTTAGTTGGGCTACTAGCGCCATCTAGCGGCACTAGACGTAGTCTACGAGGCGCTGCGAGGGGCGGTCAGAGTTCAGTCTTCGTGTTACCGTCGACCAGTGCACACCTCGTAGGAACTGTCTCGCGTTTCATAGTGATAAGTGCTCTTAGTGTAAAGTATTTGTTAATTGAATTCGAATACAAGTTTTCTGATTACCTACTTGTTTTCTACTGATTGAAACCAACATTTCCCACAGCACGCCCACGTGATTTGATCCCATAAAATGGCTGATAAGGACGGGATAAACGCTGCCACTCCGACATAATATACATATATTCATTGAAATTAAACAACTATATACGAATTTATATTGTGGCGCACCCTGGGGGAGGCTTATGTCCAGCAGTGGACTGCAATAGGCTGAAATGATGATGATGATGATGATACTAATTTTATTGCGTTGTTCATTTGACACTTTATTACATAATTTTAAAAAGTGTTACACTACTACTACTAATAAACTTTACTAATTTTTAAGCTAATTAATATATTATTAAAACTATTCAAACTATATAGCTTTAATTTAATTTACCACTTTCCTCGACGTTTCGGTTGCTTTTCAGCAGCCATGGTCACGGAGAGACTAAGATGGTAGTTGTCTCAATGTTCCAGTGTAGTTATTTCAAAGTACCCGAACATAATTTAATCATTGGTGTTTCTATTTACGCAGAATGAGCTTAAAGTATCATGAAGTCTAGCTGTGGTTTGCTTCTTCTTGGGTTTGACTATTTCAATTACTGGATCCCAAACTGATGGTACATTCCAACCATCTTCTCTTAAATTAGGATGTTTTTTGATTTCAATAGCCTCGCGAAGCATCCTTGGTAGGAATCGGTGTTCTTTAGCGAGAATCTGTGGTTTGTCAAATCTCAGGTAGTGGTTGGTCCCCTGTTACACATGTTCACACACAGCAGACTTCAACGAGCGTTGGTGTTTTACATCGGCTATGTGTTCTTTTATGCGGGTGCTTATGTTTTTCTTTGTCTGACCAATGTATGAGAGTCCGCAGTCATAATCTATTTTATAGACCCCTGCATCTTGTAAAGGTAGTTGGCACTTGACGGATGGTAAAAATTGACTTATCTTCGTTGGCGGCTTGAAGTATGTGTTGATTGAAGCTCGCTTCAAGATGTAGCCAATCTTGTCAGTGACACCCCTTACATAAGGCAGTATAGCAGGCTGGTGCTCGACTGTTGCTGGCTTTTCTATTATATATTATTATGGTCTATGGGGATGCGTGTTTAATAGTTTGGTAAAATGCAAACTATAGTTAAAAACGCCGTCTGCCTGATATACTGTCTCAGTACAAAGTCGGAATGGCAGACGGTGACGGTATATAAGATCTAATAGCATAAAATAAAGATGCGATACCAGCGCATATTTATACAGCTAGGTCGATTCTAAGTTTAATGTTTTATATAAACGTGCCACGGTAACTGCCATTATCATTCGATCAACAGACTCGCTTTGTACCCAGAAACCAAAATAATTACTACGTTAATACTATTTTTGTTTGTTAAATCTATCGTTAATGATAATATATATAATTAAGTGATAATCTGTTTAAGCTACAGCTCATTACGGCATAATCATTTACACAAACAAATTTGTCGGTCGGTCGATTTATTTATTACAGGTCAATCACAGCGGTCTGTCCAAAGACCTATGATGCAGTAGCGACCGCATTGGTTGATCGATCCGTGTCGTTAATTAATGTTGTAATCATCAGGCATATAGACGGGTGACCATTTCATAAAGTCACACATTTACCATGCCTCATAAAGCATATTAAACCACCATTCCTTATTTTTTTGTTGCTTTTGGTAGACAAGCCAGCAGCCCTCCGGTACTGGTAAGTGGTATTGCCGTTCATGAACATAGCTATGTTTTTCTGGGTTCATAGGCCCACCCAATTACAAAAGAACACAACCAAGCCGCTGCCTACCGTAAACCACATAGGCGGCAAACGAGTAGACGGCCTATCTGATGGATGGTAAGCAGTTACCGTAGTCTATGTGAAGAGCCTTAAGGAAGGAAGAGACCGAGAGGTGAGTGTACCTTTTGCACTTCCACTTACCAAACGAAATACATATATTTATATATATGTATATCTACTGCTTCTTTACGTTACTGTGCAGCAGTAAATATATATATTTAATCCTAGGCCGTGCCAGCTCCTTTACGGTAAAAGATAAAGTGTCACCTCTTTACTAAGCTTCAGGTCATAAAAGATAGCCACGTGGCAGATTTAAGTTAAAGCCAAAGACACCTTCACGGATCCGCTTACGGGTAATCCTAAAATCATAGCTGGAGAAATGCTGGTGTGTACTACTACCTCTGCAACCCCTTCGATATCATAAATGCGTAGGCCTATTTATGAATATATTAAATAATATTAAGTTTTCTATGTGTATGAAACGAGTACTGGTTTGTGGTAACGACGCTACTAACACCTATGTTTACTTCATAGAAATACGACCGTAAATATATTCGTATTCTAATTTTCTGTTTATAATGTGGACAGCAAAACTGTCATTTTTCAAGGACGACCGACCCCAATGTCATACCCTCTTAAGGCGGGACTTTAAACAAAGGGCACTTACTCCGCATACTATATACTCGTATCTACATATACTTTATATTTTCAAGTAGGGATTATTTTATTCAATTAGGTGTGAGTGTCTTTTTAGTAGAAAGTAGGTACTTCGTGCTATATTGTTTGACTATTTTCTCGTTTATAACTTACTCTATGATGCAGAATATAATAATATTAGAAGAGTCCAACGGTCCTCTTAATATTAAGGAGACAGAATAATAATACCCCTCTGGGACAGTCATTATCTCATCATGAGACTAACGCGATATCGGAGGGCACAATACACTAGCTTTTAAACTATCACCTATTATATATTATATATAATGCATCAGAGAGTCAGTTTGGGCCTCGTCCCCAGCTTGCCGTTACTGGTTGGCTGGGGTGGAACTTCAAGACCGCCCGTAGGACTCTCAACTCTGGCTTGCCTTGGTCGGCCGGTCAGATGGGGGCCGCTAGAGCTATATGCTTGAGGGTGGAAGTATCATTTTCAAGGGCATAACTACGGGGAAACCCGCTCCGGGTCTCCGTTGTCACGAGACCCGTGATGGTGAAACCGGCACCGCACCGCTCGACACCCCTAGCCACTCGCACCAGTGTTGACCTCTGCTGCTTGCTTGTATGCCTATGGTGGCTATTCAGGGGCCCATCTAGTGAGTTGGCGAGTCACCGTCTGCCGATCGCATTGATGCTATTAGAGTATTCAGGGTAGACGTCGTTTTTCATATATATATATAGCAATATATCGGTCCACTAAAGACCCATACCTATAGCCCATATATTAGAATCCATATGTAGCAATAGTCGCTGCAATAACGCCTGCTACGGTTAGTGCCGCTGTAGGTATTCCATCCCACCTTTGATTAAAACACTGGAAGGGCCTCTTCACGTTGGACCCATGTCTCCGTGTAAGCCTCCCAAAGGGCCAGGTATTTTCTAATATAATAGTAAAAAAAATACCTGTGATAAGAGAAACATAATAACAATATTCTAAACATACACACAACACCATCTAGCCCAAACTAAGCAGAGCTTGTACTATGGGTAGACAATGGATAAACATACATAATATATACAATATTTTTTTTGTAAATTCTTACGTATTAGAATATAGTTGGACTGATAAAAGCCTTGACTTTTAGCATGTGCTTCTGGATTATTGGAGTACATAAAAAAATAGTGTCACGCCCAGATAGAGAATATGCCTAAGAGGTGTGTTACGCTTGCATTTCGCCAAATATGATTTTGGTCCCCCATAATCAACAATAACTGGCGAGCCTATCGCCGTCAAATAGGTGCAGTTCCAAACTCCATGCTGCTTCAAAGAATTTATTACGTACTCTCTTTCCAAGTACTGATATTCCAGTGTTGTATATATTATCTTGTATTAACTGAGATTCCCCACTGAATGTAAGACCCTTGCAAGTTGGCTCCAATCTGTCTATTTCAGTTCCCCTGACCTCATCATCTAAAACTATTGATATGGACTTTATGCTTTATGCTCACCTTCCATGGCAATAGCCTTATACATTTTAACCTGTACTATGTATAATCATGAATTCTGTAAGCAATTTTTTGACAGAAACTGTCAGGTAGGTTTAACGTGAAGTTACAGATAGACAACAATTTAAAAACATTATTTTCGGCTTTAGTACCATTCCTAGTAGTAATAACTTTTATCAAAGTTATTCAATGTACGTTTTTTACATAGTTACGATTTTACGACATGTACAGATAAAACACATTGATAATTGTGTCGATTAAATACACCACGTAAAAAACATTAGCGCATAAACTAGAATACCTTTCGAGCGCTCGTTCAAAAGCTGCATATTTCACAAATTAATATCTTTGTCAGCCTTCGCTTGCACAGCGCATTTTATGGTGCCCTCGTAGGCGTTATATCGAAAATTATTTGATTTAATTCTACATTTTACGACCTAATAAAATTTGTACCTTACTCGCACATCGTTGGTCATATTCAGGGAATATTTATTCAAAAGGTAGGCGGTATTGTTAGCTTGATTTAGCGTTTGTAAATGCCATCGAATGGTTTCAAATTAATTTGATGGTTTTAAATTTCTCTTTTCTGTTCTTTGATTAAGAATTGGTGAAATATAACCTATGCCTAGCATAAGTCATAATAGTAGTCTCAAATTAATTTGTATTTAAAGTCCTTACAGTAATTTCTGACTTTATAGATGGTTTATGGCGCCAACTAACTACTTTGTCGAATTAGTAGTAGGTAATGATGTTATAAAAAACGCAGTAGGTGGCACCTTACAGCAAGCAGTCCACGCAGCACTCAGTCGCTTTCATTGGAGGTACATCATTTGTGGTCGCGATCCTCAGAATTGAGGGAATGAGGAAGAAGAGGAAGTAGGTAATGATACAAATAACCCGGTTCACTCGGGAAGTTTAGTTTTTAGGAAAACGGCGTAAGAGTAGTAACACTGTTTCTAAGTTTCATACGCAGTCTACGAGTTCTGGAAACTTGTGTGCTTTGAAAACAACCTACTTCATTCATTTCATAACTTCTTTGATATAGGGTAGGTACACGCAGGTAACAAATATAGATATAGATAAAGAAACTTTCTAGCGGCGAAAGAATTTTTAAAATTGGTTGTCTAGTTTTTGATTTAAATCGTTACAAACAAACAAAAAATCAAATCTCTTTCTTTATAATATTAGTATAAATAGATAACAAGAAGCATGTATAGATAGATAAAAAATCTATATAATTACAGTATATTATTATTATCCACGAAACGTTTAAGCTTATAAACTGCTTTTAAGTACAATAAATAAATTTTGCTGCGGTTAGATGTCTGTTATCGTCAGAAAAACCATAACAGCAAAGTCAAGTGACACTTTAACAGGGTCTTTTTCGGAACAAATATTTTTTTACCAGAATGAAAATTATTCTATATGTTAATCCAGCATAATCTTCAAACGTGATTGAATAACAAACATACAGGCCCATACTTGAAAACTTTAGTAGCGTTAAAATCTCAAAAGGTAATACGAGTATGAAGTGCAGCAGCCTCTAAATATCAATTTACACTGAGAAAGCTATAAGCTAAATAATAACTGTTGCCGCAGGTGACGTCACTCGTGTGGTATATATAAGTATAAAGATAAATGAATGCCCTTCGACTCTCTTTTCGTCGTCGTATCGTTTATTCCTTGAGCCAGTTCTCTTATTATCCTTTACTAGTATTTGCCCGAAACTTCGTTTTCGTGATCTACCCTTTACACCGTATGCACCATAACACCGCTCCCACTAAACAGAGTCAAATAAAACGGGAGTAATATTTGAAGTTGAGCCAAAGCTGACTGATATAAGACTAAACTGTGAAAACCACATCAAAATTCGCTAAATTATTCTTGAGTGACAATGGAGCAAACAAACAGACATATAACCAAAGTATAAAACAAAAACATTTTCTAAGTTAAAATCAGTCTGAACATTATTTTTATAGAATGAAAATGCTTCTCCATACGGGCTGCAACAGAATTTAGAGGAAATCTCGCTTGTTTTACCTCTCCTAAAATTAAGATGCATATATGCGCATAGATTATCGTCTCTATACCTCGGAGGGATAAGCAGAGATACATATACACACATTTCGGTAGCTATGTTTTAAGTAGCTTGAAATTGGGAACGTGCCTGTTGATGTAGACTCAAAATATTTTCAGACTCTGTACAGAGCCTCAAAATTTTCTGTCTAATAAGGCAGTTCTTGTTGTATTCCAAAGTATATTTTGTTAAGATTAGTGTTAAGTACTTTTTTAAATGACAACTCCCGCATTAGGAATAATTTTTGTGTCATGGAGGACTTTACAAACATTCAAACAACGGACACAAAGAACACTCAGACTCGGAACAACCATTTGTGGATCACACAAATTTTTGACCTGTCTGGGGATCGAACCCACAACGCTCGATGTGGCGGCAATAGTGAGGCGACTAGTTAAAACCACTACGCCATCCGTGCAGTATTTGTAGTACCGTTGCTCTACGCCAAGCCTCACAAAAATATTAAATGCCATTCCTTATTATAGCATCAACAGCAGCGTAATTGGCTCCTAAATTTGCCATATAATTACTAAATGCATAATATCATCTGCAGTCAGTAATTAGCCGCAAAGCTCTGACGTCAAGCTTGTAAGCCTTTGCTGAAAATAAACGCAGACCTTGCTTTGTAATGAACACTGAACGAGATCTCTTTTTGACAAATTTTCTACTTTGTTTATGTCTGTTGAGGTAGAGTGTATGTAGCCAATTACAGATGCCGCAGGCAGATGACTCAAAAAAAACCAATTTTCTTAAAATATATTTAATTAAAATAAACTTATTACAATTTAATTTATATTTTAAGATCTAGTGACCGCGATCGGCGATGGATCGAAAGTGGCCGATGTTTTCGTGCATCGTGGAAAAGCGATGTCCATCACGTTGTGCCAGTCAGCAACATGCGATGTCCAGCACGTTGTGTCCCGTCAGCGACTCGTGGTTGCCTCGTGTGGACGTTGGCTGATGCAATAATTGGGCAATATTGGTATAGCGGTAAAACGGTTGTGTCAGCAATTGCCCTATTATACCATGTTATAACACCTCCCGCCGTAGATCAGCAATTATTTGAGCACTTTCGTCGAAAATAATGTTGAATAGTGATCGGTTGTACAAGATTCTGTGGTTTTTATCTCAGGAGGATCCATTTCGTTTGATTTCTGCTCTGTTTCCTTGCCGGCTCTAAGTTTTATCAAATGTTTTCGTAAGAATAAATATCCGATTAGTGCAATTGTACTTATTAGTACGATGTACAGGGGTATTGTAGTATGGTACAGGGTGGCATCTTGAGGATTCCTTACGTTTATATGAGGTTGGATTGCTATCTTTGCGTTATTAGAATGTAAGTCCTCTAAATTTATCGAGTTCAGCGTCAGCAATGCCTGCGGCGTGGTGACGTGTTCGGGGTTTCGCAACGGTGTGTCTATGATCTTCATCACGTGTCCGCTCGTACGATCGTTGGTGTTCACGATGGTGATCTCATCTGTACGTAGATAACAACCCATAGGCAGTATAACCAGAAAACTTCCTCGTAAGGTCTCATATACATTTCTCGCACACGACGTTTGGACCTTGGTAGCTTTCGGAAAGGAAATGGTATAGTGTTTCTCGTCTAGTTGTTCGGCGGCTTCCTTGTTGAGTGCTACTGGTGTAAATTTGCACGTAGCGTCGATTTTCTGCGTTGATATCAGCCGTGAGATACAGTCAGCTTGAGCCCGTTGAGTTAGGCTGTGCTTTCTCTCGCAGATGAACCAAGTGTTTGCCTTCGGACATTCTGTCTCTATGTACATGAAATCTAACCCATGCATTACTATATAAGGGAAGGGTGGTATAAGGATTTCCTGGTTTCTATTAGGTATAATGGATAGCTTGTACAGATCATAGGTTCTAGGCAAGAAAATTGGTATCTTAAATACTATTACTATACTATCGCCATTATAATATGACCCTAGCTTAATAATATCAAAATAATCTCTAACAGTTATATCTACTATTTCTTCCTTATTATATAAACTACGAATTCTAACTAGCATAGCTTTCAAAGCTTCTAGGTTTAACATTGAATGATTAGGGCTGTTAGTATGAATAAAAGCCAAAAGGTTCTCTATGCGTAACAACTCGTCAGATAATCTCTCTATATTATCCCCCAATATTAAGAGCAATTGTGCCAAATGCGCAAAATGCTTAAGATCTGCGTGAGCTATGTTCGTAATGTTAGCAAATTCGTTAACTTTCTCGGCAATTATATACTGATTTTTAATAATACTATCTAACACTTTTGTATGCTCAGATACCCATTCCTTGTTTAAGGTTAAGTGGTGATTAAATTGTAATGCTAATTCCTGTTGGTTATCCTGAAGTACTTTAATGGCATTATCATACTTTACTGCGTCAGTATAATCTAAATTTCCAGATATGCTCTTTATGACTGAGCCTAAACCATCCACAAGTCCCCTTTTAACTCGACTTGAAGTGAATGTTTGTAATTGCTCTGAAATTTTATCTAACTTGCTATCAAGATATGCGATATGAGGTTCATACAAAGACTGAGTACTATTATTTAATAGAGGCCTAATGTGATTCAATTGGACTTTTACGACGGATACTTTGGACGATATATCCTTTAAATCAATAGGCTGCAAAAAGGAGTGATATTGGGAAACAATTTTAGTAGGACCTAATTTAAAAGGAAGGAGTCCTGGTCCATTGTCCAGGCTTTCAAGTATTATCTCTTGAGCAGCTACCGTTTGGAGAAACAACATCAGGGCCGTCCTGCAACAATTTTGCGCTTTTAGGCACTCGTTTCAAACGAGTTTTGGCCACAGGACCACGTTTTTTCTTAGTATAAATATGTACTGGTAAGTCCGCAAGTACGGTGTCTGATGTAAAACGTGGTGCTAATTTTTGACGACTAGCTAATGGATTTTTTATGAATATATTTTGCTCCGGTAAATAAGACTGTTCAGGTTCCCGAGTTTTATTTAAGTTATCAATGATACTCTTTCTATTACTTAAAGAGCTTTCACTAATGAGTTCATATACTTTATTCATTTTAGAACGGTGGTTTTGAATGTATTGTTGCACCAAATGTTCAGTGATATTAATATTTAACGGATCTCTGGGGTCAAAATGACCGCTTATAATTTCTACGGGTCTACATTTAGTGAAACTATGGATGCTATTGTTATAGGCTAAAATGGCGTAGGGCATTAAATTAATAGCAGAATCGTTACGGTGCGTTAATTTCAGTATTCTTAAATGTTCTAATAGAGTGGAATGTAGGCGTTCGACCATTCCATTTTCATTGGGTGAATGAGCTAGAATTTTATGATGTTGTATGCCATGTAGTCTCGTAAATTCTGAAAATAACTGATTGGTGAATTCAGTGCCACGATCAGTAACTATTGTTAACGGTAGACCATGATGGGTACAAAATATTAACAAAGCCTGAATGACACTTATTGCTGTACCGTCCCTTAGGTGGTATGCTTGAGCATACTTAGAAAAGGAATCAATGATAGTTAAGTACTTTTCAGTCTCTACGGTAAGTAAATCAAGGTGTATTACTTCGAATGGCTTAGCTGGTGGAGGTACTAAATGAAGCTGCTGTTTAATAGGATTGCGCTCATATTTACCCTGACCGCAAATGGTACAGTCGTTTATGTATTTTGCTATCTGTTCTTTCATTTTAGGCCAGTAATATTGCCGAGATAAAGCAAGATAACATTCATCTATGCCACGATGATTGGTTTTGCCCTCGTGGTACTTTTGAATCATTTCCTGCTGGCGTAAGTATTCTTTAACATTTACAAGCTCTCTTTTACTTAATATTAGATTCATTGCTGAACTTTTAAAGTGATTCTGTATTATTGGAATTATTGAATACATTTCTAAAGCGGGTGTAATTAGTATTCCTGTTCTAACCTTAGGGTTGACGTATTCTTTGATAGCACTTACAACGTCTAATTCAAGATTAGATCTGGTTAATTGTATGGATGTTCGGGTATGAGTATCGAATGGTTTTGTGACTGTCGTCCTGCCTTTAAAATTGTCTACAACAGTAAAATGAATCTGTCTATTGAATTTATTAAGCGGGTCGTCTGTTATTGGTACCTCCAAGATAGGGTTTTCAGCATCCGTATGTACTGTAAGAGTTTTAGATTCGTCTAATGAAGGCTGGTTAATAGAAGGGTTAACTACTACAGAACTGGTTTCTTCGTTAAGAAGTTCTATTCTTGACAAAGCATCGGCATTAGTGTTAGATTTACCTTGCTTGTATACTACAGTGTAGTTATATTCGCTTAGTTTTAATCGCCAGCGAGTTAATCTGGAGTTGGGCTCCTTTAAATTCATTACCCATTGTAAAGGCTTGTGGTCAGTGATTATTTTAAATTTGCGACCAAATAAATACGGGCGGAAGTACTTAGTAGCCCATACGATTGCAAGTAACTCCTTTTCAATGGTACTATAATTAATCTCGCTTGTGTTCAGTGTACGTGAAGCATATGCAATAGGTTTGTCACTTCCTACTGCTCCTTGTGAGAGCACAGCACCAATGGCCAGATTTGATGCATCTGTCGTGAGAATAAATTCCTTAGTGAAATCGGGGTATTGCAAGATAGGGTCGTTTGTTAAAAGAGTTTTACATTTTTCAAAGCAGTTAACGTATTCGTTATTAAAAGTTATCTTTGAGCCTTTCTTTAAACATTGAGTGAAAGGTTTTGTAACACGAGCGAAATCTGGTATGAACTTTCGATAGTATCCAAGTAGGCCTAGGAATCTTTTAATTTCTGTAGGTGATTTGGGTATTGGATAGTTCTGTATAGCGGTTATTTTGTCTGGGTTTGGCTTTATACCATCTTTGCTAATTACGTGGCCAAGATATGCGGTTTCTAGTTTTAAAAATTCCGATTTGTCTAACTGAATTTTGAAGTTAGATTCTCTTAACCTCTGAAATACCTTTTCGAGGTTATTAATATGTTCCTGAAGCGATGTACTAAATATAATGACGTCATCTAAGTAAACAAGACATATAACATTCTGTAAACCCCTTAGTACATTATCCATAACCCTTTGAAAGGTTGATGGTGAATTCTTCAACCCCATTGGCATTCTTAGAAATTCGAAATGGCCATGTTCTACGTTAAAGGCTGTTTTTGGAATGTCGTTAGGGTCCATTTCTACTTGATAAAAACCACTGGCAAGATCAAGGGTGGTAAAATATTGACAGTTACCTAATTTGTCTAATATATCGGCTATATTCGGGATTGGGTACTTATCGTCAACGGTTTTTTCGTTTAACTTTCTAAAGTCCACAACAATTCGCCATTTACTTTTACCCGAGGCATCTGCCTTCTTAGGTACTACCCAAATCGGTGAACTCCAAGCGGACTGCGAAGGCCTAATGATACCTTGGTCTAACATTTTTCTTATTTGACTACTAACTTCCTCACGGTGTACGTATGGATATCGGTAGCTTTTCGTATAAACGGGCAACTCATCCGTGGTTTTAATAGAATGTTTAATTTGGTTGGTAAAGGTTAACGGTTCCCCCTCTATGTAAAATACGTCTGCATATTGTGCGCATAATGATTCTAAATTGGCGCGCTCTTCGGGATTTAGATGGCTAGTACGTAATTTCGAAATGACTTCGCTGGCGCGTGAAGATGGTTGTTTGGTGCGCTTGCACTCAACAGTATATGTTTCAGCAGTAATATGACGATCGACAGAAAATATGACATCGTTTCGGCTAGGGTTCGTAACTTCCACAAAGCCTCGATTATTAGTGACTGTTGTGAGACATGGACCTAAAATACAATTTGAAATAGTTTGTTCCGGTATGAATGCATCACCATCCCGTACATTGATCGGTAAATTTATTAATGTAGACGAACCGGCTGGTATCATATCTTCATATAGATTAACGTTGCATGACTTGTAAACCTTGATAGGATTAGTAGCATATCTAGTTTTAAGATGCATGTGTTTATAATCTATGTTCGATTCCCACCTTTTCAATAAATCAGAGCCTATTAACCCGTCAAAATGATCGTGAAATTTATAAACGAATAGTTTAATTTTCTCAGACTCGCGGAATTCGGGAAAGCAAGGTAGTATGATCGTGTTATCCGATCGCCTTTTAGCATGAAAATTTACTACTTCAAACGGTTCATAATTTAGGGGTACCGAGGAGAAAAATTTATCTACAGCTTCAGGGCTAATGAAGGACTGATTAGCACCTGTATCTATTAATAACTTTAATGGCGGGTTAGTAATTTGTACGTAAGGTAATTGTCTCTGCGTTTGCATATTAATTTCTATTTTAGTTTGTTGGACGGCGAGTCCTGGTGAAAATCCTCCTCGCAAGCACGCGCGGAACCTTCTACCGGTGGTTCAACAATATTCGCAGGCATATCCATCGAATAAAAGTTGTTATAATAATTGCTATCAGAATATGTACACGATTCAGAATAATACTCCGGCTCATTGTAATACGAATCGGTGTCTTGTTCGTAGCAGGACCCGTATTCATAGTCCGGGCATTCGTTAAAATTTATTTCTCGCGATTTAAGATAATTCGTCGGCGGCGGATTGCCGAATTTGGACCAGTCGTGTCCCTTAAATGGTAAGGGTTTACTCACGTAGTGACTAACACCACTCATAGGTGTAGGCCTTTGGGGTCCATTGCCATTAGGTGCCGGTACATTACGTGGGGGCATTCTAAACACATTAGTACGTTCACTATAATTAGGTGGCAATGCTTTAAACATTTGTTGCGTACGCGTAGGGCCACGCATAGGCTGATATAAATTAGGATTATTATGCCTCCAAGGCTGCTGCTGCTGTAATGGTTGTGGGCGTGAAGGGCCAGGCATAGAGTAATTTGGTTGGTTTGACATTGTAGCCATCATCTGTTGGTTATTTGGCATTTTAAACGGAATACCTAAATTACTACCACTATGCTGTTTCGTAGGTCTATCTAGGAAATTATTATTCCTTTGTTGCAGGTATAATGTATTTGTTTCCTCCTGCACAAATTCTAAAGCCTGCTCTATGGATACGGGACGCATACACCTAATACGCGATCCTAATGGGTCTTTCAATCCGCGTAAATACGATTGTAATGTTAACTTTTTATAAAGTTCACGCTTTGCTTCTACAGTGGTAGACAGAGAATCGTGCAAAGTTACGTATGTCATTATTATGCTAAATAAATTTTGACAGCGCTCATAGAATTCTTGTGGCGTACTTTGACCCTGGGACAGTAAAGATAGATCATTGTAAAGGGCTGTCTCGTCGCGTTGGTCGGCAAAATTATTAATTAACGCGGTACGAATGCCAATCCAGTCAGTCGGGATACCATTTGAATTTATAAGGCGAGCTGCATTGCCTGTAACTTTATTTAATATACCATTAAGCAAGGACTGGTTTTCTAATTCGTGCCCTGCTTCTACTTTTAAAAATCTCTTTACTAACTCATCACATAAGCTTATAAACCTAGTAAGCACGTTCGGATTCCCATCGAACTCTGGGACTAATCTGAGTGCTTTAAAAATAGCGTCAATAGGGTCCTTCTGGGCCATTGCGCTTGATTCTTCTATGCTACTTAAATCCCTACTTAAATCAAATTTATCCTTTACAACCCTAGGGGTGCCAGAACCTGACTGCCTAGGATGAAAAATCTTGATGGATTTATATAGGACCGAAAAAGGAAATAAAATACAGGAAAGTAACACAAGAGCGATTCAAGCGTACTCACAGTTTCATATCTTGGTTCTTCTTGGTCTGCATCGATGTCTGGATACGCTGCCGCAGCTTCCGTGGTTCAGGATACTCGATAAGGGCTTGAGAGCACGCGCAGCGGCTATGCGGAGCCTGCTAGATCGATACGAGATTCTATTCGACGGACCGCGCGCTGCGTCGAGTAATCCTACCGACTGCGCCAATTACAGATGCCGCAGGCAGATGACTCAAAAAAAACCAATTTTCTTAAAATATATTTAATTAAAATAAACTTATTACAATTTAATTTATATTTTAAGATCTAGTGACCGCGATCGGCGATGGATCGAAAGTGGCCGATGTTTTCGTGCATCGTGGAAAAGCGATGTCCATCACGTTGTGCCAGTCAGCAACATGCGATGTCCAGCACGTTGTGTCCCGTCAGCGACTCGTGGTTGCCTCGTGTGGACGTTGGCTGATGCAATAATTGGGCAATATTGGTATAGCGGTAAAACGGTTGTGTCAGCAATTGCCCTATTATACCATGTTATAACAAGCCCTTCTCATAAACGTAATAAAGCCTTATTTATTTAGTTGAAAGTATGTTAAACTTGTAAATATGTTTTTTACTTAATAAACATGGCTTACCTGATGCGGTTACTGCAGTCTTTGACCGCTTGTAAGGCCAGATGTATCACCTGCATATTGCTAACCCAAAAAAAATTAATTGACTGCACGGATGGCTTAGTTGTCAGTGGTGGACACCTCGCCGCTCCCACTGCGCCGAGTGTTGTGGGTTCGAATCCCACACGAAACAAAACTTTGTATGAACCACAAATGGTTGTTTTGAGTCTGGTTATTCTTTGTGTTCGTTGTTTGAATGTTTGTTAAGGACACAACGAAACAAAAATATATGCCTATAAAAAAAAATTACGTATAAGATGAAATGAAAGACAGAGAGAATGAGAAGTAAGTTTGTGGGGTTCCGGTACTTTCAGTTACTGGGTGAATACAGTAGTACAGTTATTCCCCTTATGTCAGGAATAGCACTGTCCTTTTAGAGACTACTGGCTACTTTCATTACCAAACAACTATTACCAACTGCGGTCTCTTTCAATTTTAAACTTTAAGTTCATATTAATTGCCGAATCAAACAACGAATGAAATTGAATGAATTAAGGTTTTGCATAGCACTTTTGGTAAAACTCGATCTTTAGTATGAAGCTTAGACATATTTTATAGTACCTACTACAATTACTTTACTCAACACGTAGTAAGCAGTTACTGTAGTCTAATCATGACATCTAAATAGTTAAATACAACGCATTTGAGTGTGTCAATACATGAATTAGATTTTTTTTAAATTCTCGGTACATGTAATATTCCGAAATGCTAATATAAATTTACATAAACAAAACGTAATTGATAATAAAAACATGAGCATTCACAAATGCAGAACGAAATAAATACGTACATATGATTAAATATTCGTGCAAACAAACGTATTTAAACGCAGCAATGTTAATTTGGAGCGTTACGTACTCTGTTAGCTTAATCATAATTTTGATAAACATACTACGTGATTCAACATAAACGTAACTCAGAAATACAGCTATTCAAGGGTAGACAACATCGTGAACAAAGCCTCTAAAATTATTACGGGTACAAAGATAAAACAACGGGTAACTCATTTAAGTACCTCAACATTCCACACTATTTTATCCTTCATCCACCGCCCGCGTTTAATTTAAAACTTTCTATGTGGGACTAATCTTGCCTCTCGCGTCAAGGGACCCCTGTCTCCGGTTGTCCCATTTCCAGGGTCATTGCATGGATAATGACCACGTTTTAGAATTACAATTTTACACGCACACGTGTACACAAACCCACCACCGAAATTGGACCCCTCACTTACAGGATTTTAATTTGTTCGTGATCCGGATTCAGGTAGGTAGGATTTTGCAGGCGGTTCTATGATGACTGATCATTTTACGATTTAGAAGGGCAACGGGTCAGCTTTACTTATTGTTTTCACAGGCGAATTAACGGCAATGTTTAATCCAATCGGCTAACCTAATGAAGTGGAGAACAATAGCTTTATGATGCTCTAATTTTGTTATGAATTTATTAAAAATATTATGCCCGTTTTAAGGATTTAGATGGTGAGTTTATCCTGGTCAACTATTTGTAATTTGTTAAGTAAATTATGAAAATAATTTTGAAAATACTTAACTAATTTGCTTCTGTTATTTACGTACTTTATATGGTTTTGTGTTATACTATAATAATTTAACTTATAGCTGCATATACGGTCAAATGGAAAATTGTTTATCATACATACACGTATTATAACAAACTTTAATAGTATCGTAACTTTTTCTTTGGTCAACCAATTAAAGCTGATTTCAGCTGTAATAACTGCAAACTATAATTATTTAAAATTATTTAGCTATTGTGGTGATTAGCATTCATGACTATATAGATAGACCAACCAAACACCTTATTGCAATGATAATAGCATAACATAGCTTCTATTTTAACCCCAGACAAGAAAGCGAGTGGGCTTTAATAACTGCCGATTTTAAGTCTTGAATTTGGTATGTATGTTGGGGCTAGTAATACTTTTTGCAAGCAGAAACTTTCAGTGGAGGACTGAAGTCTGTCACTGTGTTTGCTCGATATTTATAGTACCAAGAATATATCTGGCCGAATTTCAGTATGTAACTACGCCTCTTTAGCCTTTGGGGATCAAAACGCGCAATGTCAATGTATGAACGATCTAAAATGGAAGGGAGTCCATAAAACCCGAAGATTATTAAGATCAGAAATCTTTTTGCCTTATAAAGAAAATCAATTCCGCTCGGATAGATCGCAACTGCGCAACTAATAGAAAAAGGCAGATACGTCAAGATGAAATAAAATTTATTACGTTCTATAAGCCCTCGGGGAAACTATTAGTTTGATTTCCACAAAAAGAAAATGGTACGTTATCAGTGGCGCCGCACTAGGCTGACCTTACAAAAGTCAGCAGAAATTCTCTGGACAGATAAATTTGAGGCCACCTTCATCTCAATTGTGGGTCATTTAGACAAAAAATCTTTTAAATCTTATACGAAAGAGAAAATTAGTGACCAAATGGCCATGGTGGCTGGTTCGCTTTGAATTCTTTGGATCATGATTTGCGTGAATTTTTGGTATAAAATTTCCTTGAACGTAAAGATGACAATTCGAATTCAATTGCCTGTTTACAAACGTAAAATTTCCACAAGTTTAAGTGATTCAGTGTGAGTGATTGTCTAGTTAATCTAGTGATATCACATTTAAAAACTGGTGATTCAATTTTGGTTCAACACATGGGTACTATGAAGTGTTACTAGAATTCCATCTAAAATTTAGGATAACAGCATAAACGCTGATCATCTATTACATGAGCCCTAAACAGTGCTAGTGAAACAACAGCAAAATAACAAATTTGTGCTTACCCACGATTATATTAAAGCGTACTGCTGTGTTTAATTATATAAAATCCCAATATCAAGGATTATGAGTTACTTAAAATTTGTTTTCAATTATTTTTATTAAGAGGCTCTGCTTGCGTAAAGGGTAATTTTAAGGATCATTGACCTAATTAGACTAAAACTTCACCGAAGCAAGCCAATTATTTCGACCAAATAAATATTAATTTAGTATGATAAGGTTAGTTTAACACTTCAAAGTATTATGTAAAAACTGAGTAAATACAATCCACTTGGTATGATCCTTTAAATAAATAGTTAGTAGGTATCTATACAAATAAATAAGTAATTGAAGTGTCTGTTTGTAATGTTAAAATCACAGCTTTTTACTAAATGCATATACATAATATAAAAGTATATACGGTAGGTATTTATATGATAAAGAACTTTTTTGAATTTTCGTCTCTCTGTCTGTTCTGGCTAATCTCTGAAACGGCTGAACCGATTTTGACAGGCCTATCACTGGTAGGTAGCTAATGTTATAAAGAGTAACTTAGGCTACTTCTATTTCAGAAAATCAGGTTTTCCGCGAAAGAAACAGATTACCACGTTGACGTCGAGGTCAAGTCGAGGGTAACAGCTAGTTATACATAAAATAATCTTAATTAGTTATCTTTAGCACACAACACTGAACGAAGTATGAAAAAGAGTAATTAGTAATTTTGCTTTCTGATTATACGTTGATAATTAAATGAATCATTTACATACAAAGAGTTTTGTATCGTATTGCTGCTAGTAGCAGACAAGCCTACGGTTCAATTGACCTGAAAGTGAAGCCGTAACTAATGCTCATGGACTGTAGGCTATATTGTCATGGTATCACGGAACCACCCAAGCCGCTTCCTAAATATACCTAAATATAAACTAAACTGCCCTTTGGTCAGCGGTTATCGTAGCCCACGTAAAGAGGAAGGGGTAAGAAAGAGAACGAGAACGGTTAGTGAATGCAATAACTGTGAATGATGTTTGATTTCTGAGTTGGCCAAAGGTTTTCCTGTTAAGAAATACTCATTCGTACGGAATATGGAACTGTGGCTGGTACGTGGCAATAATCTCGCCCTCTTCTACATGGAACCATAGTTGGCGAAATGTGAATATATTTCGTCTCTGCCTACACCTCCGGGTAAAAAGCGTAAGCTTATGTACATTATAGTGTGGTTACATGCTACGTAGTCGTCCATGTAGTATAATAGTGCTTCTATAAGACGCATGTAGGTACTGCTACATGTACAGACTACATGCGCGGTGGCTCGCGTCCGACATTTACATGCAAACAATCCGCGCATGTGTCTCAGCTTGCATATTATCCACGTCGTGTACAAGACCCATTACACCGTATTTCATAACTTACTTCAATATTCTTAGCATACTCTCCTTACAATATTATGTGCCTAAGTAATAAGTTATTAAAGTACTATCGTTTGTTCTCAGCAGGTGCCGGGAGGGAATGTCGGCAGGTAGCAACTGGGACGCAATATCTCTTTAGTTCTTAATAATAAATACAAGAATTTAAATTTATAAGCCTTTGTTCATTATATAATTCTGCACTGGAGATAGCTGCTGTAATGCTTATAACAGATAATAAACATACATAATAGTGTACATAGTTCAATATAAATAATAATATCAGTACTAAAATATTAATACGAAATTGCGAATTTTGTGAGTTTATATGTATGTGAAGGGTAATCGTCAGGACCGATGCACTTATTCTATAAATGCTTTTATTTTGAAAGGGTAGGTATATATTATTATCTTCAACCCAGGAAAAGTCGGGCGGGCAGCTGGTAACAAATATAAGGAGATAAAAGATTTTTTTGGATGTTGGGGTGTCTTTCTGTCCTCCTTAGAACCGCTCATAAATGACACAAATGGATTGCCTTTGATTTTGGCTGGTGACTTAAAAATTAATATACTAGATTCAAATAGTACTCAATCCCTAGAATACCAATGCTTCATGGTGGAAAATGAGCTAATACCAGCTATTACAGAACCCCCTCGAGGATCCTCGTGTCTTGACCATGTCTATGTGACAGGTACACAGCTTACCCGGAAATCAATTGGAATTGTATGTCATCTAGACATTACTGATCACTGGATAGTGATCAGTAATGTGTAAATCTGGATAGATATGATAGGCATGAATATTAACAATATTAAACCCGCTCGATCAAGTCGATTTGTATTAAGAAGTGATTATAAGGCAATAAAAAATGAGCTTTTACAGATAGACTGGACTATTGTTATTGAGAATGTTGACGTAAATAAAGCCACTGAAACCTTTTCTAATCTCTTGAAAAATATTGTAGACAAGCATACGCGTGAAGTCCAACTTAGTTGATCCCAATATAACGTAAAACCTTGGATTACTCTAGGGCATAAGCCTAGCATAGCATATTTATAATTATTGTATGTCTCATATTGTTTCTTTTACAATACACACTATATATTTACTGTTCATATGTATATAATTACAATACTTGTAACACTTCATTTTAACTTCTCATTAATTTTTGTATTTTATATTTTTTGTACTTATAATTTTTTTGTATTATGTTAATGTTTGAAATTAAACTGCTATATACGGATTTTATCGCGTTGTTTATTTGACACTTTATTACAAAATTTTGATAATTGTTACACTACTACTACTATTAAACTTTACTAATTTTTAAGCTAATTAAATTATTATTAAACTATTTAGATTTAATTTATTTTTACACTTTTCCCGACGTTTCGGTTGCTTTTCAGCAGCCATGGTCACGGGGAGACTAAGATGGCAGTTGTCTCAATGTTCTAGTGTAGTTATTTCAAAGTACCCGAACATAATTTAATCATTGGTGTTTCTATTTACGCAGAATGAGCTCAAAGTATCATGCAGTCTAGCTGTGGTTTGCTTCTTCTTGGGTTTGACTATTTTTATTACTGGATCCCAAGCTGGTGGTACATTCCAACCATATTCTCTATTAAAATTAGGATGTTTTTTGATTTCAATAGCCTCGCGAAGCATTCTTGGTAGGAATCGGTGTTCTTTAGCGAGATTCTGTGGTTTGTCAAATCTCAGGTAGTGGTTGGTCCACTGTTGCACATGTTCACACACAGCAGACTTCAACGAGCGTTGGTGTTTTACATCAGCTATGTGTTCTTTTATGCGGGTGCCTATGTTTCTCTTGGTTTGACCAATGTATGAGAGTCCGCAGTCACAATCTATTTTATAGACCCCTGCATCTTGTAAAGGTAGTTGGCACTTGACGGATGGTAAAAATTGACTTATCTTCGTTGGCGGCTTGAAGTATGTGTTGATTGAAGCTCGCTTCAAGATGTAGCCAATCTTGTCAGTGACACCCCTTACATAAGGCAGTATAGCAGGCTGGCGCTCGACTGTGGCTGGCTTTTCTCGGGATCTGTGACAGCGGCGCGGCTGTTGGAGCTTGTTGTCTTGCAGTACTTGCTTAACATGTTGAAGCTCGGCGTTCAGGTGTTTCTTGTCACAGATCCCATGGGCTCTCTGAAACAAAGACATTCCCACGGTAGCTAACTGTTTAGGATGGTGGTGAGATTCACCGTTTAAGTACCTATTTGTATGGGTCTTTTTTCTATATACAGTGTGGCTGGCGTGTGGCCAGCCACAGTCGAGCGCCAGCCTGCTATACTGCCTTATGTAAGGGGTGTCACTGACAAGATTGGCTACATCTTGAAGCGAGCTTCAATCAACACATACTTCAAGCCGCCAACGAAGATAAGTCAATTTTTACCATCCGTCAAGTGCCAACTACCTTTACAAGATGCAGGGGTCTATAAAATAGATTGTGACTGCGGACTTTCATACATTGGTCAAACCAAGAGAAACATAGGCACCCGCATAAAAGAACACATAGCTGATGTAAAACACCAACGCTCGTTGAAGTCTGCTGTGTGTGAACATGTGCAACAGGGGACCAACCACTATCTGAGATTTGACAAACCACAGATTCTCGCTAAAGAACACCGATTCCTACCAAGGATGCTTCGCGAGGCTATTGAAATAAAAAAAACATCCTAATTTTAATAGAGAAGATGGTTGGAATGTACCACCAGCTTGGGATCCAGTAATAAAAATAGTCAAACCCAAGAAGAAGCAAACCACAGCTAGACTTCATGATACTTTGAGCTCATTCTGCGTAAATAGAAACTCCAATGATTAAATTATGTTCGGGTACTTTGAAATAACTACACTAGAACATTGAGACAACTGCCATCTTAGTCTCCCCGTGACCATGGGTGCTGAAAAGCAACCGAAACGTCGGGGAAAGTGTAAAAATAAATTAAGTCTAAATAGTTTAATAATAATTTAATTAGCTTAAAAATTAGTAAAGTTTAATAGTAGTAGTAGCGTAACAATTTTCAAAATTTTGTAATAAAGTATCAAATAAACAACGCGATAAAATCCGTATATAGCAGTTTAATTTCAATGAATAATATTCGCGTAAATAGAAGACAATATTATGTTATTGTTTTGGGTCTTCACGATACATGCTTGCCTAGTGTAAAAACAACAGAAATATTTTTGTTTAATTTTGCCAGCGCTTGGTAAATTACTTTATTTTATTTTATAAGGTATTTTAGATTGATAAGTTTTTCTAATTTGTTAAACGCTGTAAATAAACAATTTTTCATTTTCATTTTCAATGTCTAGGACATCTGAACTCATTTTAAAGTCAAGTTTTCAAGAACTTAGAAATTTACCTATATTTTGAGAAGAAATGCACTATTCAATACGCACACAAACTTGTTGATTTACACAGTAAAGTACAGAATGATCTCCTTCACGAAGGACCATATATTTTTAAATCGGTTGACATATAAAAACAATATTCTAATTTCAAAGTGCGTTAGGATGTGTAGATGATTCATTTATTTTCGGTCATGAAATCGTAAGCACTGTTAGCAAACAATAGAATTGGACTTTTAAAGCATTATTTCTGGCAGTTCTGTAAACGTTGGAATCGAAAAGCGTGCCTCGATCCATTTAAAATATCCCTTTTGTTGGCGTTTATACGTACCAAACAGAATTTTTCAACAAAAACGTTACAAACCACAGCACACGTCGTGTTTAAACGTATCCGAAACTCTTTCGGCTGATTCTCCCCAAGTGATGTTTTAATTATACGGCCCGCCGCTTACACATTTCGGTGTGAATATGTGTTTTATTTCTCCTTGTTTCGCATTAATTACTGAGTTCACGTGTGCCCTCCTATCCGACCCTCCCCTTTCATGTACAAAAACGAAAAGTTGCCTTCGCATTTTAGTCTGATTTAACAAGCCCCGAAGATATTGGAATTCGACGGAATTCGATTTTTAGGCAGCAGTCTCGTTCGACGTATATAGCTTCTACCTTATAAACGTAAGATGCTCAAACATGCTTAGGCTACGGATTTTCTAGTATTTTAGTAAAAAAATGGCAAGACTAAACGATCGTGGGCGAAATCAGGTTTCGATTCGTAATAGCAACGACTGAACCGTGATAAGAATGGCTTATAAAGATAGACTTGATCTTACTTCGTGATACACTCGTACGAGATATCGATTAGCAGTTAGTGAGCCAAAGTCGATATGGCCTTGAGGATTATGTTTTAGTAACGCCCAACTTCATCCACTTTTAGTAAAAGTTAGTGTAATTTTCTCGACGTTTCGGTATAAATGTAATGCTGTATTACTTCTGCTAGAATGGCATAAAAGTAAGATATATGTAGTTATGAATCCCTGGGCATTAATTAACATTACACCGCGATCACCAATTCATCTGTCAGAAGCTCCGCCCCACGTTTTACCCTTAGGACTGTTTTTACAACAGTTTTCTCAACTGAGCTTGTATATGACTGTGCTATGTGTCTATTAGCTTTTACTAATGAATGTGCATGTGAGTTAGTTTTTTTTACGCGTTTGCGCCTTAAGACTGCGCTGAGCATAAGACAGATAATGACAAAGCTTGTGCGGCGTATAATCAAATCGGCGCGCGGCCGCCATGGTAAAATTGTATGGAGGATTTGAAGTGCTTTTTTGATAAATATCTTTATTGTCAACCAATAACTTAAATATTTGGGACAGACAAATAGTAATATAACTATTTATGTTTCGTTTAAGCTGTCAAATAGGATAGATTTCTACTGTTATAATCTAAAAATCACGTAACACGAGCTTACGTTTTTGCATTTTTCGTGCAAATTACGTAATTTTGTAGGCCAAAATATTAATTATTTTAAGTTTTTTACACGGAGTAATTGTAAACACATTCATTGTTATAATAAATGTATATGTTATATTTATATTACACAAAAAGTTTTGATTTTATTCACTTAACTGTGACCGCCTGTTTTGGCACATTTCGCTCGGCGCAGTCTTAACTACTTGACCGACCATCAGTAAAATGCATACATATTTCATCAGAAAAAGTCGCGGTAAAAAGCTAGCAAAAAGGCATAATTTAGATTACATATAAACATTCTAAGGTCAATAACGCAAGCCAAAATAAAAAAATAAACACTTAATGTTACGTATTCTATGTACGCAGTTGATCTGTTTTATGCAGATACCGGCATTATAAAAAGTAACTGTTCTTGATATTGTCTTCTGTTTCTTACTGTTCTTGACTCGAATAAGAAGATAACATACCCACATTCTACATAAACATTAAAATGTAATATTGTAATGTGTTTATTTTGTTGATCATTGGGATATATAATATGCTTGTGATATGTGAAAGATGTGGACAAGTGTGTAATGAGATTTTGTTGTTTCTTAGTTATAAGCTGTAAGTAGAACATTTTATTTTCAACTGCTGTTACTTCTTTTTTCTATGATATAAATTATGTTGTTTTGAAACATTTTCGTGTATTTGTGATGAATGATGATATAAATTGGAAATGAAAAAGTCTGCTCACCGTGATACTAGTATTTACTAGTACAGGGGACAGTGTGATTTCTTTCTTTATATGCTTATGCTTATGTTTTAGGGAAAGGTTCTCGTTAGTACTGCAATAAGTAGTATTCCTATGCTCAGCCTTTTGATCGTGAGTCCGATTCAAAATAGTTTATTGCTTGGTATTATAGACAGGTAGTGTAATTCAAGCTGACTTAAAAATGCAAATTTTCGCAGCATTAACACACTAAATACATATGTGTTATTCAACTTATCTTTTAACCCAACAAACCAAAAGCGCATACAGTATTGGTGCCCAAAGTTTGCTCACCTCGCTGTGTCATCCGATACACACACAAAACACTCAGCAAACGTTTAGTGCTCGACCCTAATCTTGTTCTCTGGACCTCAACAGAGAACGCCAAACCCTTACAAGAACAACAACCGACATAAAACAAAGTTAATATTTTAGATAAACACATCGCCGTGATTCAGAGCCGTGTAAAATAAAAGCCCAATTTCAACGGTTCTCCCGTAAATCAGTACAATCTCAACAGGGGCTCCTCTGTCATGATTCTGTCGCAACAACAAAAGGTAAGTGTTCCAACAAAAGCTATTGAATGCGGCGACGAAGCGAAACCCCGCGGTGTTAGGGTTGCCATAATCGACGCATCATAAAACTAATTGGCTATTACTGAGGATACGGCCAATCCACTTGTCGTAAAGCCATGATAGAAAGTCATGCGATACTCAGATAACACGCTCGACTTGCATGAATTTCTGAAGTGTATGTAGAATTAAGCTTATAGATATCAATACAGGGCTGCGACGGTGATATATTGGTAAAATATTAACACAATAATTATTATGTTAATAAATGAAATTGCTATTCTTTGAAGATATAATATATCTTGAGCAGCTCCAAAAGAATAGCAATTTCTATAACAGGGGTGATTTCATAATTTAGGTGTTACAATATTATATATGCAGGATTACAGGTGTATATTGTTAAAAAGCTAAATAAAGAAGTTACTATTAAAAAAAAACTAATTTCACTAGCTACCCTTGTAAAAAAGGGCAAGACTACTCCCGTGTACCGAGCACTTTTCTAAAGTCTGTGCTGTTACTGAAAAAATATAACTGAGAAGCCCAATAACACTGCCCGACCTAGGAATCGACCACAGGTCTTCGCTGTCGCTTGCGAGAATAAATGCAAGCTTATACCATAGTTACAAATGACGCTGGTACAATATTTATCGACCCCGACGGTCCAAGTTATATAACAAACCCACTTTAAATAACCACCTTATTCCACGAAATCAGCGAGTAAATAATTACCAATTTGATGCCATAAATATTTATCATTATTTACTCATGAAGAAGGTTATATTTTGCCGAATTAATTTAAAAACACAATGCCCCTTTATATATAATTAATAATAAAAAATAAGCCCCGCTTGAAATTAATTTACAGACAAAGTCCAAAGTTGCACGTACTAGGTACCTTACAAAGCCTATACATAAACGTTTATAGCTGTATATTAAACCGAACATTATTCAGCCGTCCACCGACCTTTCAAAAACAAAAATACCGAGTGTAAACCACAAAATCCTCACGAATTCATTCGATAACTCTATCAGTACACATAAAATAAAGTGCTTAATAAAAAACGTATCGCGTGTTCATTAGACTCCCAGCCCTGAAGCAAATCGAGCGTAGATGGTATCGGCGGGCCGGCAGGGTCATTAAAATGAAATTTGCTTTTATATTAACTTAGTAGCGATGCGCTGCTCACGTTGTGTGGCATACAGGTGTTATTTTATACATTTCGTGGATTTATTTTTAGGTAAGAGACATATTCAATAGATTTAAACGTAAGCGGTTTATTGCTCATAAATTTCGAACTTTATATTTTCCAGCTGGAAAAATATAAAGTATCACTTTTTAGCGGATAGGGAAGAATATAAACCATTTTATATTTTGTTAGTAAAAATATGCTGTAAGCTTTTTGAGTATTTGATATACATTTTAATTTTGGAGTAAACTATAATTACGCATATCGGACATACATGATTGAAATGCAAATAATTGCTGAAAGAGATATCAATAATACATTTTTTTTTTGCATTTACCTAATTAATCGAATTCTTTTAAACATTCGTTAACAAATTTATTTGTAATTGGAGAAAAGATTTTATTTACTACTCTTTTAGTGACAATTCGAGTAACTCTTCGTTTGTATAAATATTAAAATATACCCAGAAACAGCAGTATTGTATTGGAAATACGATTGTTAGTTCTTTTATTATAAACTCGATTTTGCACTCGGGTTCGCTCGCGTTAATATTGATTTTGCCAATATTTTTTCCACGGGAACAGTATCTTTTTTTCTGGATGTAAGAGGTACCCTTTGTCCTTTTCCGTGCTCTTGATAACGTGTATGAAAATTTCATGAAAATGATGATCAGTCGAGCATTTAAGGCGTGAAAGCGTAGCAAACAAACTCACACTTATACTATTATAGTTAGAATATAACTGTTAGTTCTTTTATTATAAATTTAACCTACTTTTGAGACATTAAAAACTGTTTTTATTATATGTGAATCACTCGTAAAATGTGTTAGAAAATAGTCTGTAGTATTATATACATCACATCGTCAAATTCCTAACTACTAAAGTATCGTGAAACAAAAATCAGTAAGTGGCAAACTGTGTAGGGAAATTTTGAAGAGTGTTCCCGTTAATGAGAACATTTTCAACGAGTTCACTACTCGGGTACTCTCTATAGATAGCACTTTAAATATAGTGGTGAGAGTATCGACCGAGTAACGTAACTAAGGTTTTGGTGATTTGATTCGTTTATAGTAATATTCTAAGGCTTTTTATTTTTTTGCGTTGTGAATTTTCTCATTCCTGTAGTTTACTTTAACCGTATGCTATGTGAATACTCATGGCTTCAATTTTCTTACCATGCAACCTCACCATGTCCTAGTTTTTAAAAGGGTAGGCATACAGTATGTACGTATTTCAGATGAAATGCTACGAGTCTGGCATATCTCACTTCATTATGTTTGTGGTAGCTGTAAATTTTTTTTTTGCTGGTTTACTATGTCATTAAAATAAAGCCTATGTAGTCACCAATAAATTTTATTTTAAATTTAATTGGAAATAAAAGGATTAGCCTCTTAATATTAATAAACATTTTTTTATATAAATCATGTAACGTGAAAGTTTATGTCATACATGTGCTAAAATTAAAAATCACTATTAGAAGATTATTTGATTAGGTTATGTACATTGTTAGATAAGTACAAGTCATAAAGATAAAAAAGAAATACTAACAGATGTGTAGAAAATAATCATAATTTATAAAACCACAATAATATCAAGGATATAAAAACTAGTGAGCCATAATTGTAGGTTTGAAACTTGCCCACGTTAATTTTCGTTCACCTTAAACACTACGTGTATTAATCATAATACCATAATCGAAACTACAACACGCTTGAATAATTAATCTGACATATAGACAAACACAAAACATCAAGTATAATGTATAACATAATATAGGTATATTGTTTAATTAATAGGTATATTTCTGCTTCCGTAATCCGGTAACCAATGACATCAACAAAACCGAGTTAACTTGCGTTATCGGTCTCTTACAGGACTAAAGAGACATCGTCTCATTTGTATACAGTAGTAATGCGGTGTTCACACTGGATACATCACAACCACGATAAACAAGATTAATTTCATCATCAGTGTCCCTGATAAGAGAAATTAGTGTAGTTTCTGTTAAAGGATTCTTAGGCATTACGTGTTTAAATGTTTACTCGTGACACAAATACTTAGGATGTTACTCGTAAAAACAAAAAAAAATATTGGGAAATTTCAAAATGTGGGCATAGTCAAAGTCAAACATCTTTATTTTCATAAAAAATGTGCAAACAATTCTTGGACAAGTCAATTCACTATTATATTAATAAAAAAAAATAATAAAATAAATAGACGGAAATAAAAATTAAGCATTAAAAAAAATCTAAGATACATATTAATAACAAATGAAATAATAGTCACAGCAATTCATATTACGGTTAACTGAATAATATGAATCGAAATAACCTGTAAGTGGAAACAACTCAATCCCAAGCAATTTTATCTTCTATATATTCAGTGACCTATATAATATACATATATATATAATAACCTCTCGCATATAATTTACGTTTTACAACTGTTTTAAATTTATTAAAACTTAGAATTTCAGTGTCACTTGGGAGTTTATTGTAAAAGCGCACACATTGACCTTTAAACGACTTATTAATTTTTTGTAGCCGGGAGACCGGCTGTATAAATCTGTTTTTGTTTCCTGTATTTATATTATGTATGTCGCTTTTCTTATAGTATAAATCAATGTTCTTATATACATAAATTAAATTTTCATATAAGTATGTATTGGCTGGCTACTGTTAATATATTTATTTCCTTAAATTTATTTCTTAATGTATCCCTTTTTTTATATTGTAAATTGCTCGAATAGCCCTTTTCTGTGGCACGAAGATAGATTGAATGTTGGCAACATTCCCCCACCATAGAATACCATACGAAATTACACTGTGAAAGTAGCTATGATAAACTAGCCTAACGGTATCTATGTCAGTAAGTTGGCGAATTTTTTTGACTGCGTACGCTGCAGAGCTGAGCCTATTCGACAACTTACTGATTTGTGGGCCCCACTGCAGCTTTGAATCTAGTGTAATACCTAGAAATTGGGTGGTATCAACAAGATCCAACACGTCATCCCAAATTTTTATAGATGCCTTCACTTATTTGACATTTGGGGTTAAAAATCGGATACATTTGGTCATTCCCCCATTTAAAAGTAGGTTGTTAACATCAAACCAGTGAACTACATTCGAGATAGCAATGTTTACATCTTCCAGAACCATTTCTTATCGTTTTAATTTAAATAATAGTGAGGTATCATCCGCAAACAGTACTACCTCATGTTTATCCCTCACGAGGTGGGGTAAGTCATTAATATAAACTAAAAATAAAAGCGGGCCGAGGATTGAACCCTGAGGAACCCCCATTTTGACCACAGACCCCGGCCCGAAGATCCCCAGGCGTCAAAAATATGTTATACAAGCTCAACACCGGCGTCAGTGATGGAGCGAAAACCAAATTGGTTTTACAAGGGGTCGCTTGTTTATTGTGGAGTAATTTAAGTAATTAAAAATGTCAGCAATTGATCCAAAGTAATCTTTTCAATAATTTTGCTAAACATAGGTAACACAGAAATAGGTCTACAATTGGTTGGGTCTGATGTGTTACCTGCTTTAAAGAGAGTTATTATTTTACTATTCTTCATTAAATCAGGAAATACAACAAAATATACGCATTTAAAAAAAATTAAACCTAGTCTGAATGCTGCAAAAGTTATAATAGATTTGGTTACTGTAATGGAGTTACCCAAGAGGTCAGAGATTTTTTTAACGTTAAAACTTTTATAATATCTGATGGACCAACATACTGGAATTTAAAATCATTGTCACATTTGGTAACATTTTCTTTAAGAAGGTATTCAGCAGCAGTGGGAGATGAGTTCAAAGATTTAGTAGTAATAAACCTAGTTGTAGCTATATCAATGATATTACAATTACACAAAAATTAAGCTATATAATATACAGGGTGGCCGGAAGATTCACGTCCAAATATAAAAATTAGGTTCCTCATATCGTGGACTATCCGAATCACCTCCATGTATGTTCCGCGATTTCTCATAGTTTTAAAATAATGTTTTTTTTTTGAGATATCTCGACATGACTAACTTAAAAATTTCTTTAAAAAAAAGTAAGAGACATTTTCGAGATTTTTTTTGTTACAAAATTGTCATGAACCTTTCTTTTATGCATAAAATAATCAGATTCATGACTGTGATGGAAGTTATGAAAATGTTGATCTAAAGTAAAAAATTGGGTTCGGTGAATAATGACTTCAATTTTCAACTGTAAATTAAAATCTAAATAGGTGACTTAATGGTTCCTAAATAGGCCTTAAAAATGCGTCAGACTCTCAGCTTACATAATCATTAAAAAAAAGTGGTACTAAAAGAGGCTACTTTGGCTATAATCGGCCTTCAAAGACAGCGAAGTGGAAAATACTTAAAATTAGTAAAAATAAAAAAAAATTTTGTTAAGTAGTTTACTAATCAAAAACGATTGCATAAAATCTAAGATTAAAAAATTAAACTAAAAAAAAAAAACAAATTGACCACCACATGGTTTATGTATGTAAGTTTAATGAATTTTACGCGATCCTTCTCGATCTGAGTCACTTTTCATTTGCAAGTAGCAAATGAAAAGTGAAGACTCAGAAATAACCCAATTGGATCGTTTTCCTATTATTCTCAAAACAAATTCAGTTCCACAAAATCTCTTGCAAAACATTCGAAGTACAATTGTTCGAATGATAGCTATATAATTGTTATGTATGTAACTAATTTGGGTAACTTATAACTTTTAATAAAACAGTCTGCGTTAAGCTGTCGTGTTTCATTGACGTGCCCTTAAACTGATCAATGGTGACGAGGATTTTACCGATATCTACGCGTGAGAATACTGTGAAAATACCAATCGGACTCATAGAACCCTATAACTTAGGAAATAACATTGAAATTAAACTGCTATATACGGATTTTATCGCGTTGTTTATTTGACACTTTATTACAAAATTTTGAAAATTGTTACACTTCTACTACTATTAAACTTTACTAATTTTTAAGCTAATTAAATATTATTAAACTATTTAGATTTAATTTATTTTTACACTTTTCCCCGACGTTTCGGTTGCTTTTCAGCAGCCATGGTCACGGGGAGACTAAGATGGCCGTTGTCTCAATGTTCCAGTGTAGTTATTTCAAAGTACCCGAACATAATTTAATCATTGGTGTTTCTATTTACGCAGAATGAGCTCAAAGTATCATGAAGTCTAGCTGTGGTTTGCTTCTTCTTGGGTTTGACTATTTTTATTACTGGATCCCAAGCTGGTGGTACATTCCAACCATCTTCTCTATTAAAATTAGGATGTTTTTTTTATTTCAATAGCCTCGCGAAGCATCCTTGGTAGGAATCGGTGTTCTTTAGCGAGAATCTGTGGTTTGTCAAATCTCAGATAGTGGTTGGTCCCCTGTTGCACATGTTCACACACAGCAGACTTCAACGAGCGTTGGTGTTTTACATCAGCTATGTGTTCTTTTATGCGGGTGCCTATGTTTCTCTTGGTTTGACCAATGTATGAGAGTCCGCAGTCACAATCTATTTTATAGACCCCTGCATCTTGTAAAGGTAGTTGGCACTTGACGGATGGTAAAAATTGACTTATCTTCGTTGGCGGCTTGAAGTATGTGTTGATTGAAGCTCGCTTCAAGATGTAGCCAATCTTGTCAGTGACACCCCTTACATAAGGCAGTATAGCAGGCTGGCGTTCGACTGTGGCTGGCTTTTCTCGGGATCTGTGACAGCGGCGCGGTTGTTGGAGCTTGTTGTCTTGCAGTACTTGCTTGACATGTTGAAGCTCGGCGTCCAGGTGTTTCTTGTCACAGATCCCATGGGCTCTCTGAAACAAAGACATTCCCACGGTAGCTAACTGTTTAGGATGGTGGTGAGATTCACCGTTTAAGTACCTATTTGTATGGGTCTTTTTCCTATATACAGTGTGGCTCAAAGTATGATCAGGATTCCTGATGACAAGTACATCTAAGAAAGCTAATGAATTATTTGCCTCTAATTCCATAGTAAATTGGATGTTATTATTAATGGAATTAAGATGTTCTAGGAATACACTTGCACTATCTGTTGGTAATATTGTAAAAGTATCATCTACAAACCTCTTATAAATCCTGGGTGTGATGGGGGCAGTATGTAAAGCTCGAGCCTCGAAGTCCTCCATATATATGTCAGCAACGACAGGCGATACTGGGGAGCCCATTGCGACACCATCGAGTTGTATGTAGAATTTATTGTCCCACAACAGATAGCCAGTTGTTAAGCAATGCTTAAGTAGTTCTGCATATTCCTCAGGCATATTGTACTGTATTAGCTTCCTTTTAGTTATTTCAATGCAGTCATGTGCAGGTAAGCATGTAAATAATGACTGTACATCAAAACTAACCATTGTTACATTGTTAGTGAGACGTAGGTGTTTAATTTCACTCACAAAATGGTATGAATCCTTTACATGTGCTCTCGAGTTGCCTCTGAGTGGTGAGAGTATCTTCGCTACGTGCTGAGCCAGTCTGTAAGTTGGTGTGTCGATCTGACTCACAATAGGACGTAGGGGAGCGTTTTCCTTGTGTATTTTTGGTAACCCATACAGCTTTGGAGGTTTTACGCAAGCTGGTATTAGTTGTTTAACGTCTAGATCTAGTTTTTCGGAGTATTTATGAATGATATCTTTGGTTTTATTCAATATTTTGTTTGTAGGGTCTGTTTTAACCTGTTTATATGTTGTTTCATCCGAAAGTAAATTTTCAATTTTATGTTTATAATCTGACGTATCCATTATGACCGTAGCGTTTCCTTTATCTGCACGGAGTACTGTAATATCTGGCCTAGCCCGCAAGTTCTTCAGTGCGACGAATTCATCTTTGGGAAGATTCGGTCTGGGCACTTTACTTCGACGCAAGACCGATGAAATGTCCTGACGTATAGCCTCCAAATCTTCCTTTTTTATATTATTCTTGACTAGGCAGTCCTCGACGTTGCAAATAATGGCCTCATACTTATATGTATATATATGATATGAATGTCTTTGTTTCAGAGAGCCCATGGGATCTGTGACAAGAAACACCTGGACGCCGAGCTTCAACATGTCAAGCAAGTACTGCAAGACAACAAGCTCCAACAACCGCGCCGCTGTCACAGATCCCGAGAAAAGCCAGCCACAGTCGAACGCCAGCCTGCTATACTGCCTTATGTAAGGGGTGTCACTGACAAGATTGGCTACATCTTGAAGCGAGCTTCAATCAACACATACTTCAAGCCGCCAACGAAGATAAGTCAATTTTTACCATCCGTCAAATGCCAACTACCTTTACAAGATGCAGGGGTCTATAAAATAGATTGTGACTGCGGACTCTCATACATTGGTCAAACCAAGAGAAACATAGGCACCCGCATAAAAGAACACATAGCTGATGTAAAACACCAACGCTCGTTGAAGTCTGCTGTGTGTGAACATGTGCAACAGGGGACCAACCACTATCTGAGATTTGACAAACCACAGATTCTCGCTAAAGAACACCGATTCCTACCAAGGATGCTTCGCGAGGCTATTGAAATAAAAAAAACATCCTAATTTTAATAGAGAAGATGGTTGGAATGTACCACCAGCTTGGGATCCAGTAATAAAAATAGTCAAACCCAAGAAGAAGCAAACCACAGCTAGACTTCATGATACTTTGAGCTCATTCTGCGTAAATAGAAACACCAATGATTAAATTATGTTCGGGTACTTTGAAATAACTACACTGGAACATTGAGACAACTGCCATCTTAGTCTCCCCGTGACCATGGCTGCTGAAAAGCAACCGAAACGTCGGGGAAAAGTGTAAAAATAAATTAAATCTAAATAGTTTAATAATATTTAATTAGCTTAAAAATTAGTAAAGTTTAATAGTAGTAGAAGTGTAACAATTTTCAAAATTTTGTAATAAAGTGTCAAATAAACAACGCGATAAAATCCGTATATAGCAGTTTAATTTCAATGAATAATATTCGCGTAAATAGAAGACAATATTAGGAAATAACAATTGGGATGCATACGTGCGACGCGTTAATCAATTCATAACGTTAAATAGTATCGACGCCACGTTAAAAGTCGCTACGCTAGTGACGGTCGTTATGTGCGGAGTGTTATTAACTAATGTGTGACCTGTGCGCTCCAAACGCTCTAGAAACTAAATAATACGATCAGTTGGTAGCATTAGTAAAAGAACATTTGGAACCGCATAGATCAGAAATTGCCAAAAGGTATCTATTTTGCCAGCGATCAGAACAGCAAGGTGAAAATATTTGTGAATACCTCCAAGCACTAAAACATTTAGCAAAATCTTGCAATTTCGGCGCTTGCTTAGAAGTATGTTTACGAGATCAATTCGTTTCGGGGCTAAACAATGAAGATATGAGGTCCAGATCTTCGCAGAACGCGGCATAGACTATAAGCGCGTGGTAGAACTGGAGCTGGTATTGGAGGCGGCGAAACGGCACGCGGCTACAGCGTGTGCTTCAGACAGCTCGGCGGTCGCGCGTTCTGGCACCGCGCAGCAGGACGACGACGGCTTGCATCGGATCAGCGCAGGCACGGGTCGGGCACGCAGCACCAGCAGGGGCGCCTGCGTGGGCGCAGGCTCTGGCCATGCGCAGCGTACATGTTCGCGATGTAGTAAAATGGGCCATTCCGAAGGCAAGTGGCGTTACAAGCAGTATGTGTGTATGTGTAGTTGTGATTCGTAAGGTGAAAAAGGCTATTTGAAAATAGTGTGCAAACAAAATAAGAACACAAAAGGATTCAAAGCTCAGTTCTTTTTAACTGACTTTGATACGACAGATTATAATTTTTATAATTTAATAGTTAGTAATGACAGTGATGGTCCCTATTATACTAATCTTATGGTTGAAAATGTTAAATGTACATTTGAAATTGATACGGGCAGTAAGATGGTGGCATGGCGATGGTGACATCTTTTCGTAATGAGTTCTCAGAAGTGTTTGCTGAAGGATTCTACATTTAAATCAAAACTTCAACTTCATTTAAATGATAACACGCCAGTTTTTTTTAAAACGCGACCGTTACCTTTTGCCTTACGCCAGCCCATGGAGCAGGAACTTGATCGGTTGCAGCGGGAGGGGGTCATTTACAAAGTCGAACGATCAGACTATGGTACTCCAATAGTACCGGTAGTTAAAACGAATGGTAATATTAGATTGTGTGGTGATTACAAAGTTACCATTAATCCTCTGTTGAAAGACTACCACTACCCGCTGCCACAAATCGAGGAGCTGTTCGCAGCGTTGGGGGGCGGTTAACAGTACACAAAATTAGATGATAGATGTCAAATGCTTTCTAACAATATATCTTACATAAGGACTCCAAGCCGATGACGGCGATCACTATTCACATTGGTACTCTCATGTATAGACTGGTGCCATTTGGTATTACTTAAGTGTATACACCAGAATTTTCAGAAGATTATGGAGTAAACGTTAAATAAATTGCCGTCAATGGCGGTTTTCGCTGATGACATCCGTGTTACTGGTAAAGACAGACCCACACATATGGCAAAGGCGGTATTACAACGGCTAACCGAAAGCGGCTTAAGAATTAATTTTTCAAAATGTAGTTTTCCAAAACAGTGTTACCTATTTGGGTTATAAAATTGATAAGTTTGGTTTGCATACAGATAATAAAAAAATTAAAGCCATTGTAGCTGCGCCTGAACCCACAAACGTAACTCAGCTTAAAAGTTTCATGGGACTCCTGAACTTTTATTCTAAGTTTTGTGCTAATATGAGTGATATCTTAAAGCCACTCTACGGCTTGTTAAAGAAAAGTATAAAGTGGGAATGGTCGGACGCATGTAACAAAGCTTTCATAAAGATAAAAAAGGTGTTAGGCAGCGCTCCGGTTTTAGCTCATTATGATGCCAGTCTTCCATTGATATAAGAAAGAAAGAAATAAATCTTTATTGCTATACAGCTGGGCAAAATGTGTATAAAGGTATAACAAAAATAATAATAAAAAGGAAAAAATTAAAACACAGTAACATAAAGTACTCAATAAACATCCTGACATGCGTCCCACAGCTGCAGCAATCAGGACTCCAGTTCAGCATTTGCCTGGTCTCAAGAACCAGGCACTGGTCTTCCACTGGAGACTGTTATTGTGAAGCCAATAAATATAACGATATATACATAGATATATATAATTTAAAATGATGTACACACTATTAGCGTGAGAAGGTACATAGACAAATGTTAAATAATTACACAATTATATACAAAATAAAAGACGACAGTAAGTTAATAAATGTAGTAAGTAATAATTAAAATAATCATGAAATTGTTATATTGAATGCCCAATAATTATTATGAGATGAGTTATCCAGCTCCCGCCAGCACTAGTGAGCGAGAATCGTCGATGCGGTGCTGCACACAACACAACTTGCGCCATGAGCGCCCCAATAAAACGTTCCCATTTTATATTGTCGTCGACAGTTATATTATTGTTTATTAAAGTTATAGTAGTAGGACGGAATCGAATGATAAAGACGAATTTTTTGATAGTGTGGGAGAAGGAGCGAGCCCTCCGCAGTCTCCTCCGTTAAATTCGCGATCCGCGTCCGCTGATATCAATACTCGCGTACGCAGTAAGCATCAATAATATGTCTTTTTCGTGAGCTCTTATGATATCTATTCCGCCACTTATTTATCAAAATAAGTTCAACACAGGTACAGTTACTGTTATTAATAGACTGCAATGCAGAGGGTCTCGGTTCGAACCCACGTCGCGCAGCTCTGACTTTCGGAAGTTATATAACTTTTCGAAATTATGTGGGTATTGATTGACAATTATCGCGTGCTCCGTGCCTTGGAGAGCACGTTAAGCCGTCGGTCCCGGCTGCCATGAACATCTATGGCAGTCGTCATTGGGAGAGTGTCGACACAAAAGATCCCACTGGGTCGAAGTGTCACCGGTCTGCACTGACTGGCTCCCACATAAGATACATACATACATACTGTTATTAATAACAAAATTGTATGAAACAATTTTTCGACGTTCATTACTATGGAAGTGACAAATCTAGTATATAATAATATGATTGAGCTATTCCTATAATTATAATTGAATACGATTTCGTAAAAGTTGACGGTCTACGCATTAGCAAGGCTTAACTCAGAAACTTTAATGAGTGGGAAGTTTATACAAATAAATCTTAATGTACGAGCATATTATTGCCCGATTGACGTATTACTATTACATACGTAATCAGAGTTCAAAGATGTGAATGCGCCTTTGGATTATTATATGAAACGATTCTATTCAAAATGTAGGAAAACAGCATTGTAATTTAGTTTCGAGCATTAATTTCACATTGTGCAGATGCACGTAGCTCGTAGCTACGATGCTACTTCACAAAATACGATGCAACGCAGCCTTTTCATAAATATAATTCCATATTTTTATCTTTGATCTTATAATACTGAACGATGTTCCTCAACAATTCTTTAGAGACCTCTAACTCATTCAAATCACTGTAGTGATCAAATTAACTGAAAGAAACTAGGAGCCGCAGTATGTCTGAGTGAAAGGGGTATTCGTAGAAAAATAGATAAGACATATCTTATCGACCTTACCTGAGGGTACAGAATTTAAAATAACGTTCGATATTGAAAATGACATGAAAGTAGGCGGGATTGACGTACTGCGCTTCGGCCCCTCAAAGTCAAATGTCATTGTCTTTAGCCATATTATACTCATACAAAGTCTAACGCCTATGTCTTCAAAGGAATTTACTTGATGCTTATATCTCTGTGTATTTATTACTAGATTCTGCCCGCGGCTTCGCTCGCGTAAATGTAAATTAGGTTAGGTTAGTAACACTACTTTTTACTGAATCATAGGTACCCTATGTCCTTTTATGTTCCCCTGGCAACGTATATGCCAAATATTATGATGATCGGTCGAGTAGATAAGGCGTGAAATCGTAACAAACTATCACACACACATTCGCGTTTATAATATTAGTTAGAATTACCGTTTACAAAACAGTCGCACACATTAGATTTATGCATATACTAGTAGTTTTCCCGCGGTTTCACTCGCGTAAGTCCCGTTCCCGTGTGAATATCGGGTTTCACCGCTTTCACCCCCTTGGAATTTCCAAAAATCCTCTCTTAGTGCTCCCCTACACTCTCCAAGGTACATACATACATGGCAAATTTCAGCTTCTTGCATTCAGTAGTTTCGGCTGTGCGTTGTCTGTCAGTCACTCGGTAACGGACGAGTTTTATATATATGTATGTCTCTTATGTGGGGGCCAGTCAGTGCAGACCGGCGACACTTCGACCCACTGGGATCTTTTGTGTCGACACTCTCCCAATAACGACTGCCATAGATGTTCATGGCAGCCGGGACCGACAGCTTAACGTGCTCTCCGAGGCACGGAGCAGGCGATAATTGTCAATCAATACGCACATAATTTCGAAAAGTCATATAACTTTCGAAAGTCAGAGGTGCGCGACGTGGGTTCGAACCAGAGACCCTCTGCATTGCAGTCTGTTGGACTCCCCACTGAGCTATCGCTGCTCTTATATATATATGTATATAGATATAATCATCTGCAATGTAAGGGCAAAGAAAACAATTATTTTCGCTACGAATTTTCCTATATCAAACTGAATTCTGAGAGTTTGAGATAGTAAGATTCCACAGAATTACACTGCAGTTTACAGAAGATGCAAATGTACTCGAGCTGCTCAGCTCTGTCTTCACTCTATTTTCTGTGTGGCTTGTATAATACTGTGGCGTTAAATTCCTCGGCGAGGTAAATCTCACGTACCGAGGCAGATACGGCATTTTGCAATGTTAGACTGTACGTGTATGTATTTTGTACGTGTTCACCTAGTTTCTTATTAAATGTTAGATTATACGAAGTCGTTATTTTGTACGTAGGTTTGTAAAACAACGTAAGTCGATAAACTTTTGTGTGATTCTAAATTGCATTGTCATACACAATATTGATAATGCCGAACCTTTTACAATAATAATAGTTATAGAATTGTTATTTTGGTTACAATGTATTACTACAGAACAACATTAGACATTTTCATTCATAAAATACTGTGATAAATATATTTTATGTTTAGCTACTTATTTCGTTGATTGTACTAAAAGTGTTTTAAATTTGCCAACTTATTGCTTTAAATGCCCTGCGGTCCGTAATAGATAATAGAGTAATGGTTGCGGCCAATGGTTTGTCTTTATTGACTCACGTCACGTAAACAAAATAATAGCATTCAATTCTATGAATATTATGCGAGAGTTGTGTTAATAAACCCACATTTCATCATCTACCTTTATTTTAGGGTCCATGTAATAGTCGGTGATAATAGAGCGTATTTTTAATTTTATTTATTTATTATTTATTAAATAAAGGTACACCGACAGCTTCTGTATATTAATTATAAAATAAATTTGTAATAAGTAATAGGCTTATACAGTTGCCAATAACAGGTGAACCAACATTCACTAAAATAAATGATAACTTAAGCTAAAAAATGAAAACTAATTTACTAGATATTAATGTACTAGACATTAAATGAAAAAAAAACCTTTTTTTAAATATATCTATTATATAAAATTAAACAAATGTGATATCAAAAATTTGACTAATAATACAATTCTATAGACAAAAGGTTGTAAAACTACATATATAATTAATCCTTTGGAGCTTTGTGACTTAAAATATGGGTTTTAAAGATATTTATAGAGTTATGGTATATGTCAACATCTGGATTTGATTTTACATAAGAATTCATCTCTTTACTGAGCCTGTTGAGAGGTGAGTTTTCTCCTATATTTGTGTTGGAAATTTTAGTGTGGAATAAATGGGTAATGGGATATCTGGGTATTCTATATGGGACTTTTATTCCAATTTGTTCAATTAATTTATTACAGTCCAATTTATTGTTAACTAATTTGTAAAAGAACATGAGATCTTGTACCAGTCGACGGTCGCGCAGAGTTATCATTTTGTAGCATTGGATACGTTGTTCGTATGGACACCGGGGAGATACATCACCGAAGGTATATGCTAGGTGTTTTGTAAAGGCCCGTTGGATGCTTTCAACTCTTTGAGAGTGTACTGCGTAGTGCGGGTTCCACACTACGCTGGCAAATTCAAGGTGGCTCCGAACTAAGGCGTTATATAGCACAATTTTTGTTCTTACAAGCTTAAATCCTTTGGTGCTTCTCTTAAGAAATCCTAGCAGCCGTGCCGATTTCGTAACAATGTTATTAATATGGCTTATGAAGTTAACTTTGCTGTCCATGGTGATGCCGAGATCGCGAACCTCATTCACAGTTTTCAATAACGCTCCGTTTATATTATATGAGACAGTATTAGATTTCTTTTTCCTCGTGAATCGTATGTGGCTACATTAATGTACATTAAGCTTCATATGATTAAGGCTGCACCAGTGCTCTATTCTATCCAAATCCTCTTGAATTAGGGTAGAATCTTCATTTGAAGTTATAGTTTTATAAATTTTGAGATCGTCGGCAAACATTAGATAATATATAAGCGTATTGCCTTTTACCCGGAACATTTCAAGACTTCATTCTTATATTGAGAATTTACTAACAGAAAATCGCGATACCTGACGCAATCAATGAACCCGGTACTTCACAATCGCCTTCAAAGATAATTTTGTAGTTTCCAGTACTGACATTTGACGTCATCTGTATGGAATTTACAAACATCAAACGTATTATGATAATTTCTTATCGCCCGCATGGTGAACCACAGATGGATCAGTTATTGGGAACCGCCGTAGGATGTAGAAGATGCTCTAGGATAGTAGTATCCTAGTGCACCTACCCTTCGTAAGTGTAGAACGAACTTTACACCATAACTCTCCAAGGCGCGTTAATTTGATGTATTGGACGCATAATATGTCCTCACACAAGACACTTACGGCTCCCCGAGGCCCAAAAGCATTCATAAGAAAGTTTGTCGTGACATCCAACGACAGAAACACGGTATCTTAACTGTGATATTTAATTTTGTAATGAATAAGATGTGACGTGACTACGACTATAAATAAACACACGTATATATTCAGGAAAGGTAGGCAGAGATATCTTTTGCTCACATTTCGCCAGAGTGTGGGCTTATTATTTTATATATTTATTTACTTATTATTATTATTATCTATAACCTAAGGAAATTTTCCGTTAATCAGGCACATTCCAAGAGTCTGTGCTGTACCTTATGACAGGGTGAAAATAAGAAAACATGTTATATGACACTTTATTAGCTTGCCTCGGGTAACCTAAATATAGCTAAATATAGCTACTAATAAGGGCGATTATTAAGTCTTATACAAGTTTGTTACTATATGTAATTTTAATTAGACACAAAACGACTGAAATGTGAACGAAAGCCTTATTAAACATGTATAACTCTCGTCTGTATCCCCAAAAAGGTAGGCAGGAATCTATCATATACCCATACTCTGGCAGCTACGTTTTAGATCCTTATAGTAGAGATTGAGCTATTCACTTATTACCTAAACGATGCAGCTATTTTATAACAATGCCACACATACCGTTATTCTTTAGAACACTAAATCAAAACAACGACGTAACCGTCGATATATTTTAAAATATCGAATGTGCATTGTCAGTTAGTTGTTGCTAAAACGTTTATGGTACAGAGATTTGCCTCAGCCATTGACATATTTCAACGAAATATCCCCAAATAAAAGTACCGTGCAATATACAAAAAGGAAAACCGAAATTTGCATGTACGTTGTCTGGTTTATTCACACGTTTAACTAGATATTTTTTGTTAGTCTACACAGCTGTCTATATTCTACAGCTATGTAATACGCCAGCGTTTTTGCCCAGTCCCTGTAGAGCATTCAAAAACACGGTCCAAAATTTCTGATAAAGAAAGCAAAGAAAAGTGAGGCCTATAAAAAAATCCTTTGAGATTTAGGCATTGTCGTTTGAGGGCATTGACTTTAGTTTAAGGATACATTGCTTGCTCTGATATTGACTGATATATGTAAATTCCTTTCCTAAAGGGTTGGCAACGCGCAATGTTGCTTCTGGTGTTACAGGCGTCCATAGGCTACGGTGACCACTTACCATCAGGTGGGCCGTATACTTGTTTGCCACCATAGTTCAATAAAAAAAAATGCAGTACAAAAATATCAGCCATCATTAAAGTTCTTAGATCAATGTTTCGTATAGTTTTCCTGATAAAACCGTTAGGTTTCTATACAGGATTAAATTTAAAATATCAATAACGTTCTCCGCATCTCTCACCCATCTCTACTTAACATCACACCACATAACTTGTTATACAACTTTTTACAAAATTTAATTTTATTCCAATAAGCATATTAAAAATTGCTGTTGCAATTGCTGTATCGCTGCGTATTGTTGACTCACAGACAACAGTACGCAGCGACAACGACTATCTGTAACTGTATATCTACCAATACTAAATAAATACATAATATTATAACACACATGGTAAGCGTGTGATCGTACTTTATCGGTTTCAGAAATTGGTGTGCCGTTTTAGTTTATAGTTCTACAGCTTACAGAAAAGCAAAAACAACAACTACCACTGCTTTAAATGTTAACGTTATAAGTTCATTTGTATGCCATATTTTTATGTCAGCACCAACAAATAAATTAATCGTAATTTGCTCATAATTTGAACCTTAATTAATCATACCTAAATGGATACTGCAACCTAAATTTGTGAAGCTGCATAGGCACTTGTACTCGAAGCGGGTAACATACGCAGGTTGAGGCTCCTGCACTTGTGTATCTATCATATTAAGTAAGACGCGAGTCATCCGTGTAAGTAGCCTGGTTAACTCCCCGCTTCCGATCCGTTGTCAGGCGTAAACCGTAATATGCAATTGCTGCTTGCGATGTGTACAACCATCTTAAAGAGTTTAAATGCAACCAAGAAGTGATTTTATTTGAAAAGTCACATATAATTTACAAAGCTTTATCTTATTTTTTAACCTAAAGACCAATTTAACTCCAAATTTCATCTTAATATGAAGTTAAAGTTACATAGAGTGCTCGAGACGATAACCTTATCCAAAAATCTTTCATCGCGCAACTTCATATCGCGTCCTGCAATAAACCTTAGTATAAGGTACGGTCCCATCTTATGGCCCTTGCCTTTAAACCAACATGTGTAATGAACTCGGGTTCCCTTCATTTTCAGACCAAACATGATAGATGAGGTGCCTATCGCATCAAATTATCGGGCCCTGCCTAAACAACGTTACTTCAACCTCTCTGCGTCCCGAAACATCATTACGAGGTCGTAAGACCGTGTCGGACCATCATTCTGTGAGGATTTATGTGGATGCCTCTCATATTGGAACTAAAATAGTTAACGTTGCTTGTAGCGTTCTGTTGTGGGTCTGGCTTTAAGTTCTTTTATGTGGTTTACTGGCTTATCTTATGATGCAGTTGTTTTAGTTTTGAATAACTCTCGGTCCATCTACAGAGCAAATATCTTGAAAACATATTTGTTTAAGGTTTTTATATAGAACTTGGTTATTCCGGCTTGTGCACAACATTCAATCTTAAGACTATTTAATTTAAATCTAATGATTTTAAAACCTGCCCGGATTTTTAAACGGGGTGGTACGTGTCTTCCGAAGCACGGGAAAACACAGTAGTTATATTTACTACCGTGACAACATGAGTAGTAATCAATAAAATTAATTATATTAACATACGTAAACTAGTCTGTTTTTATTAAAATTACTTAAAAGCAGATTTATTATATTAAATAGTATGCACAGAAATAATAGTGGTAAGAAAATTATATGATATTGCAACATTTTGTCTTGAGCCGAAATCTAATACAGTACGTCGGAGGCTTGACCCACATAAAATAATAATCTTGACAACGTGACTGTTCTACTTTTTGTTTACTGGATCACAAAAATATATGTACATAGGATCACATATTACCTCGAAAATATATATTAGATGGGCGACTAATATACCTTGCCATATTACTGTACATATGAAAACAGGATAAACAAATAAAATATACTGATCTACTTTTTTACCAGTTTTCATATTCGGTTTACCGCCTTTGTTTAGCGGTAGTGAATGTGGTCTCAGGTCTGATTTCCGCAAAGTATTGTAATGATTTTCTGTTAAGATTTTCGCAATGACAGCACGGAGTCTGCAAATATGCCCAATTTACAGCAATATTCTCACCTCATAAGATCCTAAAATATGTGTATGTTATATTCGGTATAATAAAAAACTGCGTCATGTTATAAAATACCTAAGTTATTACATACTTTGCAACGTATTATATGGCGTTTTTAGTAGACTACGTGCTAATAAATAATACGTACTACGTGTAATACTAAAAAAACAATTAGTACACAGAAAATAATTTCAAATTTATACAAAGATCATCCAGAGACTGGCGGTCTATAGCCTTATAAACAAAATATACATACCTTAAGTAATATAATAATGTACAATGGTGTTATGTTTAGTCCATCTTCGTGTTGTAATTAGAACATAGTAATTTTAATTAAGATAACCGAAGAAATGAATAATAAAATGTTTAATATTTCGGAGAGATAATATTCATGAAATAAAATACGTCCCTCCAGATACTACTACGTGTTTCAACATACAACGTGGCTGAAAATAGTAAGCTGTTGTAGTTTTCTAATTAAAAATAATAGGTCAAGTAATTACACGAGAAAATATTAATGAATTTATATTTCAAGATTTGGTATAATCTCGCTACGCATTACGTGGAAATTAAAAATATAGCTGGGAAAATGTTGATGTTATATATGTTCCTTTACCTCACTCTTTCTATCCCCTGATACAGGCGCGAGACAAAGTATGAGTGTATATTTTAAATTTTTTCGATAAACTCTATATTTTCGAATCTAGAGTACGGCATGGATTACACGTATTGCTTGGCTTGAAATAAAAGCCTTGAATGATTCTTATCAAAATAACTTTGATTACAAAAAGCCATGTACGAAAAAGCATATGTTTTTTTTATGGTTTAGTGGGCAAACGAGTAGACGGATCGCCTGATGGTAAGCGATTACCGCCATCCATGGACACCCGCAACACCAGAGGAGTTAGCAGTGATTGTTGTAGCATTTACATTTGGTTAACTATGAATTAAGGCTCCACATTTTAGAGGGCAAGATTATTGTCAACCGGACATATTTCTAGACTCCGTCCGTGCTGTTATTCAGAACTTCTTGAGATAAAAACATAATCACGAGCTCTAACGCACGAAAGTACTTCAATTTTATTGAATATCGAATAATTTCTAATACGCGGGTCAATTGGGAAAATACGCGAGCGTTTTTAGCGATAGAATGATCAAAATAAATTTATTTGCATACATTATTTAAGTTCATACTATACCATATTAAAGTATTACAGGTGATTAAACCATCTTCGTATTGTATCTTAAACTTGTATCCAGTAAATAACTGCTGTGGATATTAAGTCACATACCTCTGCGATCTCCCCGACTTCGATCATACTTGAAAATGTTCAATTTCAATATGTAATACTCGCGAGTGTACTGAGATATGGATTCCAATGTTATCGAACTTATCTCATATGCGAAATTATTTTGTATACATGAGAGGTTTTCACTTATTGTTGTGTTAAGGCAAAACATTGCGAATAACGTCATAACGAGACTATTATTTACTTTTACATTTCTTTATAAATCAACTAAAGGCGTTCTTTAACATAAAAGCTTTCTAAAAGTGTTTTGGGGAGATGGGAAGTGCGTTTTGCAGAAAAGAGTTGTATTCCCATTAAGGTGAAAGTATCAAGGCGTAGGTGTGTAATGTATAGGCGTAGGCGTAGAGGTAAGGTCGGAAGAGGAAGCCTTCGGCGACCATTCCCGGCTTAGATTAGATACAAAATAGCGCAAAATGGTCAGATTCTGCAATAAGGCCACTTTAAGAGCACCTTACGCCAACAAATGTGCGTGAACCATGTCATAAGAGTGAGCTAAGCGAAGGAGATAGATAGGAGGTAGCAAGTGAAAATGTTCGTCAAACATGCGTGACTATATATGCACGTAGGTGTAATAACTATGTGATGGTATGTACCTGCTATGCATAAAGTCGATTTCCGATTCATGCAAATGTTGGCATTTTCTATTAAAGACTGTCAGTAGTAGCGAAAAGTATGGAACTGTGTTTGTGAAGTATGGAGCTGGAGAAATGTGGATGTTATACACTTTTGCGTGTCCCTTATACCCGGATATAGGTTGTAACATAGTATGAATATACATCAAAGTCTCTATAACAGTAAAGTGCTTGAATGTGGTATTCGATTACTTTACTTAAACTTAGAAATCTTTAACTATATAATAATTTCTAATTAATAATATACAGGTTGTCCCGATCAGTACATAACCTATATTCACTACATGTATATTATAACCACATTTCGTCTATTTTGCTTTAGGCTTCACATATAGAGATCGAGTCTATAGATTCCACCGGACAACATACCAGACTCTGTGCTAATAACATTTTAATAACTCTTTTACTCTAGCCAGACAGAGAACGAACTTGGAATCTCACATTAACAAACATAAGTGCTAATTTATGCTAACGGTCGAACAATAGTCAAATAGTCCATCAACATTTATTATTCTTTTGTATGAAAATGCTCTGGAAAAGCTATAAATTACATAGTCCGTAATCAAGCAAATGTTCAGTCAGTTAGTCATAATGTCTCCCAAAGCGTATATAAAATTATCTCCCGCGAATGTAAGCGATTGCATTATGTATAAACCGGTCTAATTGTCATACGGTATTTTGTCTTTGTGAGCCACGCTGGGTAAAGGTGCAAACAAACTGGGGGTATTTCTAGTCTACTCGTACTGTCAGCAACGTAAATAGCTAAACAGAACAAAGTGACTGCACGGATAACGTAGTGGTTTAAGTGGTCTCCTCGCCACTGCCTTTGCGCCAAATGTTGTGGGTTCGAATCCCACACGGGACAAAACTTTGTGTGATCCACAAATGGTTGTTCCGAGTCTGTGTGTTCTTTGGCTCCGTTGTTTCAATGTTTGTAAAGTCGCGTACGGGAGTTGTTTACGGGAGTTGTTTAAAAAAAAAAAAAAAAATTTAATTGTAGGCTTCTGCATGTTGGAGCTATGTTCACATACAAGCCTCCCAAAGGGCTGCGATTTTCTCTAACGCACTAGTAAAATAACCCGTGAAAGAGAAACAAATAATGTCCTCCAGACCGAATTTCGGTCATGGCGGCCAATCTTACCGGAGACTGGTCATCTGCGCAGAAGATGTTATAGTGCACAAGTATGTGTGCAAACACAAGTGTGCTCTCTGTTTCCTTACTCTCGTGATCCAATGGAACGACTCGACTAGAGATTGGACAGAGATCAGGTGCAGAACCAACGGCTTTACGTGTTTCCCACGGCATGACGATGACTAATACCCTAATATTCATAACTCCGTGTAGGTATTGAGATTTCTTAGCAGAAAATCCCAATAAATTTTTATTAGCCTGACTCGGGATTCGAACTCGGGACCTCATGCACGGCAGTTGCATTCACTACTGCTGTGCCATGAAGATAGTTTAACATTTAACAATCAATCAATCAATCAATCAGCCCATCGCAGTCCACTGCTGGACATAGGCCTCTTCCATTTTACGCCACAACATCCGGTCTTCCGCCTTCCGCATCCAGTCTAACCCAGCTACCTTTTTCAGGTCATCGGTCCACCTGGCCGGGGGGCGTCCTACCTTACGTTTACCAAGTCGCGGTCTTCACTCTAGGACTCGCTTGCTCTAACGGCCATCGGTCCTTCTACAGATATGGCCAGCCCATTGCCACTTCAGCTTGCTTATTCTGCGAGCTATGTCGGTAACCTTGGTTCTTTGACGGATAACCTCATTTCTAAGTTTATCCCTCAAAGAAACTTCTAGCATAGATCGCTCCTTAGCCCGCTGAGTGACATAAAATTTTTGGACTAGCCCTACCGTGAGTGTCCGTTTCGGCACCGTAGGTCATAACATGTAGGACGCACTGGTCAAAGACTTTGGTCTTTGGGCATTGCGATAAAGGCGATGAGAAAACCTGACGAAGCTTACGAAACGCTGCCCACCCCAACTGGATTTGCCTGTCGATTTCATTCTAGAAGTTGTTCCTACCAAGTCGAACCACTTGTATAAGGTAGGCATACTCTTGAACAACTTCGAGCATCGACCCATCGACGTAAATCGGCCTATAAATAACATGTCTATTAAACATGATCTTGGTCTTAGCCAAGTTCATGTCGAGACCAATCCATCGCGAGGCTCCATTTAGGCTGTGCAGCATCCCGTTAAGCTGTTCCAGCGACTCTGCTATAATGACGATGTCATCGGCGAACCGTAGGTGTGAGATGTACTCACCATTCACATTGATTCCCCGTCCAGTCCAGTCCAGTGTTTTAAAAACATCCTCAAGCGCGTTGGTGAACAATTTGGGAGATATTACATCTCCCTGTCTCACTCCTCGACGCAGCTCTATCGGGTTCGTTTTCTGATCCTGAAGCCGGTCATTGTGGTGGTGTCATACAGGCATCTCAACACTTCTATATAGCTCCAGTCAATGCGACATCGTTGCAGAACATACAGAACTGCCCAAGTTTCAATGGACTCGAAGGCTTTCTCGTAGTCCACGAAAGCCATGCACGGCGGCTGATTGTACTCTTCGGTCTTCTGTACAATCTGCCGAACAAAATGGATGTGGTCCATGGTGCTAAAGCCTTTTCGAAACCCGGTTTGTTCTAGAGGCTGGAACTCGTCAAGTTTTCTAGCGAGACGGTTTGTGAGGACTCTCGAGAACAACTTGTAGACGTGGCTTAGGAGTGAGATGGGTCTATAGTTCTTAAGTAAGGTTTTATCACCTTTCTTAAAGAACAGAACCACCGCACTCCCACTCCACGCCTGAGGTGCTAAGCCCTGTTGGATGACGGAATTGAACAGGCTAGTTAGCTTCTTCAGTTGTAATTCCGTCATCACCGGGAGATTTATTATTCTTAAACTGCTCGAGAGCCGCTTTAACCTCGCTCTGGTCGATTTCCGGGATGTCCTCGGTGAAGTGGCGCGTGAGAGGGCTCTGTGGTCATCGCCGCTATGTCCCGAAGGGCTCGCCAGCCGTGATGCGTACAGGTGTCTGTAAAAACTCTCAACTTCGTGGAGTATCTCGAACTTTGAGGTTATGACTCTGCCATCGGTAGTCTTGAGTTTCGTCAGATGGGGTCTCAATAACTGCTGAGCGAAAACCTTTGACCCTCTATTTCGCTCAATCGCTGCCTCGATGAGGCGAGAGTTAGAGCAACAAAGGTCACGTCGCATCAGCTTTCGTATGCGTAGGTTCAAGACTCTCCTATCTGACGAAGACGACTCAGTGGATGGCATTTCTCGTCGTTCCCTCAGAAGTTCGAGAGTCTCGAGCGAGAGCTTAGACTCCCTGTTCTTACACTTTGCGGGCGTCCACCTCCGAGACAGCTCTTGTAGCGTTCTGACCACTGTGTCGGTTTTCTTATCAACATTGCCTGTGGTTTCCAGCGAATCGAAGTGACTTTGAAGTTCCAATTGAAACTTTTTGGAGCCCACAGCTATTTGGAGCGGTGTAGGTCGGAGAGTAGATTTCACCATTTGAACCCTCTCTACTTTGAAATCTATATTTAGAGTGCCTCGGACAAGTTGGTGATCGCTGCCGGTATTGAACCTATTGATCACGGAGACATCTCTGAATATATGCTTCCGGTCCGTGATGATAAAATCTATTTCGTTCCTTGTCACAGTATCGGGGCTTTGCCAAGTCCAGTTTCGTTGAGGCTTCTTCTTAAAGAATGAATTCATTAAGAAGAGCCCCTGCAATTCTAGAAAGTTGACTAGCATTTGCACCCTGTGGTTCCTACGCCCCAGGCCGTGGCCGTATCGTTTCGCCGCATTCTTGTACTCCCACTTTGGCATTAAAGTCTCCCATCACAACGTCGTAGTGAGCCTTGGCCGTACCATGTATTGCTTTTGCAATGTCTTCGTACATGGCCTCGACTGTCTCGTCAGAGTGAGTCGAGGTCGGCGCATATATCTGTATCACCTTCAGGGTATACCATGAAGGTGTGGCTAGGTATACCTAGCGGTGAGCTTTAGTACAATGTACGCTACCCGTGTCGACATACTACTGACTTCTACAAAGCTGCTTACGAGGGCCTTATTGACCAGGAAACCGACACCACCCTGGGAGAGCCGATCACCTTCTCGAAAGTAGAATAAGTCGCCTGACTCAAGGGTTATCGTGTCCTCCCCCTGTCTTCGGATCTCAGATAACCCCAATATATGCCAGTTAATGCGACTTAGTTCTACCTCGAGTTCGGTGAGATGTTGGTCGAGCCGAACTGACCTGCCGTTATACGTCGCCAGGTGTATTCGTTTTTGGCAGCCTTCCGTAGCCCGAAGATTCTTCGCACCCCCTATCCCGCCGTTACCGTGACCGCTGCCGTGGCTGGGAATAGCGGAACTGCCGGGAACTGAGATTCATTTTTGTGATTTTCTGTTCATGAGAGGATTTTAGCCTACTATACCACGGGCACCAGACGGGTTGGTATGGGGCTTGTTTCGAGTTTTCCCTCTCTTTGCAGAGTTGTTTTCTGCTTAACCTGTTGTGGGCCGGCGGCTCGTATACAAGCCGGCACATTTGTACCCGTTGAGAGCTAGCGGCTCGTATACGAGCCACCAAATTCGCACCAAAACGCCGCTTGCCGCCGTCGCTTAAAACCGCATTATAACAAACTTCTTGTTTAAAACTGATTGCCTTTTGGCTACGGATGAACTAGGAACGAATGATGCCATACCACGGACCAATAAGAACGCCTGCTTTGGACAGGAATATATTATTAAAAAATTCTAGAGATTAGTCGACCCGTCCCGTCCGTTATGGCCGCTGTGAATGTTTGTGTTGTAGTTTTAAGTATTTTGTGATGGATTTCAGTGCTTGGAAGTACATTAAAACGTAAGTAATTGTTATTTTATTTATTATTGTAATGATTCTAGTAGCAATAGCAATGTTTTAATAATGTAAACGTCATAAAAACTTAAACAAAATAGTAGCCGGCGCGTGCTTTGGGTTTACCCCCCGTGTAGTTTTTAGGCTTTTGTTAATCTAAACTGTAAAGATTATTATGTATTCTTATTATAATTCTAATAATATTAACGTATTTGTAAGTAATAATTTGTAAGTAATATTATAAAATATATCAAGGAATATGAATAATTCGACTATAAACAAAAAATGGATGTAAAAAACGGACTCTCTAAAAACGGACCCTTGACGCGCAGTTTGACACACTTTTTTATTTTATTTTGCCTAAGGATGATATATGTGCTATACATCGTTAGAAAGGTATTTTTTTATATATAAAACGATATATAAAACGATAGATAACGATAGATAGATATATACAACGAAGAGAATAATACCGTTGATTATTTGGCTATTTTCATAAAATGCCTTTTTAGATAGAATAATAAGCTGTATTTATTTATTTATTTATTTAATTATCATAATTGAGTAGATTCTATACAATGAAAACCTAAAATTAACTATACCACGCATTCATTCGCTTAGGATGATTTTTTAAAAACAATAACGTAACGCAAGCGAAAGTAAAATAACGGCGGCTTTACTGTAATTTTCAAACGCTAAAATCATAACATTTTTCCAGGCAAGTGAGGTCACTATTTTATGTTTTTGTAAAGGAAATACCATAAGGTATTACGAAAATATAAATACTATAAGTGAAATATAATAAATTTACCTATAGCAGCACTCATATCATATGAGTCGTCATTTGTTTACATTCTGTCATTCGAACCGGTCTAAAAATATAAACAATTTAACACAAAGGGTCTTGTTTATGTTTTACTATATAGCTAACATTGTAAGCTACCCAGAAGTACCATTAGTTTTATTCTACAAACTATGAGTGAGTCGTAAATCACAATAATATAAACTCAAGTGGGACGCGGCGATAACGGGCGAATAACGTAAACATATGGCCTGGCGCATGACCTTTCTTTTGCCGACGTAGGCGCGGAACAGCTAGAGTTAATGTGCTCCCTTTCTCAGCTATTACGACACCCACGGAATGAAATGGGGTGGTGACATTTAGTATTCTCACTCCGTCACCACACGGGTGACATTTAACAAGCTGCTCAACATTTAACAAGTTTGTAAAAGTAATATATGAATTAAAAATCCTAATTCGGCAGTTCTCATCTGTGATTAAATTAAGTATCCTTTAATTATTACTACTTTAAAAAAGTAGCACTTGTTATAAAATTTAAAGAGAGACGCAATTAAAATCTAACAAATGTATATCGACTTATGCTGCTAACTGTACGTAACGTTTCTGTAAAACGATGTTATTATACACACAAAATACCGTTTTATTTGCATGAAATTACGAGAAAATAAACCGATGAATATAAAAACGGGATTACGGGCAACTGTAATTAAAGGTACCTACTTATCGATATGTAATGAAAATTCAATGTTGATTTTTAGTACCTATTGATTTTATATTATATATAGGCCTCCACATATAGAATTTCCGTGTTATATGAAGAAAATCGGTAACATTATGTGTTGTATATTACTTGTGTACTTCATCACCATTTTTTAAGGCAAATCTAAATCCGCTGATTTATTTTACTTAATTTTTTAATGGTTTACTGAAGTCAATTATATTCTGTATATGCTTATGCTCTGTATAAAATGGCTCTATTTCTTTCTATTGTATTGAAATATTAGAGTAAAACCTACAACAAAAAAAGATGATTGTATTGTATAGGTAGTTTTTATAAAATTTAATGAAATTGCTAAAGCGAAACGTAATTTTTCTATTGCAAATCGCCTTCCAGCAACATATAAGCATATTGCCTAAGTCGAGAATAGAAATGGGAGTCTTGAGATCGATAGAGACGTTTTTGATGTATTTATGTACCATGTCATAATGACATGGTATAAGAACATAGCGTAATCACGTTTTTTAATGGCACGATGTGTACACAACATGGATAACGTGCCAATAAACGAAGTTACTGGGTACTCAGATACCAGTCAGATATCAGTCCTGTTCATATGTAGCTCGTGCATGTAGCCCACGCGAGTACCTTACACACGTAGCTCGCACATGTATCTGAGACATGTAGCTCGCGCAAGTATCTTTCGCATGTGCTTAGTCCGCTCTTATTGCTTGCGTCGTGTATGAGCACCATACAATAAATATTTTGATGGTCGAGTGATCACGTTCACTGCAGACGTGTATATCATTGAAATGGAACACATGGGTACAACACAATTTTAAAATAAAATGTTGGTAAAAGGTCGCTTCACATAATTCTAAATTAATTATTTTCAACATCGCGCGTTTTTTTTGTAAATCTAAAAACATTTTGAACTGGTTTGTTGCTTTATTATAATAATTATGGCAAAATAATTTTGGTGGCAACATAAACGTTGACAATGTTTTATTGAATACTGGCAGTCAAAAATAAATATAGTTTGGATCAACATTAGAGCTATATTCGAGTAATTCCACTGTTTAAGATGTCAATAATGGTTCGCGTTACTCTATCAAAATGAATATCGTAGATAACCACAGGATCGATCACCGAACAGTCAGATTCCGTTACACAAATCAGTGCCCGTAGGGAGAAAAATATCATCAATATATCCGATATTTTCCGATTCATTGGGCTTATAAAATTGGGATTACATTACGGAACCTAGGAATACATATCGAGTAGTTGGCAATAGCTACGTTGGTACCTACATAGCTATTTTGATAGTTTCTTCACTGTATTTTGTAAGTTCTTCTTTGTAAAATAGGGAAACATAAAGCGGTTAAGTAGAAATTTTACGCAGTGTGTTCTAATTTTGTACTCTTCAATTTCGCGTTGAACAAAATTGCTTTGTTTGTAGTTAGTAACAAGTTGGCAAAAATAATTACTGTCTCTTATCCCAAGGCTACAAGCTGCCATGTTGGTAGAGAATATACTTTGCGATGCAAGAATTTGTTTTGTCCGACCTTCGGGATAGGCAAGCGAGTCGCGTTACTCGGAGTTATTTCATTTGACGCTGGAAGTACCTATATTTTATTTTATTTCGTAGCAATTTTATATATATTATTTATGCAATAGGTTTGACGGAATTGCATTTGCACTGCAGGTATAGTGATTAATAATTTTGTATTATTTAGCAGGAGGCTTTACGAGTTTGGTATCATATATTTCTAAAATAATATAAATTATACAGCAATATTACTTGGTAATAAGCGTATCAGTTAATATTAATTAATTATACGTAGCTTATTGTATATTTCATTAGATTTTCCCTGCGAAATTGTATTTTTCTGGATGAAAGGTACCGTATGTCCATTTCTATGCCCCTGCGTGTATGCGGAATTTCATTATGATCGGTCGACTAGTTAAGGAGTGAAAGCGTGACAAATAAACAAACTCAATTTCCCATTATAACATAAGTGAGGATGAACAACATTAATTCTTCTTCTTCTAATAAAAGATAAATTCCGCACTAGGTATGATTCCTGTGTCGCGGGTGACTTTACAATATTTTAAACAACGAACACAAAGAAAACGTAGACTCGGAACAACTGTCTATAAATCATAATATTTTTTGTCCCATGTGGGGATCAAACCCACAACACTGGGCGCAGTGGCAAGTAGCCATGAAGTTTAAAGTCTTCATTAATAAAATACTAAAATAATAATATATGTATGTATATAATATTTATTAATAGTATTTTTAGTAACTTTATTAATAGTAATAAAGTACAGCGATAATTGCGTTAGACTGCATCTTTCTAAGGATGATTTCTTTTTTATAATAGTGGCTCCAGCGATATCGCTTAAAGCATTGCAACATACTTATTCGCTAGCTTTGTATAAACTATACAGCTCATATAATATTGCTTTACGATTACGCGTTATAAAAAGATACATTAAAATTAAGCTGCTCTATACGCATTTTATTGCGGTTTGAAAACAGTACGATTTGATAATTTTAATATAATTGAAACTACAATTTATTAAATAAATCGCGTTATAATCCGTACTATGTAGTTTAATTTCAAAGTACAGTATATATATATCACATATAAATTTATCAATAATTACACCTATCATTGATATTCATCGCTTCGAATATCGTATAGCTCTATAAATAATAAATAACAGTAACATCATAACAATTTCTGAGGCTATGAAATCGTAACGAGATTCAAATCAAATCAGGTGATCTATTATGTAAATAAGAGGCAACGACCTCCTTTATACATTTATTTGATTTCACCTCTATCCTGTCTCGACGAGTGTTTGATTATCCCGATTTCTATTGCGATCATGTGTAAATGTTTGTTTTATGACAAACTATTTGTGATTGTATTATATATCGCATATTATTGTAAATATATATGCTGTGTCGTGGTACTTTTAGCATAAGCTTACGGTTGATTGTGAGGTTATAGATTCTATTGCCGAATTGTGACTTCGGCTGTTATTGACATGCAGCACGAAGTCTTAAAATATGACCGGTTGACGGCAATGAGCATTCAATTTCTTAAGACCTTAAGACATAGCTAACCACGCAATACTTATCTGTTTAACTGTTAGGGGATAAACACGCTTGATTGAGTCTATTATTTAAACTAATAAATTTTCCTATATCATAAATAACTAGAGCTTTGATTTCATGTACTACACACAAAATTTCGTCAAAATCTGTTTAGCAGTTTAGGTATTCCACAGAAATTAAAGTCCGAATACTAAAACTTTTACACTTATTATATTAAGAGGATTGTCCTTTCTACAGAAAGTAGAGAAGAGAAGAAAGAAGTATATTATTTAAAGACTGTTTGATAACGGTAGTACGTTGGTAGAGCACCGATAGTGAACGCGAACGGTAATCGAATCCGACCGAAATAACACTTTATTGGATTTTCTGTCAAAAAATTAATCAAATCTAGATCTATGTATGCCCAATAAATGGCAACAGTCTCATCCTTTTTGCATAGGATCTAAAATCACGCCTCAACCTACCCCTAGGGGATAGAGGAGTGAGTCTGTGTATGTATGTATGTATGTATGATATAAGTACACAATACAACATAACATTTTATCGTAATGATAATAATTACTTAGAATTACTAAGATTCGTATTAATTTCAACATTAAATCCTAATATTCAGGTAAATAAGTCAAATATATAAGCTTCTAACATAACCACATTCGAATTATCATAGCTGTTTCGAAGTATATTTCCTTAACATCAAAGTTACGCGTACATTTGATATATATACGAGTAACTTGTGTAATAAAACATGGCTACCTATAGTGTTAAACATTTGGAATTAAAAATTAACATATCAATTCTTGGAATGCCAGACTTAATTAAAAACTGGTTGTGTCTGGCCGCTGGTGCGCTGCTGTGACTCAATAGTTTAACTTGTGACTTGCCTTTTTTTCTAATTTCTAAAGGGACTTCTGAACAATCATTAATTTGACTGCAATGTATGGCTTCGTATAAACTACGGACTAACGGTTTTTGTTGCTTTATATATTTTAAACTACTTAAATTATTAAAACTATCTATACTTAAGTTTACAATTTCCCCGACGTGTTAGTTGCTGTTCAGCAGCCACTCTGACAGAGAACGTAAACAATGATGTAATAAAAGTATTTTAAAATTATTAACAACGCGACAAAATCCGTATCAATGACTTTAATTTCAGTGTATAACATTCGCGTAAACGTAAGACAATTTTAACATTTTAAAACTGAATGTGAGTTTGTTTGTTTATAACGCTTTCACGATTTAATTACTTAACCTAAGATCATTATAAAATTTCGAATCCACATTTTCAGGGTAAATATTTAGCGAATTATGTTTGCAATGGCCGATGCATTCAAACGTTTTTGAATCTGGTCGGGCTGTATTTTAAACCATTGCAGTAAACATTTAGCTCGTTTAGAAGCCCTCTTAAGTCAACTAATTACTCCACATATCATTTATGTTACGTATATCATTTTTATTGCTCTTGTTTCTTGAGTTATTTATACAAACATACGTTAACTTGTGACTGTATATTCAGTATGAGGGTAGCATAAATATATTACACCCGCGTTGCATCAGCCATATTTTGTTTATCTATAATAGGAGATGACCTTACCAGGCATCGGCACAGGAAACAAACTCAATATCAAATAACTTGACCTAGAAATCGAACCTGGCACCTCTCAACGTAGATACATATAAGCAAAACGTTATGTCACAGTACCAACAAACTAACTAAAATAGGCGGCAATTCTTACTAATAAAATAACGCAAAAAAAACGCAGGTGAGTCTACGCTTAGAACCTTATGCTTTATAAGAACAAAAATAGCTTACAATGGGCATGATCATACTATTGAGTTATATGCTATTTATATAGGTATATAAAGAGCAAGACTTCTTCTATAAACAGTTATAAATCATAACAATCTTAATTGCAATCGTATTTACAAAAGTTTCCTTACATCACGGGTGAATATTAAATAGTAGCAACATTAAATTAATGGCAACCTGAGCTCAGAAAGGATAATCAGAGCCCTGTTTTGCCTTGCAGATCCGCAAAGGCTTTTATGCATTTAACTATTTCTTTTTCAGTATTTTCAAGTAACAAGACTATATTATTTAATAGAAATGTAAAACATTGCGTTTAACGAGTCGTAATAAACTGTAATTATCTTTATTTCTTCTTTAAATAACTACCGCTTTAAGAATAATTTTTGTTGGACACAGGAATTATTCGGCGACTTACGAACATTCAAACAACCTACACAAAGAACACGAAGCCGTGGCACAACTATTTGTGAATCACACAAATGTTTATCCCGTGGGGGATCGAACCCACAACACTCGGATTTGTGGTAATAGCGAGCCACCACTTTATCTACTACGCTATCCATGCAGTCATTTATGTAAAGACAAAATTTGCCCGCGGCTTCGCTCACGTGAATGTAGGGTAGGTTAGATAAGTTTATGTTAGTAATAGTACTTTTATCTGGATGAAAGGTACCGTATATTCTTTTCTGATCCCCTGGCAACATGTATGCGAAATTGAATAATGATCGGTCGAGTAGTTAAGGCGTTAAAGCATAACAACAAACAAATTCACATTTGTATTTTTCAATTTAGTTAGGATACGACTAGAAATAAGAGCACTTGTTCAAGGTGCATGTAATATTTTCAAGTAGGCAACAAGTTATGAACTAAAATTAAGTGAAAACTTAACTAATATAATTATTGTGCTTCTATCTTTTACATATTACCAGGTCCCCAAAACATGTGCATGTAAGACGGTGCGCTAGAACCCTAAATTATAAATTTCGGACTGAAGTATTCAAGACGTAGATAATTCTATATGAGCTAATATATTTTGTAACATACATAGACTTATGTCAGTATCCCTGAAGAGTAAAGATGTATATACCCACATTTTGCCATATTTTTAACTCTCACGTAATACATGGCGAGCCTATAGTCATTTTTATGGGTCTTTTTCAGACTCTAGGATGCTTGAAATCCAATAATACTATAGGTCATGTCATGTCATGTCAGGTCATGTCAAACTCATATATAGATACATACATAACCTAGAGACACGTACACATCAAATGTCCAGCAATCGTTTTAAGCATCATATGATAATAAAGATGGCGAGCCTATTGCAGTCTACCGGCCACAGTTGCAGACTCTGTGCTGTTACTAAGAATTTCTTAAGAGCAAAATCCGATAACACTTTTCGCATCCTGGGTATTAAACTCAAGATCTGTGAGAGACTGCGACAACAAGGCATTGGTTGTAAATTGTAATTATAACTTTTAATATTATGTAGCTGTGAACTAACATTTGCAGTTACATAGTATTGTATGGTTCGTGTAAATCCTAAAATGAGCTTCGCTAAAACGGTGAAAGGCTTATAGTTCTACAAATACGCAACCTGATAATACAATGTCCATGCTGCCCTCCAAGCAACAGCTGTTATACAATGAATACTTTCCGGATACGTTGATACGTTGGCTTGACTCTAATAATCTTAAAATTAATTTAACTAAAACAACAATTATGAATTTTGCACAAAAGGAAAATAAAACAATTGACATAAATATTAAATATAATAATAATATAATCTCCGATATCAAAGTAGCATCATTCTTAGGTTTGCAGATTGAACGTAATTTAAAGTGGAACACACAAATTGAAAAGGTCTGTTGTAAAATAAATCAACAGGCATATGCATTATACATGTTAAATAAAACTGTGAACCAAGACACACTTCTTACTGCTTATCACGGCTTAGTTGCATCCACGATAAGATACGGGATTATATTTTGGGGCAATGCAACTGGTAAAGAATTAGTTTTTAAGTCTCAAAAACGCTGTATAAGGGCAATATGTAAAATTTGTACTACCGACACATGTAAACCGCATTTTATTAACTTAAAAATACTTACAGTGCCATCAATCTATATATATGAAAGTGCGTTATTTGTTAGACGAAACATGTCAAAATTTTCAAAAGTGACTAGTAAACGCAGAGCTGGTACGTTACATATGGTTCAAGCTAAAACCACCCTATACCACAACAGCATATTTGTCATGGCACCTAAAATCTATAACAAACTGCCCAAATCTATACGAGATGCTGAAAATGTCCAGTCATTCAAAAATGTATTGAAAGAATTCTTAATTATTAAAGCATATTATTCTGTAGATGAATATTTCAATGATACATTAATAATGTAATGTACATAATTATTAAAATTTGAAATGTGTTGTAAATAATTGACAATTGTAATTATTATTTAATCATTTGAAATCAATTAATCTGGACATTACATAATTTATATATAAATATGAGTTGTATATGTATCAATTGTAATAATTAATTATTCCTTATTATTATTTGTACACCGCGTAATGTGGTAGGATATAGTGGTACTCTAACATAATATTTAAGATCTGTAATAACTAACCTATATTCCACAAATAAATTATTATGAATTATGAATTATGAACTTTAGATTTACTAAATTATTTTAAGTATCTACAATATTTTTCCTAAAAAGACTTATCCTGCATTATCTATAATCCTAGTCTTTCAGTGGCATATGAAATCTTTGAAAAATCTAATACAAAATCCTCTGACCTCGAAACAACTACTTAAAAATCACTCAAATATGTATCTTGTTTGATGATCGAATAAATAAAAATCACGCGCTCTAACAATGATGAGGTGACCACATAAATAACGACGCCGTTTATGCGTCTAAGTCAATTGAAGCTATTTTTTGTATACATAAGTAAGTAAGTAAAGATGTTATAGAACCTGGTACCCATAGTCCAAGTGACTTTAAGAGTCCTGTTCTCAGCAGTAAATAGCTCTCTCCTCATATTATGCTGTTCTTTTATTCTAACCTCTTGATACACAAATTTAAAGCTCTGCTGTATTTTGACTTCTGGATATGACACAACTTCCACTTGCTCATTATTTTGCTTAATCTTTTCTTAATAATTCTATTATTTTTCTTTATCCTTTTCTTCCTAGTACAGCACGTAATTCGGTAAGTAGTTTCAGAGCATATACCAATCAGCTCCTGTGTTTATGATTCTTAGCAAATCTTTCCTCAGTTACAATTTATTCATTAATTATTTTCTAACTCATCTATTCAAATCTTAAAGCTTCAACCAATCAAGTTAATACTTGAAGTCATTAAAATACTATGAAAATACCCACCTATTTCTACGTGCTAGTTGAATCTTCCAATACTGCTATAACCTATATTCACGGCTTTTATCCTAGTGAAGCTCACCTGTGAAATATAGGTCGGTAAAATTTAACAGCGCTATTAACTGGCGAGCCGATACTCACGTAACCGCGGGGTCATGTCAAAACAATGTTGGAAACCGCTGGAAAATGAAGATTGTATTATCTATCTGAAAAATTAATGCTTCCTTCGATATTTTTACTGTTATGGAAGTGAAAATGGAACTGCGATGTTTTGTTTTAGGATTGCGAGAAGTAATGAACATTCTATTATCAGTATTTTATGCGAGCGATGTGATGTTATTTTGTGTGTGTGGGTGAGTGGGGAGACCAATAGACTGCAATGCAGAAGGTCTCGGGTTCGAACCCACGTCGCGCACCTCTGACTTTCGGAAGTTATATGACTTTTCGAAATTATGTGCGTATTGATTGACAATTATCACCTGCTCCGTGCCTCGGAGAGCACGTTAAGCCGTTGGTCCCGGCTGCCATAAACATCTATGGCAGTCTTTATTGGGAAAGTCAGTACCCTCTAATATCCTGACACTGGTCTAACCTTAGGGTATCGTTAGCCTTCGGGTTGCGGAGGTCAGGTGGCAGCCGCTCCGTGTAAAAACTGATATCCAGTCAAATCCGGTTAGACCAGAAAAGCCGACCCCAAGTGACTTGGGAATAATAAATGCTAAGAGAGAAGAACTACGGGGAAACTCACACCGGGTCTCCGTGGTCACGAGACCCGTGATAGTGAAACGGGCGCCGCACTGCTCGACACCCTTAGCCGCTCACACCGGTGTTGCCCCCTGCTGCTTTTAAGGCCTGTATATCTATGGCGACAATTCAGGGGGCCTATCTAGTGAGTCGGTGAGTCACCTTCTGCCATTCCGACTTTGTACTGAGACAGTATATCAGGCAGACGACGTTTTTTAACTATAGATTGCATTTTACCAAACCATTAAACACCTATCCCCGTAGACCAGAATAATTAAATTCCATATGTAGCAATAGTCTCCTACACCTGCCGAGGCTAGTGTCTCGGTAGGTGTCCCATCTAACTTTAAACTAAAACTCTTGAAGGGCCTCTGCATGTTGGACCTATGTCCCTGTGTAAACCTCCCGAAGGGCCGGGTATTTTCCTAACATATTAGGGAAATATCCGTGAAAGAGAAACAAATAATAATAATAAATTCTTTATTGCAACAAAAACTTGTCTCAATTAGTAAATAGCTAATAATTACATCACAAGTTTTGTTTTGTTTTTGATACAGAATTATTAGTATGGGACTAGGAAGACCACAAATTATATAAAAATAGATTGCCGACTCCACACAATACTCCAAAACAGACGCTACTCTCAAATTTACCTACCTCTTCAATAATGCCTTTACTCAAGGTTCGGAGCAATTTCCACCGCTGGTATTGAGAAAGATAATAGGCTACGACTTTGAACCATAAGGCAAGCCGTATGCCACTATTGTTGTATAAAAAAGCTATGGGTTCTAATAAAGCTAAATTCCATATTTACATAAGCATGAATTGAATACATCTGATACATGACTAACAAGCCATTACAGGTCAAAGTGGCAGTAGGACATATCAAGAAGTTTGGCTCCTCATATCTTTAAATTATTAAAACTTGCAAATCTCTTTCGTAACACGTGTTTCCTTCTATCTTAGATCCTGGGTCGGTTAAGCGGGGCGTAAAAAAGCACCTGCTTAGGAAGCCAAAGTAAAGCCTTCGACACGACTTCAGGTGTAACAAGGGTATAGAGAGATCTGCTCGTTGACTACACGACTAATTATTATCAGGCATAGTGAAGTCATTATAGTATGAAGTCATGATATTTGTGTGTTTCCAAAGTGCCGCAAATATTTATATTTTTTTAAAGTATCATGTATCCTAACATTACAAGTAATACAAATTATACTTTACTAGTAGTTTTCCCGCGGTTTCACCCGCGTAAGTCCCGTTCCCGTGTGAATATCGGGTTTCATCCCTTTCACCCCCTTCAGGGTGGAATTTCCAAAAATTCTCTCTTAGTGCTCCGCTACACTTTCCAAGGAACATACATGCCAAATTTCAGCTTCTTGCGTTCTGTAGTTTCGGCTGTGCGTTGTCTGTCAGTCACTCAGTAACGGAAGAGTTTAATACATATATATAGATTTAATTAGTATCACCTAAATATTACGATATTTGGTCATAGAGCATGGATAATTTCGTGACTCGGCATTAACCATAAATAAAAATTACTAGAATTATCGTCTTAGGTACAGGCTTATGTTACAATATCAGCATTATAGAACGCCATGCATATACTTAAATTTGAGCCTTTTTCTCAAAGAACAAGACAGATACTACGGATCGTATTTTGATATACCTCTTGTGCTTTCATCACTCTCATCACATTATCTATGCACGTTTATTATTGCAATCGTAATCGTCCCTTTTCATAACATTTCTGACGTAGGACACCACTACGGCTTACAAAAATATATTACAATTATTGAACTACAAAAATGACCAGTAAAATAATGTATTAATTATTGTTGAGCTATTGTTAAAATTGAATTAATCGGTGAACAACGACCTTTATATCAAGAATGTCACCTTCAGTTAAGCTTATTTATTTTATAAAATTGACATTAATTTTAAATTTCGAATTCTTAAGGAATATTTTTGTATTAAGTTCTATTTCAAAATTTAAAGAGTAAATAAAATTGTCTCTGGTGCTTTTTATTGGTTTGCTGTGCACGATCAGTTGTAAAGACCACGTATGTAGAATTACATTCAAAATAATTTTGAATTATTCAAAGGAATATTATTTTACTTTGATATTTGCAGATGAATGGTAGATAATATAAATTGGGAATATTTACTCTTTAACATAATAAATTGAGGTTTACATTTGTATTAAAGTGCAAGACAATTTGGTTAGGCTCTTACGTCTAGTATCAATCAAATTAAAGGAGGTTTTGAATTCATAATTTTGTTTGATAACATAGTTATTGCTTATACGAATCTAAAATCATTCTCTTTGAGTTTAGGATTGAATAGAAAATCGGCTGTCAAAGTAAGAGCATTGTACTTAACATAGGTATGTATACTTACCAGCAAAGGGTCAGCGTATTTGACTTTGACATAATTTATTTTCAATAATGCTATTACAGCGCGTCCACTCTCTTACGATTGTACTGATACAACTTAGTAGTATAGAAAATACAAGCGAACTGTATTTGGATATGACGTATTAGTGCGAACACTCGCACTAATACGTCATAACCGAATACAGTCTGTGAACCTCATATCAGCAAACCGACTCGTGACAACGCTAAAGGAGACATCCTTAGGAAAAGTAAAATATACTTTAAGATACCTGATAACTTCCAAATTGGTAAATCCAAACTAATATTATAAATGCGACTGAGTTTGTTTCTTTGTTTGTTACGTTATCGCGCCTTAACTACTTGCCAGGGGAACAGAAAAGGACGTAGGGTACCTTTCATCCAGGCAAAAGTACTGTTACTTACATAAACTCACCTAACCTAACCTATATTTACGCGAGCGAAGCCACGGGCAAAATCTTGAGGAAATAAATTAGGCAATGAACGTTGGTTTACAAGTATACTGGTTTAATATGAGGATCTACTAAAACAAACATAGAACAGATTTTTAACTTATTTATTCAATGTGTGCACGATTAACGAGTAGCTCTGAATTATTTATACAACTTATACGTAGTTACTTAATATTCAGGTTACATTTCGTTTAGTATGTCTAGGTGTGCTGATGTCTAAAATTAGCGAACTAAAATCGATGAGATTGTCTGCCGCTAGATACCGATGATTATTTTGGGCACCATATTGGAAAGGTCACAAGATAATTAGGTTAGGTTTTGGCTCGACACACATAGCTTGGCAGAAATCTGTGCTACTATTCTGGTAACATATCTTCTTGATTACGAAGATGATTTTCCTTTTTTATATATTATTTTATCCGGCAACTTATGTGTGCTTATCAAAACATAATCATTGCCAAACAAGTACCAACACAAAAATAGTTAACGTCATAATCTTGGTGTTAACACAAGCTACCTAATTAGCTTTAGCTAGACTTTTGTATTATATTGAAGAACATAATATTAAAATATAGAATCTTTTGTAAAAATATTTCAACTTGTATTGTTGAGTTCAGCAAAAATTAATTTGGTTACTGAATATTTTTTTAAACATATTATAAAGACTATAAGAACGTAATTAACATGACTTTTAACTAAATTAGTCCCTACTGACGTTTATATTCATTTTACATAAATATAAAATGTAATTAATTCTGTATTTTATAAACAGTGTTTAAACTAATTTAAATAAAACGTTGTCGGTAGTTATTTTACAAATTACAATCAAAATAATTTGTCTACTGAGAAATTTAATACGAAACTTTAAATTTCAATACCTGGGTATTGAAAATAACTCTAAAATTATATTAACTAGTTGCAGTAACTTAATACAAAGTCTATTTGAACAACAATCATTCATCTTAAACATATTGAACAAATTCTAAGTTTCAAATTAATTTCACCTGTAGATTTGGTCCTGTGAGTCTGAATTTCAAAGAAAAGAGCTATCAAGTGAGAAAGCCCTTTCAACTATCTTTAGAGGTCAATTGTAGCTAGTACACTGTATGCGTATGTGTAAAGTTTGGAGCATTAGGTCATGAGCGAACATTTCGCATATAGCGATGGCGATCGCAATCACTGGAATTTATACAAGGTGCCGATTTAATCACCTACATCGGACTGGTGAAGTACTTACTGGCTTAAATTATTTATATAAAGTTATTTTAACACTTTTGTCACTAAGAAAATAGGAGATAACGTAATTAATATTAACCTGTAAATTGGTTGAATTCCAGGCATAATTGGAAACCGATGTGCCACTGCCACTTAATAAGATAATTCAAAATTGATGCAGATAAAATGCGCACTTAACTGTACATTGACCCAATACATCGGACCTGTGCTCCTATACGGCACGGGTCACCTGTGCATAAGCGTGATTGACTGCGTGATAGAAAATTAATTTAGTTTTTTTTGTTGGTTGTGGTCATACATAGTAGTCTGCTTTACCTCTTTCAATATTGCAGGTAATTCAATCTGCACCCATGTAACATAAAGCGTCGTCATGGCTTATGGTCGAGCAGTAGACTCTGTGACTAACTAATATTTAAACCTGACATAATTCAATACTGAAAATTATACTGAACGTCGATATGTAGACTTGAAATATGTTAAAACATTAACTTGGGGTGAGATGGGCTGATTGAATTAACGATTCTCGAAGGCTTAGTCCAAATTTATCAGGCAATGTCATTGCAAAATTATTGCAAATATTCTGTCTAAAATTGGTTATATGCATAACCATCGAATCTTATACTATTTATCATAGATACATTAGGACCACAAAATATGACCACACATTTATGTTACACGCGATGTGATCAAATGGTCCAAAGACGCCTGACTACAATGCCACGATGGTGGCTCGTGTCATAATCACTTCAGTTTAGGCGTCATGTGGCATATTACGTACCATCTCATATTCTATACCAAAACGATACTATAACAGATTTTAACAAAATATAGTATCTATTATATTCAAAGTATGTTTTTATTTTAATAACAAACCTAAACATCTCTTACATTAAATTTAAACAAAAGTTTCTTTGTTGTTGGTATTTTAAAACACTTTTATACTTAACCAGGCTTTAAGGGGCTTTTATAATACATAGTACCAAAAATATTATAGTAATTTCGCAACACTAACATGTGACCTTTCTCACCCAATTTAAAACGATACATGTTTCAATGAATAAAACAATGCTTCCACACAATATATTCACAAAACAATAGAATGCAGCTGACAATTTATACAGCCAGCAAATTTTTGTTGGAAGTATTAATTGTCAACGTGTTATCAACATATACATTTTTATTCTTATAAACGACGGGGTACTTATTTCTAGAACCGTTTATTCCAGTATTCAAATACGTACCTACATCTAAATATACATATAAGATAAAAATGCTAATCAGACCATATTTACAGAACTTAGAAACAGTTGTACATACATTAATAAATATAAACTTATCTACTTGTAACCTGGAAGCACACAGAAATATAGATAGATACATTTTTTTAATTACAAATCGTTTAATATGTTACAAATGTTTCTTTTAATACATTTTTTTATAAATTAAACTAAGTTAGCCATTTATAAATGTGTCTATTGTCATAGCATAACTGTAACATTTATTAGTCTAGTATTGAATGAAATAAGTATTGGAGAAATATTGTTTACATATATATGATTACTATTTACATGAAATCATAGTTGGTTAGGTTCTATTGCGTCATAGATTGAATGCGTCACAGTATATGCGAAGGAATAAAGATGAATACGTTTCTACCTTCGCAAGAACTATCTGTTTTGTTCAGTATACTTTTACATCATGCCTCGTATCTTCAACAAGGGTTAGGCAGTCGCGATCAACACCCGTATGACCAGTTAAAATTATATTATAATTAAAAAATCTCATCAATCAACAATCTTGTGTTTATATTACTTAAAATCCACTCTTATTTTAAACGAAAACAAAGAACATAAAATTAAATAAACTCGGCTTCAATTTACAATTTCGAAATTAAGGATTCATATTTTCTTATAAAACAATACTGTATGTGGATTCCAATAATTAAAAGATCATTATTTCGTATGAAAAGCTCATCAGAATCGCATATCGCAATACACTCAGGTTGAAAGAGTTCCTTAGTTAATTGAATACTTACAAGTTATCATTACAAACATTTTACATTTATACATAATTTTAATGACGGCAAAATTAATATTAATTAATATATTACATGAAAGTACTTTACGCTTGAGATCATCTGTAATTAAAACACGATATCTTAGAAACAATAAATTCTAACGTAAAAGGAATTCATAATGTTTACGTATAAATAATTTAACGGAGTTTCATTAAGTAATATCAAGTGGAATACTTTCTTGTTCGTGTTTCGTTCTCAAGTTGTGATACAAAGGCTATTGTCTATGTATAAAACTGATTTCATGTTACACTATTGGCATTACACGGAGCCTCACCGCGTCCAGACCTAAGTACTTTACAAAAAGAACATTTATACACAATTAAGCATCTGGATAATAAGAAATATATATTACATTCTGTATATCACACGCAAAACATTCATGAAGCTGTATGGGTGTGTAACGAGCGATATCAGAGATGTTGATAGCATCGCGTCTCAACGCGAAAACCGGGGTATTAAAATGAAATTTGCACTCGTTCAGAGAAATAACCTTCGGTTCACATCGTCGTACTAAGTAAAGAATACTAATACTGTCCGTTAAGTCTCCATTACCGTAGCGTTGCAATTTATTGTCACCCAATGAAGCTTGTTGCTACCGTCTGGTCCACTCGTTCAAGTTGTTTGGGATATGTATTGTTTCTAATCAACACTATACACATATAATACAGTTAGTGTCTGTCAGTTGGTTCACGTGATTGGCGTGCACGACCCATCAACGCACTTGAGTCCTGGCTCACAAGTCCCACTGAAACCGCCGCAGTCTTCTCCTACCGTCCGCGCGCATACTTTACAGCATCTGGAAAGATAAAGAATATATTAGGATCATCATAGATGTCGCTTATAATTTGACACTCGTAATGCCTATTAGTACAGGTGTATTAAATTTCTAATATCTATAATTAGGTTGTAGTAAGTAATACTACAGCAGCGATAGCCGGAGGATAGTGGGAGATCGTGAGTCTGCTACGCAGTGGTCTCGAGTTCGGTCCCAAGGCATGCATCTCAGACTTTTCGAAGTTATGTGTATATGTAATAGTTTACTATCGTACGCTTTAACGATGACGGAAAATATCGTGAGGAAACCTGCATGTCTGAGAGTTCTCTATAATGTTTTCGAAGATATGTGAAGTCCGCCAACCCGTAATAGGCTAGGGTATTGGACTATGGCTAAACCCTTCTCGCACTGAGAAAAGGTCTGTGCCCAGCAGTGGGACACCTTAATACGGGGCTGATACTATAAGTAATACTATAATTGATATCGTAGATATAGTAACAAGTACCACTATAACAGGTATCGAATGCCTCATATTGACCAAAGCTGCTAATAAATTCTTAATAACAGCATGGAGACTGGCAATGCGCCCGGTAGATGCCAATAGCCTCGCTGTTTATGTAGAACTAAAAAAAAAGATATATATAGGAATATGTGTATGACTTACAACCACTGATTGTTCCTATAGTAATAAAAATAATCATTTATTTATCAAACCATGATTATTTTGTACTTACTTAAAAACTATTACACTACTAGCTAATACATATATAGAATGTAAACATAAATCTGTTTTACTTGTGGACTCCATACTAGGTCGAGCTTGTCACGTGGAGTCCTTGAGTTATGTTGCCAGTTAATAGTAATGTTTTCGTTAAGTTTTGTAATAACTTTCATCGAAATAACAGCATGAATATCATTTGGATAAATGTGTGCCTTGAATAAATGTATTATGTAAAACCTTTTTCTTTCTAAATGAAACTAACAAACATTATGTAATTAACCAAGTCCTGCTTTGAACTAGAGTACGTTATTCAATCAAACCAATAACAGTGTTGTTATAGGGAAATTAAATTATAAGGAAAATATATAATTTATTTGAATCACAAGCCTGGAAATTTTGCTATATTTAAATGCATAAATGGATTTTAATTAAATATTTTATAAGTGATGTTACTTCTTTAATCAAATGTGATTTACAAGTCTTACAGTTCAGGATATACTGTTTTTAATCATTCTGTTAGATTATAATAAATAATAGGTATTATACCCAGGCATAAATAAACCAAAATAAAGTCTAGGTGTCAATAGTATTTAATGCGCTACTGCAACGTGACACGCAAAGTTTTCTTGGGCTTTTCTCTCAAGAAATTCTCAGTAGAACAGTCTCAAGAGTGTACCTAGAAGGTAACGATAGATAAGCCTCATATAACATAATAATAATATTAATAATATTCTACCACATACACACAACACCATCTAGCCCAAACTAAGCAGAGCTCGTACTATGGGAGTACCCAGTAAGACAATGGATAAAACATACATATAATACTTTCTTTTTTGTAAATGCATACATATTATACATAGAAACAGCCAGACCAAGATAAACATCCATGTTCAAGCACACAAATGTTTGACTTGTGCGGGAATTGAACCCGCGACTTCAGGCGTGGCAGAAGGTTACACTAACCACTACGCCATCGAGATATAACCAATCTGCCATAGATATACATATATATACATACAGGATAATACAAAGTTAATATTATACCTACATAATATTATGTTTCTCGATATATTCGAGTCTACGCATCCTATGAGGATAGAAACAAGTACCTATGTTTACATACATATAAAACACAACCCTTTCAACCAATATAAACAAATGTGAGGACTGTAGATTTGCATGAACCCACTGAGCATATATTTGGGTTAACTATAATCCAAAGATAATCCAACTAATGTAAAAACAAACACTATTTTACAAACTTGACTTTCGTTGTACAAGTAATGAACAAAGTATGTATATGCGTGTGATGGAGTCCTTTAAGTAAATTTCAACCTTTTCTAGGCTTATGAAATTTGGCAATGACTGTAATAAAGTGTTATTGGATTTTTATGTCCAGAAACTCTGAGTAGCAATACTGAGTAATAAATAATTAAAAACGTTAATGAGTTCTTACTCATTATCGTTTTTAATTATTTATTACTCAGTATTGCTCAAGAGCCCGGTAGACGGCAATTGGCTCATGGTTTACGAAATGTGGCTGGTATACACCTCTGCGAAGTGATTGCCAGGCATATAGGCGTGACACATTCAAAGGCTTAAAATTTCAATATATTTCAATAATATATTCATTGTTAAAAAATTGTTGTCTTTGCGATGATTGTCGACCACAAGGCACCCCTGATTTGTCGTAGTTATGTGCGAATTAAATAATCAATTATCGTTCACTTTAACAACAAAGGAAAACATCATGAGGAAACCTGAAAGACTAAGATTTCTCCGTAATATTCTTGAAGATACGTAAAGTCTACCAACACACATTAAGCCAGGCATGGTGGACGTATGGCCTAACCCTTCTCATACTGACTGATATTACATAAAAATAATAAAAGGTAATTTATTACTTTTTAGCTCAATAATTCGTATTTTTTTAATACATTTTATTGTTATAGAATATAGAAATGTAGTTTAAAAATTCAATCTATAGTTTCCTGGTTTCTTTGTCCAGTTACAGACGTAAGCAGCGTTTGAGTAATGTACTACCTACATTAAAGCTAGCTTCACATTTTGTACAATCCATCTTCAATAGTGGATTTCAGCAACAGTACGTGATACGAGGGTTTATTCTTAACACGCTCTTATTACTTAGCTGTACCTACTAGTTTGACTTTTACTTACGGATAGAGAAAGTCGATTATAAATTATTTCTATATTTGCAGTCTTAAAACTTGCTTTTATAATGTGCAGACAAAAATGCGAGTAGAGCCAATTTTCTGATGAACGGGTTAACTCAACACTTAGCTGGCAACCAGACAGAGTGAAAACCATTTAAACTCAAAATCTTTATATCCATAAAAAAATACAGTCATTTCTCTGATACGTTAATGAACTTGAGAAATTTAGAGAGATAAGAGGAAGCGGGTAAGAAGCTCGTGGCAATTATTTTCATTGTGACTGTGCGAGTCAAGCGTTGACCAACATAATGATAAGTACTTAAAGCTATTATTATATATATATATATAATTAAATTATTATTAAAACGGGGAGATCTTCCCGTGACTATGGCTGCTGAAAAGCAACCGATATTAATAAAGTTTAATAATAGTAGTAGTGTAACAGTATTCAAAATTATGTAATAAATTGTCAAATAAACAACGCGATACAATCCGTATATAGTAGTTTCATTTCAATGAAAACTTTCGGGTCAACAAAACTACCGTCGAATATTTGGTAACAAAAAAAAGGAGATGATCTTGAATACGATTCTAAAAAATGCAGCCCTTACATCCACTCAGAAAATTTTGTGTGCATTGCACTAGATGGGCTGTGGCTCACAATACCATGTTATAGAAGATGCACATGGTGTAACTAAAGGAACGATACATAACTGCATAAAAAATGCGTGTAGGTTTGTAGTCAGTAAATTATTTGCAGAAGAAGTCCGCTAGCCATCTAATTGTCTTTATTCCACTAGATTGTTTATGAAATATAATATACCTAGAATAGCAGGCATTGTAGATGGTTCGCTAATCACAATTGATGCTCCTCTCTAAAACGAATCCGCATATGTAGACAAAAACTGAGATCATTCCATGAATATTAATGTAGTATGTGGACCTCAACCTCGATTTTAGAATCTTCAACAAAAACTTACATTGTTATGATATTTGTAACTTAAATTACAAATTTGTAGATACAATATTGTCATCGAAATTTACAGGCGTTTTTTGCACATGTTCATTAAACAGTATTTGTAATGGTAATATTTGTAATGTTTTTAATTGTAAAATTCATCTGAATTGTAAGGTTTATTAAACAGCACTTGTCATACAACTTTACAAATATGTCACTTATTTACAAAATTGTCGGATCGCAATGTTTATTAAACAGGGCCCAGGCGTTCTTTATTGGAATGTACTAACTATGGGAACTTCGTGATTTCGTGATAAATCCGTAATGTTCGGTAAAAAGAAGCTGCAGGTAAAGTGCCCGCAGTGCCTATCCATAACACGTGACGTCCTTAGTATAAACGCACTTTTAAATGATTAAATGTAATTTAAGTTAAATTAAAAATGTATATATATTATGGAATCTTAATACCAATAACAGGCAGCAATAGCCTAGAGGGAGATCGTTAGACTGCCACGCAAAGGTAAAGTTCGATCCTAAGGATCCCATGTGCCTATTAAATAGGTACCTAATTATCGCTTGCTTCATCGGTAAAGATAAAACATTGAGAGGAAACCTGCATGTCTGAGAGTTTTCATAATGTTCTCTAAGACATGTGAAGTCTACCAACCCGCACTGAGTCAACGTGGTGAACTATGGTCTAACCCTTATTACAATGAGAAGAGGCCCGTGCCCAGCAGTGTGACAATTGATTTAACAGGGTTAATATTATATTATTATTACCAATACTTTGGAAAAATAAAACAATTATCACCATTCCCAACAGATCAAAGGAAAATGGCTTTTTGATTTTATGTTTGTATTTATAAATCGTGAGGCAACACAAGTTTACCGATGGAACTCAGTAATTGCGTTAGTCAGCCAACTTCCTTATTTTGAAGTTCACGGGCAAACTCTAGTTTAAGTGGATCAGTCCCTTAGCGAAGTAGGAAAAGTTTTTCGGTAAAAGCCGAAGGTAATTACCTGAAGATAGAGATTTCGTCTTGTAGACTAATTTGTTGTACGTACAATATCCATTGCGGATTATTACGTTGTTTATTGTTGTTTCTTTCGATCACAATAGGTATATATCATAATATTAACGTATAAAAAAAAATGCAAAGTCTTTCTTTAGTCTACTGGTACTTTGTCATCTTAGACTCTGGTCTTCTTGGGGTAAAGGATTACGTTCGGCAGGTAATATTAGTTTCGCCGCCAATTTCAAGGCAATTAGACTTATGTAGCTTGTGAATACAGCTACATAAGTATATACATAACTGCTTTTTTGAGTTTTACACGGTATTGCGAAGTAGTTACCTTAGGTCTAAGAAAAAATAGTTCAGGCTCTATAGCATAAAGGAAAGAGTCTTGTGATATCACAACAAGAGTTTCTTTTTTTAGGAGTGAAAAGGATAATGTCACTTCACAAAACTACACCAAAATTCGTATCGACCCATTTCGCCGTTGTTGTGTGAAAAACTACTGACTATCCAAAAGCATACTTGATTATTTATATGCTTATGCTCATATATTAGTAGGAATAGACATTATTAATGGCTGTTGTCGAAAATTACCTACCGTTGTTTATCAAAAGTAATAAAATTATATTTGAGATGATATGGCTTTGCTTTTTAGGTGAAATGGAGTGTATACTATACACCTCATTGGGTTCATAGTTTTTTTCTATTACATTATCTTTTTTATATTCTTTGTAATGATTTTTGGAGCTAAACATTTGAAAAGTGTATGTGAGTATCAAAGATATCAAAAAAAAAGAGATCAATGACGACTCGATGGCGTAGTGGTTAGTGTAACCGACTGCCACGCCTGAGGTCGTGGGTTCGATTCCCGCACAAGTCAAACATTTGTGTGCATGAACATGGATGTTTGTCTTGGTCTGGGTGTTTCTATGTATAATATGTATGTATTTACAAAAAAAAAAAAAAAAGTATATATGTATGTTTATCCATTGTCTAGTACCCATAGTACAAGCTCTGCTTAGTTTGGGCTAGATGGTGTTGTGTGTATGTGATAGAATATTATTATTATTATTATTATTATATTATAAAGGGCAAATATATTCAATAATAAATATAACTCATCCCAGCTAAATATATTTCCTGTATAGAATAAATATACGTTCAAATAATTTAAGCAAAGATCACCCAGACTTGAAGCAACTGTATTTGTAAGTTTAATGAAAGTGCACATTGAGACTAACACTGCAAGGGATTTTTATATCATTCTTATAATTTTTCTTTTTTATTCATAAAATTTAGGGTTTTTATTATTTCACATACGTAAACCCCATCAAACTTTATCCTACGCAGTATACAATAATCATATTTAAACCTTACTTAATCTAGATAGAATACCTAATATACATATAAAGAAAGAAACGTTCTTTGCAACATCAGACTTAAACTCGTGTGAATAAGTCCAACATTGATTAAATTGAACTAGAATTCATATATCAATGTTTCTCTCTCCTTTTAGCTCTGAGAGAATCCATCAGCAAATGATGTACGTCTTCCAGCTTATTGTAAACAGTACAGTTAGGCGAATTTGCTTTTTTCGTTAAGAAATAATTTTGCTTATGGGTAGAGTAACGAACGTAACCTTAAGGCTTATTTAATATAGCGTCTGCTTAATCTCCCTCCCTCAAACCATTGCAAATAGAGAAGCTAAACCTGAATAGCTTTATTCCATATCCCTTTTGTTATTAACACACCATTTAAATCATTTTTCAATTTATAACATTTTATTTAAAATTCGGAATGTACGTAAGTCCATATTGAGACTAACACTGCAAAAGATTTAATATGGACTTAGCATATCTTCGTTCAACAGTTTCTGTGACAAGGCTATCTTAATGATATTGTCGTTCAGGGTGATGGCGAAAGAGAATGCATGAAATCGAGGTATTTTAAGCACATGTTCTGGTGTATAAATTATAGAATGTGAACCTTTGAAATTAATATCTAACGATACCTTAAACATAATGTTTTTGTTTATATGCTAAGTTATAGTTCGTGTTTAAACTATTTAAAAATATGCTAAGTACCATAACCATACCAAAATCGTTTAGTACGCAAATAAATTTGTAAACTCAAAAATTTTGTAAACCTATCTCGATTGTATGCAAACTTAAGTGTACCTAAATTTATACTACAGATCCAAACGATGTAGTATCTCAACAAAAATTAGACAAGCAGAATTAACCATATTCAATGAAACACCAATTAATATTATGTGGTGAAACAAGGTCAACAAGAATTCAAAGTTCCTATTAGTTAAAGTATACAAGGTTTTGTGAAGAAAACGGATTCAAAAGTCAAGAGTTATCATATCGACGCTACTGAACAGTGGCCGTCGCTGCGGCCTCTTAGACACGTTTGATGTGTTGCCAATTTGAACAGGCCATTTAAGTGGATTCTGAGTTCGTGTAGTTATTTTTATTTCATTGGGCCTTAAAGTATGCCTTGCTGGATGCGGCAAGCTGAAGACAGGGTGCTATAGTGCTCATTAGGGGAAGGCTATATCCAGCTGTGGTCTATTATAGCCTGATGATGTACTCTGACTATTGTAGCCTTAAAGCTACTTATTAAAAAGTCATTCTATCTATCTTAGATTTACTAGGTAGAGTTTCAGCCTTGTAAATTAAGTTGAACTATTCCAGTTTCATAAATTGGATAGCTATTTTATTCTAGAACCTCTCAAATATCATTATACCATCTCGTTTTACAAGACGGCTATTTTAAGCACGTCTCGCGAGGTCATTTTATTTAAGTCTATCTTTTGTTCGCCGCTTTGCTTTCAAGTGGATCTAGTAGAATTGGTCTTATGACTGTGTTTATTCTATTCTGAATATATTTGTTCTTTTAAATCGGTTAATTAAGTATAATTTAAAGAAATAACTAACTAATCTGCTATTGAATTAAAAGCATACTTATTTGTATTTAAGCTTTAATTTATATTTAAACTCGTGTTTATTTGTAATTTGGTGATATTTAAAAAAGTCTCACCCGTATACAAGGTATATTATTGGATACGCCTAAACCGAAAGAGGTAGGTAGAAGTGTAGAACTCTCACATTTCGCTATATATTTAAACATAACTATATATTAAGGTCACACCTGTTGCCGTCTTCTGTGTATTATTTTCAGATGCTACTACTGAGAATTGCCTAATTTAAAACTAAAATAACAGTGTTTGACCTGGGAATTGGACCCGAGATCTCATACACAGCAGTCGCATTCGCTACTGCTGCGCTACCGGGACAAAGACATATTTATTTAGGCAATATAAATAAAAGTATTTTATTCATGTTTATCGTGCTTTTCAAGCGTCTTGCGTTCCTTTTCTTAGAATCTTGTATCATATCATTAACCATGAATAAATCAGTATAATTACAGTACTCATTTTATCTGTTTTTCACCTATCTCTTAAGAAATACGCTCAGTATTCTTCCAAATGTTTCTCTTAAACCTCTTATTTATCGCTACAGTGATTTTTAAACGTGGTTATAGAGTACATATGTATATTTTTGAAAGACAACCGAGTAGGTTTGTGTGTATTCAATGGAACCAATGAATTTGTAATCTAATTATCGCTTCTTTGTTACACCATTACTTTTTACTTTTTAGATACGGAGCAACTTGAAGTGAAATACTAGTGATGTATGAGCCGACTTGCCTGAAGAAGTATTCAGAGGAAGTATGCCTGATGTGGATCAAAACGAGATAACTGATTTAGCTAAGTTTCGATATACGAACATGGTTAGTGTAATATGTGGATGAGTATGGAAAGTGTGAAAGTGGATTTTGAAACATCTACATTACAAATGGAAGCTTGACATTGCCACGCCAGTCTGCTTGTGAAAGGTATGTAAATACCAACTTTGATCGCGTTAATAGGTACCCATTTTCATTGCATAAATCATCAAACATAAAAGTATAAATGTGATTATAGCTTATTATTAGGCAAGGCGTATACTTATTGGTTACTGTTATCCTAACTAATATTGTAGATGTGAATATGAGCTTGTTTGTTACGCTTTTCCGCCTTAGCTACTCGACCGATCAGCATACACGTTGTCAGGAGAACAGAAAAAGAGGGTACATTTTATCTAGTAAAGAGTACTGTTACTAACCTAACCTACATATACGCGAGTGAAGTCGCGCGCAAAATCTAGTTATATATAAAACCAAATATAAATCTAATAGAAATTAATAATATATGATAAAAATGGATATGAGCCAATTTTGTCGTCAAGTACAATACTTTGCTTTAGCTCTAACTTTTGCAAACTTTGGCGCAGTTGCCACTTCTGGATAAAAAATCTTGAAAGAAAAACAGATATCTTGTACTACCGTTTCCTCTTAAGTTTACTTAAAGGTTAGCAAACTAAAAAGCAAAGCAAAAGCAAGACTACTTTGGAACTTTAAATTGTAAATCTTGCATAACTTTTGTACAAAGACACGGAAGTCTTGGTGAAATTTACATAATTTTTAAACTGCCTTTTTCTGCATAACTTGTTTCTGTACTAAACTCGTTTATCTCGTGAACATTGCGTTTAGCCTTACAACTGATAGGCAGTTGAGGGATTCGGTTTCAGAAAATGACAAGCCATGGCAATATCGTTCTAAGGATTCCTATTTTGAAATTCCTAATAAGAGTGATAAATTTGCCTATTTCTCCCATATGTGGTAATAAGCTCGCATTATATTAGAAGACAACTGAGGCGCTTATAGCCGGTTGCACTCACTGATCGGTAAACGATTAGCGAGGTTAAACTACGTTGGGTGCGGTCAGTCTATACATGGGTGACCGCTTAGTGGATTTTCATCTGAGCGTCTCCGTGCTTCGAAGGGCACGTAAAATGTCGGTCCCGGTTGTTGTCAAATTGACAACAGTCGTTAAGCCATGTCAGAGGCCTACGGGCGGCTGAACAACTCTTGACAACAGGTTGGCCACTAACCACACGAAAAGAAGAAAAGAAGAAGAAGACAACTAATCATTAAATATTGTGTTTTGGTGTAAAACACATCTGCCTTCCTTTACAGGGATATACAGGCGTGCAAAATAATAATCTAGATCCTAATCAAGACAAAATAATGAATATTATCACTATTCTATAATATTAATGTTACTAACATTACTATTACTGAACACAAACGTGAAATGTTCAAAAATTTCCCGTTTGCAAGTCAACATGTTATTCATGGAGAGGCTATTCAAATTTTGCTACTAATAGGCTCGCCTCCAATAAAACGGGATTTAAAATAAAGCCGGTACATACAATGTAATCTCCCAGTAGCAGCTATTGCCTAGAGAGACACAGTTGGACTGACACGCAAATCTCAAGTTCCATCCCAAAACTACCTCTGACTATTCGAATTTATTTGCCTATTCAATATTTAATTATCGGTCGATTTAATGGTGACGAAAACATGTGAGCAAACCTGCATGTCTAAGAGTTCCCCATAAAGTTCTTTAAGATATGTGAAGTCTGCCAACCTGCACTGGGCCAACGTGCTAGACTATTGCCTAACCTTTCTCCCCCAGAGAAAAGGCCCTCAGCCACTGGGCCAGTTTATATACTAATATTAATATACTCTGAGATAATATAAACACGGAATGTGCACATCCCTCGCCGGGTAGCTTAACGTAAGTATGTTTTGCTAATGTGTACCAAAAGACTGCTAATGGGCCCCAAAATAAACGTCGTCGTCGTCGTATTCTTGTCCATTTTGCTTCTAAATTGTTACTGATACTCTATACTGCAGTAGTGGACTCTTTTCTTTTAAACACATACGAAAATCAATAGATTTAGTAGCTATAATTATATGTTGGTATGTATTCAATGTTCATACCTGCGCTAAGTTGCTCACGGTTATACTTGAATAGACAAACACTATAGTTTACATACATTGTAGTTTGTTTAAGTACATATTAACGCTGGTAAGCATAATTATCTCCAACTTAGTAGTTTCTGTAACACTTATAATAAAACTTATATTAAAACGAACTTTAGAAAAGTTTAGACAGTTTAGATAACATCTAAATAGTTTAAGTTCGACAGATGTTCATATCAAAAATGGTATATCAGCCCCCTATAGTTTACAAGTTATGATATGATAGTATATAAAAAGTTTACTTTTTAATGTCGATATATATTCTCACGCCTATCTCCAAAGGAAGAGGTAGGTATACCTATTGCACCTACATTTTGCCAGGTATCGTTTTAGGTTCCACGAAATAGGGGGCACAGTTCTAAACACCGCGCTGGTACTGAGGATTTCTAGCCAGAAAAACCCGATAACACTTTGCCCGATCTCCAAATCGAACTCAAAACCTCTTGCACAGTAGTGGCAGTGGCCATTAGTAGTAATACACTACCACTGCGCTACCGAGGCAAGAATACATCTCTGCTAAGGCCCCGAGTATGCCTATACAGACATATGTATGTACATAATATGTAAATAGTGTTTTAGTAAAGCATTGGTCTCAATATTATTCCAATATATTATTTCCAAGTCGGGTTACCGAAACAATTTATTATATTATATATCTACTATAATTATTTATTTACGTGGCTTAAACCAGGTATTGTACGTAATGTTTTATTATTGACATCATCATTTCTAAACAATTTTTAGAGAGCATGGCAATACGTAAGTTCTCTTAATAAAAAAGCAGACTACTGCTTTGAAATACCTCTTTCTAGACCTCGTGTTGCTATTGACTGTTTTCTTACAAATAATCTAAATAACTATATCTCTCAAGTGCACGCCACTAAACTCAAGACCCTGTCTTAGTAATAAATAAATTCACTAAAAAATAAAGACGTTCAATACACAAGGTATATTACAGAAAATATATGACCAAACTGTACTTACCCAAGATCGATCAAAAATAAATGTTAATTTGTACAACTCTCTTCTGTCAACTTATTAATATAATTCTAAGTCAAGGACTTAACTTTTCTGTTATTTGAATCAAACCTTTTTACGAGCATACCAAATTATACTCTCTCTTTTACTCGTGATTCTACTTGACGAATTCTGAAAAAGTAATAACAAAAATATTATTCTAAGGCCTTTTTGTTGACTTACTTAATACGTAAAACAGTCCTTGAAAGACTGGCCTGGAGTCAAGAACCGCTGGCTTAATAAATTCAATTTTAATTTCAAATTTATTATGTTGTGTTAGTATATTTCATTTAATAATAAGCCCTTTATAAACTGTCCTACTACAGGACACGGTCCTCATCTCAGTATGAGATTGGTTAAGTCATAGTCCACCACGCTGGCCTAGTGTGGGTTAGTAGACATACATCTTTGAGAAAATTATGGAGAACTCCCAAACGTGCAGGTTTCCTCACGGTGGTTTCCTTAACTGGTAATTAATATTATAAATGTGAATGTGAGTTTATTTGTTACGATTTCACGCTTTAACTACTCGACCGGTCACCATGAAATTTCGCAAATACATAGTCTGGGGAACAGAAAGGAGGTATCTTTTATCTCGAAAATAGTAACTTAATCTACATTTACGCGAGCGAAGCCGCGGGCAAAATCTAGTAAAAATAGTTTAAGCCTTCGTCAAACTACACGCGCGATATACGTTACTGTCGAGGGCGAGGCCACGTTACTTGCACTACATGTACTCCTAACTTTATAGAACTTGACACATTTGCGGTGCGGCTCGAGGCGAAATAAACAACATACTAGTAACACTATAGTTAATCAGAAGCCACACATCTCATACCTAAAGTTTCTCAATAATCGTATTGAGTTCCAACTAAGAAGCGGCGACGATATCGTTTATAACAATATCAGGTAGACTGAGAAATTGGAACTCAATAGAGTCCCTAATAGGCACTTACTAGCAATTTCTCTTAGTGTTCGCAAAACGACTATGATCGTTTGAGCAATCATCGGCGCGCCAGTTCATAGATGAGTGATTACTAAGTAATATTGAGAGTAAGCTCAACTTTAGCTGAATGGTGACAATTTTTGCATGTTACTAAAGAAATGAGGTTCCTATTTGTTATGGCGACAATTAACTCACAACATATATATGATACAATTTAGTGGAAAATTTAGATTACAGAGTTCTAATCTACATGCCACTTACGAGCTCACACAGCATGTGAGTATTTAACACAATAATTATACTTTTTAAATTTAAATTTAATTTTGTCATAAGTATTTAAACATGATGGTTAATTTAAAAGATAATAAAACTAAAACTTGATTTAGCGTGGCTGGAAAAATATTTTAACTTTCAGAAGATAGCGGCGATAGATCGCAAGGTTCAATACCTTGAGATGTCTTTCTGTGTTAGTAGGATTTTCTTAAAGAAGTCTATCGTGCGCTGGTAAGATACCAACTCCTTATTTGCGGGGTTGGCAACTTACAAGTGATAAACATAGCGGCACATGAGTACTTATTAACCAAATAAATAAATAACAAATAATTTCACGCAGTAATATCACCTTTATAAATAGGCCAAATCCAACAAAATAAATCTTAATACAAGAATCGTACTTTCTTCTTTCTTCTTCTTTTCGTGTGGTTAGTGGTCAACCTGTTGTCAAGAGTTGTTCAAGCCGCCCGTAGGCCTCTGACATGGCTTAACGACTGCTGTCAATTTGGCAACAACCGAGACCGACTTTTTACGTGCCCTCTGAAGCACGGAGACGCTCAGATGAAATACCACTAAGCGGTCACCCATCTATAAACTGACCGCACCCAACGTTACCTAACCTCGCTAATCGTTTACCGATCAGTGAGTGCAACTGGCTATGAGCGCCTCATGTACTTATATTTTGTCATAGGAGACCTGAAGATTTATACATCGAATTTCTGTAATCTTAAAAAGATTTGATTCTCGAGATCTTTCCTATTACTTGACCAACCTTTGACTCAAATCTTTAATACAGTTTGCCCAATTATTGTAACTGCATTGTTTTTCAATAAAAAGTTCCGTGAAATATCTTTCGAAAACAAGAGCAACATGGATCACGTTGTTTACTATTTATTCGCATTAGGAATATTTTCCGTATAGCCGGCGGACTTTAAAATATTAAAACAAAGAACACCTAGACTCCGGCACATTGAACTGTGAATTACAAAAATTGAAACCACATAATTATGGCAGTGACAAAGAAATAAGCCATCCATGCAGTGCAAAGTTTGTTTTGCTCTATTTTTAAATACACAGATATAGCGCTAACATAAATCTTTAGTATAGAAAATTAATCTGTGTCTTAGTAATATCAAAGTTCTATTAGCTCTATTCAAATACCACAAGGCACGAAGTTGTTTTGCATTTGAAATGAGTTTGCAGTATATTGATATTTTTAAGAAAACCGTTTTGCCATTCACGACTTTTTAAGCCGGCGCTAAGCTAATTGAAGGAAATCGATCTTCCGACGACGGATAAGTTTGTGGGATTGCAGCTAGTGGTTACAATAACTACTGCTAACACAATCTTATGTTGCTACACAAGATATGATAATATAGGTTGTAAGTGTACTGTTGTTTGCAATAACCAATAATTAACCTTATTAAGTTATATTGCTTTACATAGTCTCGTGTAATTGCAACACTATTTCAATGATTACGAATAACAAAGCATAAAATAAAAAAGACTCCTTCGTAATAATATAAGAAAAATATAAATTAAAAAGTTACTATGTAGGTATAAAGCATTCGATAATAAATACCAAAATTTTTCGTCAGAGAAAGAAGAGATGTTCATTGGTAAAGGTAACCTTTAATACATTTAAGGTAACTAAGAAGATGTGTTTTTTTTTATACGTCTAAGTTGGCAATCAAGCTTACGACCCACCTGATGGTAAGTGGTCACCGTAGCCTATGGACGCCTGCAACACTAGAGGCATCACTTGTGCGTTGCCGACCCTTTAGGAAAGGAAGTGGGAAGGAGAAAGAGCGGGAATGGGGAAAGAGGGTGATTGGGCCTCCGGCATTCTCACTCACCAAACGAAACACAACAGTAGGAATACTGCTATTTCACGTCAATATTCTGTGAGAGGGTAGTCCTTCACCGGTCGAGCCGGCCCATTCATGCTGAAATCAGCGAGGCTCTGCTACACATACAATTATTTACATAGCAACTGATATTTAGCATAATAAATAGGGATTTTTATTTTCATTATTTACTAGCTATAGCCCGCAACTTCGTTCGCATGGTTTTTTGGTACATGGATGGTCATCCATTCAGATCTTATTCAGATTTTGTCCACGGTTTTACTCGGGCTAATCTACATTTGGTTAATAAATTTATATCCTTCGAGAACAGTATTTTTTTCTGGATGAAAGGTACCTATTGCGTCTTCTATACCCCTGGCAACAAATAAAAGTACACCTAGGTACAGAATAATTATTTGTAAACTACACAAATAATAGTCCCGTGTGAGATTTGAACCCACAACGTTCAGCGCCACTGCAGCAACTAGGCAACTGCTTGCCGGCTACGCTATCCATAATATCAGACTTGTTAACACTGTCAACAGAAATGGTAGTATATGATTTGATTATATGTACAGATGTAAAAGAACGTTCTAGTCGACCCTAGTGTCGGTGTCGGGTTGAGGCCCTTATTCCGTATGCTATAACTACTTCAGTGTATCGGCATGTTGTAAACATGATGATATTCAATATTGATTTAGTACTTTCCTGATTATAATTATAAATATTCGAACAATAAATCCAAACTTTTCCGTTCAAAATCTTCGTAACGTGACTTAACTAAAGGTGCCAAGAACTTTGAGTATAAACGTTTCCACTTAATGAAGTAAAATATTTATTGGTTACCTATAAACTTCAATTAATTATGAAAGTCAAAGAGGTAAGTATATTTTTGAAAGTATATTTGAAGGTATTTATATTTCGGTTACGGTGAAATATTTCCTTTAGAACAAGTAACAAGTACCTACGTACTTACATATAACCGGGCTGTATTATTTAAGCCTTGTACTTATTAGATTGGTATTCCAAAAATCATTCAGAGTTATATGGAGAATTTACTACGGGAAGGTGCAATTCATTGATTAAAACAGTTCCTGAAGTATACAAGCTGAATTTTTGAAAGATAATAACAAAAATTAATGGTCTCCTCATTTTTTAAATGTAGTCATGTTTTACAACTGTTCTTGGTTTGAGCGTTTCTCTTTATAGGCATAATACATAATATTAGGTTATATCCAATATACCTAGGTCAGTAAATCTAGACGTTTTAGACGTTATATGTACAGAACACGCAACACGTTAGCATTCTTCTAGAGTTGCCGTTATTGCCAGTGGCAGTGACAACTATACAGGCGATACAAATATGAAACTTATAAAGCCAACCCTGCATTAAACTGTCCCACTGCTAGGCACGGGCTTCTTCTCAGTGTGAGACGGGTTAAGCCATAGTCCACTACGCTGGCCTAGTGCGAGTTGACAGACTTCACATATCTTGAAGAACATTATCGAGAAGTCTCAGACATGCACACGATGTTTCCCTTCACCGTTAAAGCGAGCGATAATTAAGTATTTAATACGCACATGACTTCGAAAGATCCAGTACTGAAAAATCTTTGCGTGGCAGTCCAACGGTTTCCCACTAGGCTATCGCTGCTTGCGAATATGGAACTTATACTGTCGAATTGCGAATGCTATCGCTCAGCGCTATCCGTCATTCGGGACAAATGTTATAAGTAATTTCGTCGCCAGTAGTTAGTCGTTAGTTCTAGGTAACAATAGTACTTAGTACTTAGTAGTATCTGACTAGGACATCGGTTACATTTAGATAATAAGAACATTTTCTTCCACTTGGCCAAATTTATGACTAATATTGTAATGAATATTTAAAATATTTCATTGCATTGTATATTCGCACCATAATTACTCGACCGATTATTATGAATTTTCGTATACAAGTTGCCAGGGGTGTAGAAAAGGAAATAACGCACCTTTCATCTACAAGAAAGTAGGAAGTGTTCACGAATGAAGCCGTGGGCAAAAGCTAGTATCTTTAGATTTTTATTTAAGATATTATCTCGTAATAGTCTAGTAATACAGAAAGTCACTTTCTTTGATAACAACTGACACAGGTTTCTATATCTCTTTTCCGTCTAAAGCACGAGCGACTAAAGGCTCGTGTACTACGTTACTACCTTAATCTCTTCAGTTGAAAGGCACCCGCGCTTAGAAGCCGCAGTAATATTTTAGCACACCGGTAAAACCCGCTCTTTCCGCCTCTCATGACGCTTGCAGGAAGTGATATTGTTTACCTATTTTCCCACTACACACTGCACACAGGCAATAGGTGTAAATGAAAATTATGTTGTAGTGTAGATTATTGTGGACTCGATCATTACATAGGACAAAAAAATTGTGGGTCATATCCGGGTATGAATGATGTTTGGGTCCGTTGTTTGAATGTTTGTAAAGTCCCCCATAATTCAAGGAATATTATTGGTGCGTGAGTTGTACATTAAATACATTTTGCGCCATCACATCTTCCGAGTACGGTAAGCTTTGCCAGTGCTGCTGTTGTAGCTGCGAAAAATCTCAAACGGCGCAAATACAGTAATTAGATTTTATTATATATTATCAAAAACAGAGCGTCTAATCGATGCTTCGCGTGATCAGACCAGGCGGGACTTTTCTTGGCTCAAAGAATCAGCATTGCTATTCAATGTGGCAATGCTGCCAGTCTTCTGAGCACTTTCCCGGTCGACAGCGATGCTGAGGAATTTTACGACGCTGTCTAAACAAGCCATTTTTTTTTACAGTCCGCTATTTTGCTCCTTTTCATTTTGTTTTATTTATAAGTAGTTAGGTCTGTTTACATTAGTTAAGTTGTAAATTATGATTGTTGCTTTTGTTTATGTAAATAATTAGCTTAACCAAAATAAATAAAATGCATTTTAATAACATACAAATACGCCTGAATGTCTTGAAGGGGTAGGTAGTTTGTTAGCCATATTTTTGGGCCACACACAGTACTGTGCAAGCCTATTCTAGCCTGTCAAGCTTATTACGATACCTACAATGGATTAGTAGACTCATAGCACGACCTCAGCCCGTACTCAGAGTCTACTTGGTTAACACATTCCTCGACGTTTCGGTGGCTTTTCAGCAGCATAGCCATAGTAGTACTCAATGGTATTGCAATAACCTTACGTCAGGGTAAATGTAAATCTATATCACTACATATTATTAAACAAAGTCACGCGCCACGTCTGTCTGTTTGTCTGTTTGCGATGAACTCAAAAACGACTGAACGGATTTTCATGCGATTTTCACCAGTAGACAGAGTGATTCATGAAAAAGGTTTAGCATTATTTGTTAAGGTTTTGTACTACTTGTTTAAAGCCGGGGCGGGTCACTAGTAAATAGTTAAAATTGCTTAAAATAATAATAAAGTTTAATAGTTTAAAATTATATAATAATTGTGGTATTTTTTTAAAATACCATGCTTTAAAGTCTGTTTTAAGTAGTTTAATATTAATATAATTTAAATCGTTTCCTTTGAAATGAAATCGATGATCGATACTTCAGAACGATTCAATTTACTTGTTTAGGACTAGCGAAGGGATAGTTAAACAGGCTAAAAGCTAATTTCTAAAGTAATACGTTCTAGTGACAACATTTGTTATCAGTTAACAATTAAATACCAAAGCAGAGGTAGCTAGAAGCTATATTTAAGAAGAGATTATAACAAGAATACTAATGAATTTATAATTAAATTAATTTACTGTACAGAACAAGATTTACAACACTCTTATTTGTTAAGGATCTTGTAATAGCCGATCAAGTTGAGTAGGAGCGCCGTACTAATAAAATTATTCTGAGATGACAAATCCACCTGTCAAGCATAGGGATTATGGAAATATCCAGTGGCCCGTTTGCTCCAACAGCCTACGGTGGGACCCGACTCCAATTGTGGACGTTCGAGATATACATAATATGATAATGACATTATATTAACATAAGATTACGAGATCTCCATAGTAAGTACCTACATTTAATATTTGAGGTACTTGACATGAATTTATGATCGCTTATGTGTTTTAATGTGCTTGTAGATAATGTAAGCAGCTGGCGCGGGCTACATGCACAAGATATTCTTGCAGTTTACATGCGCGGGTTAATTATACAGTCATCAATCTAGCGATGGAAACTGTTGATTAAAGTTTCGAGTTATTTGAAGATCCAATTCCACACACTTCACGCTAATTGAAATATTCAAAATTTTTGACGTAAATTTGAATACAATATTTTGGTACTGATTGATTGTTTCAATACATACAATACCAAAGTAAGCCATTCGGCTACTCAAGCAGTTTGAGAACATGACATATAAATATCAGCTGAAACATCTAAAAGGACCACTACTGGTATCGATCGTGTCATCATCGAATCAAGATTTTCTTTACTTAATTTTTTAAACGCACTGTGTGTGTAATTCGTTTGTCGCGGGGGACTTTACAAACATTCAAAGACACATAGAACACCCCGACTTGGAACAATTATCGATGTGATTTTAATTTTTATTAGCAATTGCACATCGCACCTACTTGCACTGTCTTTTACGCATCTTACTCGCGTATTATACAATAGTCATTAAAATCATTTAGTTTGTTTGATCAAAATAATGCATAGACAAATATTGTCTTATGTTTACGCGAATGTTATACATTGAAATTAAACAAACTTTATACGAATTTTATCGAGTTGTTAATTTTTTACAAAATAGTAATATTACATAATTTAAAAAAAATAACTATTTTTAAACACTTTTACTAGTTACTGTTTACTTCAAATTAAGCTATTTAAATTATACAACTATTTAGATTTAATTTTACACTTTCCCCGACGTTTCGGTTGCTTTTAAGCAGCTATAGTCACGGGGAGACTAAGAAAGCTAATTAATTATTTGCCTCTTATTCCACAGTAAATTGGATGTTGTTATTAATGGAATTAGGATGTTCTAGAAATACATAAATAAATATAATTTACTTACACTATCTGTTGGTAAAATTTGTAAAAGTATCATCTACATACCTCTTATAAATCCTGGATGATGACCCATCAGGTCTATAAAATAGATTGTGACTGCGGACTCTCATACATTCGTCAAACCAAGAGAAGCATAGGCACCCGTATAAAAGAACACATAGCTGATGTAAAATACCAACGCTCGTTGAAGTCTGCTGTGTGTGAACACATGCAACAGGGGACCAACCACTACCTGAGATTTGACAAACCATAGATTCTTGCTATAGAACACCGATGCCTACCAAGGATGCTTCGCGCGGCTATTGAAATCAAAAAACATCCTAATTTCAATAGAGAAGATGGTTGGGATCCAGTAATTCAAATAGTCAAACCCAAGAAGAAGCAAACCACAGCTAGACTTCACGATACTTTGAGCTCATTCTGCGTAAAAAGAAGCATCAATGATTAAATTATGTTCGGGTACTTTGAAATAATTACACTGGAAAATTGAGACAACTACTATCTTAGTCTCCCCGTGACCATGGCTGCTGAAAAGCATCCGAAACGTCGGGAAAAGTGTAAAATTAAATCTAAATAGTTGTATAATTTAAATAGCTTAAATTGAAGTAAACAGCAACTAGTAAAAGTGTTTAACAATAGTAGTTTAAAGTTCAAAATTATGTAGGTAATAATAGTGTTTTATAGAAAATAAACAACGCGATAAAATCTGTATAAAGTTTGTTTAATTTCAATGCTTAGGCAAGATAAACATCAATCGATAAATAATGATGAAAGCTTATATTTTCAAAGCTTAAGATATTTATTTGTGTAATAGCAAACAAATCCTAAGAGTAATTGCAGTATTATATATAATTGAAAGTAAACGATAAAAGCTTTCTATTTTCGTGTAAAAATAAGCTATTGTATTATTATAAGCTTTTATTTAACTTGCAATGATTTTTAAGATTAGTCTGCCTCGTTAAACGGTGGAAAGTGATATTAATATGTGATCAAGCGTAATTCACATAAATTGCGAGAATAACATGAAGTAAATACATTTATTGCATCGCAATTGTGGAATGATCGATGTAAAAAGTCTTCGTATTGCTACTAAATATTTTGAAACACAAATATTATGAATGCGAATGTGTGTTTATTTGTTACATTTTGACGCCTTAACTACTCGACCGATCATCATGAAATCTCGCATACGTTAGACGTTGTCAGGGTCACCGGGGAAAAGATACCCCGGTAATACCGACTAAATCTACCACGGTGTTCTTCGACATAACCATAGACGGCGAGGCCGCGGGAATCATCGCTTTCACATGCAATTGCGACCCCGCCGTGGTTTCGGCCCACCGTGTGAAACGGCAGGCCACTACACAAAAAATATTTCCTCCACCGTACCCCTGGGGGGGAACATAGACACGACACAGAGGCGCACGTTGGAACACGCACGCCGCCTCTTGGACCTGGTGCTGATCGGGTGGCGAGCAGGCCCACGCAGCCCACCAACCCCAGGTCAAACCTCAGGGTGGCTGGAGGTCATCTCGCGCCCTCCAGCGTCCGGTTCTGCGGTTGGGGAGAGGGTTTAAGAGCTCCCCCCTCTCCCGCTCTGCCGCCTCCTTGAAGGAGGCGACGGCGTTCCACGATCTCTCACTCCGGACCCTAGACTGAACCACGGCCGGGACTGTTACTAATTTAACCTAACCTAAGCTACATTTACACGAGCAAAGCTGCGGCCAAAATGTAGTGTCTAATAATACTTTCCTCGACCGAGAAATGTAACATGATTGATTAGATTGCCACGGGCATGAGGCAAAAATATTTTTGTCTAATTGTTGTGTATAAAGAGCACAAAGAACAACTATTTGCGGCTTACACAAATCTTTGTACCATTTGGGGATCGGGCCCACAATACTCGACGCAGTAGTAGTGATGTCAAAGTGTGTTATAAACAAATAAATTATTATGTTTAGGCTATTCGCAGAAATTATACGGCTTTCGCTGGTGGAGTACCAGCCTCTGACAAGGAAGTAGCGTAGGAATAGTAACACTATTAGGTACTGTATTTTACTTCAGGGAGTAAGAGTAAGAGGATTGTACTTTCTCTAACCTCTTACATTTTCTTTCTTACCTTACTTTATATCTTTTCCCTAAAGTCTGTTACGCGCGAGTGATACCCCTCTGGTTTTCTAAGCGTTTATAGACTACAATAGTAACTGTTTCCCATCTGTTAGGCTATGTGTTACTAGTTTATCATCTTGATTGTATAAAAATATCTACTCTATAATATTCCTACAAATATTCACATCGAAAACATTGCTTAGCTTTCAACGACTTTTAGTTGTACTGTAGTCTGGCATTAGCATTGCTTTGCTGCATTGCAGGCTCGTAACTCTTCGTACTAAGCTGTTCGTACTGAGTGTTTTGTTAGATAATTATTGACTAGCAACAAGTTTTACAGCTCTATTTTCATCTGTATTATTTTCTATATAGCCTGGAAAACTGCCAAACACTTAATAGACTAAGACACTTAATAATACAGCGTTTATATTGCGTAGGAACATTCAAGAGATAGTTTTGTCCTGGTATGATATTTTGTCAACTTGCAGATGCTTTCTGTTTCGAGTTTAATTTGTTTTAGGTAATATGAACGTAATCCGTTTCGAATTTTGATTCATCTAAGATTTCGGTCATTTCGAAAAATATGCATTGATCAATTTGCTAATTTATAATTCACATAACACTAGTGCTGTCCTATGTTAACTTCACATTTGATTCACTTGTGACAAACGAATACTGACTTTTATTTAACTTGTGCTTTGTTTGTCTTATACTCACAGCAAGACCATGGGTGCAAAAAAGCTTGCGTTAAATTGAGGTACAAAATTTCAACAAAATACATAATATAAGTACAAATATACTTATGCCTATATCCAGGAGGCATATCAATAATAATATTGTTATTAAATTACACGGAATAGGGGCGTGCTTATTGCCGTCTACCAGGCACTTTGCCAGACGTGGTGTTGTAAGAAATCTCTAATAGAAATCCCAATAACACTTTGCTCGGCTTGGTTATGGATGCCATACAATCGCAATTCTTGCGCTGTGAGACCAACTGTGATTAGTACAGTAAAACATAATATACTGAATTTGTAGCGTTTGCGTAAAATCTAGATAATAACTGGGATCCGGATATTTCAATTATCTCTAACAGTTTCAAAGATCTCGTCAGGGTTTCAATCAAATCAATCAGCCTACCACAGTCCACTGCTGGACATAGGCCTCTACCATTTTACGCCACAACATCTGGTCTACCGCCTTCCGCATCCAGTCTGACCCAGCTACCTTTTTCAGATCATCGGTCCATCGTAAGGGTTTACAATTTAGAATTTCCAAGAATACCGGATGACGGTAGGACTAATTATATTAGACATTTTAGCCAAAACAATGTTACCTTTACGGCATAGGATACAGAGTTGATTTTGTTATGGACGAATAACACAAATGCGCAAAGTTGGTGTGTATGTTGGTGTATGGTGGCACTTTTAGCTATATTAGACATTTGAAATTTAATGGGGTAGATGAGCGACATTTTGTATTATCAAGTTAAATAGTTGCGTTACCCAAACTCTATAATACAAATAATTGTCAAAATATATTTAAACACAAATAAGATACAAACGTTTTAAATCTGATAGAAGGGGTAAATGTCAAATGACCGAAAAAGGATTTGATTGCGCGATACAAACTGCCACATAAATACTATTTAATTGCATCTACCCCAGGGAGATAGCGAGATATCCCCACTAATTCTACCACCCAATTAGCCTCTCTTCTTCATATATACAAATTTAAAATATTAATTTTATCTTTTCTTGGCTCAAAGAATCAGCATTGCCTTTCAGCGTGGCAATGTTGCCAATCTTCTGGGCCTTTTCCCGGTTGACAGCGATGCCAAGAAATTTTACGGTGCCTAAACCAGCAGGTTTCTTTATATTTTAAATAATTATTTTCATATCTTTTTTTTTAAGTAGTTAATATAGATTTATTAATATTCGGGCACGCCACAATCGTTGCGGTAGGACCCGTTTTTGAGAAGTAGCTGGAGAGGCGACATGGCGCCCTCACCTTCCGGCTGACACTGGTAATGACTGGTCATGGTTGTTTTGGCCAGTTCTTGTGTCGCATAGGTTGGCAAGAGACGCCCGGTTGTCATCACTGTGGCGACTGCCGCGACGTTGTTGAGGACACGGCGCTGCACACTTTGGCAGATTGCCCCGCCTGGGCATCGCAGCGCCGTGAGTTGATCGCGGCAGTCGGTATGGTTGCCCTCTCGCTCCCGGCCGTGGTTCAATGTATGGTCCAGAGTGAGAGGTCGTGGAACGCCGTCGCCTTCTTCTGTGAGGAAGTCATGTCCATCAAGAAGACGGCGGAGCTTGAGAGGGAGCGCTTAAACCCTGTCCCCAACCGCAGAACCGGGCGTCGGAGGGCGCGAGATGACCTCCAGCCACCCTAAGGTTTGACCTGGGGGTGGTGGGCTTCGTGGGCCTGCCCGCCACCCGATCAGCACCAAGTCCGTGAGGTGGCGTGCGTGTTCCCACGCGCGCCTATGTGTTGTGTGTGTCCCTCCCCCCCCACAAAGGGGATCAGTAGGACTTTAATCTAGAGGTGACTAAAAGCTAGTCTCGTTGTGTAGTGGCCTGCCGTTTCATACGGCGGGCCGAAACCTCGGCGGGGTCGCGACCGCATGTGAAAGTGATTCGCGCGGCCCCGTCGATTGCGGTTTTGTCGAGGAACAGCGTGGTAGGTTTAGTCGGTATTCCGGGAGGTCCATTATTAATTTTATTACCATTTTTCTCTTTTACCCGGTGAGTCCGACATAACCCCTTCGCCCACCCCCGCGGAGGGGTATGCGTCAATGCATTCCCCCACGCAAAAAAAAGATTTATTAATATTAGTTAAGAGGTAAATAGTAATTATTAATTTTAATAATTATTTCACAAAATTTCTTGTGATTACTATTTGCTCTTCTGTATAAAATAATGCACAAAATCAAACATAAACAACAACCCTATTGTCAGAAAGCGAGTTTCTAGTATATAAAACTCACCTGCACGGATCCCACACGACAATCCCCAATCCTGGACACCCGCTCGGCTCGAGCACCTCACATTCCCTGGGATTGCAGACGCAATCCCACCCCCGCACCGCCCCGACGACCACCACCACCGCAACCATCGCCAGCCAACTGCCCTTGCTCATACTGTCACTCACATTTCACTCGAGAAACTCACTACACACTCGCACTGTCCGAAGCACATAGTTGCACATTGAATGGAGATTTCAGAATTAACTACAGTTCGTCCGCATTCTGAAACAAAGAAAGATAGACAATTACGAAAATGCCAACGCATATTAGTATCTTTTTTTATGCCGCACTAGGAATAATGCCTGTATCACGAGGGACAACATTCAAACACAATGTACACCCAGGCTAGGAACAACTAAATACATAGTTGTTCCTAGTCTGGGTCACACAAATTTTTATTCCGTATGGGGATCGAACCTAAAACACTCGGCGCAGTGGCGAGGCGACCACTTAGACCACTACCACTATCAGTATATCTACATACATATTTACTACGTTATACAACTTTTTGAGAAACGTGTAGTATATTATTACCTATTGACGAAAAAGTATACATCTTACTTTTATATATATTGATAAATGTATATGAGGTTTCTTAAATCACATCATACCAGAACCATAATATATTAATTATCGTGAGTGTTTAAGAATACTTTTGAAACTAAATCACGTGCCGGTTGACCTCCCAGAAATACAAACATCTTTCCGACCAGAAGGAGGAAGGATTAAAGCCTACATCTTAATATAATATAATATCAAAGAGATTAAATAACAGCAAAGCGGTAAGTTCTGAAACCTTTACCCAATTCAACACAATTAAATTTTGAGCGCAAACACTGGAGATAAACTTGCAACTGAATTAACCGAAGTAAACTGACGAACATTTAACAAATTTGAACTAAAAGCATTTTCTTTGAATCACTAACGTTTTCTTGTTCTAAGTATGAAATAAATTTTGAGGAACCGTGAAGAATAATCATTAACGCTTTAAAATCATCAAAATTTTAGATAGTGCTATAAAATAAAATATGCTATGCTTGTAAAATGTCTAGGGAAATGTTAATAAAAATAATATATAAGGCGAATGGGATAGTCGAAAGAAAAATACCTAGTCTCTTTATATTTTGAATAAAGGAAAAATTCAAATACTCAAAACTGGCGAGTATGCATATAGAGTGTAATTAATGACGAGAGATATTCCAGAATCAAGTGGAAATCCGCAATCTCTGCTTATTCCTCCAGCAAACATAATACTTTGTGTGTATATCATGTTTACTACAAAATAATAACAACAAAACGTAACAAAAACACTTGATTTACTCAAGTACCGTATACTATACACGAATTATTAATTATGAGGAAGATGTGCTTGAAAATAACTGTACGAATACCGCAGTGGTTTTCTTATGGCACGTTTATGAAGTCATAGCGCGATATTCTTCGCATGCGTAATTTTAAATGACTATGTATAAATAAGAGCCGTGACTGCCTTGGAGTCAGTGAAAGCGACTGCAGTGTCTAAAATCTCGAGTTTGATTTCTCGGTCCCACGTAGTATACCTAATTGAGTTTTTCTGTAAAGAAATTCTTAGTAGCTGAACGGATTTTGGAACTGTGCCAGTAAACGGCCATAGGCTTAGCTCCCATTACGTAAGATCTACAACTATACCTGGGTTGATTACACTCCTGCCTACCCTTTCAGATATGTTAGGCGTCTGTCTATGTATGTATATATTAATAAGAATGTTCAAATAAAAGCGTATGTTTTACACGAGCGACGCTCTCGGTAGGGAGCGCAGTGAATACAGTTTTCATTTAAGCGATACACGTGTAGTTGCAGGCTACACGTGCCCAGGCAAGGTTAAATTTGTTAGTAAAATAGAGATGCGATCAGTATATTCGATTATATCGATTATACTATACAGGGTAGTGATAAAACCACCTGCTGAATTAACATGAATCAACCTACAATGTATTACCGACTAGCATTTGCCCGGCTTTGTACCTCTAAAAACTTTTATATGAAATTTCATAGTTATCGGTCAAGTATTTAAGGCGTGAAAGCGTAACAAACAAACTCACATTCGCATTTACAATATTAGTTACGATATCAGCTAGAAAAAAGTAGGTGAGTAACTTATTTATTTATATTAGATTTCGCTCGCGGCTTCTTGCGCGTTAATCTAGATTTTAGAAATAAATTGCTATCCCTCGGGCACAGTACATTTTTTCTGCATGTGAGGCACCCTATGTTCTTTTCTGTACCCCTGACAAGGTATACCTACGTTTAATTTCATGAAGATCAGTGGAGTAGTTGGGGCGACAAACAAACAAATGAACTCACATTCGCATTAATAATATTAGTTAGAATTCTACAAGTTTGTTCATACGTGTAATGCCTCGGGCAGCGATGTTCACTGCGCTGATACCTGTTTATGAACGGAGAATCGCTTAAAGCAACAAACAAGACACATAAAAAAAAAGTAAATCGCGCCACGTCTGGATAATCCAGTCTTTAATACTTATCTCGCCAACATCAATGATTATCGGTTAAAATGCTACACGAATTGTTATTGTCGGATTGCCTGACGTTTTAAAGAGTACTTTGTATCCGTTATTTCAAATCTTCCACATTGCTAATGAGTACCCGGATTTAAAGAGAAAAGTTGACCCATTCACTATCCTACAGGCAACCAAGCGTAGTAACATTGTTATTGAGTTTTTCCCGGTAAGTAAGAGCTTGCGAGACTCACGTAACCTACCTTCCTGATTCCTTTTATTCCAGATTTAATTCCTTTTTCTAAGGTTGATAAAACGTGAATGATTCTTAATTTAAATGTCTTTAATTTATTACTAGTTATCATCCACGTTTTCATCCACGTTTATGATTACCGCTACGCTCCCATGGCTCGTACCGTGATGTTATATAGCCTATGTTACTTCTGAATAAAGTAGCTTTCTAATGGTGATAGAATCATTACAATTGATCCAGTATTTCTGAGTTTATTCATAACAAATGAAAATAAAAATCTTTCCGCTTTGTAATAGGTATTAGTACCTATAGAAGATCACATAATAATACTTCTAAACATCAAAATCTATTGGCTAGTTTGTTTACAAAGTTATTAAAGCTGCATTTATCTTAGTCAGCTATTATTCCAGTTTTGCAAGGCAAAAGTCGCCGCCTATGTTTAGGCGGGATATAGGCATACTTATCACCATGGTGGCATAGAAAAATCAGTAATAAAACATACTATTCTACTAACTGTGACGAAACATAGACTAATTGCCAATCATAAATTCAAAACAGCATAAATCATTACAACTAAAGTGAACGAAACTCATGTATTTAGTTAACAGTCCGTAATATACTGTGCAGACTCTAGGGAACAACAATCTAGAATTAAGTTGGTTCTCTTGAGAACCGCAGTGTACACAACAGGTCAACTAAGCCCATTGATCTGTTAAAGTGCACTGTAAACTTTGTCTCCAGTACCTCTGATACTGGTATTTGGGAAACGCCTCAACGAGTTAAATCAGTTCACGATGTATTACGATTCTAAGGAACTTGAATTAAACTTGCATTGTGTAGTCAGATTTCTTTAGCACATAGACTCCCGTGTAGCACAATCAACAGCAATTAAAAAATTACTACATGGATGTGGCAATTGTTGAAGTGGTCATTGGGTATTACATTGATATTTCGTCAGCTAAATCTTATATCAAGGACTTACGTGTATTATCGTCGCTCTCATTGTCATTCTTCGTGCTCTTTCGGCGCATTATTCAACAAAATGCCCTATAGCACTTTGCTCAAACTCACATCGAATCCCACAACGTTAGTCATGCACATAAGCGTATTAGAAGAGCACCGCCAAAAATTTATTTTAAAGGATACTTTTACGTAGTATAATTCCTGTGCTTCTGACGACTTTACACATGACACCCAATACCCTAGCTCCGAACAAACATTTATGGACTATTGCAAGATACACAACATGTTTTCAGTACTAACGTTAAAAATTACAGATACATCAGATTCAAAACAAATATTTAAGAATCACATATTTTTGTACCATGATGGTACGGAATCCACAATACATGCACTAGTAGTGGTCAGATAGCTTCCTATACTAGTGCACCTCAATAACGAAATACGATTATGCAAATTCAAAAGTACCCACATACTAATTTAAAAAAGGTTTTATAGTCCATCACAAAAATGGACACCCACAACACTATTATTGTTGTCAAAAGCACGGTAGGATGAAGCGTCCATATTTTTTACTCGTTGTGTTTCGCTACGAAACAAGTCATTTAAAGCTAAAAGCATTCCGCATTTCAACGTTTGATATTATTTTAAGCAAAAATGAATAACAGTCATAAAACAAACGTTTTATTTATAGCAGTAACATTTGTGTGATTTAATAGGTTGTATTAAATTAATAACTGCCGCGTTCGTCTTTGGCAATAAACATTACGACTTGGATTCGATTCCCGAGTTAGATAAAGTGTTATAGGATTTTTCTATCATGAAGTTCTAAGTAGTAGCTTGGAGTCTAGAACTGTGCCTAGTAAACGGCAATATACTTGTCCTTTATTACATGGGACCTAAAACCAAATCTAGCCAAATGTAGGTCTAATATATGTATTTGTGACTGATGTGTACATACACTTTGCCCCAAAAATTGTATGATCTACAAAATTTACAAGCATATTTGCGTGTAGATTTTATAAGTACATACTACATACATAATATGTACATGTATGTACTGCAAAAATCTACAAACACGTACATGTATATTCTTAAGCTCAAGATTTCCGATTATATACCTATCGAAAACCTTGAGACTATGTACGTATCTCCAAAATACTTTTACTTTCTCATATAAAATACTAGTGACCCGCCCCGGCTAAGCACGGGTAACCCCAACAAATTATTCACCTTAACCTTCTTCATGAATCACTGTATATTGGTGAAAACCACATGGAAATCCCTTTAGTCGTTTTTGAGTTAATCGCGAACAGACAGACAGACGCGGCGAGCGACTTTATTTTATAATATGTAGTGATAGTAATAATATGTAGTGATTTTATAAGGTGCAGGTTATTTTCCATTTACAGTAATACTTACCTATTTAATTCAAAACCTTATAAGAGTTCTCTTAATAAACTGCTCGACACGACACTCCAAAAGTGCGCCAAATGGTAATATATATTATATTTTAAAATATGTAATTGCAATACTTTCATGTTTTAAAATTAAAGTCGTTTGACGGAGTCGTAGTATATTTATTACACCGTCCAACTAATTGCAATAAATAAAAGTAAGTTAATTTCAACAAGTTTATCTAGTGGGGGGCCATTGGACCTGCCACGCCAAAACTCTAGTTCGATATCATGGCGCACCTGTATGACTTTTCGAAGTTATCTGCGTATTAAATAGTTAATTAACGCTCGTTTTAACGGTATAAGCTAACATCTTGGGGAAACCTGCATATCTAAGAGTATTTCATAATGTTTTTCAGAATATGTGAAGTCTGCAAACCCGCCATGGGCCAGCGCGGTGGACTATGGCCTAACCCTTCTCACACCGAGAAGAAGCCCATGCCCGACAGTGGATCAGTTGAATACAGGGCTGATATTATTATCTATCTACGTATTAAAACACGAAACATATATTATATTTAACACATTATACGTAATAAGTGCCTTACTCTGGGATTATTGTTTGCCGCCATTTTATTACCCATGGAAATACTTGCGAGTGTTTCACCCTCGTCGGAGTCTCTAACTGCTGACAGATACAAGACAAACGGAAAATTATAAATCACCGCCAACAAATTATTTCTGCTATCTGGCATAATAATATGATCAAACCGACTGTTGTTGTGGAAAAAGGAAGACATGACACAATATGAAGGCTGCTTGGTTTGAATTAGATGACTGTTTTAATGCAACGAACTAGATTTTGTTATTTACCTATTTATTATGGTTATGTTAGTAAACGTACTTTTTTTAATGAAAGGAACTCTATGTCCTTTTCGGTTCCCCTGATAACGTATATGCGAAATGTCATGATTTTCTGTCAAGTAGTTTAGGAGTAAAAGCGTAATAATCAAACTCACATTCTCATTTATAATATTACTTAGGATTACTTGGGATTACTTATGATTATTGAGGATTACTGAGGATTACTGAGAATTACTTAGGATGGTGGCAAATGCATATTTGCCACCATCCTAAGTATGTGCCGTATGCACATACGGCCTGCCTGGCAGTAAGCGCTCACTGACTGACATATTATTCGCGCGTTGTATCCTAGGATAAACGAAATAAAGATAGGATAAAAGGTTAGGAAAGGAACAGGTAATGAGTTACCGGGACTCTTACTTACCGAAACATAGAAATAGTTATATTTCAAGCTGGTCATCTTTTAGAGATCTAAAGAGTATTTCTTTCAGCGAGCCGATCCATTCATACTATCAGCAAGTAAATTGTAACCTTATATAACAGAAATACATAAAAGAAAGATTAGCGGAAATGTATTGCGACTATATTTTTGCAAGCATGTTTGGAAATACCACGCTTTAATCAGAACGTACTGTCTACCGGGTTTAGTTAGAAAGTCTCTAAAGTATCATTAGATTTTTCATCTAAGGTAACTTAGCCATCAATAAATCAGAGTAGCTTAGTGGTCGACCTACGAGTATCGTGAAGTCTATTACTCATTAGTTCGCGAGTCAACCTTTAAACTGTAGCCAAAGAAATCCGAACAGCAAAATATATACTTGTTTTTTAAGTTACATTATGTCACGAAAACTGCTTCGGAAGTGCAGCGGTGGTAAATGCGACAGCTTTGCATAAGGTCCCAGTTTCGATTTAGAAGTCGGGCAAGGTATTTTCTATCTAGTAATTCTCAGAAGCAGCACAGAGTCTAAAACTGCGTCCGATAGTCTGCAATATACTCGTCTCTATTTCGCGAAATGTATATGGAATATATAGCGCCTACCCCTTTGGGATTATAGGCTTCAGACATGTATGTGTGTCCAGAAAACAACCTAATTAAGTTTTGTAATATAAAAGCATTCCTTTTTGTTTTAGTAGGATAAATTATTAAAGTCTGTTTGAAAAGTGGTCTGTTAAACAAAAATTGCCTTAGGTATACGTAAAGTTTATTTAATGTATATCGAAGTTATATTTCTAATTAAAACGGTAGTTCTGAAGTACGATAGTTCTATAGAGAAGTTTCTGTGCGAATTGGCTTCCATTAACTTTTGTTTGCACTTAAAAGTTTTCACTGTTAACGTATATTAAAATTAAGTTCGGTTCCTTGAATATATTATTATATCGAATATAAATGACTTATATAAATGAGCCAGAACACATAATGGGTAGTTTATTTAGGTCAGAATTTATTTGTTTGTAAGACTCAAACTTTAACTATGATAACGCATCTAGTAATATTATTAATGTGAATGTTTGTTTTATTTCTACTCTTGCACGTCTTAACTTACTTGACCGATCATCATGAAATTTCATATATACATTTTCAGGGACACAGAAAAGAACATAGGGTACCTTTCATTCAGAAAAAAGTACTGTTACTAATTTAACCTAACGAGTCCTATAAAAATGAAATTCAGCTGCAGACAATTTTCGAGGCAATATATAAAAGTAAGAATAAATTCTCAGAACGGATAGACAAATAATTACAATTAGCTTTCTGCCTACGACAGACTTAAACAAACGTCCGTTTCCACCTGCAAATATTATCACAACCTTCTTTAAGAATCTTTTGCCGAGCTATTCCGAGAGTTCTTTTATGTTTCAGTCTCTGCCAAAATAGACCCAAAAGTTGGAGATTGTTTGACATTCGTTCAGAAACACGGTCGCACAAATATGGCCCGTAAGGTAGTTAAACACTACAGGTGTTTAACTACTTTACGATGACCTGATGGCCTTGTAGTTAGTTGTAATACATTATTTTATAATCATTACTAGCTTTTGCCCGCGGTTTCGCTTGCGTAAAAGTAGGTTAGGTTAGGTTATGTTAGTAACAGTACTTTCCCGAGGGAGGGGCGTAAGCATCCCGCGCGCCCCCCTCAGTGGAGGGGAGGGCTGTACCATCTAGTCCTCCCCCAAACAGCTGGGGCTCGCCTCGCTACGTGGCGGGCCAAGACCTGTCGGTGTCACGGTGAATACTAGCGTGAATCCCGTGGCACCGACACCGGTACGTGGGGAACGTCGTCAGGGGTTTAGTGGGTATGGGGCCGGCCTCACTGGCTCGAGTCCCACACACCCGCGCCCTCTGCCCGGGCGCGGACGGTGCGTAAACGCATTCCCCTGACATAAAAAAAAAAAAAAAAAAAAGTAACAGTACTTTGTTCACCACTGCGGCTACTGCCGCGACGTTGTTGTGGACACGGCGCTGCACCCTTTGTCGGATTGCCCCGCCTGGGCATCGCAGCGCCGTGAGTCGATCGCGGCAGTCGGATTGGTTGCCCTCTCGCTCCCCGCCGTATTTCAGTCTATGGTCCGGAGTGAGAGGTCATAGAACGCCGTCGCCTCCTTCTGTGAGGAAGTGATTGCCATCAAGGAGGTGGCGGAGCGGGAGAGGGTGCGCTTAAACCCTCTCCCCAACTGCAGAGCCGGGCGCTGGAGGGCGCGAGATGACCTCCAGCAACCCTGAGGCTTGACCTGGGGGTGGTGGGCTTTGTGGGCCTGCCCGCCATCCGTTCAGCACCAGGTGCGAGAGGCGGCGTGCGTGTTCCCACGCGCGCCTCTGTTTCGAGTCCGTCTCCCCTCTGAGGGGGAGACAGTAGGGTTTATAAGTGAGTGAGTGCCGTAACGGAGTGTCAGACCGGTGTTCGGCTAAAGTGCACTTGCGTGCCGGTTCATTGTTCGAGTCTGTCTATTTGTTTGTCTGTCCCTATCTCTTCGCTTGCGGCCATGCCCAACCAACAGCGAGATGTGCGTGGGAGGTTTAAAAAAGGCCCTTATCAGGGCCACCAAAAAGGCCCTTCTCAGGGCCACCAAAATGGCGCTTCTCAGGGCCACTCCGAGCAGGAGAGTGCTCCTGAGGATATCTCGGACGTGGAGTCTTTTGACTCTCGTGCCGAAGTGGTGGTGGAGGCCACTTCCAGGGAGGCAGGCAGCCGAAAGCGGCCGTCCACTTCGTTCTCCATGCCTGGGTATTTAGACTCAGACACGGAGACCGAAGGGACGGCGGCCGCCAAGGTGCCCACTGCCAGCAGAGGGCGGGGGCGAGCGGTGAAGGGGGCACCCTCCAGGGAGGAGTTTCTTAGGCCCGCTTCGGTGCAGCCGAATGCGGAGTTTGAGGCGGCGCTGCGCGAAAGGCGCCTTGGGAAGGGGCCGGCTGCTGTTGCCGCCGACTTGATCAGCAGTGAGTCTGATTCGACTCCATTGGTTGACGACTTGAGCGACCTAAATGCCCAAGAATTAAGGGCGCGGGCGGGCGAGAAGCTCGCCTGCATCTTGGAGGTGGCCCGAAAGTCGGGCAACTTAAAGGGCGAGTTTGTCGGTCGCCTGAAGCGGTCGGCGTCACTGCTGAGGGAGGTGGTGGACACCTTGGCAGGCCGCAGCGAGGCGGAGGAGACGCGGCGGCTGAGGGCCGACAACTCCCGCCTGCGTCTCGAGGGAGAGGCGCTCAAGGCGGAGGTAAAGGCGCTCCGTCGGGGCTTCGCTGAGGCAAAGACGGAGGCCGCCGCGGCAACGACTGCCGCCACCGCCGCCGCTGCCGCCGCCGCCGCTACCGCTACTGTGGAGACGCGGGCAGCCCCTGCCGCCCCCCAGGTGGGTCTCGAGCTGATGGAGGAGCTTAAGCGCTCCCTTACCATCACGCTCGGGACGATGTTGAGCGCCCGCCTCGCGGGACTTGAGGACCGGCTTCTGCCGGCACCGACGGTCCGCCCGCCACTGAGAGTGGATGCCAGGAGGGCGGGGTCAGACGCCACGCCACCCACACCGGGGACTCAGCCGGTTGCCCCCAAGGTGGGCAAGAGGGGCAAGCAGGCCCCCAAAGCTGCCGCTACTCCTGCAGCGGCACCGACCGCGGGTCCCTCTAGCTCTAAGGGGACCCAAAACGCTAGTGGAGTTGCCCCTGCCGCCGCCGTCCCTCAGGAAACATGGGTGACGGTGGTAGGGAAGGGAAAGGGGAAGGGCAAGGGGAGGAGCAAGGGGAAGGGAAAGTCCTGCCCCCCCTCCACTGCATCTGCGCCTGCTCAGGTGGCCCGTGCCTCCGCCGCCAAAGCCCGGCCTGCTGCCCCCAAGAGTGTGGCGACAGCACTGAGGTCCCCAAAATCCTCGGCAGTCGTGCTGTCGTTGCAGCCCGACGCCGCGGCAAAGGGGATTACTTACGCTGCCGCCATCAGGGCGGCACAGGAAAAAGTCGACCTAAAGGAGCTGGGTATCGACCAGCTCCGCTTCCGCCAGACAGCTACGGGAGCCAGGATTTTAGAGATTCCTGGCTCCCAAAGCGGAGAAAAGGCGGATAGGCTCGCGGAGAAACTCCGCGATGCCCTGTCCGCAGTGGCCAGCGTCACCAGGCCCGTAAAGTCTACAGACTTGCGGATTGCGGGCCTGGACGATGCTGCCACAAAGGAAAAGGTGGCGGCGGCGGTCGCGGCGGCGGGCGATTGCGAGGTGCGGCTCGTTAAGGTCGGGGAGATCCGCCCCGGCTTTGATGGCGCCGGCTCCGCCCTTGTGGCCTGCCCTGTCTCGGCAGCCAAAGTGCTGCTGAGCAGGGGCAGGCTTCTCATCGGGTGGAGCTCGGTGAAGGTGGTTGCGCTGGGAGAGCGCCCCATGCGCTGCTTCAGGTGCATGGGGCTGGGGCACACGCGGCCCCAGTGTCCCGCCGCGGCCGACAGGAGTGACCTGTGCTTCCGTTGTGGAGACGCAGGTCACCGGGCAGCAGACTGTGGCAAGGCCGGGCTGCGCTGCGCCATTTGTGCAGAGGCGGGCAAGCCCTCGGGGCACGTTATGGGGGGGCGCAGCTGCAACCCCCCGAAGACGAAGGGAAAAGCCCCTGGGACCCGGGCCGCCCCTGCGGCCACCAGTCAGGCCGCTCCTGAGGCAGCGCGTCGCGAAGCAGTGGCCGGCGGGGAGGTTGTGATGTCTGATTAGTATGGGTCAGGTCGGACATCACAACTTCCTGCAGGCGAATCTGAACCACTGCGCCGGGGCCCAAGACCTGCTCATGCAGACCCTGGCGCAGTGGGAAATCAGTGTGGCCGTCGCCGCGGAGCCGTATTTCATCCCCCCCAGTCCCTATTGGGCTGGGGACTTAAACGGCTCCGTGGCCATCATTGGGAGGGTTGGCGGCCCCCTCCTCTCAGTTAAAGAGAGAGGGGCGGGGTATGTGGTGGCCAGGTGGGAGAGGTATGCGATCGTCGGCGCATACTTCTCCCCCAACAGAACCGCCGCGGAGCTGGAGGTCTTCATGGACCTCCTGGCCGCGGTGGTGAGAAGGCAGGCGCCACATCAGGTCCTCCTAATGGGGGATCTGAACGCCAAGGCCCGGGAATGGGGCAACCGCTCCACTGACACTCGTGGGGAGATAGTCAGGGAGTGGGCGGTTGCCACAGGACTGACTCTCCTCAATAGAGGGTCGGTCCACACGTGCGTGCGATGGTGTGGGGGATCCGTGGTGGACCTAACGTTCACCAGCCCCGCTGTCGCGGCACGTGCCCGGGCCTGGAGGGTGATGTCGGAGGTGGAGACGCTCTCGGACCACAAATACATAAGGTTCGAGATCTCCGCCTCCGATAGTCAGGGGGGGTCCCGGCGCGTGGTACGGGCGGATTTTCCGCGCTGGTCGGTGAGTCGCCTCGACGCTGAACTGGCGGAAGAGGCGGCCATCGTCCGGGCGTGGCTTGCCACCCCCACGCGCCCGGTGGAGGTAGACGTCGCGGCCGGCCGTTTTCGCGAAGCGGTCACGGCCGTCTGCGACGCGGCCATGCCGAGGGCCCGCCGCCGCCCCAGCCGCCGAGAAGTGTACTGGTGGAGCTCGGAGATCGCAAATCTCCGAGCCGCCTGCTCGGCGGCGCGGCGGCCCTACACGCGGTGTAGGCGGCGGCGGCATGGCCGGAGGAACGACCAGCTGTCGGCCGAAGAACTGCAGGCCGAGCTCCGGCTGTACGGTGAGTACCGTGCAGCCAAAAAGGAGCTGCAGCTGGCCGTCGGCCAGGCCAAGTCCCGAGCCTGGGGTGAGGCCCTGGAGGGCCTGGATAGGGACCCATGGGGGCGTCCGTACAGGGCTGCCCGGAACAAGTTCCGGGGCCCGACGCCCCCCGTCGCGGCGTCCCTGGAGCCGGAGCTCCTGGGCAGGGTGCTGGTGGGGCTCTTTCCCGAACGGAACCCCCACCACACCCCTCCGACGATGGCGCCGTCCTTCCCGGAGGAATTGGACCCGGCCTCCATCCCGCTTGTATCGGAGGCGGAGATGGAGGCGGCCGTCAGCCGCTTACGGGGCAAGAGGACGGCACCGGGTCCTGACGGGATCCCGGGGCGGGTCCTGCGGATCGCTCTCAGAGAGATGGGCGATCCGCTTCGGGAGCTGTTCGACGCGTGCCTCACGTCTGGACGGTTCCCTAAGTTGTGGAAGGACGGCCGATTGTGCCTGTTGCGGAAGGAAGGGCGAGACACAACCTCGCCTGCCGCATACAGGCCAATCGTGTTGCTGGATGACACGGGAAAGCTGCTAGAGAGAGTGGTGACTGCCCGTGTCATCCAACACTTGGAGAGGACTGGGCCGGCGCTATCGCAGGCCCAGTATGGGTTCAGAGCGGGGCGGTCCACGATAGACGCCCTGCTCTGGCTCAAAGACTGGACGCAGGAAGCGGTCGGTGGGGGGAACAAGGCGTTGGCTGTCTCGCTGGACATTGCCAACGCCTTCAACAGCCTCCCGCATGGAACAGTACAGGAGGCGCTCCGGTATCACGGAGTGCCCCTGTATTTGCGGAGGCTGTTAGCCGACTACCTCCAGGACCGCGAGGTCCTGGTGGAGGGACGCGACGGTTTGAGGCGCCGTCGCGTATCCTGCGGGGTTCCACAGGGGTCGGTGCTGGGACCGCTCCTGTGGAACGTTGGCTACGACTGGGTGCTTCGAGGCACGCTTCCCGCGAGTATGCGGGTGGCGTGCTATGCCGATGACACCCTGGTCGTAGTCAAGGGGAGGGATCTCGGGGAGGCGGTGCGGTTGGCCGCGGTGGGAGCTGCCCTAGTGGTCGACCGTATCCGCGCCCTGGGATTGGAGGTTGCCCTCTCCAAGACCGAGGCCCTATTGTTCCATGGGCCTCGGGGAGGACCTCCTCCAGGTACGCGAGTGGCACTGGACGGGGTCCTGGTCCGGGTTGGGACCCAAATGAGGTACTTGGGTCTCATCCTGGATGGGAGGTGGACTTTTGGGGCACACTTCACCCAGCTGGCCCCAAGAGTCCTGGGAGCGGCGGCCGCCCTGGGGAGGCTGCTGCCCAACGTGGGTGGCCCGAGTGCCACCTGTCGCCGACTGTACTCCGGAGTGATCCGGAGTATGGCCCTTTACGGGGCACCGGTCTGGGCGGACGCCCTTAGTCGCGACAATAAGACCCTGCTGCGACGTCCGCAGCGGGTCGTCGCGACGAGGGCCATACGCGGTTACCGGACGGTGTCCTGGACGGCGGCTTGCGTGCTGGCCAGTGACCCCCCCTGGGAGCTACAAGCGGAGGTCCTCGCCGAAGTTTACCACTTCGTGGCGGCGAGGAGGTCCCGCGGGGAGTCCCCGGGGTGGGAGGAGGTCGCACGCATGCGGCGACAGGCGCGGGTCGCCCTGTTGAGGCGATGGACGGAGGACCTGGCTCCACCGGCCCCGGGCCAGTGGACGGTGGAGGCCATTCGCCCGGTCCTCCGGGGGTGGATAGGGCGGCGATTCGGGTCGCTGACCTTCCGACTGGTGCAGGTGCTTTCCGGGCATGGATGCTTCGGAAAGTATTTGCACCAGATCGCGAGACGGGAGGCGACCCCGGCCTGCCACGAGTGTGGAGCGCCGGAAGACACGGCGCTTCACACGCTGGAGGCGTGTGCCGCGTGGGGGCCGCAGCGGCACACGCTTTCGGCCATAATAGGCGGAGATCTCTCCCTGCCGAGCGTGATCAACGCCATGCTCGGCGGCGAGAGGTCGTGGCAGGCAGTGGTCTCCTTCTGCGAAGCTGTCATAGCGCAGAAGGAGACCGCGGAGAGGGTCAGGGAGAACAACCTCCTCGCTGACCCTCTCCGGCGCAGACGGACGGGAGCGAGAAGGAGGCGATTTGCCCGCCTTTTCGCTCCTGTATAGTGGGGTCACTGGTACAGAGTCGGGGGACTCTCTACCGGCTTGCACGGCCCCACACGTCTGGGGGATGGTCTTGGTGAGCAAGGCCTTCCCTCCATAGGTGCTGAGGCCCGGTCACCATCAGCCGGGCCAACCGCCAGGGCGGGATGGTGATTGCTAACGCGACCCCATCCCGCCCCACTCCGTTGGCGGAGGGACTGCTCACCCCAGGTTTTTAGTGTGTATACCGACCCCTTTCAGGGGCGGAGAGTCTCACATAACCACCCTTCCCCCCCCGGGGGAGGGGGTATCCATAAAGGATTTTCCTGGGTCAAAAAAAAAAAAAAAAAAAAAAAAAAAAGGTCCATTATCTTTTTAACATCTTTCTTTTACCCCGGTGACTCCGACACAACCTCTCCGCCCGCCCATGCGGAAGGGTACGCTTGAATGCATTCCCCAAAACAAAAAAGTAAAAAATTAACTGTGCTTTGTACATTTTTTAATAAATTGTAGCTTATATTACCCGGTGATAATATAGCTTTCTAAAGGTGAAAGAATGTTTAAAGTTGTTTGCGTCGTTTTTTAATTAAAATCCTTACAAACAAACAAACAAAAAATCAAATCTTTCCTCTTTATATTATTACTATAGATATAGATTACTACAAAATCAGGAATATAGCTTTTACAATTATGTTTACTTATATATACTAGTATTGGCCTCTTGGTAAAATTTCACTGACAAGTATTTATATTTTCAACATAAAAAAGCTAAATGTTTACAATTTTCTTTATTGATTACAATGATGCACATCAATAGCTGGAAACAAAACAAAAAATAAACAAAGGTCGGTTAACAAACAGTGGAGATAATGGTACTGAACTATTTTGTCTTCTTATTTATATCTATGAATAATGTACATATATCTTAGTAAAATGATAGCTGTTGCTATCGATGCTTCAAGTTATTTGAAATTAGCAGCCATTCGCATCCACTCGCCTAGTATCTTGTAGAAAAACTATTTCAAAAGAAAATGCGCTTTTAATGCAGTTCTTTTTCAATTCACTTACATAAAATTTTAGATACTCTCAGTTTAAACTGTCAACCAATGTATGCAAGTTTCTATTTCAATATAAATCTATTTAGAAAGATTAGATAGTTACGTTGCTTTGTTTTCTTCATATCAGGAATAAACACAATTCAATATTTTAGTATATGTGTATGTAGTAAGTACTTAAGTAAGTTAAGTAACTTGTAATAAAGTAAATAAGTAAGTATTATCATAGTAGTATAAGCCTAATTTAATAATAATCTGAGTCTGATCTTAATCCCAAGACGAGTACAAAAATAATCAATCCATCCGAAAACATTCACAACTACTCAAAATAAAGGCCGATTACCTGGATATGAATATGCAAAAACATAAGTATATTCTATACAGTACAAAAGAAAGTTCAAACTACAATACAGCTCGATAACTTTTAATGTCCTATCGTTCATCAGACGTTGATTTTTATAAACGGTCTGAGCGAGTTCGCTACGATTGCTACGATACCACCAAAGCTATTATCAGTACCCAGACCCTCTTCTATAAGAAAGGAGCCATTTATTTGAGCCTCGCCAATTCCCGTCTCTGCTCTGTTTTCTTTTTCTTATCTGTTAATATTTTCACAGTGCTGCTACTGATAGTTCGCTACTTGAAACTGAATGCAGAATATTTGTTCGGTTCAAAATGAATGGAAAAAGTTGAAGAGAAACGTCAATTATTATTGCTGCGCTTTTGTGATTGGAAATTGTGCAGTTGTGAATTGAATAGTATAGAAATAAGTTCGAAATTTTGGTGTGAGCAAGACAAGTTTGATTTGATGTATGGGGAGTTACATTATGAATACCTTGCCTTGGTATGCATAATGCGTAAATCGAAATATAAAATTCCAAGAGTAATTATAATATTTCCGTGTACGTCCACGGGTTCTGCTAATTATGAATATTGTAATTATGACTGCTAATTATGTTTCATAAGAAAATGGGTGGTTGTAGCTAAACTTGTCAAATAGGTATGTACCCTAATGTAATTACGAGTAGACCCTCACTTTAGGACCTAATATACCTGATAACCTTTACTTCTGAAATAAACTATATAGATGCCGTTCAATAAACTCTTTAATTCTCCTTCTCTATAATGCCTATATCGCACATAAACATTTTTGTGCAAGTATCTACTGCATTTGTGATTTAGTATAAGTTTTATTTATTTATTTAATGCCCATATTACAAATAATTAAAACAAATTACCCACTTTTTCCTAGTCAAACGGCTGCGTTAATAACTAACAACATCTGTGCGCCATATTGCTTTAGTTTTCATATTCATGACTTATTCATATAAAGGTTATTAAAAAACGCGAATCAATTCACCGAAGTCTTTAACAATGACTTTTATAAATTAAGCAAACAATTTTCTAATAAAGAATATTCAAATTTATTCAATTTGAGCCAAACAATAGGTTTAGGTAATACCTTTAGTACTAATAGGCCAATGTAAGGTTGCTGGAATATTAGTGAAGGATGACTGACTTCCAGGAGAAGGCCCCTTAGAATAGAAGTTCGACGCCTTGAACCTTTTGGCGGCAGATGCTTTTTATCGTTCACGTTATTACCAAAATCTTGAAGCTATAAAAACGACTTTATAGTTCAACTATGCCTGAAGATGATTTAAGACGTAGTAATTGTAGAAATCTGTCTTAGATATTTCAAGTAATTATTTCATAAAACGTTATTGTGTAATGTCTAACTAATTCTGGAACTTTCTATTATTTGTCTCAGAGTCTGCCATCAACTAAAATAGATGTCATTAGAGATAATAATTTCTCTCTCTCTATTGCCATATCTTACTTGAATCAAATTATCAAATATATTTCGATATACTTCGTTACTATTATCGCATATTCGAAGAAACAGTAATTTTTAAAATAGGTTCCTCTGTGCTTGCGTTTTGTTATTAATATTTTTATATCCCTGATTAAAATGCGAAACCGTTTTTGGTTTCAGCTAGATTTTTAAACATTTATGGGTTATTGACCTCTCTCTTTTTTTCAAACTTTAGCCTTTGCAATTTTCGGCCATGCCTGTCTGGCAAATACGTCTAGGTTGTCTCTCGATATACACCCAAGTCGACCTCGGCGGAGCTAATAAAATACTTAGTTACTTATTTTACATTCATTCTAGTAACTTTGTTTTTATTATCGATAAGTTGTCTTGCAAAGCATTACTTTACTAATAATTTGTTACAATTATACTTAGACGCAGGTCAGTATAACCGTAAAAAGGTAAGCAGAGCTGTATACACCCATTTTTCGCTTGCTATGTTTAAGGTGTAACTGTGCTGGTACTATAAATATCCTAACAGAACAATTCGACAAAATTTTGCCTGGCCCAGGAATAAAACATAGGTTCTCACACTCGACCACAAATATAACCACAAACCATATCACGAAACTAGGTACATACACGACTTGTAACTTAAATATTTGAAATCCAACTCGGGCGAATAAAGAAACTATTCTAGCTTTTATGATTTCGATATGATCTACGAAATTGAATTGTATCAAAGATTCGGTGACATATTGAGCTATACAGCTGACCCCGCTCAAGAACGTGTCCGCTTAAGGGTTGCCCTACTTTTGTAGCTGTATCCTGTTACATCAGGGATACGAGTACCATAAACTGAACGTCGATATCCCAAAGGTTAAAGTCGTAGAATATATGTAGGTATATATAAACGCGCACTGTGCCATTTTGCATGGTCAACGCCGTTAACAAAGAAAAGTATTAATATTATCTAGTCGAGCTTTTTGCGAAGTGGCAGTTACCATATCGCTTTACATTTGCAATTTATATTATTTTTTATACAAAAAAGATGTCAAGCACGGGTCTGATACCGGGTAAGCCGGCTAATTTCTACCGACAAAATTTGACTAAAGCGGGTACTTGCATGAAAAAATATTGAAATACAATGTAGATATGAAAAATAAGCTAAGCATAACAGTACTCCGATCTAAGGCTATTGCTTATTAAATAAAACTACACAAAACCAAATATGATAAACATCAAACACAAGTAAATCTAATTAAACCGCACACGATATCTGTCCTGGAGACGGAAAATATTACACTGATACCTTATAGTATAACACTAAACGTGTTATATAATGATCATTAGTTAGGGATGTATTTACCCGTTGTAGTTATATGAGATTGTATGTTCGTTATTGTAAGCCTGTACCGAATGCAATCGTGCGTCACAGACGCTTCGCCTAACCTCATTTACCTTCTCGTTTCGCAATCAATCAGCTGCTTTAATAATGTTCTGCGTAGATGCCTTAGTAATTTCCCTGTATATTGAGATTTATTACAACTGTTATATAAGGTGCTATAGTGTTGCTAAGCATAAGTTGTGACGTAATCAACGCTTTCTTAGTCGAGATATTTGATTCAATTTTCAAACAATATGCAGTGGTTAGTCGACTTTAAAATAGCATGAATTAGAATTTAATACATTTTATAACATTTACACTAATGTGATTAGGAAACAGAGGAACAAAATAAGTATAATTCCTTTTGTTTATGTCTATTTTGAACACGTTTTACTGTAAATAAAACCTGTAAATTACCAATATAGTCGAATCAACGTCAAATGTGAACTGAAATGCAATTTATGTCTACATATGTGATGTGTGACACTTAGACTTGATGGGAAATGTATTTTAAACAGCTTTTATTACAAGAATCGACTATCGGATGACGTTGTATGGCTATGGCGACGACCTTTTTTAGGTTTTCATGATTACATCTTCAAAATATATATTCGCACCACCACTTCACACCAAATAAGATATCTTGATTTTTGTCAGATTTCATATCAACATCAACGATTACATCGTTCAACAATGGAAATAAAATCACAATTTCATACTTTACAATAATAATTATAAATTTTTCGAATGCAATCAAATCACTAAAACGTTGGAATCATTCGAAAATGAATAGATAATCTCAAATGCTCGCATAGCAACTATACCTACACTACAATCAGTCTATTTCAGATGAAAATATAAAATTTGTCTTCGGTATCGTACAGTTAGACATGGGTCACTGAAAAAATGAAACACGCCCAATTGAGAATGCACGTTAAGCCGTCCGTACCAGATGTCATATGAACATGTGTAAGAGCTGGAACTGACAGTTGACTGACGTGCAGACTAAAAAAAATGTCGCAGTGGTATTAATTTTTCACTACAATCCAGTCGACTATTCCCTTATATCCGTACTACGTATGACTATACTTTTTAGAAAGATAATGGGCTTAAAATGTTTACAGACTCATGCCAGACAGGCAAATGAAATTATTATCGAATTATTGTTAAACGAACTATCAAAATCCGATGCTAGTTCATATTAGAAAGAAATGTAACACTAACTTTATTATATTATACATAATATTGTTTAATATATTGTATGTGGTTTATGAAACAAAGACAAAATCTTGAATATTCAATGTAATTGTAATGTTCGGTTAGATACTGGGTTTTGGTTAACGGGGTTTGGTTAGGTTTTGACTGGCAATTTTAAACTTGTACATATATTTTCATCAAACGCTTTTTGTGATATCATCCTAACTTATAAATGCGAATGCGAATTTGTTTGTAACGCTTTTACGCCTTAACGACTTGACAGATCATCATAAAATTCGCATAAACGTTGTCAGAGGTACTGAAAAGAACGGTTACCCCTTTCGTCCAGAAATAAATACTCATTTCGAAAGATACCCATAATCCATTCTATTTGTACTGGTTATATTATTTATAATCTAAATTGGTTTTTATATAATTATTAAAGACTTAACGGTTAAAAGATATAGTTATTCAACATTTTCAACCACCACCAACCAACCAAACCACCATTTCAGGATCTCACGAATTTTTGTCACGTGTGTGATTCGAACCCATAACACTTGGCGCAGTAGCAGTGGCGAGGCGACCAGTCAAACCCCTTCGCCTATCCATGCAGTCAATAACTGCCTAAGTATCCTTTGATATATATCCTTGACGTGTGCTTAAAACGTATTCAGAATATGATCCCATCTAGTATTCTACGTTGCTCCAAAACTGAATAGCATGATTAAAGTGAACGCAACAATCATTACACAATCTTCAATAATTAAGACCAACACTAGAATTTTCACGTAAAATCTTAATTATTTTTATAGGATTTGTATTATAGAGATCACAATCGTTAAGAGTAAATAAATTTAATTATCCACATCGGCTACAGTTCTAATGAAGCACATCAGCCCAGTTTAATGAAGATAATCAAAAACAAAAATAATAAAATCCGTATATAGCAGTTTAATTTCAATGAATAATATTCGCGTAAATAGAAGACAATATTATGAAAAATAATTATTTCAAGAGCAAAAGAATAGAAAATGTTATTACATTGGCCAGCAATTTGATTCAATTAGCCGAGTCTTCTCTCTTAGCCTTTATTATTCCCAAGTCACGTGGGGTCGGCTTTTTTTTTTTTTTTCCTGGTCTAACCTGATTTGGCTGGATATCAGTTTTTACACGGAGCGGCTGCCACCTGACCTCCGCAACCCGAAGGCTAACGATGCCCTAAGGCTAGACCAGTGTCAGGATATTAGAGGGTACTGACTTTCCCAATAACGACTGCCATAGATGTTCATGGCAGCCGGGACCGACGGCTTAACGTGCTCTCCGAGGCACGGAGCAGGCGATAATTGTCAATCAATACGCACATAATTTCGAAAAGTCATATAACTTCCGAAAGTCAGAGGTGCGCGACGTGGGTTCGAACCCGAGACCCTCTGCATTGCAGTCTATTGGTCTCCCCACTGAGCTATCGCTGCTCTTGATTCAATTAGCCGAGTAAAGAGAGTAAAACATTCGTATAATTAAGCTTTGAATGCATAACTATTAGATTTTATAATTATTATAACTTATTATTATAACTCAAGAACCGTAAGAGATAGAGACTCATGATTAACGCCATTCGATAGATGCAGCATAGTCGATATACCCCCGAAATGACTATGACCTTTGACCTCAAAGTTACGTGACCTTTGCAAATTACTTGAACCATTTTTTGAATTCCAAGATTTACGGCAATTCATTGCCGTTTCTCACTTGTTTAAATAATACATAGCTTATGTTACTCGGTGATTATATAGCTTTCTAAAGTCGAAAGAATTTTTTAAATCGGCTATGTAGTTTTTGAGTTAAATCTTTACAAGCAAAGAAACAAATCTTTCCTCTTTATAATATTAGTATAGACTAGCTTTTGTCCGCGGCAATGCTTACTCGATACCAGTACTTTTTTCTGGATAAAAGGTACTCTATGTCCTCTTCTGTATCTCTGGCAAGGTGTATGCGAAATTTCATGATAATCGGTTTAGTAGTTGAGGCGTCATAGCATAACTAACAAACAAATTTACATTCACATTTGTGATATCAATTAGGATAACGGCATATTTTCTGTCTGGATTAGCCAAATTGAAAAAGTATTGCCCATAAAAACTCATAACCTAATATCCTTGTGCTGTGTATCTGCTAAGGGTGAGTAAGGTTCCAGCGTTTTTAATGGAGGTATATTATTAGCCAAAGGACCGACTCCTTTTGTCCCTTGCTCTGTCAGCACATGCGTAAATGTTACTTCTGGTACTTAAAGTACTCATAATAATTATTTGGTAGAGTTAGGATAGGTTAGAGTCATCAAGTGTCTATCGTATAGGTGTCTGGCATCGTGTATTGACCTGCATGTTAATAAAATCTTAATACCACATATAACGCAGGCTAAGTTGAAACCGAGAACTAGTACTAACCAGTTCTATACTGGAGAATTTCCAAATGCTCATACATTACAAGCATAAAGCAGACAAACTTCAAACCCGTTATCATTTTAACTTCAAGTCCGAGTTCATAAATTCCTTAGTCAAAGACATGTCTTATATAATATGTACAATACAGCGACAGCTAAAGTTTAAATTAGACGAGAACTAAACAGAGAGTTGCATTACGTTTGCAAATGCACTAAATTATGTGCAATAGGACGACCGCGTGCGGATAATGGCGTCGGTATTACGCAGCTACGTATAAATATATTATGTGTAGCAACTATAAGTGATGTATATTCGAAAATGTTTGTTATGAAGGTATGTGTTGTGGGTCAACGTTTTTTAGACTTTCGCGATGCATACACACACTTAATATAATACTATATAAAGGGTTTTACTCGCGATTTACACAGAGGCTTGATTGTACATACATAAATCTATGTTGCGCCGTCTCGAATGGAATGTAGTAATGACGGGTCGTGTGTACAATCAATGCTAGTATAAACATATGTATATGTAAGGAGTTCTTACTTGATTTCACCAAGGCTATACAGGTTAATTTACCAATATTTTTTAAACAAATGATTATTTACTTAACTATACTCTTTCATTGATGATATTCCTAAGCTTGCTACTTCGTTTTTATTTTTCTTTCTTACATATAAATAAGGTATATTATACAACCATAGTTACGCAGAGTTGTATGATGTCAGACGAACAAAGCCGAAATACTACGAACGCGATTCGACTGCGTGTGTCAAATGCATGGTTGTGTGCGTGTAGTGTTTTTTCATTAATTTAATGTGTCTCTAATGCATATTTTATAAAAATATGCATTATTCGACACTACTTCTCCATATAAACTTTAAATGTGCCAAATTTCATATTCCTCCGTCCGCGCAATTTTCGTAAAAAGGTGTACAAAGTTTTTGCTTCACGTATTAATATATAGATGATTATTAGAAGGTAATAAATACCTATTGATTGCCCGACGTTTCGCGAGTATGATCCAATATATAATAATAAACTTTGCTCGCGGCTTCGTTCGCGTAAATGTAGGTTAGGTTAGGTTATGTAAGCAACAATACTTTTTTTGGATGAAAGGTACCCTATGTCTTTCTCTGTTTCCCTGACAACGTGTATGCGAAATTAAATGGTGATCGGTCGAGTAGATAAGGCGAGAAAGCGTAAAAAACAAACAAATAAAACTCACATTCGCATTTATAATATTAGTTAGCATTATAATATTAAGCATGAGTTGTGGTGTTTTTGTATTACAATGGGAGGATCCTTATACTTTGCTGGGGAGTTTCACTGGCGGGTCACGGGTCAACGATAGATGACGGGAAGTCGATGATTCAGGATATCCTGAATAGCACCACTTAATAACTTCCCATTTGATGTTATTTTTAGTTTTGCTATGGCTTTGTAATTTTTTTATTCACACCTTTGTTTCAGGTAACCACCACAGTTTTTTAATTCAATTCTATTCAATCCTTTGTTATAATAATTATAACTGAGGGTTCATACTGCGAGGAGGAGGTGAGTGATTATTATAATTATTTAATTCTTTAATGTAATATATAATAGGGTAGTTGAGTATGTTTGATTTTGAACATTATTTTACACAAGAGCAAATCATTAAAAAATCTTTTTGTGCAAATGTAACGTAACGTTGTGTACCAAATTTGGTTGCAAGATAAGGGACTAATTAATATTTAAGATTTGGATACAGTTAAATCAATGGCTAAATCTATAGGTGTAGTTTATAGTATATTGCTATCTCCCTCGGTCAGTTGCATCTAAGTAGCGGTTACGTCATATTTTGTATCATGCATCCGATTCTGTCATTTGACAACGATCGCTACTGCCAGATTTAAAACGTATGTTTGTATGTCATTTACTTTTTAATAAATTTCAAAACATCTTTTATTTTGGCGTTTGAGTAAAATAACTTCTTCTTCCTAGCCTTTATTATTCCCAAGTCACTTGGGGTCGGCTTGTATAGTCTAACCGGATCTGACTGGATATCAGTTTTTATATGAAGCGGCTGCCACCTGACCTCCGCAACCCGAAGGCTAACGATACGACCTAAGGCTAGACCAGTGTCAGGATATTATAGGGCACTTCCTTCCCAATAACGACTGCTATAGATGTTCATGGCAGCCGGGACCGATGGCTTAACGTGGTCTCCGAGGCATGGAGCAGGCGATAGTAAAATTGTTAATCAATACGCACATAATTACGAAAAGTCATATAACTTTCGAAAATCAGAGGTGCGCGAAGTGGGTTCAAACCCGAGACCCTCTGCATCGCAGTGTGTTGGTCTCCCCACTGAACTATCGCTGCTGTTATATAACTATTTGACTTAAATAATAAAAAATATGAGTCAAGTACTCTATTGTAATATCTGTATTATGTATCTACTAATCCTTCAGCACATATAATGTAAAAGGTGGTAAATCGTCAAACACTGGTTATAATCCTTTTTATTTATTTAAGCTGATGCCTTGACATTGTACAAGCAATGAAAAACGAAGACGTTTCCATTTTTCAGCTTAGCGTTAGATGAGCTACTGGCATATTAACCATCAAAACTTATAATAAAATATTACGTTCACCTTTCTTTTTGTCTTGGTGATAAAGTTTAACCCATTTTGTTGATCAGATATACCCAATATTGGAATGTCAGGACACCGGCCAAACATATTCTTATTCGATTTACACAAAACAGCGTTTGCAAAATAGAAACAGAATGTTTGTCAATCACAACGGCTGAACGAATCTCGGCGAAAATTGATAGACAGATTGCCTATTTCGTGGTTGGTGGTGCCACGTAGGATAACGTTGTGCGGAAATGGGATAACCCAATTATCGTGGTCGACCTTCAGCTTTATTTATACTTACTATATATAGCTACGGAGATGAATACCGGTTTCTATATAAAAAATATTTGTTATATTGCCACTTGCAAGGTCTTAATATATTTTGACCTCTTGTGTGTATTTAGAAAATGACTTAAGAATATTAATTGAAATGTTACTTTTATATTTAGAGACGTCAAATATTCGTTTGTTTCGATGGCCTTCTTTTTTAACTAGAGAGATATCTAGTATCTATCTTTTCATGAGTTCTTGCAACTTACCTTAGTTAAAAATGACAACCTTTTTATATTATATCATATATACAGTTTTAATTTAACACGGATGCTACTTTTTCTTTCTCATATTCAACATTTAGATCGAAATTTTCATTAGATACAAGAATATATTATAACTGAAAGGCGTGTGAAGCCTTATTGCCTAAATAAAAATAAGCAATTCAATTGCTTGTGACATTTGTCCTCTAAATATAAATAATTTTATCATATCTAGGTTTAATAAAGTTCACTTTTAGATTGCTATGTAACATCATGATATGAACATTGAGAACGAGCAAAAATTTTTTCTGTCTCACATATTGGCAATAGTCCTTTAAATATCTAGAGATGATATGAGTTCACGTTACGCAATCTAATAAAATTTTCTATTGAAATGGCAATTGCAGCACATCGCATCTCGATTGAAGTTGAACAAGAAGATTGAAGTAATATTTTCTAAGAGCAAAAGTTTTAATATGCCGTAAAACATTCGTCATAAAATGAAATCTATTCACGATAGAACAAATCATAATGCACGTATATGTCCGCAGCCTTCTAGGCTCGTAATACTCATTATTATTGGTATAAACAATGAAGAGAGTAAAAACTTATGTCGTCGCTTATGTTAAAAAATCAGTCATCTGTTGACTACCAGGTTGTATTTACATACATCGCTATTGGAATAACTTAATAGTCAGTTAAATATATAAAAGGAAGATTACCTATATATCAAAATTAAGAGGTTGTCAATTCACAACGGGCTCTTCTACGAAAAGTACAGCTTTTTTTTAAACTATAAAACAAAAGGTGCTCTCGCAGTATTGGCATTGACAAAATTAAAAAAACAACTTTAGAAGGCGTAATTAAATAAAATTTAAAAATTCAGACGCCATTCGAATAATGAATAGTGCCGACGTAGTAATCTATATTTTAATGCACAATCTTTGAGTTAATATATATTTGTTGCGTATTAATTGCCTATAGTTTAACCTCCACTCTATAGTTAAGTATATGTTTGATATTATAAGCCTCAGGTAGATGTGTAACATAACAGAATCTGAGAGCTTGCTATCTACCGTGCATACAGTTCGACTCCGTATTGTTTCCTATAATATCTGAATATATTAACATTACCTTGCCCAACCCAGGAATCTATAGAAGCTCTACCTCAAACAAACTTAGATCATAGCTTACAGTAAAGTATATTCTTTATCAAAACACCTCGAATTATAAAATCTGGTTGCCGTTTTTAAGTTGAGTAAGCGCCTATTTGCCAAATCGAGCGTGTGGCTAAGTTTACGCAGAAGGCGTTTCATACATATTATATATGGGAGTGGGAAATCTGATAGTTGTTCAATCACGTAATCTTGAAGGCTACAGAGGTGCTCTAAACAGTCAGAAGCTCGATTAGTGTCCCGAATACTTAGGATTATGTGCACAGTGCTGACGTCACTGGAATACTAATTGGCTGGTTAAGGAGGTGGTAGACTTGAAGTGTTCTTTATTTGAATTTCAAATTAACTGTCTTTTCAGTCGTTAGATAGATTGCTTGAGAAATAATGTGATATAATATTGTCTTCGATTTACGCGAATGTTATTCATTAAAATTAAACTACTATATACGGATTTTATCGCGTTGTTTATTTTATACTTTATTACATAACTTAGAAACTGTTACACTACTACTAGGTACTATTAAACTTTACTAATTTTTAAGCTAATTAAATTATTGACAAATAATTATATCCTCCTATAAATGACTAGCTGTGCCCGCGACTTCGTTCACATGGTTGTCGAAAACTAAAACGCGTCACTTAATAAAAAAAAAATTTGAGCTAAAATAACTTTGGTGAGAAAAGTTTTCCCTGTTCCACCGTCTAAAAACAGTATTTCTACCAGTGCATTTTCTACACTAAAGACACACACACTCTATCAAATATTTGACGCTGTTCTAGCGTTAAATTTGAACAGCCGTTTTGTAGTGTTTCTGCTAACTCCTCAGGATCGTAATTTATTTCTGAAGCATATTCTCCATTAATTTGTTGCCCATCAACTTTCGGTGTTGGCAAGCCGTATTTAGTGACCGGGTTCCCTCCTATACTTGTAGCTATATCTTGTATAGCCAACAGAGACCTATTATGACAATTTGCACGCACTTAATCAGAAATTTCACCATTTTTGTCATGCTGTCTCAAAAATATATATATAAATCCTGATTTTCCCTATTGTCTCAAGGAAGAACAATATTTGCATCATCATATTCTATAGATTCATCAGCGTCGCTATTTGTACCTCTGTTTAGATGGTATCGAGATCGTTTAACTTCTAGGCGAGATTGACACTTTCCTCACTTTCTGCTTGTCTCACTTTATCGATTCTTTCCCTTTCAGATGCAAAATAACTTTCAGTGTTCATTCGCGCGAGTACTTAGTTATCTCTGGCTATTAATAATCGTTGTTCTCTCTTTGAGAGAGACTCGGACTCACGTGAGAGGCGTGACGCTCTCGGTCAGAGGACAAAGGCGCTTCACGTTCCTCGCTGCTCTCTTGGGAGTGCAAAGTTGTGGTCAGAGTTCTTTGCAAACTTAAGCGCGACTCCCTTTCAGTGAAAGTCTCAGACTCGCTTGAGAGTGCGTGGTGCTCTAGATCAGTCAAATACCCGCGTTTCATGATCTTCTGATTCCTAAGACCTACTGTTTGTTTGTTTTTCGTGTGGTTAGTGGCCAACCTGTTGTCAAGAATTGTTCAAGCCGCCCCGTAGGTCTCTGACAGACCTACTTAGTCTAATCCTTTTCGCATTTCGGCTACGCAGTGAAAGCTTTGTTTTTGTTTCCTAGAAGGTTTTTGTAATTTTTTTTTATATTGACGCGGCGAAGTGTTTGTCTTGGACCTGATGGAAATTCCAATTACAGTCCAGAGACAGTGACGACGAGGAGAAGATAGATGTCTTCTAGCCGTCGCCAGTGTCAAGCCGGTCCGACCAGATGCTTCTTCACACTACGTTTGAAGGACCCAATGTCATAGAAGGGAGAGAACTCATGTGCCGGAAGACCATAACAAAGTTGTATGGTACGGCATAAGAAGGAACTGCTGATCCTTTTGGTGTGAGACGCGATTGTGCTAACGCTTTTTCATTTTCAAGGAAAATATACGAAACTCAGAACAACTTGCAAACATTGGCGGAAAATCTTAACATCGCGATTCGGAAATGACGTCATATGCACAACGCCATCTATCGAATATGGAGTTCAACTGTCAACATTAGTTCTATTTTTAGTCGTAAGATGGCGTTGCAAATAACTGAATTACGTGTGTTATTTTACTTCTTGAACACTTTAAAATCATATTATCTAATATCTCTTGATAGAGTGAACCAATTGCGATTTTATGAGATGCGTTCACAGACAAACAGACAACATTTCCAAAAATGCTGGAAATGGGTTCTGTTCGTTATAATTATATATTCCAATATTCTACCAAATACACACAACACCATCTAGCCCAAACTAAGCAGAGCTTGTACTGTGAGTTCTAGACAATGGATAAACATACATTAACATTATCCTTTAATATACTGGGAATTTTTTTTTTTGGGAATGTTTTTCATGTACAGAAACGACTTTTCTACAGATTTATTAATTATATGTATAGATTAGCTGATGTTTGAAAATTGAACCATAGAGGAAAAAAATGTTTAGATAAACCTCTCTTGAACATCGTTTTGGTAAATATTTTTATTACGGGTACATTGACCCGTAATCCTTGCTGTATCATGAAGATAAATTACATACTTCGAACTTAAACGAAGAAGTATTAAGAGAATATTCTGTAGGAACATTTTATTACAAGGAATAAACCTAAAAGGAATATGTGCTCAAATTACTCCGTACATATTTTTTTCTAAGGCCATAAGGACTTTCGTTCTAAATTTTAATATTTTAGGGTTTTATGATCAGCCACTTACAGACTTGAATACTTGGATCGATTGTCAATTCAGTAAGAAGACATTACGAAAAGGTTAAGAAAATATCATAACCAAGACCTAAATTTTTTCGTCATCCGCTCGTACAAAATCGTAGAAACATCTACTATTCTTACGCATATATTTATTTAAAATCTTTATCTTTATAATTATGCACGATGAAAAACTTAGACATAAACTTTTTTTTTTTTTTTTTTTTTTTCACGTGGGGGAATGCATGACGCATACCCCTCCGCGGGGGCGGGCGGAGGGGTTATGTCGGGCTCGCCGGGGTAAAAGAAAGATGTTAAAGATGATAGAGTACCTCCCGGAATACCGACTAAACCTACCACGGTGTTCCTCGACAAAACCGCTATCGACGGGGCCGCGCGAAACACTTTCGCATGCGGTCGCGACCCCGCCGAGGTTTCGGCCCGCCGTATGAAACGGCAGGCCACTACACGAAAGACCTACCCAAAGGCACTCCTCACATATTATCCCTACTGTCCCCCCTAGAGGGGAGACGGACTCGAAACAACAGAGGCGCGCGTGGGAACACGCACGCCGCCTCTCGGACCTAGTGCTGAACGGATGGCGGGCAGGCCCACAAAGCCCGCCACCCCCAGGTCAAACCTCAGGGTGGCTGGAGGTCGTCTCGCGCCCTCCGGCGCCCGGCTCTGCGGTTGGGGAGAGGGTTCAAACGCTCCCTCTCCCGCTCCGCCGCCTCCTTGATGGAAATGACTTCCTCACAAAAGGAGGCGACGACGTTCCACGACCTCTCACTCCGGACCATAGACTGGACTACGGCCGGGAGCGAGAGGGCAACCAATCCGACTGCCGCGATCAACTCACGGCGCTGCGATGCCCAGGCGGGGCAAACCGCCAAAGTGTGCAGCGCCGTGTCCTCAACAACGTCGCGGCAGTCGCCGCAGTGGTGACAACCGGGCGTCTCTTGCCGGCGTATACGACACAGGAACTGGCCAAAACAACCGTGGCCAGTCATTACCTGTGTCAGCCGGAAGGTGAGGGCGCCATGGCGCCTCTCCAGCCACTCCTCAAACACGGGACTTACCGCCACGATCGTGGCGTGCCCGGCACTGGGGTGCACAAGTCGCTCCTTCCAATTCGCCACTAGGACCTGGCGGAGCTCGGACCTCGCCGCCTCGAGAGCGGGAAGAGCCGGTCCTTCGCCCCGAGCTAGCGCCTCCCGGCGCCAACGATAGAGCGACGCCAGGAGCGCCGCTTCCAGGTCCCATGGCATCGATCCGGCGAGGAGGCTCGCAGCCTCGAACGAGAAGACATAAACTACACTTACCCAACAAAAGATGTGTAACGTGAAAAATATTTCTACTAACTATACTATGATGCTGTAGATTTCAATATTTGATATTAATATCTGAAGTAAATTTATTTCGCTGCTACAAGTCTTGACATTAGCTGTCAAAACTTGAAAACAGTTTCTCAAGAAGGTTAAGTTTATTGATTTTAACTTAATTTTCAAGATGCCAATATGTTCATCTTGTTGCTTTAAATAAGTTAAAAATAAAAATAAATGCATATTTATTAATGTGCTATAAGACCAAAATAAAATAAATAAAAATGTTTATTTGAACATTAAAATGAGTTACAAAGAAAATAAATACAAAAAAGTGTTTTTTATGTGTACAAAAGGTACTGGTCCTGTTTCCCAAACTAGGCTGTAGCCTATATTTTGGGAGACAGTGCTCAGTCAAAAAGTTTTACGCTAGACACATTGGTGGACGTGGTTTTATTGATGTCGGTGTAAACATATTTTTTATCCAAATATACATAGTTACTATAATAAGATTCTACGTAATATGGAAAATGTGTGTGCGTGTGTGTGTGTATGTGTGTGTATGTGTGTGGATGTGTGTGAGTGTTTGTGTGTGTTTATGTGTGTGTGTGTTTATGTGTGTGTGTGTGTATGTGTGTGTGTGTGTGTGTGTGTGTGTGTGTGTGTGTGTGTTTGTGTGTTCAAACATGTTTAAATTTAGTTAGAGAGTGTGTGTGTGTGTGCATATAGTGTATTTTTAATCTATGAACTTTAGGAGCACTTCCGTGTCATCGTAATCTAGCTGGAATAGCCAACAGGTTGTAATCGACTTAACCTCATGGATGTTGAGTCCTACAGTGTTTTTATTTTTGTTAAGTATGTTGTATAGTTTGCAACCAAGGCTCTTATACTGACGTCTGGCCAAGGTAGTTCTACAGCGAGTGCTCGAGCAGACCGACTGCTTGCTACGTTTTCTTAGATCCGGAAGGGGAACAACTTTATGCATTCTTAAGATTGTTCTGAGTATAAAGAGCTGTCTAACAGTAAGTACTTTGTTGTCATCGTACAATTGTTTAGTAGCTATCTTATCGGCTTTTTATTCATAACTTTCAACATAGCTCTTTGTGCCCGTTCCATCTAGTAATTGTGTCTTCCAGGAACCCCTCCATACCGAAATGCAGTATTGGTGATGGATTGTCATAGGGCAAGATAGATATTTTCTCTTGCGAGGTGATATCACGTAGGGTTTTAAAGAGGTGTATAAGTTTTCTTGTCCTGTTTTTAACGGTTTCAACTTGTATGTTTCACGTCAACCCACTGTCCAACTGCACACCTAGGTACTTTGCATTTGTTACTCTAATCAAATCAGGGTAAGCACAGTTATTATTACAGGTGTGGGCTTTAATAGAAAAATCCTGGAATGGAGAATTAAGTTTAGATAAGTGGAAAGGTTTTATTAAAATTTAGAGTAAGTAAATTATTAGAAAGCCAGACCATGATTTGTTTTAAGGAGAATTCCGCCCTTTGTTTAACTATGTTTCAGTTAGGACCACTCACTACAATTGCGGTGTCATCAGCATAAGTGTAAATGTCTGAATAAGGAAGAGACATTGTGCAGAGGTCATTAACATACAACTGAAATAGTGTGGGACCTAAAATACTCCCCTGGGGGCATCCCATAACAGACAACAGCCTCATTACTCGTCAAATCTCATAGTTTTACCCTATGTTTCCTATTTGAAAGGTAATCTTTAAAAAAAAAGACTATTCGTGGATCCACGGATACTAAACCTTTCCAGTTTATTAAGTAAGAGCGGGACGGAGTCCGTGTCAAATGCTTTGGAGAGATCAAGAAATATGCATAAACATATAGATGTTTATGCATATAATAATAATAGTATTATTACTATAATAATAATATTATCATTCAATTTATTAACCATGGTATTGGTTAGGTCAATAACAGCGTCTTCAGTAGAAACTTCGGTTCTAAATCCATACTGGTTCTTAGCTAGAATGTTAAATTTATCTACATACTGTTTTAATGAGTAGTTTAGAAACGTTTCCAAGATTTTTGATTCCGCCGGTAATACTGAAATGGGACGATAATTGTTGACACAGTCTCTGTCACTGCCCTTATATAATGGGTGGATTAGGGCCTTTTTAAGGCGTCAGGAAAAACGCCGGTATTTATGGCGAGATTACATATATGAGTTATAGGGGGAATCAGTAACTGACGGTGAAGCTTTAGTATATCAGATGATATGCCGTCCCACCCTGTGGCACAATCTGACAGTAATTTTAAAATTATATTCTCTATTTCACCCTCAGTCACTGGGAATAAAACCATAGAACCAGACTGATTAAGTAAGAAAGATGTTGAGGATAAGCTCGATGTAGTGCATCCAACGTGAGATCGGACTACTTTTTCGGCTAGATTCTGACCTATACAAGAGAAAAACTTACAGATAAAGTCAATAGTTTGCATAGAATCAACTTCATTTCTTAAGAGTTCCGTGGGGCTATCATTTCTTAGATTTGTATTAGTAACGTTCTTAATGGCTCTCCAGAGGGCCTTAGCGCTTAAACCAGCCTTGTCAATAATTTTCTTGTTATATGCCAATTTTAGTTTCCGGAGAAGACAGTTGCAAATATTTCTATAACGGGTGTATGTTATTTTAAGCGTCACGTTATTTGGCGATTTCCTGTACTTATTATGTAGTCTGTCTCGATTTCATATACATCGCACTAGCCCTGGTGTTATTTATGGTTTCAAGATCCTGTATTTTTGAAATTTTTGTGGTATACATATGTGTGGTGATGATAGTTGATAGTATACTGATAAAGGTGTTGGTTGCATGATTGGTGTCATTCATGTTTAAAATATGATAAAAGTCAGTATTTTCTATTTCCGTTTTTATATTTAAATGGTTACCTAATACAAGTTTAATATAATATTGATGGTTACGAAAGGGTTTTGTTAAATTTAAGAATAAAGCTATGGAAGTATGATCAGTTATATGGGATTCTAAGACCAGTGTAGTTGAAGGAAGATATGACTTAAGCAATATATGATCTATGCATTTTTGACTATCTCTTGTGGGAAAGGAATGAGTGGGGAATAATCAATGGGATGCACTAAGTGTTAGACATTCGTCTCGTAGGGGGTCTAAACTATTAGGGGGTATATTAATATTTAAGTCACTCACAAGTACCGAGTGATGAGTTGTTAAGCTGCTGTACACATTATTCAAACGATCTTTAACATTTTTATAGACGTCTGAACTTTTTAATATATGTGAGCGATAGATTGCTACTATGGAAATATTATTATTAATTGGGCAAACCAGGCAACTAGCACCCTTAAAATATGGTTCAGTTACTTTGCATGTAAGTTAACTATTGCAGTAAATTACAACACCATCGTTTAAATACCAAGGCATTTTACTGTTAAAAGCATAAATGTAGTACGATTTCAGTTGTTCCGTTTGTGTTTATCACGTGATTAATAATGTCACCAGTTGTCGCATAAACGATGTTCATGTTTACATTTTTATTTAGCAATATCTATTAAAAAGACCTTAACAGATCTCTTTAAAATATCGGCGTAATCTCACTGCGGTCTTTGAATAGTTTGCAAGGGCTAATTTTACTTTGAAAAGCAGACAATTCCCGTAGTAACAATAGCAGAAATGATTACAGCTTACTCACATCCCAACATTATCGTCAATATATCAAGTCCTTTACGCGTAAACTAATGAGCTACTGTTGTTCACACAACTACGTATAACTGTGATTAACAGTTTATGGCGTGATATGAATAGTTACGCGGTTGTAACTTGTTACGTAATTAACGTTTCGATTGCCAACATCACTACTAACGTTCTCAATTTGTAATTTTTGAATTTACTTATTTTGTGTTTGGTGTCTGTTTGATATACAATTGTATAGATTAAAATCTCTTTTTAATCCAGTTCTTACTAAGTGAGTAAATTGATGGTACGTTTTATGTGAATGTATGTATTGTGTGTCTGCTTTATGCCGTGCCGAATTTTTTTCTATTCAGTATTCCGATAAATTGTATTACAAATATTTATCAAACACAAAGACAAATACTATAAATTTTAGCTATTATATCGAAGTCCATAATACCAGACGTATTTATTATGAAATAATTATCAATTTGTATTTACTTTACGTGTAAATAAATAAAGTTTTAGTATATATTACGGTCTATGATATTTTTTTATTAACCTGTCAATTGTTGGAATGCCAGACATCATTAAAAACCTATTGTCTGGCCGCTGGTGTACTGCTACCACTTAATAGGTGAACTACATAAATAACAAAATAATCAAAAAAATAATGTTACTATTAAGATTTAGCTAAATATTACAAATAACTACTTTTTATTATTGCCATTTTATTAAAACCGACCACATATATTTTTTCGTTCAATGTTTCATTTTCGACAAAGTATCATGTATTGTGTGCAATCTGTTAGGGAAAATCTTGTAGCAACATGAAGCAGGTACCGATATGTGGGTGTGGCTTTTGCCAAATTTTTCATTGCAAATCTTTTGTGACGCTCAAGTTCAATCCGACCATATTTACATTTCATTTTAATTAATCATATTTACGCTGCACAAAAATATTTTAATCCATCCATTTATAACTACAGTAATTATTCTAGTGGTAAAACTAAAATAAAAGCCGCCACGCGCACGCCATCTGTCAAAATTTATTCATATTATAAATAATTGTGTTATTTAAATCGAACCATTAATAATCTGGGGTTAAATTAATATTAATGCGGGAGACGTTTAGACGATAGCGCCTCCAACCCTCGCTTCGTAAATACCTCTGTTACAAACACAATATTACACGACACGATTTAAACTTTGTTCTTTGGATGGCGTCGTAACTGGCTAGCTACAAAATGTAGCTCTGTATATCTTTTCTTCGTATATTCTAACGATAAATAAACATACTTCATCTATACTTCCATACTAATATTTTATTATAATGAAGAAAGATTTCTTCTTTTTTAATTTGTAATGAATAATTTTTAAAACTACTAATTAGATTTCAAAATTATTTCACCAATAGCAAGCTAATTTATTCAAACATAGGTTATGTAACACAACTTGTAATAGCGTTACAAGCTACTAGTGTGTGAAGTAGTAGTCATAAACGTGAGTAAAACCGCGGGAAACAGTTGTTGTAATATAGATAAAAATAATTTATAACATTATAGGTAAAATTTCACTAGGTACCGAACACAAATAATTTACCTAGATACATTTTTTTATAAGAGAATGCCACTGTGCTTATCGTCTGACAAGTATATGCTTGGAGGAAATAAAGACACAAAGAAAATCACCCTATGTGTGTCAATTAACTACAAGTTCAAACAGAAATAGTACATCACTTTCTGAAATAGAATTCTTCATGACACTAATTGATAACTGACATTCCTCCAAAGGCATTAAGTTTTGTCAGATACAGGAATTCAAGAGAATTCCTGTATCTGATAAAACTTAATGCCTTTTTAATGCAAGTTAAGAAACTGTATATCACCAAAGGGCAGCGATGTATTATACTATCAATCACCAGATATGTTTTTAAGTTCTAAGTAGCTTATAGAGAGACAAATCTCAAAACACCGGGGATCAAACTCAGCACATCTCGATCACGCAAACTTATGTCAGATAACCAACGACTTGGTCTACTTCTTAAATAGACAAAGGCAAAAAATTATTGTTATAACCATTTTATATTATAATATTACTTATATAATTTAAGTAATAATATTACAATCTATATATAGCACCAATATTGCTGCATAGCACTTCGTGACCACAAACGTTATACAACTCAAACCAACCGGCAAATAAAAATAAAATACAACCAAAATAAGCCATAAAGTTTATTTTTCTGAATAGTTGAATAGAGTTGCGTATTACGTAGCAGCCGTGATTGCGGTGATTACGACCTTATGACGTGTTATGAATAGGGTTGGCTATACTAGGCGTAATTAATACCTGTACTCGTGTTAGACGGGCAGAAAAAACAGGGATTTCGTTACCAGCCCTAATTGTTTTAGAAATTCAGGCTTTTTAGCTACACATGCTAGGCAATTTTCGTGGAATAAGCTTAGCGGGCATTTGCACGTTCGTCGTTTTGTATTGTGTACTCAACACACGTCGCTCCCAGAAAATTTGTAGGCTGCGAATTTTTTAGACTGTTATATCTTAACTGATATTATTTTTACAATTTAGATATAGTAATTCCATTATCCTTTCATTATAAAACTATCACATATTTTCTTATTAGTTAAGAAATTGCAAAATGACCGTAATAACCGTACGCTAGTGTAATAAGCAATATTACTTACATTTACAGATTTGATCAAGAGAGATTTATCAATATTAAAATTAAGTTGCTTTCCCTTTTAAGACTACTTCCTTTTTAACATTCCTTTGTGCTGATGACATTACAGACTTTCATATAATGAACACCTAGGTTCAGAACAAGTATTTGTGATTCGTAGGTACCGAACCTCGGCCTCAACACTCAGCCCGGCAGCAGTAAAATGGCGAGCACTTAAAACACTACGCCACCCATGCGATCAATTACGTATATAAAATTTATCGAGTCTTATTAATAAAATACAGGATATTTATAAAGATATTTTCCGCATACGTTACAATCTATATTACATATAGAATTAGAACAGAGATCGCCTAAAACGCTACGCCGTCCATACCATCGCACAGCATAAATAAATTTTCACTCAACATACAAAAATTATCGCACTGTATTTCAAAGAATAATTATTCAAGACTTCGTTGTAATAACCATCTCTTGTAATCACAACACTATGGTTGGTTACATCGCAACGGTACTATTATCTGTTTAATGGTTTTACCAAATTGCTGATAGGCAAACTTGTTCCACAATAAATAGGGGTAATTTGTTACCCGACCCCAGCGTAGGGTCCTATGAACTTGATCAGTGTGCCCTTAAAACCTTCGGGGTAGTCTTGAAGGGAAGCGAATAAGAGCAAGAGAACCCTCCGGCTGAAATATCGTTTCTCCAAAAACTGTTTTTGTTTTTTCAAGCAGAATCAATCACTGGAAGTGTAATGAACGTAATTTTGAAGATCTCTCTTGTTCGGTGAACAATTTCATTTTAATTAAGTTTCGAACTGTTTTCTGACGATCTATGAGTGGAATAAAAATGTTTAATCAGGAAATTGTAGATAGTCTGTTTTAATAAAATTTGATTGCATTGTTATTTTATCTTAAGAGTATTCAAATGCCGGGTTTAGAGCTGAGAGCCAATCCTCGTTTTGAAAACTGTATTCTCGATTCGAATTTTAAAAGAATTCGAAAACGTTACATTTGTATTGACTTGTAACTATAGTGTTCATATTTGACGTGTTCGTATTTTATGACACTAAGATTCGATCGGAACTCTATCTTGAACAATTTTTATTAGGAGAATTGACTGACTGACTCTTCTTTTGGTGCTCTGGTTTTTGTTTAAAAAGCAGGCTGTCGATTTAGAATAATGTGTATTGTGGGCAAGTAAAAACATTCAAACAATAGCAACAATTACATCTAGACTTCGATACAGTAATCAAACTGTTCGAAGAACTGTATTTAAAAACAGTAGATATTCCATTAAGAGAACTTTGCGTTAAAAATCCTAGTCTTTTACTCAGCAAGTGCACCTAGTTTGTATTATTTACACAAAACCGAGGATTGTTCAGTGACTGTATTCAAACTAATGGGTAACCCCATTAGTACTGCTAGAAAAGCTAAGCACTTTAAGCTTGAGAACGACTTAAATAATTAGAGACAGTTAGCGCCGATTTTTCTTAGAAGTTAAACGTACCTAGTAAAGTATGTGGTGTGAGGTGTATAACTTTCAATATAAATATGTGTATAATGTAAATACATAATCGTATGCCTATTGTATGTCTATGTAACCGAAAAGGTAGGTATTTATTACATCGGCATTTCACCATCTATTTTTTTAGTTCCCACGTAATAGGACTATTACTGACTACGGGACACAGTTTCAAAATATGCATAGTCGCAGCATAGTTTATTTAATATAAAACAAAATATTTTTTCGATCAGGGATTGACCCTAAAACCCCGAGAACACACGCATAATTATACCCAGAGCTAATGCCGCAATCATAAAATACATTTACGTATTGAAAGAGGAATTAACGCAATGCGTAAGCTGTAATAGGGTGCCGTCGTCAGTGCCACAGCGGTAGTCAATGCTACTGTGCATGCGGTCTCGGATATGATTTAGGAATCATATTAAATACAGACAGGCAAATTGTTTCTGTGAAGAACTCAGACTCAGCACGGGGCCTGGTAGACAACAATAGGCTTACCCGTTTTTACTTGATATCTAAAAAGCATATTGCCTACCCCTTTAAAGATATCGGCGTGAGATTATAATTATATATAAAACATAATCATTTCTTAATCTTCCTACATTTCTTCGCCTTTATTTCCTTACGTAATGTTACAAGAAAACAGCCAGACGTACGTATTTTCAATCCTCAGTCATGAAACGGGCAAACGTATAAGTATTTCTAGTAAAAGTAACAGCGACAACCGTTTCATTATGTAGCACATTTAACCCCCTACCCTCTCCCCCCTACATTGTAATACTGAGACTGTTTCGTTAGCTGCACAAATAATTGCCGCACAGCTGTTCGCTACTGACTTCACTTCGGTATACTTAAAGTTTTAATAACTTCACTGTGTTCCCAATCAATTTTAATTGTTTAAACAACATTTACCTAAAGCAAGTTCGTCATTTAGATAGACACTAAATCCGATCACGTTGTTTATGAATTAAATTGATATTGTTTGAAGCTTGATATTTTTATAAATGTAGCTGGATAATATATTCAGTATTTTAAGTAACATTAAGCAGAGATTGCCGTGTGGCCAGACCTGATAAATATGTAAAGTCACACGCCTATGTCCCCAAAATGGTGGGCAGAGGTGTATTACGCCTATGTTTTGCTAAATTTAGGTTTTAGGTTTTAGTTTACTCGTAATAAGGCGCCAAGCTTGCTGTCGCCCACTAGAAATAGATCCAGAGTCAGCGCTATTATTAAAAAATTCCTGATAGTTTAACCCAATAATACACTAACTTCCTCTTTGTCTATATAGACGTACACGTAGCTATAAAAATATATATCATATACCTACATTATTTCGTTTTAGCTGCCACAGCTACAAAGGTTACGCCGTAGATGACTACGACGTAGCTTATGAGGTCTACGCCGTAGCATGGGACGCTTTTATATCACATACACTGTTTCAAAAATTACTTAATATGTACTTTTTCTGAAAACTTTTCGTGAACACGTGCAACCGATGACTTAACTATTTTTTAAGACAAGAAGAAAGACGATTGAAGTCTCTGTAGAATACCTATAACTTATTATTCATGAAACAATGTTTTATTAAAATCTAAATATTCAATTACACAGAGTTTGAGTAAATTTATGAACAGCATTGGTCTTACTCCGAGATTGAGCAATTGCTGACCCACCGCAGGGCATTTTGCTCAGTTAATTGAAACAGTGCGTAGCCGATGTAATTGTGCCAATTAATTTTAACATAAATAAATTTAGTGAATACCGACTTCATTTGAGTGATGAGCCTGGCTGACTTTTATAATATTTCATATAAGGCAGGTTACCTTGATTAATTTGGTTATATTTTAGAAGAATATTTTATTTTTGGTAGATTATTTTTTTATTAATTTGGGATTATGCGTGACGCAGGGCAGGCGGAGGGGCTATGTCGGACTCGCCGGAGTAAAAGAAAGATGGAATAAGAATAATGTACCTCCCGAAATACCGACTAAACCTACCACGGTGTTCCTCGACAAAACCACTATCGACGGGGCCGCGCGAATCACTTGCACATACGGTCGCGACCCCGCCGAGGTTTCGGCTCGCCGTATAAAACGGCAGGCCCCTACACGAAGAGGCCTACCTTTTAGGTAAAACCCCTCCCAAACCCTACTGTCCCCTCCCCCTAGAGGGGAGACGGACTCGAAACAGAGGCGCGCGTGGGAACACGCACGCCGCCTCTCGAACCTGGTGCTGAACGGATGGCGGGCAGGCCCACAAAGCCTACCACCCCCAGGTCAATCCTCAGGGTGGCTGGAGGTCATCTCGCGCCCTCCGGCGCCCGGTTCTCCGGTTGGGGAGAGGGTTTAAACGGTCCCTCTCCCACTCCGCCGCCTCCTTGATGGAAATGAATTTCTCACAAAAGGAGGCGACTGCGTTCCACGACCTCTCACTCCGGACCATAGACTGAACTACGGCCGGGAGCGAGAGGGCAACCAATCCGACTGCCGCGATCAACTCACGGCGCTGCGATGCCTAGGCGGGGCAAACCGCCAAAGTGTGCAGCGCCGTGTCCTCAACAACGTCGCGGCAGTCACCACAGTAGTGACAACCGGGCGTCTCTTGCCGGCGTATACGACACAGGAACTGGCCAAAACAACCGTGGCCAGTCATTACCTGTGTCAGCCGGAAGGTGAGGGCGCCATGCCGCCTCTCCAGCCACTCCACAAAGGCCGATATTTATATATCTCTCTGTAGTGTAAGAAGCAGAAAGAGAAACATAATAATTGTTAGTAACTTAATATATTATTAACTAGCTTTTACTCGCTGTTTCGGTGCCGAGCTTCTAAACGCAAATAATTATCCGATAGGAACCGTTTACTTTATCGGGAAAAGAAGTATGTATTACACACCAACCTATATAGAACACGTATGCCAAAAAAATGTGATCTTTTCCTCTGTTGCTATATAGAGAATGACAAACTATCAAACCGACCAACATACTATCGCATTTATAATATTAGAAAAGCCGTAAATGGTATCATAATTATGCTTGCCATCTTTATGTATTATGAAGTCAGTCATTAAAAATTATATACAACCCATTTATTAAATTAGTAAAAAGGGATTACTTAATTACGTTTTATAATATACTGAACATTGTACTAGGATACTCTATGTTTTTTATTGAAAGAGACTGGCGAGACTGTTTCGACAAAAATACAAAAGTTAGTACTGTTTGATGTTTTTGTTCTGTGTGTCTGCTTGTAAGTTAATGTGTGTGTAAGATGTTTTCTGTTTTTATGTTGTTTTATAAATTTCTATCCCTTGAGAAAAGCACATACTGTTTTTCCTAGATGAAAGGTACTCTATGACCTTTTCTGTATTCCTGTCAACGTGCATGCGAAATTTACTGGTAATCGGTAAAATAGTTAAAGCCTGAAAGTGTAACAAATAAATTAACAAACAAACAATACGTGATGTTTTCTGTTTTGATGTCATTCAGTTTGAGAAAGCAATTAGTGACTCTATAATATGCTTATAAACAGAGTCAAGAGATGTAAGGTGAGTCACTTATTTACTTTCCATTCCTGGAAGAGTAGATAGGGATATATATAGGTAAATCGTGAATGATACAATTCGTGTTGCAAGATTCGATTACGCGTACCGTAAACCAGTTGTCCACCCTTGTTGCGTATAATAAATTATATTGTTATTCTTAAAAATGCCTGTCGTATGAAAAACCATTTCTAGACTTAAGAACGTATTTTAAATTTCACTAAGTTGTTTAATATAAACTGACTGAATGCTTGCCCAGTCAACTGTTTGTTATCCGTAAGGTTCAGTGAACGAGAATATTGTAAAGCACTGTATCAGTAAATACTACTAACTCTGTAAATACTTCCAGTTTATGTTAGGTTCCAAAGAGCACTACATATTTTGAGGATACGCACCAATAATGTTGGCTTCTATGTGTGTGTGAGATAGTATATATATTTAATATATATATGTAATGTGCAAGCCTGAGTACTTTATATATATAAATGCTATACAGCAACTAAATTCAATTTCACCATGACGTCAAGAAGCCACTGCACAAATTAACTGCGTCTAGTTAGTTGTCACGTGGTCAATGTAACATGTTGGGTTGTTGGCTAACCGACTAATAGACAGGCAGATCTGCAGGATTAACATACATGTACATAGACACGGGTTCTATAGTCAGGGGACTAGGGAAATGGAACACGAAATACAATTTGAATATTACCGTACATGGACGGATTTATTGGTTAAGTTTGAAATTAAGTGGTAGATATGAGGCAATGGTTTATAAAATTTATTAGTGGGGTAATGTTTGTACGATTGCGTATTAGTTAAGTAGAAGGTATACTTAACTACTACGCAATCGTTTTTAAAATGTCTGGGGAAGAATATGACTACCACACAACAGTCAGTATAAACATATATTAGAATATTCTTTACAATAATTGTATGTGTTCCACGATATGTAAACGTATGAATTATATATTAGAGGTGTTAAATAAAATTATTTTTCTTATAAATAAACGTAATTATATTGAAAGCTGTAGACCCTAGTCTAGTTAAAAACGTCTTTAAGACTTATAATTTTGTTTATGTTACTTCTATATGCAGCTATCTTTTGATTCTTTATGCACATACTTTAGAAAATAATCCATAACTCTTCTTCTTTGAAAATGGTTCTTTTTGTTTCCAGAAAAATTCACTTTCCATGAAACGGAGCACCAAGCGTCATTTCATCTACAGAAATTGATATTTGTTGCTATGTAGACATTATCAAAGACCCTTCCTCCATAAACGTGTTTTGTATTATACAGATAGTAAAATGTTCAACAAATGTACGTAACATTTATTCATGTTCCGCAAACTTTTTTTCGAAACGTACGAAAAGTAGAAAAGTTAGAGTAAAACCACCTTTGTAATGAACTTTTTAACTTTCCTAATATCACGTAACATCGACGTGTATACGTCTATATTTAGGTATTTGGCATACACGCATCTATTTTTGGAAAGTGCCCTACTCACATTGAACGTAAATACGCAAGGATGGTAAATAAATGATTAGTTACGAATAAAGTCGAAAGAGCAAATTTTTTTAAATAGCCTTTTGGTTACTTGGAATTTGTTTTGTACTAAGCTAGCGTTGGCGCTCTGAAAATGTGCGATTTGGTTTCAAGGCTCTTGTTTAAATTAGTCTAAGGAATAGATTTCAATAAAAGAAACTGGTTTCATATAAAATACAAACCAAATTTAAAACCAACGCCATAACGTAGTCCCTAAGGACGCAATAGGAACCTTGTCCTCCCCTCCGGACCTCGGTATTGAGCAGACGTGTGCAAAATCTACGCAATTTAATTTAAAATAATTCTAAATATAATTTAAAAAGAAAATATCAACAAAATAAAAAAATAGGAGTGCATAAGTAATAAAGAGGTTAACTGGTCGGCTGTGTTCTCGACGAGCGCCGTCTACGGGTGAGAGAGACAAACCTATTTTAACTTACAAGTCATAACTGCATCGAGTACCAGGATAACAGAAATAAGCTGAGGTCTACATGATATTAGACCATCCTAGCGAAGTATTAATTCGACTACGAAGCTACAAGTGTCCGTGGCACAACGGTTTATAAAGTGACCCTGATACTTACACCTCGAGATCAAACCCCGAGCAAGCCGAGAGACTTTTTGTAATTCTGCAATATTTCTTCCTTATTTTATTAACAATAATTTGATAAAATTATCAACATTTTTACAAAAATATTGCGAAAACAATATCTTTTTATCTAAGATATCAGTCGATAATCCACGAGTTCAAAAACACTGCACAAACCCCACAATTGACTGTACGTCCAGAGTATATAGGTGTCTGGATATATCATGCCACTAAGACATTTGCCTTCACCTGCTACAACAGTCTCAGCCATCCTGGGGAAACTGGCTCTGCAATTCAGGCGTATGAATCAGATACCTCATCTGAAAGAAATGGTCACGCATACGTTTCTGTAAGACACAAGCGCAAACGTGAAGATGAAGACCATAAGGAGCTTAAAAGCTTGATCGCCACCCTGTCAGCCAAAGTCGACCAGAATTTTAAAGACCAGAGGCAAAAAAATGAGGAACTAAAAGAAAGTTTAGAATTCATCTCTCAAATATGACGCTATACTCGAGTCACTTCGCAACATGCAGTCGGAAAGAATAGAGGACAAAAAGACGATTCAGAAGCTGGAGGAGAAGATAGAAATCCTTAAGTACAAAAGCAAATCTACTGGTCTAGAGAGAAGAAACGTACCCATAATTCTGCCTGATAATAGAAAATTTGAAACAAAAGAAAACACCATCGAAATAGTGAAATATTTGTCAAAGAGCCTTGAGATCGACTTGCAAGACAATGACATAAAAGATATACATATGTATATAAAATTACGACACACAAAGGTGATAATAAACCCATTTTGGTAGAACTAAACAGTGTCATAAAGAGAGAAAAAATTATACAACAAGTTAAAAATGTTAATAAAAAAGGCAAACTAACGATAAATTGAACACTAGACATCTCAATATACCTGGGCCAATCAAACCAGTTTTCATATCGGAAGCCCTAACGCCCAAAGCCCAAAACCTTTTTTATGCTGCTCGTCTATTTTCCCGTGATAACGGATATGCCTACTGTTGGACCTCATGAGGCATTGTATATACACGCAGAGCCGAAGGTGAGTCTTTAACTCGTGTTAAAAATGAATCAAGCCTTACTAAGCTTATACATAAAACATGACTATTTTGTTCATATACTAATATATTTTTATTAAGACCATACTATTTAAGTTTTATCGCTCATATTTTAAAGTCTTTTGAACTAACAAATCTGCTGTTTAAACTATTGTTATACCTAGTAAACCACCAAAAATTGTACAAGCCCTTGCATAAATACTATATTAATTTCAACCATAGCACAATATCACACTCACAACATTACTTACACACCAAACCACTTTACACTCCTACAAGTAAAATTATATATAATTTACACCAGGTCTTGCACAAACCCTCGCATACATACCCTAACTTAAACCATACCACAATATTACACCCACAACTTTACTTACACACCAAGCCACTTTACACTTCTATAAGTAAAGTTATAAATAACTCACATCCTTTCTCTTATCTTAAGCAAATTGAGCTTACTAAGCATCACTACAGCACTAAGCAATGGACCCAAATACCTGTAAAATACAATTCGATTATATACAAACTAACATAAATAATTGAAATTAAACTGCTATATACGGATTTTATCGCGTTGTTTATTTGACACTTTATTACAAAATTTTGCAAGTGTATTGCAAGTGTATTCCTAGAACATCTTAATTCCATTAATAATAACATCCAATTTACTATGGAATTAGAGGCAAATAATTCATTAGCTTTCTTAGATGTACTTGTCATCAGGAATCCTGATCATACTTTGAGCCACACTGTATATAGGAAAAAGACCCATACAAATAGGTACTTAAACGGTGAATCTCACCACCATCCTAAACAGTTAGCTACCGTGGGAATGTCTTTGTTTCAGAGAGCCCATGGGATCTGTGACAAGAAACACCTGGACGCCGAGCTTCAACATGTCAAGCAAGTACTGCAAGACAACAAGCTCCAACAACCGCGCCGCTGTCACAGATCCCGAGAAAAGCCAGCCACAGTCGAACGCCAGCCTGCTATACTGCCTTATGTAAGGGGTGTCACTGACAAGATTGGCTACATCTTGAAGCGAGCTTCAATCAACACATACTTCAAGCCGCCAACGAAGATAAGTCAATTTTTACCATCCGTCAAGTGCCAACTACCTTTACAAGATGCAGGGGTCTATAAAATAGATTGTGACTGCGGACTCTCATACATTGGTCAAACCAAGAGAAACATAGGCACCCGCATAAAAGAACACATAGCTGATGTAAAACACCAACGCTCGTTGAAGTCTGCTGTGTGTGAACATGTGCAACAGGGGACCAACCACTATCTGAGATTTGACAAACCACAGATTCTCGCTAAAGAACACCGATTCCTACCAAGGATGCTTCGCGAGGCTATTGAAATAAAAAAAACATCCTAATTTTAATAGAGAAGATGGTTGGAATGTACCACCAGCTTGGGATCCAGTAATAAAAATAGTCAAACCCAAGAAGAAGCAAACCACAGCTAGACTTCATGATACTTTGAGCTCATTCTGCGTAAATAGAAACACCAATGATTAAATTATGTTCGGGTACTTTGAAATAACTACACTGGAACATTGAGACAACTGCCATCTTAGTCTCCCCGTGACCATGGCTGCTGAAAAGCAACCGAAACGTCGGGGAAAGTGTAAAAATAAATTAAATCTAAATAGTTTAATAATAATTTAATTAGCTTAAAAATTAGTAAAGTTTAATAGTAGTAGAAGTGTAACAATTTTCAAAATTTTGTAATAAAGTGTCAAATAAACAACGCGATAAAATCCGTATATAGCAGTTTAATTTCAATGAATAATATTCGCGTAAATAGAAGACAATATTATAACATAAATAACATTACTTTTTATTAAACCAGTAATATTCAGTTCAACAATAAGCAATCATTATTAGCAAAACTAGCTAAACTTCTTTCTAGAATCTCAACTGAAGAGTAATGATACATTTTAACGGAAATGTGCCAAATTTATATCTCAAGGACGATATAGACAGGAAGCAGCTGTAAAATATCTAATATAAGACAGTTAATAATTATAATTCAAATTAACTTTATTAAACTAATATAATAATTACGGCTCAATCTTATTGTGATAAGAATTAATGAGACGAAATAGATTCAACAGAATTAAACCTAAAAAGCCGCAATTTCTGCTGACACCGTGACGAAACAGTAAAACAGTATGTTCAAAATGGGTACCACGTGATAGTAATATTATGTACCTATATAATGTTGTGAATGTAGCTACGACAACTTTTACAAATAGTTTTATCTCCCCAGCGTGACTTTAGGAAACTATCTCCACTAAGTTTAATAGGTTATAAATTAAGATGTACCGTAGCTTATTATCTTCTTTTCCCCTACGGCCAGTCCTAAATTGACATCAGAGGAAAGAAAATAAACACTTTGACAAGGAGTTTATCGAGGCTTATTTAGGAAAATTTGTGGTCTCGTCTTAGTAGGAACATCTTAATAGCTTCTTTTATGAACACGAGTTTGAGAAAGGAATATTAAATAAGTAAGGGATATTTGTTGATTAACGCCTAAAATTCACGCTAAAATCCTTTTTATGTTGACACTAGATTCTAAGTGTAATGCTGCACTATTTTGTCCCATCCAGGCAAATATATATAAAACATATATTCGGTATATAAGTTAAAAATGAACGTTAGTTAGTTTAATCTCATTAATTTATTATATACATAATAATCGACGAAAGGACGGGCTACAATTCTATTTTCATTATTGTTATTTGACAATAAGTAGACTCAAACACAAAACAAACATTTGTGGATCACAAAAATAACTGTTTTATATTTAAACCCAATACCCAGCGAGACGACAGGCTAGGCGACCGCTTATCGAAAAACGTATCGTCAAACTCGCAGGTATCAGCAGTTTAATAGTTACATAAATTTATTTTCTTAGGCAGAATCTCAGGTGAGTTTTACACTATTTTAATTGGTAGTAGTGTGATCTTGTTAAGTTGGAATAATTTAATTATCGCCCTTTTATTGCAAACCAATGTTAAATTAGTGTGATTGATATTGTATTTTGTCCCGGAACAGTGTCAGTATATTCACGTACCTACCTCTTCCATCTCATCTTTAATTATTTTACATAGGCTCGGCGACGCGTGTGTGATATAAAAATACTTCTGGTATTGCAAACGATCATAGACTATAGTGACCTTTCTATTATGCAGATCATATGCTTGTATGCCATCTTGGTAGATTAATAATAGCATAATTAAAAGCATATAATTAATAGCATAAAACTAATTAACAGCAACAGAAATTCAAAAATCTAAGATACTCATAACAGATTATACCCAGCTTTTACTGTCCCCTCGAGTAATGACGTTCGAAATGTTCCTATAAACCATTTACAAGCATTATATGTTCCTCTGTATTGTTACAGCATGTCTAGTTGTAAAACTTCGCTTCATGGGCCTTAAATTTGTCAATAGACTAAGTCATATCTCGCGAAGTGTGTACTCATATAACAATGTACCATATTTTAGAGTCGCGAACATTCGGGGTACTAACATCGAACCTTTTTGTAGCTAGTTATCGCTGTTTGAGTTGATTTAAATAACGAACTTTTAACATTACTTTAATCAGATCTACAATTTTATATAAATAAATAAATTTATTCTTGGTTTAGTTTAGAAGTTTTAGTTCGCATTTTCGTCGTTAATATATTGCACTGCGTATTATTACTTGATAAACAACTAGTATTTATTTATGAAAATAGAAGCTATCCTACAGCAACTGTGTATTTTTACATAAAATATATTTATCTATTTATTAATATAAGTAATGATTTTCTAAGTAAATATTTAGGTATGTGTAGATGAAGTAAAAAAAAAGTAGCCTAATGCCTAATGATAAGTAAATCAATTAATCATATTTAAGTATCTTACTCTTTATATCAATCTAATGTCATGATAACGATCCAGGAAATATAATTAAACGCTTATTAAGTTACTCATAAAAAAATATTTTTACTTTTTATAAAAAGGGACTTCTACCACGCTAGAAATGAATCCTTTGTCGCAGGAAACTTTACAAACATTCAAATACTGGACACAAAATACATTTAGACTCGGAACAACTGTTTACATATAATATACGAGACAAAAAAAAATTGTCTCATGTGGGGATCAACGACCCTACAATAGTTAGGGCAGTGGAAATGTCGACGCGACCATATAAAGCACTACGTCACAAGTGCAGTCGGAATGTTATCTATATATGTATTAATACGTGAAGCAAAAAATTTTGTACCCCTTTTTACGAAAATTGCGCGTACGGAGGAATATGAAATTTGGCACATTTAAAGTTTATATGGAGAAGTAGTGTCGAATAATGCATATTTTTATAAAATATGCATTAGATATACATTAAATTAATGAAAAAACACTACACGCACATAACCATGCATTTGACACACGAAGTCGAATCGCGTTCGTAGTATTTCGGCATTGTTCGTCTGACGTCGTACAATTCTGCGTAACTATGGTTACGTATACCTTATTTATATGTAAGAAAGAAAAATAAAAACGAAGTAGCAAGCTTAGGAATATCGTCAATGAAAGAGTATAGTTAAGTAAATAATCATTTGTTTAAAAAATATAGGTAAATTAACCTGTAAGGCCTTGGCGAAATCTAAATAAAATGTGAGTATAAGAGTAAAGTTATAGACAATAAAACCTTAATAACGATCAAACTTATAATTTAAATCAATTATGGTCGAATTTTGACCATTAGGTGACCGTTAGTATCAAGAGTTCGGTCAATAGTATGAAGGTATACATTCAGTTATGAATCAGATTATTTGATCTAAGCTTTAAAGGGTAGGTCATTAATAAATAAGGTACGCTCCAATTTCCAGGCTCAGTTAGAAAAAGGTTCCGAAGCTGTATTCACATCATACAACATTATTAATACTTAACCAACCTTGATATTGTTATCTATATAATATTATATTACGTTATAAAAAAGAGAAAAATAATGAGAGGAATAATAAAGCTAGATCGCCAGCTTAACAGGCTTGTTTTAAAATGTCTCCATATGTTATGCACATGATGGAACCTTTCTTTATGACCATGCATAGGTAATATTATTATTGGACTGCACTGATGACATACTGGTTTAGGTGGTCGTCTCGCTATTGCCATTGCGCCAAGTGTTGTGGGTTCGAATCCCACGGTACAAAATTTTGTGTGATCCCCAAATGGTTTTCCGAGTCTGGGTGTTCTTTGTTTGTAAAGTCCCTCGCGACACAGGAGTTATTTCTAGTGCGGGAGTGCCCTGATTTTCGAACACAATCTCCTTTTAATGTCTTTTAAAGATTTTGAGACTAGCTTGACAGTCTATGGTAGTTGTCATGAGATCTCATCTCCTCATAATAATTTAATATCTAGTATAAAATAAATAAAATATATTTATTTCCCTTTCAGCCTCAGTGGGCGAACGGCAATCGCTCTGTAGAAAAACTAATATTTAGCCGACTTTCGACTTGGCAATAATAAAAATATTAATTTTAGGATAAGTAATCCTTACGTAATATTATAATTGCGAATGTAAGTTTGTTTACTATGCTTTCACGCCTTAATTTCTAGACATTTATCATGAAATTTCGTATACAACGAGTATACGAAATTTCATCATGAATGGTAAGAGGTAGAAGGTCAAGGGTACTGAAAAGGACATAGAGAACGTTGCATCAAAAAAAAATTACCGTTTCCGAATGAGGAATGCCGCAGGCAAAAGCTATTATAAAAACAAAGACTTGCGTCTATTGTACAGGACGTGGGTAAGTTAAAGCACGTGTACGGTTTGTATGCATCATGTCGACGATCGATGCGTGCCACCCGCGCAATTTACCCGTTTTATCACGCGCATGAATCCTGCGCCAGAAGCTTGCGCAGCGTAGCTTGTTAAACGATGTCAGCTACTTGCGTCATCGTCACCTAAAACCTTTAGGAACAAATACCAAAAAGCACTTAAGTTTGTAAAAAATTCAAAGTCTAATAAGCTTAACCATAAAACCAAATATACGCTTTTATTAAAGGATATCATGTAAGATGAATACCTAATCACATTGCGAGTGAATTTAATTACAAACGACATTATAAATGCAAAACGCGTCCGGAGTCGTTACAGATTATATGCGATTGGTAGACTAAACGGAATCAGTGATATCGGTATACATTGTACGACTTCTAATGAGCAAGCAAGTTTGCTTTGTATTGGTTAATTTGTACTTCTGAATCGAATTTATTTTCGCCGCGTCTGTGCATCGCTAAACAAGGTTTGGTAGCTGTAAATTTACGCTAGGTATATATTTTGCATAGTCTCACGCCTGTATCATTGAAAGGGTAGGAAGAGTTGTATTATTACATCCCCATTTCGTCAATTGTGATATTTGATCCTACGTAATAGAAAGCGACCGTGGCATCTACGGAACACATTACCAATCTCCATGCCTCTACTGAGACTTGACTGACTGAAAAACATAATAAAACTTTGCCCTCAGCTTTTCCATCAGAAACTCAACGCAAGACCACATACACAGGATTTGTATTATTTTGTCAAGTATACTTTTAAAACTTATAGGAAGTACGCAATACGCAGTACGCATGCTCCATGTTACCGAACCTGCGTAGATGTCTATTTTGTGCGGTCTTCTGGTGGGTGGAAATACTTCTGCATTCCATTCGGTCCAGACTTAGATAGTGCACAGTGATCTGACTGTATTTTACCTCTCATACAAATACTGTTGTTTATTTACATCATATTTTTATGCTGAAACTCTCTTTCTATTTATATTTAGAACAGCATATTATTCTTATGTTACTTCTTTGTCTTGTTACTAAAAAAACACACTTCGAGTATGTTGGAAAGGGATAGATTGTATCGAGACGACACTAACTAATTGGATAATTAGACAGCGATATTTTTATTATAACAAATATTAAACAGGCTACGCTTATACTGTGACGGATTACTTGCTAAACATACATACTGTCTTATCAGCGTTAAGAAAACTAGTCTTTTTAAGTAAATTGATAGAACAAACTTGCCTTGTAATATTTATTACTGCTAGTTAACAAAGTTTATAATCTTTCTCTTCTACTTAGTCTTTAAGCACTGGTTTTGAATAAGAACCGTAAAGTGTTTTCTGTTCATAGTCCATAAGATTTTGCACGTAGCTCCGCTCGCGTTAATGTACGTTTCATCAATAAATTTCTATTCCTCGGGGACATTATTATATCCTGGATGAAAATTCCCTCTCTGTACCTCTGACAACGTGTTTGCAAAATTCTGGTCGGTTAAGTCGAGATATTGTAGCAAATAGACGAACTCACATTCACATTTATAATATTAGTTAGGATTAAAGTTCACAATGTTAATCGAATATAAATTTTATTTTCCACGCGCAGAGATAAAATTCTTGCACAGTATCTATTCAATAAATGTTAAAATGCCTACGCGGTTTACGTAAAACATTTTTCACTCTGTGGTTGAAAAGAAAAAATGCAGCTAAAAACGTTGCGTACGGTTTAATATCTGGCTTGTATTGCTGTTAACAGTTCCAGATATGGATTGCCTAAACTTTTTATTCGTCAAAGTTAATTATCATTCCATTCCATAGTAGTTTAAAACTTGAATGGCGACCTTTCGAATTCGAAAGAACTCGATTCCCTATGCATCATTCTTGATTTCTTATGATTTAAAATTGAATTCTGTTCCAAAATTCATATATTTCTTCTGGAAGGTATATATGAATTTCGGTGCATAATTTGAAATATCGAATCGAATATATTCAGACAGATTTTTATAGAGCGTAGGAACAGTCGTATCCTGCATCCAAAAAGTACTTGTATTCTAGCTTCTACTACTCTCGTTGAGGAGCACTAAAATAAGGGTACATTACGTATGACGTACAAAATATATAACTTCCTATACAAAAAAGAGTATCCAGTGATTTTGCATAACTAAGTTTGGCACGCGTAGCTATTTTGTGTTTTATAGCTCTTATACATCTATATTAGGAGCTTTGGCGGGGCTAAAAAAACGGAGAGTATCCTTTGTCGCAGTAGTAGCCTTACTATTAGTAAACAGATGATCATTTTTTACACATTTTCATAAACCTAATGTTAGGTTGACTCGGTAGCGTAGTGATAGTAAATGCGACTGCTTTGCATGAGGTCTCGGGTTCAATACCTGAGCCGACCAAAGTGTTAGTTTTGTCTGGAAATTCTCTGTAGCAGCATGGGTCTCTGCTAGGCTTGCGCCCTACTATACGCAACCTATAATCATACTTGGCGAAATTTAGGTATAATATACAGCTGCCTATTTCTTTGAGAATATATGCGTAAAACGAAGTATATGTGTAATATCTAGTTTCCTTATAATAATATCATCCTACAAAAAACCTCATTAAAATCTGATTGAAAATTCAATTTTAAAATGTATATCAGAATTTCCACAACACAACGCAATCGAAACCTCATATCAAAAATTCTCTTTCATAATATTAATACTTTCATAAGTACAGCACAACTTAATTATTCAGCTCTTCCGTTTGCAAATTCATTATCTTATTTCTAATATACACAAGATATTCAGTGAGGATCAAAGTGCTCAAGTCCTAATATATTTTGTATAACGTGGCGGCTTATGGCTTCAACTCCAATACTATAATATTCAAGGTACTTATGAAGAACCGAGCGTCATCTTAGCAGTCATTAAAGATAATGACGGTCGATCTCCAGATAGGTGACTAGGAACCTTACACTAACGGTAACTTAACACTGTTTAATTAATAAGTAGCCTTACTTTGTCACACCCTCCTTTTGAGACTATAATATGCTTCCAATTTGCTTTCGGTCAATGACCTTTATTCAGTATACCGTTGTAGGTATACAAGGTACATATATATATCTGAAGAGTTCGAAATTCGAATTTTTTTATTGAAGTAAGCAAATTCTCTGTAACGGCACGGAGTAGACAGCTATATACTCGCTCTTTATTATGTAGGATTTAAACATTTTGCTGAGGAAATCGGGGTCAATACAGCTTTAGAGTAGTGTTTGAGTAGGCTTCTTTTACGGATGATATACTCGCACAGAAGTGAGCCTCAAAACTATCATAGATAGTAAACACTCTAAAAACCAGCTATCACATTTGGGTACATTCTCCTTGCTTGATATCATACATCATAAAGTGTTTACCAACTATAATAGTTTTTTTGTCGAGTACGTACCAAATATGATAGATTTTTGCAGAGTATCCACCAAACATATCGTTTTTGCAGAGTGATTCATAACTATAATAATGTTTGCAGAGTGCGTAACAACTATGATAGTTTTTGCAAAGTACCAGCCAACTATGCTAGGTTTTTGCGGAGTGCCTCACAACTATGATAGTTTTTTGCAGATTACTGCTAACTGTTATTGGTAGAGGCGTTGTGTTTAAAGGGTATAATGGTGCTCTCACACTGGCTGTTACAAAATGTTTACAAACATTAGTAAACATTTGATCACAATGTTAAAAAATGTTTTAAAATGTTTTCATGTTGGTAGTGTTTACTAAACATTTCTAGACAAAATTGTTTGTTAACAAATTGTAACATTTATTCAGACGACATGAGGGTATACTATACTTTTCTCTAGCTCTTAGCGTTTGGCGCATCCAGATAGAGAACTTTTTCTTTTTTTTAAATCAAAAATAAAAGCTGATCCAATGAGCAAATCTTCTTCCATTTTCGTGTAGACATTTCGGGACGTAAATCCAAACTACAAACCGATATCATGTTTTAAAATGTTAAAATATTTTTGTAATCATTTTCCATCAGTGTAGGAGCACTCAAAACATCTAACAATTCTTAACAGAATGTAACAACTCCTAACATTAGTTAACATTTGTTAATAAATGTTTAGTATTAAAAATGTTTGTAAACATTTTGTAACAGCCAGTGTGGGAGCACCATAAGACAAGTATGGAATTTTATTTCTAGATCTATATATGTCTATGCAAACTATAGTATCTAATAGCTGCGTTCCAAAATTACCAATATAACCAGACCACTCATATTATGTTAGCTACTTGCCAAAGTATTCATAGTAACACCATAATACTGAAGAGGCTATTACACAAAACAAACAACAGCAACCATAAAACTAAAATGATACTAGTTATTACACCTATCTTAGAACTATTAACGGTACTTTCAAAGTCAGTGACGGTACTGACTTGTTTCCGCTCATTTACCTGATACTATCTCTCAGTATCCTCATAAGAAGCCCGGAATGTTATGAGCTACCCTATTTACTAAGAATGTCTTACTGTGATACCTAATCTGCAATAACTGTGATAATTAAGCCAATATTGCTTCTTGAAGTGCCTATCTAAGTTTAGCGCCTACACTTATGATCTGCTAATGAAGTTATGCAGAAACACTTATGTATATGTACAGATTTGAGATGAATGTTATATAATCTATCGCCATGTCTGTCACTCACTAAAGGCTAATCAATGTAAGGTGTATCTATACTTTTATAAATCTGTAACGTGGCTGTATTTACACATTGAAGTTATTTTAAAAACGAATTAAAATTAACCTAAAATAATAAAAAATTGAATTTTTGTCTGTCTATTTGTTCGAGCATCACATTAAAACTACTGGATGTAATTTAATGTTCTTTAAATTATTTTAAAGTTCTAGATTCAAGCTAAAATAAAAGCCATGTTTAATATAAACCTGTTTAGTAATAGCAGACATTCGGCGTATAGCATGAACCACGTAAATAACGTCGCGGGTAAAGTGATAAAAGTTGTATACAAAGGCTAGTTTTCTTCAAAAAAGTATTACAATATATACTCACAACTAATCATAAAAGACATTCCATTTACTTTTCTAGTCCGTGGACTTCTCATTGGGAACTTGAAGTACACCAGGTTCCGGATCACAACAAACACGCAAAGCTGCCTAATCTACTAATAAATATATTTATTATGTTAATTTAAAAAAGATGACTCCCGCATTTGTGTTCACGTCACGAGGAACTTTACAAACGTAAATTAACTAGCACAGAATACATCCCGACTTGAAACAACAATTTTTCAATCAAATATGAAATTGCCTTGTCGTACCTACGACACTCAGCAGCATCAACGAAGCGTCTGCTACGCCATTTATGCAGCAAGATAATTATATTGGTATTTGAAAAATAAGTAAATTTAAAGCATCTGATAAACCATCCAAGTTTACACAAATAGCATTACTAGTTCATAACAACAATATGACAAGGTAAGTTGTGCTGAATCTTACTATCAGTCATAGAATTTCTATTCGGAGCTTTCAAATATTTGACGTTGGTGTGCACGTTAAAGGCAACAATAGAAAATCTGTTTTAGCAATCACCAGTAAACGCTAGCGTTGAAACACTAACATTAAACATTACCATTTAATCTAAAGTTCAAGGAGCTGACACAGTTGCGGCCGGGTAATAGCTATATGAGCGAATTTGAACACTATTTCCATCGTCAAATATTCAAAGTACTATTACCCAGAAGCCATGTTCTCTGCATGTAATGCCATAAACTTCCTCAAAGCACTTATGGCAATCCATATGGTCGGTTAGTACCTCCACATATCTTGTAAACTGTCTAAATTAAATGTTATTTTTCTTATCAAAACTTTGAATTCAGCTAGCTTCATCTACATATATACTTTAACATATTTTGATTTCAGATAGCCCCTAACTGAAATCAAAAATAATAAAGTCAATTCTTATCATGTTGTAGAAAAATTATGGTTAGTGGGAGATTGTTGGACTGCCACGCAGCGGTCTCGAGCTCTGGCCCAAGGCATGCACCTGTTATTTTTCGAGGTTGTGTGTGTATAAACCTGCATGTTTCGGAGGTTCCCTAATGTTCTTGAAGATATGTAGTCTGTCAACCCGCACTGGGCAAACATGGTTAATTATTACCTTATTCTTTTCATATTCAGAAAAGGCCTGTGCCCAGTAGTGGAACAGTTCATATACAGGACTGATATTATTATTATCATATTACTCTTTATGAAATAATAATTGTAATAAGATTAGATTTGACCTAGATATACAGAAATCCGATCAGGAAGAATAATAAGGAAAATCTTAATATAATAATAACATTAATACAGATCTTTTTCTTAACCCAAAAAGGTCTCTAGTTCGCTAGTGAAACAAAAACCGAATCCCTTGTCTATCTTGTAATAAATAAGATCTCATTTTCTATACACCTACATGTCGATTTTGATTCGACTACATATCTCACTGAATCTTCTCGGATATTCCAATTTATTATCCGATCCCTATACGTGACTGAATGGTGTCAGTTTTATCTAAAGTTTGTATCAAATTATATACAAGGCGTAGGAAAAAGATGTGGTCTGATTGGATTGAATATTTTATTTAAAAATGATGCCTTCGGACACAGGTTTTGACATTTTTCTGACAAGTAATTCTCATTATGAAAAATTGCTTAAATAATCATAGTCAAGTATATTAATCTAAGAGAATCTGGTAGAACGTCCAGTTTTGTTCAAATGACAATGTAAAACTATGCAGAACATTTAACAATGATGTCAACGCCACTTATCATAAAGAATACTGGCCATTTGGTAAACCTACCAGTTACCATACAAAAGTCAGTTCCTAGAATTCACTAAAGGAATCGTGCATAAACGTAAATAATGAATACCACGACCTTTGATTTTAATGTGAGTACATTAAGCCTCGTCATCGTTAGCTAGATTAATTCGTAGTACGCGAAGAAAAAAATTCAGCAAAGATCTTTGATAAACTATCTTAAGATTTTTTTTAGCTAGTACGTGTATAACGAGGCCTTTTTGTTAATTAGTACGTTGCTTCAAAATCAAATTTCTTAACGCAAATGTCTGTAGACGTCGGTCTGCTTTGAAGAATAAGTAATTTAATAGATCAATGGTCAGGATCTTATAGAAGGGTTGACTTCCAATATTGGCGCTTTACCCTAACATCCTCAGTAATATTATAAATGCGAATGTGAGTTTGTTTATTTGTTACTTTTTACTACGCCACCGATCATTAAATTTATTATACATGTGTCAGGGGTCTAGAAAAAGACATACGGTTCTTTTTATTTTGAAAATAGTACTGTTCCCGAGAAAAAGCAATTAATTGTAAAAATCTAGATTAACGCAAGCAAAGCCGCGGGTAAAATCTAGTATTATTATAAATTCACAATAACGCTTACTGTCTAAAACTATGTAGCTATATCAGAAATAAAGCTGAAATGTAATGTTCAAACTAGAAAGCAAGACATGATCAAGAAAATTAAACATGATCATAATCAGCAGTCGTTGTTAATAAGCTACTAAAACACAAAGTCATACATGCACACACGCGCATACACAAATACACACTCGTGTAAACGGTTACACACACATACACTCTCTCACATACACAAAGGCAAACTTAAAGCCCTGTAGGCGTGTTCGCCACTTAACACTAACTGTCCAATATCATCCAAGTTAAGTATTTAAAACCTTAGTCACTTAACAATTTCCATGCCTACCAACTAACAAAGTCCAAAGTCACCATAAAGCCAACTACGTCTGCCTCATTAACGCACACGTTAACGTTCCCCGCGAATAGATAAGTACTGGTGCCTCTGTCAGAAACGCAACTCACAGCCTATTGTTGCTTACAGCCTACGCGATTAACTCGCTTGATTCATTATTAAACGAGCTTTTGTTGACCTTTATGGGTGGTGAACGCACAAAATATTTAGGTTAGCTTTTAAGCGTACGTGACTATTGCTCCGCATTAGTACAACATGCTATAACGTAAAAGCTAGCTTACTTAAGTGTTCAGCTATTTAGATAGTAAAAATTAACGGAATAGTTATGAGGACTGTTTTGAGTTTTCATACAATTTCCATGTAATCAAAACAATATTATAAGGACACATTTTAACAACAAGTCGATCACAGTTTGGTCTCCGTAAAAAACTGTGACTTCATACGCATGCAATTTGGTAGTAGGTACCTATTTATATTGCTTTTCAGAAGAAGTAACGTAAAAATAGTTTAGATATATCTCTCTCTCTCTCTTTCTCTCTATCTCTGACCCGCCTCCACCTATTTCTTGTTGTTAAAGTTCTAGATGGCGTATCGAATATTTATTATTATTCAATATGAAACATGCACGAGATAATAAGTTAGAATTCTAGCAAAACAACTGTGAAACCCGCATCGAATTCCATGCAATATTTATTGTGTGATGCTCGTACAAACATACAGACGAAAGTTCTAAAAATAATTGTTCTGGTTTCTATGACTCTTATAAAAACCAATCACATATTTTTCTAAAACATCTCCATCGACCAGTTACAATTTTATTGTACGAATAGATTATAATAGTATTAAGTAGTATATAAAGTAGTTATTACAATATTTTTTAACCTGTAAGGGCTTATTTCGTAGTTGGAACAGCTTAGTTGGAGGCTCATATGATTACGCACAGGCTGGTTATAACGAGTATAACTGTTAAACGTATAATTTGTCATGTTTCGTGTCATCGCACAATATCGCCGTACAAGTCGTTACTAGCTAAGTGCATTACCCTAATAAACGACTGTTTGCCTTGTTAATTATACACAAGCATGTGACGTACGCACGAAACTAACATATTACAACGCTACTGTGATTTATTTGTTTTGTTAGTTTTGTATATATAACAATAGCTAGATTTTGCCCGTGATCGATCGCGTTAATGTAGATTTTGTCAGTAAATTTTATGCCTTACAGTACCTTTATTCTGAACTAGCTTTTGCCTCCGGCTCCGCCCGCGTGTGTGTCGGTTATTGCGTAAAAAGCCTATGTCCTTCTCCATATCTCAGGCTATATCTTTGCCAAATTTCATGCCAATCGGTTCAGCGGTTAAGGCGTGAATAGGTAACAGACAGAAAGACACACTGTCACATTTATAATATAAGTATGGATGAAAGATATCTTAAGTACTTTTCTGTACCCCTGACCATGTGTCTGCACAATTTCATGATGATCGGTCATGTAGTTAAGGCGTGAAAGTGTAACAAACAAACAAACTCACATTTGCATTTATAATATTAGTGAGGATAAAAATGTCTTATGAACAGGTTAAAACTCATAAATACATACCTTAGAGACCTACATACAAATAACATAGAACTTAAAAACTAAATCTAATAGGTATATAAATACGACTTGTTAACAGTGTTGTGTTACGCTGCGCGTGAATATTTATTCATTTATTTAGATATTTACATTTATTATTTATATTTATTTATTTACTATTTACATACATTTACGAATCTTTATAATTGGCAGCGGCTTCCGCACTAAGCTCAAGGCTTATATCGCGGTATAATAAAAATTGTTTAGTTCATTATATTAGTACCATATTTATAATCATTACTTACGAGTATATACCTATGCGATAAATGTTGAGATTCTAAAACCGCAATAGACAATACCAGATATAGTGTTTCGAAGACTTAAAAAAATTGTAGATCTATTGAAATATTATAGATTTTACTAGTTCAGTAATGTATATTTTTAACATTATAAAAAATTTTGGACTGTTTTATTCTGTAAATGTTTTAGAAATAAGAAAACCGAAGAGATTTAAGACGTTTTGAAAAATAATGAAGTAGAGTAAAAATCTGTCATTTGTTTCAAGTAATATTTAGAGGTATGAAAAACAAAAGCAGAAATATAGTACTTTTGTATTTCGAACCTCTATTCGCTTTTCGAAAATGTTCAGCATCAAAATAGGCTGCTGCTATTTTTGCCTGTAGATAGAAAAATAAGGCATTAGCATTCAAAGCAACAAAACTGGCAATCTTCCAGGCTCCAGTCAACAGCAATATTCTAGAATATTTCAAGCTATGAACGGAACTTGTAAATATTTAAAAATTTTCTTTTATTCCAAAATCTTAATTGTAAGTTTATTTTATTCAGCCAGAAGTTTTGAATATACATTTTTATGGTTGGCCAGTAGGCCACCACCAGTAGGTTACCAGAAAAATGTAATCAGTTGGTTATACTGCAGTGCCTATCGTTTAGTTGTTAAAGACAAATCATTTTTTTATAGATAAGCTTCCACTATGGCCAATCTCTGTATCGCAACTTAAATAAAATAATAGACGTAGGTAACCATCGCTCAAAGCCAGAACCCACAAATTATTTATCCCTGCGGATTGAAACCGCAAGCAACGCTCACTGCTTCGATATACAGCGGTAAGATTACGATTTAAACCACTGCACTATTCGTGTAGCATTTTAGTAGATTGAGTTCAACCACTCGTGTACTGCATTCTCATATTTAGTATGTGGCTGTTCCACGTTTTAGTTTAGAAAATTGGGTTTTAACCAAAGACTCTTTGGTTCGAGTCATCCTTCAATCTCTACGGTCTCTTGAAATACAGCGTTAGTTGAAGATCAGTTAACTTTACTTAAATCGAAATATTAATACATGTTAGTTGCACTTTAGATACTATTCATAAATACTTACAAACATAGACTTAGAATATTCTCGCTACGCTTACATCAAACAACGAAAAACAAAGAACATTACAGCAATTACGTGAAAAAGAATTTACTTCTGAAATTGATACCAAGTAGGTTCTATTATAACTCGAAGTAAAAAGTATGTTTGGATAATTCATTCATTCTATATTTAAACCTACACTAACAAAAAAGTAAACCCTTCCGCATACTGCATTTGTACGACCTTGTTCAACTGACATTTTACAGCCAGAACGTCAAAAAAAGGTTTCAACCGTAAACGTCAAGTTGGCAAAAACTTCCTTTGCGGTCACAACCCTTTCTGTTGACACAGCTCGGGGAATAATTTTATTGTAGAATTGAGGTTGTATTTGGTGTCCCGCCGACATTAAATTAGACTCATTACTACGGTACACCGCGACCTTTCCTGTAGTCGAGTACCTTCCAGCACCTCTCAGTACCATTTTATTTTATACAATGTTTTATGGTTAAGTGCGGAATCTGGGCCTTCTTGCGTAGCTTTTGGTAGTTCAAACGGGACATTGTTCAAAATTAATGTAATATATAGACATTGTACATGATAAAATGTTATTATATTACATTGAAGGCAGCCGTTAAATAAGATAATTTTGGATGTGATTATTTTAGGATGAATTGGTTCATTGTATTAGTAGTAAGTTTTTAAAATCAGAAAACAAAATCGAGATTGGTGGTAGCTAGGAGACGAGAAAGAGAGCTCATCTAACTTTATTAGAACATTTATTTTTACTGGCATGAAATTAATGGAGCAAGAATAGGCCTTCTACAGTGAAACAACTATAATAATATAATAATAATATAATATTCTACCACATACACACAACACCATCTAGCCCAAACTAAGCAAAGCTTGTACTATGAGTACTAGACAATGGATAAACATACATATATACTTTGTTTTTGTTGTAAATACTTACATATTATACATAGAAACACCCAGATCAAGACAAACATCCATGTTCATGCACACAAATGTTTGACTTGTGCGGGAATCGAACCCGCGACCTCAGGCGTGGCAGTCAGTTACACTAAGCACTACGCCATAGAGGCCGTAGAATAAATACATACATATTTTCAATGTTGTAGACAAAAAACACGAACACATTTAACCACATATATGTATATTGTGTTGTAGGTCACGGTCTAGTGACGTATCAGACTTCTTAGATCAATATCAGACGAAGGCATTGTGGTTAAGTTGATCGCCTCGCCACTGCTACTACGCCAAGTGGTTTCAGCCCAGTTTAGTATAAAAACAAAAAAAATATCCGCAAATTGTTTGTCTGGGTCTGAATGTTCTTTGTATCTGTTGTTCGAATGTCTGTATAGACCCCGCGATACAGGAATTATTAGCAGTGTGGCAGTTGTCTGATTCATTTTCAAATAAAAATAACGTAAACAAACAAACACAAACAAAACTTACATATTTGAAATGAAATGAAATAAAATGATTGTTTATTTGCATGAAACATGGTAGTATGTTGTTCAAATTGTACATGATAAGAAATTTTCACATATTTCGCCGGTTTACCCGACATGCAAAGAATTTATAATAATTATAAGTAGCAACAAAAGTATAAAATCAATAATTTTTCGGTGATATGTAGGTCCTAATATTAAGCATACATTTTAAAGTCATGTCAAAGTAAGATTTGAATATAATGTCAATAATTCATATAAATACAATAAAAATAAAAATAAAAATGTATATAACGTCTAGTAAAATATCATTAAAATGTCTCAAATCAAGATTTGTAACAATTCATCTACCTTATAAAAACATTTATTTAATAACCAATCACTTAGTGCTTGCTTGAATTTCCCATTTGGCAATTCTCGTATATATTTTGGGATTCTATTATATATTTTAACGGTCATGACATAACAATTTTTGTGAGACAAGGCAGTTTTTCTCATAGGCATTATCAGTCTCGATGGATCTCTTTTTTTGACTCTAGAATCCACCTCATCGTCATATTTCCTAAATAAACCACCATGATCTTATTAGAGGTTATGGATTAAATAACACACTGTACAAACACTTTAACTATTTATTTTATACTGTGACACAAGGAAGTTTTATATGTCCGTTCACTTACAGCTCACAACAAGAAGTGACAGATAGCAGTGTAGCTACCTACGCCTTTTATAGCTAATCAAACTGTAAAGTATTTGACTACTATTTATAATGTATGGTGTTATATTATACAATTACTAAGGCGCAATAATTGTAAATAGTTAAATATAATAATTAATTAATTTTTGCATGTATAAATGTATATAATTCAACAGATCTCTTACAAAATTACACACCTGCGATATGTATAGACCCGCTAATGTGTGAAGTTTCGGTTTTTCAAATAAAGGTTTGCTTGCTGTTAATGTATCAACTGCACATATAGCCTTAATACACTTTTTTGTACAATAAATGCTTAATTTACATTGGTTGAGTTTCCCCAGAGAAGTAAACCATATCTTAGGATCGAAGCAACATAGCCGTGGAAAGCTGTTATTGCCGTTTTCTGTCCAGAAGTACGCCTAATAATACAAATTTGTTTAGTTTTTTGCACACAGATTGTATATGAGATTGCCAGTTGCAGTGCTTATCCAATGTGTTTCTATGTATAATTTGTATGTATTTACAAAAAAAAAAATATCTATGTATGTTTATCCATTGTCTAGAACCCATAGTACAAGTTCTGCTTAGTTTGGGCTGGATGGTGTTGTGTGTATGTGGTAGAATATTATTATTATTATTATTATTATTAATGTTAATATTAGGAATTTTATTTCGTCAACTCTTTCTATTATTTCATCTTTGCATGTCAAATTAAAATTAAAAATTAATTTTATTAAAATTATTATAATTATGAAATGTAATTAATTTCGTTTTTGTTAAATTTACCTGCAAATTATTATCTTCCATCCAGTTTAAAATACATTGAACCTCTCCGTTCATTACATTGCCATATTGCCTAGTTTTGTCTTCATTTGTAATTATAATTGATACGTCATCAGCAAACAGAACACACTGATGTTTTATAATAGAAGGTAAATCGTTTATATAAAGCAGGAATAAAAGAGGTCCTAAAATACTGCCTTGGGGCACACCATAGTTGTTAGATTGAGAACTGGATCTGTAGCTAGTTTGTGTTAGGTCCTTGTTTAAGTTTCTCAGCTGATGCTGAGTGATATTTTCAATTAATTTAAATGCAGCTAAGGTAATCGATTTATTTTTTTGGAATCCATTTTGCTCTTTCCTTATAACATAAAACTTATTCAAAAATTTTGATAAGCGTCTGTGCATAGCTCTTTCAAATATTTTGGCAAATATTGGTATCAGCGTTATGGGACGATAATTGTGCAAATCAGTTTTACTATTATTTTTATGTAAAGGCCTCACTATTGATAGTTTTAATTTTTCCGGGAATATTCCTTCTGACATTGAGTCGTTTATTAGATGTTTGAGTACAGGGAATATTATTCCAGCACATTTTTTAACTACATGAGTAGAAATACCGTCAAAACCGACTGCTTTAGTGTTATTTAAACTTAGTATAATTTTAATGACCTCGACATCAGTGAGTGGTGGGTCTTGGTATATTTGTGGTACGTTTTGAGTTGAATAACGCATATGAGTTGTTGGTTAAGCTGATAAAAAATAAATTAAAAGCTTCAGCAATTTTTTCTGGTTCTATTATAGCTTGGTTTTTCTGAAAAACAGCCTCAATATGTTCACAATATTGAACCTTATCTACTTTATCTTTAATTATATCCCAAGACGCTTTGCATTTGTTTTGGATAATAAATTATATAATAAATTGGTAATATAGGGCAATTGAAAATTGTTTACAATTGGAAGTTCACATTAAAATGACTACGTTAAGTCCTGCGTATTCAAAACATTTTATAAAAATAAGTCTAAGATCCATTCAAATAAACCTTATCTGAATATTTACAGCGTTAACTCACCTGCCTATTCTAATTAGGCCTATTCATTTTAAGAGTGCTTGAAAAGGTTCGTTTTTTGCAAAAAGACGGCCTTACGTAATAACGTTATAATACAAAGATTTGTACATTGAACTTATTACTGTAAAACCAATTGAGATTGACAACCTGGAGGCGTTTGAATAAAATAAAATCATTTAGTCTTTTTATCCGTCTTTCTGTTGCAGCATCACAAAAGTCAATAAATTGAATTTGTATGAGATTTCCTAGTTTAATAGGTATATCTGGATTTTAAAATAGAATCTGTTCTCTAAAACTTGAAATCTGATAAAATAATGTAATCCACGTAAGTTATGTGAATGCACATTTTGCGGACGACGTTGTGGTCAAACGCTAGCAGCCAATAGTATTATAAAGTTAAGGTTCCCTTTTCCACACAGCAATGGCGCTACGCATCATTTTATTAAATTGCTTTTACAAAAAGGTCTATTTAAAATATAATTATGTCAAAGAAGTATTTCATAGCTTGTTACGATAACTATGTGGTAACTTCATAAATAAGTTTATACTTTCTGCAATCCCAAACAAAATACTGACAGATGAAAATTGCTTCATTAATATACCTACACCGCATAATTATATTTGAATAATAATAAATTCATAAACGTGATTTGAAAATATGCAAGATATGGTTCGAGCTTATTAGTATTCCATAAAGACCGTAAATAACCGTCACGTCTGCAATCCTCAAAGAGGATCCCATAAATAGAGATGTGCCCGCCCTATAGCGACCCATGTCGAGTGTTGCTTGACAGCCCACATTTTGTCGATGATAACTACATTTATTAAGCTCAGCTCTAGCGGTGGCATTTTTGCAAAGCTGTTTTTACTAATAGAAATCTATAGATTTTTCTATTATATCTGTAGATACATATATCTACAGATATAATAGAAAGTTATATGTTGAGGGGTTTTAACGTAACGTCCGTATATTAGTTAAATAGAGATGCCAGTTTTTTAGAAAAATTGCGGGTATTAATTTATTTAAATGATAAATTAATATAGACAACGGTAATTGTAAAAAAACTATTGTTGTATCTTTGCAATTTAGTCGTCGAGATCCGAATGTTTCGTTAACTTTTTCAAAGATTTTTATGCAAAGGTTTTATAAAGAAATTTGCAATTATAAACTATATTTGCAGTTCAAAATATACCTAATAAAATTAGGAACATTAGGTATATTTTGAGCTGAAAATTAGGCGAAATACCAGGCAATCCTTGTTTTAAAAATACTTACTAATCTTCGGTATATTTGCTTGATACAGATAAAATACAATTTAAGTATATAATAATGGCAAAGTTTATACGAATTTTAGCAAATATTATATTTAGCTAAACATCTTTACTACTACTATAAATCCGAAAGTGAGCTTCTTTGTTACACGCCTTAAATCCTTGACTGATCGTCATGATATTTCGCGTATGTGTATGCGAAATACTAAAATATCAAATGTCAGGGGTTCAAAAAGGACAAGGTACGTTTCATACAGGACAAAGCAGTGTTGCCGAGGGATATAAATTTATTGACAAAAACTACATAAACGCGATTAAAACCGCGGGCAAAACATAGTAAATAATAATTGGGCAACACTGTGATTATTAAAACTAATTCGGATCCTACTACATGCCCTAGTTCAGTAAATACTAGTTAGTATTAAACATTTGGATGAACGTGGCGCATTGGACGATCCATGATCGCTTTATATTATGTTTATATTTAACAAAATAAAGGTAAAACATATTTTATTAGCAACTAAAACGTAGCCAATAGTCAGGCTTAGAATAACGTTAAACTAAGAATAAATGCGTTGGAGATAACAGCATTGAGAAGTATTGAGGTGTCATTAAAGACTACAATTATTAATAGTTCTATGATCATAGTTAAAAGAGACATAGCAAAATGAATTGAGAAAGATGCACTAAGATGATTTGGCCATGTAGTAAGAAAGAATGAAATATTGACCAAGACAAGATAAAAACCAGAGTCTATCAATTTATATCTAGACAATATAAAAACTCGAATGAGAATCGAGTTTTTCGAGTAATTTGAAAGCAATATAATGGCTTATAGTAATTATCGTCTGTTTTTCCATTTATGCAGCTGCCATGTAACAACCAAAAGCTGATTTTGACGTGGTTTTCACACAGTAGCTTGGGGTTCAACCTATTATCTAAACTACATTTAATAGATTCCAGTTTAGCTAGACTGGAGGTTATACATAGTGAGATCCATATAGGTTTAGTAAGACTGTAGATATTGTATATAATGTTATTAATGCTGCAGCTGTTTTCCACGCAAACGAAGTCACTAGTAAATGCATTTTTCACCATGTTTATCTATTTTTATAAATGAAGAATTTGAAGTAACTGCTGTGTCACAGGAGACTTTGTTTACAAATATTCAAGCAACTGACATAAAAAAACACCCCGACACGGTACAATTTTTTGTGGATTAAACTAATTGTTTGTCCTGTGTTCCGAACAGATATCACTCGGCACAGTAGCAGTGGCGAGGCGACCACTAAGACCTCTGCGCTATCCATGTAATCTAGTCTATACTAATATTATAAAGCTAAAGAGTTTGTTGGTTTATTTGTTTGTTTGTTTGTTTGAACGCGCTAATCTCAGGAATTAATGGTCCGAATTGAAAAATTCATTTAGTGTTGGATAGCCCATTTATCTAGCTATAGGCTATATAACATCACGCTACGACCTATAGGAGTGGAGCAGCAATGAAAAATGTTGCAAAACGGGGAAAATTCTCTTATGTGAAGCAGACGAAGTTGCGCGGGTCAGCTGCTAGTGTCAGTCATAATACTGGTCATCCATAAGTACAAATGAAAAAAAACATGCCATGTTAAGTTATATCTCTCTGTTCGGTCCGGCTTGTTTAAATACCTTTATAGCATGGAGTGAATATTGGTTGTTTATCAAAAGCTGACAAAACTCAATTCAACTGCAAAATTGTTTGTTCAAAATGTTAGCCGCGCTGTTACTGTTGGTCTAAACTGAAGCAAGCTCAATTTAACAATGAAGTTGTTTTGAACACGGCGTTTATTGAGACAGCGAATTATAATGGTTTAAATTTGGAATGTACGATTATGGATTCTAATAACTATAATATATTGGATCACATCAGGCTTTATTGTCTAAAATCTGTTGGAAATAATATTTATCAACAAAAGGCCCACCTCGACTATTGCAATAGAAAAAGTTAATAATATCGGTCTCCCCTGTTAGTAGATAACGCCTTCATGTGATCAGGATGTTTTTCAATAATACTGCATATTTATGTCGAATACTAAATATGCTTTTTAAAACGTGTAGTAGTACTCGAGGCATCACGTCATGTAATCTTTGAAATATAATTTAGAGGCCTAAGATTTTCTGTTACTCATAATTATGGATTAACTATAGGTTAGTTTTACATAATACCGAATGTAAAATTAATCTATAATTAAACCATATACTATCGTTAAAGATACGAAAAGTGAATAAACATACATTATAGTTGAATGTCGTACCGTACCGTACCTTATTGATTCTGATATCGTGATTAGAATATTCAATCTTTAGTCGAATAATAATTGATTGATACGAACATTGTATTATGGAATATACAATTTTAATATGGACTTACGCGTTACGTCTATATCAAAATTGTATGCTCCATCATACAATTTTCGTATCATTCAATCATTTTTCAGTGACATTTGCGCATCACTATTTATTTTACCACTGTAGAATAATATTACATATTTTTATGGTTTGTAGCTGATCTTGGTTAAACTTAATATATTAGTTGAATATTTCCTATATTTACAAAATTATCAAGTTTTAAAAAGGTTTATCAAGAAATCTAGAAGTTTTGTTTCTTAATACGTAAGAGTGGTGTCAGTGTAAGTGTAAGTGGTGTCATTTAATGCAGCTGTCTCGGTGCCGTTGCGTTAGTAAATGCAACCGCGTTGCATGACATTGTGCGTTTGATTCCTGGGTTTTGAAAATAGTTATTGGCTTTATTTACAAATGTATTATATAAATAGCTTCTAACCATAATCATAGCCGTATACTTCCTTGCTCCTGTTGTCGTATATTTTTTTATGGTAGTACTAATTTCACAATTCGTCACGACAACCAACTCAAAAGAGGAGAAGGCCTTCCTCACTAATCACACTCAAGAAATTAATTATTTCTGCCGTAATGTTGTATTGGACATACAAAACATGATGTAATAAATATGAAACGTAATGAGCTTAGTGAGACTCAACCAGACTGAGAGCCGGATTCATTATTCAATTCTCCACATATAGTGCCTGCTTAACATCTATAACATGTTAACATGATAAAAACACACTTTCAGCATAATATATAATATATATATATATAATAGTCGGCCTCGATGGCGTAGTGGTTAGTGTAACTGACTGCCATGACCGAGGTCGCGGGTTCGATTCCCGCACAAGTCAAACATTTGTGTGCATGAACATGAATGTTTGTCTTGGTCTGGGTGTTTCTATGTATAATATGTAAGTATTTACAAAAAAAAAAGTATATATGTATGTTTATCCATTGTCTAGGACCCATAGTACAAGCTCTGCTTAGTTTGGACTAGATGGTGTTGTGTGTATGTGGTAGAATATTATTATTATTATTATTAATATAATTATTAGGTTTTGTCATGCGTACTAGCAAGTAATGCTCGCAAATACCTTTTTCAAGGTTCAGGGATTTATTTACTTTTTATGTCAGGTGGTTTTTAAAGACAACACTTGGAATAAAATTGCACATATAGGTGTTGTAGTGTCATAATACATATAATTATAGTACGTATATCTATCTTATTATAAAAGTAGTGATCACAATTGTATTAACTGGAGAATAAATCTGAGCAGTGAACTAACAACATCTTTAATTTCTCTCTCGGCACCCATCTTTACATGGCGACCCTGCCAGTGAGCGATCGGGTTCGCGTTGCATTCCGATCGCCTAATAAGGAATTGTGATATTAAACATTGTCACAATAACGTTGTAATTATGAGTTCGTTAATATTACTGCGCGTTAACAATCGCGTCGGACATTTTATCAAGAAGTTTGGTGTACTTTTTTCTTGCTGCGAAATATGGGTAAGCAGCAATCAAAAGGAAAACCTGTAATCATCGCACAAAACGCTAGCGGTGGTAACTATACTTCATCATTGGAGCAAATGCATCAACATATCAGTGTCATCACCTGTATCCTGGGGTGATATGTCTCATCCTGATTATCGCATAACTATGCTTCGGGTTTCGGCTGTATGGCAACTGTCATAGAGAGTGGATACGAAGAGAGATACATGAGGACAATCTACGGCGGTCTAGCAGTTGGTTTCGGCAACGATACGACACCCATGGTTCGGCTCGTACCAAGCAGGATCAGCCAGGCGTGACAATAGTGTAATACAGTGTCGATAAAAGGAAAAGTGTCGGTATGTCGCTAAACGGAAAATGTGCGTTACGGAAAAATATATAAAGTGTATGTGTAATGGTGTGCTTCGGTAAATATATTTAGTGTACTACGTTACGGTAATGATATGACAGAATGCTGGACTTATTTAGTGGACTTTAGATTTTAGTGGTATGTAACGTAATATACATATATATTAATCGCATTTATCAATATGTATTGATGGCAGAAAAATTAGAAGATTATTATAGTCGCTTGTTTGAAATACGGACTTGTAAAGATAGGCCCACAGCGCCGTTAAGGCCCTTTTTGTCCAAAAAAAATATAAGGAAGCTAATATAATTTTTACATAGTTTGGATAGAGAGTTATTGAATATAGAGTAAGATAAAGAAATTCAGTCAGACTGAACGTAGCTCAATAAATAAATTTACGGAACAGATTAAGAAGGTATTTGAAGAGATTAACATTTTGTGTAACTCATCTGTTTGATAAAATGGAGCCTTACTTCCGTCATGGATGATAAGGAAAATGTTACAAAACAGCTAATTTCTGCCAAAGAATTGTATAGCTCTCTACTTGATGACAAATCAAAACCTATTCTTATCAATTTTATATTTAAAACCAATTTGTCTGAGAGCGCCAAATTACGAGTAGCTCAGCATTATGCAGTACAACTTCTTGTTGATGATATGAAAAAATATTTAATATCTAAAAAGTCTTTCACAGCTCTACAAGAACAATTGATGTGGTGTAAACAAAATCCGCGGGGCATCGAGGACTATGGTAAGGAAATTGAAAATTTATTTACTGACTTAACCATTTCGCAAGCCGATGGGGATACAAAAAAACACCACTGGGTTGAGAAGTTATTAAGCAGTATTATTTCCGCCAGGAATTATGAAACATTGAAGGATGCTATCCGAGGTGCGGCTGATGAGCAGACATCCATGTATCCAGAGGACAGTATCATGAAATTGACGAACAGGGAATATAACCGTAACAATATATAATATTCATCTAGAGGACGGTGTTTTCAGGCACGTGGTGTCTACAATAACGAGCGTAGCCAGTTCCCTTTGCGTAGTTATGGTCACCCAACTTGAGCGCGTGCGCAGCCGCGAGGCAGCTACTATCGAGGTAGCCGAAGCTCTAGAGTTATGTATATACATAACAATTATGCTCGTATTAATCGCGGACGAAATTATGTAACTTCGATTATGGTACGTGATACACAAGATAATAGTAGATACTAGTACCCCTACTGAATCTAACACTAGCCAATTTTTTCGTGACCAACAAGAATAATCATGCTAATATTTGTTATTATCATAGCCAGTTGCAATCACTAACCGGTAAACGATTAGCGAGGTTAAGTAACGTTGGGTGCGGTCAGTCTATAGATGGTTGACCGCTTAGTGGTATTTCATCTAAGCGTCTCCGTGCTTCGGAGGGCACGTAAAAAGTCGGTCCCGGTTGTTGTCAAATTGACAGCAGTCGTTAAGCCATGTCAGAGGCCTACGGGTGGCTTGAACAACTCTTGACAATAGGTTGGCCACTAACCACACGAAAAGAAGAAGAAGAAGATTATAATAATTATAATTCTATTCCTTTGTCACTTGGTAACAGGTCATTAGTTAGTTGATACGGGTGCGTCAGTTAGCGCCGTCAAATATGAGATATTGCATCAGAATAACATTCCATTCCAAATAGGGAAATTAACAATAAACGGAGTATGTGGTGAACTTTGCTCTGTAGGTTTTGTTGACTTAAGATTATCATTTAAGGACATAGAATTTATACACAGGTTTCATGTATTCCGAGATTTATGTTGCGTGAATGATAGAATATTAAATTTAGATTTTTTGAGAAAATATAACGCCAAATTGAATTTAGAATTGTATATTTGACTTTATTAAATAGTGGTACTGAAATTAGTTTATCTTTACAACCCAGTGTGAAAGGTGAAAAATGTATTAATTTATCGCCCAGATGTGAATCACTGCATTTTGTATCGACAAGTTTGAATGATGAATGCTTGATTTAACCTAAACAATTTTGTGAAGGTGTTTTTATGGCTGCATGTAATGCAAGGCCTAAGAATGGTAAAATACTTATTCAAGTATTAAATACGCGAGAGGAGGCTATTAGTTTAAGTTATTTTTGTCCTGAAGTAGAAAATTTCAAGGATTATTCATTACTTCCTTTCAATATGACTACCATTAATGCGGATAGAGTGAAAAGGTTATTTAATGAGCTAAAATTAAGTTACTTAAACAAGGTAGAACAGTTAGAAATTGAGAACAGCTGTGCTAAATTTGCCGATTTTTTTAATTTAGAAGGTGATAGTTTAGCAACATTTAACATTTATCAGCAATCAATATTATTAAAATATAACACAGTGCCTGTTTATAAAAAACAATACTGATTGCCAAAGTCTCAAAAGGGAGAAATTCTAAAACAAATTAGGAAAATGTTACAGGACGATATCATTAAAGAAACAACAAGCGAATGGTCTAGTCCTATACTTTTGGTGCCGAGAAAATCATATTCTAACGAGAAAAAGTATAGACTCGTAGTAGATTACCGAAAGTTAAATGAAAATATTGCGGATGTCGGTTTCCCTCTCCCCAACATAGTTGAAATTGTAGATTCGCTATCAGGTGCTATTTATTTCAGTCACCTTGGCCTTCAAAATAGTTGCTATCAATTTGAATTGGATCCAAATAGTAGAAAATGCACTGCTTTCACGTTTGATAAGCAATATCAAATGAAAATGATTCCAATGGGTCTTAAAACCAGTCTCAGCGCATTTTCAATGGCAATGTCTATAGCGTTATCAGGTTTAAATTATGATAAATGTCTTTTGTATATGGATGATTTGGTCTGTATTGGACACAATTTAAAAAGCCATAATAAAAATTTAATTGACATGTTTTCTAGGTTGCGAAAGGTTAATTTAAAATTTAACCCCAGTAAGTGTACATTTTTGGTTAAAGAGTTATTGTATTTAGGACACATAGTTAGTGCAGATGGAGTAAAACCTGAACCTGAAAAAACAAAGATAATAGAAAATTATCCCATACTGGAAAAAGGCTGATGAATTTTGAAGATGATCGCGGCAGTCGGATTGGATGCCCTCTCACTCCCGGCCGTAGTTCAGTCTATGGTCTGGAGTGAGAGGTCGTGGAACGCCGTCGCCTCCTTTTGTGAGGAAGTCATTTCCATCAAGGAGGCGGCGGAGTGGGAGAGGGAGCGCTTAACCCTCTCCCCAACTGCAGACCCGGGCGCCGGAGGGCGCGAGACGACCTTGCCACCCTGATGTTTGACCGGGGTGGTGTGCTTTGTAGGCCTGCCCGCTATCCGATCAGCACCAGGTCCGAGAGGCGGCGTTCGTGTTCCCACGCGCACCTCTGTGACAAGTCCGTGTCCCCTCTAGGAGGAGGGGGGACAGTAGGGTTTGTGAGTGAGAAGTCCCAATGGGTAGGTCTCTTCGCGTAGTGGCCTGCCGTTTCATACGGCGCGGGCCGAAACCTCGGCGGGATCGCGACCGCATGTGCAAGCGAAAGAACACCGTGGTAGGTTTAGTCGGTATTCCGAGAGGTCCATTATCTTTCAACATCTTTCTTTTACCCCGGTGAGTCCGACATAACCCCTCCGCCCTCCCCCGCGGATGAGTAAGCGTCAATGCATTCCCGGACAATAATGGAGTTTTAAAATGGAGGATTAAAAACATAATGGAGTAAAACCTGAATCTGAAAAAACAAAGATAATAGAAAATTATCCCATACCGAAAAATGCTGATGACGTAAGACGATTCGCTGCTTTATTCCAAATTTTACTGAAATAGTTAATTAGTTAATGATTTATTTAGTGTTGTTCATGGGCGGCGGTAATCGCTTACCATCAGGCGATCCGTCTGCTCATTTGTCGCCTATACCATAACAAAAATAGTAGTTCCTTTAAATAAATTGATAAGAAAAATTTCGAATTTATTTGGACACATGAATGTGCCAAGTCATTTGAACTATTGAAAAATAGCTTAGTCCTTTATTGCAGTACCCAGATTTTTGAGACAACAATGAATTTCAACTGTATACAGACGCATCAAGTACCGCAATAGGTTCTGTTTTATGCAATAGTGATGGTCGCCCAGTAGCCTATACAAGCTGTAGCTTAAATAAAGCTGAGTTATACTATCCAACCATAGAAAAAGAAATGCTAGCTATTGTTTGGTTTATTAAATATTTCCGCCCTTATTTGTTGGGGAAAATGTTCAAAATTTTCTCAGGTCATCTCCCTTTAATATATTTGTTTAATATGAACAATCTTTCAAGCTGTCTGACGAAATTTCGTTTAATTTTGGAAGAGTATGATTTTGTGATTGAGTACCTATAAAAGGTAAATATAGTGTTGCTGCAGATACATTATCTAGGATGCGAATTACATCAGAAAAATAGAAAGAAATGAGTGAACAGATAATTAATGTTATGACAAGGAATCAACGAAATAAATTGGAAGATCAGCAAGTAATTCTCCCTAATTTGCCGACTTTGCCTAACTCAACCACTACCATTCGGCTTGATCAACCGAAGGTTGTGGAAATGCTTACAAAGCCGTCGAATTCTGTTGAACTATTATTAGTTTCTCATAGAAAAATGAGTATTATGAACAGTGGATCAAATAGTTCTGATAGATTTTTATACAGTAAAAATGAAATGAGATTATATACTTGTCCAGATTGCCGATCACGTATCGCGCGAGACGCATATGTGAGTGAACTGGAGCAATATTGTAAAAAATTAATATAAAAATCTCTTTATTATAAAACTTGCAAGTTGTAATGAATTTGTTGATTGGTTGTCAAGAGAAATAAATAATATAAATTCATGGTCCGGACCACGACTACATATCCTTAAGTTAAGAGAATAATTTCTAATGATGACCAAAAGGTCAATGACTATCATATCCTACTAACTAGTGGTCATGCCGGAATAAGAAGAATGCTAAATAACATCAAAAAATCTTATTTCTAGCCTGGAATGGAACATGGCGTTACTGATTTTGTCACTAAATGCAAGAAATGCCAAATGCAAAAGCATTCTTTACCCGTTAAAGAGCCTATGGTGGTAACGAGCACTGCCACAGGTGCATTTGATAAGATATTTTTAGATTTAGTGGGGCCCCTAGATAAGAATTATTATGATAAGGTTTATATTTGAACTATTCAATGCGAACTAAGTCGTAGAATATATCCTTTAGATCGTAATGACGCTGTCACCGTAGTAAAATCGTTCGTGGAAAATTTCATTCTTAGGTATGATATACCGCAAGAAATCGCTACAGATAGAGGTTCAGAATTCATAGCATCAACAATGAGTGAGTTTTGTAAACTACTTGGTGTTAAACAATTATTTTCAACCATTTATCATCATGATCATCGGAAAACTGTGTAAATTACCTACAAATTGATTTCAACTAGTTGAACGTTTGTATTACACTGATAATTCCATTAACCTTGAAATATAGACTGCAAAAATCTCAGGAACAGGCTTGGCAGAATTTGTTATTGTCAAAAGTAAACAGAAAACATAATTACGATAAGCAAATAAATCCAACTGTTTACGAACCTAATGATTTAATTCTATTGCGAAATGAAAATTGCAACAAATTTCAGAATAAACATTCTGAAATTTGTTGTTGTCATCTTCTAAAACTTTTAGAAGTTTTAGAAGATGTATCTCCAAATGTTAAAATAGTTAGAGTCAATAAAATTGAAACAGTTCATAAAAATAGAACTGAATTCAATAGAACTTAACTTTAATCATTTACCCTGTGTTTTATAACCTTTAATTGTCTATTTACTTATCATAAATATTGTATGTTTTAAGTTATAAGGGTATTGTATAATAAAATAAAATAAATATTGTGTATTATTTTTATTTTTTTAAAGAATGTAGGTGTAGTGTAGTCTGTAGTACATATATGATTCGTATGACTATCTTATTATAAAAGTAGTGTTCACTATTGTATTTACTGAAGAATAAATCTGAGCAGTGAACTAACAACATCGTTAATTTCTCTCTCGACACCCATCCTTACAGTGCATGGTGATACACACCGTTACTACAGCATGTAATCTGAAAGTACCTGGTGACATTATGTATATAGAAATTAAATATTAATTATAAGTACCATTTTCTATTAGTTAAAAATATCGGTAGAGCCCTATTCAAATTTGTTAATCATCATATCAACTTACCAAAGTCATGTTTTTTCTATGTATAAATGGATACTGCCTTGGTTCATGTAGCCTAGGTCGCCATTATCACTGAAATTTTCGGATTTAGCATTTTTTTATATTACAGTGCTGAATTTATTGTGCAGATGCCGCCATTATTGAACTTATTTCTGTATAGCAGTTAATTATGTATCTGTGCTTGATATAACACCATACATAGCCGAATATATAAGTAAAACAGAGGTGTATACACTTCCATATAATTATGTGTAGGTACTGCCTGACCTGATATTTTAATAGCAGATGATTAACGTGTTACGTCAACGAGCTTAGTAACTTTTAGTACCATAATATAAACATTTCTTTTATGTATAAAATGAGTTTACATAAATATTAAGCAAAATAAAACATGCAACATAAAATGTACGAATGAAAATCTCCATATTTATAATTTTCCTTCGCATGTGTGAGTCGTGAGTATTAATAGCAATTTAACAATAATTACTTTCTTTTCATGGAGACTTAATTGCCCATGTTTTAACCTTTTCACTTTATAACTCTTAATTTAATTACTTACTTTTAAAATACGTGTTTAAATATCGTATGAAGGTGCAGATAACAAAATCCTTTATACCGTACTTCATCAAAAAGGTTTTACTTAAAAAGACAAATGCCACACGAAAGATAACCTTAGCGTGTATTTTTAAACGAAATATTAGAGCCGTGTTGAAAGCTAAAGAGTTCCACGTTCGATATTTAATATTATTAAGATGGAACGAATACGAACGCCCTGTTTCCTTTTTCATCAGCCAACACAAAATAAAGCCGTATACAAATCAGATTACATTTCGAGTTCGTTAAACTTTCATCGACGAGGTGCGGCGCTGATTGGAATTCTGTCTATAAAGCACACTCCTAACTCGTTGGCAAGTATTTTTGGGGTTCTGTTTTCGAAGGAGATCCTTTGTAATTGTGATACCGATCTAATTGTGACTGGCGGTATGATTTCAACTATTTAGTATTCTCGTACTCTTCTGTTTAACAACAATTTAGATTACTTTTTATGTAAACTTTTTATGCAATGGATTGGTTGTTTTTTGTTGTAGCCCTTGGACGCCTGCAGCACAAGAGATATCACTCTTGGACGTACATTCAAAATGGACTCGTTGTACCTACTGTCAGTGCAATGGACATATATTCATATTACAGATCCCTTGTAGACGTCAAAGCATCATCTATGTAACTTGTAAACTCTATCCAATACAGAAACACAACATAAGATTGTTTGGTTGCAATTTCTGGTCGAGCGTGAAGCTATTCCGCGACTTGAGCTACTTCAGTGTAAGCGAAGTCTTAGGATTAAGTGAAAAAACTGCGTCACACGTCTCAAGTAGTTAATATAGTTGATCCTTTATTACTATATCGTCATCTAAACTAAGATTAGATATATTTAAAGCTATATATCAATACAACCACAAAACGTGGGTCAAATTTAGCTCTCAGAATTTAAACCAGTATTTAATTTTACACGCTGACCTAATAAGAATTGGGTCATTATAACGGACTAACGAGTGACGCATAATAGCCTTGCTATTTATTGTTAATCAGCTGCCCACTTAAAAATTAACTGTAAGCTAGTTCCTTACATCACTGGAACATCTTATCAATTATAGACATCTCAGATTTAATCCTAAATCGTCTTAATTAATATCTTACGTTTACGTAAATGCTATACGTTGAAATTAAACTACCTTATCCAAACTAATATTATAAATGTGGCCTTAACTACTCGACCAACAATCATGATATTTCGCATACACGTTATCAGGGATACAGAAAAGGACATACTAGGGTATATCTTATCCAGAAAGGTGCTGTTTTCGAGGAATTGAACATTGACATAACATTACGTTAATATAACATTTACCCTACAAAGCCGCGGGCAAAATCTAGTATGCAATAAATCGCGATAAAATTTGTATAAAGACATCTGCTTTTTTAAGACGTCTTCCACCCTAGGAATAATTCCTGTGTCGTGGGGATTTTACAAGTATTCAAACAACGGACACAAAGAACATCCAGACTCGGAACAACCATTTGTGGAGCACACAAAGTTTTGTCCCGTGTAAGATTACAACCCACAATACTAGGCGTAATGGCAGTGGCGAGGCAACCGCTTAAACCACTACGCCATCCGTGAAGTCAGCAGTAGTAGATAGTAGTAGAAATGTTATGTCAATTTATATCGTCTTGTAAAGATTTTTTGAATTGGTTATTTAGAAGCCGCAAGTTGATATTTTCTTCGTTTATTTTTTAGTTCCAAATGCGAGATATTTTCAAGTCTAGGTCTTGGTCTTGAAAATAGTCTCAAACTTAAATTAAAGTGCTAACTCATAAGTTCAATCAATCATGTTGTTTATCGTAAACAAGGAGCACCGACTTTATATTAATTAAACAGAAAATAAGTTTACTGTGTAAGTTGAATTTATCGGTTGAGGAATGCAAAATATTAAAAACAATTGTTTTCATATAAATATTAGTTCGTCACTCTATCCATAATAAACGCAATATTCTGATCTTTAAATATTAACCAATTTTTCTGTTGGGCGTTGTATTATTTACCAGCTTTAATAAGAGCTTTTGTGCTTCGGTATATTCATCAGAAAATATTTTCTCATTACGCTGTTTGTCGTTTTGAGCTTTAATATATTACTGCCAGATTAAATGAGGCTTGAGAAAATACATTTTAAAATACAAAGACTCTTTTTAAATAGGTTTCGCTAAAGTAATAAAGTAAATGAAAATACGACCACGACTATAAATTGTGTTTTTTCGGTTCGGACATTTCAACGGGTCATAAGTCGGTAATGATCTCATTGCCTCGCTCTCTACGCGAGCGAGGCTTTATACATTGGCAGATTAAAATGCCATTTAAGGTTTTAAAATTATTACAGCTCTCAATTGAGAATGAATTGATACAATTATACAACTGTATTATCTGTACATTAAAGATATATAAAAAACGAAAACATATAAACTAATTAAAAGCTTCTGAATCTGTAACTTTGATTTTATCTCTTTGTTTTGTATGTTCAAGCTTCATATAAAACCGCTGAAATGATTATGATGGCATTTTTACAGTTTTGAAAGGTTTAAGCCACGTTTTATTTTCATCCGTTCAGTAGAACCAAAGTTATGATGCATAAATTATGTCGCGGTTGAACTGAACTCGACACGGTCGAATAATATATAATCTTATATTATATTAGCCCTATATAATATTAAAATACTAAAAACATCTATTGTTCTACCACTTCTTATAATCCATTGTACGCTTTTTCCATACAAATATACAAAATTGAAATTGATTACTCTAATCTTACGACAAGACTTAAGACAACACGCGATCGCAAAAGACAGCAGCGGCGCGGCGTATCCAAACGCTGCGAGATGAATGGCGTTGTGCAGGTGACGGGACGGATGCAATTTTAAGCTTTTAAAATATTACGTTATATGGAAAGTATTAATTTTTGCAAAAAGTGGTAATATAAAAGTTGTTAATATTTTGAGTCGCAGCTCATCACGCACACCGGTGGTGAGAAACAGTAGACTTTTAATAATGGCTCGTATTCTACTTGACAGAATAAGTATGGTGTAAAGAAGATAAAGATTTTTTTTATCCCTGTATATTATAGTATCACTACTACCCAAGTAGCTGCAATACAACAAAAAAAGCAGTAAATAATTTTCGATGATATAGACATATAATGCGTCTAAGTAAAATGTCTGACCGGACAGGTAATAGCTATTGAAGAGTGCAAAAACGGAAAGGTCGCTCATCGATCACTTGAATGCGAGTCATCCACAAAGATAAGCTTACCATGGCGATGGCAAGAAATGGGGCAAATCTGGCAAGAGTAGCGGTAAAGTATCAGAAGGTTTGACCTCAATAGGTCTCGGGATTTATTGCTCAGTTATCACCTACAATATCACTAACATGGTTTACCTAAAGGGTAGCATATATTTTAAGCTAGCATTTTGCCCGTGTCTTTGTACGTGTGCTACTTACCTACCTATCTATTTTTATTCTTTGCATTTCCATCATTCATATGGAATAAGGTAAAAAAGCTTATGTCTCCCACGCTATTTCTTGTTTTCGCAGCTTCATGATAGCGTCATTCATGACAGCATGCACCAGATTTTAAGTTAAAACTTTAGCAATACAACTGTAAATACCATATTCAATTTCAAGTAGAAGTTATGCGCGTATAGACAGAAAAACATAATTCAAAAATTTCAGTTTTGCCTTGTATAAAGACGCCTCACATTATTATTTCTTAAATATCTCCTATGTACAGATAACAAACAGATATAATTTTATTATATGTAGTGATGAAGAAGCATTGATGATATTTATTTTAGTACGATTTTTGAGATATATATCAGAGGCAGCTATAAAGCCATTTTTTTTCTTCAATTCAGCTATCTTCATTACAAAAAAAATATTTTATTACTTGTAATCGGGATGAGTTAAGGTAAGTATCAACAGTGCACGAATGAAGCAATTGTTCAAGTGATTACCAGCATAGTATTGATAAAGAGAAATGCAATATATATATATTAAGTTAGTTCATACCTTAACCGTTTCCTGAATCGGTTTAGTGACAAAGCGTGTCGTATGAGGAGATACCTAAGAGTACTGCATTTTTTTACAATGTACATACATATGTGTAAGTACTTTCATTTCATTTAATCACATGCAATGCAGTGGTTGTGTAACAATATATTATTACGATCATTATCAAATCGAAATGGTCTAAAATTTCCATATCATTTGTCGCGATTCTCACGATACCGAAAATGTTAATAAAGTTAGCCGCGATTTTATGTCTCTATGCTTAAAATACCTATACTTGTGCTGTAGTACGGCTAGTGTCTACACGGGAGAACTGAACTTGCCGCCTCCTCTTTATATTTAAGATATTCTAGAGAATATATAATAAAAATAGGTTTTTTTTTTTATTTCGTCGAGCATTTTTGTACTTAGATTACCCCAAGAGAAGAATACGCTAAAACGTCAGAGTTCAGTAAATTCCACAGAAATTGGTACTTTAATAGTTTAGTAAATGGCAGGCATAGAATCACGACGCATATTCACTCACTAAGATCTCAATATTACTTCATCTGCTTAATAAGTACAATATAACGTAGGACCTGGCTGTGAAGCCAAAAGAGATATGTGGTTATAATATATATCTCCATCATATGCGAGGCTCTTCTCCTTCAGACAGAAGCCTATTATATTAGTGAATAACATATTGTTTCTTTAAATTTATTTTCAGCTGATGGTGTAAAGGTCAAAAGTCTTCTTGTGTCATTATTTATTATTACGCTTCATGGAGTACAAGCTTTTAATTATTTTAGATATTTTATCGTACAGAAATAACATCGGGAAATGCCGAGTTTTTGTGTGAGATGATGATATTTTAGATTCTCACATGATACGAAACTTTTAATTTCTTTGAGTGCTTGTGATTCTTTCGTCTAGGATGTTAGTGGGAGTTTATGAGCTTGACAAAGTTTGTTTCAGTACTTGAACCACTAAAAATAGATGCTTCCTCGAAAGTTTCACGTGAAATCAATAAAGAATAAGTCGAACGAATGATAAGTTTATTAAAGATTAATTAAACGCCACTTAAATATAGTTAGTATTAATTTTCTTTTACAGAAGACAACTGCCACTTTTGGATAATTCCACATCAGAATTTTCTTTATTTTTTCAGTGCCGCGAGAGACTTAACGAACATTCAAACAACGTTCACAAAACCTCCTAGTCTCGGATCAACTATATATGGATCACACAAATCTTTAACCCATATGGTGTTGAATGGAATAGGTATATAAAAGATCAATATTTGCCCCGCATGGCATAAATATTATTACTTCATATTATGTAAACTTTTTCTCATACATTTACGAAATATGGATGTAATACCTATACATCTATTAACCCCTTCGAGCATATACTGGGGTAAATGTACGGATGTACATATGTTGTTCTCATATAGCATAGTACCTATAGTCTATGTCAAGCTGAAAACGTTTTTAAGCAACACTGACATTATTATAAAAAGGATACCTACATTAATAAATATCAATATCCAATCTGTTTAAGCGTAGCATGAATTTTGATTTAACTACATAATTATTGTTATTTCTAGTTCGCTGAAGCAGTATTACATTAATTTGAGATTTAAATTTATTAGTGTAAAAGGGTTTCATAAAATACAAACGTATCGTTACGCGTTTAAACTTAAAAATAAGTTTATACGATAGATTTTCTGAAATAACGAACTTAAGTCCTATTTAATAAGTCTGAATTACATTTAAGTCGTTTCTAACAATAAGTAAGGAGATTAGCATCAAAGTAATGAGTAATGCAGTGAACTTGTGGGTAATAAACAGCTTTGCTTTAGATCTATACTAATATTATAAAGCTGAAGAGTTTGTTTATTTGTTTGGTTGAACGCGCTAATCTCAGGAACTAGTAGTACGAATTGAAAAATTATTTTTTGTTAGATAGCTTGTTTATCAAGGTAGGCTATAGGCTATATAACATCAAGCTACGACCCACGGGGGCGGCGCAGTAATCATAAACGCGGGTAAACCGCGTGTACATCTAGTCTTGAATAAAAGGTGTATTACCTTTAGACTGATTGTGTAACAGTATTCGTAAGATAAACATAGTTTTTGGGTGTGTCACTATAACACACACAATACTATAACAACAACGTGCAGCCTTAAAAATAACTGCAAAGTCTTAGTTGATCAGGGCACTTGCGTGAAGTATTTACAAATTTAATTAAAAAAAAACTGCTTGTATAAGTGCATAAAATGGTCTTATAAATAAAATATTTACGAAGAATAATAAAGTCTACCAACCTGCAAGAGACCAGAGTAGTGGAGTACATCCTTACTCTTCTCGTACTGTGAAATGGCCCGTGCCAAGCAATAAAATAGTTTATAAACAAGGCCAATCACACATTGCTACTGCTCATTAAATAATATTAGGCAGATGCCTAAATGAGTTTATAAATGGATTTACTAAGACTTTAACAAATAATAGCACAAAATACAAAACTACATACTCATATAAAAAGAAATCGTAAATAGAGTAACTATTGAAATTATCGACTGACCGTAGAGAGCCGGAGTTTCTTATCACTCAAACTCGGAATCAAAGCCCATGACGGATATATATCCCGGAATGTGTTAAAATTACATGGGTCCACGATAAAGTCACGAGAGAACAGACTGACATTGCACAAACTCTATAACTTGGTACTTAAATGTTCTCAAGTATGTATTGGTTTCCCGAATGGGAAAGCAAAGACTACGGCTTTCAATTTACTTCGACCCTGTTATATATCTCTGGCGCCTCCGTGGCGCGTGGTGCATGAGGTCTCGGGTTCGAATCCCGGGTCGGCCAACAAAAAGTTATTGGGTTTTTCTGTAAAGAAATCTCAATAGCAGCCCGGAATTAGGAAGTTGGCGGTGTTCGACACCCCCGTGCCTCGGAAAGCACGTAAAGCCGTTGGTCCTGCGCCTGATCTCTCTCCGGTCGTGACGGATTACCGTCCCATCGGATCATGAGAGTTAGGGAACAGAGAGTGCACTTGTGTTTGCGCACACACTTGTGCACTGTAACATCTCCTGCGCAGATAGCCAGTCTCTGTTAAGACTGGCCGCTGTGGCCGAAATTCGGTCTGGAGGACATTATTATTATATCTCTGGCATATTCTTTCGACTTTTCAGTGCATTTGGCAAGCGCTTGTCTCGCCGCTGCCACTGTGCTAGTTGTTGTTGGCTTTGCATCCTACACGAGACTATTATTTGATCATTATGTCCATAAAATGATTGTTCTGAGTCTTTCTAATAGCAGCTTCAGAACTGGAACTGCAGAAAATAGTTGACAGGGTCAATGAGTGCAGCAATAAAGCCGGGCTTAAGATGAAGATCACTAAATTCAAGCTAATGGTGATTTCAAGAGACACCAGCTTGGATCGGGTGATCAGAGTAGCAGGACAAAGACTAGAAAGAGTCACCAAGTACAATTATCTGGGAACCTGGCTGACTAAAAACTGGGAATGTGACACAGAAATAAAAACCAGAATAGAGGTCGCCAGGAGTGCCTTTAATATCATGAAGAAGATATTTACTAGTCGGAGTCTGGTAATCTCCTTGCGTTGTAGTCTACTACAGTGTTACATCTGGCCAGTCCTTCTATACGGATCTTAGAAAATTAAAGAAAAACTCAGGAAACGTATAGAAGCATTCGAAATGTGGGCCTATAGACGAATGCTACGGATTAGTTGGACACAGAAGGTTAGCAACGTGGAGGTTCTGCGACGTATCAACACAAAACATGAATTATGGGACACCATCCGAAAGCACAACACGAAAGATACAGCCACTTGCAACTCATTATGATGGGCAAAGTAGCAGACAAGAGACACGTAGGTCGCAAAAAGAAGTCATGACTGAGAAACCTTCGGGAGTGGACTGGAGTTGCGAGTGCTGCCCAACTATTTCACCTCGCGAGGGATCGGAGGAAATATGCGTAGCTGACTGCCAACCTTCGCTAGTTGGAGAGGCACTTGAAAACGAAGAATTGTATGTTTGTAAAACATTATTTTCCATGATAAAGAGCTTAATCTCTAAAGCAAGAATATATTTTATTATAAAATAATGTATCTAATCACATTCTCATCTGTTCGAGGTTTGGGTATTTTAAACCTGATTTAACGTCAGAATGTCTGCGATGAAGTCAGAAAAAGTTTATTTAGATCTTCCTTTTTGAGTTATCATCATTTACATTGCCTTATCTCTAGCAATATTTTCATCGAATCTTTCTATAATAATAATAATAATAATAATAATATTCTACCACATACACACAACACCATCTAGCCCAAACTAAGCAGAGCTTGTACTATGGGTACTAGACAATGGATAAACATACATATATACTTTTTTTTTTGTAAATACATACATATTATACATAGAAACACCCAGACCGAGACAAACATCCATGTTCACGCACACAAATGTTTGACTTGTGCGGGAATCGAACCCGCGACCTTAGGCGTGGCAGTCGGTTACACTAACCACTACATAAATATATAAATGTATTTCACTTACAATATAGTCTAGACATTATTTTGTCCAATTCGAACTTTCAGGAAGACATTTTACAGTCAGTCTAAGATCTCTTATGTTTCGCCTAAGGATCCATTAAAACATAACCGCGAAATAAATAAAAATAATTTTTACATCGACACGTTTAAAAATGGTTACATCACGCTCTCAGCCGGCCGTTGAATATTTCAAATATGCCAAATACGTAATTTGGAAGAGCGGAATGTTGCCAACCTTTCATGTTAATATTAAAATATGCAAATGGTAGCATTACCATGTGCCGCCCTTCACTCCTGCATGTAAATGCAACTGTATTAAACGCGTATTGAATGGCTGTTGTTGTTTCACACATAACCGGTTAGTTTTTAGTGTTAAAACGAACATACTTTATCGTTATTATATGGGTTTTATCTGCAGCTTTGTTTTGGTAGCTCAAAGGAGGAATAACTATCGCACGAACACGAATTTTGCGAGATCAAAAGCTTAGCCACCTTTTAACTGATAAACTATCTTTATATAATTATGTCCATCCGTTGCTTCTTTACTATAGAAATATAAATCTTTATTCGCTTGAGACATGGTATACAAAAAAAAATTTTACATGTTTTTAAGGTTCAAACACATCTATCTCGCTCTCAATGGACATGCGAAAATTTTTAATTTATATAATGCTGTTACTAATTTACATCATTATTTATTATACTTATTTCTACACATTACAAAACCTAATATATCAATAACATCTATATATATATTTTTTTATAGCTAATAAATTCTTTAATATTATATAAACTATTTTCTAGAAGCCATGATTTAAGTCTACTTTTAATGTCAAGGGCGTTCTCTTATCTCTCTAGGTATATGGTTGTAAATTGTGATAATCATCATTCGGCTATTATTTTTATGAAGTGTGCTTCTACACCTTTCCATTCTTAATTTAGTGAAATCCCTCTGCATATATTTATTGTTTTCATTAACCTTTGGATAAAATTGTGGGTGGTTCCGAGCAAATATAGCAATCTCAACCATATATAAAGAAGCCAAAGTAAGACCTCGTAACTTTTTGAAAAGTGGTCTGCATGATTCGAATGGTCCCACACCGCATATGGCTCTAATACATATTTTTGTACTAAAAACGCTCGGTCGATGTGTGTTGAATTACCCCACAGCAACAGCCCATATCTTATTGTGTGAAAGAAGAACGGATTAACAAAAAATCACATGTATAATATTGAGTAGCCAACTCAATATTGGTAATAGAGTATATTATAGTATAGTAAGGATATTGTCGATTCGTATAATAATTGAGAAAAGTGATTTAAATGTGAATTTAATTAACTATATGCATAATAATATAAAACATATTACAATATTAAACCACAGCTAGTGAGATTTAGGTGTAATATACATCTGCTTGCCCCATTCAGAGATAAAAAGCATGATCATATATACAAATATATTATAAACCTGTTTAAGGTGTATGAACATATATACACCTTAAACATGACTACGCATTGTACACGTAATGTTTCAATAAAAAATAACCATCTCATAGCAATAATACTTAAGCAGCAAGACAATTATACAAAAAATTTAACAACAATCTCTAAAATTGCTTATTCTAGGAACGACTATTGTCTTGCTTTGGTCTAGATCACGCTAACTTCTGTCGCAGTTGAGAATCGCTACAACACTCGGCGCATTGTGAGTAGCTAGGTGACTATTAAAACAACTAAGCCAATCGTATCGTTAGAAACGAAGATGAAAACTGTAGTGAATGTACCCGATATAAACGGTAATAACATACATACCTAGCCTCACGTTTATATCCTGGAAAGATAGACATAGTTGTATCCACATTTCACCAGTTATCGTTTCAGGTTCCACGCGAGCCTACTGCTGTCTACCTAGGTAGGTACTGTTTCAGACTCCGTGCTACTGCGGATTTGTTGACAGATTTATTGAATAACCCTATGCTCGACCCGGGAATCTGTCCCGAGACCTGATGCACAGAAGTCATATTCACTACCGTTAGGCCTCTGAGGCAGTCATACAATTATTTGTAAAGGAATTTTAAACGATACTAATAATAATATTTTGATTACCATAAAAATTACAAATAATACAAAACAAGGTTCACAAAAATCAACAATTTGTTTTTTGTAAAAAATATACTAAATCAATAAAATTATCTGCACTATGCTAAGCCTGTCTTGCGAGAAAGATCGTACAAAATTAGTTAAATAAAGTTTCCAGTTTACACATAACTAAATTCTCACTATGATTATCAATCAGCCCGAGAGTGATTATGTCATCTTGGCTAAGCTATTCCTCTCTCGTCTGTATAATTTTCGTTATTCATTTAACGACTAGGAGGCTTATTAAATACTACTTACGCATACTGATAGAGTAAGATTTGCTTTATTAGCATGCGTAGTATGTTTCTCAGTTTATTACGTTTCTAAGTCTAAACCAATAGACTTATTTTGATAATATCTGGTATAAGACACGATGAAGGATATAGACTAGTTACAAAAGCGAACAAATTCGCAAGAACCACAGCGTATGTACATACAGTAATTGTATATAAAACCTACATATAATATATATGTTTATTATCCTCATGATTGATGCTTTTCTAGGGAAAACAGTTAAACCTATTTTAATAAAATACCGTACAAGTTATAACATTTACTTGATTTTCCCGCGGCTTCACTTGCGTGAATGTAGGCTATTTTTTCTGGATGGAATACCTTCCATATGTCCATACCCTATGTCCTTTTCTTTACCCCTGACAACGTGCTTGCAAAATTTTATGATGATCGGTAGAGTAGTTAAGGTCTGAAAGTGTAACAAACGAACAAACAAACCCATTTTCACATATTGTCTGTAATATCCGAGCGGGTAGGCAAAAGTATTTTACTCCAATTCTCGAGCTTTATCTTAATTATAGTTCAACCATATTAGCAAACCTATATCGTCTAGTGGCCACATAATCTAACTCTGTGATATAGCTGTGAATTCTCTAAGAGAAATAACCAAAATCCTTGGCATTTATCAAATCTTATTTATGTCAAATATGATACTGAAATTTAAGATTACAAAGCCGCCTGACCTAGTGCCTAGAGCGAACAATATTAATTTAAACTAAAGCGTAGCGATTATTAGACGATAGATGACAGCTGTCATCTATCTGCTTTATGGAATTGGATACTAAAGTTTTTCACTTATCTATAAATAGCAGCGAATTTAATTATTTTATAGATAACTAGGTTTTGCCCGCGGCCTCGCTGAGCCTCGCTGAGCGAGTCAATATTTTTTTATACTTTGGTAATATTACTTTTTATTCGGAATAAAAGGTATGTATCCCTTTAAACGTGTATGCGAAATTTCATCATGATCGGTCGAGTAGTAAACGCGTGAAAGCGTAACAATCAAACGAAAAATCACAGCCGCATGTTTAATATGTGTTAGGATTAATTTTCAAATATTTCAGATCAGAATCAAAGCCAGCCATACTCGGAAGAACTACTTGTAGGTCTTGTGTATAAGCTAGCAAACATAAGTATTAATCTCAATATGAAACTAGCTTAGAACGAAAGTACCCTTTATGCTTAACGAAAGTATCCAAATCTAATTAAACCTAAACCAATGTTAATCGGATAATTAAAATATTTCATTTTTATGTTTTGATTCAATTGTATTAAAGAGTTATATACTTTTATATAAATGTTTTAGTTCGATCTCACACGGGACGAAAACCTGCATATCATTATTCCGAATCTAGGCATCTTTTGTATGCGTTATTAAAATATTTGAAAAGTACTCCATGGAAAAGTTTATAGTGGACAGAAACAGCTATAAGCATTACTATTTTAAAAAAAGTCACTTGATGTTACCCGTTTGGATAAGCCCATATCAAATTTGATATACCTATGTATATCGAAGCAGCAGATTTGCTATGAAAATTGCACAAATAGACAGAGTCACTATGATACTTATAATATTAATATAGACTAAGTGGGTGCCTTTTATAAGTATAGATGATTGCAGAAGTTGACTATAACATAAAATACAGAATCATTTTTTACAATGTATGTGCATAAAGGTTTTGCCGATAAAAAGAGTAACTGTAAGTTTGCAGCCAGTGATATTTATTGCTTTGTGCACCTGATTTATTAAATGTAACTTTATAACTTAATTTAATGGCATTGTAAATATTTTAACATTGTGAAAATTTGAAGTTTCAATACGAATATATTTATATATTCTCGCTTCGCAAAGTTAAGGATATGAACATGTAATCAGTTTCGTATCCCTTATCTTAAAAGCCTATATCACTACACTATCTAAATACAATAGACTGCGACATCTAACGCTTCGGTACCAAGTAAAAGAAATACAAAACAGTTTCTACGGTAACCTGTATTTTATCCGGGTTAAATAGTAACATATGTTCCAGACTCATAATCTTCTTCTATATGAAGAATCAGCTAGATTTCTTGTTGCGTGAAATGGAGACAAAACAACAAACACACCGTTGCATTGCTGACAACTAACTCAGGACAAAGCGCAATGCACAACAGTCGTATGCTGTATTCGATCCCAATTTCCGGATCAAGCTAATTATTTCAAACTTTCGCTGTCTAGAAATTCTTAATAATAGCACGGAGTATAAAACTGTACCATGTAGACGACAATGGTCTCGCCCACTATTACGTGGAACCTAAAACTATAGTTGGTGTAAGAAGGATGTAATACACTTCTACCTTCTCCTTTAGGGATAGAGGCATTAGACTATGTATTTATGGACAAATTAGTAAGGATTAAGCAAGGATAATACATCTAGGGCAATTAGCAAATACGTGATCAAAAGGAAAATAGAAAAATCTAGCAGATAAATGATTAAAGTAGTAGATTTATACAATACGACGATTTCAATACATTAAGCTGACTTAAACAAATATTCGTTCAGCTAACAGCTATAACACATTCATGTGATGCAAAACAGCATAGGGGAGGCACTCAACCAAATGAGGATATAATTCAATTTTCACGTCAAAATCATTCCGTTTCCTACTCTGTCCCCCTGCGGTCTTTGAGATCAAAATATATGTTCAGTAACGTAATAAAGGAATATTTAGGAGAAAATTTTTACCTTGATTCTGCGATTGAAGTCTATAATTTCATAACCGTATATTGTGATACATTTCCCTTCAATTTCCACTTTCATAACTGCTTTTGGGGCCTGAGCGTAGAACAATTATTTACGATTTTTTGTCTTTTTGCACAAAGTTGTTTGTTTTAGCGTTACACAAAAATCAATGAAAGATGTATTGCAGTTTTCAAGGTGTATTAGCTTAAAGATTATACAAAAACTGTTTTTTTTATTACAGATTACTAGTATTATTGTTGACATTTACAGATAAGATACAATACTTGTATTACAAGTGAGTTCACGTCTATAGTGCGATTACATTCGATCCCACTACCTCTCGAATGCTAGTCTAAGTCGTTATCAATAGGACTAATGCCGCTTGTTTTATTTGAATCTGTTTAATTGAACATAAGATATAATTTATAGTATGGTCCACGTAAGTGAAATCGTGGGCGAAATGTTTTTCACGTGGATGAAACGGCAGGCAAATGCCAGTAATTAAAAATAATTGGCAAGTAGTTAAATTACAATGTAAATAGAAAGGTACACGAGTACTCCATTAAATATACGAATATAAAACGAAAACATTGTAAGTAAATCAATTCAAAAATTGAGTAAATTAAAATTAGTCTTCTTGAAGTGGAGTTCTCAGAACTCTTTTACTCTTTAGAAAATGGAATCAAAAAGGAAAAATAGTGTAAATATTAATTATAGACATTGATTAATTTAATTGTATACATACTGGGCACATAGCCATTTTTCTTAATACTTCTAGAAATTTTTCATATTAGAACCAAATAACACTTATGCCTTAGGGTTTAATGAAGTAATCAAGTTAAATATATGTATAAGTCAGTAACTTAATTACTTCCTATTTATGACTTTAATGATTTAGCCTTAATCGCAGTTGGTCCATTAAATACCTACTATTAAATTTAGTGATATACTAATATTAATTAAAAATTCAATTTCTGGCTACTCAGAAAAGTGACAAACATGCATTCAGCCTATTTGATAACATACACACCACGGTTTTCACTCACTCGTTGCTATCTTAAAAAAGATCTTTTTGTGCCAATAGTACAAAGACTATACTGGTTCCCTATAAACAACACAGCCATCTTAAAGGTGCCTAGCAAGATAAGTAACTTCAGGAATATAACACAAACTTGTTTGGCTGCAATCTCCACATAGTGAGCGATCCCTCCATGATAGACCAGAAATCAGATCTAGGTTCTGAAAATCAGTTTAATGAATCTAGTAACTAAAGTAGAACTCAGAAATGTATGCAATAATACAGAAGTATAGTATTACTCCATTTAATATATTGTAGATTTAATAAAGAAAATGGGAATATATAAAAATTGAAGTTAAAGCGAATCTAACTTTCGAAGGTGATGGTGAAGATTAATGTCTAAATTTGGCCGGCAATTCAATATACGTAAGCTACTAGTGTTACCATGCAAATATATAGATAAATCGTGTTATTATGTATCATGTATCATGAAAATATAGCATTCTTTTAATAATCATCCCGAAATATTTTTTTAGTGTTACGAAGCTATTTGACGTTTCTTCTACACGCTATATCTGTATCGTTATAAAATGGCACATAGTCATAGTTTGTATCACAAAAGCAATGCGCCATAGCCTCCGGCGCCGTAGAGCCAACTAACATACATATTTAGAGCTTCAGGCAAGTACACCGAGCTTGTTAGTCACTACGATCATAATATTGTTATTTTCGACGAAGTGTCCTCTTCGATATCATAATTAAATACTTTGTTTTACGTATTTCTTGAGCAAGATACATATACTCACGTTTCTAGATAACTGAAAGGGTAGGCAGAGATGCATTAAACGCACATTTCAGAAAACTATGTATTTAAATCCTACTTTTTAATGCCGAGTCCACTGTCTACCAGAACCATTTATAGGCTTCTTACTTTTATTAAGAAAACTGGTGCTAATAAAAAAACGTGATTATATTTTCCCGATTCACAAATCAAACTCGAGAGGTCATGATCATACAATGACATGACTAGAGACTAACGAATTTAGTAGAATAGAAATAGCAACACATTAATGCTATGAGAGATTTAAAAACATAACTGGCGAGATGTAAGTGTATTACTATACTACACTACTGCTTATCTTTTTAAGGATATACTTGCGTGAGTCAATGTATTCTTAGTAACAACCTGTTTCAACTCCACTGATTCACACATCGCACAATAAGTCATGAACTTATGACGTACGAATAAAAAGGTTCGCAAGAACGTGACTTTAACGCATTGCTCCTCTAGTAATTTGAAGTTACAAATATAACACGATGTTCTTTAGTATGTAACGTTCAAAAGATGTTTCCAGAATATTAATTCAGAGAAAACTCATACAAATCGAAACTCGTTCTTTATTTTCGTTTTTTGCGACAAAATATTCACACTGTGTATACCAATATAGGTAGAACATTATATGTATAACAATACTCTGTGTATTGTATTGTAGATTTTTCATTGTGATATCGTCGCGTACAATTTTATACCAACGTACATAATTGAAGAAATATATGAAAGCTTATTCGCTATGTACAAACTACGGATTTGGCAATTGTGTATTTATATAGTATGATTCGCTTGGGAATCTTTGAGAAAATATAAGTGGGATGACTAAGTTGATGATTCGTTGTTGAAATCTTTTGCAAAGCTTTTAGTAGTTTGTCAAATTTTAGAATACCAGACATTATTAAAATCTTTGTGTCTGGTCGCCGGTGTACCGCTGTGACTCAATGGGATAGTTGGTCAACATATCGTTCTGATTCTCACAATGTCTTGTTACCTGCTAGTAAATGACCAAATATCACTATTTCTTATCTAAAATTCTCTGTAAACTTAAACCCTTTTATGGAAGTGCATTTTTAGTAAACTTACAGATACTCCAATGCAAGGACTTATTTTAACTAGCTAACCGCTAGTAGAGAGTCTCAGAATTCAAAACGAAGCAGCGTATTTCCTTGCTTGCCTTAAAATGAGGCAAATTTTAAAACAATATTTGGTTTGTCTGGAAGTCTTAATCCGATGCGCCTAATTAACAAATTTAAATGGGCCAGCTGTTGTTTGACCTCACTTGCGCATTTATAATGCTGAATCTATATTAATCTACAATCGTTTGCGAAACTCGTATACTGCGAAACAATCTATTTTGAAATCAGAAAGTCACAGGAGCGACAATGATTGTCTTGCCTATTTCGAAAGATCAAATAAGAAGTTCAAATAAAGAATAAAAGAAAATATGAAATTGCACGATTACATTCCCAGGAGGGAGTGGAATTTGAAATTTGTATGAACAACAAAAATAATAAATCGGAATATTTGTGTGTATTTTATTGTCAATAAATAAAATGTTGTGTAGCGAGTTTTTCTATTTGGAAAACATTACTAACTCACTCCCGTGCCGGGGGAAATGTTAATATTATTGGATTCGTTCTATTCGATAGCGCACCGGATTTGTACAGAATCTGTTTTGAGACTGTTCTGTTTTCCATAAGACAGATGGCCCGACGCATAACTAGCTAAATGGCATTTTATTAAAACGTCACATTCAGGAGCGTGATTGATGAGATACATCGATGAAGTGTCAGTTTAATTTATTCCTAATTACACTATTTTCAATAAGATTATGAATGATGAGCATATTTCTCTAATATGTAGTGAGATATATGCACATATTATTTTTATTACATATATAATTATGATATTGAATATAGACAAAACATATAATCTAAGGAATTTTACTATACTAAATTGTGGATTATTGAATTAAACGCAGTGTACTAAAGAAACTATTATATACATATATATTAAAAATTGGCATTATTAAATACAATTTCTAATTTTATAATGTATGAAATTCAAATTAAAATTTAATTGTGCATACTAAATTAGTTCATCCTCTTATTTAATACATTAAAGTGGTTGCTTTGATAAGCATGAATTTCCAACCAAACGATAACCTAGCACTCTACCTTAATATAGGATTAAAGTAACTGCAGCACATCATCATCCCGGGATAGCGAGGTTTACGGGCGGAACGGTCCTTTGCATTATTTACGACATTTTAAAACGCCACCTACTCGGTAACAACTGTTTACACTCACTTATACTATGTAAACCCATCATCCCTCATTATTAAAAATTAATACCTGGTTGTAAAACTTTAAAAATAATATAATTAATTACTCCATACGTTAAAATACAATTTCCTTTCTCACTAATCATATAAACAAAATAATAAAATTACCTTTGTAAAGTTCAATACATCCGTAGTTCACAATAGGGTCGGCTCACAAAACAAACAGCACACGGTTATATAATGAACAGTAGAACTAACACGTCAGGGTCGTAATTTTCTGGAGCAACACGACCGCCCCCCACGACGCACAGAAGGTTACTGATACGCGTCAACGTCAACGCCGGCAAGCTCGCGAAGACCGGTGTGAAATGCGCAAGTCACGCGGAGCTTAACTTATCTACCTACTTTTGAAATTCAAATTGTCATTTACTTGGTCTTATTATACATATAGTATACACGCAAAGTGGGGACCGCCGTTTGGTGAAGAAAATTTCCGTTATGCGGGTCTACATGTTTTCACCGTTCGACCTCAGAATATCTATAGTGAGGTTACTTTAATAAATCACTCGGTACACTTTCATTGTTATTTTTTGGTTAGGAATATTTGAAAGTAACGCTACGCCTTTTTGCGATTGAGTAGTTTTTTTCGTAGCTCGTAAAGGTTTCGTAGCGGTCTAGATGCGTAGCAATAAATACTCGTAGTACTTTATTGGGAAGGTCATAATATTTTAGGGGTGCCTAGATAGCAGATTAACCTTCTATTAAAAGTCTAGATTGCCGGCCTTAAAAGTCTAATACTGTCAGAAAAAAAGATACAATAAGAATAGGTATAATATTTTGAGAGTACTGGCTATTTTATTAACTATGATATTATTTTAACTTATATGCGACTTAGTATTTTACACAGCGTAAGATACTTTGAAAGCCTGTAAAATTGAAGTCAGGTACTATTCGTGACATAGTACATTTTTAAATAGTTACCTTATCCTTTTAAATATGATTAAAACTAGCTATAGCCTAGTGGGTAGACAGTTTCCAACGCAGAGCAAAAACCTTAAAGCCATAGCTGGCTAAATATGAGTGTAATCTGAGTAAGACTGTATATATACATTACTAGCTTTTGTCCGCGGCTTCACTCGCGTAAAAGTAGGTTTAGTTAGATTACGTGTGAATCAGTACTTATAAAAAATATGTTACTCGGTGATAATATAGCTTTCCAATGGCGAAATAATTTTTAAAATCGTTTTCCCAGTTTTTGAGTTAAATCATTACAAACAAACAAAAAATCTAATCTTTTCTTTTTATAATAGTAGTATAGATAAATATCCTCCAGACCGAATTTCGACACGGCGGCCAATCTTAACGGAGACTCTGCGCAGGAGATATTATAGTGCACAAGTACTATGTGCGCAAACACAAGTGCACTCTCATGATGCGATGGGACGGTAATCCGACACGACCGGAGAGAGATCAGGCGCAGGATCAACGGCTCTACGTGCTTTCCGAGACACATGGGTGTCTAACACCGCCAACATCCTAACTCCGGGCTCGTATTGAGATTTATAAACAGAAAAACCCAATATCATTTTATTGGCCCGATCCGGGATTCGAACACGAGGTCTCATGCACAGCAGTCGCATTCACTATCACTGCGCCACGGAGGCCTTTATGCCATAAGTGTTATTATTAATAACACTTAAGGCATAAAGTCTCTTCGGCATTTGTTCACTGCAAGGTATGCCGTGACAATGACGTCACACAATATTATGCTAGGCACCGCATTGCACAATCGGAGCACAACAATACGGCCGCCAATTAACTTGCTTAATTAATTACTGCTGTTTATGAGACTTGGAACAAACAAATTTGATATATAGGGTACTGATTTATTCACATGCAATATGTCTCGCAGGTTTCGGAAAACATAGTTATATTAAATAATTTTCTGGTTTCTCGGCACAAAGGCCCAATTCTGGGGCTAAGTGCGGACAACACACGTCTAACTAACTAAAATAATTTTCTGACAAAATTGAAGAGTACTGTTGCAGCTCATTTGCGGAATGGTTAGTAGATCGCTTTTTTCTTTTCTCTCTTTATTATTTTGTACACATTTTAAATTGTATGGTTACTGCTTTTGTATTACTACTATTATTATAATATTTTACTTTTAATTTTATTGCATTTATGTATGTACTACTTTGTCGCTTGCTGTGATCTCTTGTAGGTAAGAAAACATAAAACCTACAACTTTATAAGTACAGTTTAATTCTTCTAAGGCTTTTAATTGAAATAGATGTGTATTTCTTGTTAGAGGTCCTTATAAATAAATAATTATTGAAAGTAATGAATAAATAAATAAATAAATATATATTTTTTAATCAAAATCTCTATCGTATTCCTAATATGCAGTCAATCTCGATAATACCTGGGCAATCACTCGTACGGATCATATGATAACTTACGTGTGGTCAAGGGTACAGGTACGATGCATCTGGTCAATATCCAGTTAGGTTACTACGCTACACATCTTATCAGAGTCCGTATAGGATAAATACTAATAACATCATCTCGTGGTATTTAGCGATATAATTATAAAAATAATTTAATAATTAGGTACGTATTTTTAAACTAGTACTACACCCGCACTATACTGAAGTATAAAATATACAGGTAGCCGATTTGCAAACTACTATTATTAATAATGTCCTCCAAATCGAATTACGTCACGGTGGTCATTTTTAACGGAGACTGGCCATCTGCGCAGAAGATATTATAGTGCACAAGTGCGCAATGTGCGCGAACACAAGTGCACTCACGACACGACGGGATCAGGTGCAGGACATACGGCTTTAATACTAGTGTAGGTATCTAACACTGCTAACTATCAACTCAGGGCTTGTATTGAGATTTCTTAACAAAATATCCTAATAACTTTTTTATTGGCTTGACTCAGGATTTGAACCTGAGACCTCATGCACAGCAGTCGCATCCACCACCGCTACGCCACGGATGCATAAAATACTTATATTCTCGCATGTGTTTCCGAAAGAGTAAGCAATATTACAACATATTACACGAACATTTCAACCGTTATGTTTTTAGGTCCCACGTAAGAGGGCACTGACGTATTACCGTCTACCGAGCATATTCCAGTTTGCGTCGTTTTAAAGCTATTTTGATTTCACAATCAACTGCTTGCAGTGTGCAGTCAGCGACTTAAGAAATACTCTTGGGACTATCAATGCATGTAACTCGTATTATAACACAAAGCAAATATTTATATGCACAGTGATCTTCCAAATAGACTAGTATTGTTTTGTTTTGACCGGATTATATTTAAGCTTTTTAGCAACATTATTATGCTTTCTTGTGTCAGTGACACTTTTGTGTATTAAATGAGAACTAAAGGTAATATTATTAAACCAAATAATAGATAACAAATAGTCATCATAATTATAACTATGGACATGTGCTATGTCCATATGTATGTATTTAACAGCAGATTTTATCTATGTTAGGCACAAAGCAGAAAACAGTTTTCTTCATTGCCACAACGCGTTGTGGTTGAATAACACGATAGTCACGATGCAAATTACGCTATGTGGTTTTTCTGCATATGCCACAACGCATCATAGTCGTTTTTATAAAAGCCATAACACGAATTTTGCAATGTGAATATTTTACAGTGATCACAACGTGTTTTGAGCTGTATTTTCGCTCAATGAGTATTTAATTTTCCCTAAGCATATATACAGCATGACTTAAACGAGGGACATATTGAACTCGTTTTCAAATATATTCTTATATATAACTAAAGAACACATGCAATTTGTCTGTGATTCAAACACACAGCAGTATGTCAGCCAAGTTTGGAAATAAAAAGCAACGCACGGGCATCGGCAGCGTAAAATATTACACAAACTACTTCGCGCTACTTTCGATCTCGAACTAGCATGCAACTGGTAGAACCCATAACTTTGTCGTTAAGTAATTTAATTCTTATATAGTTTTAATTAAAATTACTTGCGCTTCGTACTACGACGTATCGCGTCGTCGTGTCGCCTTACTAATATTGTAAATTATAAGGGTATTATAAGTATTTGAAAAAAGTTTATACCTCACCGACAATATTAATAAGGAGTCCAATACTCCTGCAATATTTAATATTAGTAGTTCTTTAAATCATAGGTATGTTTTGGAATGTGGAATATTGTTCATCTGTATTTAGGAAGACTTGCTAAATTCTTTGATAATGGTATTTTGCAATCGTACTAATAAGTATTATAAATGTAAAAATATGTGAAGATATTTGTTTTTTCGATGTTTGTAATGCAATCTCATGTAAGCCGTTGAACAGATTTGCATAAAATTTGAAACAGACACCTTGATGAGAGAACTAGACGACATGGGCTTAAATTTCTACACGATATTTTATTACCGATAAGTCGAGCGCTAATTATCTATTAACTTCAAGAAGCCAGAGGCATATTATGTCGTCATTACCTGACAACATGCTTCTGACTTTGTTGAAGTTATTTGAGATCACAGTATAGCAAAAAATGGAAATCTCCAATTAAACATAGCTGGTAAAGTAAATTTTACGATTTCATTTCTGTTCTTACCATATCTATAGACGTATAGTATCTCCTCGATTTAAGCACATCCTCATAAGTGCCTCAGCCAATATTGGAATACTTGGTGTCGACATATCAAGCGAAGTCCAGTCCAGGCCATTTAGAGGGTAAGGCTAAATTATCTTTGAAAAAGCTTGGAGTGTTCAAAAGATCGAGACAGTATTTCACGTCGGCCCACCGCCTACTAATGTATAAGGCGCAGGTTCGACCTCACATGAAATACTGTTTTTATCTTTGGGCATCACAATCTTGGGGTCACCTCAGTAGCAGCTTCGCCCTCTGGACCGCATTCAACGGAGAGCGACACGAATCGTCGACTGCCAGGATGTTTTAAATCGGCTAGACCCCTTGGCGCTGCGTAGAGATATGGCCTCTATCATCTATCGCTTTTACCATGGGGAGTGCTCCGAAGAATTGTTCGGACTAATCCCTGCCGCCTCTTTTCGCCGTCGTCCTACGCGACAGCATTTTCATCCCCATCATTTAGATGATTGGCAATCCACAATTGTGCGTTTTTCCAGAAATTTTAACTATGGAATGAATTATCGCCTGCTATATTTCCGGACCAATACGACCTTCAAACCTTCAAGAAAAGAACGTACTCCTTTTTAAAAGGCCAGCAGCGCACTTGTGACTCCTCTCGTATTGCGTGTGTCCATGGGCGGCGGTAATCGCTTACCATCTGGCGACCCGTCTGTTCGGTTGTATCCTAGCGCATAAGAAAAAACCCTACGCGGTAACAGTGTAAAATCCTGTCCTAGCTAATATTATAAATTGTTTGTTTGCTACGCTTTCACGCATTAACTACTCGACCGATCATCATACAATTTCGCATACACGTTAGCTGGGGTACAGAAAAGGACATAGGGTACTTTTCATCTAGAAAACAAAAGTATTTTTATTTATATCCGGGGCAAGTGAAGTTGTGGGGAAAAGCTGGTACATAATCTATAATAATATAATAAAGAGTAAAGATTTGATTTTTGTTTGTTTGTCATGATTTAACTAATCGACCGATTTTAAAATTCTCTCACCGTTAGAAAGATATATTATTATTATCATCGAGTAACATAGGCTATATATTATTTAAGAAAAGTACAGTTACACCTACCTACTTTTACGTGAGAGAAGTCGCGAGCAAAAGCTAGTAATTGATATAATATTTTAAAAAACCATGCGAGTCAGTCTGTGGAGACTGCCGATAGAAGTGAAAACTAAGTAACTTGTGATTTGTATCGTCGTCCATGATTTTTGTTCACCCAAAAAGTGCTCAATGCGCCTAAAGAAGATTTCACTTCAAAACTTCTTTCTTTAAAAATATGCTTAGCCTAAGGAACCACAAAAGTTTACATAATGATAAAATTAAAGTACTACGTACTGTATAATATAAACCTGGAACAACCCAATAATTTCATTGTAATAAATCAAGAAAAGAAAGCCGTTGGCCCACTGTTCATTATCGATTTCCTCCTTCGTGCAACTTCCATCAAATATAAAGAAAACACGCCTGAAAAGTCCAAGGAAAACGTATTTCGTAGATAATTTAATTTTCTTCCCGATATTAAGGCGTTGCTATATTGAGAGTATTAGCCAGTTTGGACAAAATTGGTAACTTTTCCAACATATATTTTGAAATAAGTTATTCTGTTTTGTTCGTAAAAAAGGTCCGTAATTATTTATTAAATCAAAGAAAATTGGTTTGGATTTACTATCACATTTAAAAGAGATGGTCTAGAAACGGAGACTGGACTGAGTTTAATACAGTGACCTAATAAATATCTATGCAGTGAATAGGTATCGAGTGTGATCAAGGCTTTATAAAGACTCTGGTTCTAGTTTTTGCAATGCTTCTACGTCGACAGAGGAAACAAGAAAACTTACTTACAGGCTTTTCACTAGCAACTTATTAAAAATATTTCATTTACTGTCCTCGCTTACCATGATACTTAGGTTCTAACTTTTATTTTTAAAGGAAGTTTCATTTCTTATATTCATTTAACTTAAAGAATGTTCGTCGATGAAGAAATTGTATTAATAAATTTCTTTCGACTCTTTGCGACAAGAAAGTATTCTAAACAATTATACAGCTTGGTAAAATCTTACTATTGAACTTACTTACACACGAGAGCATCCTCATTGCTCATCTTAATAATAATCGAAAATTTCAATATACTAATTGCAAGCAACAGCTTTTTGTAATGGCAGTTGTTAATATTTATGAATAATAATATCAGCCCTGTTTAATAATCATACTACTGCTCGATTCGGGTCTCTTAACCTATTGCGTGGCAGCGGCACACCGGCGGCCAGACACAATAGGTTTTCAAATAAATCTAGTATTCCAACAAATAACAGGTTAATGCTAACTAATATTATAAATGCGAATATGAGTTTATTTGTTACGCTTTCACGCCTTAACTCGACTGATCACCATACAATTTTGCATATACGTTGTCAGGGTACAGAAACGGAAACGGTAGATTGGTACTATTTTATTTTGTACATAAAGTTTTGAAATAAATAAATAAAAAGACATAGGGTATCTTTCATCTATAAAAAGAAACTATTCCCGAGTGATAAAAATGTATTGACAAAATCCTTACAATTATTAATAATGCAAATGTGAGTTTATTTGTTTGTTACGCTTTCACTCCTTGAATACTTGACCAACCATCATGAAATTTTACATACACGTTGTCAGGGGAACAGAAAAGGACTTAGAGTACCTTTAATCGAAAATAAAGCACTGTTACTAATCCAACCTACATTTACGCAAGTAAAGCTGCGGGAAAAATTGAGTAATCCATATAGCAAACGAAGGCGCGGGCAAAATTGAGTGATCTATGACGCAAGCGAAGGCGCGGGCTACATTGAGTGACCTATGACGCAAGCGAAGGCGCGGGCAAAATTGAGTAATCTATAACGCAAGCGAAGGCGCGGGCAAAATTGAGTGATCTATGACGCAAGCGAAGGCGCGGGCTAAATTGAGTGATCTATGATGCAAGCGAAGGCGCGGGCTAAATTGAGTGATCTATGACGCAAGTGAAGGCGCGGGCTAAATTGAGTAATCTATAACGCAAGCGAAGGCGCGGGCTAAATTGAGTGATCTATGACGCAAGCGAAGGCGCGGGCTAAATTGAGTGATATATGACGCAAGCGAAGGCGCGGACTACATTGAGTGATCTATGACGCAAGCGAAGGCGCGGGCTAAATTGAGTGATCTATGACGCAAGGGAAGGCGCGGGCTAAATTGAGTGATCTATAACGCAAGCCAAGGCGCGGGAAAAAATCTAGTACGCAATGAAAGTCGAAGATTTTTATACAGTACCTACCATAGTAATAAAATATATGATTACTGTACTGTGTGACCGTCAAAGTATCATTTAAGTTCGAGATTAAAAACTTTTCCAGAAAGTACTGCTAATCTTACCAATTAAGGACATGTGTGTGACTCTTGTATTTAATGTTATTAATTTTTGCACATGTTGGTGTTTGTTTGTAGTTCATACCAATATAGGAAAACATGCTTCTATCCGCGACATCGTTCGCGTGATTACAGTTCGCTGGTAACATAATTTATTTCGCTACACCATATTGCTGGTTCTACTAAACAGACATTACGTGCTTTCAATTTAAAGCAAAACTTCATGCTACTAAACCACTTCAAAATTTGCGCAGTAGTTTTCACGAGACAAAGACTAAAAATTTTAAAAATCTTAAAATTATAGATAGAATTGAAGAACCAACAAAGCCCCATACCAATATTAATACTTACACGACTACGCTTGGTCCGCTCTATTATATTGCTAAACTATGGCTAAAGCTATAAACTTTTGAGGGATCCACATACAAAATGGTAAAACGGAACCTTTCTTTGTATGTCCCGGCACAGCTACTTAGCAACTACTTATGCTTTTAAATTTATATATGAAAAGTTAAACATATTAAGGCTTTGAACAAAGCTTGTCCAGCCTCGTTGTAAATAAAAACAAGTTAAATATGTTTGTGTTATGAAAAAGTTTTAAAAGAAGGTATTGTTGGTTGCGGAATGCAACGCAAACAAGTACCGTTACGAATCGTCAGACTGAGCGGGTTATAAAAGCGTGATCGGCGCGCAATGACGCACTTTGACATCGATTCGAATCGAATGATTATTTAGATGAAATGCATCTGTTATTTTTCTAAGCTGTTTCATTTCTGATTCTTAACAGTACAATATTCTTTTAGATTTTCTTTTAAATAAATTCTCCTCAACAGCAAGGAGTTTGAATCTGTGCCTTAAACGGCACACGCGCTCGTTTCCTGTCACATGAGATTTAAAATCATTTATTTACTTATCAAACAACATAAGCTTATAGTATTCTTTACGCAAAATTGCTTATATGTTATATAAAGGTTACGCATATTCATATCTGGCCTAATAAGAGTGTAACACCACTGCCTATCTCTACGGAGTTGCAGGAGTAAGACTATATATTACGTAATTTTCTATGTTCTGAACTCTGGGTACGCGAATCAAACTCCAACTTGACCAGTGTTTTTAAAAATAGATTCAAGCAAAATCTTTTACTGACCATTTATCATATCACCTTTTCATATAGTGTATGTGCCTACGACCATAGTAATACCGATAAATGAAAACGGAGCCTCGAAAGCAATGTCGAATATTTTTCCCCGAGATAAAATAGAAGCAATAACAGCATTTTGTTTATGTTGACGGCGGCCTAAGCCCCGCGGAATAGTAGGATCTGCAAAACCCCACTGGCTTACAAGACCTATCGTATAGACCACCAATGTAACTTGACCTACAACACACCTTCCTACTAGCGAGATTCGAGCCACAATAAAGCATGAAATAGGTATCGCGGGCTCATTTTAAATTTTTCAGAAGACTTTAAAGTAATACCCACGAGAAAACCCCGTGTGATATCTATGATAGACTGTTTCGCCCGATTTCACTTTTTGTAGTGAGGTTTTAATTAGGCGCTAGTTTTAAAGGTACATATATTAAACTATAAAATATGTGTCATTTTATATGGAGTCACTGTATGTTCGAAAGGGAAACCTTTTGGACTTAAAGCGACTCTATATAAAATAATTGAAACGAGTTTACAGATTGAAATTGTATGAGATGTATGTATCTGTATCTTATGTGGGGGCCAGTCAGTGCAGACCGGCGACACTTCGACCCAGTGGGATCTTTTATGTCGACACTCTCCCAATAACGACTGCCTTCGGCAACCTGTTAGATTGTTTTTTTGATGGTAGATACCATTACATTTAGAAACTGGCTTTTAAATTTGTACAATTTTTGCAAGGGGCTGAGCTGCATACCGAGATACAGGTTACCACCTAGTTCGGTTGCAGATGTTCCCAAGCTGTTTACAAAGTTTTACTATTCCATTCATTGTTCATTTATTGTAACTGTTTAAACTTTGTAATGATGTATTTTATTATTAATAAACTTTTTATACTTTATACTTTATAGATGTTCATGGCAGCCGGGACCGATGGCTTAACGTGCTCTCCGAGGCACGGAGCAGGCGATAATTGTCAATCAATACGCAAATAGTTTCGGAAAGTCATATAACTTCCGAAAGTCAGAGGTGCGCGACGTAGGTTCGAACCCGAGACCCTCTGCATTGCAGTCTGTTAGTCTCCCCACTGAGGTATCGCTGCTCTAATGTAATTGTATGAGATACTCGTACTATGACGATATAAATGTACTACTAGTGCGTAGGAACTAAATTGCTTAAAATAAAAAGTACCTGTGTCAGTTTACAGGTGAACTAATAAATATATTACAACAAAAATGGTAATGATTTAACGTATGGCATAAAAGTTTCAACTTTATCTCAACGAATAATGCTGCTCAGAATTTGATGCTCGCACAGGATAATCATTTGTGTACGATTCATTAAAACTTATTTTGTACCTACATACTATGTACATGTACAGTACATAGTATAGTACTACATGTCAAAATTTAAGGTTGTTAAAATTTATATTTCGACTCAAAAACAACAGCACTGTGAATAATTACTTCAGCGACATCTGTGTTTTTGACGTGCTAATTATCCAATCCTTCTTACCTGGCGTCATACTTTCAACGCCTTATTTATCGCACAAAACTACAAAGCCTTGTTAACTCCGTACTTTACAAATATCAGGCTACACACTTTAAAATTAAAGTGCTTCTAAGCCCTTATCAGCCCAAATACCCCGACCGAAACATGAATTTCAATTTCTATATTGCTTTTCTGGCGCCTCCATTTATGTCTAGTAATGGAAATTCGACCTCTACGGGGTAACAAGGGGTAAAATATGTTTCTAGGTGACATGACTACCTCAAGTATATTACATTAGTTTATAAAACGGGTCACCATAAGGTCTATTTTACCCAGTTATGGCGAAGTAATTCAGTATTCTAATGATAGAATTATTAGAATAAACATAAAAATAATGATCTGTAATCGGCTTTGAGGTAATTTATTTGGTAAATTGTCTTGAACCCTCCAAAATATAATAGGGATATACTGGATACAGAAAAGCATTATTAGGCGTAATCTACAATATAATAAAAATTTACGTCCCACGATCGTTATTCGCGTATTAGGTCAAAAGTACGGATTGCTTAGGATGACTGAGGTAGTATTAAAACGACCCAAAATGGCAAGGCATTTTTAATATCTCTGTTTCATCAAAATCAGTAGCAAAATAGAGTTCAATATTCTGAATTCATTTTCACATGCTAATTCTTTTAATAAGGGAATCGCCTACTGTTATTTGCTAAGCATAGTTCCAGACTTCGTGCTGCTATAGAAAAATACTCAATGTAAAGACCCAATAACACTTTTCTCGATATTCCAATAACCTGGGTCGAAACCATAATCCCATTCTGAGGTCGCATTTAAAAGATAGCTGGCGAAATGTAAATATAATACCTTTGGAGTTTTAGAATTATTCTGAAAGTTTGTAAGGGATAGTCTATGTATTTATAAATGTTTTAGATTCAGTTATAAGCAACAGATGTGCATGAGGTCCCGGTATTGATGAGTGTCGGTCGGACGGTTTTCGACGAGATATTCTCAGTAGAAGCACGGTATCTAGAACTGTGTGCGGTAGACGAAAAGGAGATCGTCTCTTATCACGTAGGGTTTATATCTGGTAAAGTTTGGGTCTTGTAGAAGACTCCCTAACCTTTCGGCGTGAGACTATGTAGGTATGTTCTTTTTTCGATATGTTCAGCTTTTATGAAGTTCATTATTTAAGGCTCATGTTGCGTATATATAGTTAGTCGCTGTGTAAACTCCACTTGTGCGATGCAGAATTGTGTGACGTCATTTGAGTGCTTGTTGTATGTAGCGCTATCTGTTGAAAGTTGGCTGAACTTCTTCATCTGTGGGGAGTCGCCACAGAATTGTCAGTCATGCAAGTTTCCTCTCAAGGGGACACATTGTCAAAATTCTAACTAATATAATAATGCAAATGTGAGTTTGTTTGTTTATTAAGCTTTTATTTACGCCTTAACTACTTGGCCGATCATTATGAAATTACGCATACATATTGTCAGAGGTACAGAAAAGTTAAATTTTCCTTTAGAAAAAAGGACTGTGCCCGAGGTATAGAAATTTATTAAAAATTCTATACTAACGCAAGCGAATTCTGGGCAAAATATTGTTATGAATAATGTACTTACGTCTTTTAAAGAAATAAACATCACATTTTTAAGCACATTTCACAAAATTATTCGTGTAATGACATCTGAAATTGCGTCCAAACTAATCCGTCGCAAATTGGAGTCAATTCCTCGAGGGTTGAGTGGGAGCTTGTTTTTTGAAGGAACGTGTAGCAACATTGGCAATTTCCTGGCCAAGCCTGGGGGACGCTCACCGCAAGGTGTACAATATCCGCTTGGACCTGGTTAAATACGTGACTAGTCATTACTATTACTTGTATTAAGGAATATAGTGTCATTTTTCCTTTAAAAAGCTCTTCTATGCTCTATGTAATATATGATTTATTTTTTAAAAGACTGCTTTGTTGTCCCTTGATTGGTAAATGCGGCTGCTGTGCGTGTCGGATTCGCTTCAGATAAACTACCCGGATCAGATAAAGTATTATTAGGCTTTCCTGTCATCTCTCTACAGAGACTCAGACTCTGTACCCACTGTTGCCAGTAAGGAGTCTGAGCCATGACAATAAGTTTGACTACTATTGCGTGAGGTGTGTGTATAATCTGTGTGTAGTGCACTTCATCTAGCTCTTCAAGTATATATAGAGCCATCAAGCTATAAATATGTGTATTTAAACAGGTTCCCTGTCCGACGAATCACATATGATACATAACAATAGATTTTCTATTGTTTCTATCACGGGTCACCGAATGGGTTAATATGCTAAGAAGAAAATACGTTACATCACATTTCTAAAATTCTAAATATATTTTACCACCTAATTATCGTATTACTAGTCACGTTTATCAATAGATATTGATAATAGTTTACTGGTAAATGAAGAATAACAAAACGTGAATCATTTTCAATAACAACAACGCAATATACTAAGACAAATTCAAAAACAGACTTCGTAACATACATCAACTTTTTTGGCTTCATGTCGTCGTGTGGTAACATTGGCAATTTCCTGGCGCGGCTGATGTACGCCACTCATGCCACGGTGTACACAATATCCGCTGAATCGGGATCCACTTAAAAACGTGGCTTACATAAAAACGTTGGGCTGGTGGCTAAAACATTGCCTATATTATGGGTTACTAGATTTTACCCGCGGCTTCGCTTGCTCGAAAACAGCGCTTTTTTCTAAGTGAAAGGTATCATAAATCCTTTTATGTACCCCTGAGAACATGTATCCGATTTTATGGTGATCGGTCGAGTAGTTAAGGCGTGAAGCGTAACAAACTAATATTTGCATTTAAAATATTAGTTAGTATTCAATATTAAATTCGGCACAAGGCTTTACCCAAGCGAATTCAAAAGTCACAATATTTATTACACCCTATTCCTCTAATAGAAAGAGTTCCCTTGTATATATAAAGCATACATCATAGAAGTCTATTAATAAAATATTTACATATCATTTAGAAGTTGACCTTAGACAAAGAGCTATTTAACCAAAAGATTTCCTAGAAACCTAAAATATGTAGAACAAAAATATATAGTAAGAAACGAAATGAAAGAATAATAAGTTTTGTTTAGCCCGAGGTGGCTTTATGTCCGAAACAGATGGATCCAACTAGTTACCTAAAGACTAACCCTACCCATTTTTCAGGTACATTTGACTCTATTTTTGTTTAAATGAGAACATATTTGCAGACGATATCTGCATTGTAAAGTCGAGACGGCGGGTTGAATTATTAATTTTGATTATGCATGCATGTTGTAGTTTGCACTAAAATGTTTGGTATGAATAGTACATGACAATTTTATGTTGAATTTTTGCTTGGCTCTTAAAGTAACCACATATCTACCTAAAATTTATGGTTATATTTTAGAGTCTTGATGTGCAGATAATGAATAATTTCTGAGTGCATTGATAGTGCTTTGTTTTAAGTTTCGTCACTACTGTGACAGCCAATGACGCCTAATTTTGTAAGTTCGAACGACAAAACAACAAAAATTCTGTGGACAGCAAACATTATTACATACATAGGCGTTGTTTGCGTCCACTAAAACGTTACTGAAGCCTTCTACGACAATACTAATAATCTTATATGGAATACTGCGAATCACCAATTTCTCGATATTCAAGAGCCAAAAAAAAGGAAAGAGTCTCATAACAAAGAAAGAAATTTTATTTTTTTTTTGTTTAAGAGGAATAGTATTATACTATACGTCTTTTTTAAAAAATAATTCTAGCTTATAATTATAGATCTCTTATCGTGCTTATATCCGACGCAAGTTGCTGTCTTGGCCTCATTCTAACTTCTGTCATATGAGTTACTTGCGCGGCTATTATGTATGGTAACTCACATGCGCAAGTAATCAGCTTGCGCATGTAACTCGTGTCGTATACGAGAATCCCAACTAAATTCATATTAAATATTGATTCAGGAATCAGAATCAAAACATTACGTACAATTTTATTCAATAACGAACTGAACTTCCCAGATAAACTGTACGGGTACGTACCAGTAAAATATTTGACTCCCACCTGTTTCAATACGTTCGAAGTTTGTTCGATATCCGAACCGAACTATTAAAACTTCGTGCGTTAGGCACAGACACAAAATAACGGAATAACTGAACGAGCTCAGTAAATTTGTTCATATTATAGGTTAAAAGCAGTAAAACAATTTTACATGAATATTTGGTATTTTATCAGTTAAAGACCTAAATTAGTACTTATGATTGCTAAGCCCTGGATCGCTTTTAGGGGGCAGGTGTAATGGTATAACATACTTTTATACTTTCGTGTTGCATGATATATATATAATACGTAACGGGTATTAACGCGAGCATGCATACTTACATGACATATACACGCTTTACCTTTTTTATGCTTGACGTTTCGACCAGGTTACACCGGCCGTGGTCACAAGCTAGAGTCAGCAGTGAAATATAAAAAGGTAAATACGTAACGGGTATTCCGTTACGTATTATATATATAACATACTTTTGTTACGAAATTCTGAGTAGCAACACTACTAAGAATTTCTTTAAGAATATTGGTAATATGGTAATCACTGTTGCAAACAAGCAAACAGCCTCCCTGGTGATGAACGCTTACCGGTAGCCTATTTCCTTACTGTAGTATTTTTAATATTCTTTCAAGGTAATAAAGTGCTTGATATAACTAAATCTATACTAATATTATGAAGAAGGAAGATTTGATTTTTTGTTTGTTTGTAAGGATTTAACTCAAAAACCGTTATAAAAATTCTTTCACTATTAGAAAACTATACACCTAGTAACAAAGACAAAAATTAATTTAAATTAAAAATTGCCGCGTACGAAGCCAAGAGCAAAAGCTAGTATTTAGTAAAGGTACAATTCAGCTTTGTGGTAGTCCCCTCCTATATAATTATATAAAGCTATACAACCTGTAACGCACTTGATATACACATAAGGGCCCTGGTACAATTAAGCATTTGCAACTTATTACAAATTCCTAGAAATAAATTCTTAAATTTAAACTTTTATTAAAACTTCTAAAATTTATCGGCACAGTGGTATGTGATAGACGTCAAAACAATTAACTTTGTAGTACAAGCTATCAAAGCTTAACCTGTTTAGTGTCTAGACTAATTTCAGTCCTGAAACTCTAACTTTGTGACTCCGTAATTAATTTATCGATAGGAAATAAATACATAATCTTTGATTGAAGTTAACATTACGTTGCAATTGTTTTAATTTTAAATTATAATATACTAGATTTTGTCCGCGGCTTTGGTCGCTCGGAAACAATACTTTTTCTTGACGAAAGGTACTATATGTCGTTTTCTGTATGAGTATTCCCTGACAACGTGTATGTTAAATTTCATGATGATCAATTGAATACATAAGGCGTGAAAGCGTAACATACAAAGTCAGATTCACAATCAAAATATTATTTAGCGTTAACCTGTTAATTATTGGAATACTAGATATAATTGAAAACCGTGTGTGTGTCTATGTGTCTGGCCAAGAGACCCGAGCCGAGCAGTGGTATGTTTAATGAACAGGGCTGATATTATTTGAGCGAGTTTAAGTAAGGTTGGGTACGGTTAGTCTATAGATGGGCCGGGCACGCCACGATCGTGGCGGTAAGTCCCGGAGAGGCGGCATGGCGCCTTCACCTTTCGGCTGACACAGGTAATGACTGGCCACGGTTTTTGGTCAGTTCCTGTGTCGTATAGGCCGGCAGGCGACGCCCGGATGTCATCACTGCAGCGACTGCCGCGATGTTGTTGTGGACACGGCGCTGCACACTTTGGCGGATTGCCCCGCCTGGGCATCGCAGCGCCGTGAGTTGATCGCGGGAGTCGGACTGGTAGCCCTCTCACTCCCGGCCGTGGTTCAGTCTATGGTCCGGAGCGAGAGATCGTGGAACGCCGTCGCCTCCTTCTGTGAGGAAGTAATTTCTATCAAGGAGGCGGCTGAGCGGGAGAGGTAGCGCTTAAACCCTCTCCCCAACCGCAGAACCGAGCGCCGGAGGGCGCAAGGTGACCTCCAGCCACCTGTTTCACCTGGGGGTGGTGGGCTGCGTGGGCCTGCTCGCCACCCGATCAGCACCAGGTCCGAGAGGCGGCGTGCGTGTTTCCACGTGCGCCTCTGTGTCGAGTCCGTCCGTCGGGGAGACAGTAGGGTTTATAAGTGAGTGAGTGCCTTTGGGTAGTTCTCTTCACGTAGTGGCCTGCCATTTCATGCGGCAGGCCGAAACCTCGGCGGGGTCGCGACCGCGTATGCAAGTGATTCACGCGACTCCGTCGATAGTGGTTTTGTCGAGGAACACCGTGGTAGGTTTAGTTGGTATTCCGGGAGGTTCATTATCATTTCAACATATTTCTTTTACCCCGGTGAGTCCGACATAACCCCTCCACCCGCCCCTGAGGAGGGGTATGCGTCAATGTATTCCGTCAAGTAAAAAAAATATAGGTGTATGTCCGCTTAGTAGTATTTCATCTGAGCGTCTCCGTGTTTGGGAGGGCACGTAAAAAGTCGGTCCCGGTTGTTGGCCAAATTGACAGCAGTCGTTAAGCCATGTCAGAGGCCTACGGGCGGCTTGAACAACTCTTGACAACAGTTTGGCTACTAACCACACGAAAAGAAGAAGAAGAAGAAGAACCATCGATATGGTTCTGATCTTGTTTATACACGCTGTGTCCTTGATTACGAAAGTCCGTTGCCTTGGCCGTTGAATAATCGACAATTGCAATTACTATATTGCAATTTTCGATTATTATTCAAATAGGATGCAACGTTGACGAATACCCACATAATACCTACAACATGCGGCATTTTACTAGTTACAAGATGAGACCAACATATTTTAACTATCTTGCGTTGCTATTAAACAAATCCGATGATTGGCTCTGAATTGATATTTTTCTAAATAAGTCGCCCTGGGGTATAAACGAATTTTTATAAGTGATATCGAGTGGAATATATACAAGTTGGATATATACGACGATATTAAAGGCTGATTTAATGGTCTGAACTTTGTCTACATAGGGTAACATCGAAATAATACAGTTGATGCTTCAACTGAAGTGAATATACTATGAGGGGTAGCTGAGATATAAAATGAGTATATGTACTGTTTATACATACATTTATATTAACGTAAGGGTCTCATCAGTGGCGAATATTAAAATAAATTGCAATATTTAAGTAAAACTGATAAACTTTTTACAATTATGACAACCGCAACTCAAAGAAAAATTCAATATGTTCCAAACTAAGAAATTCTCTTTTAAAATGATTATGACAAAACTAGTGTCCGTCTATATCCGACTGGAGGTTATAACAAATCAAATAATGCAAATGTAACCCTGTACCCATGTCACGTTTCGTCGCGTCAAGCCATGGAAGTGTGTTTAGTCGGTTCACAAGCGGCGACAAATTTATGCAGAAATGTGCAAGGGTTAAGAAAGTGAAATTCTCCCTGGTACGTGACTCGCGGCGAGTGCTGGTCGGTATACTCAGCTAAGGATATTGGGTAAACAGAAGAAAATAAAGCCAAGAGAGCTCGTTTAAATTAAATGTAAACAAATATTTTTAAACTCTCAAGTTTTATGAAGTGAACGAGATAAAATATTGTGTGTATTTAGGAAATGTGATTATTTTTGTGATTTATATTTTGCCCATTCAGGGATAAAAGCAGAATGTTTTAAATTTTACTCATTTTTATTTTGGAAGCAACCTACAGCTGAATACAAAAAAAAAGCAGCAGCGATGAAGCGGGTTTTGAATACGCCAACAATTGCTGTTGCTTTGTCAACTAAATTATTTAGCTACATTATAGGTTTCACATCCAATCAGTCACCATTCACATATAACAATAGATTTTCTATCATGCCTGTCACGGGACAGTGAAATAATTAAAAATGAATACCGGTACCATCATCTATCGTAAAAATTCAAAACTGTACAAGCACATTACACCTTTCTTTGCAAAATAACATGTATCCAGCTAAATATTTGTAAAATGATTATATGTAGCATTTCAGATTATGAAGTCAAATTGTAATAAATCATGTTGATTTATAACTTTAGTCTACAGTAACTAATTTAACAGGCGTCACAAGGAGTCCTCACAATATTCCAGGAATACTAATCAAGACGTCTTCCATTCATCTGCGAACACGTCAGCTTGTATTAAATTTCATAGAATGTTTTCAACATCGTCAGACATGTAATTTCATAAAGTATTTAAATAGATTTTAACTATTAACACAAAGTATAATATATGTTAAAGCTTTAAGTATTTTATTAATAGATTATTAAATTCTGAGAACTTGATTTTAAACTATATTTACAATTTGTCAATAATAACTTTATTTGTAAAGCAAACAGTTGCCGCAGGCTTCATGCGCAAGCTAATTGCGCGGGGGTACATACGGTGATGCAAGGTGATCGCGTGGGCTACATGCACAAGTCCATACGGGTTACTTGCACGACTTGTGTTGGTTGTATACACGATGTATTCGCCACGTCTCAACTCCACATGTTAGCTGTCAAGATTCCGTTTGCCGCAAAGCCAAAATTTGTATAATAGTTGTTTGGGGTCTAGACGTACTTTATAGCCCTGATTAAAATGTTTTAAAGTAAAAATATTTTTTTATTTCCTTACGCGGTTCACCAGACAAATATCTAATACAGTATCTAATGACCATAAACACCTTCTTCAAATGACACATTTTCATTTGTTATTAGTATGGCTCACAATGTATAAGAAGCATCGTAGTTTTTTGAAACCTGTTCTGATTATACAGTGTGTCCGGTAATTATTGGATACCCTTGAAATATTTTACATTAGAACTAAAGGCAGATAAGAAAAAATTGACAAAAAAGAAATTAGAAAAGTGCAATAGGTAGTCATACTTTTTACTGTCTCTCTATTAGCATAATTAGTGTTTAATAATAAAACAACAAAAAACCGATGGAATTCATTCATTTATGGTCGTAGTGTACAAGAAAGTTAAATTACCAGCGTATATAGCCAGCGGTGTATTATATCCATAATTAATTAGATATGTTTTCCCCACAACATAGATGGTTACTCTATTGCTGCCTACTGGGCGCAGTTCCAGACTCCGTAGTACTACTGAGAATCTCTAGACAGAACCTCAAATTAAAACCTCACATCTTATGCACAGCAGTCATATTCACTACCGCCCTTTTAATTGTTTTCTTAATAATATAGTCTAATGTCTTACTGTCTTTTCATGCATAGTGTTAAGTTCATCAAACTTAAGGCTATTGGTAAAGGTGTCTATTATACAGATGTAGATACGCTCGCAGAGAATGAGGCGCGGAAACTGATACCAACAATGGATAATAAGTAATTTTATAATGCTATAATATTTTATAATTATGGTACGTGGTTTGTGAGTTAACCGCATATATTAACAATTCATAATTAAATGATATTGCATTGTGGCTTGCAATTAATTATGTTTTATACTACAACGGTTTTCCAATAACAACTTATTGTCAACGTTTTAACTACAATCGAAATTTAACTCGAATGATTGAGCACGAGCCCCGAGGCTCGTAGTAATTTTATAAATACCACTGAAATTATCATTTTATACACGAATATCTGCGGTTGGACATTTATGTGACATTTTATTTAATTTTAAGTTGTATATTTTTGTACTGCTGGTATCGTGTTCTGTATAAAGACAAATTACGAGAGAAGTTTGGTGACTGTACGAATGAGCAGGCTCGCCTAGGAAAAACATTCTCTTTCATTTTAGTATCACTATGACTATGTTACAGGCTCGCCTAGGAGAAGTACTAACCGTATACAAAAAAATCGTCACTAGAGTAGTATCTTTATTAGTTAAAAACATATATAAATATACGCAAGTTGAAGCTCTTGCGCAGGTCACACACCTCGTGTAAAGGAGAGATGCCAGCTACTTGCAGAAGTAGTCCCTATGATTAACACGCACTTGTACCCTACGCGAATAGCTTACGCATGTAGAACACGCCAGCTGTGTAGTGTACAATGTCCCGAAATATATATGTATATAAAATATAATAAACTACAGTAGTACTAAAAGTACAGTATTCCCTAAAATAACCGTCTTGAATGATGACATTTATATTCCCATAAAAGAACATCCCTTCTTAGAAGCTTCATTTTATTACTCTAAATATAACTAGGGAGCTACATCTGCGAAGTAAAAAGAAATATCAACCGAATCATTACTAAGAAAGTAATTTAAACTTTAGTCTTTTGCTTCAAAAAGTCTCAGTTCGTAAGAACGTTCTTTAGTGTGTCCGACTGTACCGCACATTACTCGCGGGCTGACGGTACGTAATTCACTCACTGACTAGCGTAACGAACGTCGTCTTTCGTCCAAGAACCCGTGAAATTAATTAAACGAAATGCAAAGGATTATTCTACAAGAGCTGCACCAGTGATAATTTCAGTGTTGCGACTGCTCATACGTGCTTAAGCACAGGTGATTTCTTAATTAAATTTGCTTACTGCGTTATATATATTCGCGTTATATTGCATCACCTTCGGAGCTATCTCGGAGTTTTACTGCGCTTATGTTTCTGAATGTGTTTAAAACCATTTGGCGTGCATTGTATCCTTGTGATATGAAAACGAGTCGCGACGCCATTTTGCCTAACGTCATTATTATCTATTTTAAGATAATTGATATAATAAATTAAGATAAGGTTCATATTATTCTAGATTGATTAAGCTTAAGCTTCTTTAAAAGTAACATCCTAGAAAGAAAATATCAAGAAGACGTTAGTACGGGTATGTATTCTAATCCTAACTAATATTACAAATGCAAATGTTTGTTTGTTTGTTTGTTACGCGGGTGAAAACGTGGAGCGCAGCTAGTACTGCATAACTAGCTCGCCTAGGAAAAGTACTACTTACTTCCAGTAAGTATAAGAATAACGGAGGCTCACACACATACGTCTGCGATTTTTTACATTTCCTCTCATCTCGTTATATTTTGTCTTAATATAAAAAATCAAGATCTTAACTACTCAACCGATTAACTCATGACATAAAGTACCCTTCATCCTGAAAAAAGTACTGAACTAACATCTAACCTCAAGGTCACGTGGTACACGTGACCTTTGCATATTACTTGAACCATTTTTTCGAACTCTAAGATTTACGACAATTCATTGCCGATTCTCACTAGTTGCTGGATGAAAGGTAAGAGGTTCTGAGATATAGACGTTTATTGACAAAATCTACATTAACACGAGCGAAGCCGCAGGCAAATACTAGTAGATATTTGAGCAATAGACATACTAATGCCTTTTTGATAATTTTGACATACAATATGTGGGTATAATTAACTAAAGTATTACATGAAATAGGTTTTGTAGAGCACTTAGCCAAAAATTGCGCTTATATTTGTGACTGACCGATAACACCAAGATTTGATCCTAGGCGGGTAACATAGCTGGTGTAAGGTTGATAACATACTGCAACTCAGCCAACCCCTCCAGGGATAACAATTTCTACAGAAACAAAGTAACACTAAGTATATACAGACAATGCAAATTTGTTTGTTAACTTGTTACGACAAGTTTCCATCCCAATGCATCTGTGCTACATAGTCATCCCTCTCAAAGCGCGCAACAGCAACCTCTACAAAAACAACAGCATGTAATGTTACTTCCCGTCTAATCCTTTTGGACCCACACCGAACACAATCGAAACAAAATTACAACATAAATAACTCCCAATACGCATAATTTGAACTTTCAACGAACATAATCGAAAAACAATTGGAGAGTCTTTAAAATTCGAATCCTATTTAGCCAGCGCATCAGAACGCTCATTGAAACAGGATACAATAATGTTGAACCGATTTATTTGGGGACCATGGACATAACCGTAATTTGTACAAACTTTCGTACAGACAAATGAAAGTAATTTATGTTGAAGTTTTCGAACAACACGATGAAATATAAATGGGCAAAATTGTGAAGTTCTGTTCGCTACTCGGTCCCTTCATCGGATCAGGCTGAAAGGGTTTAAGTGTTACCGGGGAAAGCATTTTAGCTTTTGGATTACGGCAGCTCCCCTGTATGATTTTGTTTTGGTATTCTTTGTGTTGGGATATCATATGTCCTGTTTATAAAAGTCTGTAGTAACCCAAGAAGTATATTGTGTTTCATGATGTCGTATATTTTTTGCATATATTGATAGAAAAATGATATCAAGAGATACAGATTGTAGGTCCATCATTGAAAGTGTATAAGATGCTATACATAATTATGTATAACATCTTATACACAATACCAATTATCTTCAAATCATAAAAATGCTTTATTAAACATAATATATCATGTACTAATGAGTTTAGTGGTCGCATCACCACTACGCCGAGTGTTATGAGATCGATTGGACGGGAAATAAAATTTGCATATTTCACAAATATTTGTTTTGAATTTAAATTCACTTTGTGTCCGTTCTTCGTATCGTAAACAAAGCGTTTGATAAAATTGCAGGAATAATCTATTTTAAAATAAAGAAGGATAGTATACATAGCATCACGCCCGTTTTACAGAAAGATAAGCAAAAACTTATTACAATTTTTATCTACCACTTTTGCTTCAGTCATTCTCCTCACGCTCACCATACATGCTCTTGAATTGCCGTTAACTGCATCTCAAAGTAGTTTCTCAGATCGTTCATGAGTAAATACAACATCAACTATGTGAATCAATCAAATCAATCAATCAGCCCACCGCAGTCCACTGCTGGACATACGCCTCTACCATTTTACGCCACAACATCCGGTCTTCCGCCTTCCGCATTCAGTCTGACCCAGCTACCTTTTCAGGTCTGGCCGGGGGGCGTCCTACCTTATGTTTACCAAGTCGCGGTCTCCACTCTAGGACTCGCTTGCTGCAACGGCCATCGGTCCTTCTACAGATATGGCCAGCCCATTGCCACTTCAGCTTGCTTATTCTGCGAGCTATGTCGGTAACTTTGGTTCTTTGACGGATAACCTCATTTCTAAGTTTATCCCTCAAAGAAACTCATAGCATAGCTATGCGAGCTCGCTTCATAGCCCGCTGAGTAACTTTAAATTTTTGGACTAGCCCTACCGTGAGTGCCCTCCTTTCGGCACCGTAGGTCATAACAGGTAGGACGCACTGGTCAAAGACTTTGGTCTTTAGGCATTGCGGTAAAGGCGATGAGAAAACCTGACGAAGCTTACGAAACGCTGCCCACCCCAACTGGATTCTTCTGTCGATTTCTTTCTCGAAGTTGTTCCTACCAAGTCGAATCACTTGTCCAAGGTAGACCTATTCTTGAACAACTTCGAGCATCGACCCATCGACGTAAATCGGCTGTACAGCATCCCGCTAAGCTGTTCCAGCGACTCTGCTATAATAGCGATGTCATCGGCGAACCGTAGGTGTGAGATGTACTCACCATTCACATTGATTCCCCGTCCAGTCCAGTGCAGTGTTTTAAAAACATCCTCAAGCGCGTTGGTGAACAATTTGGGAGATATTATTACATCTTCCTGTCTCACTCCTCGAAGCAGCTCTATCGGGTTTGTTTTCTGGTCCTGAAGCTGGACGGTCATTCTGGCGGTATCATACAGGCATCTCAACACTTTTATATAGCGCCAGTCAATGCGACATCGTTGCAGAGCATCCAGAACTGCCCAAGTTTCGATGGAGTCGAAGGCTTTGCCACAAAAGCCATACACAGCAGACATATTTGCATTCTATTCATAATGTCATGAAAGCTGCAAACAAAAACTTATTTATTATAAAATAGCTAGTTCAGCATCGTTATTATTTTTATGGAATATTGTTTTGAACGTATGGTTTATACACTCGCGTGCAAGTAAATCGACTCAAGTCTCAAGTGCGCATAAAAAGTGATATAACTAAAAAATTACTTATTTTACCTCTATATAATGTTTTACATAATTAAAGCCTAGTAATTAGGCTTTCAAATGGTAGCATAATATCAGTAATTTAAATAAACACTTGTACTTAGAATGCAACTGAACGCAACCTCCCGTAAACTGCTCTGCGCTCTATACACAACTTGCGCGACACAACCCCCTATAAAAACCCTCTGTAATCGTTTTTTCTTATCAGTCGCTCATTAGACGTTGACCTGAACACATCTCTGCAAATTAAAGCCGTCATTTGAAGAAAATTATGGATACAACACCTGAAGAAGCCGCTCAAGTCGTTGCCCTATTGCAAGAAGGGTTGAACCAGCGAGAAGTCGCTCGTCGTTTGAATATGAGTCAGTCCGCTGTCTCGAGAGTATACAGAAGGTTTCAAGAGACTGGTGCCTTCACTCGGAGGCCTAATACCAGCCGACGCCGGTGCACCTCGGAGCGTGACGACCGGTTTTTGGTCTCGACCACTCTCCGAAATCGACACCTTACCGGCGTAGATGTGCAGCAGGAGCTACGTCAAGTTCGCGGGGTGACCGTCAGTCAGTGGACAGTTAGAAGAAGGTTGAAAGAAGCTAACCTTACTCCGAAAAGACCCGCTACAGGCCCGAAGTTGACCACAGCTCATCGTCAAGCACGCCTTCACTTTGCTCGAGAGCATTTGGATTGGAGCATAGAGCAATGGCAGTCAGTCCTGTTCACAGATGAGACGAGGATGTGTCTCCATGGCAGCGACAGGAGAGGTCGGGTATACCGTCGTCCCGGTGAACGGTTTTCACAGTGCTGCTTTGTGGAAACCGTTGCATATGGTGGCGGATCTTGCATGATGTGGGCCGGAATTTCCTTAGAAGGCAAAACGGAGCTTGTTTTCGTTCCTGGGGGAGGCCGGGGAGGAGGTCTGACCAGTGATCGTTACATTGAAAATGTTCTACTGGATCAAGTTGTCCCTTATCAAGGCTTTATTGGGGAAAATTTCATCTTGATGCATGACAATGCCCGATGTCACACTGCTCGGGCCACACGTGATTTCCTGAACGAAGTTGGAATTCACACTATGCATTGGCCAGCGCTCAGCCCCGATTTAAATCCCATTGAGCACATATGGGACGAGCTCAAAAGGAAAGTTAGAGCGAGGAATCCAGCTCCGACAAACATCAATGAGCTCAAGACTGCGTTGGTAGAAGAGTGGGGTCGATTACCACAATCATCCATTAAAAAGTTGATAAGGTCGATGAAGAATCGCATGAGAGCAGTGATCAGAGCTAGAGGAGGAAATACCAAATATTGATACGAATAAATTTTTTATCTTACGCACATTTTGTTTCATTTAAACACAATAACCCCATACCGTGAAATTGTATGAATTTTCAACATTTTTTACATTATCATTGGCATTAACCTTTTTTACTAAACTACTGAATCGATTTTCATGCAACTTACACCATTTTAAAGCTCAATTACTAGGCTTTAATTATGTAAAACATTATATAGAGGTATAATAAGGCATTTTTAAGTTATATCACTTTTTATGCGCACTTGAGGCTTGAGTCGATTTACTTGCACGCGAGTGTAGCAGTCATTAATGTTTATGTAGTAAATCACCTACACTAGTAATTTTTCCAGTTCTCTGCTCAAAATCCTTGAGCAAGTATTTAGGCTATATATATATATATATATATATATATATATATATATATATATAATTTATCATAAAACATAATATAATTGCGTGTAAATCTCCTGCTATTTAATTACTTACTCATAAAATTTACATTATTTATTATATATATATTTATTTAATTTAAAATGTATCACTTTATGAACAACATACAAAACACTGAGCTTCGCGCTGTGACTTGTTTCAACCTAAGTTTAGTTTGAACCTAATGATCGATAGCTAATTAGGCGAAAAATGAACTAATAATGTTTTATTACCTAATTATGCCGACATTTACTTACTGGCAAAATAAAAACTCTAAGCTTTATCTAGAAACCCATGTAATACAAAAAAGGAAGTCATTCTAACATCCGTACCTAAAAACAAGCAGTAAAATCCAACAAGGCACAAAAACCCAATGAGAAACAAGCCCCCAAGTCCACAGTCCTTAAAAAATAAGGCTTAAAAGTCTATAAATCGTGGGCCCATCAATTTACATGCTAATACAGTGTCGGGCTGGCACAGACAAGTGAGTGACAAGGCCAGAACTTTACTACCACTGGCCCACATAAACGGTCCTACGGGTATTAAGACATTCTTCTTGTCTCGGCAATTATATTAAATTTACAGCCTTCAAAGAATCATTCCAGCCAGACTTATTAAAAAGTAACTTAAGTGAATAACTTACGAGCGTCGTTCGGTGAAGCCATTTATTTCATCTGGCTCCTCTATGGATATATTTTAAGGCAAATGAATGCAGTTGTGATTTAAATAAGAAGTTTATTGAACTAAATCTATTTAGATTTAAGAAAGACTGATGAATACATTTTATCAATTTATTCAGTTAAGTGCAGCTTTAGTACAAGCTTAGTCTTACATTAAATAATACTAACTAGTCAAGCCACAAAATCTTAAATTTTAAGAGTTAAAATTTATAGGCTGAGTAAACCAAAATTTGCAGATTTAGGATTACATGACACAATTCTTTGCTCACAACTTCGTCTGCGTGAAAATCAATTATAAGTATTTTTTAGGTACACTATACATATATTAATATATAATATTCTACCACATACACACAACACCATCTAGCCCTTTTAGAACTTTATGATCCTTTGTGAGAGGCTGGTGTCCATACTAGGGAAACCCTGTGTGACGGATCACCAGGCCCTCATCTCGGAATATACAATTAAAATTATACATTAAAAACATGCATAAAGTATATAACATTTTGAAAGACTGTCATTAAGTATGAATGCAAAAGTAAGAGTACATAACAAAATGAGGTATGTGTTCTTTGTGAGAAGTGTGTGCGTGTGTGTACGTGTGTGCGTGTGTGTGTGGGTGTGTGGGTGGGTGTGTGTTTTGTGTGTGTATAAGTAGGTATAAGTGATGTATATTGTAACATATGTATGGTGTGGTACTAACACATATATACACATTTACTTGTGGTTATAGTTAGCGAGGGACGATGATGAATTGCTCCGTCTCGTCATAACTTTGTTTTTTCAGCCACCTGTATAGAGTCACTTTACATGGATTTTTGGTTAAATTGTAGATTTTTAGGATTTTGTTTAATTTGTTGTAAAGGTACGCTCCAAGAAAATTGAATTGGTGATGTGAGAAGGTTGTGTTTGTGCGAGTCGTGGGGCAAACTGCATTTTTGCGTCGTTTAGTAGCATGTAGTAAGGGATTGTATGGAAGTAGCGAATGTTGCCTGAGAACCGTATGTTGGATGTAGAGTTGTCGAACAGTTAGCATTTCGCTGAGTTCATATACTAATTTTGTAGGATGCATAAATGGTAGAAAATTGCTGACTTTTAAGACCGCTCTTTGGGCCCTTTCTAATTTTAATAAGGTTGTCTTTGAGGTACCGCCCCACACTGTGATGCAATATGTGATAACTGATTGACAGAGACTTAGGTATACCATATTTATAACTTTTTTGTCCGCAACATGTCGAAGGTTCTTAAACAGATAAATAAACTTTCTTGTTCTCGCTACAAGAAGATCAACATGTGCGTTATAATTGAGCGCTCTGTCTAAAATAACACCTAGATATTTTATTGTAGTAACATTTTGTAGAGGTGGACATAGGCAGGAACTGGTACTGGAGGGACACGAGCTATTATGTGCTATGATTTTTAGATCTACTATAAGATGAGCGGGATTTTTTACAGAAGAACAAATGTATTTGGTCTTGTCAACGTTAAGGGCGAGTCTATTTTTATACAACCACGACATAACCATATTAAATCCCGTTTGTGCGTGATTGTATGCTTGTTGCCAAGTGTCTGCTTCAAATAAAAGCGCGGTGTCATCCGCAAAACTAATTATTCTTTCGTTAGGCAATTTTAAGTCGCAAAGCTCATTAATATATGCTAGAAATAGAGTAGGACCGAGGATGCTTCCCTGCGGTACACCATGACCTATTGGAAGGTCATTGCTAACATATTCTGCTATCTTGACTCGTTGATGGCGATTAGTAAGGTAATCAGAAAACAAACCTAGTTGGCTTTCTCTGACTCCTAAGTATTCCAGTTTTTTAATCAGAAGTGGGACGGAGACCGTGTCAAATGCCTTAGCTAAGTCCATAAAGACAATTACTTTTTTGTTTACATCTAAATTATTTGTCACAAACTCAGTCAGTTCATGAATAGCATCACTAGTAGACAATCTCGATCGAAACCCAAATTGGGAAGAAGAAAGAAACTTATTGTCTTCAAGGTATCCCACCAAAGACCTGTTCATAATCTTCTCAAGGATCTTCGAGAACGCTGGCAGTATAGAAATTGGTCTATAATTGTTAACACGGGCTCCGTCACCACCTTTATAAATTGGATGTACTTCCGCTAACTTCCATGCACTAGGGAATCTACCGGTTGTTATAGCTAAATTACAGATAAAGGTGATCGCTGGAATTAGAGTTTGCTTGTATCTTTTTATAAATACAGTTGGTATTTTATCGCAGCCGACGGCGCAATCAGTTTTCAGTCCAGTAATCAAACTTCCGAATGAAATGAAGTTGCTTTTATAACAAACCAAATTAATTTAATAGCAAATGCTACCATTTTAATTGCTAACATTAAAGTGCCATAAAGCAATTAAATAAAATTTTAACGAAATTTTAATTAGTCACGTTATTCGTTTAAAAGCAATAAAATATTTCAAGCACTATAATATTAGGGGTTTAAATATGAAGTTGCCGCTTTGTATGAAGAATATCGGTAACGAAGTGGTTTTCATACATTCTTTTTAACGACTGATTCCATATTGGTTTTCATGTATAGTTGCATACTTAAGTTAGATATTACCTTTTAAATAAAATACTACACGCCAATCATTTGTGTATAGCAGGAGGCTTTATGAACATTTAAATCTCTATCAAATACATACATTGTCCACACCTTTAACTAGGAAGGGTTATCTAAGGTGGTGCGGGAAGGTGTATTACACTAACATTTCGCAAAAATTTAAAATACCCCGTAGATACCCGCAGATCCTATTGTCGTCTATCGCACACAGAACTGAAGTGCCTGATGCTATTGAGAATTTTTTGAAAGAAAAGTCCGATAACACTTTTGTCGATCCGACATAAAGCAAACCCGAGTCTTTATGCACAGCAGTTGCATGCACTATTATTTTATTTTTATACTTTGCCTTGGTTATGAGCGGTGCAAGTATTATGGGTTCAATCTTTTTTACCACTTACCTCTATATTGACCCGGACGTCTCTTCTCTACCAATATGACACAGGTACTTCTCGAAGCAACCGTGCCGCGAGAGTACCTGTGTCAGCCGATATGATAGGGCACCATGTCGTCTCTCCTGCCACTGCCTCCATGATGGGTCTTACCGCCGCTACCGCGGCGTGCCCTATGGACTGTATGCCTATTCGTCACCTTGGTTGTATTAACAAAATAATATAATATTAAGCATTTCTAAATCAGTGCGTAATCCAAAACGTCCTTGCGTAAATAAGAATCTATATAGCTCCTATTGTTAACATATTCCATGAATGTGGGTTTTTTTTATTTTTTAAATCACTAATGCTTTTATTGTAGTTTATGAGAGCGGGTGGGTTGTGGGTTTTTAGATAAAGACGTTAATGCGATGAGTAAATAAAACCAAGAATGCACACGTCACATGCAAGGTGAAACTAAACAGATTATGCTATAAATGGCTAACTTTGCTGTGTGTGCATGTTTGACATCATAATATGGTACACACTTACACACGTTTCTGCTGACATACATAAATAATTTGTGTCTATACTTTTATGTTTACACACAACTATGTTCAAAACGGTGCCCTAATCTTTTTTTATTCACAATACATTAACATTTTCAACAACACATTAATATATGAAAGCATTACAATAATTCTGAACCATTCGAACCAAAATAATTAATGTACAAATTTTATCATTTGTTTAGGTTTGACAAACCTACTTACGCGGTAGTTAATGTGGGCATATTTAATTAGGTTCCTCAAAATATTTCATATATTTACTTTAGCGGAACTGTATTTATTTAGGCAAATAATTAGGTAAATAAATAGAAAACTTAAAGTGAGATAAAACAAACCGAAGTTAGGACTGCTACACACTGATGCGAAAAAATAACATTAAATATAGTGACCAGATTCACCAAAAACATAAAAAGTTAAAAATTAAATATAGAAGATACAAGACCAAAGCAAAAAAGGAACAAAAAGTAAGTAGCTTTATTTATATAAGTACAATGATATCAGCACTAATTATAATCTACCCCGCTGCTAGCCAAAGTTTCACTTTAAGAGGAGAAGAAATGGAAAATGTTTTACCACGCTAGTCCAATGCGAGTAGACAGACGTTACACATCTTTGAGGACATTGTCTCAGACATGCAAATTACCTTGCAATGTTTTCCTAGACTAAAGCTATAAAATCAGAGGTGCATGCTCTGGATTTGTATTTCAGACCGCTATGTGGCCGTCCAACAATCTTAATGTTAAATTATTATTGTCACTGTACTGTGGTTTGTTAACAATGTGTTATTTTCTTTTTATTGAAATAATTCTAAAATCTTTACAAACATTCAAACAACGTACACAAATAATCCCCATACTAAGGACAACTATTTATGGATAATACAAATGTTGTCTCGTATGGGGATCGGAACCATAAACACTCGGCGCAAACATGTATTTAACTAGCTTGTTTAAATCCTACGATATTTTTGATAAAGAAATACTAACGCTTAAAGACATTTATTTTCTCAGAAAATTTACAATCACTTACAGAGAAAATACAATAAAGAATTACAAATGTAATTACTAAAAGTTGCAGGCCGATCATCGTATTGTTAGTAATAAAAATGATAATATGTAGGTGTTCTGTATATTAGAAAAAGTGTTAGTTTTAGCGCAACCGCGCATCGGGACTCCGGTAAACGTTTGTTAGTACAATACAAACACATGTTTATATAAAGGCCTATGACACAGTGACAAATAGTATGTACTTAGCATGAATTATTAACTATATATTTTTTTTTGTATTTTAATGTTTATCTGGTTATCATTTAAAAAGAACTAATTTGGTGTATAGTTTGCGCAAACAAGTTACGTGTTTATTAGGTGTACTATATTATAATTATAACATAGCAGTTAATGTGTAACATTTATTAGTAAAACAATACTATATTCACTACATAGTGAGTATGGTATTATGTACCTAATAACCTAATATATGATGTACATTATGCACGTTACCTAATTATATATACCTAGTTATTTATATTATTGTGTTATTTTATGTTTTAGTGAGAGTTAGAAAAATAATAAAGGTAGTGTAGGTTAGTTAAGAAAAATCCTTTAAAACGTAGCATTTTAACAATTTTTTTAAAATATAATGCCTTTTTTCATCCTTTATACTCTTAGGTAGTTTATTATACATTTGGGCTCCTTCATATGTTATACTTTTTTTACCGTAATTGGTCCTTGCTATTCTTAAGTAGATGTTGTTTGCTTGTCTAGTCATTCGTTTGTGGTAGTGTTTTCTTTTTGTGGAAGTTATGTGTGAGTGTGTATCGTTGACAGGATTTTCTAACCAATATGCAAATGTTATATTTATATGATTGAGCAAGATTCATTAGCTTAGTTTCTTTATATATCTGATCTGTAGGTGTTAAGTAGTGGAAACCAAATAAAGTTTTAATTATTTTGTTTTGTGCAACTTGTAAACGTTGTAAATTCGTCCTAGCAGCTGATCCCCAGACTTCAATCAAATAATCTATTATATGAGACTTAACCAAAGAGTTGTATATGGTGTAACGTACATATTTCGTTAGGCATCGAACTATTCCTCTAAGGGCACCGTTAAGAGAAGTTGCTTTATTGCGAACTTTACCGATGTGCGATTTCCATGTAAGTTGATTGTCAAGTATTAAGCCTCGATATTTTTCTTCCTTTACTCTATTTATTGCTTGACCATTTATCGTAAGGGAATATAGATTCCTATCTTTTTGTTTTTGGCTATGAAAATAATATAATTTGTTTTTGAAGTATTAATGGTTAGCAAATTTGACTGCAGCCAGGTGTGTAAAATATTAAGATCGTGTTGTGCTTGCGTAATAATTGTATCTATTAAAAAACCAAAATAGAACAAGCTGGTATCATCTGCATATAGAGTGATATCTCCCTTTAAGCCAATTGCATGTACATCTATATATATAAAACTCTTCCGTTACTGAGTGACTGACAGACAACGCACAGCCTAAACTACTGAACGCGAGAAGCTGAGATTTGGCATGTATGTTCCTTGGAGAGTGTAGGGGAGCACTAAAAGAGGATTATTGGAAATTCCACCCCGAAGGGGGTGAATGGGGTGAAAAACTTTTATATGAAAGTTCTACACCGTTGAAGTTAGTGACTTGAAAATTTGGATTTTCACGCGGGCAAAGCCGCGGGCGGAAAGCTAGTTATTTATATAAATTAGGAATAGTAGAGGTCCCAATATTAAAACCTTGCGATATACCGTAATTGATAACCTATGGTTTGCTCTGATACTCATCGATTTTGACAATTTGACGCCGATTTGCTAAGTATGATTGAAGCATGTTGTATGCTTTTCCTGTAACACCTAAAATATTTAACAACACAATCCAGTCTGAAGCTGTAGATACCCCCCAATAAACCTAATCATTGCTTACAAAATGTGGGTGTGTGTAAACTCTTTTAATATCTATTTTTTTATGGATTTAGCTTAATTAATACTCGCCGAGTAGACAAATTTGGACCGTTATTAAAAATTCAAACATAGCATTAGTTTCCAAAATTAAAAAACAAACTGAAATCAATTTGATATTCCTAAAGTTCGCCAAAAGTTACTGAACTAAAAAGAAAAAGAAATTCGGCTGACAAACAAATAATAAAACAGTATCAATTTTTTTGTCCTTACCTATTTACATATAGACTTATATATTAACATTTCTCTATTAGTATATTGACGTATTATTTCGTCTGTTTCTAGGTGTACGTAGCATTGTGGATCTAATAACAGTAAAGTTGCAACAGATCCAAGCCAACGCTGGTTTGTTTCAACTGATTTACATTTATATTACTTAGTTTTAAGCAATACTTGCACCGAGCCACATCATGTTGCCTTGGAATAATAAAGATGTCAAATAATCAAAAAGCCAGTGATGTTTATCTTTATTTGTGTTTATTTGATTGAATTTGATGTTTCAAATTAATAACCCCAGTTTAAAGTGCCCAAAACAAAGAACATTATATACTATGGTTACGTAGGTACGGCGTACTATGGTTTAGTTGCTTCAAGCATACGGTACGGTATCATTTTCTGGGGGAACTCTACTGATACGTCTATAGCATATAAAGCTCAGAAAAGGTGTATCAGGTCAATGTTCAGGCTTAAAACAACTGATAGCTGTAAACCTTACTTCCAGAAGTACAAAATACTAACATTACCGAGCCTATATATTCTGGATACTGCGATGTTCGTTAGAGCAAATCCTAGCCTATGTCCACGACTAGAGGACACAGTTTTGCGTAATAGACGTGATAACAGCAAGTTGCGGTTACACATTGTTAAAACTGCACTTATGCGTAGAAGTGTATTCTGTAAGGCTCCAATCATTTATAACAATTTGCCAAAACAGTGGAAAGATATGAACAATAATGCATTCAAAAGACAGTTGAAGAGCTTTTTAGAGCATAAAGCATACTAAAATGTAACTGAATTTCTCATTGATAAAATAATATAAACTGGACTAAATTTACTGTATTTATTTTCATTTTCTGTTGTAGTATATCATTATATTTTATATTACAATGTATTTTTTATAATTTAAAATATTTGATTTGCTAATGATTCCATAATGTCACTGACAAGACTGTTTATATTCTTAGTGATAGTCAAGCTGCTCTTACTCCTGCAGGGTGGACTCCGGACTGGTCCTGAACTATGTTAAAGCCCTTAACAAACTTGGCAGGCAAAACACAGTTAAGCTACTATAGGTTCCGAGGCATGCAGGGGTGCAGTAGGTTATGAGGAGGCTAATGAATTAGCCAGGAAAAGCTCGGAGCAACTATTTGTGGGCCCCGAGCCATTCGTAGGACTCTATGAGAGTACCGACAAGGTAGCTTTGAATGCACATGGCAATGATAAATACAGGCTAGAGTGGATGGCCCTTAGGGGTCTGTAACACTGCAAGAAATTCATTTCAAACAGAGCCACGGGCTTCACCCGGAAGTTCTGCGGGTACAACAATGGCCAAATATTCCTGCTTACAGGAGCGTTCACTGGTCATTTTGGTACCAACGACTTCCTGTGCAGATTGAGATTGGCAAACAATTTGATCTGCAGAGCCTATGGACAGGACGAGTCCATATCACACCTACTGTGTAAATGTGACGCGTTGGCTGGACTAAGGATGGGTCTGACGGGATTGGCATATCCGAACCCTGAAGACTTCAGACTTCTACCTCTAAAGTGCACGCTGCGACTGATGCAGTACATGCATAGGGAGATAGCTCAGGGATAGATCTCGGGGCCGACACAGAAGATCCCACTGGGTCGAAGTGTCGCCGGTTTACACTGACTGACTCCTGAATAAGATAAGATAAGGGACGGTTACCGAAAACTTAAATAAGTAGATTCAGACTATTATTCTGAGTTAAAAATCGTTGGGTTTTTCTTCAGGAAAAATCACAATGTTTCATTTTTCTTTCTTAGAATCGTAACATAACGCATAAACTATCCATTTTATTAAATGAAAATCTAAGAATATCAACATTTTATTGAAATACAATATAAATAAATCATCGTGATTTAAACAGCTCAGTTAATTTTATGCGCGCAAAACGCTGAAGTCTTTCCCGCCGGCGAGCGGTGCGTTGTTTTGGTAGCAATCCATTGCGTATAGCGTAATAATGTGAATCAATATAAAATCTTAATACTGCGTTTTTTTTATTAATAGAAGTTTGCGTCAAGATCAGTACTTATAGAAAGACGTCCTGCTAAACTTTTCGGTACGCCGTCCAGTCTCATGTATATACCATATTCCCGAATGGTTTAGACAGAGCTGTATTTTGCCCACATTTCGTAAACTATAGTTTAATGTCCCACGAAATAAATAACACAAATCTCAAATGTGGCAGTTTTATTATAGATCTGTCTAATTCTATATATAAATCTCGATGGATTTAGCACACAGTAATGCATCATTGTCATTACCTTCAAACTGAAAATGTCGACCCTATTACACTATGTAGTGCTAATTCATCAACTAGTAAATGGCCAAAATTGAACGGCTTCATCTTAATACATCAACCTATAGAGTACTTCTTCAACAATGATATATGTAATCATAATTAAATTTTAAAAAATTGAATTTGAGTAAACCATGTAACCCCATGAAAAGCCTTACAACTAAAGTGAATCATCAGGACGATCCACACAAAATTATATAACAATAACTAAAAAATAATCTAATCTTTACCTACTGTGTTTTAGATTTCGGATAATGTTAGCTGCATGCTATTTTGAATTTAGTGACCATAGAAATTACTTCTTCCAGAATCTTTCAATATAAATACTTTTCTTTGCAGCATTGAATAATATATTAGTAACTTGTAATTTAAACCATGAAAGTGCATCCCAATTACGGAACCTATAATAATGTGCATAGGCCTACATTCACTTTGTCGGATTTTCGATCTTTCATTTAATTAAGTATGTCAACATCGATCAAATTAATTTGAATTTTACAATAAAGCTGCTTACGAAAGCAAAGAACTTTATAAAATTCTGTTGAAAGCCTTTGCTCATTCCAACGAAATAACTAAAATGTATACCAAATATTAAAAAATTACAACGTACGGGCTGCCATAATTGTTTATGCTTATTAAAATGTAAGAGCACCGTTATGTTACCTCCGAGAGAAAAACATACATTACAGTTCTCAACATTAAAATGCCATCAAGCATTTCACGTAGAAATATATGATATTGAGATATGACAAGCACACTTCTGTATTCCCAGAATAAAAAAGTAATATCCCTTCTCGTGACATATTTTGCTTGTTTATCAGTTACTGTACAACTGAAATTAAACTACTATATACGGACTTTATCGCGTTGTTTATTTGACACTTTATTACATAATTTTGAAAATTGTTACACTACTACTAATATTAAAATTAACTAATTTTTTAGCTTATTAAATTATTATTAAAACTATTTAGATTTAATTTAATTTTACACTTTCCCCGACGTTTCGGTTGCTTTTTAGCAGCCATGGTCACGGGGAGACTAAGATGATAGTTGTCTCAATGTTCCAGTGTAGTTATTTCAAAGTACCCGAACATAATTTAATCATTGGTGTTTCTATTTACGCAGAATGAGCTCAAAGTATCATAAAGTCTAGCTGTGGTTTGCTTCTTCTTGGGTTTGACTATTTGTATTACTGGATCCCAAGCTGGTGGCACATTCCAACCATCTTCTCTATTAAAAGTAGGATGTTTTTTGATTTCAATAGCCTCGCGAAGCATCCTTGGTAGGAATCGATGTTCTTTAGCGAGAATCTGTGGGTTGTCGAATCTCAGGTAGTGGTTGGTCCCCTGTTGCACATGTTCACACACAGCAGACTTCAACGAGCGTTTGTGTTTTACATCAGCTATGTGTTCTTTTATTCAGGTGCCTATGTTTCTCTTGGTTTGACCAATGTATGAGACTCCGCAGTCACAATCTATTTTATAGACCCCTGCATCTTGTAAAGGTAGTTGGCACTTGACGGATGGTAAAAATTGACTTATCTTCATTGGTGGCTTGTAGTATGTGTTGATTGAAGCTCGCTTCAAGATGTAGCTAATCTTGTCAGTGACACCCCTTACATAAGGCAGTATAGCAGGCTGGCGCTCAACTGTGGCTGGCTTTTCTCAGGATCTGTGACAGCGGCGCGGCTGTTGGAGCTTGTTGTCTTGCATTACTTGCTTAACATGTTGAAGCTCTGCGTCCAGGTGTTTCTTGTCACAGATCCTATGGACTCTCTGAAACAAAGACATTCCCACGGTAGCTAACTGTTTAGGATGGTGGTGAGATTCACCGTTTAAGTACCTATTTGTATGGGTCTTTTTGCTATACCCAGTGTGGCTCAAAGTATTATCAGGATTCCTGATGACAAGTACATCTAAGAAAGCTAATGAATTATAAATGTAATAAAGTGTCAAATAAACAACGCGATAAAATCCGTATATAGTAGTTTAATTTCAATGAATAATATTGACGTAAACAGAAGACAATATTATACTGTACCACTACTGAGAAAGTGTTCGTTAAAACTAAAGTCTAAATACGCCGGCCGTTGATGACGAGAGCGCGTTATCATAATAGTTACTAGTGCTGGAGGCTCGCGTCGTTCGTTTACGCGATGCTAAACTCCACACTAGTATTTCAACTTGCGCATGTAACTTGCGTCGTTTGTTTACGCGATGCAAGACTCCACGCCAGTACCTCAACTTGCGCATGTTACTTGCGTCATATTCAACAGCCATTACAACTTTATTATGAGCTATATTGTTTAAATAATGCGTTTCGATTCTATATTGATGACTCCTTTGTTATATTTACTTAAACATTTAAAATATTGTTGTTAATAGCCAAAAAGTGATTAATCATTAATTTTTATAAGTATATAGATGGGTTATTTATTTCTTAGGCACTCCTATATTATTAACAATCTTAGAATTGGATATATAACCATCAAAATGCAAAGTTTGTGAAATAACTTTGTTCTGAAAATGCGATGTAGTTATTTTACATGTTGTTGTACCGTGAGTTTATATTTCTAAGGCTTTCTTTAATCTTCTAAACTTTCTCGCATATAATAAGTTTATATCGAACCTACTGTTGCTGCTTTACTCATTTGCACTTCGGAACTGAGCATTACACTGGAATCAACAGTATGGTACCTTATATACAATGTGTGTAAGTGGCTTTAAACACATATAACGACGGATTTAAATTTAAAAAAAATCTTTCTCTTAGCTGTCTATCAATGCCCGTAATAAAGCTATCTGTTCAGTAAACACAAACAGACCATTACAGTAAACAGTCGGCACCTAATTACTCGCTACAGAGCTTCAGCTGTCCCCACCGACTGCCAAAGCAAACATGGTAATATTACCATAATATAAGCCTTGATAAGCGGATCATTGCAGTATAATAGCGGTACTTCATATGAAATGTCAGGGTGTATTTATAGTTGAATAGGATGAAAATAGGGGTGCATTTTATGACATTTCGAGACGGTACCATCTGCCTAATGAGGAATATATTATTACTAAGCTTATGTTGAGTTGAATGCAAACAGCCAGCATGATATTTGATGAGAAATAAGTGTAGGTACAAGTTTCTAGTATTCAGTAAAATTATTTACTAGATTGTGCCCGCGGCTATGCTCGCGTAAATGTAGGTTAGGTTAGGGAAGATTAGTAAGAGTACTTTTTTGTGGATGTAAGGTATACCCTATGTCTTTTTCCGTTCCCCTGACAAAATATGTGCGAAATTCCATGATGATCGGTTGAATAGTTAAGGCGTGAAAGTGTAACAAACAACTCATTTATAATATTAATTGTAATAATAATAGTTAGGATTATACAATTAGAACAAATGCTTCATATTGCCTGTGTTGTAGCTACATACTAATATAATATGAAAAAATTAATATCGCCATATCTTTATTAGAAAAATACGTTTTATACCAGTAAACGACGACCTCGATGGCGTAGTGGTTAGTGTAACCGACTGCCACGCCTGAAGTCGCGGGTTCGATTCCCGCACAAGTCAAACATTTGTGTGCATAAACATAGATGTTTGTCTTGGTCTGGGTGTTTCTATGTATAATATGTATGTATTTACAAAAAAAAAAAGTATTTAAGTATGTTTATCCATTGTCTAGTACCCATAGTACAAGCTCTGCTTAGTTTGGGCTAGATGGTGTTGTGTGTATGTGGTAAAATATTATTATTATATATTATTATTATTAAACGGCTTTATAGTAACAAATACAATAAAGTTTAAAAACTATAACAGGACTACGTAAAAAAAGGGGTCTAGAAAGGACAAATTTAAAACTTATGTAGCCTATATCACGCGGGCCATTATTACAAATCTATTGACACCTCATTCATTAAACTCGGTTCAGTAATTTAGGCGCTACGGTGGAACATACAAACATACATATCCAGACTGCCAAAATCATTACCCTTCTTTTTGGCTTCGCCGTAGTCGGGTAGAAAGGCGTTATTTTCCATTAATTCTTTTATATTTGTATTTGGCGTTTGTGTGTTGTTATTTGGTTCTGGTATTTGAAAGTCTGAAAATATGTAAACGAAATTGTTTTTATATAGTATACTGTCTAATAAATTATACAACTTTAATTAAAGAGAAGTATTAGATCAGCAAAGTACAATCATTATTTTGTGGAAATATCTTAGATCAGATTATTCATATATAATAGAGAAATTTAAAAGCAAGAAAGCAAAAAGAATATGACACCTCTTTTCAACGATATCGTGTAAGAAAGAATAGTACTTTTCGGTTAATTAAAATTTTAAAAATAGAGATGCCCGTGTTTTACTTTTATAGATGTTATCACATTATTATTATAATTTCAAACTATTAATCTACTCTGATCCCACCGTAATTAATAATAATAATAAGTATACAATTCATAAAGCAGTATTAGAAATGTAATAATATATAATGTTCGACATAATTAAACATTACCAATTAAATAATTTGTTTATTAAAGATTATCGCTTACAAAAACTTAGCGTGAGTTTGTAATTTTTATGTAATTAAATAGAAGTTTATATCTATACTAATATTATAAAGGGTAAAGAGTAGATTTTTTGTTTGTTTGTAATGATTTAACACAAAAATTAAACAACCGATTTAAAAAAATATATCACCTTTAGAAAGCTTTATTATCACCGAGTAACATAGACTATATTTTTTTAAATAAAAGTACTGCTGCACATTGTTTTATTTTTATGTGCGGGAATGCTTTGACGCATTCCCCTCCGCGGGGGCGGGCGAAGGGGTTATGTCGGTCTCACTGGGGTAAAAGAGAAAGATGGTAATGATGATAATAATGGACCTACCGAAATACCGACTAAACCTACCACGGTGTTCCTCGACAAAACCGCAATCGGCGGGGCCACGCGAATCACTTTCACATGCGGTTGCGATCCCGCTGAGGTTCCGACCCGGCAGTGGCGACGGCAGGCCACAACATAACAAGACCTACCCTTTGCTCATCACTCATTTTAAAGTCCCTACTGTCCCCCCTTGAGGGGAGACGGATACGACACAGAGGCGCGCGTGGAAACACGCACGCCGCCTCTCGGACCTGGTGCTGATCGGATGGCGGACAGGCCCACGAAGCCCACCACCCCCAGGTCAAACCTTAGGGTGGCTGAAGGTCATCTCGGCAAAACGGTTCTGCGGTTGAGGAGAGGATTTAAGCGCTCCCTTTCCCGCTCCGCCGCCTCCTTGAAGGAAATTACTTCCTCACAGAAGGAGGTGACGATGTTCCACGAACTCTCACTCCAGACCATGAACCACGGCCGGAAGCGACAGAGCAACCATACCGACTGCCGCGATCAACTCACGGCGCTGCGATGCCTAGGCGGGGCAGTCCGCCAAAGTGTGCAGCGCCGTGTCCTCAGCAACGTCACGGCAGACGCCTCAGTGGTGACAACCGGGCGTCTCTTGCCGGCCTATGCGACACAGGAACTGGCCAAAGCAACCGTGGCCAGTCATTACCTGTGTCAGCCAGAAGGTGCCATGCCGCCTCTCCAGCCACTCCACAAAAACGGGTCTTACCACCACCATTGTGGCGTGCCCGACCTATCTTAACCTAACCTAATATGCCGCGAGCGAAGCGGCGAGCAAGAACTAGTCTTTAAGACTTTTTAATTTAACTCAGTTTTGGTCGTAGGCCAAAATAAGTGTGTAATGTTGCGTCCCACATTATTAAAAGAAGCAGATTTTTTTTAAAATTGTTTCTTAGTATGTCATTTCTATGATATGTAGAGGTTGTTTTAAATGGTAATAGGTAATATTCGGTGAAAACATTTACAAGCTAATTAATAATAATAATAATAGTAATTAAGTAAACGTAGCTAACGTAGACAATATTAAACCATCTTACCTATGATAATAAGATAAAGACTGCTTTATTTATGAGGACCATTCAACATTAATGTACAAATTCAAATTAATTCATTTGTAAAATAAAGCTAAGTAGTACATGTTATAAACATGGGTAAAAGTATATATCACAATGTTTCGCCGTGAAATGCGTACAAATTAGAAGAGTTTAAAAATATAAATATTATATTGAATATCACTTAACTGCTTAATACCTATAATTATAAGGATGCATGAATTTAAATGTATAAATTAATTTAACTGATATATGTACATATATACTATCAAAGATATGCTGATGTGTAAAGTTATCGGGCAATGATGTCTATTTTATATGAATACTACGGTATCTGCTTCCTTAATCTTTATGGCCTAGTAACACAATTATCTAGTCCTCTACTTCCTTTGCGTATTCAATGTACCATTAAATATAACACACACTACTAATATCAAGCGGATAAGCTTTTATTACTGACAACATTAACGCACATAGCAACAAACAGTCCTATAATATTATTAGTATTGCCAACATCACGTTAACCTCATAAGAAACTACTTACTGCCAAGACATTATTTACGAGTCAAACAGACATAGTAAAATTTGATGGCAAGTCAATATCAGAACATTTACTTGGAAATTCAAGGATAACAAAAGCTTTTAACAGAAATCCCCTTAATTTAACCGTTGTAGGTACTTAAGTTAGTATAAAGTATTCGGGATTGTAATTGGAAAGTTTCAATAACCCGGCCACTTAAATTTTAAACCGAGCCTTAAAATATGCGATGAAAATGTGTTTAAGTATTAATTATAATTTAAAATCGCATTAAAGCGTTTTGATACACTCAAGAGAGAATTGGAAGTGAATTTATGTTTCCTTAGTACCGTAAAATTTACGTAATAAATTATTTTATAGATATTTCCTTCTTCTTTAACCTGAAAAAGGAGTAGCGATTAACAACTATTCATTGTTTTAACGGTGAAGGAAAACATGGTGAGGAAACCTACATTTTTAAGAGTTCCCTATAATGATTTTGAAGATATGTAAAGTCTGCCATATATTCCCACACTAAAAGAGCCGTGTTTAGCAGTGGGACAATATGTGTGCAGGGCTGATATAATTATTATTATAGTCCTGAAACGCGAATAAGGGGACCACCGCAAGTTGACGGGAATTGTGTTTGTAAGAGCCCGCAATTAAACAGTGAACATGTATGTATGTACTAGTGTCTAACACATGTTGTAATCAATATACCAATGATTGCCTCGCGTCATTCTCTTAGAACAAGAACTTAGAACCACCAAACCTGTCAGTTTGGCACAGCTATTACACTGAATGTGTAATGTTTAGGTACACAACGTATACATACTTGTTAAAAGTTTATTTGAAAGAGAGGAATGGCAAGGGTACGGTCTCGAAATGAATGATAATGATAGTAATGATGAAAGCCCTATTAGTATGGATGAAATAATGAAACCATTGAAAAGCATGAAATTAGGAAAGGCTGGTGGGTATGATAGGATTACAGTCGAAATGCTGACAGCTGGACAGGATCTTATAGTAACTCAGTTGTGCCGCTTTTAGAGTCTAACTCTTATACAGCAGCTTTGTCCGTCCGTCCGTACGTCGGTCCGTCCGTCCGTTTGTTATACAACTTTCAACTCAAGAACCGTAAGAGCTAGAGACTCTCGGTCAACGCCACTCGACTCAGCATAGTCGATATACCCCGGAATGACTATGACCTTTGACCTCTGACCTCAAGGCCACGTGATACCATTTTTTCAAACTATGAAATTTACGGCAATTCATTGCCGTTTCTCACTTGTTTAACTTATGCTGGAATACCGGCCGTGTACCAAATGATTAGTGCAAGGCCGTCATAGTATCTTTATACAAGGGAAAAGGCTCACAGTAAGATTGCAAAAGCTATAGAGACATTAGCTTACTCAGCGTCGTCGGTAAATTGTATGCGAATGTGTTAATTGAAAGGATAGTGAAAGTAACCGACGAGAAAATATGGGATGCACAAACGGGATTTCGAAAGGGTGTGGGATGTACGGATCAGATCTTTTCCTCACGGAGTATAGCCGAGTAAGTTTTGGGTCAAAAGGTCTATTGCGCATTCGTGGATCTGGAAAAGGCTTATGATAAAGTGGTGAGGAATGAACTTTGGTCGGTATTGTCCATATATGGAGTGAATAACAACCTCACGCGAGCTCTGAAATCTCTTTATGACGATTCCAGAGCTTGTGTTAGGATAGATGGGACCTACACAGAATAGTTTAGCATCGAAAAAGGTGTTAACAAAGATGTGTAGTGTCACCCTGGCTGTTTAACCTATACATGGACAATTGTTTGAAAGATTTAAAAGATTGTGGATGGGCGGATTAAGAATGAATAAGTTACTTGTCAAATGTCTTCTTTATGACGACGACCAAACAATACTTGCGTCATCAGCGGAAGAGTTGCAGGCGATGGTAACTATTATGCATGGTGCTTTTGATGGAATGAAAATTTATGTAAGCAAGACGAAAGTAATGGTATTTGAAAGGGAGGAGATGATGTGTAATATTATGATTGATAGAGAAAAAGTGGAGCAAGTGAAAGAGTTTGTATATTTGGGAATTTGTTTACAAGGGATGGTAAACATGAGGGAGATATTGAAAAGAAAGAAAGAAAAATATCGAAATGTATCTGAAAAGGCACGTTTTGCTGTTCATAGAGGACTATTAGTGCCCATACTTATGTATGGAAGTGAAAGTTGAGTATGGCAAAAGAAGCATGAGAGCAGAATAAATGCTATAGAAATGAGAGCGCTGAGAAACATAATTATGTGGTGTGACTCTGAATGATAGAATAATGAATAGTGTGATTAGAGAGAGATAGGGCTTAAAAGTAAATATAGTGACAATAATAGAAATGGATATGTTAAGCTGGTTTGGGCATGTAGAAAGAATGGAATGGAAAATACTGACTAAGAAAGTTTATAAGGCTAGTGTGAATGGAACAGTCACAAGCTAGACGAACGTTTCTCGATCAGATCGGAGGCGTTCTGGACAAAGGCCAGGTTAAGAGCACCTTAAATCGACGAGCGTGTATGAGGAATGTGATGAAAGTGAATGAAGCAAGAGAAGTGTGTCAAGATCGCAGCAAATGGAAAGCCATAGTCTCTGCCTATCCCTCTGGGAAACAGGCGTGAATCTATGTTTGTAGGTATGTATGTCCAACGTATACATACTTGTAAGTGTCAAAAATAGGATACATTTAATTAAAGATGTATCCTATTTTTGAGACTAACTATTTGAAACTGATAGGCCTTTTGGATAGATCTGTCAGTTTCCCTATAGGGTTAAAATAGTTACCCAAGCAATATATATAAAACTCAAGATCACTACTAAAACGAACCTTAAGTTATACCAAAAGAAAAGTTTAGTTTTTGTTTTTAAATTACTACACGTTATAGTTGCATGCCTGAAATTTATATGGACATATTTTTTGGTTGTCAATTTATGCCTTTTTGTAATTGTAAGCAAACAGTTTGATCCAAAAATATTATCAGTAATGATAAAAATGGCCCCGCTTTCAAACTAGGCATACGTTGTTTGGCCGCATATTACACATTCACTGTAAAACATTAAGCTGTGCCAAAATTACGCAGGTCTAGCGGTTCTGGGATCTTAGTCTGTTACGCTACAGATTATGATCATACGTCAAAATTATTTTATTTACACACCTAATTTTTGTTATTATTCGACCATGTTAATATTATTATGATTGTATTGTGTATTGAGGCCATGGTCCCGTAATTAAATTATATTAGAACAATGGCGGGTGGCTCGCGTCGATCGTTTACAATATACATACAACTTACCCACGTTGTGTAGCATAGCATTATAGTAAGCGGATTAAGTCTTTATTAATAACTAGCTTTTGCCCGCGACTTTGTCTACGTGGAATAGTTACTTTAGGTAGCATTTTTAATTTTCTAAGAAACTTTTTTGCAATTACTTCGCATATAAATGCTATGGTTTACTGCAAATAGCTTATTTTAATATATCTGTGGTTTAGGCGCGAATATGACAAATTCCCATACAAACTTTCATCCCTTATTTCAACCCCTTTATGTCCTTTTTTACAACAAAATGCAGCCTATGTCATTTCCCAAGGTCTAGTCTATCTTTGTACCGAACTTCATCAATATCGGCTGTGGTTTAGGCACGATAATGACGAATTCTCATACAAACTTTCATCCCTTATTTTAACCCCTTCATGCCTTTTTTTACAGCCATGTCCTTTCCCAAGGATTATTCTATCTCTGTACCAAATTTCATCCAAATCGGATCAGTAGTTTAGGCGTGAAAGCGTAATAGACAGACAGACAGACAGAATTACTTTCGCATTTATAATATTAAGTAGGGATTTATATTCTACGGCTATATGTACATAACAAATTATAAGCCATTCTATGGAAATAATTAGATTGACACTAAAAAAATATATATAGTCCTCTCAAATTACACTTTTAGATTTTGTATTTTGCCTTAATAATAATAAAATAATTAATACTTTTTCTCTATAAACGGTACGGTACAAAATTTCATGATGATTAGTCGAGTATTTAAGGTGTGAAATCGTAACACATTAACAAACTCACATTCGCATTTATAATTTTAGTTAGGATAATTAAGGTTTGATAAACTGTATTGTCGGAACATATGAAGTAACACCCATACTTAAAAAAGTATTTTAATGATTTTTGATATACAGCAACTCAGTTTCGCCATAACCATGACCGCTAAAAAAACAACATCAAAATGCCAAAATATTTCTATACATCACTAAGTACTTAAAATTTATGCGCAAAACAACTAAACCCCCAAAACTACTCTCAGACAGCTAATTACTCACAAAATAAAGTAGAAAATAAATAAACCTGTAGTTAATTAAGTAAACAGCACCCAATTTTACCACCCTCTGGTGATTGGCATAAAGCCTCGTTTAGTCGTCAATAAAATAAAACCCTGCACTTAAACGGGCCTCAGCAATAAAGGTAAACCATGTAAAGTAAAATTAGACATGTGTTTCTATTTAAAGGCTTTCGACTCGTAAAATGGGAAGTATATTAGAGAATTCTGCGAACTGCGAATGGATTCTCAGGATTAATTTAGACCCTTTACAACTTACACACAGTCACTTAAAGTGTTGGTTTCGTGAACATGGTTCACTGTAAAAGTCGTCTTGTGTAAAGGGCTCAAGAATGACGTGGTTCTTCAGTATCTATACATTATATGGCTTCCATCGAATCTTTATGAGTTTACATTGTTGACAGAAAATTTGAGATATATTTGGAGAGACGAAAGATTTTGCCGAATGATTTGTATTAAGAAATGTAGTTTTGTTTAGACACTAATTAGTTCTTGGTGAAAATTGGCAGTGCATGTGTGATACGAGCAGTTCTATTAAATTCTTACAATGCTAAGATCAGTAGCTTACGGGATTGTTTTTTTTTATAGCGGTCATTTTGCTTATTTTAATTTTAATTATAATAATGTCTATATTATTATATCCAGGTTATTATAGACATTATATTACTATTGACTAAAATCAGCTTTGCTCAGCTTATATATGAGTAATTCTTGAAAACAATTATCCTTGAAATGGTAAACAATGGTGAATTACACATTTGACCAACTATGCTTTTTAGATCCTATTTCCTCTGACTCCATGCATGGGTAATTCCCTTAGGAAATAGTCACAAACTCAAGTAATACTTTAAGCTCACCTGGGTACTGTAAGGGAGCTCACAAAAGGCTGCAATCATAACCACAAATTTATGTCACTCCACCATCTAGGATGTGACTGAGTACCATAACTTTATTGCTTATATCATTTATCCAAGTTATCACAAAGATAACGCCTACAAGAACTATTTCTGTGTTTCAACACTAGCCTTCTCATGTATTGGTCAATTATTTATCATAGTTAACTCGTTTATTGCTATCTCAGTATTCTTGTAAAGCCAGTCTATTCCTGCGCGTCTAATTTGCCCGTCTATTGTGTGGGTGACTTAATTATCCCTTCAATTCCAGTTATCTTGTTTATACCGTTTCCAGAATTAAATCCAGGCCCTTCCGTAGTCTATTATTAAATATCATTATATATAGATAACCGATGTCTTTCATACAGGTTCCCAATTTTCTGGTATGAAATAAAAGTTTTTTTTGCCTAATTATTATTATTGTCTCCAGTGAAAGAACTCTGTGATTTAATCAATACAGAACGCAAAACAATATTTTTGTCGTAGATATGTCATTACTGCCTAAAATTTAATTTCTATTAGCTACACTATCTAATGGCGCAAAAATGCAACGATTTAAACGTTTTTGGAATTTCGCGATAAACTAAATTAAATAACGGCTCTTGATTGCATTGTTAAGTATTTTAATATTTCCCGACGTTACGACCGCCTTGCTTAGTTTGTGGTCAAATCTAAATCCTGAATAAAGACATAGCAGCAGTACCCACAATACTGATTACCAGCCAAAAAATGGTTATCTTATAACAAATAAGAGAAAACAGTTACATTTTCAAGAATTGTTCTGATACCAGCATTAGACGAATATAATACAATTTCTATTTCCCAAACTTTTATTACGGGAATAGAGAAAGTGTTAAATTCAATACGCAAACTTTTTCGTAGGTATCTTAAAGAGATACAGAAAGAAATTGTCCGAAGCGGTACTAGTGTGCTATCTTTGAGGATGGTTGAATATTTTTTGTCCAGAACCCTTTTGAACGGCAATCAAATTCGGCCGGTGCCCCCATATATTTTGTTTTATGCTGATCGTGTTCAGTATTGTAAATAATGTAAATAATTTCACACAAATTGAAGTAGTAAAAGTCTACGTTTATAGCTAAGGTAGAGGTTATGAGTTTCTTTTTTGTGAAGTATTCGGTGAACTTGTGCTCTTGTTTTTGGCTCGTGTTTTCCGCAAACTTAATGTTGTATATTGACTTTGGCGACTCAGTTATGATATGCATAGAAGCGTAGTATTGGTGTTAAGTATAAGCTTATTTTGCAGCTTACAACAACAAATATATATTTTATATAACACTAGCTTTTGCTCGCGGCTTCACTCACCTAAAAGTAGTTTAGGTTAGGTTATGTATTACTTTTTAAATATAATATGGGCTACGTTGCTCAGTGATAATATAGCTTTCTAATGGCGAAAGAATTTTTTAAACCGGTTGTTTTGTTTTTGATTTAAACCCTTATAAACAAACAAACAAACGAAAAATCAAATCTTATCTCTTTATAATATTAGTATAGATAATAACACGACTCCACTGAATCTTTTATAAGGTTAGCAGATTGGTATTACAAATCGCCAGCAATGGGTTTAATTCTCATATATTGCTATTATACCTAAAAATAATTTTGGTGTCGGGCAGACACTATACACACACAAGAGATTTTTAAGAGAAAGTAAAATACACCAAATAAAAAACCCAATATGAAGAATATTACAAATTAAAGCTTTTTCATTACAATACTTTAAGACGACCAAGCAAACTTGAATTTCACGTAAAAGACAAATCCTTGTTGGCATATAACATGGCGACCTGAAGAACAATGACTATCTTGGAATTGAAAGCTACCCAGTAAAAGTATTAATAGTTACTTGTTTATGCTTACAACATAAATATAACTAGCAAAAAGCTGATCATTGTGAGGGCTCGCGTAGTTTAAATATTTTGACATATTTTTATAAGTATGTTGTATTACTCACTCACGTTTAGATAGCATTTCTCTATTCTTTTTTTATAGGTACTTACCTACCTAATATTCATTTAAAAACATGTTAAATCGCATGAATACCGTTCACTTGTTTACGGACAGATATGACTTTGCGGCATTTCGCTGTAATATTTGTATTTTCTTTGTTTCGCTGTAACAATAACATTAATATTAATAATTTTTATTGGTTTTCACCAAGTTATTATTCACGTTTAGATTGTATTTCTCTATTATTTTTTTATAGGTGCTTACCTGATAATCATTTAAAATATGTTAAATCTCGTAATTACTCCAATAAAATAGTATTTCTGTTTCACGGCCGAAATAGACACGAAATGAATTGAACTTAAATGTTAACGATTTTATAACGATACGCCGTTTGGATGACAGATGTCAAAATATAGAAAAATTAAAGGGGCACTCTGTGTACCCTAGTAGATAATAATTAGTTACTAACTATTAATTTATTTATACCTAATTTCCCACTATTTATTTATTAATACTCAACCGGAAAACCTAACATATTTTAGTCGAACTTTCTGTCCGCATCGATGTCTCTTCTTTGGTTTTCTAACAGATGGCGTTAGTAGTACAATAATATTCTAACCAATGAATACAAAATTGTTAATCTTCATGTTTTTTTAATTGGTTATCAAATTATATTTTTTTTACAGATAACACATCTAGATATTAATTTAAATTACTATGTTAAAGCACAAATCTATAGGTGTGATAGTTTTTCAGTAAAGTGTACCACAAAAATGCTCAGGTTGTGGGATAGTGTTAGGGCTCGCTTCGCTCGCCCTGATTATATTGTAGATACGAACAACTATTTTATAATTAAATAATGTACTGATCACGAAAACAGTAGGTATTTAGGAGCATAAATAACCATCAAAATATTAAGCTAAATACTTAAATTAAATAAGGGTTAGACTTTGCCTAAAATAGACATTGTCAAAGAATACCATGTTATTGCCCCCAACAAGAAAATAAACGGTTCATATATTCAAATATATTTTATTTCACATTGTTAGGGCATTAACCAGATAATGATCCAAACTATTCTTATAATATAATAATAATATCAGCCCTGTATTAGACTGTCCCACTGCTGGGTACGGGCCTCTTCTCAGTGTGAGAAGGGTTAAGCCATAGTCCACCACGCTGGCCCAGTGCGGGTTGGTAGACTTCACATATCTTTGAGAACATTATTGAGAACTCTTAGACATGCAGGTTTCCTCACGATGTTTTCCGTCACCGTTAAAGCAAGCGATAATTAATTAGTTAATACGCACATAACTTGAAAAGTCAGAGATGCCTTTATTTATTAAGATATTCTTAAAATAATGTTAATAGGTTCGCAGTATAATTATACATAAAATAATAAATATGTACTAGTCTTTGCTTGCGCCCCATATGTGTAGATTTTGCAACGACGTCACGCATTCACGTATGCAGTTTAGAGAACTGCATTAGATGCATCATGGTGTAGATTTTAAATTAGGCTCCAAGTTACCAAACTGTAAAACTGTATTAAAATCGATCAATAGTTTTAACATATTTCGGTATAAACATACATACAAATTTCTGGATACTTATAATTATTTTGGGATCAAACTTCTCTAAATACTATTTAATATTTTTTTGAATACATATATTTTAGTATTTTTGTTTTCAGTAGACAATAAAATCGTATGAAAATAAATAAGAAACACGACCAGGGTCAAGATGTCCTTGAGCTATTTGCTTCCTTTTCTTTAGTAGATATCCTGCACACATGTCCTTCACGGTCATCCTCAAGACATTAACTGTAACACAGGTCTTCGGTGCTTTGAAAAATAAAACTGTGAAAATTGTAGCTCTCTGTAACGGCCAGTATCACAAATACATTTAGAAAATAGACTTGATATAGTAATATAAAAGTTGAATTAGTATTCTGAGGATCTTATTTTAAAACTTTTGAACATAAAATATAGTAATAGGGGTTAAAGTATGAAGTTGCCGTTGTATAGTAATAGATAATTTGAATTGACATAAAACCTTCATGGTGTAAGATTTTTGAGTGAAACTTTTTTCATATGATGATACCTATAAATTTCTTCTTTTAAAAAATGTGTAACATTCGATTTTCGACTTTCAATTGTTTTTTTTATTCAGCTTAGACGGGAAAGATGGATACTTCGAAAATCCGAGTCATTTTTTAATACGAGTTCCGACGCGGCAATAACGCACCAGAAACGGCTCGCAAAATCAACGCTGCGTTTGGAGACGAGACTGCTAATAAACACACCATGCGTTTTTGGTTTAAACGCTTTCGTAATGGAAACTTCGACTTGGAGAACATACCACGTGGAAGACTCCCCACACAGGTGAATACCGCGGAATTGAAGAAGATGGTGGAAGCCGATCCAAGTCAAACTACCCAGAAATCAGCGGCATGGTTTAATGTTACCCTACCTACAATATTGGGTTATTTTCATCAAATCAATAGCATAATAAAATATGAAAAATGGGTGCCTCGTGATTTGACTGATCTGCAGAAAGAAATGCGTGTTGAAACTCGTGTTGCCTTGTGGCGGTACAGAAATGAAGGAATATTGGATCGAATTGTGACATGTGACAAATAGTGGGTTCTTTACGATATCCGTTAGCGAAAAATGCAATGGCTGACCCCAGGTCAAACGCCGCAACAGTGCCCTAAAGCAAAGCTAACCAATAAAAAGGTAATGGTAACTGTTTGTTGGTCTCTTCATGGTGTTATTCACTATAGCTTTCTCAGGTCTGGTCAAGCAATAACAGAAGATGTTTACTGTGCCGAACTTCGAACAATGATGGCGAAACTGGCAGAGAAACAGCCTTGACTCGTGAATCGATCTTCATCATTATTGCTGCATCATAACGCAAGACCTCACACTGCACGAGAAACAGTACAAAATGCTTTTACACAGTTTGTCGAATCTAGATCCCCGGAGTTCTATCGTAAAGGCATAAATGAACTTCCGTTTAGATGGCAGCAATTTATAGATAATGAGGGTAAATATTTCAATTAAATAAATATGGTACATCTTAGAAACAAAGGATTTTTCAATACAAATCGGCAATTGCATACTTCAACCCCTAATATTTACTCATTAGTTTTAGCGTATCACACAGGCTGATACGCTAAAACTCGTAAGTTCCCAAACTAGAAGTTACCTCACTTATCATTCTTAGTTCTGTAGGTCTCCTGTTTCTACATTAACTCGTGCTTGAAGACATATAGTATTTTCTATAGCTTTCCAATCAGGATTATCTGTGTATAATAATAAATCAAATATTGTATATAATTGATTAAGACATTTATATTTGTTCTGTGACACAAGGTTGCGCTTGCGTTTGGATCCGATCGTTAATCCTTCGATACAATAATTACCATTACGAAAAACATTTTGTAATCGGGTTCCTATTAAGAAATTTTTAGCAGGTCGCTTCTAAATAAGAACCAGATTCAGGAATTTAGTAACATGGCCGATAGACAGTAATAGTAGTAATAATAGTCCCTATCATGTGGGCCCAAAATATATTATCTAGCTGACAAAGCGACGACAAATAAAACGAGTATAAATCTCCTCTACCTCTTAAATGTACGTGTTCAATGTAATACTCTACATATAAATCTAAAATTACTCCAGTAAAGCTGCTCCCAATAATATATAGTATTACAAAGTCAGTCTGAATCTGCGAAAGTAGGTCTCCTATGGGAATATTCCGGCCCTACTTCAGAATGGTTTTGTCCTAAAGAAACACAGTAGTCTAGACAGAGTTTATTCCCACTGAATAATTTTGTCATATTTTTAGAAACGATAATTTAAAACCTTGGTCTATTAGTAGAGTCTTTTGAAAAACAAATATTATCAAGTACTTTTATTATAATAATAATATAAATAACATCAGCTTTGTATATAAACTGTCCAACTGCTGAGCACGATCCCTGTTCTTAGAGTGAGACCGTTTTTGCCATAGTCCATCACGCTGCTCCAATGCGGGTTGGCAGACTTCATCTTTGAAAAAATTATGGATAACTCTCTGTCATGCAGGTTTCCACACGATTTTCACCATTTTTCTTTACCGTTAAAGCTAGTGGTTAATTTTTTAAAAGCACATATCTTTAATAAATGAGTATTGTGATCAAACTCTAGAACTCTGCGTGGCAGTCCAAGGTACTTTCACTAGGCTATCGCTGCCCTTTTTTTATACAACTCGAACAATGTTTGCATTGGAAGCTAAACTAGTACTTTTCGAGTCACGTCAAATATTCGATAAAGGCTTATTTCAGTTTATTAATTAAATATCGGTGAGCTGATATTAGTAAATAACAGTTTTTGTTGATTAATAAGGACATACGTATTACATCTCTTTCATCTATGAATAAATTTATGACATACGTATTACAGCTCTATCCAACCTTTCGAGGATATACTGGCATGATTCTATGTATAAATACCTAGAACCACGAAACGCTGAAGAATCCGATCTTCTATGTCTGGAGCGAACATATGATCAATCGCTTTATAAATACGTATATCCAACTCTCGTGTAATAAATTTCAAGATTGATTCCCTCTTTATTTTTACCTAGTTGTGGACCATTATTTCTTTAAATCTTACCATGGGGAAATCGAATTATAGGAAATGGATAAGTTTTGTTTCGGATCATTATCTTTTATGTTGGACGGACGTGATCTTATCAAAGTTACAAAAGGAATTAGTGTATTGGGAGCAATGCAAACTTTGGCAAAATTATATAGGAGAGTTTCAGTACTAGCATTACAACAGCTATAAATTTAAATTGCCAAACACGTAACAAATTTTGATTACGAAAAACTTGAGAGTTGACGCGAAGTTTGGATGATTTTACCTTGCGGGGCAATTATAATTATAAGAAGCTGGGGGACAGTACTGTTTCCGTCGGAGTATGCTACAATTTAACGCGGCTGTGGATATTAAAAATCCTACAAAATAAACATTTTAACACAATTTAAGTGAATCAGGTCACAGTAATTGTACTAGATTTGCTATTTATGTATTTCGTGGAGATAAATGTATTTATTTAAATTAGTTACGACTGTTGCTAAAGATGTTAACCTTATTTAATAAAAGAGCGCTTTATTATTATTTTTTAATCTGTACTAAATATACTTATGTACGTACACTTACGCTTAAATATTCTCGAAAGGATAGGCAGAGATGTATTACACATGTTATATAGTCATATAAAAACAGCCATAGCATAGTGAAAAACCGTTGCATTGCCGTGGCATCATAGTCATAATCATCATCATCAACTCTTGAGATTGATCCAATAACATGCACCGCCGCCTTTTTGAATGTATGACCGTATTAAATAGTTTATTAATTCAACATGGTAGAAACTTCGAGAAAACGTACATAATGTGAGAGTTTGCCATAATGACCTGTGCAAACTCGCTCTGAGTCTGCGTGGTGGACTATAGCTTAACACTTAACGAATGTTAAGAGAGCCTTGGCACTACTTGCAGGGGTACTGTTTATAAAGATGGGTAAGTATTATTAGGTAGTGAAAAGCTTCTTGTAACTAATTATTGGCATACCATGACTATAAATCACAGCTCTAGACCATACTTTATTACACTTAAAATCTGTTATAATACTTTTTATTAATTACCTAGTCTTTGTAAATAAATGTAGAATAAGCTGTCTTATCGGTAAGAACAATATCATTCAAGTAATCTTGAGAAGGACAGGTACAAAATAATATAAAAGACTTTATCAAATCAACTGAATAACACTGACTTGTTTGTATTGTCACGTCTAAAAACCTAGTCAAATTGAGTACAATATTCAAAATTCAGCGAATTTCCTATTTTAGGCGCCCCAAAAATAACCACATCTTAATCCGAATTGGATACACGATAATTATTTTAACTGAAGTATTATAGAAACGATTAAAAGCACCTTTTATCGAACTGATTGTCCCGATAATGACGACAGACCAAATTAATAGGTACCAAATTACAACATTGTTTTCAACTGATTGGATATTGGCTTACACAAAGTGATAAATTTATTTTTGGTTTGTTTACTGTGTTGCTATACTGATTTTGGGATTATACACGCATTATCAGTCTATAATTGGATTACAGGAATCAGAGTTATCAGTTAATGCATTGTTATAATCCTACTCAACAAATAATCAATTATTACATAATTATAGTTAATCGAAATATAAAAGAACAATACTGCAGTTCAAACTTTGGTACTGATTCAAGGAGACAAGAGAACAAAGATAGTTATCTGAGCCTACGACACTACTATTTCTGTTATATACGTAATGTAGTATCAATAATTACTTACCGGGTTAACCGCAGTAACGATGATTATATGCCGGTTCTAATAAGAGCATGATAGATACCTCACCGGGTAAATTATATTTTTGTAAGAAATATTTACCGAGGAGGAATTGCTGACTCAAAGTATGCTCAGAAGCCAAATTTGATAAAAGAGACCTGGATCTTTTTATGACTTGTGCCATATATCTACAATTTGTTGAATTTTTTATCAGCATAAGATATGAATTAAATTACATAAGACATTTTTACTCTCTTGAGAGTCGTCTTTAATAATCTTTATTATTGTTCATTAAATGGATTCGACCAAGCTATTGTAGGTCTCCAGTTTTTAGAGTTTGAAAACCTCTTATACAACAGCTTTGTCCGTCCGTCTGTCTGTCTGTCTGTTATACAACTTTCAACTCAAGAACCGTAAGAGCTAGAGACTCGCGGTCAACACTATTCGACTCAGCATAGTCGATAATCTCCCGAACTGACTATGACCTTTGACCTCTGACCTCAAGGTTACGTGGCCGTGACCTTTGCATATTACTTGAAGCATTTTTTCGAACTCTAAGATTTACGGCAATTCATTGCCGTTTCTCACTTGTTAAAGGATATGAATTTCATGAAATTTGATCACTCATTAGCCCTGTGGAATTAAAATTCGTATATTTGTATAAAATTCTATTTTGCGTGCGATCTTGATTTCAAGTTTCATTTCAGGGCCAGGTAAATTGTTATTATGTGTTTAGGTTGAAAAATGCTTATTAGAACGCAAACATGCACGAAGTCTTCAAATGCAACTGGTAAAGAGCAATCGCCACCTGCTGCTTAAGACTTTAAAACCTAGCTGACGCATCTATAGCAGATATGTACGTATACGTTATCTTTAGTGGATATACTGGTGACAAATTAAAGTTCTGTCTTCTATTTACGCGAATATTATTCATTGAAATTAAACTGCTATATACGGATTTTAACGCGTTGTATATTTGACATTTGATTACAACATTTTGAAAATTGTTACACTACTACTACTATTAAACTTTACTAATTTTTAAGCTAATTAAATTATTATTAAAACTATTTAGATTCAATTTATTTTTACACTTTCCCCGACGTTTCGGTTGCTTTTCAGCAGCCATGGTCACGGGGAGACTAAGATGGCAGTTGTCTCAATGTTCCAGTGTAGTTATTTCAAAGTATTCGAACATAATTTAATCATTGGTGTTTCTATTTACGCAGAATGAGCTCAAAGTTTCATGAAGTCTAGCTGTGGTTTGCTTCTTCTTGGGTTTGACTATTTTTATTACTGGATCCCAAGCTGGTGGTACATTCCAACCATCTTCTCTATTAAAATTAGGATGTTTTTTGATTTCAATAGCCTCGCGAAGCATCCTTGGTAGGAATCGGTGTTCTTTAGCGAGAATCTGTGTTTTGTCAAATCTCAGGTAGTGGTTGATCCCCTGTTGCACATGTTCACACACAGCAGACTTCAACGAGCGTTGGTGTTTTACATCAGCTATGTGTTCTTTTATGCGGGTGCCTATGTTTCTCTTGGTTCGACCAATGTATGAGAGTCCAAGTGTCTGAAATCATTAAAGAAACATCAAATACCCTTAAACGTTGTTCCATACGTAGTAGTGAGGCTTCAATTACTTAACGGATTACCGCAGTGTGGGTTTCAATTAACACGAGTGAGTTACTTAAAGGCACTGTTTAAGTTTTATAGCTTTCTTAATGGAAAATTCTTGTTACAAGTTATGCCTACACGTTTAGGTTAAAACTTTTTGAATTAAATCTGTTTTAAATTGTCCAAAAAAATTTTAAGTGACTAGGTGAACTCGCTTTGGAACTTTAAGTTAATTTTAAATGTTCTAATATAATTACGAAGATCCAAGGAATTAAAAGTTTGTTGAGTCATTGCATGAAGTCTATTATTATTTTAAATTAAATTGGAGAGATATGGATAATGTCGAATTAAAGAACTAGAGAAAGTATTACTGAGTATTTTGAACAGGTTTTGAAATGTCGATCATAAAGTCTATCCATGACATTATTAACGTAAACCCAGACCCGTACATAACTTGTAATTCAACTTAACCTTCTCTAACACAAGAGTATTTGTCTTTTTCTCCGCGGAGGGGTTATGGCAGGCTCACCCGGGAAAAGATAGAAAGTCCCGGGTTCTACCGACTTAACCTACCACTGTGTTCCTCCGCACGGTCTATGAGAGTATTACCCTAGCTGGAGCATTAACAAGAATGCTAGTCATTTATATTCCTAATCGCTAATAATTTTAAAGTACACAACACTACAATAATGACACATTGCTAAGTTGCAGACTGATCAAACCAGATGAGACAACATGCCTGGAATGTCTTCGTTAGAAAGGGAATTGCTCTCAGTGTCTGTATCCAATAAAATTTTGTAGTTCGGCGGGCAAGTATGTTTCTCCTGTAATAAAAAAATTTTGTAAACGTGAAGGAGATTTGTCTATCTGATTTATGTCTGAATTTATAAAGCGTTGTTTGCAGTTTACCTATATAACTAGAAAAATGAGCAGATAGTACATCTGATTATATACATACGATAATATTAGCGCGTAAACATTCGTTTAACCAAGAGTATTATAAATAGCAATCAGTCAATAAATTTATTAGTGAACAATAATAAAATATAAAACTGTTAATTTTTTACTATCGAGATGTAAGATCACATTCGATAACTTACGGTACCGTAAAGATATCCAATTTTTGTATGGGTAATAAATAATAGTATTTCCTTTAATGCTTTGATTAATCGAAGTATTTGAATAGTTCGAATTATGAAATATCGCAATATAAATTATAAATGAGGAAAAGGACAATCCATGAAGAGTACTTGAATCTTTATAATTTATTTTTATGCCTCGTTTATAATTAACATTATAGGCAAATAAGAAAATTGCTTTAAATTTATCTGAATATACTAAATCGCTGAACAAAATAAATGATACATTCATTTCATGGCTCATAATCATTAATAAAATATTTTCCATCTCAACAAACACATCAAGCAAATTCTATTTCTTAGCTGCAACACAATAACAGATACATACGTCAAAAATCTCTATCCGCAATAGCGAGAATCATTCTTTCTTATAGCCATGTGAATCAAACAACAAAGGATAAAGCTTTGTTAGCACTGAACTATACAATTCTCAGGATATCCGGTACAAGATCATTGGCTAAATATAACAAAAGCAATTGTACCGATTTCACCGTTTATTTTATTGAGTTTGTTTGGAAGATTTTGAAAGTATACAGTGGTAAGATAAGGCAACGAACAAAGCATATTAGTACACTTTAATAATAATCTTCCAAACCGATAATATTTAAATGGTTTAAGATTGGAATTACATATGAGTGGAACTAGAAGCCGACCCCGCGACCTTTCAAAGGAAAGGTTTACGTCAGAGCTTTAAATGTTGTTTCAGAACTGACGCAACTCATTCCTAACGCAAGCGCTTAACTAAGCTACTTGAAGCTAAATGAGAAAGGTGATGTTAGTTTTAGTACTTAGGTGTAATATTTGACAAAAGTGAGCTTTTTGCCTCACATTGAAAATATAATAAAGAAGGTATCTAAAATGTTGGGGTTCAAACTACGTAAGACAAAAGGATTTCGTCAAAGCAACACTAAGAAAATGTTATACTTTAGTCTGGTGCGAAGTATATTGGAATACGGCAGTATAGTATGGTGAACTCACTATAATACCCATATGTTGCGAATAGAAAGAATACAAAAACGTTTCATGTGGCACCTAGCTTTTAGTGTACCCTCATACTCAACCCGTTTGAATAACTTTAAAATTACCAGCTTATCAACACGCAGAGATATGACAGACGCAGTCTTTTTTTTTTGTATAAACTACATATTAAGAAACAAATTAGATCGCTCAAAGTTACTGAGTCTTATCAGATTTCATGCCCCATCTAGGTACCCTAGGAATATGATCACACCTCTCTGCCCACCATTACGTCGATCAGTGCTTGGTTCAAACTCCCCAATACCTACATAGGTTGTGCAGGCTTCTTAATAAGTGTAGCGATTTAGTAGACATACACCAGGACAGTTTAGGTACGGCTGACACAGGTAATGACTGGCCACGGTTGCTTTGGCCAGTTCCTGTGTCGCATAGGCCGGCAAGAGACGCTCGGTTGTCACCACTGCGGTAACTGCCCCGACGTTGTTGAGGACACGGCGCTGCATACTTTGGCGGACTGCCCCGTCTGGGCATCGCAGCGCCGTGAGTTGATCGCGGCAGTCGGACTGGTTGCCCTCTAACTTCCGGCCGTGGTTCAGTCTATGGTCCGGAGTGAGCGATCGTGGAACGCCGTCGCTTCCTCTTGTGAGTAAGTAATTTAAAGTAATTTCCATCAAGGAGGCGGTGAAGCGGGAGAGGTAGCGCTCAAACCCTCTCCCGCAGAACCGGGCGCCGGAGGGCGCGAGATGACCTCCAGCCACCCTGAGGTTTGACCTGGGGGTTGTAAGCTGCGTGGGCCTGCTCGCCATCTGATCAGTGCCAGGTCCGAGAGGCGGCGTGCGTGTTCCCACGTGCGCCTCTGAGTCGTGTTTTTGTCCTCCTACATGGGGACAGTAGAGGAAGTATCTTATGTAATGGCCTGTCGTTTCACACGGCGGGCCGAAATCTCGGCGGGGCCGCGATTGCATGTGAAAGTGATTCGCGCGGCCCCGCCGTCTATGGTGATGTCGAGGAACACCGTGGTAGGTTTAGTCGGTATTACCGGGGTATCTTTCCCCCGGTGAGCCCGAAATAACCTATCCGTCGCCCCGCGGAGAGGTATGCGTCAATGCATTCCCCCACGTAAAGAAAAGGGACAGTTTAGGTTAATTTATTAAAATCATTAGAACTGTAAATGAAAATTAATGCGATGTTATTTTTATTTTTTTAACCTTACTAAATCCGGTCGCGCCTTTTTCAATAATAAAGTAAATTGGTGGCTCAACATATGAGCCGCTTAGTTTATTTATTTGTTAACATTTATATTAAATAATTATTCCATATTTTATAATAATTTTATTTGTTAATTATGATTTAATTTAATTTCTTTTCATTTTTTATATTGGTAATTTATTGTTTATAATTGTAATTGTTTTAATAATAATTGTAAATTAATGTATAATTTATATTTTTTTATAAAATTTGGAGCTTAGCACTTTTTACAATGTTATGTGGTGTAACCCAATAAATGATTGTTACACTTGTAAATGTACCTACTCAATAAATAATTATGTATGTTTTGTGTAAACAATTGTTGGATAACCTAATTAAATAAATAAATATTGAATGGCAGCCCATATTTACATAATATAATATAACATTTTAAAATAAATTCATTGATGGATGCGTTTGCAAGCTAAAATATTAAACATTCGAAGTAAAAACTACATGAGAGAAACCTAGCAACATCAAATCATCAAACATCTATTTATAAATATTATGGGAATGGTTAGACCAAAATAAATTCTCGAACCAAAGTTTTTGGAGTTTTCTCCAGGCCAGGTTATAAGTACCTTCTCTTTGCTTAGAAATTCGATCAATTTGCATCGAAATTCGATCTGGTGAACTTTTCTTGCCTAGAAAAATAGTTATAGTGCAGCTAGCATAGTCATATGCAAACTGTAAGTTACTCAGAAAAATTATAAACCTCGCACTAAGAATTATTCCTGTATCGCGAGGGACTATATTAATTGAAAAAGTGGCAAAGTCGAGGCGACCACTTAAACCATTAAGCCATCCGAGCAGTACCATAACATATGACCGCCTACGAGTTGCTGACGCTAGGGAAAAGAAATTTAATAAAAGGATAAAATAAAATAAACGAGTGTAGAGAGGTATATGAGCCTCAAGTACTCTTACTCACCCCGTAAATCACAGTTACATTTCTGGTTATTTTCTTTAAAAGGATGGAACTTACCAGGCTAGCTTTCCATTTATACCATCATTAAATAAATGGCAACGACGGACACGTTGAATAAAAAAGAAATCTCTGCACTGATGATGTACAGTTTTAAATGGCCGCCTCGCCACTATCTCTACGCAGAGTGTTGTGGGTTCGAAACCCACGCGAGACAAAAATTTCTAAATGTACAATAGTTAGTTGTTTCGATTTTAGGTGTTTTTTGTGTTCATCGTTTGAACATTTTAAAACCCTCGCGATACAGAAATTGCACGGAGTGCAGGTAGTCTTTTTAAATGAAAATTAATAATAAGAGAGCAGTTATAGTATACTGGTTTAATAGATACTATAGCTAATATTAATATAGTTTTATTTCGAAATACCTAATATGTTTGCGAGAGCAGTAAAATCTTTAGCGTTATTGTCGTCATATAATTTACTACTGATAGACGTTATTATTATTTTACTACCGACTTAAATTTATAAGAGCTTGAACTTTAAATACCATTTGGGACTTTATCGTTGTTGCACACATTGACCTTTAGATATTGTTTTAATAAAGTTTTTTTGTTTAATACCCTTAAACTCTATTGCCAGCATGCATATAAATCTCGACTGTCGAATAAGTAATAAGTACAGCTAAACACAAAACTCAAAGCCAAATGACAGTTTAAATGGGTTTTCGTTTTTAAGAACATGCAGACGAACCAATTTCTCTAATAAATAAATACTTATGAAGAAACTTATACTTATAAGCATGAAGCGGTATTCCTGCTACATTAAGATTCTATTATCAGAACAACTCAATAACATTACAATGTTCCTTTGTCTTTTGACTAAGAAATGCTTACATAATACAACATTTTTGCAGCGGTCCGCTGGCGACCAGCCATAACTTTTATTTAATTATGTCTGGAATTATAGCAATTGATAGATGACATTATTATAATTTGTATTTCTATTTTACGTTAGCTGTCACCCGTAATTTTAGCGACGTTTATGGTTAGCTCTCCGTTCCCGTACCACGTACCGTGATGTTAAATAGCTTATGGTATTTCTGGATGAAGTAACTTTCTAATGGTTCAGGAATTGATAAAATCGGTTTCGTAGTTTCAAAATTCATCAATTACAAACATCTAAACAAATTTTTTCACTTTATTCTAAAAATAAAGATAGTTTTATAAACAGTTTTGCAATTAAGTACCTCGATATTTTTTACGATTTATTACAGACGTGCGATGTCACGACGAATGTTCCCATAGTTTTTATAGAGCGCTTGAACGAGCACCGGCACCATAAAAACTTTCAACAAAGTTACACATGCATAATACGCCTGTTTTATTGCCAACGTCTTGAGCCAAACTCAATTTAATTTATTTGCAGAAAGAACAAATTACAAGTCGTATTTTAGGCTATATAGCTGCGCGATGGCATGTGAATATTTGGTACCTACGTTTCATGTGATCCTTTGTGACTGGAAACTTAATTAAATGACATAAATTTGAACATTTACACAATACGTGCAGCCATGGAGATCATTTTGAGACGAAGAAAGGGTACCATAAAGGCTTGCTCGGTGTTCTTCAATTGGTGACTGAACGTTGTAGCAGTAGTTTTGTTTAAAGGACAATGGGCATTCTGGCTCATCAGCGGCCATCAGTGAAAGTAGTATAATTTGAAAGGTTGCTTTTGTACCAACGCGTGTAATCAGTGCACGGCATTTTGTTCATTACCAATACATGCAAGAGACCCTTATGTGTACTCACGCATGTAGCCAGCATGGCTATATTGGGTGTGTAACTTGCGGCAGCTACATGCGTCGTACAAGTATGATTCCTGTCCCCTAATTTAATTTGCTTAATCGCAGGAATGTTTAATTGTTGTGATTGGTATTAGAGCGACCTAAGTTTTCGACTGCGATAAAATAGACAAATATATTGGTGACAATAGATGACAATAGACAGAGAGACAATGAATGTACTACTGTTTGATCTTCTGATAGCCATCGGAGGTTACACCTGGCATTTTATTTTTGTTGTATATTGGCAAATATGCTGAAGAAGCATACAATTGTTTACTGAAATCGTTAAGCATGTTCTTGCACTAAAAATATAAAATATAATATACTTACCTAAAAAAAGATTTATAATTTATAGTTATTATAAATAATGTTTAGTAAAACTACAACAATATCCCTTTCTGCCTTCTTTCATCGCAGATAACAATTATTTAAAGACTATTCATCTAAATATTATTGAAATATGAAAATTCAAACATCAAAATTACGAATATCTACTTAAGCTACAAAGTATAACATTCCTAAAATAAGTAGTATATTATTTTCTTAAATTTTGTTATACACGCTGATCTCATTAAGAGATCAATTGTCTCGATTGATCTGTAGCTTTTACAGTTATATATGTGACCGATTCTGTGGTTTCTTATTAGGTTTGACAAAGTGTTATTGGGCTTATCTCACGGCAAATTCTCTATAGCGGCACGGTGTCTGGCAATGTGCCTGGCAGATTGTAACAGGCTTGCGTCCTGTAACATGAGCCCTTCTAAACATAGTTAGCGAAACATTAGTATAATACACCTATGCCTTTGTACCTATTATTTTATTGTTGACTGTAAAGACGACGGAGTAGGCAAGCGGTGGCCTTGCCACTGCTGCTGCACCGAGTCTGAGTTCTGAGTACGAAGCCCAATATTACTGGGTAAACAAAAAATTCGTCTGTTCTGTAGCCTATCTATACTAATATTATAAAGCTGAAGAGTTTGCTTATTTGGTTGAGCTAATCTCAGGCACTACTGGCTCGAACTGGAAAATTCTTCTAGTGTTGAATAGCCCATTTATCGAGGAAGGTTATAGGCTATTTAATATCACGCTATGACCAATACGAGCGGCGAATCAATGGAAAATGTTACAAAAACGGGGAAAATTCTCTTATGTGAAGCAGATGAAGTTGCGCGGGTCAGCTAGTTCATTATATCTTTATAAAGTCTTTTTTTCTTTGTCTCAACGATACAGGGTTACAAAAATAATGCAGCTGAGGTCTTTAAAAATCTGTAATATTTCTGCTAAACTAGTAGAAGAAACAAAAAGCTTTTTATATATCGATCTCGCCCATCTTCCATGTCTTGAGAAAACGAGAGAAAATAGCAATTTGTTTAATGGTACTAAAACGCATTACAGTTAATCGGAGGGCTTCCGTGAACGTTCACGACACGATGACTTAACGATACAAAGATCCGATTGTTTTCTATGTCACATATGTGGGGTATTTCACCTTCGTATATCGAACCGTTCCGGTTAGGCCATACAGGGTGTGAGATCAAAAGGAACCCTTCGGAAAAGGGCATGGACTTGTGTCCTTACGGCAATTATTTGTTAAGTGAATTTATTGGTTTAAAGGCTTTGGGTTGTGCGGTTCACGGCTTTTGAGGAAATATACTATAATAAAGGTAGGGTGAATGAGTAACGAGACGTAAATTTGTTAGCAATTTACTATTAAATGCGAAACTTTTGCATTGCATGATATCTATTACTGTTATAAATCTGTAAAATCTGTCTTTGTACATAAAATATGTATTAAAAATATATGAGTTATTCTTAACAAAAAACTCACTGACAAATTGACCGATCTGGGGACCAACCCAAAGACTTCATTTATGCACTTTATCTATTGTAACACCAACAAAGCAGCGTCTGCTTTCGAGTCTATTATGTTAACAGAAGTATTAATATACTTTATTATTAATTGGGTTGTGGGGCTTTTGAGGCCGGGACCGCGGTCCTGGATGCCACCTATAAATTTAGACTGATTTTGCGATTAGCTGATACTTTAATTTCTTAATAAAATACCCAACAGTACTATCCCTAACCCCGAAATCGAACCCAAAGCTCGACCACCACAGCAATCGCAATAACTATTGCTGCGCTATCGAAGGAGTCATAGTAATTGTATTTATCAACGGAATATTTTGTTTCCATTTTATAATAGTACTCAATTACTCATGTACGAGATAACGAAATGAAACATTTAAATAATATTTATTTTATTTTTAAATAAAGCACAACAATTTGATTTGATTTCCAAAGTAAAGTAGTTTTATGACGTCCAATAGGACCGAAAGATCAAGCAATTTGGTCATGAACTACTTTTTCTAAAAATGAGAACACACAATCCAGTAACACATTAGCGACCCTTGACAGATAGTAGACCTTAGCCTAGAAAACGTTAATCTCGGGGCTAGAGGCTAAAATGTGTTGTTCTTTATCTCACTAAGTTAAGCGGCTTGGTGATTGTGCCTTGTGAATAAATAAATACAATGTGTAAGATTCTGTTTTTAACATCCAGGTTATAAAAAAATAATGGCCTGCTTAATATGCTAATAACGAAGCTTAAAATTATTCTGCTTGTGTTATAAATGTGGAAAATTGTGTCTATGTTTGGAAATTTGTTACTCAATCACAAGGAAATCTTTTAACGGAACTTTAAACGTTTTATATAGGCTTGTCAAGTACACGTTTGGTTAGCTATGTTTAGATCCCACTTAATACCAGGATATAATGATGTATATAGATATATCCCTTTAGGAAATGCTTCTTACTACAACAAAAGCTCTTGATATTTTCCTGTAAAATATACAACGTGTAACATATTAAACGCACTTCCTTAAAATGCTTTGTTCAGAATCGGCTACTGAATCCATTTCTGACATTTTAATATAGGTATTTTTTTTGTCCTCAATGATTAAAACAACGTAAATTATAGTCATATTTTTCTTTAAATAGTCGAAATAAAACGAAAATGTATCATAATTCAAGACAATAAGGTTTTCGATGCAATAAAGGCAGTAATGTTAGATTTATTGTAATATACCCATACTATCCGAGCACAATAAGGAGAACTAATTCGTTAAATTAAAATATTTAAGTACATTAAAGTAACATTTTAATGATTATATTATTATTACGATTTAGTTATCTAATTGGGGTGTTTGAGGTTGTGCGTTATATCTGTGACATGTTGTATATGTATAAGGTGTGCCGCTGACTGCTGAGCCTGCGTTATACGCCGCAAACGCGTCACAGAACCCCACTTCCGCACCGGTAGCTCCTACCCACAGTGCTGCGCGAATCAAACTAACAGCTGACCCCATGTCACTGCGAGTGCCCCTGCTAAGCCCTTGCCTACAAAAGCAACGAACCGGGCTGCCGAGGATGATTTTGTGACGGTGCAACGACGAAACATTAAGTTCGTACATATATGGCAAGTATATATATGTATATATGAAGTGGCAGTGGGCTGGCCATATCGCGCGAAGAACCGACAACCGCTGGGGTAAACGTGTTCTTGAGTGGAAACCGCGACTCGGCAAACGTAGTGTAGGACGCCCTCCGACCAGATGGGATGACGATCTGCGAAAGACTGCAGGCAGATGCTGGATGCGGCAAGCCGAAGACAGGGCGCTATGGCTCACATTAGGGGAGGGCTATGTCCACCAGTGGACTATTATAGCCCGATGATGATGATGATGATATATGGCAAGACACCTGTGGATCCCAACCTGAAGGTGCGTGCCACATCCCCGAGCACGCCGGTGTACAAGCGCTTGCTCTACATCACTGAGGCGCAGGATGTCACGAACTACGTGTGCCAAAAGCTAAAGTACGTCCCTAGAGTGCAGCTGCTGAAGTCGCGCCGCAACGTCAAATTTAAAGTGTTCGTCGTGCGCGTATCCGACTGTTACGTGCACAAGGTGTTGGATGAGAGCATTTGGCCGCAAGACGTGGTATTCCATCACTTCCATGGACAAGACGTACCAGCCGAGCGCACAAATATTTAGTATGCCAAGTGAGAAGTTTTACTAATATAGTATTTAGGTGTATTTAATAACATAAAAATTTTACAATATGTACATTAAGGTTAAGATATTTATATAATAAGTGATTATTATTATTATTTGGGGTCCGGCCGTTAGGGTCCCATTCCGGTACGCCCACTTTTATTTTCAACAATATTTACTCAAGTGTCTTCTCCGGTTGTTTTACGATGGAAGCGTCTCGGCAGGGGGCGTAGCGGAGAAACAATTTTTTTACTGTGGGTGCGTGGCGGCCTGTGGTGTACCGGAATGGGACCCTAACGGCTGGATCCATTATTTGTTTCTCTTTCAAGGGTATTTTCCTAATATGTTAGGGAAATCCCGGCCCTTTGGGAGACTTACACGGATACATGGGTCCAACATGCAGAGGCCCTTCGAAAGTTTTAGTTTAGAGTGTGATGAGACACTTACCGAGACACTAGTCGCGGCAAATGTAGGAGACTATTGTTACATATGGAACCTACTTAATCTGGCTGCGTACCCGTTGGACCTACAAGATTAGACCCTATTAAAAATGCCGAGGTCCAAAGGATCATATTAGTTGATGAGGTCCAAACTTGGAGGTCCAACGGGTACGTAGCCCTGAATCTGGGCTAAAGGGATGGGTGTTTGATGGGCTGGTATAATGAAAACTATGGTGCAAAACGGCGTCTGCCAGATATACTTATTATTATTCAATAACATTATATGCAATCCAAAAATCAAATACTGGATTAATCAGACAACAAATAATAAAAATATAGAGTACTACCAAATAAATGATTTAATTAATTTTTCATGATACGGCAATCTCCATGTAAATCCGCAAATAAATAATATTTGTGCAGAAATAAAAATCCTACACCTAGCACATTTCATGAAAATTACCAATTGCCACTATTAGAGTACCAAAATATAGTGAAATGCCATTGTATTTTTTGACGATTCGAATACACACGGAAACCAAAATGGCTATTCATCTCACAGCGTCGTCTCCACAAAGCGCGCGAACCAGCAACTATTTTATGATAGCTACCAATGAGGCAACTTCTCCAACACAGTAGTGAAGTGGAGTCAAAACTTTGTGTATAATGATAAGCAGATAAACGCCAGCATTGTTTCGAACTTTAACCGGCATGCCGACATACCGTAAGCACTAAACCGAGGACTGAACAAGGAACTAGACAAGCAGTCGGGTTGGATTTCATCAACATTATGTGCGGGAATAATGTGTGTAGTTGTAACAGTTATTATATTCTATGTATATCAAAATCACTTTATTCATTTAGTTCACAAACTTATGTTTTCTCGCTAAGCTTTGTCTGTAATTTAACACTAACTAGTAACCTTTTATAAGCAATGTTTTACACGGGTCTAAATAGTAAACTGTCAAAGTACACACAGTACAGCCCCTTTTTATTGTCAGTTTTACAATGTTGTGTATTTTTCTAACTAATATTATTAATGCGTTAGTTTGCTTATTTGTTACGCTTTCACGAACCACTACTTAACCGATAATATCATGAAATTTCGCATACACGTTGTCAGGAAAAAAACGACGCAAGAACAAAGTACAGAATAGGACATAGGATACCTCTCATCCAAAAGATGTACTGTTTTCGAACGAAGCCATGGGCAAAAGCTAGTATAAAATTAATGTGTAAAAAGCTGCATTACATACATTATTTGTTGTCGTTAATTAATATCCTATCCACTATACTAACTAAACACTAAATGTACTAACTAAACGTAACTTCCAATTAGCTTAGCTTAAAATAATATTGTACAGAGTAGTCGCCTGAAAGACTCAATCTGTTTGCAAGAAATTACTTCAAAGCACATCATGATATTTTATTTCTTACTCTTCGTGCCTACTTTGTACGCGTAAATATGTTTACCGTATTATAGATAACATGTAATGAGAAAAATATATGATGAAATCTGGCGAATAAATCTTTAATGTACACGTCTTTAATGTACAGTTTAAAAATACATTACCGCAATATCTACTTAATGTATTAATATTATACAGAAATAAGGGAGGTGCCTCATTAGTGCGTTGCGTTGCGTCGTCGCTGCGTCGTTCTTCATATATTTTTTTGTGACATGAAACGTCGCGTGCGAATACGCAACGCATTAATGTGGATTAATGCGTTGCGTCTTCGCACGCGACGTTTCAATGGATCGACGGACGAGAAACGAAGCGGGTGCTGCGCTGCGCTGTCGGAGCTCCGGTGCGACGACGGACAGTGTTCCGATCCATTGTGGAATGAAGACTGATATCATTGCGTGTGTCGCCCTTTTGCGCTACGACGTCGTGCGTCGTCGCAGCGCAGATGTAGCATACAATGCGTTGATCCGTTGCGACGACGCAACGCAACGCACTAATGAGGCACCTCCCTTATTCCTGTATAATATTAATACATTAAGTAGATATTGCGGCAATATTTTTTTTTACGAACGGTGTAGACAACATTATTAATTATTACATTTGGAAAAGTGTAATTAAAATTATATTAAAATGTAATAATAAGACTTTTACGAAGCAATTTAACGTTAATTGGCTCATGTTCGATCACGTATGCCTCTGTTTACCCTTTCGAAGCTATATAGGCGTAGTATGTTTATATGTAAACAATTTAAAATGTTTTATAAAAAAAACAAGAAGAAACATTCAGATAAGAAAGTCACATTATAACTAGAATGATGTTGAGTGTACAAGAAACGTACATTTAAAACCATTTTCACATCACGACCACCCATATATACAAAACTCAGTCAACACTCACTTGTGTTTTCTACGCATGTTTTTGCATTTCTTCCAGATTTTACTTCACAAAAGTTACTGTTTGTCCCCTTAGTGGCACGTACGCCTTAAAAACTACAAACGTACACTGCGGGACAGCCTGTTTAAAATTCCACAATTGCGCTACGTACAATAAATTCAACTCGAGAGACTCCCCGGCGTAGTAAATTTCGTGCTTATTTTCTACAAATTATTTCAGTTAAGCGCTTTAGCTTCCTAGATAGAAACACAATGAAAGTGAAGCATAATTTTTCAACCGTTCTATAGTTTTAATACTGAATTGTTCAAGCTAAGCTATTATGATGCATGGTAGGATTTCATCGATAGTTTTATTGGTTTCCTACATTCGGCTCGGCGAGCCATTTTCGGATTTGTCATCCTCGTAAAATATCGTTTCGACTATTCAAGGATATTCAGAACACGTGTCTAGACTTAGATTAAAAATGACGTAAAATTACACACAATACACAACATTGCGCTTTTATATATATGAAGAGATGGGCAGAGAGTCATTGCCAAGTTGATCTAGGGATCAAAATCACTCATAATAAGTGCGAGAGAAGCCATTGCCGAAATACATCAGGCATGGCTTTAAACATCTGAGTTTTTTTTTATAGACAATCCAATAATTACTCTTCCAGATCTCATTTGCGCATATGTTTATGGCTTTCATTACTAAAACAATGGGTAAGATATTTCAACAACAAATCATTCAATCTAAATATAACGTTTAACCTTTGATTGCCAATGCCACCGTTATGTTCAGTTAGCTTTGAAACAATTGAAACAATTAGAGTGTAATTAGTCATAATTGATGGTCCCATGTTTTGAGACTTTCTAAGGCCACGTTATTTGAAAATAGTTGAATGTCACTAAGTCTTATGGCTGTGAATATGAATTTATTTTGCCATGTTTCTAGGGAGAAAAGAAATATCATTTTCCTATGCGTCCAATGGACAAATAATTAAAGTTGTTGCAGGTTTTATAATTGTTTAATATTCTCTAGGATTTTAAAAGTAACATAATTTGTTGTTTTCATTCGTAAACACTGCTGAAGCTAACTAGATAGCTTTTGGTTTTTGCAGAGATGTCAGTGCGAGCGTAAGTAATCTTGTGTAATCTTCAGCTGAAAATTCGATGTCTCTTGGTTAATAAAAACCCGTAGAATAACTTTTTCTCTAAATTTTCCATTTCCGTTTAAAATCTCCAAGACAGAATTATATCTATACTATTAATATTATTGGTCCATATTTTTAAATATTACTTACCTATTTGGCATACAAATTACTAGCATTTTTATGAAGAAGAGGAATTTTTGTGTTAGTAGGATTCGCGTGGGTAGTATAATTGATGGAGATTGAGCCTACGATCTCAATCGCATATTCAGTATCTTAATTAAGCTACAACCACATTAACGCAATAATATCATTATACATTTATGGTTATTCTAATTATACTATTACGTAAACTAAATCCTTGTGACAAATAAACATGGCAATATGCACACCCTATTTGCTAATTGAACTATCAAAGCGCCTAATTCAAAACCTACGTCCACATTTGAACAGTGAAACACACACATCAGCATTAAACCCAAAACCACCCAAGGTCTTTAACTGTAAATCTTATTACATCAATGATAAACTGCTAACATACAACATTAACATAACGACCAAAGTTTAAGGAGGAAGCAATGTCAATATTATACATGCTTAAGAGCCACAGTGCGTACAACCCTTACATTGAGATTATGGGAATATCACCATCTACAATGTAATGGTTGTTTCTACAGCCAATTCTGTTCCTCGCCAACGAATTAATCGTGACTACAGCGCAACCCAGTTGCTGCGAATTGTGAAAGATCTAAAAATTGTCGGTAAATAAAATTTGTAAAAGAGTAAACAATTCTTTTATTTTTTGGGAAATTATCCCAGCGAATGATAAAGCATAACCTTTGACCATCCAACAAAGGGGTTCTGAATAAATGATATATTCGTAAAGACATTAAGCATTTTTTACACATTCCTAAAGCGTACATTATGAATTTATTTCACTCGAAAACAGAAAATTTATGGCCTCCCTTATCAATTTAGGAAAATTTATCCGTACATAATTAAAGTACTTGCCCGTATTATGTTTACACATGTTACGCGTAAGTTTGGGGTGACATTTTTATATTTAAGTTAGGGCCTTAAATATGAATGAATTTTCTTTGTAACATTTTATTATATATATATACTACAAGGAAATTTAAATTTAATGACCATATAATTTTATTTCGGAACCAAAGGCTATTATTTAAGATCATTAAATGTTTTATAAATTTACATGTATATTATATACATCATTTATAAAACATTTCATGTCCGCCTACATGAAGTATATATTTCTTTTAGGATATCATAATTAAATAATATTAAAAGCTTTAGTTTTGTTATTCGTTAATACACAATGGCGATCTTACTGATAACCGATTGAAAAATTTACATCTGAATATTTACTATAGTTATGCCATTCCAGACCATTTCCCTGAAGACAAGACCAAATAAAGCTGTCGCTTTCAGCTATCATGACAATCTAGGACAATCGGTATGGAAAATTAGCGCTGTCAAATATTCTGACATTCTTACTTGTCTTATCATCTCTAAATATTGTTATCCCTTTAAAATGTTGAACACAGGGACGGATCGGACTTTTTTGTTTCAGCTACTTGGCAATAATAAATAATAATAATAATAATAATAATAATAATTGTTTATTAGTACATAAAAAAAAACACAATACAATAAAGACACATGAATACAGCATGTTGTACATCGAGATCAAAAGTTGGTGAGTAATTATCTAACACTTTTTTGTTTCAGCTACTTGGCAATAATAAAATAATGTATTAAGTTGCGTAGTGCAAATAAAAACCGTTCTCGTTCTAGGAAAACTGATATACAGCCGTATCTGGTGAGACATCAAATTAAACTGCAAAGCACTCGGGAATAAATCGCCAGGAAAAAGATGATGACGATATACAGAGACACAGACTTTCTTCTTTGCTGCTTAGATTTGTTGGCTTATCATATGTGTCATTATATTGCTGGCCAATGTATCTAACATAGTTTTTATATGCCGCACCACCATTACTTGAACCTTGTTATTGCATGCGCGAGAACGTTAAGCGTTTCAATTCACGTGTCATCTTATTCAATAATTTAGTTTTCTTTGTGAGAGCCCTGACATCCAAAACACAAGATTAAAAACACAATAGCTTTGGTGTCGGAGGATAACTTCCGCTTATTAAGTTATTCTAAATTGTAGTTTTTCACAGTAGTTATAAGCTACTGTGTAAAACTACAATTTAGAATAAGTTGCATTTTTGTACTGGGTATTGTATATATAAAACAAATTGTGAAAATGACAATAAATATTATTATGAAGTATTCTTTTTATTTTTTTATTTGTCGGCCTCGATGGCGTAGTGGTTAGTGTAACCGACTGCCACGCCTGAGATCGCGGGTTCGATTCCCGCACAAGTCAAACATCTGTTTGCGTGAACATGGATGTTTGTCTTGGTCTGGGTGTTTCTATGTATAATATGTAAGTATTTACAAAAAAAGGTATATATGTATGTTTATCCATTGTCTAGTACTCATAGTACAAGCTCTGCTTAGTTTGGGCTAGATGGTGTTGTGTGTATGTGATAGAATATTATTATTATTATTTAACGTCTCATGCGACCAAAGTTTGACACGCGTCTTTATATAATTTATTATTATCATTTATTCATAAAACTACAGTACAACACGCCTCGCTTTTTTGAAATTTCAGCTTACTACTTTATCACTATGCCACTTCACTAAGTCGCAAATTTAAAAGGTAAATAAATACGTTTGTTTAGGTTTCTAATAAATTCACGATTTATTAGTGTTCTACGAACTAATCATAGCTCGCAGAACATCAGGAACGACTGACTCCTACGAGCTACGCTTTAAACTTATTAAGCAGAAAACTAAAATTTATTTTTCCGCTTTTACATTAAATGGAAAATTGTGATTTAATTTTACATAAATTTCTATTAGTGTCATAATACCAAGAAATGTTTAGCGACTGTTTTTAATTTTCCGTTTCGTGCACAAGTACTTACTACTTACTTACTCGTGTTTACTATAAATTACTAGGTTACTTCGCCACTGCCACTGCTTCAACTTAAGTTGTTTTAGGTTCGATCTATAAGGAACAAAAATTTTTGTGACGTACATCCATACATCTGGCCTGTCTGTCTGTTGACTTCGATGGCGTAGTGGTTAGTGTAACCGACTGCCACGCCTGAGATCGCGGGTTCGATTCCCGCCCAAGTCAAACATTTGTGTGAATGAACATGGATGTTTGTCTTGGTCTGGGTGTTTCTATTTATAATATGTATGTATTTACAAAAAAAGTATATATGTACATATGTTTATCCATTGTCTAGTACCCATAGTACAAGCTCTGCTTAGTTTGGGCTAGATGGTGTTGTGTGTATGTGGTAGAATATTATTATTATCATTATTATCTTCCCAAACACTCAAAAATAATATTCTTTTCTTTTGCTTCAGAAACACGGCTCCACTACACGACCCTAACTAGTTTCCTTATTTTACACAACAAGACGACAACTCCCAGGAATAATCCCTGTGCCGCGGGGGACATTACAAACATTCAAACAACAGACCTAAACAACACCTAGACTCGGAACAACTGAAACACACAAATAATTGTCCGGTGCGAGATTTGAACCCTTTCTAACCACAAGTCATTAAGTGAGATTTGTGTTTGAGGCAGTAATCATTCCCTTCCTTTCTTGTACACAGTGACAAAGTTATCTTCTAGGCATCTCATAAGAAATGCCGAAAAACAGTGATTACATGGAGGAGCAGTTGCCATCTACTATGAGGTAGCAAATAAGCTCTACTGTTACTAAAGAAGGCTAGAACTACCTTACAACTATTTGAAATAAAATTGTCTCATGTATATGAGAATGTTATACATTGAAATTAAACTACTTTATACGGCTATTATCGCGATTTATTTCAAAACAGTAGTTTTAGATGATTGTTAAGCTATTTAAATAATTTAACCACTGCTATTCACTATGGTAACGGGGAAGATAAGGTGGGGATCGTCTCATTATCTTAGAGTGTAGTTATTTCAAAGTGCACGCATATCATTTTATTATTGGTGTTCATATTTACGCAGAATGAGATTCAAAGTATCATGAAGTCTGGCTATGACTTCATAATACTTTGAGTGCATTGTACTGAAGAAGCAACTGAAACGTCGGGCAAAGTGTAAATCTAAATATTGAAGTAATTAATAATTTAGTGTCTTTTCTTAGCCCAAAGAATCAGCATTGCCATTCAACGTGGAAATGCTGCCAGTCTTCTGGGCACGTTACCGGTTGACAGCAATGCTGAAGAATTTTACGATGCCTAAACCATAAATATTTAGTATTATAATTATTTGTGTTTTTGTAATTATGTTATCTTTTTTAGTACGTTTGTAAATATAGGTTGTTAATAATTTCCAATACCTCTATCTAAAAGTAGTTTAATTTCAATTATTTAGACTGTTTGTGATATATTCAATGTGACAATGAATTTCGGTGAAATCATAAACCAAATATATTAAGTACTAGTAGTTTTCCCGCGGTTTCACCCACGTAAGTCCCGTTCCCGTGTGAATATCGGGTTTCACACCTTTCACCCCCTTCAGGGTAGAATTTCCAAAAATCCTCTCTTAGTGCTCCCCTACACTCTCCAAGGAACATACATGCTAAATTTCAGCTTCTTGCATTCAGTAGTTTCGGCTGTGCGTTGTCTGTCAGTCACTCAGTAACGGTAGAGTTTTATATATATATGTAGTTTATATTCACAGCTACATGAAGTGGCAACAATACTACAGCGCAGACAAATAGCGATATAGCAAGCTCTAGTGTAACTAACAATGACATTAACATCACAGTCTGAATTGCGCCATCGAAGTTAGTACTGCGAACAATGTGTTTTATTTGACTAGTGGAACAGTATTGATACGCGAACTGGCACATGCAAATAAACAGTATAGTAATTTAGTAGATATATTATTGTTTGTTTTATTGCTTTATTGGCGCAGCAGTAATGATTATGACTTTATATGCAGTCGAGCAGTGTTATTGGGTTTTCTATAAAAAGAACTCATTAACTGTGTATGATCTAGAACGCTACCTAGTAGTAATGGGCACATTATTACGAGGTATCTAAGATCAACACTGGCAAAATGTAGAAGTAATGCACTTCTGCCTACCCTTAATAAATATAGACACGAGGCTGATGTTTTAGTAGAAAACAGGAAAGTAGCATGACATGGAAATAGTCACTTTTATTTTTGTAAATACCATAATTAAAGAACGCAATATGATGTTATTAATTCTGGACTTTTCCAAGGTATGCTTTGCGACTTATGCTCTGTGCTATTTTGCGTATTACAGTGAGACTAAATTAAGGTTTCCCTGTATAGCTACTGAAAACGTAACTGAAAATCAAAATATATTATGTAAATAAGTTTAATTTTTTAGCAAACAAAATATAGTCGATTTCTAATAAGGTGACACTGCCTAACATTTGTATACAAAAATGAAGTGCTTATCAAATTTAAATTACTTAATTATAATTAACTTCTCTACATTTCTCCAACGATTTCTTTGTTTAACTCCGATCTGCTAGTTGTTCAAAACTGTATTCAGATCATCGACATCAAAAATGTAGGGCAGCCATTTGTCCAACAATGGGACAGTTTAGGATAGGAAAATAACCGGTAAATATAGGCTAACAATGTTTTCACTTAATTTTCCATTATTTAACTGATAAATTTATGATTATCACATTTTTAGCAAAGTCCTAGTGATTTCATTCACGAATGTTAGTAAAGCAAAATACCGTTGCCAAGTCTAACTGCTAGTACAGACAAAACCTAAATATATATGTATACCTACTAGTATATAAAACATGAACAAAATCCCATTTGAACGCAAGAGGCATGCAGTTGGCTTATCGTTTTAATTAGAAAATAAGTCATTACACTATTACTTTACAACGATATGAAAGATATGTCGTGATGATTTTGTTGCATATTGTGCTAGCCACATGCGTCTGTCTGAGTTCAGTAAAAACAGAAACAACTATATCTTCAGAAGATGAAGAAACTACCAGTTAGTACTTTAGTACATTTATTTATTATAAAATTTATTTTATATTATGCTATTCCATTATTTAGATAGGATCAAGTTAGTGCAATAATCTTACTTACCAAACATTTGTGAGCAAAATGCCAGCTTCAAAGTGGAATAACAGTTATTTGTGTTTGGAACATCTTTTATCGTGTATTATAAACAGACAAATGTCTGTTTATGTCTGCGCTCGTGAGTGTTAAAAAAGATTTAAAAAAGAAAATTTTTTGCTGTACTGAATGCGAGTGCAGTACTTTATGTTATGTGTTCGTTTACAAACTTTTAGTTTTAATTAAATACATTTTGTCGCCTTGATTTCAATAGCTGTTAGACAGCAATTACAACTCTGTGTCGTGATAATCATGTAAAATTGTTGGTCCAATGGACGCCCGCCCCATGGGTTAGAGTTAGTCACATAAGAGTGAGCAAATAGAGAGTTACATTGTGTTCGAGCGCATACTCACTGCACTTATATCCTAAAAAAATGTTTAGTTTATCCTTCATGATTATCTGCTATTATCCACATTCTGTCTAGTGGACATTATTCACATTTTTATTATTTTTCCGTTACACGGTACATGTTCACTTAAGAGTATCGTGTAAACATATAGCCAGTTATTCAAAAGTTACAGTTAAAAAATTTTCATTACATCTATTGTATAATGATTATGTATCGAATGTACTACTAACCAAATGTTTTTTATTTTATTTAAAGTTGCTTTAGAACCAGTAGAAGACGAGGATGTAATCCAACAATCAGTTGCTTTAATTGAGTATGTATCATTTTATTGTTTACTCGATTTTGCCCGCGAACTCGCTCGTGTAAATGTAGGTTAAGTTAGTAACAGTACTTTTTCCCGATAAAAGGTATCCTATCTCCTGTTCTGTTACCCTGACAACGTGTAGGCATAATTTTATGATAACAGGTTGAGCATGGTAGGCGTGATAGCGTATCGAGCTCACATTCGCATTTATAATATTAGTTATGAATTTAGGATTGTGGAATGAGGAATTTAGGAATTAAGGATATAACACATAATTTATTTATAAGTGGTAAAGTGTGTTTGTACTGCCTAAAATCATACTTACGAACTATAAATTGTTCAATGATCCGTATTCATAGACTGTATATTATATTTATACAAAGGTTGTTTTTCTACATATTTTATTTCAATAAGGATGCTTTATTTCAACACGTCATGTTTCCGTCCAAATCACAAGGGCGAAGCAGCGTTTAGAATCTAATGGCTTATACTAGATAATGTATATAATATTAGATGAGCTACTACTTTACTACTAAATAAATTTACATTACACATGACATACACATGAGATTACACATCTTGTGTGCCATATGCACAGGTTTTACACTCGGTACTGCTGCTGAAATTTTCGTTTAAGCTTATTCCCAGAATATCAAGGCTGGCGATTTCCCGAGCTTTCATTCAGCCCATACTTATGCATACATACAGCGAAACATTCTAGATTATATTTAGTTGAATCGCTAGTGCACGATTCATGGTTCTATGTGACATGAATAATGCAGTATAGCGGTCCGTAAGTGTTTTGGTGCATGATGCGTTAAAGTTTAAAAGTTAAATGCAATATAATACATACTTGGACTATACAGTCTCGCTATTGCCAGTAAGCAAGTGTTGTGGATTCGATCCTCACTGGACACAAATTTGAGAACCCGCAAATAGTTGTTCTGTATGAGTGTTCTTTATGTTCGTTGTTTCAATGTTTGTAAATTGTTCTTCTCAGAGGTTCAGACTATCTTCGTACCTAATCTTAGAGCCTTGATATTTATGCTAAAATACCTATATAGTTTAGCCGTGGTCAATATTACAAACAGAGGAAATCATATAGACTAAATCTTCGTCCACCGCAGAGAACCTTAGGGATTTTTAATCTAATAACATTTTATTAGGTACCTTTTGCCACGAGCTTCGCTTCGTTGGCAGTCGTTTAATCACTTACTTGATCCAAATCTTCTCTCTCTCGCCTTTCTTTTCATCTCAGGTGGCAATGATTGATGACCTAGTGTTGCATACATTTATAAGTACGGTAACTGCTTTCTATGAGGTTCAAGAAAATCGCAACATTTAGCAGCGCCATCTAGTAATATTGTTCAGGGCAACATTTTATATTAAAACTTTTCTATATCGAAGTAATTGGCGACATACTGCGCTAACTTGCGTTCCATATTACATCAACCCTTTCCACGGTTTCGGCATGATTTTCAAACATCCAAACATCTGAATCTCCACATTTCTTACATTAGTGGCGTTTTCTTAGTGGGCTTCCCGGGTCAGGCATTGCGGGTTATTTGTTATTTTGAAATGACAACTACCGCACTAGGTATAAATCCTGTATCACGTGATTACCGGACATTCAAATAACGGACACAAATAACACACAGACTCAGAACAATCATGTGTGGGTCACACAAATGCTTGCCCCAGTAGGAATTGAACCACAAAACACTCGACGCGGCGGCAGTGGCGAGGCGTCCAATTAAAGTACTACGCCATCCGTGCAGTAAAATGTGTTATGTTTATATAAGTAGGACTAATTTTAAACTACACTTGTTACAGCATCGTTTTCACGGATGGCAAGAAACGTACATGTTCTGGCGCAATAATACACGATTATGTAGTGATTACTTGTGGACATTGTTTGTAAGTAATACTTCTTTAAGAATTCCACCGTTGCCAGTTTTTTGGTGACGGTACGTGTGAACCGGCTTGCTTGCGGAACTACAATCAGCAGCATAAGTAGCTGAACATATATACAAATTGATTGAAGTAATTTATGATGAAAAAATACTATTGTATATTTTTAAAATATGATTACGTCATTTTAACTATTACTGTTATAAAAAGCTGACAATTGTTATAATTTTGAAAGATTATTTTAAATTTTCTCAGTTTGTATTGACTTATGTTGTTGACTATACGAACCTTTTACACAAAACCGGCGTGGGAGTACTGCGTTTCACCTAGTGAGTAAAAGTTCCGAAGGAAAAGGGAATGATAAGTAGTATCATTCCCTTTTCCTATCTTTCCATATTTTATTTATTGTTCTTTGGGTCGCAAACATGCGTGTGAGAGGTATGGTATAGTAGTAAGCCAGAATTTTATATACAATATTTGGGTAACTATTTTATGCCCGTTTATAAGCGAACGAACCATTCTTAAAAAACAAAATAGCATAATATGGGAGCTATTTAGTATGAAGATACAATCTAGAAACCTTCATACTAGCTCTGTCTCTATGGCTATGTATAATATTGAAAATGAGAATATAATGTAAGACATACCGAATAGTAAATAGTATTCAGTTTGTATCTACATATTTATTACAGGTTTATTGTAAAACAATCAACTTTGCTAAAATTGCTCTTGGATCACAATCTATATGATTGTGTAAGAGACATGTTAAGTGTTATTTACTACGAGATAGCAAGTGGTTATCCGACTAAGATTCAAAATACGGCAATTTTATATAATGCACTAGTTATTGCAAAAAAGTGGTTGTGAGTATTTTTGCAGGTATCTTCTCATTGACATAGCACTTTATCTGAATTCATAATACTACCTTCCCTGCATACACGGGGCACGTGTATGGGCACGGGCTTCTTCTCAGTGTGGGAAGGATTATGCTATAGTCTTTATTACGCTTGTCCAATGCGGGTTGGCAGACTTCATATATCTTCCAGAGCGTTATGACAATCTCTCAGACATGCAAGATACCTAACTCACGAAATTTTTATTCATAGTTAAAACGCGCGGTAATTCTATATTTAGCAAATAACTTAACTCTAACTTAAATTAAGTATTGTTATACGATTTAAATTAATAAAGAACTGTTGACTTTGACCTTGATTTTTTACTATTTAATCCATTCTCTAATCGATCTCTTGTAAGTGTAGCATATGATTCCGCTGTGTTCTAGTATTATTTTACAAGAAGCTACTGCATGATTTTATTGTTTTTGACAGTGTTGGAATTGCAGACGGACAACCAAATGTACCTCCAGAGCTCACAGCCTCCTTTGTAGTAATTGGCACGAGGAACAAGTTCGAAGCTGGCTACGAACAGTATTTGCCCATAGAGCGTGTCATTACAAATCCGAACATGCAAGGTTGGAAGTCGGACTTAGCACTTATTCACACATTTGCGAGTATGACTGCAAATAAAATTGGAGCTGTCATTCCTCTGGCAAATGACAGGAGCTATGGGCCTGGAGATGGCAACTTCACAATATTGAGCTGGGGTCGAGTTATGGGTGGTCAGGTGAGTTTATAAAACAGAATATAATATCCTTCACACCGAATTGCTATTACGGCGGTCAATATGCGTAGGAGATATGCTAATGCATAGATGTGTGCAAACACAAGTAGTGAGCTGCAAAAATGCATACTCATTTCAAAACTAAAATCTTATAGGACGGTAATTGACGCCATTTAACGGAAATCGATAGAGAACTGCTAAGTAGTTTATTTATATTGTAATAAATGGCGGTGCACTACCATAAAATAAAAAGAAGTAGATTTCTTAATAACTCAATTTTAATAAATTTACGTTAAACAATATTTTATCTCTATTCACAATCGTTTGTTAAAAAAAGCACACATTGCAGGGTATAATAAGAAGCAAAGAATTACAAATAAATTGTTAAAATTAGGGTGGGCAGTTTTTTTATACTTAAATACTTTCGATGACTCGCTATTCTGTTCGTACGCAAATATTATTATGTCCCTGTGTTTGAGTGTCTTTTAGTTTGAGATTATAATTTCTTATAAATTTCACCTACTTGCTAAAATGAGTACGCGAAGCAATATTTAAAAAAAAACGCCATCTAGTTCATTCATATTCATTCTAATTTGAGTGTTTACAGGATTTTGGACCTTTAGGTTTCCATGTACTATTACAGGTGACTGTACATTCTCTATTACCTTGCTCTCATAACTCGTTGTGAAGGCAATCCGACAACATTGGAGCAGGATCAGGCGCAAGATTAACAGCTTTGAGTGTTTTCTGAGCACAGAACTTAAATAGTAGTAACCAACTATTTGATGGTATTTAAGTTCCGTGCCTCAGCTAGAATGATTATAAAAAAGAACTCACAGGAATTATGATTATTAGAATCGGAAATAAAATATCGGCATATAAAACCACCTATGCCACTCTATAGGCCACAAATTAACTTCTACGCAATCGATGCGTGGCTTCATAACATAACAACAAACCAGGAAAGAAATTTACATTGAAAACATTAGTAGAAACAGAGCACGTCATATACAATTAATGTATTTTATAACATAAGAGGCTTTAATACAATAACAGGCTTACTGATATATCTAGTATTATTTTCTTTGTTACGGGGAGGTTATATTGTGAAGCGAATTAAATGGGTTAGCTATAGGGGGCTAAGCGGCATGTCACGACCTGTCTGCTATTGTTATCTTAAGTTTCACTTGTTATGAGGCTTGAACAGATACAGACTTCATAACATTATAGCCTGCTTTATATATCTTATGACAGTTTGCATAATACAGTGATGTCTATTTTATATTAGCGTTCACCTGGCTCCTTTACCGTGGTTATTAGCAACTAGAACGCAAAAGATATGCTTTTTGGAATCAAAATATACCCGGTAACATTCTCTTCCGATGTTACTCCGTTTCGAAGCTATGTTGCTGCGCATAAGACAGATCATCCAACATACGTAGTATGAATTTTCAATTCCTTTTAAGTTACCTGGAAATATGGATTACAAATTTATTTATTAATACTGTTAAAACCCCTTAATCGTCGCTAAATGCTTGTGTGATGGGTGAATTTCAAACCCCATTTATTACAAGTACATAACTTTGACTGTTAGACTATCACTTAAAAATAATATATTATTATGAGTTGTATCATAACTCAAATTTAAATTGATAATAACAACTAGGTGTATTGTATTTGCCACAAAAACAATTTGTGTATCTATCTACTACGAATTATAAAATAAGTAAAAATTATATGTGTTATCATTTATGAGAAAGTACGTAAAGTAAGTATGAATTGGATATCTGCAAGAGAAATAGCTCGGCAGACATTGTCCGTATTCAGAGACGTTTTAGTGGAATGCTAGGTCAAGGGTGTTGGTACCCGATAAGCACTAGCTTGTCGTCTCAAGAATGCCACTCGCGAATCAAGCAAATGGCGTATGTCAGCAAGAAAATAAGTACAATTTTCTACATAGCAAAATTGTATTTTTTTCTTGTCGAGTGTTACTTATTAAATGCCTGATTATTGGTTTCAGGAAGAGGAATCTGAACAAGAAACTACAGCGGAAGAATCTAATTCGTGCGAAATAGATTATAATAATGTAAGGTTATACTTTTCTTATTTTTTGTGTTTTAAGAATATTAACTAGGAGGCTAGCTAGGAGGGATTATTATTTAATACGTTGATTACGACAAGTATTCAATTGAGCGGAAACAAATAAACACCCATACTTGAACCGTCAATTAAATCTCTTCTCCTTTAGCCTTTATTATTCCCAAGTCAGTTGGGTCGGCTTTTCTAGTCTAACCGGATATGACTGGATATCAGTTTTTACACGGAGCGGCTGCCACCTGACCTCCGCAACCCGAAGGCTAATGATACCCTAAGGCTAGACCAGTGTCAGGATATTAGAGGGTACTGACTTTCCCAATAACCGACGGAGGGACCGACGGCTTAAAGTGCTCTCCGAGGCACGGAGCTGGCGATAATTGTTAATCAATAGTCACATAATTCCGAAAGGTCATATAACTTTCGAAAGTCAGAGGTGCGCGACGTGGGTTCGTACCCGAGACCCTCTGCATTGCAGTCTGTTGGTCTCCCCACTAAGCTGTCGCTGCTGCCGTCAATTAAATATCACATTAAAAACCTATTAGCTGTAAAATACATAATATAATAGCGAATAATAATATAAAATCTGATTTTTACTGAAACGTTAAAAGATTAGGCTATAATATGGAGTTGGTAGATCTTTTAGACTTGAAATTGAATTAAAATTTATTTATAACCTTTTGACAAGGTAGCACAGTTCTACTTACTAGATTTTCAATTATTTACTCTCTTATTTAATGACCATACCCTTTTTAGGTCAAATGTATTATTGTAATGAAATAAGTAACATTTTAACTCATAAACCATACTTAGGGGTTAAGTTAGCAGTCACTTATATGAAATACGCAAAACGTTAGCTGAATGACGTCGACTGCTGGACAAGGCATCCCTCAAGAACCACACAGACTGGTCGTGAACCGCCCGCATCCAACCGCTTCCCGCGACCCTTAACAAAATAAAAATACAAGAATATATTTTAATTTTTTATCTTATTCATCAGCCAGAACCTGATTCCTATGAACCCAAAAAAGACCACTTTGTAGGCTACAACTACGGCAAATTTAAAGGCATTGACTCGAAAGACTCAACTATACCTATACATATCCAACGCGAAGGCAAACCTCACCAAGAAAACTCCAAAGGCCCACATCAGAAAAAGATGCACGAAAATCATCCAACTACTAACAAAGTAAGCCGGTACTTGTCATCGCATGAAAATATAAACCCTCAGGTAAGATTATGTTACAGCTTCTACCTTAGTAATAGAACCTATCCTATCTAGTCCTTTTGGGAACGTATACTAGGCGTAGCCAAATTTAACTTGCCACTGCCACTGCACCCAGTGTAGAGAGCTCGAATTCCCAACAGAACAAAAAAATTTGTGATGTGTCCGTTGTTTGAATGTTTGTAAAAAAAATCCTAGTACGGGACGTTGTCTTTTTTAACACTAAGTACCACTAAAATTATCGAATACCTCAATATTTTTGTGATAATTAGTGGCCAATAATTGTATGTTTATAAAGTCCCATATGACGACTGATGATTTGATACCTTATTTGGGAGGAGAATTTAGCTATTTTTACATATTAAAACCTAAACATCTTCGTAAGCTTGTACATTTATTATAATAGGGCTTTAAATATAAAGTTGCTGCTTTGTATGAAGAAAATCTATAAATTTTGATGGCCAATTCGAATGCTATGTTTTGTTTTTCATGTATTTAGGTCACTATGGTTTATCTTTAATTATAAAAAAACATCCATCATATCATTATGATGAATTAAAACAACGAATACTATTAGACCCTAAGCGAAATAACTTTTAATACAAATCGCATGAAAGGTTATTGATATTTATTATTAATAATACGTGTTATTAATCATAAATATATTTTGTTTTGCATAAATATATTGCATTTTGTACAGCAACCACGAAATTAAATGTAGGTATGTAGTAATTATTAGTAGAATTCACACAAAACATCGTCCCTAGATCCCACGAATACAAGTTAAAGATGGACTCGTAACAACGATGACACTAATTATGAGTTAATTTATGTGAAAATTTGAACTCGGCTTCAAACTACTCAAATGTTAGTATTAAACTAAAATATCAACGCATTGGCCAGTAAATTACTAGTTATAGTTTAGTAGTTGTCGTTTTAAAAAATATGTGTTATTATTAATTAACAAATACACTGGGAAACAAAATAATATATATTTTCTACGGCATTAATTTTGCTACTGGTTTTAATAAACACGTTCATCAGTCATACCCGAAATGTATTTACTTTGTATGGATTGACTCTGGTTCTTGAGATATTCAACATAAAAAATCAGTTCCATCAGAACATTAGAACAATGAAAGAAAGATACCAAGGCCGATGGGACAGCCATATTATGATGGCAGACTTGCTTTAGTTTAATAAGGGATTGTCCTGAACACAATAGAAAAGCTTACAGATAAAGTTTTCCTAATATATATTCTTATGATTTTTTGTTAATAGCATATGTGTATTGAGTTTTCTTGTCGTTATTATATAGCCGCTTCTAAAATATATATTTATTATGTAATTGTATTTTTATTTCGATCTTCTTTAAGTCATATAGTTATAAAGTCTTATCTCATAAACTAGAGTAAATTTAACGAATCTGATATTTTTTTCGTATTCAGCATACTGAACTTACACAAAATTGACTTCGACTTACTATGGCGCAAAATGACTGTTTCCCAGTGTTATCTATTGACTGTATCAGTAGGGCAATGGTAGTGAACGCGACTACTGGGTTCGATTACCGGAACAAAATGTTATAGGGCTTTCCTCTGAATATATTTACAATAGCAGCATGCAGTCTGGTACTATGCCCGAGAAATGTCAATAGTTTCGCCTCTATTACATGGGATTTAAAACCATAACTATCGAAATGTAGATGTATAATACACCTCTGCCCCTTCGGAGACATATACGTGATCGAGCAATTTATTTTCTATAGAAACCACCGGTCTCTGCTTCACGGCATCGCTACCACAAAACGCATCGAAACTTAACAGCAATAAACAAAGGAGACTACATTAAGGAGGTAAAGTTATTTTAATAATATAATACCACATAAACGAATCTTAAGAAAGTAATGATAAAGTATTTAATATTTTTACTATGGACATGCTTTGCCCGACACTTCGTGTATTTAGTTCACACTGCACAATCTCCAATATTACGTAAGATAACGGAATAACATAAATTGTGACTTTATACTAAACTCCACGCTATTAGGTTGCAGCATCACACCAGTGGTCAGACACAATAGGTTTTCAATTACGTCTGATGTTACTTGATTTATTATTAAATTGACAGGTTAGACTGTGAAAACTGCATCAAAGTATGTTCAATGGTTTTTGCGTAATATTATTTCAAATTCAGCCTCGTTAGAGATTAAAATAGTATCGCTTTTAAATACCAAACAAAAATTTCGGTAAAACGCTGTCCACATTACACCAGTTCAACTGTAAACAATATAAGAACTAAATTATAGAGAATTATACAATATTGTCTTCTGTTTACGCGAATGTTATTCATTGTAATTAAACTACTATATACAGGAGGTCTACCGTGAAACGCGTTATACGCAATTGCGTACGTTCGTTCGTGCTTATTCTTACCATGAAACATCATTCGCGCCGACATTCGTCACGAATATCGTCGTATGACATTTGTACGTCCTAAAAAATCCGAAGTGTTTTCATGGTAGGTATATGCTTATTATTTCGTTCGTAATTCGTTTCGGCACGTCATTGCGTAAAAACATTTTCACGGTAGACCCGCAGATTTCATCGCGTTATTTATTTTACACTTTATTACCTAATTAACCACTACCTGAGATTTGACAAACCACAGATTCTTGCTAAAGAACACCGATTCCTACCAAGGATGCTTCGCGAGGCTATTGAAATCAAAAATTATCCTAATTTCAATAGAGAAGATGGTTGGAATGTACCACCAGCTTGGGATCCAGTAATTCAAATAATCAAACCCAAGAAGAAGCAAACCACAGCTAGACTTTATGATACTCTGAGCTCATTCTGCGTAAATAGAAACACCAATGATTAAATTATATTCGGGTACTTTGAAATAACGACACTGGAACTTTGAGACAACTACCATCTTAGTCTCCCCGTGACCATGGCTGCTGAAAAGCAACCGAAACGTCGGGGAAAGTATAAACTTAAATATAAATAGTTTTTAATAGTTTTAATAATTTAATAAGCTTGAAAATTAGTAAAGTTTAATAGTATCTAGTAGTAGTGTAACAGTTTACAGTGTAAAATAAATAACGCGATAAAATCCGTATATAGTAGTTTAATTTCAATGGATTATACAAATGTTATAAAAGAAATCACAACATAAACATCTACGCTATCCACATTACATAGGCGTCATACAATCGTCTGGGGTATTGTAACCTTTCTCAATCACAAGACATATGGTAATAATAGATCAGGTGCAGCATAAAAACTAAAACTTTTTTAGTATTTTAATGAATAGTTTATTTTATCCATGATCTTAGATATTTTTTTATATTTAGCTCTACATAAAATATAAGCGTTTTAAATCGAATACAAGGACTAATAATTGCCAAATGATAAAAACAGAACGCTCGTACCTAGTTATGCACTACTAAGTAGAGAGAGATTTTTCACATAATCAAATTAACAATATTTATTGCACTTTAATTTTCCAATTAACTTGATTGCTGTTCTAATTAAAATGTTTCCTTTAAATACTTTATTCTATTGCTTTTAAAATAACGTGAAAATTAAACATGGCAGGACAATATATTTTTTTAAACAATCTATGCCTGGTAATGAGTATTGAGGATACGTGGTGTACTAATAACCCTTTTCAATTTTTGTATATCACCTCAAAATTCATTTTCACTAAATTATATTCAAAACAATTCCAGAGAATAACAAATGAGCGCTCCAAAAATTTCCAGCAGTTGATTAAAAAATCTGCTGCTATGCCGTTCTTGGATCACGAAATAAAAGCGAACGCGCCATAATAAAAACTCATGACTAATTGGATCTCCCATTTATTAGTAGTATTCATTGTTTTTACTTTTAATTGCTGTTTCAATCAGGTGGCATTGTATTATTTCTGGCTGCATTGTTAAGGTGGCTTCCTACGGTTCTTCCTGGAACGCACTGTGGTAATCCAGGATGGCTACGGACTGCCACGCACGTTAAAACAAGCTCACACGTCCGCTTATTTCTACACATTAAGTGTGCTCGTCCGATATGATCCGTCAAATCACGCACAGTGGCAAGCTACCATTTCTGATGACCACAATTCGCCTTGCACATTAAATCAAATTTTCGAATTGGATGCCACGAACTAACAATGGGCATTTTGTACCTTTAAACAAATCAAAATATTTGAAATCCGACCCATCCTACTTCCTACTAATATTATAAATGTGAATGTTTGTGAGGATGGATGGATGTTTGTAACTCTTTCATGCAAAAACTACTGAACGGATTTTGATATAAATTTTCTGTAATATTATTTATACATCAGAATAACATATAGGCTACTAAAAATCTATCGTAACATAAATCTACATTAACGCGAGAGAAGCCGTGGCCAAAATCTAGCTATCTACTATGTATATATGTATGTTAACTTTTTTATTTTGACCGTATATTTACAACGCTTAACAAATTTAAAATTTAGACATTTATATTTATTATTACACATCTTAATAGTTATACACATTTCATAAAAATCTATTTACATAGATTATTTAAAAATATGTACTACGATATCGAAATACAAAAACATTTAAAAAAATATTGTAGTATTATGAAATTAAATTTCATACATTCGATTATAAATGGATGAGATATTCGAATGCGCAGTTATATAATATTCAAATAAATTATTCAACGCAAATATCAATCGCTACAACGAACTAACGAGTTCTTACGTGGTCCAAATTGTGGCGGATACCACACAGCCCTACATACGCATCTGGTCTACTACAGACCCATTGTGCACCGATGCGAGCTTCGGCGGTATTCGGCAAAATCATACATCGTGGGAAACCACCTTTACATCACACACGTACTCCATTGCTTAGCATAATGATAAACCCGAAAAACAAAAGAAAATAAAAAGAGATACCATATTATTGTAGTAATGGAATATACATTTATTTTATTAACAACCATGATTCGAATTGCCTCGGTTATATTAAGGTGCTTCTCAAAGTCATGGGAATGCAAGTCTAGGAATATCCTAACAACAAATATATGTACATACACAAATCAAAAAAAGTTACTACCCTGCAGAGTGCAGAGGTACTGGAGCATGGGTAACCTAGCTGATCAACCTCGCAGCGGCCAGTGGCTTTCCTTAGTGATGTTCAGAAGCGCTACATCAGACTTTTTGCCGTCCGTGATCCAATAATTAACGCTACCAAACCGAGATTAGAGCTGCGAGCTGCTACTGGACTGGATATTAGCACTTAGGCCATTAGTAGTTGTTTACACCACTTAAGATTACGATCAAGGAGATCCTGGCAAGTTAGACTGGCCTGCCGGCTCTCCAGACTTAAGAGCACGCATGGGACGCTCTCAAGCGAGCTGTTTGGAGTCGTCAGCTACCTCCAAGAACTCTGTCAGAGATCAAGGAAGCCGCCATTCAAGAATGGGACAGGTTACCACAAGAACTATTGGAACTTGATCTAAAGTATGCCCTGCAGGCTTTCCGAAAACATTCAAGTCAGGGGAGGAGTCATTTTGTATTAAATTTGTAAATAAAAGCATATAAAAATAAATGAAAATATTTATTTTAATCAAATCTTCGCATTTCTTTAAATTACAAATATCACAGAGATTGAAAAACTATTTAAAAAGCAAAACAAAAAGAATACAGAGATTTTCATATTAAAACTGTGTGTTTTTAAATGTTAAAGCAATAAATAATGCATTTATTAATTATATTTTGACACGACAAAAAATATCTCAACTTTGCCAAGTGAACGCGGACTTTTTTTGATATTGTATATGTGAGACAAATAAGAGGCCATGGGCTACATTAACTTATACTGAGATAAATATCGTTTTACTTCTTATCAACATGCCTCTACAAGATTGGATATTACTATGTAGAGTGTACATCAGCATAAATCAAAGCATAAATCAAATCATTACGATTTTATCTGGCCCGCCATAGTTCCGTATGTCCTTTATTTATTTATTTGGTTTTCTTTTTAGCAAGACAAAGCTCTTGCCAAAAACAAACCAAAACCTTATCTTTTTTAAGAAACTTACATTTTGTGGTCGTACCACAAATTCATATGTAACCTAATATATTTAACATTCTGTCATTAGGTTAATTTTGAATCATTTGAAAATACTTTTTTTGTTAAGTAAAAATAACGGCAAGCTTCTCATACGCCTGTCTGATATTGAATATACATGTAACATTTTTATATAGCTTGCTAAATCGAACCACTCCATAAGTACGTCAAATTAATTAATGCTCAATAATAAACGTGTCTGGTATTATTAGAATTCTTCTTAAACTGGATTACCTTGATACTAAAGTCTAAATATTATTTTTAATTTTAGAACAACATGGAAGGTATAGCTCTCAACGTGCAGAGAGGACCTGAAGACAATGCTAAGGTAAAACACCCTTTAATTTAATTACCATGTAGGTATAGCAGCGACAGCCTAGTGGGAAACCGTTGGACTTCCACGCAAAGGTCTCGAGTTCGATTGCAGGGCGGGCATCTCTGACTTTTCGAAATTATATGCCTATTAAATCGTTAATTATCGCTCGCTTTAACGTTGAAGGAAAATATTGTCAGGAACCTAGCATGTCTGAGAGTTATTCATAATATTCTCGAAGATACGTGAAGTTTGCCAACCAACACTGGGCCAGCGTGTTGGACTATGGCCTTACCCTTCTCACACTGAGAAGATGCCCGTGCCCAACAGTGGGACAGTTTAATACAGAGCTGATATTATTATACCATGTATATGATGGTTTGTCACTAAATGAAATGTAACATCGTGATGATTAATATAAAAAGACTCGCCCTTATCAAAAATAAGAATTTAATACCGCTTACGAGGTCACGTTCGGCAACAATTCTCAAGGCTTTGGACTATTTAGCTAACTTAGCACGGAACGCACAACTTGTATCTTAAGGAGTCTGAACGCAGCTAAATTTAGTATTTCTAATTCCGATACTTTGGTAAGAACCATTTCGATTTCGAGCACAAACTGTCTGTAATTTTCTAAAATTGAGAACCGAAATATATTAACCTGGCAAGACGGCAACAGTACACTATTGCCGTATAGAAGCATGCTGCGATCACAGAACACATCAACATAAAATATAGCCACAACTTTGGTTTTTGAAAGTTAAGGAAAGATATAATGCGACGTTTTAGTTTAAGAGCAATCCCAGGTTTTATCGATTATAGTTAATGATATACTATTAGTATACATGTAGATAAAATTTAGTTTTTTAGTAAATGTCTAACTGCAGACATCATAGTATGTCTGGAACCTAGCGTTGCTTTTCAACTTATAACACACAGATATCAAGTACTAGCACATTTTTTTTTTCGTTTTGTTTTAAGTTTATAATAACAACATAGAAATCTCCTCGCCAAGCTACATAGCTTGTTGATTGACTTAAAACATGTATCACATACTTAGAAGCTGAAATATGACGAAAATACCTGGCCTATCAAGTTTGACTTCGTTGAATAGATATTTGGAACAGACAATATAACAATTCTGAAACCAATATAATATTACTGTTTATATATGATATTATATGATACGCTTTAAACCAGGGCGTCGGCTCTCATCATTTAATAAAATATATGAGAAATATATAAAGTTGTTACGACTCTATGTAATGACAAGATAGTTTGGCAAGAAGTACGAAACCATACGTGTGGAGAAACGTGCATCAAGATTCAATAAGATCTTGTATTCTACAACATGATTTTATAATCTTGAAATGTTCTTGATAATACCAAAGTCTCTTGCATACAAAAACCACTTTATGACTTGGTAGTCTGTCTATAATAAAATGATAATGACAAACCACAATAATAAAATTATTTGGCAGAGAGGAACCCGCCACGCATCCTCGGATTGCCCACCCCAACAATTGCAATCGAAAAAGGTTGACAATACCGAACTCCTCTGGATAGGGACAACCACGACGTGGGACCCGGGAGTACTCCAACTTGCAGTATTCCGCTTCGAACACAAAATATGCGTCGACACGTGTTTCGCCTCAGCGCGAGGCATCTTCAGGAGCATTTGGCAACGAATGAGCGATGCGTAGCCTTGTGCACCTGCTTTTATTGCCTTTCTATTCTCCCACTCCCTTAACTATCGCTCGAATGATGAAAAAGTGAATTATTTCGTAATTCAATATATCAAAGCACAATATGCAATCCTGTCCATATCCGAATACCCTTAATCGTTTAGTCGAAGTTCATCGTCATCTCTCACTAAAAACAAAAGTGACTTTCATTTATCTCCTTGAGATATTATCAAATTGACCAACGATTTAAACTTATTTAGAAATTAAGTAAATTTTTTTTTAAATATTATTTAAGAAAGAAAAACTTCTTTATCATAGTCGATAATGTTGCATACATTGTTTTGCATATTCATCTACCTTTTTATTTGCAGTGATACCTATTTAAGACGGTATCTACTGAAGGACAACATTTATATGTTGCCTTTTAAGACTTAAAATATTATATTGTCTTCTGTTTACGCGAATATTATTCATTGAAATTAAACTACTATATACGGATTTTATCTTAAAATATTACTTATAATTAAATATGCCACTGGAATGCCCCAAAAGCTAGAATGATTACATCTTTGTAGGTGTTGAAGTGCACTACGGGAATCTGTGAATATGACGACATTTTTTGGATATCCTCGCGTCCATACAAAACTTAACAAAGTGACCTGATTGTACGTCCAACAGAGCTGCTCCAACACCATTCGCTGTTCTCGACCCATCAGAGAATATTTTATAAAAATGCATATATTTATAAGTCATAAACTATTCACAAAGAAATTTTAACATATTACGATGATAGTTTCTATGTATAGCATAGGTCTATCTATAGCATCTATGTTTGTAAATACAACATTTGATAAGTCCACATAGCCTACCCAAACATACCAGTCGTTCCTTGATCTGAATTAAACTCATCATGAATGGCGATTAACAAAGGTAATTTTCTATGTCTCCAATACCCACTTTATCGCACCAATAATCAAAGATTGCTTAAATCATCTATTAAAGTGTTTTGATGACGGAATTTTAATCTCAAAAAGTACTTATATGACAAATATTGGCGTCTAATTTGAAGTGGCGGTATAAAATTCTGACTCCATAACGTGTATGGGCGTGCTTTTACTCGGGTATATTATTAGTATATAAGTCGCATACACTGGTTTTGTACTCTAGTCAATTTAGATAAACATCTGTTATCATAGATTATACTAGCGTAATCCATACGGCTCCGAATTAATGAGATATATAACTTTCTTAAATGAATTGGGTGAATCCCCTAACCAGATCCCGCTAAAACTTTAAAATATTTATGTATTTGAGTATCTTGTAATGTATTTCTCCTATATGTTTATACCAGCTTAAACATTGTTTTTTTTTTGTGGTCATTTATGTGTCAATCAGGCATACGGCCCACCTGATGGTAAGAGGTCACCGTAGCCTATGAACGCCTGCAACACCAGAGGCATCACTTGCGCGTTGCCGACTCTTTAGGAAAGGAAGTGGGAAGGAGAAGGAGCGGGAAGGGGGATAGAGGGTGATTGGGCCACCGGCACTCTCACTCACTGAACGAAACACAACAGTAGGAATACTGCTATTTCACGTCGTTGATATTCTGTGAGAGAGTAGTCCTCCCCCAATCGGGCCGGCCCATTCATGCTGAAATCAGCGAGGGTCTACTACACAGAAACTAACCAAATCTAACCAAAGGCCTAAATATTTGACTGCATCTTTTACCTGTAAGTCAGTATCTTTAATTTTGAGATTTATCTGATCCGTAAAACGTTTACGCGTAAATAAACACTCTTGACTTTTGCTCGCTGAAAGTTCCAGACCTAAATTTGAAAGTAATTTCTGTACAGTGCTTAATGATTTTTGTAATTTGCGGCAGCTTGCTGTAACATTGCTATATGTTTTATGTATGATATATAACGAAGTCATCAGCGTACTGTGAGATGAACACATCACGTTCTATATATCTGCAAATATTAATTGTAGTAATATTAAATAATAAAGGTGAGAGAGGGTCTCCTTGTGCTAAGTCCTTACAAGTTTACCTACTAATTAATTGTGACCCTATTTTAATTTTAAGATATCTTTCTTTTAAAAAATTCCAAATGTGAATACAAAATGTTGATCCGATACTTAGATGGTCTAAAGTTAATACCAGCGAAACAATATCAACGTTATTGTAGGCGTTGTCAATGTCCAAAAAACACCTTATAATAGACATATTTTAAGAAAATCCAATTTGTATTGTAGTTACTAATTGTGCCAAGCCATCCAGATATGATTTGCCTTTACGTAATCCAATGACATTCGGTAAGAAACTACATCGTTTCTCTAAGTACCATTCTAGCGTCATATTTAGAATAGAATGAAAAACCTTACATAGGCATAACATCATGGAAATTGGTCTAAAAGAGTTTATGTTACTCAGATCTCGTCCGGGTTTAGGAATAGGTGCAATAAAGATATCTCGCCAATGCACAGGGACATAGCCGGTTTAAAGAAATTTATTATATAGAAATAGTAAATGTGTTTGCCATTTTCAGGAAGTAATTGGATCATTATGTAGGTTATCTCATCACATCCAGGAGATGTATCCTTATGTATAATACATCTATCTAGCTCCTTAATGAAGATTTCCATTTCTAACTTTGGGCAAAACGATGAAAAATTAGGTTGATTTGGCACAATATAAACCGGAGACAAGTAATGTCTCGTACACCTGTAGCCCTTGATCCAACCCATTTTGCGCCTTAATTCTACAGAAGAGATAGATTCATCGAAAGAAGAACAGAAACTATGCTAGTGAGCGTTCCGAGCACGACGTATTTACCTCTGCGATTTAGCAATTTTGTTTTTAAGTACTATTAGATTACTAGGAGTGAAATTACTTTTAAAGATTGACAATGCACGTTTTCTTTCTGACACAACCTTTGACAAGTCTGCGTTCCACCACGGTTCAGGTATAAATTTAGATGAAGGATTTTGGTTAATTCGAATAAGAGGAATATTTAAATGAGCTAATATATTTATATAATCAATGAAAACATCATAAAGTTTTTAATATCGTCCGTGAATGCATAATTTTCGAATAATTTATTCAAACATTCTGTATAGTAACGCCAGTCGCCGCGTTTATAATTAAGTTTACATATCGATGCATTATTACCACGATAAAAGACGATAATTTAATTAGTGAATGGTCACTGCCTAATGACTCGATTAAAACATGCCAAATGAAACCAAAACAAAAATCTGAAGTGCATAATGAAATATCTGGGAAGGATTTTTGTAAATAGTCATTCACTAGTCTTACACATGTTGGCGTGCCGTTATTCAATATCACGAAGTTACTGTTTAAAACAGAATCGAAGACTTGATTGCCCTTTTGCTCTGTTTTATACGACCAAGACAAATGGTGCTCGTTAAAATCCCCAAAGATTATAGTTTCCACAGTAAATTTTGTGAATATTTCGTCCCAATCATTTTGTGAGGTATGAATATTTGATGGACAATAGACGGACATGACATAGTTAATTAGCGGGCAGTCTAACACACGTATGCATACAACCTCGGTACCTGGGTTACTGAGTTGTACCGCAACAATCTGAGTCTTAATCGTATTGTGCGTCAAGATAGCCACACCTCCGTATGAATCACATCTGTCGTGCCGGTAAATATTGTAATTATTTATTTTGAATACACTGTCGGTTTCCATTCATGTCTCACTGAGGTAGGCGATGTGGACTGTGTCTCCTGTGCTAACAACTGTTCGAATGACAACTTTTTTAGTTTAATACTTTGGGCATTCCATTGGCATAGATTTAATTTAATATTTTTTGGCCGTTATCCATATCCCTAATTACAGAAATAATCTACAATAATCTTAAGTAAGCGCCAGTCTGAAACATAATCTACCACTACTAAAATAAGCCATTCTAACAACACTTAATTACTGCATTAATCTTTCCTCAAAGTGCACTGATTTCTTTGGCTGTTCCTCACGAGGCATCTGCTCTGTTTCTTCCCTGTCCCGAGATGTTACCGATGCGGGGGAGCTGCGAATTCTAGCATATCTCCGTCTTTTCTTTGTCAAACGGGTTTTGTCGGTGATACTTTGGTATCACTGTTACGGGCCTCTCTGTAAATATTTACCGCGGTTCTAAGAATTTCTGAATATAGGGGAGTATGGCCAAAATCTGATACTCGGTGTTGTTCCGAAGCGCAGCCGTAGGAGGTTGAGGGCTGTGGCTGTGGTGCAGTATCTACGTCCTTCATACTCGAAGGCGGTGGTGACGGCGGGACATATATTGCTAGTGCTTTACGATACGTACAATTATACTCCGCCATGACCTCACGCAAGCGTTTTTTCTTAAGAAAAATAGGACAAGCTGTTTTTAATATTGCCATATGGCTGCCATTACAATTAACACATTTATATGTCCGTGTGTCGCAGTTTGCGTGATTGGCACCACATTTTGGACAAACTATATTTTTGGTGGGCACTGTCTCGTTATATGGCCATACTTCCAACACCTTGAGCACTGCGTTACTGGATGGATGTATGAATAGACTTTAATCCGGAGGCCGTGAATACTTATGTAAGGAGGCACAAAAGAGCCCCGGATGGCAATTCTCACAGCCTAATTTGTCAGCCAGCCTTCTCCCTCTCAATCCCGCCGCTTAAGACGATGAATGGATACTGTTTCTGCGGGGGGTTCACATGTCATGCTGTCCAATATCTCCTTATCCGGTATATCAATATTTATATCCTTGATGACACCGTAGGACATACTCTTTTCCAAGGCTCTCTGGATTCTCCAATCCCTATCTAACAAAGCGTGACACTTCTCGACTTTAACCGCACTTTCCTCATTTATGACAGCTAAACGTTCTCTGAATGGGTTGATGTATTTAACACTATCTATGTTGATAACATTATTGCAACAAAATAATTTAGCCAATGCGAATTGTTTCGGTAGCTTTTCCTTACTTGATAAAATATGTATCTCAATTTTATCTGTTTTCAGTATTTTCTCCTTTCTCGATACTAAATTCCATTCACCATCTTCCTCTAGTTCTCTTTTCCTCGCTTCTTTGCTTACATTTAATCCTTTTCCTCCATCTATACTGACTACATTGTCCTCTTGATGGACTTCCGTTTCTTCGTCTGATATACAGTCCTGTTCGTTCCCTAATTCCGGCCTCTAATCTTCATCCATAACTAATGTATATCCATCTTCTAAATTATAATTTATAGCAATCATTTACATAACTAAGTAAAACTACCGGCCGCCTCTCGCAGGTAGCCGGTACCCGGGGTACGGCCGAGCGCGACGATTGCTCGCGCGCAATACGTAAACAAAGTCTCTCCGGTAAAAATATTATGCTTTAGTCTCTAACTGGCCACCTAAGCATGGATGGCATTTTAATACTATCATAAAATGTATGTTTAATTCTTCTTAGGATGACACAAGACGAACAAGAGACATTGAAAGCAAATCGTTGCAGGTAGGTACATAATTTCATATTGATATGCCTAACGTCAACTTTAAGGAAAGTAATATCTATGTTAGTAATTATATTCTTATTAATATTATGAACGTAAACGTTTATAAATATTATCTTTTGGTATTTATTACTCAATCTCTAGTATACGAAGGTTGAAAGAATTTGGATGCAACTTGCCTTGATATAGATAGACTATGTCTAGGATTAACACATAGACAGAACAAATCATTTTAAAGTAGTTGTGGTATAATCGAACCTGTAAGAGAATATTAATTAGTATCCGTTGATTGAGGTTTGTAACATAATAGTTCACTATTATTATTGTTTGAAATTCGCAATAAACAAAATCGCAGCTTTGTATAAACACATAATTATCCAATTTGATATGAAAATTAGTATCAAAATAATATAACATAAGCAAAATTAAATGTTAATCTGGATTCCATCCGTGTGTTATTACTGTGCAATGCACCAATTGAAAAGTAATGCTAGGCATCTATTAAAACAGATAATATTATACGATATATTTTAATAATGTACTTGTATGTAATATCTTTATGGTTACAAAACCACAGGGGTTATTTTTTAAAATTCATATTATGTATATAATTTATTTACAGTCAAATCAACCGATAATGAGAAAAAGAGCGCACAGTCATAAACGGGGTATCCAAAGAAAAACGAAGCCGAGTTGGGGCGCCAATTGGCGGCGACAAATGGGAACTAAGGTTAAACGATATTTTTATTCATGATTTATTTGAAAAATCTACTGTAGTACGCACAGGTAAAATCACAAAGCGTGGATTTAAATCCCACTATATTCCTACTAAACACTGCTTGGAATATTCTATGCAATCCTAGAGCGCCTCTGACAACTATGGAATATATGCCAAAAAGGTAATAACAAACATGACACATATATATTGTCGAACTGACAGAGGTCCTTGAGGCACCGACACTTTCCATCTATCAACACGAATTTTATTATTATTTTCTAATGTGTAGAATTGCTATGCTCTGTGTAAAACATTGCATTTTGGCTAAAGTCGTAGAACTTTATAGTCTTACTGGCAATGAACCAAGGGTTTCACCGACTACCGCTAACCTAAATTGATAAACTTAGGAAAGCGATAATTTCTTTGTAATAAAATCAAATTCAATTCTATTCAATAAGTCTGCTACACAATATAGAAATATACTCGAGATACCAGGATTTGTAGGCTCCACTTGTAGTTTCTTAAAAAAAATTATATGATTTTCAACTACCTAATACTACTAACCCTAATCTAGTCCTGCAAGAACTTTTGCTAATCAAATAAGTAATAGTATCTTAAGACATAGACCCAATAGTACTTAACCCACAAATATTGCGTATTTTGTAAGACCTAGCTATCAATACTGCTTGTTTATACTGTATTTCATGCTTCTCTACTTGTACGTAAACCTGAACCTTTATTCGTACTATTTCAACAAAGAATTTTTGTCCAATAGCACTTAGTTTTCCAAAAACTTAAATCTTAGAAATAAGCTTATAGTATAGTTTTATTGTCTTTGCTCATAAGCTTTTAGTTTTGCCGCTGATCTCAGACATTAGTGACATAAGTCTATAGCCAGTGTGTGTTTTAGTAATAGCTTGTTTATCATATTTCAGGAAGCTAACAAACTGACAGTTGAATCCTTTGGATTCATAGGAAACCAACCATGCAAGAAGATGGTCAATAAAATTGTACCTCATATGCATCTAAGTAAGTTTTATACTTTAATTTCATTAACATTATAAGACTATTATATAGCTTAGTGAAAGACCGTTGAACTGCCACGCAAAAGTCTTGAGTTCGATCCCAAGGCACGTACACGTACTAACTTGAAGTTATGTCATATTATATATTTATCAGAACTGATATTATTACAAAAGCTATTTCTTTAACTATTGAATTAGTAAGAAAATCCTACAAATCCTAAACAAAGAGAACGGAATACAGCGCACCGTACGATAAAAGACGTAAGTGACGTGCACAATCGTACTCGAATAATAAAAATCGAACGCAGTTGTGCACAATGCCATACCTTACTAGCATATTATAATTAGGTCTAATTAGATTCTTCTTTCTTTTTTATACTTATTTTACCATTTTACCTTTGCTCACTAAAGTTTTAAATATCATGTGAATGATGTATTTAGTTTTAATTGGACTTCAGGTTGGAAACTATTTAATGTTCAATTGAATATTGTGTAATACTTAATCTGTTGTCTGTTACTGTACTTATTAAATACAAAATTTAAAAATAAAATAAAGATTGGTTAAGGATGCAGCGCACTTATTTATGAACATATTATTCAAATATTCGGATATAAATAATTTGCCCCACTCGTTAATATACGAGTATGTATATTATTGTATATGCCGAGTGACGTACTGCGATACGTACATATATGCAATGCGTAGACGCTAGCGTAGAACAGTCAGGTCGGTAATGTAAGCATCATATTTGTTTCATCAGTCTATTTGTCACTAATTCGCTTGGATTATAGAGGTTACAAGTAGGAGCGAGCTTTAGAATGTAGCCAGAGCATTATCTATGGTTTATAAGTGTCGCCTTTAAATAACTTCAAACTATAATATCAAAAAAATTACAATTCAGTTAAGATCCAATAAATTATTTCGTCATGTATAAGTTACATAGACCTCACTTTATTACCATGATTCATTTTTAGCGCAACGCAATAATTTATCATAAATGTTTACATTTCTTTCACTTTACGTCTGCTACTTATTTAAGATTCGTATGAAAAACGTTTCGCTCATTTTCAGCTGTATTAAGTAATCGTTACACGCATAATTACTTGATACACATAAAAGAAACTGCAAAATTTCTATTACGCTCGTATTTCACCCTTGAAAGATCACAAGCTAATGATATATTAGTTAAATATTTGTATATTATTTAATTAATGCTATCATTGCTAGGACTGGGTTATGATCCTTATAAATTTTTGAAATATTTCTTCCTAGCTATTTGGGCTACAAATTACTCATACTCTTGTTAACTCCTCAAACTAAATGTTTGTGTTAGAATCTACCCAAAACTTCTCAATCGCAAGTCTGGTAGCCTAACCACTGCGTTACTGCCTATTCTTTGTATGTATTTAGTAGTAAAGTTCAGCTGCCTAAATAGTTCATGTTTGCTTTCCTTTAAAGATAGCAGTGAAATTATTTGCTACGAAAGCGACGACCATTATGTGACTGACGTAAGTATTTTATACAAATATTATTTTCTTAATACTTTTTTCTAAATACAGAAATAAATCGACGTATTTCACGCTAAGCTTTTGGCTGTGTAAACGTTACCAATACATATTTGTCTGAGCTTTCTAGAAGTGGATTATCTGGCAGAAATCATAATTTATGATAGATACCTTGCTATTGATGCGCGTAATTACATTCGGATAATAATAGATTACATTGGTGCACAACGCGATGCCTAGTTTACGCCAAGAAAGCTCACGAACTTATGTATAGTGTTGTCGATATATTCGAATATAATTTATATTTTACACAAGAGAATTTTTGCAACATTTTAAGTTGCCGCCACCAGTTGCCTGCGACGCCACTCCCATTGGTTAAAGGCTATAGTTATCCTCGATAAATGTGCTATCCAACACTAAAATAATTTTTCAATTCGAACCAGTAGTTTCTGAGATTAGCGTATTCAACCAAACAAAAAAACTCTTCAGCTATTTAATATTAGTATAGATTTGTTTCCGAACCAATGTATGTAGGTTAAGCGACTAATGTATACCGTGTGGTTGCCGCAATACAAGCCTCGGGCTTTGTGTGAAAGCCACTGCTAATGATAAAATAATGTAATATAATGAACGAATAAACAAATAAATAAATCAAATACAATTCGGCACATCACTATCTTCTACCGCTAGTTAATAATATGTTATTTTTATTATGCAAACAATAAAGAATAACACAGCTATATATTTTTAGTATTTACTAAAGCGTTGCTAAAATATTTCCTAGGAAGATTCAGGTGCTCCAGCAATCCGTCAAGGCGAGTTGGTAGCAATAACGGTGGGCGGTATTGTATCTGAAGGTAATCATGTGGCCGTCGGTATAAAGCTTAGCGAATACTGCGCCTGGATGTCTGAGAATCTGCCGTGAGTGTACTACTTATCATTTGTTGTTTAATTATAACCTAAACTACGACGGACACAATAAACACGTATAATTATATATTGTATTGAGGTTAGACCCTCGCACAGTAGGTCTACTTAGAAAATATCTATTCGTGCGAACGAAGATTACATCGTAAAGTTTAATTTAATTTATTTCTCACAAAGTGACATTACTCCGTTATTTGGACCACTTGTGCAGATCTTAGGATGAGGGTATGCATAAGGAGCAGTTCCCCATGTAAAAAAAGGACAACAATAGGCCTGAAACTATGGCATTAACGTGTAACGTCACTTAAACCATTGCGTCTTTCATCGTCGGTCATCATCATTTAACCGCATCGGTATCAATAGTATACTTCTATACTAAATAAAAGGGACATTTGCGATAATGGTTTTGATTCACCTTAATAACTCGTCGCTTACTAGTGTTGCTGCAAACATTGTAAGCACTAATTAAACCACAAGCTAAAATCTCACTATTTGCACAATCCTATCAACATAACAAAATAACCGCTACTAAAACGAAGATCACTATAAATTGACTCGCTGTTTACCGTCACATAATTTTATTTCCGCCTCTCTTGGAACGTGTTTTCATGAAAAATGTCGAGCGTAGCATTCGATGTGGTCGTTACCGGCAAAAGCTGGATTTACCATGACATGAGCGGATGAATCAACTCGCCTGTGTTGAGAAATGTCAATGAAATGATGCTCCATTTCGAAAAATTAGTTCATACGCGATTTTTTTGTCATTCTTTTCCTGATTTTATGTTTGTATCTCAAGGTTTGTTACAATTTTATCTAACTCGTTTGGTTTTCGTAAACAATGCAAGAACCTCTAATGGGTATACGCAAGCTACTTGTGCGGTCTTCATGCGCAAGTTAAATATAGTCTGGTACTAGCGTCAGTCGCTTCACGATACATAAAATCTGCACAAGAGCAATATTGTCTGCGCTAACTAGCTAAATGTTGTCTACGGAATCAATATAAATTAAATATTCACACAACAGTAAATCATGTTTTATTTACAGGAAGCAGCATGAAAACGTACTATACCTATTATAAAAAAATATATTGCATTAATGTTAAATATACATATGTAAATATATAACCTTCTTAAAATAATAAGAATCAATGTGTAATAACAATGAAAATATCAATTTCAAATTATTCCAGGCCCATCTGGGTCCATCATGTTCATATGTTAATGTATTGTATTGAGTGCAATAAATTACTGAAATAAAACAAATCGACGTCATACTCCGATATATTATGAACTCTGGTCATACTTTTAAATATTAGAACGCAAGTAAACACTGTACTACTCTGACCCATGCTATTCTGATATACATATGTTTCCGACGGAAAACGGGTACCGAAAAGCAAAAATACTACAGCAATATAGTTTTCTGACTACAATGGACGTCGGTTTATCACAGTGACGCCGTCAATTACAGGTTTTTGTTCAGTGTTCCATTTTCAAGCTATTATGCTTTAAAAATATTTCTCCTTTATTCTATAATAACTTGACGATTTTCTGTTTTTTAACTTGGTTTTTTAAATCATGTCGTGCATCTAACAAGGGTATAAAAACGACCGGGTAGGAAAATAGAAGATATTTTCGTTATAACCCGGTTTTGATAACTAAAAGACTTGGTTTTTAAGGATTTTAAATAATACTATTTTAAGTTGTATTTTATCAAATAATTTTAAGTTTCGGTTAGTTACATTTATACCATAGTACAATAAGAATAGTAGGTTAGCTAAGGCCGATCGGTGAGTTAATTGCCTACTATTGCGTTGACGCACAGGATTGTCATTATTGTTTTTAGTTAAATATTATTTGCGTATTATGACAGCACTAGGTACCAAAGCTATATTACGAAATAAAATGAAAATCAAACTTTAAACATCAATCACTCAATTCACTCAATCCAACAGTGACTAGTAAGTGCTGAAATGAATACCCGTGTTAATATCTATACCGTTTCAACAAAACACCACGGCGCAGGGTTTGATCGCGCTGAATACCTACTTCACAATTTAAGCTTGAAAATCTTTTTTTTTCAAATACTGACTAAGCGTTATATATCGCGATGTAACTATCTAAACACCTTATATGACGAGGAACTACTTTAATTTACTGTCGTTTAACACATTGTATTATACGTTTTGTTTGTAAATACATACCTACTTCTAACATAGTACACCAGACTCTGAACAATTACATATCTGTGAACTCAAATTCTCAATTCAGAAACCTGAGCTAGTCTATTAGTGTACATACACATACCTAATTTAATTAGAAATTTGTTTAGGTTGGTACTTACGCTTCTCGTTCAGTAGGTATTTGGAACAATGATAAGTCCGGGTTTGAGGAGTTGTTATTGAGGCACCTGAAGACACTACAATATTTTTTGGCTCTTTTTGAAGTCATAATAACGTTTATTACAAAACTAAATGGATATAAAGTGGCCAGTGAGAGTAGCGAATTCGAGCGGGCGAGCAGTGTAGTACGTGAATGCGCGCGATCAACCGCGTGGCGCATCCCGTACAGAGTCCCCGGCCGCCCCGTTTGGCTGTGTGATTGTGTGCGTGAAAAGTGCGTGCGTACACGGCGCCGGCGGCTCACGCGTACATTCAAACTGGCGGCGGCCGATTTGTATGAAGCTATCCTACTATTCTTATTGTACTATGTTTATACCAAGCAGATCAAGATCCGTGTTTCGGAGAGCACATTAAGCCGTCGGTCCCGGCTGCCATGAACATCTATGGCAGTCGTTATTGGGAAGTCAGTGCCTTATAGTATCCTGACACTGGTCAAACCTTAGGGTATCGTTAGCCTTCGGGTTGCGGAGCTCAGGTGGCAGCCGCTCCGTGTAAAAACTGATATCTAGTCAAATCCGGTTAGACCAGAAAAGCCGACCCCAAGTTACTTGAGAATAATAAAGACTAGGGAGAAGGAGAAACTAAGCACATCAAGCCTCGTTGGAGAACTGGAGGACTTTCAAGATTGAGGTCTTAAATACAAATTCATGACATGTAGTTTAGGCTTACATGCTACATTTACTTAATTATTATTACTCGTTTTGACAGTCGTTAGCACGCGACCAATTATTTTTATTTATTTTTATTACTACTTATTAATTTGCACTTGCAAATAACTAGTATGGAGTCGAGTTATTCTCAGAAGTGACTCGGAATCAGACACTGTGCTCGCTAGATGGCAATAGTTTCTCTATTACGTGGGATCTAAAAGCATAGCCGGCAAAATGTGAATGTAATATGTTTGTACCTGCTCCTTCAGGGGTATAGGTGTAAAATGTAAATGTCTAAGCATGTATTATGAACATTAAAATATAAGAAATACAGAAACGCGGTGATGTCCCTCCACTCAGACGGAGGATCCTCTGACCTGGCTGGGTGATCGGCGAGCCACGGCCCGACGGTTGATGTCAAGAACTTGTATATATACTAACTAACTCGCTGTGTACACTTCTCTTGAGTGATTTATGAATGTATGGTGGCTGTGTGTATTGTATATAGTGCCATCTCTTGACATTGGTCGAAACTTCTTCGTCTTTGTGGATTGGTCTCTACAGTAATAATTATTATAACATATTTTGTTCCAGGGCTGGCACGGAAACCAATTTGAATTGCTGGTCACATCACGGGCCTGGCGCCGCACACGAGTCCGACGAAATAGATAAAGAGGACAAGAGAAGTAAACGACAGTCAAACTTTAACAGATATTTAGGTTAATACATCTATAATATAAAAATATTCTGTGTTTAACAAGTAGTTTTGAAAATCTCTATTAAGAACCATCTCACACTGCCATATCTCGAGCCAGGTGTAGTTCCTAGCTTCATATTGCATTTGAGTTCTTTTATTTATTCAAATATTTAAATATTGTGGGAATAAGGTATCTAAGCTAGGCTCGAAACCTGTATTTCAGGGTCGCCATACCTTATGCCTTACATTCTATTATGTTATTTATAACAAAAGGCTGCAGTAAGAATAAATAATAACTGTATTTAAATAATTTTACATAATTATGTGTTACTTAGTGTTCGATAAACGTATGCGATGACGTACATTTTAGTATGCTAGTGCGACGTACAATCGATAACTTTTCGACAGGGGTGAGATGCGTCTACACTGCGCATATTTTGAATGGCACTTCTGAGCTGCCGTTATATCAGGCGCGATTACGATTGTTCATTGCAACGCGCTAGCGACGCGATGAACGCTAAGGTTTTATGATACACTGCATGTGCATTGCGTTGTCTTGGCATCTGCGCTGCACATCAGCTTACGCTGCAGAATCGCTAGCTTGAAAATGCTATGCCTGGCTATTAGCTCTCTTAATCTGGCTATTAACTCACTCAATTAAATAATTAAGATCTTGAGTACCTTGTTGATCTAGTAGATACTAGGTCAAAAACTTATTATTTTGAGTGACAAGTTGAGACTTGAAAACTTTTGAGTGACAACTTGGAATTAATAAGTTGGTGATGTTCTATCCCTGACCCTGAAAAAGCACGTAAGGTTATTTTTCCTAATCTCTTTACTAGACTACTACTAGACGTATCGTGTAAGTTTAGCCTTAATTTCACTCTCTCATAAGATTGTGTGGGAATATCGAATGCAACTATGTTTGTGCACACATTTTTGCAATATAGTATCTACCTGACCTCTATTAAAATCTTGCATCATCGTCTAAGATTGAGCGAAATTCAGTCTGAAAGACATTATATTAAACGCAACTGTATTTGGTTATATGTTATAAGGTTTTCTGCCAGAAATTCTTAACTGAACCACGCAGTTTGGGCAATTAAACAAAAATTATGCCTGCTATGTAATACTAAATTTGGTCTATATTCCAATAGACCTAAAATGCCGTGCCGTCCGTTGGAGAGTGTAATAATGTACCTAATCTCTCACAAACTTATAGGATTGACGACATTAAGTTCAATTTATTATCTCTCTACTTCTTTAATTTAAGAGCGTAGCTGTTTTCGGTGAAGTAATTGCCACATGTATCTGTTTTCTGCTTACCTTTTAACCTCTTGATACTACGCAACTTCCATTTTTTCCATCACTTGTTGAACGCATGCACGTCTCGGTCTTTTCGTTCCTCTCATGCATCGAATTTTTCCTTCTAAGATGGTTTTAAAAAATGCATCGTGTCATATCAAGTGGCCTATTAAGTTTCCTCCTCTCATCATATTTATCCAATTTACTTTAAGTGCTCATTGTGTATTCCCTCACTATCTAAATTTAAACCATGCAAATAAGTCTACTCTCCCAATAAGATTTACGGTGACAAGTTAATCCTATGAAAATCCGATTTGTCTGTTTAACATACAATAAAAAGCTTTATATAAAATAAGCAATATAAATATTCGACGCGTATTAGCTTAAAAAAGATATAAAGTCTTAGTAAGGCCTGCTTTTTATATATAGGACTAGCTAAACCCGGCCTCGATTTGTAGGTGACTCAGTCTGATACTAATTAGGGAAGAAAATAAAAGTATTACTATAAGGAGTACTCTATTCTCCACTTCTGTAGGCACTTCGGTAGAAAAAGTATATGAAAACAATTATTTATGTAAAAATGTCAAATGAATCCGTCTACTGTTTTTGGAATTTTACAGACACAAACATACCGAATTTTCACATATAAAATTCATAGACGTAAGTAAGATAAAATCCTGCTCGATGATAATGTTTATTGACATATAATTATAGCCATGCAATATGATAATTATGGAGGCATCATTTTGTCTACAGATTGCTTTCAGCAAGAACGTAGTTAATCACGCCTGAATATGCTCGAAGGGCTTGGCAGAGGTTTAGTTCAGTCACATTTTACTATATTATCAAGTTTTATCGTAAAACACATTTTAGAAAACGTCCTAACATTAACACCAAATTCACATTGCTTTATCCATGAATTGAACTCGGTATATCATGACATTCATGACCGGCTGCAAGCGTAAGCGCAGACATACGCCACGGGACCAACGAGGCGTAATAATATAATAGAGGTAGTATTTTCTCTTCTTTATTCTTTATTTAAGGACCTTTCTGCCCATAACCACGACAGTGGCCTTAAGGCAGAATTTTACCTGAGTTACTATACAACTTTAGTAATAAACTTAATCAATTTTAGCTATAAGCAAAGCAAAGCAGTAGCAAGAATTGCTACTGCTTCCTATACACGTCAATAATCCTTAACAAAATCCCTTAAAATACTTTATAAGTTTTAAAGATAATTCTATGTTTAAAGCGTTTTGTTTGATTTTTGTAAGTTTTAAGAGAAGTAGTATATTGAAACACTTTATAATCGTTGTTTCGCGATTGTACTAATTGTAACTTAATTATTTTCGCCAATTAAGTAATGTTCCTTCATACTGTGCCATAATTTCATTTTATTTCGTTCATTTTTTAACCCCTATCATAAAATATACGACATCTTTAGGTAATTATTCCAAAATGGGTTGGTTTACGTAACACAAATGTGGCACTATGCGGAACTTTTTAAATATATTATTTTCTTAATAACTACATTATTTACTTGCATGTTTTAAGTACCTAACTAAAAGTAGGATAGTCGAACTGATAAGTGAAATTAATTGCAGTGTTATATTTCAGTTATTTGCATAGATATTAATCGCAACCACGTTTTTTGGATAACGCGACTTTCATTAAAACCACGAATATCTATAAGTTGTTATAGATATTCGTGGTTCAGTAAGCTCACTGACTACTAAACTGTTATTCATAGGTGTTACAATTTTTTTTATATATCGTGTGACTTTGACTTTGCTTTGTAAATAAATGATGATGGCGATAAGAGCAATAATCTTCATTATCATGAATGAAGCCGCAGGCAAAAACTAGTTCTTTAAAAATAAGTATCGTTCCATAGTTATTTAGAATTGGCCACAACTTCACGATGTACCCTCCAGCCATTTAAAATTGATCGTATTTAGTCCTTATTTAAATGTTATTTGCATTTGTGAATTATGCTAGTATTATATAAAGTTGAATAGAAGAAAAATAAAGGATTACGCCAGGTGTACAGCGACCACATAGATCACAGTCGGCGCCCGCTTAAGTTTTAATCTGCCTGCAAAGCACTGTGATTATAAAAGCGCCGTTCTTTGTAACGCACCTTTTGTTCGAGGGAAACTTTGCTAGGATTGCTTTAAATTTATTTCTTGTTATTATATGAAATATTATATTCCATACCTATTAATAGGTGTGTTGTCCACAAATTCCTTTATTTAGAATTTCTTTAATAATTCTATATGTAATACGTGTTTGCTTCTTGCATTTAGTTAATTTTTGTTTACCGCTTTGCTATGCTGTTTGTCGCATTTATAGCCATGGCACAGACGAGGAAAAATAGTAGCGTGGCTTTAATAAAATTTACCAATAATTGTTTCTGAAGTAAGTCGATAAAAATGGTACTGGAATAGAATTAAAAAAAATTGTATCCTCGGCTTAATAAATTTTAATTTATTTAGTCATACCTAGAGATTTGATTAGGCAAAATTAGGTCAGAGTGAGCTGTCTTCGACAATCCATCATCAAGTTATTCGAAGCTCATTCTAGGTATATCAACAAAACACGGTTAAAGGTTCGATGTACACAATATCGCCATAACCTTAATTACAAAATATTGAGACAATTGACAACTTAATATTACCGTATTTAATGATGTTGAAATGTATCGTAATTTAAGTTAAAACTAGTTTATTAACAAACAATTTAGATTTACATTCTTGGAAGACAATAGTAAAATTTATAATATGTGCAAAAGTTTCAGTTGATTTCAAAATATGGAGACAATTGATACTTCAATATCTTCGTATTAATAATGCATTCGCAATATTGGCTTAAATCGTCTTGTGAAGATGATAAACCGTGACAAAATCTATAAAAAATACTTTCTATAGAAACAAAATTGGTTAAAATAGACATCGAAGGCCAAGGTGAATCTAACAGCATGTGCAAAAGCTATTACTTAGTTCACAAAGAAGTATTCAAACCTATAAATAATACATGGTAGATTTCAGTGACATGTGTAGAATGTACTTGTCGTCGAGGGAACCATTCTAAGCTTCGCATCATTTCCCGTCTAGACCGATACATGGCAGATCAATACTGAGCCTTTTCTTCGCCTAGGGCGTATGTATTTGCTATGAACTCCATGCGTATAGAGTGGATATACATACGTGTGTATAGGTGAATATGTATGTCTATTTCAAAGTAGGTATAGTTGGCCATCTTTTTTAATAGTTTAGAGATGTGGGTACATTTAAGATATTTTTAAGATTAGCTCTGATCAACTAGGTAAGAGTAGTCTGAATCCAAAGGTATGTTTTTCTTCTTACCTTTCTTTTATTTTGTTGGTGTTGGTTGACTGTTTCAAAAATATCTGCAATGTTTTTGAAAATTATACTAGTTTTATTATTTAGGAGGATATAAACCCAAAGCGATGGTTATTAATATGTTGTCAGTCTATTCCGGTATTACGTAAAAACCTTCAAGTTGATTTACAAGCAGTTTAGTGACTTGGTTTTGTATTTAAAATCTATGACACTTTTCAATGTTAGTTAGAAGCGCATATAGGGTGCAAAGTTTACTACATGTAAATGACGTCGCGGGTTATATAGGTACTTCACGCGGGTAAAATTGCGAGCAAAGATTATTAAAATATAGAATTATATTAATACATTTGAAATATCAACCATTTTATCTATTTGATGTAATACTATCTGCCACCTAAAATATGTATCTTGATATATTGTTATGTAAGAATTATTTAATTGACACGTAACATAATGTCTCCGTTATTTTATTTTCTATGTTAAATTCACCCACAGTCGCTCCTTTAGCTATCTCTGTTAAAAGAGTCACATCGACTCTTTGCTGCATTTGTATGTTTTAAAACATCGTGTAAACTGAAAATTTTATCATAATCAGGGTGGTCAAACACACAAATAAAGTGCGTATGTACCAAATTTGTCTTGTCAATTGTATTTAGGCTTTAGCACGTTAAAATCAGCTATTTTTATAAAAAATAGAAGTCTTAATAATAATTCCAAATAGCTCCTTTTAACGTGCTGTAGATTTGTTATTTGAAGTTTATTAGATGAATATCATGTTAGTTGATTTTTGACAAGTTATTCACGATATGGCCAAAAATTCAAGATTAATAAATAATAATAATAATATTATAATATTCTACCACATATACACAACACCATCTAGCCCAAACTAAGCAGAGCTTATACTATGGGTACTAGACAATGGATAAACATACATATATACTTTTTTTTGTAAATACATACATATTATACATAGAAACAAAATAAAAGTTATTTTTACGTAAAATTGTAGATGAGAGAGAAATGTAGATACAAACCTCAAATTATTGACAAGGGAGTCAACATTATTATGTTACACATATTATGTACTTCGTGAAATGTGGATGTAAAACGCCTCCGCATACCCCCGCAAATATTTACCGGCGTGAATCAATCTAGTCAGTTAATAATAGCTCAATCGAGGCTTCGCGTCTCTTGGCGGCCTCGATGGCGTAGTGCTTTGAGTAACCGATTGCTACGCCTGAGGTCGCGGGTTTGATTCTCGCACAAGTCAAACATTTGTGTGCATGAACATTATGTTTATTCATTGTCTAGTACCCATAGTACAAGTTCTGCTTAGTTTGGGCTAGATGGTGTTGTGTGTATGAGATAGAATAGAATAGAAAAAGTAAACGTACCATTAATAACCTACTAACGTTTATATTAATATTTGATATCAAAAATTAGACTTAGTGATTAGTGCTCAATCAAATAAAATACTAGAATACTGATGGCGTAGTGGTTGAAGTGGTCGCCTAGCCACCGCCACCACGCCTATTGTTGTGGCTCCAACCTCTCACGGGACAATAATTTTTGTGATCCGCAAATTATTGTCACAAGCCTGGGTGTTCTATGTGTCCGTTGTTTAACTGTAAAATTCTCGCGACACTCGAATTATTCCTAGAGCGTGAGTATCCTTAAAATCAGCTATCAGCGCTTTAAAATCATCCTGTCAAATAAGATCTCTCTTTCACTCGTTTCGTGTTGCGGGCACGGGTGAGAGCCTATTATAGTGCAAAATGAAGTGTTCAATGCCAAAAAAATATATTTTGCATTGAGCATAATGTTCTAAAAAATAGAACATCAATTGCAATGTAGACTCTAGAGAGAGTAGATATCTTTAGTATATTGCTACATTTTGACCGTGGCTGCGCTAACGTAGGTTAAGTAAAGAGGTTAGATTATATTTATATAGTAGTTTAATTTCAATGAATAATATTCGCGTAAACAGAAGACAATATTAGGTTAGATTAGTAATAGTACTTTTTCTAAATGAAAGGTACCCTATGTCCTTTTCTGTTTTTCTAACAACGTGTATGCGAAATTTCATGATGATCGGTCAAATAGTCAAGGCGTGAAAGCGTAACAAACGATGATGTTGTGGACACGGATACGGCTCTGCACTTTGGCGGAATGCCCCGCCTGGGCATCGCAGCGCCGTGTGTTGATCACGTTAGTCAGACTGGTTGCCCTCTCACTACCGGCCGTGGTTCAGTCTATGGTCCGGAGTGAGAGATCGTGGAACGCCGTCCCCTCCTTTTGTGAGGAAGTAATTTCCATCAAGGAGACGGCGGAGCGGGAGAGCTTCAACCCTCTCCCCAACCGCAGAACCGGGCGCCGGAGGGCGCGAGATGACCTCCAGCCACCCTGAGGTTTGACCTGGGGGTGGTGGGCTGCGTGGGCCTGCTCGCCAGCCGATCAACACCAGGTCTGAGAGGCGGCGTGCGTGTTCCCACGTACGCATCTGTATCCTGTCTCTGTCCTTCCCAAGGGGACGATGGAGGAAGTATTTTTATGTAGTGGCCTGCCGTTTTACACGGCGGGCCGAAACCACGGCGGGGACGCGATTGCATGTGAAAGCGATTCGCGCGGCCTCGCCGTCTATGGTTATGTCGAGGAACACCATGGTAGGTTTAGTCGGTATTACCGGGGTATCTTTTCCCTGGTGAGCCCGACATAACCTCTCCGTTGCCCCGCGGAGATGTATGCGTCAAAGTATTCCACCACGTTAAAAAAAAAAGATTTATGTTAAGATACATTTTTTAGTGCCCTATATCTTATTCTGATGTATAAACAATAATGCTATAAATCAAAATCCGTTCACAAACAAACATCCTTCCATCCATCCTCACAAACTCACATTTATAATATTAGTCAGATTGGTTATGGATCTACGAAAGTACATATATGTCAACTATGGACACGGTTTTCATAATTTTTGCATTAGACTTGTCTATTTATTTTGTTCTTAGTGGGTAGGCGTTGGTAAAACAACACATTACAAAACAGTATTTCTGCTCATATACCTCAAAGCGATGAAACTTTTACATGTCTCTTTAGCTTTTTATTGCACTTTACAGTTTGTAACTACTCACTCTGCAACAAGCTAAGATGGAATTGTGTGTGGAGTCTCGGTTTAACTATCTCCAAGTTGTTGCCTTTGTAGTGTGCATTGAAACTTATTTCTGATTAAAGTTTTCTTCGTATGTTTCTAATAATCGTCTTGCTAGTACATTTTTATTATAAAATGTTTAATACACCCCTACAAGTAGAAAATACGCTACCTTTTTAAGTTTCTTTAAGTACGCATATAAGAAGCAGCGATTGCTCAGTGGGAGACTGTTTGATTGCAACGCAGAGGTCTCGAATTCGATCCCAAGGTATGCATACTCTGACTTTATTTTCGAAGTTATGTACGTGTAAAATAGTTAATTATCCCTTGCTTCAACGGTGAAGGCAAACGTCGTGAAAATATCTGCATGTCTGAGAATTCTGAGAGTCCATAATAATCTCAGAGATGTGTAGTCTGCCAACTCGCACTGGGCTATCGTGTGAACTTTGGCATTACTCTGAGATGGGGCGCGTACCCAGCAATGGGGCAATTCATCTACAGGACTGATATTATTTAATATAATACCTACCAGGGATGTTGCGGATGCAGATTATTTGAAATCCGCATCCGCGGATGCCGATACAGATATTTTAAGACTCACATCCGCGGATACGGATATTGATGTCCAAATCGATGCAGAAGCGCCGCAATTGCGAATGCGGATGTTGATGAAAAATGTTCATTTTATTTAATAAAAAGTATCTAATATCATCGCCTTCGCAGGTTCAAGCCTGTTTTGCAACGGTTCATAAATTAAACACGTACTAACTGAACAACTGATTTCTTTCTTATCTACCTATGCTATATTTTGATCTGCATTAACATCCGCGTTGATTATTGCGGATGCGGATGTGGATGCAGATGTCCAAATCCATGCGGAAGTTTCGCAATTGCGGATGCGGATGGAAATATTCGCAACATCCCTGATACCTACACAGATACACGCTTTAATATTCCGAAAAGGGTAGACAGAGGTGTATGACACCTACATTTTGCTAACTATAGTACGTTACGTGACGTCTATTGCACATTAGACATTGTCAGATGCGGACACATTGTCAGATTCGATATTGAGTTGTAGCAGTGTATGGAGTCCTTCGAGCTATCCAACTGTGTAAAGATATTTATATTGCCTTGATATTTATGGTGCATAATTGCATAAGCAACTACTACCAATAACAACCCGAAATAAGTTCTTCAAGCGAAAAAGTATTATAAGTTATTACCTATACTTAGTAGTACTATGCATACTAGATATAAGCCTTGGGCTATAACAATATTACGTAGTTTCTTAACGTGTACCTAAGATACACGTCTGCCTAACCGTTCGGGGAATACAAACGTAATCCTTTGTTAGACCTGAATCTGTCTGTTTATGTTTTGGTCTACTTTCTATATTATAGATAATAATATATGAAAATCATAGTAACTGGTTTAGTATTTATAACAAGCAAGTTATTAAATTACAAGATAAACGTTATTTATATTTTTTATAAAGCTCAGAAATCGCTGTTGAGTCAGTTTTCGTAACAAAATGTGTTAAAAATTGCATCAAATAAAAGTCAAACGTGAACCGATTTATGCACATTAGACATTTATTTTCATTTAAAACATTAACAACCATTTGTGTTATGTATAACACGGAGATATTATATACGTAAAATGTTTCACTAAAAATTTAATTTTAAAAATAATTATGTTGACAATTGGCTGGCAAAGCTAATATTGGCGGGTTGAGCATACTTAGCTCATGCATCTATATGTAAGTCGATCTCGTTGGAGGCAGCGAACTTCCTCACCGAATTAATGCCCTGGGTCCTGGAAGCGGCGTTTCTGGCGTCGCTTTACCGTTGGCGCCAGGAGGTACTGGTTCGGGGCGAAGGACCAACTTCGCCCATTCTAGTGGTGGCATGGTCCGAGCTCCGTTAGGTGCTGGTGGAAGAATAGAGAAATAACTTTACCGCGCACGCCACAATCGTGGCGGTAAGACCCGTTTTTGAGGAGTGGCTGGAGAGGCGGCATGACGCCCTCACCTTCCGGCTGACACAGGTAATGACTGGCCAAGGTTACTTTGGCTAGTTCCTGTGTCGCATAGGCCGGCAAGAGACGTCCGGTTGTCACCATTGCGGCGAATGCCGCAACTCTGTTGAGGACACGGCGCTGCGCACTTTGGCGGACAGCCCCGCCTGGGCATCGCAGCGTCGTGAGTTGATCGCGGCAGTCGGTATGGTTGTCCTCTCGCTCCCGGCCGTGATTCAGTCCATGGTCCGAAGTGAGAGATCGTGGAACACCGTCGCCTCCTATTGTGAAGAAGTAATTTCCATCAAGAAGGCAGCAGAGCGGGAGAGGGAGCGCTTAAACCCTCTCCCCAACTGCAGAACCAGGCGCCAGAGGGCGCATCCAGCCACCCTGAGGTTTGACCTGGAGGTAGTGGGTTTCGTGGGCCTGCCCACTATCCGATCAGCACCAGATTCGAGAGGCGGCGTGCGTGTTCCCACGCGCGCCTCTGTGTCATGTCCGTCTCCCCGCTAGAGAAGGGACAGTAGGGATTTTAAAAATGAGCAATGCCTAAAGGGTAGGTCTTTTCGTGTAGTGGCCTGGCGTTTCATCAACGGGCCAAAACCTCGGTGGGGTTGCGACCGCATGCGCAAGTGATTCACGCAGTCTCGCCGATTGCGGTTTTGTCGAGGAACACCGTGGTAGGTTTAGTCGGTATTCCGGGAGGTCCATTATTATCATCCTTATTCCACCTTTCTCTTTTACCCTGGTGAGTCCGATATAACCCCGCCACCCGCCCCCACGGAGGGATAAAAGTCAGTGCAATCCACCACGTAAAAAAAAATTATCTATATGTAAGTACACATAAAACATCTAATACTGTACGGTGCAACCGTACATTGCAAAATTACTTTATATTATGTCAGCATTTTCGCCACAACGCATTCGTAATTCATTAGTTTTATATAAAAATCAGTTCACTACCGGTCATCAACCGCGTCGCGTGTAACTCACTATCATTATATCATTTAGTATTTTCTATCAGTTTGTACTTAGCCTTAGAACTTTATCGGTAATATACATATTCTATAACCTATCTCCTCGTATCATTCAATAGCATCGTATTAGTCAAAAGGTGTTTGGTACCGTACCACACAAATATATTGTGTTATTTTTATTTTATTTTATTAAGAAAGGAACATCAATCATCCAGGTTACATAATAAAAACAACAGAATTAACTTAAAACTAGGTAGTAATGCAGCCCACGGCGATGTCCACAGGTTACTATTCGATTAAAACTATAAGACGCTAGGAAAGCGAGCATACATGAATGAGAATCCAAAAAAATACAAACAGAAAAATAAAACAACATACAAAAATATATTACGAAGGAAAGATAAATAATTAAAAATCAAAAACTGTATAAGGCCGAAAAAGTAGGCTCAGTTATGAGTTCAGTGTCTCATATACAAGTTTACGAAAACTTATCGCAGAGCATACAAATATGGCAATATGTTCAAAAGTATCATTGTATGTATTAGCCATTCGACGGATTGGTGAACGCAGGCCCGTGTTAGTTCGATAAGTACCTACTGCAAAGAGTTTGCCTGAACGCACCAGCTGTCTGTGAATAGTTCTAGGTACTGCATAGCACAAAACATTATTTAAATCAATGCAATCAAAATAATTATTTATAATATTGTACAATGTTACTGCCTCCAATTGAGGACGTCTAGTAACTACTAAGAGCCAGAATACCGTATTTACTTAGCAACTGGCCATATGACAAGTAGCATCCATAACATCTATAGTGCATCGCACGAAGAAATTTACGTTGGACGTTTTCTAATATGTCAATGTATTTATTATAGTACGGGTTCCAGATGGTAACTGCGTACTCCACCTGAGAACGCACTAAAGCTTTGTACAAACAGAGGTAGGAAGAGGTCCGCTTGAAATCGGTACTTGATCGCATTATAAATCCGTACATCTGATATGCTTTATTTACAACATGTTCAACGTGCAAATCTAGGCAGAGTTAGTTAGTTATTTGAAGTTAGCCTATAATACTTGTATATTTTACTAGCTTTTATCCTACCGTATATAAACACGACATACACTACAATCCGCGGATACACAACTTTAGTTTTAGGACCACAGAAGTGTAAATAGCTAATCATAGACACATTTTTATGGAAAATAATGAAATGATACTTGTAATGAATACATTACAAGTATCGTGTAAAGTAAGTATCGTATTTGTGTGCATGGATATGGATGTTTGTCTTGGTCTGGATGTTTCTATGTATAATAAGTAAATATTTCCTAAAAAGAAGTATATATGTATGTATATTTATCCATTGTCTAGTACCCATAGTACAAGCTCTGCTTAGTTTAGGCTAGATAGTGTTGTATGTATGTGATAGAATATTATTATTATCGTATGTCAATTTCGAGCCTATAAACTATATATATGTAAATAATCGTCTTTTATGACGGACAAACCAACAAATACCCCTTAACATTTATTATATTAATAAGGATTACAAGTAGGTATAGGGATTGTTGTACTCTATAATTGAATAAATTTTACCTTGACTTATTTAATTGTGCTATATTTAATTAGCCACCTTCAGTTTCAATCAGATCTAATCCGAATTAATACATGTACTTAATGTCCAACCCTAGACATTAATCTGATGTAATGAATACTAATTAAAATATATCGCTGCTCGTTAAACAGTAATCCACAGATTGACAAATAACGCGATTAGAAGGTTTGACCCTCAGGCTGGATGGTGACCGTGACCATGACTGAAAAGATCATGTGTATAATTAATTAAAAATTATATTTATTTACATTTATTTTTAAGGTATCTCCCGCTTTATATTTAATTCATGTTTGACGGGGTACTTTACAAACAATCAAATAAGTTACACAAAGAACACCTAAATCAGAACAACTAAATCCACTTTAAATGAACTCGACTTCGAACGCGAACAAGATCTCGCACGATTATATATATGCCTTGCTCATCTGCGCGCCTAACCTGATTTTGGAATCATATAGTTTTACATACCCACTCAGACATCCCTAAATTGGCTTACGCCTATATGTAAATCCCTAAAAGTATAGCCATAGATTGTGACAACGTTTGACGAGCTATGTTTTACAGACATATACCTATCTAGCCCAGTGATGTTCCATTTGTAGCAGTAAATACCACTTTAATCCGATCCGGTACCTCGCTGTTTTCTACAAATACAAGCGCATACCATGAGATCACTGACGCAGGCTTTTTAAGGATTTTTATTATATAAATAATATAACTAACGAAATTTGTTCTACGACACACCTGCCATCATAATATGCTGTAACAGCATATATATTATTAAACTAAACAACAAACGCGTAAACGTACCTATATAATTATGTACTTACGTAAAAATATGAAGTTACATTCTCATAGCAAAACAGAACGTACCGCATGAACGTAATAAATTGATAGCTTAGACCCGGAAACGGCTGATAGTAGTATCGCTAATACCACGGTATTGTGGTCGGATAATAATCGTTGCATTGTTGCCGGGCAGGGCTATGATCTTGGATTACCAGATTTATTCGCGAGGACTGAACCCTAGCTCATCTCAAGAGCTCCATACCGAATGGCCTCTCAACATAGCTAGCTGTATCGTTGTATAGAGGCTAGTCTGTTAATCTGTTAAGCTGCGATCATGAGAGATACACCTAATATGGGGTATTTACAGTATAATTAGTGGACTCGGCTCCGGCCTGATTAGGTGGAAATAGATTGATGTAGAGAATAAACCGATTCAACGTATAGGTAGGGAGGAATACAGATATCTACAAGAATTAATGGCGTTGGTTCGATGTGGGCGTAACATTTTATTGGTGTTTTCGCTTTCTCTTCCTTATGTTTTCGTATAGTTGGACGTACGAGAATTTATTTCGGTATCAGAAATTATGTGAGTTACGCAATATTGTGTTTTTGCTGATGTTTATTGGCGTACTTTACAGTAAGATTATTTCTTCGCAGTTGCGAAATCTAAGTCGAAGTCCAGATATTCGAAGTCAAATTCAATTTCATTCTCCGGAGAACCGAAATTAAATGTATTGAAATCCCTCTCTGCAGATTCAAAGTCAAAATCCCCTTCTGCAAATTCTAATTCAAAGTCCCTCTCCGCAGGTTCAAAGTCAAAGTCGCCTCTCTGGAGGTTCGAAATCAGCTTCTAAATCTCCCTCCACAGGCTCGATATCAAAGTCGGAAACCAAAGGCCAGGTCATCTATGGTGGCTTTCTGTTCGGCACCTATATATCGGAAATGAAATGAAATTCATCAATATATGTACTTATTAATGTGAAGAGATTAAGAAGAGGGCTTCAATTCACAGACAATAGATAATTTATTTATGATATATAGTTCGATAGGTGTTCTAAGAGTATTTGTGTTTACAATATAATCTTTCTACAAACAAGGGATAGTTAATTAGAGTAAATAGATAATGAACTATAAAGAACTTACTATATGTACTTACTATATATATTACTATATACGAAGCCTGACCTAATTTGTAATTGTATTTTTGTTTATAATATGACATTTTACTAAAGTTGCCATCTATGATTTTCATTATGATTCTAAGATTCATCATTAGGACGTTACTCAAACCAATATTGCGCCAGACTTAATTACATAATACTCACATGTGAATTTTATCACCGCAGTCATTAGTCAATTACTATTTTAAAAACAAATTTGGTTCGACTGCTTAGTTACTGCCTACTTATTTTGCTATCACGTAAAATCACTAGAGACTATAGATTTCAATCAGTAAAACATTTCTGTTCAATAAAACTGACATAGAGTGCCTAGATCTACGTAAATATGCGAGTGAACAAATTTGTAGCCAAAGGCTAGCCGTTCCATCAAAATATAGAATAGAAGAAAAGTTATTTGGCAAGAATGTAGATAATACTATAAGATGTTAAAACTATATAGAAGCCAAGTACATTCTAACTGTTAGGCATACAAATAAAATTATTAATAATACTGCATTTACATATTAATATCATCTGAAATTTATTAGGCGACAGTATAAAAAGGCAAGACCTAAATATAAAGATGTAAAATGTATGTGTTCTTATTCATACTGATTTACCTTTTTTGTTTATACGTATTTAATGCATTGACGCATACCTCTCCGCGGGGTGACGAAGAGGTTATGTCGGACTCTCCGGGGCAAAGATATCCCGGTAATACCGACTAAACCTACCACGGTGTTCCTCGACATAACAAGAAGCGCGAACGCGAATCACTTGCATATGCAATCGCTGATTCTAGCAACTCAATAGCTTCTTCAAATAAATGTAATTTCCTAGATTCTGCATACTTTGGTCTGATGTTGGATATAAAGGGGTCGGAACTTATCAAAAACGCCTGAAAATATCTTCATTATTCTGAATTCTCCCCATTTTCCGTGTATGATGCTCTCTTGCATATTTTAACTCCTTTTTGGTTGCTTCAGCTGCTTCTTCCGACAAAATAAATACGGGAAGACAAGAAAAATGTTTACAAATGTCAAACCAACACTGGCTGGCATATTATACCATGGGTAATGGTGTACAAAAAGCTCAGCTTTTTCCATACAGTATGTTCGGAATTTCCGATGTTAATGGAATTGCCAGATGATATGACTTGCAAGATAATTGCAAAATTCTTGATAAAAAAAATTGTCATATATGCAGACTTATCATCGTCTCTAAAAAATGTTCTGGCAGTGTTGCCATCATTGGTAATTTCAAATCCCTTTTTAATTATGTCTACCAAGAGTCCCAACTGTTCTTTAAATTCACGCTGCGTTAGGTCAATGCGTAGATCATTAGGAAAGCAAGGAATGCTTTCTTAAGGTCCTTGTTCTTGCCTCTAGCACTCCACATCTTAAAGTCCAAGTTGTAAGATATGTGCAGCAGACACTGCATGCACCTAATCCACATACGAAGTGTTGAGAGTCCATACTTGTACACCTCATCTCGAACAGGCCTCGAAAACATTTGGTTTAGCTAGACATATATTGTAAGTAGCTGCAGATGGAGTATCGGTGTCAATTGTAGCAACTTTGCCATGAATCATCATCATGTGCAGTTCATGTCTGATTTCGAAATGCCCGCATCTTGATACGGATATATTTCTGATTTCTTCCTTCATCGCAGCTTCTTCTTCTTTAACAAAATCGCTCGTCTCTTTTGCAAACTGAAACTTGACAGGCCTGCAATACTAGTCAAAGAAAAATTAGGATTTTCCCATATCACCACGTTTGCCAACTCTAACTTCAAAGGGACAAGGCTCGTTATGAATACCGATGTGTCATCTAAATCAGGCACCTCGCATCTCTGTTTGTAGGTGCTTTGTGCTGAAGATCCGTCGAATCTCCATTTGCTGGTCAACTTTAGCTCTCCGCTTGATATATCAAGAAAGTCACCAACAACTTGATTCCCTCCTCCAACCAAGCTATATATCTGTTTCATAAACGTCTTCTGAGTACTGTTTGCCGCGGTCCATCTGCGGTGCAAACTGACAGTAATAGATCTTGCAAATTTCAATATCACTTCTTCTAGAATCTTCTTTAGTAATATCAAGTGGAATGCAGGCCAAAATTGCTTGATGAAATCGCTTGTAGTCCTGGATGTCTCCTGCTCGTAGAAATAAGCAAAAATCTAAGTTAGTTACAAACTGAGACACGATGTGCCAATTCTTTTCCGTTAAATCGTTTTCCGAAGATGTTGCTCCTTCAAGAGTTGAAGTGGTAATGACAAAATTATGCGTGCGCGTCTCTTTTATAAACAAGCTTGGCCAACAAGCTTCGAGTATAAATGTGCACTGGAGGGGAGGGATTGGTCGAGTGGTGGGGAGGTCGGGTGGTGGGGGTTACCTAACGTACCATGTGTGTACAGCTTCATATGATAACCGACCGTGAACCAATAAGCACATAAGAATAAAAATACTGAACGTGGCATGCCCAAACAACGATTTTTTAAAATTCTAAGTTTGTATTATAATCCGTGACCAGTAAGCGTGAGTCCAACTTGCATTTTAACCGGCTTTCTACTTATAAACGCAATATTCAGGAAATGATAAGTTGATTCTACACATACATACATTTAGTATGTATGTGTAGAGTCAACATCATCATCAAGATTCTAAGTATTCTGGACGCAAAAGCGGCAGAAATATCATAATGATCCCAAGGCACGAAATGACAAGGATTATGCCTATTATTACGCTCACTAACTGCCCCACTTAACACTATTACCGTTTTAGAGATTTTCACAATTATTACTTTTTCTCCATACAAAAAAGACAATATTTTTTTAGTATGAAGAAGTACTTTATAGCGTAAAATTAAATTATCAAAACGAGTAAGCTAAAAAATATATTCGACGTAATAGGTCAACTTTGATCCCTAAGTCCAATAATTTCGAAATCCGGACCAGTACGCGCCGTATGAACCGGCAGGCCACTACACGAATATACCTACAATATTTAAATTTATTTTTCCTACTGACCCCTTCTGGGGTACGAAGACAAAACGACACAGAGGCGCGCGTGGGAACAAGCCCACCACCCCCAGGTAAAACCTCAGGGTGGCTGAAGGTTATCTCGCGCCTTCCAGCGCCCGGTTCTGCGGTTGGGGAGAGGGTTCAAGCGCTCCCTCTCCCGCTCCGTCGCCTCTTTGGTGGAAATTACTTCCTCATAGAAGCAGGCAACAGTGTTCCACGTACTCTCGCTCCGGACCATAGCCTGAACCACGGCCGGTAGCGAGAGGGCAACCAATCCAATGCCGCGATCAACTCACGGTGCTGCGATGCCCAGGCGGGGCAACTCGCCAATGTGTGCAGCGCCGTCCACAACAACATCGCGGTAGTCGCCGTAGTAGGTAATGATATCGGGGCGTCTCCTGCCAGCCTATGCGACCCAAGAATTGGCCAAAATAACCGTGGCCAGTCATTATCTGTGTCAGCCGGAAGGTAACAGCGCCATGCCGCCTCTCCAGCCTATCCTCTAACATGGGACTTACCGCCACGATTGTGGCGTGCCCGATACTGATTTACCATCTAAGAACTCACTTACAGAGTAATAACATTTATCAAAGAAATATTGTAAAACAACCTTTTAAAAAAATTGCATGGGCTTATTTTAATACTATCAGGTAGGTAGTTTATTTATAATATTCCTATAAGCGTCATAATCATCATTACGTGGGGCTTAAAGGCGCAGTCGATGCAACATGCAATGCCACACGACGCTTAATCGGAGTGAATTCAAATGTGTCGCTTTTATAACATCAAATTGGTCGAAAAAGCTCCAATCCATTCGTATCTGTATCAGTCGATACTGAGCTTTATGACGTGTAGGCTCGCTTTTCGTATGAAAAAAGAACCTGACTGATAACAATTTGGATATATGCTTTGGATGCAAATAATGAAAATCATTATTTGGTACGTGTCGGGTGATGGTGTGATTTCACAATAATATACAGGCATAAAATATGCAGCACCTGAATTTTATCGAGAAACTATAATAGGATAAAAGTTGCGTTTTCTTTGCAGCTGATTCTGTGATTCTGGGCTTATTGCTCATGTCGGACAAAGTAATATTGAGTTGTTTGTATACTACTATACGTTACTATAGGGATGTTCTACAGTTCTGAGCCAGAAGTGGCCAGAAGTTTGAATGGTGGATGGTAAGAATGGGCCGCAGATGTGGTATATAATATGTAGCTGGTGGTATCTGGGTGTAATAAATCTCTAAGTACTCCGCTATACCTAATTTAAAACTATGCACACCACAACATAGTCTTCTTTAAAAAGCATGATTATAAGACTCCCGGCGGTGCAAACATCCATACGTAATGATCTTACTATCAGGCTGCCTCTTTCAACTATTTATTATTTGTACTTAATAAATATATACAATCATGAATATATCATAATTATGCTCCATAGGCCTAAATGTTAGGATCATTTTATTGTTTTAAATCTTACGAACTCATAGCCGTGATAATTAAATAGTATTGCTAGCATTAGTAATTTTATAATGCAACACAACGCAAGTAAGTGGTACATGTGTAAGCTACCCGTGCGGGTTATATGCGCAAGTTTATCGTGATTACTGTGGGCATCATTGCGTTACATGTACGCAAGATTAATATCAATAAATTATTATCGATGGCGTATTTCTTGTGCACTTACCCATGTACTAATAATTTCTGTCTTCAAACATTAATCTACTTGTCAAGTACACGATATTGGTCTATAGGGAACTATTTTCGTCTGTCTCCTGGTAATTAGGATATTATTAACTACCAAAAATATATTGTTCCCGTTTGTGTGTTATTACAAAACAAATAAAAAACATAAAGATTTACTTTATTACTAAAAGTAAGTAAAGTTTTGGAAATAATTTATCTTTAACTGTGTAATCACAATTATAGTTTTTACTTTATAGACTTTGCCTGACTCAGTAGTCGAACCCGGAGCCCTTCGAAAATATAATTTATCAGTGTATTAAGTATCTAAGTTTTATCTCTTTATACTTCTCGCGCTCCAAGCTTGAAGATTTCGATTGGTTTACAGCCACTGATAGTGTGAATAGCTCTGAAACTGCCGCTCCTGAAATTCAAAGCGCGATTTAAATTGAAATGAATGATCGATTTGCGACCAGCGATTGTGATTTTTAGAAGAATCCTAACTATTTTAAGAGAAGTCCAGACACGTGTAATTACTACCAAAAACCAATATTCCGTTTCAGCAACGATAGCTAAAACCAATAACAAAAACTTTGGACAGTATACCATACTTACGAATCACAGACGTAATATTAAAATGTATCTCCTCGGACAAAATAAGCTTGAACGTGAGTGTACAGTCGATAACAGCAAATAACCTGTCCAGCCTAGAGCGATATCTACTTAAGGCTTGTTCGAGGCAAAGCGGCCGCCAGGAACAGGCGAGCACAAAAATATTCACCAGAGCATGTGTATGTAGTTTACTTTGAGAACGGTGAAAGGCGTTAGAAAATTGTTGAATATTTTTGTGCTTAGTGCACAAGGCAGAACGTAAAATTTTCAGTTGGTCGATTACTTGTGTATTTAACTTTATTTTTTAATGTATTTTCTTTAGTGCCAAAATTGTGCTTATATGGCACAATTCCAAGTGCTATATTGCATCAGGTACTTGTTCAGTATTATTGTTTTGAATAGTGATAAAGTAATTCTTTTTAAACTGAAATGGTGGCAATCGACGAGCATGTTGCCGCTTGCGACACCAGAGCTGTCACGACAAAAGCTTTTAGACTGTTCCAAACAACATTCCAACCCTTCAGAAAAGAAGCCACTAAGATGCTTGGTTAAGAAGAAACTGCTCCTCCACCCTGAATATAGTACGTCGTCCTTAAGAAACCTAGAAGCACTACCCATCATAGTCATAAAAGAAAAGGTTGCTTGCCTTCGATTTTTGCTACGTAGCGCCGACTAATCCATTTTATTTATTCTGGCTACGGTGATGACTAATAAGCATATGGGTTGCCTGATGGTATATAGTTATTATTAACCGAGGACACCGTAGTGCCCTCTCCGGCCTCTGAGGTCAGCTATTATTTCTGTTTTCCAAACTAAACTTCCAAACATAACTCGCTTTTTGAAGACAGGAGATCATTTAGAATTTTTCATAACCTAATGGGTCTTAGCAAAATGGTTGACTGGCTTTAAGGCTTGACAGTCAATCTAATTATTATGTAAATCTTGAGTACTTACATGTATGGTGCGGCCAGTGTTGTCTTATACCAATACATAGTGTATGGAGCCGATTTCAACAGTGTATTGCAATGCAATGAAGATTACAATACTTAATAAAGCCGTCGCATGTTCTGCAGTTACCGTAAGTAATGAATTTTGTGCAGTCGCAGAAATATCGCTCGAACATTGCACCCTATACACAAAACAAAGGAATCTGTATTCCTATCAAATCAACGTTGTACGTTTGTGTTGGTGTTGCTGGAACACGACGGAAGGAAAGGAAAGGAAAGCGAACGCCTTCCTTCTGGGAGCAAAACATCCCGCGTAACCTTGAAAAGCTGCTTTCTGTTTGAAATAGGAACACAAAAAACCTGTAGAATACAGTCACTTCAAAGCTCTATTAGACTAAACTAAGACTGGCTAAGACTCTACTTAACTATATTACTTTCAAAGATGTAGATTAGAAATAAAATGTAATATCCCATTAACTAAAGCTTTGCATTAAAGCGGTACTAAAATTAAACAAATTTCACCCTAACTTGGTGTTTTCAAAGCTTCATACTGGCGGTAGTATGCAAATATGCGCTGTATCAACTAGCCGGGCTTAACGCTAGGTTATAAACATTTAAGTACGAATAACCGACTAGACACCCAGATATCCCGAACAGCTATCTGCTAGAAATATGCACTGTGCGTGCAAACGTACGGCTAATGTGTATACAAGAGAGCGGTTTAGTGCCGTAAGAATATTTATAGAACTGTAATGTAAATCGTAAATCGTAAATCGTGATGTAAATCGAATACAACGATAAATATTTACAATTTATAATATAGCGCCTTCGACAAAGAGTAAGATAGGGATATTATTACACACTGTAACGGTTATTTTCAAGGAATCCTCACTTAATATTATAAATGTGAATGTGAATTTGTTTGTATGTTACGCTTTAACTACTCGACTGATCATCATGAAATTTTGCAAACACGTTGTCAGGGGTAAAGAAAATGTGGTAAAGTACTGTTCATCCTGAAAAAGAAACTATTACCGAGGGAAAGAAAATGGACATTAGTTTTTTTTATCTAGTAGGCATAATTTCCATCTACCGAGCTAATAGATAATTATCAGATTGAAGTCTGGGAATAATCTTGGTAGATTCTATCTATCGAGCTCATTCTCAGACTCTAACCTGATAATTTGTACCAAAAACAAATCCATTTATTATCTTAAGCACTAATAAAAATAATCAATTGTATTTTTTTTGTATATTAATTAAGTTTGCGCAATATTTTAGATCGATTAAGACGACGACGTTGCCAACGCATCTCTCTTCACACAACTATACTTTATACTACATATCTTCATGTAAAACTACGTCTCCATTTAATGTTCTGAACAGTTCTAAACAAACAAATCTTCATTTACATGGAAAGCAAAAGCATATAAGCGAACTAACTAGAACGACTATGTCTCATTATAATATTAGACATTTTCTAATATGATCGAAGTTGAAAGAACAGTCAAACATTTTTTCAGAACAAAATGCTCGCTCGCCTGTGTAATGGAAACACAGTTTAATAGGAACATATTGTCGTATTAAAAGATCGTAACAGACACGATAACGTTGGCGATTACACTAATATGCACATTAATTCATGATATTTGGATATTCTACGTTTCCAATGTAGGCGGGGTCAGTACTACATAGCATTAGGGTAGGTAGCATGAACAGTGAGAGATCTTTGTATTGTAGTTGCTATAATGTCCTCTTAAAGGACGTTATAGTAACCGATATACAAAACGTGGCCCTAATGTCCACATTTTGTATATTGAATAGGAAAGCCCCTTTTTGAATGGCAAAGTTTGACGTTGCGGTACTAAATGGGGTACGAATGTGCCGCCTCTTCTATAAAATACCTACTTCTGAAGAAGTAGGCAAGAAAACTTAAAGATAATTAAGTCAGCATGAGATACTACGTGGGATACTATTTGGTTATTTGGTTTTGGTTGGTTTGCTGGGTAAGAGCTCTGGAGGCTATTATAGGTACTCGAACTCATTTCCATCTTTAATTTCTTAAACTTTACTTCGAACGCGCTATTGATACCTGCGTTAATTTGCATTATTTTATATATTATTTGTTCGCATTGCGCTACCGAGCAGATATTTATTTAGATTAACCTATATAATTAAAGTGACAAAACATTACGGTATCAATATAAATCGGACGTAAATCAGTTAGTTTCATCAAACACTGTTTAACATTCCGTGAAAAGGTAGTGTACATAAGGCCGAATAAGTAACTAAAAGTAACTGAAAGAATACATTAAAACTACACACGAATTAAATCAGTACGCCAACTCGAGGGATCAAAAGTAAAAGTTGATGTAACTAGTTTAATTTCGCCCAACACAAGCACATATCGGCACTAGTTATTAGTTATATAACTAGTGCCGATATGTGCCGAAGTAGTTGTATTAGGCCTTTGATAATCAAGTGCAATACACTTGACAACAGTGTTCTACAACAGTTACGCTGTTGTTGGTAGAGTGTGTTGTTAGAAAACTTCGTACTCGTGCGAGAAAGTAATCCGAAAAACGCTAATGGAACGAAAGCGTCGTGCCTCGTGCTGTCTATATAAAACTTTTTGGTATTATTTCTGTAGTCTCTGTTTTGAATGATTTATGACAGTTATAATTTTTGATGACATTCAGCAAGAAAATTTGAAATAATTACACTTGGTTGTGTACGCAACTTGTACAGATAATGAAATACTTCTATGATTCGTCAGTCAAACCTGGTTCCTAAAAAGCAAAAACAAGATCAACACAAAAAAAAATGTCAGACCGTAAAACACATGTCTGCTGTGATAGGCTACCTGAATTAGCTACAGCATATCACTTGACATGATATTTTTATAATTCATAAGAGTATTAACGCGATCATGCATAATGCAAACAAATCAGTCACAACATTCACCCGTTAATACCCGTTACAAATGATATATACCTAGATCATGCAACGCAAAAGCTTAAAACTTACTTGACATGACATTGATTTTGGCATGTCGTTGATTAACCTTTCAGAAACCGGATGTCATTATTATATTTTTAATATTATAAATGCGAAGTTTGTGAAGTTGTTGAGGTGTTCATTATTTCATAACACATAAGCATAAATGGATTTAGATAAAACTTGGAAGACAAATATTGCATATTCTGGTGTTAATACACAGGATATTTCTCGCGTCCCCGTAGGCAATAAAATCGAAATGAAACTACTATTTTCTGAATTTGCATGGTATATTTAGTATTAAATTTATTTTTGACGCTAACTATAATGTAATAAAAACAGCAGTAGAATAGATTACACTAGTTTTTAAACCAAGTTATATTTTAAATGTATGATTAAATTTTCAAGTTGGAGGTAATATTATTACGCTGGCCGCCGGTCGTCCGCCATTCATTAAGCGATAACACGTATAACATTACCTATACATATATAGGTATATACGTATACGTACAAGCTAAAAGGCGTACAATATAATATGTAGTTTAATAACTATGTATAACATTCGCTAAATTGTAAGAAAATATTACATCGCAATAGACTTAGCAAAAAAGGTTTATAATTTAAAAAAATATTATTTGTCAATAGGTTACATATTCGATGCTAGTCTGTTACAAATTGCGCTGTACATTTAGAATACTACTTTAACATAAAGTACACGTATTCCTTAAATAAGAGGTCATAAAAGGCTACTCCGGTGGAAATGTTCAACAAAAGCACGTCCCCAAAAATGTGTTTTAATTACCAGTAAAATGTTTCTTTGTATTCTATCCGACTCTAAAAATAGCTGTACAGTTGGCTACACAAAAATATTCATCTTTTCGAGTAAGCGCTTTTGTTTTGACTTAATGCTTTATGTTGAACATGAGTACCAACACAGCTTTAGCGAGAGATACTTTTAGGTTGATGCATAGTACACATGTAATTCCTTTAAATGGCATGAGTTTACCCATGGCCAGGCCATTAGTCTGCAAGGATGTTTGTACTCGCCTTCGCCACTCGTTTGGCGTGCTTGCAATATATTGCCTGGCCAGCTTTTATTACACACCGAGATTATTTAAACGGCCGGAGGGAGAGCCTCATAATTTGAACTCTCCTCCTTGGAGCGCATTCAGTCAACTGAAACGAAGGGATGGGCCGTAATTTTAAGGCGTGATTTAAATTGTCTGCTTTTTTATCTTGTTAATGTTTTTAGGGGATTCTCGTAATTGTACTGCTATTTCGTGTAATTTAATGGAGGCATAAGATGGAAGTGTTCGTGATTGTGTAACACAAGTTTGAGACAAGCTTATAAGGAAATGTAAAAGTCAGGCCATAAAACCCAATCATGAAACTATTAAACGTTATTCTCAACATAACGAGCCTTATTCAAACGCGAAAACGACATCACAGTATAAAAATATATCATATTAACACAAACTTTTCCTATTTAATACAGCCCCGGGGCAAGTTGGGAACTCTCTCCATTTACTCGCTCTTGAATTACCATTTGCGAGACTATACTCCAAAATATGGTGGAACTTTTATTTAAACGTCACAGCCAAGCTCGACTACGTCGTCCTTTGTGAAGATTACATAGCTGACAACTTCTTGTGCGGACTTTAATTCGAACATCCTGATTTTGTTAATAGTTATTGTAATAGACAAATTAGAAAATAGATAGTAAAGCACAAAATATTTCTTGAACTTTTAAACCTGGTGATGTGATATTCTTAAAAATAGTAAATAGGAAAACGTATTTGTTGGTTTTCCCTTTTTTTGCATAGCTACGGAGCAATCGATCTACGTGTTTGGAATACACCTTTTGAGGGTATTTTACTCTACTGCATTAGTGCATATTGGACTGACAGACTTCTCACAATCTCCAAACCATTATAAAATCTCTCAGATATGAGTAATTAAGGGCCGATTTATTTAACCATCGGATAACTTTTATCTGGGGAATAGTTTTTATGTTTTGACAGCTTTAGTATAGAAAATATGTCGAGCCGCCATATTTATTACTCAGAAAAAGTTATCTGACAATTGAAAAATGGGGCTTAAAAGGATGACCATTATCTGTTCAACTTATGTAAACAAGCTGTCATCTGTCTTCAAACTCAAGACTTTTGTTGCAGTTGCAGTCGAACATTTGCGTCACTAAACTATTGCTACTAATTTTTTTAATAAAATGTAACAATGACTACGATACTTAGATCTCCGAACGGATAAGCGAAGGTGTACTGCACTAACAATTCACCAACTATATTTTAAGTCTTACGTTCTTAATTACGTCTATACCATTTGTATTTTACCAGACACATATCCAGAAACCGCTACTGTCATATCTGACACTTTGTATCATTCTAACTATATTATCTATTTAATAAAAATCAATTGCCAAATGTATGACAAAGCATCACTTATGAACGGCTCGACCGATTTGGCTATTTATTTTTGTCAGGACAAGGTTTGTATAAACGAAAATTTTCGAAATAATTGCGTTAAATGTCGAAAATTTAAATGGTATTTTCATATGAAAAATGTTATTAACGTTTTGATATTGAATCTAATTACGTGTAATAATAGCATAGTTCGAGAAAATCTCATAAATACATCACCCTGTGCTGCTGAAAGTGCCCGCTTGCTGGCTGTGGGAGAATGGGAGTCGGGCCTTTGGCTTCAGGCGCTCTCGTCGTCCAACATAGGTACCATCGGTGTCTTTGTGGTGAAGCCGTCGTCAGTCTTGGTCACCATAGCCTGTCATTCAGCAGGAGTGCTGGTCATATATCATGACACACCAACCTGAATAACATACTCCGTCGAGCTCTTGTCACCGCTGGCGTTCCGGCTCAGCTTGAACCTCACAGCTTGGTACGCGACGATGGCAAGAGACCAGATGATATGTCATTACTGTCATGAAAGATGGGTAGGCCTTTGGTGTGGGATGCAACTTGTGTCGACACCCGTGCGCCATCACATCTTTCTAGCACAGCGCGTTGTGCTGGTGCTACTGATGCATCAGCGAAGACGCTCAAACGGTGTAAATATCAAAACCTTATTGATAAGTAAATATTTGAGCCGTTTGGTGTCGAAACGCTGAGGCCATGTGGTCCAAGTGCTAGGTATGTTTATAGAGACCTCGCTAAGCGGCTCATCGACGCTATCGACGCTTCGCGTGACCAGAGGGGTTGGTATTTTCTTTGCACAAAGAATAAGTATTGCCATTCAACGGGGCAATGCTGCCAGTCTTCTGGGCACGTTGCCAATCGACAACGATGCGGAAGAATATTATGACGCTTTATAATTTTGAAGTTTTATTTCTCCTTAGTTTAAATTTCTTGTAAATAATTTGTGTATATAATCTTAATTATTTAATTATGTCACCTTATCATTCATTCATATGTATTACGTGTAATATATTTTAGTATAGATTGACAGGACAACGATTGTTGGGTCAGCTGGTAATATTATAAATGCGAATGTGAGTCTGTTCGTTTGTTTTCTTCGCTTTCACGCTCTAACTCAACCGATCCTTGTGAAATTGCGCATACAGTCTTCAGGAGTATAGAAAACGGTACAGAGCATATTGCATCCAGAAAAGGTACTTTTCCCGTGGGATAGTTAGTATTAGTATACAATAAAGACTGCCTCCGTGGCGCAACGGTAGTGAATGCGACTGCTGTGTCTTCTCTCTCTAGGTCTCAGGTTCGAATCCCGGGTCGGGCCAACAAAAAGTTATTGTGTTTCCTGTTAAGAAATCTCAATAACAGCCCGGAGTTAGGAAGTTGGCGGTGTTGGACATCCCCGTGCCTCGGAAAGCACGTAAAGCCGATGGTCCTAAGCCTGATCTCTCTCCGGTCGTGTCGGATTACCCTCCCATCGGATCATGAGTGCACTTGTGTTTGCGCACACGCTTGTGCACTATAATATCTCCTGCGCAGATGGCCAGTCTCCGTTAAGATTGGCCGCCATGACCGAAATCGGTCTGGAGGACATTATTTGAAATTATTACAATAAAGAATATAAAACAAAATACTATATATTACTATATTTTTTTATATACTAAATGTAATAACATTTGGTATCAAAATGTGAAAGAAACCGTGGGTAAGCAAACACTTCTTACCAACTCGTAGTTTCTCAAAGAGCTATCTGAGATTTTACTAGAATTTCAGCGTTCAAACGTCTCGAGTGTTAGAATAACTTTTTAAAGAATACAAGGAAAGTCAATTATGGGAAGACGGAGTAGCACTCGCAACTTCCCATCGAATATTCGAGAAATTCTACTTTACCATTAAGAAAATATATACAAAGGGGGTCTTAAGTTTATATAATACACATTGCAGTAAACCCAATTACTTATATATTAGATTATATAGCGATATTTATACTTAAGAGCACAGAATGACAACAAATGTCAGAGTTTTATCTTTATTAAAAGCGGAATAAATAAGTATACATATATATGTACGCATTATTTTCATACTAATTAACGCATGATATTGTTGTACCTTGTGATTGAATTAGAAAGGTAGTCTTTCTAATTCGATCACAAGGTTGCTAAATACGCTGTTATGCTTGCTAATTTAAGTGCACTTGATAGTCAGTCCAAATATATTCAAACAAATGCAAAAAAAAGATAAATATAAATTTTATTAGCAGCATGAAGCCTAAAAATCACTCATATCCAGGCTCTGCTGTTACTGAGAATTTTGTAACAGACAACTTTCTTTTCACTTTTCTTTTAAAAACACAGCTCCGCTATTCCTGCGTCGCGAAAGGCTCCAAAAAAAAACAACGGGACACACACTTAAACCACTATGAACTTACTAACTCGAACTCATGATACCAAACTCTAAGCTTTTGCCACGGCATTAATAGGACAATATTTCATAAATGCTTTACAAAATGGAGCCCGTCAATCTATGTAATCCTAACTAATATTATAAATGCGACTGTGACTTTGTTTGTTTCGATTTCAGGCCTTAACTAGTCGAACGATCATCATAAAATTTCGTATAAGGACATAGGTATGTACCTTTCATCCAGAAAAAAGTACTGCTACTAATCTAACCTATCCTAAACTACATATACGCAAGCGAAGTTGCGGGCAAAATCTAGTATTGTATAAAACATTTCTTATTTGATCAGTGAAGTTACGCAAGCTCTTTCACTTCCAAATGTTTAATTTGCAGTACTAATGTACTTTCTTGTTTAAAAACGTTTTCAAGAAAAACAAGGCTGTTCATAAAATTATTCCCTAAGCTCTTTATTAAGGAACTTGAGTTACTCGTGAAAAAAAATCGACCTCGTCTAACTTTAATCGAAAAATATTTGTGTATGAAGACTTTGAGTTTAAAATAGCGGTAGCTTAATTTAAGACAGTGGATTTAGGATAAGGAATCGTAAGTTTAATATAAATATTGCACTTTTGACGTGAACCCACTTTTTGTTAACCTGTAATTTTAATTTTCGATCCAATTAGCTTGTAATCTTTAATAAAACACTAGTCTCCAACTCAGTTAGGATTTCTTTAGTAATAGCACGGTTTCTGGCGTTGAGCCCAGTAGGCCCCAATAGTTTCATACTAGTATGAAACTTAATATGAATTCTGATAGGCCTTGTCTTACATACTTAGTTCCACATCAGTATAAATCTGAAGAGATAGTCAAAGATGACACTGCCAGCTATATATTAAGTCCGTAATAATAGGCCAGGCTGTTTAAATATACCAACTCATTTCTAGATGTCGTGCTGCTATTGAGATATGTTTTCATTAAGTTTTCGGTATGTCCCACTACTGGGCATAAACCTCTCCCTTGGACTTCCAAATCACTCAGTTGGTAGCCAGACTTTTTTAAATCAATCAAGTGTCCTGCTATCTCCATGTAGGTCGAGATAGGAGGACAATAGAAAAATATCAATAAATAAATAAACCGATAACAGTTAGCCCATGCTGGCATTTGCTCCCTCTGTCTAACGTTCTAGAGTACATAGGACTGGCACAATCTTATGTTAAAAGTTTGATAAACACTGTATTTCTTTGTGTTATAATATAAGGAAGCTGAAAGCTTTTTAGCATTTGCATAAATTTCAACCTCTCGTCGATGTTATATTCACTTTACTGAAATGTGCCAGAAATTTGTCCTGATTCATTATTCTAATTATGATAAGCTTAAATTTTATATGCAGTATCATTAAAGTTAATTTGTTTTAATTAAAATCTCGTATGGAGCAGAAATGCCAGCTGTCCACTAATATTTTCTTCAAGTCTCTTTGTGGAGTTTGTAGTATAGGGACCAGAATTGAGAAGGATTTGCTAAGACACCTTGAACACTTGGATATAATCTATCTACGCATGACATATTATAGTGTACAAGTGTGTGCGCAAATACAAGTGATCTGTCTGTTCGCTAACTGTAATTCCAATGCGACTGCAATTCGACACGACCGGGGAGAGATCAAGCGAAGGAATAACGACTTTACGTGCATGCCCGAGGGCGTGCAACACAGCTAACTTCCTAACTCCGGGCTGCTATTGAGAATTCCTTGGCAGAAAACCTAATAACCTATTTCGTTAACCTGCTCCGAAATTCGGACCTCAGACTTCATGCACTGCAGTCGCATTCACCACCACTGAGTATTATGTGTATGAAGTCAAATGTATTCAATAGGCCAAAATATTTAAAACAAGTTTAACTACTAGCGATACGCATAGGATGAAAATTACCATCAGGTGGGCCGTATTCTTGTTTGCCACAGTAGTGGTATAAAAAAAAAATGAAAGAACTGCAACTGCACTCGGTAGATTCAATTTCGATTAAAAACAATCCACTATCATGGCATCCGTTGGACTAATCTTTCTCTGCCAGTGAAAACCAACGTTAGAACGAGATAGTTAATACTAGAATTCCCACTAGGAACACGTTCATTTTCCATCTCGACCTCGGTCCGATAAAATAAATTGACCGCTGGTATTTAAAGATTAACTTAATTACTTTTCTATTAAAACCATTCGGTCTGCAAAAGTGTAATAGATATTATGAATTATTATATCTTTATACATGCAGTTAAGTGATATTTCAATGGTTTTAATCTCATACTTAGCCGAAATGTGATGTAAATAACAAATTCGATTTCCGATTATGGCATAGAAATATGATGTATATCTCCAACAAAAAGGAAGAAGAGCCCTTGCTGCTATATCCATAGCGTGTCACATGTCTGATGTGGTGGTAGACGTAAATCCAACGTGCATGAGATCTAAGCTTGGCTCATAGATTGTATATGATACATCTGTCTAAATACTATTGGAAGCCATGATGCATTTTTATATATTCAAGGTGACCAACGAGCATACTGTTAACTTGATGAGAAGTAGTTTGTAGAAGACCGTGTAAGAGAAGTTCTCCCTGGAGCACAAATTTAAGGCCCGCGCGGGCGTATGCGTGTACGTACGTGATGACATATGCTATCGGCGTCTCCGATGCCTTGAAGACCCCTCTTTTTCCGTCATATGGGTTCTTGTGGACACAGGACTTGAGAAGATTCTCTACGCCTGTGTCTACAGGTCGCACAGTGGAGATCAGGAGACAACCAGGCTCACAGAGTACTTAAGTGAGGCGGCGGATACCGCTCAACAAAGGTACCCGACTGCCCAACTAGTGCTACTGGGGGATTTTAATGCCCACCACCAGGAGTGGCTTTTCCCGTACCAGTGCACTGACCATGCTGGGAGAGAAACGCGCAGGCTCGCTTTAGCGTTAAACCTCACCCAAATGGTCCAAGAGGCAACGAGGGTTCCAGATGTTGACGGTCAAAGAGCCAACTGCCTGGACCTTCTGCTGACAACTGACCCAGACCATTACTACGTGTCGGTGACTGCACCTTTAGGTAGTTCCGACCACTGTCTGGTGAAAACTGTATCAGTCTACTCCCCGCCCGTTCACGGCTCTAGTAGCTCCCGGCGGGTCTGGCGATACAAGTCGGCAGACTGGGATGAGATGCGGTCATTTTTTGCATCTTATCCTTGGCAGCCTACTTGCTTCTCTTCGGGTGATCCTACAGCGTGCGCCGATGCTATCACCGATGTGTTACGTCAGGGAATGGAGTATTTTATTCCATTCTCTGACCTGAACACGTCAAGCAAGGCTCAACCCTGGTTTGGGGCTGAATGTGGACGCGCTAAAGCGCTGAAGCACAAAGCTTACCTTGCTTGGGTTAACGCTCGAAATAGTAAGGCAAAGGATTTACCAGACAAGAAGAGAGCCTTTAACAAAGCTGCCAAGTCCTGCAAGAGAACTCTACGGAAAGCTCGATTTGACCACATACGCCGTGTAGGTAACAAACTAGCTTCTTACCCTGCGGGTAGTAAAGCGTTTTGGTCCCTGGCAAAGTCAGTCGAATCGAATTTCTGCCGCCCCTCACTGCCACCACTGCTGACACCTGATGGATCTCTGGCTCACACTGCTGAGGATAAGGCGAATTTATTCTGCTCTATCTTCGCAGAATCTTCGTGTCTGGAATCTGCAAGCGTGACACCGCCGTGTCTACCAGCTTGCGAGACCCTCATGTCAGATATACGCATACGTCAGACCGAGGTCCGTAAAACGCTGCAGAATCTAGACGTGAAAAAGGCCAGTGGTCCTGATGGTATTCCAGCCATAGTACTGAAAACCTGTGCACCTGAGTTGACACCGGTGCTGACACGCCTGTATCGCCTCTCCCTGGCAATAGGACAAGTGCCGAACTCTTGGAAGCTTGCTAATGTGCAGCCCGTGCCAAAAAAAGGCAGTCGAGCCGACCCTGCGAACTACAGACCCATATCAGTTACCTCCATACTCTGTAAGAGTATGGAACGTATACTAAACAACCGACTCCTGACATACCTAGAATCAAATAGTCTGCTCAGTGACCGGCAATACGGGTTTCGCCGAAACCGGTCTACTGGAGACCTTCTAGTGTATGCAACGCATTTATGGAGCGAGGCCATCGAGAAACACGGCGAAGCATTGGCTGTTTCGCTGGATATCTCAAAAGCCTTCGACAGGGTCTGGCATGATAGCCTTATCAGCAAGCTTCCGTCCTTTGGCCTACCCACTGGCCTCTGCGTTTGGATAGCAGATTTCCTGAGGAGCCGCTCGATTCGAGTAGTCATTGACGGCTACTCGTCCGAGCAAAAGGCAATTAATGCCGGGGTTCCTCAGGGATCAGTACTCTCTGCAACTCTCTTTTTGCTGCATATTAACGATCTGCTAAAACCCGGTACGTTTGGGTATGCAGACGACAGCACGCTTGTAGAGAGTTACGTCTCCAGCGCTAGGGCCAGTGGAACACAGATACAGTTGCTCAGGGAAGCTATGATCGAGCGTATGAACTTGGCCTTGAAGGCAGTCTCCGATTGGGGTGAAGCCAACATGGTTAAGTTCAATGCTTCTAAGACCCAGGCGTGTCTTTTTTCCGCAAAAAAGAGCCCATTCCAACTAGCTCCAACTTTCCGAGATGTATCCGTGCCGATAACTAATCGCCTTGAGCTTCTGGGTATGACATTGACTCCAACCCTTAACTTTGGCTCCTATATTGAGGCAAGAGCCCAACTAGCTGCCAAAAAGCTGGGCATCCTCAGTAAGGTGAGGCAGTATTTCATGCCGGAACATTTGCTTAATTTGTACCAAGCACAGGTTCGGTCCTGCATGGAGTACTGTTCTCACCTCTGGGATGGCTCTGCAAAATATCAGCTGGAGGCTTTGGAGTCAATTGAGCGGAAGGCCAGGAGACTTATCGGCGATGACCAATTGGTTAACACACGACTCCAAAGCTTGGAGCATCGTCGTAAGGTTGCTAGTCTCTCGGTTTTCTATCGGATACATTTCGGAGAGTGTGCAGAGGAACTGCATAATTTGATTCCTCCTTCCCCATTCTACCATCGGACGACCAGACAATCAGGCCAGCGACACAGGTACATGGTGGATATACCACATTTACGCACGAAGCGATTTGCTTCCAATTTTATAATGCGTACCGCTAAAGTGTGGAATTCGCTACCTAAGTCTGTGTTTCCCGATGAGTACAATCTGGGTGTCTTCAAGTCGCGAGTGAATAGGTATCTTCTAGGCAAGCGTGCTCCATCGTCGACTGCATCTACACTTAAGATCAGGTAAGATCGCGGTCAAAAGCTAGCCTATTAGAGTATAAAAAAAAAAAAAAAAAAAAAGAGCATATAACAACTAGATGTTTTGCAACAACAGGAGTATCAGTCAATGATGAAAATTTTAAAAAATAGGTTCAATATTATCAATGCTCGCTCGCCTATTGCTAGCATAGGCATTGTAAAGAACCTTGCAACCTTACACAAGCAGTTAAGGTCCTTTCGCAGCCAGCACGTCTTTGAGCGAAATGCCAAGATTTAGGACCTTGCTCTGACCTGACACTCTCAAATCGATTTTATAATTATGATGCAAACATAGTTATCGACATTAACTAAAAATTATCTGACGTAACCATCTTATTCACCGTTACCATATTCTTCCAGAATATTCTAAAGCTTTTCTGCTGGGTAGTCATGATACTCGTTATACTAAATTGGCGGTTAATGTCTCTCAGACTGGTAGCATTTACTGGTCGGCATTCCATTCTGGTTCGTTGAATCTTGTCATTAATAAATTGGTAAACTGTGTACGCTTCAATTTTATGCTCCGATACCTCATTGTGGTTTGCGTGTGGGAAAATATCGTGTCAATTTAATGAAGAAATAATAATTACGCAGCTGATGATTGGTGTTGTTGTTGTGTTGGGATGAAAATAGACTTTTGTACGACTATTTAAAGCTTCAAATTATTTTAAATATGAATAACACATATAATTAATTTTATTTCTTTTTTAATGCATCATATCTTTATAATATAAAGAAGCATAGTTACTTTTATTATAAACAGAAGAATATGATAGTAGAAATACAAAAATGTTTTGTATATTCTCAAGAATAAAAGTAGGCAATAAAAAATAACAAAGAGATAAGAAGAGCAAAAACGTGCGCTAAGAAGAAGCATTCAATGTCACTAGGCTACCAACGCAAGGGACAACTAAAGAAGCTCTGAAAATGGTAAACATAGGCTCACTCTCTATTACGTGAATCCTCAAAAATAGCTAATATATGGTAGTGTGGTTATAATATATCTCTTCCTGAAACTTCAGGGATACACAGACGTAAGACAATTATGTATATTATCTACATCTTCAATAACAACCACAACGTAAATCATATTTAAAAATAAGTACGTTATAACGGAAATATTCTTTAAAAAGTATATTAAAACTTTGTCTAAAATTATCATATCAAACGACTAAGTAAACAAAGCCACCGTAAACAGTTCCCAAAACAAAATTTTTGCTGATGCAAAAATCTAACACACAAAGAAAATATTCTGTACAGCAACAACAACTGTGGAAGTGTGTCACAGTTGTGCCCCTAGAGGCGGAAACAAATACGTTGCAGCGGAACAAAGGAAAGGTGGAAGGTAAAATCAAAACGTGGCGCGTGTATTCTCAGTCACGCGCTAAACTACTGCGGCATTTAAAACGTCAGGAGACTGAAAACGGAGACGTGAGCTCGTTAATCAGTCCCCGGTGCATTGCTGCAAAAATCCAATACTTATTTGTACATGAAACGTTAGAATTCGAGCGCGCTAGTTTCTGCTTTGGGTTCTAAATGTTTACTATTTCATTTAGTTGTATTATTTCTGTTTAAAGTGGACTTCTTTGTTATAATTTGATGGTGCTTTATTGAGATTGTCATAGAAACATTTTGAATTGTATACTCATGTTAAAAATTGGCCCACACAATTGTGTTGGCCATGCGACAAAAGAATTAAATGTGATTTGGAAAATGTACGACTCCACATTTAAATGTTAAAATATTTGCTGTCACACATTATTCGAACTAAAGCCATTCGGTCAATATCGTATTACTCAAAACACTATTTGATCACATGGTCCGGGTCAATGTCATATTATAATGAGTCAATATTCGATCTTCTTCTAACTTCGAAACTTACAAATGACTCGATTTTTATCGATAAGAAGATAAGCAAGATATCTCACATATCATGATAGATTTTTTGACAAATAATATAGCTAATTCCAATAATTACACATTCTTATATGTATAGTCCAGTCAGTGCTTTACTAAAATCTTCAAAAATATTGCCAACTAGGTATTGCCCACGGCCTTGTTTTATTGTTTTAAAGAAACTGTCTTTCTACCAGAAACTTTTCATAAAAAACCAATCATGCTCATCATCCCAATATGTCCGTGCAAAAAGACGATCTGTTACAGCATTACTACGTGAGTGAGAAACAAACCAACTAAAACACTTTCCTATTTATAATAATATTTTAAAATAAGCATCGCAAATGAAAATGACATTATACAGCTGCCATACTATACATATTATTAGCCTGAGAACCAACAGCCACAAAAAAATTATAAATATGTGGTTAAGTATGACCATATTCAATTAAAAGTGAATATAATTCACGGACACTTCTGAATATTGCTTCCGAATAATCCGGGTGGTCCATTATTATCATCCTTATTCTATCTTTCTCTTTTACCCCGGTGAGTCCGACATAACCCCTCCGCCCGTCCCCGCGGAGGGGTAGGCGTCAATGAATTCCCCAACGTAAAAAAAATGTTGTCATGCTTCCACTATAGAAAAACGTATAATATCGAGAAAGTGGTACATATTTATTATGGTCTTTTACATCAAAGCATATGAATTTTTAAGAAATTGGTCATATGTATGATGAAGTTCAATAATGGTATTTATAGAATAGCATTCGTATTAACTACGTAAGAAAAATTACAGACAAACTAAATAGGAAATATTTTCTCTGATAAAACCGTACACATATTGTAAAAACTGTAGGCTTGGCAACATTGCGTGTCTCAGATGTAAACAATGAATGCCGATGTATGTGAAATCGCAAAAATACATTTTAACACGAAAATAAGATTCGAAAGTGTCCGTGAGATTGTAATGATTGATTATTAAGTCATAAAATAAACTGCAAATTATTGTTTAGGTGAAATGTGTGTTGATTTTTAAAAGTAAATTAAAAGTAATGGTTTCTATTTTCTTCTCAATATTGACAATACCAATAGCACACTGGTGGACACCTTTGTGCAAAATATCAAAGGCAAAGCTAGCGATCCCACATATGTATATGTGCCGGATATTAGAGCGAGAGCAGCGTACTCACCATCTCCGCAAGATGAAGGATCTTGGAAATTGCCAACCACACACGTCGGAATTGCGGCTACGTACGATTTAGAAAAGGTAAAATATGTAGCTATTTTTACACGGATATACTAACTGTATTTGTAAAGAGATATATTTTTTAAAGTTATATAGATACCTATATTATCTGCCCCGACCGTCCTGCGACTACCACGCTGGCCCAGTGCGCGTTGGTAGACTTTACATATCTTTGAGAACATAATGTAGAACTCTCAAACATACCGATTTCCTCACAATGTCTTTTATCGTGGTAAAAGCGAGCAATAATTAATTATTTAATAGGCATATAACTTTGAAAAGTCATAGGTCCTTGCCTCGGGGTGGAACTCGAGATATATTTGCGTGGCAGTCCAACGGTCTCCAACTAGGTTATCCATGGCTGCGTTAATATATAGAAATTCTTAGTCGAGTCATGGAGTCAAGTACATGCTTGTTAGAAGAAGCAAAAGGCTCCTACTCTTCTGTAGGGCATATTTTAAGACCTCAATATTCTGAAAATCCTTGGCCACCAGGAACAATCTGATGTTTATTTGTATCCAAAAACGACTATAGTTCTATATAACAAGAGAACTAATAAAACAAGTAATCCTTGAATGGAAAATAAAATATGTATAATAGTAACGAATCACTAATAGTAACATTTTTTTGTCACTATGATCAAAAATAATCACAGATAAAATAAATTTTGAAAGATACTATAGATAAACTTATTAACCAGATACAAACGGTTTTCAATTATGTCTGGCAAACATTGACAGGTTCAAAACAGTTAGCATTATAAATAGTTGCTTTATTACGAGCAGTTACATTTGCAAACGAAACCTATTTCTCATGCTAATAAAGAAAATAGAAATAAATACATAAAAACACTTTAAATGAACGACAAATACATACAAAGCACCAATATATCCCAATGTAGAAATGTTCACTTAACAAACGTTCGAAAAAGAGAAATCTTTTCGTTTTTCTAATTCTTCCAATTGAGAGAGCAGGAAACCCAACGTTTTTAAATTAAAAACACACTAGTTTGGTTAGTAGGAGGTTCGGATCGTCCGTGTATCGCAATTTGGAGCCACACAAGCTTCGCAAAATGTTTACACTGTCACAAGCAAACAGTTCACAGGGAGTGTATAATAAAAATGTAAATTGGCAAAGCAAAGCGGTCTAGAATAGCACGTTCAATGCACGCCGGCGCTCAGTAAATCTATTCATAAATTACCACAATACGCTTATCTGTACGGTATATATTTGTATAGAAAAGTTCGCAACTTTACCCTATTCAAATAATTATAGCTTAACCTGAACTCGTAAAGAATTATAAATTGTTTGAACTATATTCATAACTTGGTAAACTTTTTGTTATCGTGATATTAAATATTATACAGAATAGATACATACATAGATTTACGCCATATCTGCAAAGAGGCAGGTAGAGGCACTTCACAACTTATATAAACCTAAAACAAATTAGTTCAAGTAATAAGTCAATAACAAGTTACTTTCGAAGTCAGGAAATAAACAAACCATATGTAACAGACGTTTGGTAACAAAGTTATTAGTGATGAAGAACAAAAGATATTGGATCGAGTTTCAGCTACGTTACAGAACAGCTACAATATTATGCTTGTATCTTCAAGAGTCCAAGTAGAAAAGTATCACTTTATTTCTTCTGATATTTTAATCACCACGTAGTTATAAAGCTTTTGTTCGTTTTGAATTAATCCATTAGGCCATATTTCGACCTTAATTTACTTACGCCTTTTATATTCGAATTTGTTATATTCACTAGGTTTAAAGGTACATGTCGGTAAAGTAAGTAATAATGTTGTTTAATCATGGTATCTTTGTGATCATAGCCATACTAGCGAGAATAGACGAAGACGCAGAAATGATTAAATTCAAAATATTTATTGCTATAAATTTACAATTTCTTCTGGACATGACAATGTACTTATTATTAATTTGTTAATATATGTAATAGTATAAAACAGGATATAATAAAATAATTTTGATGTAGATTTAACGATTTAAATTTAAAAGATTTGAGTGCTCGAGAGGCGTATTGGTTAAAGTTACGATTAGTACGCCGAAGATTGTGGGCACAAACCCTGCAGAAAAATATGCTCTTCAAATAGTTATTCCAAGTCGAAAAGCTCTTTGTGTCCATTATTTAAATGTCAGCCTAATGAGAAATTCTACGGCGAAACATGGCGCCCAGTGTTGGAGTTGATTTATATATAATATCAACCCTATGTATAATCTATCCCACTAGTGGACACGAGCCTGTTCTTAGTGTAAGAAGGGTACTATGGAATACCATAGTCCACCACGCTTGCTTAGTGTGAATTGGCAGACCTTACATAGTATATTCGAGATTAGTATGGAGACTCCTTAGATATGCAGGTTTTCTCTCAATGTTTTCATTTGCTGTTATAGCGAGCAATAATTAACTATTTGATACTTTGACTAGTTAGAGCCTTGGTATCGAACTCAGACGTTTGCGACATATTCCCTCTAAGCATTGCTACAATAATGTTGATCAAGATAAATAATATCAGGAAAATAATTGAGTATGAACTCCTTCAAGTAAAGATAAAAGGGAAAATCTTGTTATAGATCAAAAGAAAGAAGAAAGTGTTACCTGACACAAAAAAATAGCACTAATGATTACCAACTAAGAGAAAATTATAGCGCCTTATTTAAAACTAAACCAATTTTACTATTATTTTAACTAAACAGAGAGAGATGTTTATACTATCCAGTAATAGAGATTTTTCCTAGAACCGTTTCTTCGCCAGCTAGTCTCAGTTATAAAATAAATTTATAAGAAAGGTTATCTATAACTTTTCATCACCTTCAAAATTATTTTGTTCCGAAATCAATTAATGTAATAAGACAAATTATTCGGTCTGATTGAAATTAAACTACTAGATATATACGGATTTTATCGCGTTGTTTATTTGACTGAACTATTATTCCGTCTGAACTAATCAATGTCATATTAAAATACCATTTTGTAAATCATTTACGTACCCTTTGTAGGAAGTCTCTTTAGGACTATTAAGTCTTCTTCTAATTGCTTTTAAATATATATTTGATTAGCAGAGTCCGCCGATGCTTTTAATTACTTAGTGACAGTACGAACAAAACAAGGCTGATAGATATACGTACCTTCTTTTCCCACGCCTTTTTACACAGCCCATCTCCAAATCCCAACATAGTTGCATAAAAGAGAATAACTAGTACTGCATATTCAAAGATGACATTGTTTATTTTAAAGAATTGGGCATTTATTTACTAGTTTAGTGAGATATCACACACACACATCACATAAATTAGAACCAAGAGTACATGTTCTATTTGAAGATGATTTCCCTTTTTCCCATCGAGTATCTATGGAAAAATGAAGTCTGTCAATGCGCACTAGGCCAGTGTGATGGTCTATGATATTTCATAGTACCCTGCTCACACTAAGAACAGACCCGTGCCTACTAGTATGATAGTTTATACATAGGGTTGATATTATATATAAAACAACTCCAACATTGGGAGCCTTGTGGCGCCGTAGATTTTCACATTAGACTGACATTTTAAGTAATGGACACAAAGAGGTTTTCAACTTAGAATAACTATTTGCAGAGCATATTTTTAGATACCTAATAAAATCAAATAAAATTATTAAAGGGCTGAAACTAAGCACTTTCGTACCTATTTTGAATTTCTACAGACATTTTCCTTAAAATACTAATGAACAGCCTTAAAGTGTCGTTACATCATGATGGATGAGATCTTTAAGTAGACAGCAAAACATCAATCTGAAGCGGGTCGAACTGGGCAGCGATCCCTTTTCAATTATACGACGAAGTCGCCTTTTAAGCGGCCAAACTGTTAAGCTTGAATAACATACTGAATGTGCCGATACAGGGAGAGATGTACAATATAAGTAAATTTTATTGAAATACTGTTGTAAAGCCGTTAAAGTCTCTTCTACCACATGACTGTAAAAAGGTTTCAGGGCTTAGAAACAGAAATGTTACGTAAATTGCCATAAGTAAATATGATTTCTATAGAGAAACCAGAGAAAGAAATTTAAGAAATATAAGATCAAATAATTTAACTTGATCATTATTATCCAACTATGCGCAAATACTATAGATCTAAAAAAAATATCGCGTAATTGTCTGCTCTCTGCAGCCCCATCGTTGAGTTTTATTATTTTCTTTTTTTGTATAAAGACTACGTAATATATTATGCCCGTTCTATGAAGAATTCCTGTATCGCGGCGAACTTTACAAACATTTAAACAACGAACACAAAGAACCCTCCGTCCAATCATTTGTGAATTGCATAAATATTTATTCCGTGTGGAATTCAAACTCACATTACTCGCCGTAGTGGCGAGGCAACCACTTAAACCACTACGCAATCCGTGCAGTCTACTTTAGTTCTGCCAATTATAATTATCAATTTATTTATTATTTCTATGCAAATTATTTTCTATTCTAGTACTTAATACTAGATAAGAAAATAATTTGCATACAAAATTTATGAAATTTCTATATAATTGGAATGAAACTGTATGTCTGGATCAATGTTGAAGCGTAATATCTATCTTGTACAAAAGACATTAGAATTTGATGTAGATACTCGAGTGACTGCATCCCTTCTTCATTTTATACATTATGCATTAGCTTGCGCACCGTGAAGGTTTGAGGGTCGTGATTTCTTATGACAGTATCTAACATAGCGAGCGATGTATTTGCTTAATAATGTCCGAGGCAGACCGCAGCTTTGAAAATAATAAATCTCTTTAGGACAATCATAATCTGTTTATGATATGCTAAATACACACTTTTAATAGTTGGTTTATGCAAACAAGGATTATACTTTTAATTGAATTCTTGAGAACAGTCCTAATATTATAAATGTGAATATGAGTTTGTTTGTTTATTACGCTTTTACGCTTCAACTACCCGACCAATAATCATGAAATCTCGTATACACGTTGTGAAGCACAGAAAAGGACAAGGACAAAGGACAAAGGGGACGTTTAAACCAGAAAAGAGTACTGTCACTGATATTGCGACAGCAATCTATTGACAAAACCTAAACGCCAGCGAAGCCGCGGGCAAAATCAAGTCAAATTGTTTTTGATAAATATTATAGGTTATAATTTTAAACAACTAGATAGCTTTTTCTAGTACTAAATAAAAGATTAATATTCATAAACTAAGAAAAATACCATGTCAAGGATTTTCTTAAGATATCAAGATGTTCATGTTTTGTTATTTCATTTCTTTGAAGTATCATCTTACTTATAAATCAATAAACGTAATAACATCGAGATTGGTAATCAACGTATACTTCCGCGTCATGCGATACTTCACATTTTGGGAAATTGACTTCTCTGTTTTCGGCACACATTTCTTTGGAATGAAATGTACAAATTTCCATTAGTGTGCAAGAAGCAGAAAATGTTCACATCTAGTCCTTAGTTGTTGGTTGGCATGCAACGCGTTGGTGGGCAAACTCAGGTAATATAAATGTAAATTTACGAAAAGAAACGCAGCTAGAGGTGGCAACACCGATTGCAATGCCAACGTGCAACGCATTATATTCTGTGTCTTTGTTCTTGGATATAAATGCTACAATAACATGAAAATCAATACTGTACGCTAAAGGAATTTAATATAAGAGTTCGGTTTGTTTTCCAAAGGATATACGGTCATGATAGGTACAGTCTATCTTTTGCTAGCAGATTTTCTCCGTATTAGAACAACGGGCATAAAGAACTTCTAGAAATTTATTTTTCTTTTGTTTCTTACCGGCATAAGTGTGAGTCAAACGGTCGATGCAAGTCGATTAAAACGTCGCCTAATAAATACGGAATAATTAAGGCCTGTTGTCTAATATTAAGTGCGAGCGAGCTTAACTATTAATTCTCAAGGCCGGATTAGAATCCGGGTTAGGGCCAATTGTTATTGAATCTTTCTTACAGTATTTATAAGCAAACAAACACGGTCGTTGGCCATTCTGAACCCAATTGTTTTGAATATTTGTGATAATATGGAGGTTAAGAAACTCCATATAACTCCATAATGTAACCTATATTGAACCGGCGATTAAATTGTACCTCTTCTATATTTCTACCAAATTGACGCTATTTCTTTACACTGGCAACAGAAAAAGAGGCGACTGTGGAATTGACAGAGTGTTAGTGCCGCCAATTTTTAATTAATAATAATTACAATTCAAGCGCCTGTTCAATATAGGTACCTCTCCCCTTATAGTAATACAATATACGTAAAAAGAACGTTGGGCGAGGACAAATCTTTCAGACGCTATCAAAACTTAGACACTAGATTAGCTGCGAAAAAAAGAACTCAACGATGTTATTTTTAGCGGTGGTTCTCAGACGTTTAAAAAGTAAAATTTATTTGTTTTAACTTTTAATCAAATAGAATAGCACTTTGTAAGTTATTTTTAGTTAATACGTAGATGTTCATTCTTTAACGGACGGCCTATTCTTCGTTTCATCGTTCAAAAATAAAAGATGGTGGGCTTATTATGTTTCAAAGGCAGCCTTTCAACGTTGTTATATGAAACGGAATAATTATGAATTTTTAATATCTTCATTCTGGATGCAAACCTGTTTTGTCTTGTTCAGTACATCTTTTAGCATATTATACTTTTGGGAGTTACCTAGTGGAAGATCGTTGGACTGCCACGCAGAGATCTCGAGTTTGATCCCGTGGCACGCATCTCTGACATTCCGAAATTATATGCATATTAAATAGTTATTTATCACTCAATTTAACGGTAAAGAAAAACATCGCAAGGAAACCTGCATGTCTAAGAGTTCTGCATAATATTCTTGCAGATATATGGAGTTTGCCAACCCACACTAGTTTAGCGTGGTTGATTGCGGCCTGACCCTTCTACCACTGAGGAGATGCCCGTGTCCAGCAGTGGGATAGTTTAGATACAGGGCTGATGCATTTTATTATTATTTTTGTTTAGGGTTTTCGTTACCTAATTATGCATTTATATTTCCTGGCAATCTGAATTAATGTTATAAATACAATAGTATTTTTGTTGGAATAGAAGACCGATATGTGGTGTTTGTCAAACAAAAGCAAACGATCGTTTGACCAGGTTAAGTGACCTTGCTTGGCTGACGTCGGCTTGAGGATTGTTATCGGCCAGATGTTTATGATACAGTTATCCATCCTGCCAATTACGTCAGTGATTCAAGCCCTGTTATTACATAATCGTTGGTTCCGCTTCAGCCGCTTTGTCAGTTTCAGAATATTTGGTTCATACATCCTTTTATTCACTTTTAACTAACTCCTTGGTCCAGTGACATCATTTTGCACAGCCTATCGTAAGATCTCAGGTTTGGGCCTGCCTATTTTACCTTATATGTAACATAATGTACCGCATTAAACATAAGCAACTAACCTATTGTTAATAATTAAAAGTATCGTAAAACATATTATATAGATTACAGAAATCATAACAATACATCTTATATTTATTATTATAGCATGTTAACAGTGATTGACGTACATCCAGTGACATATCCTTTACTTATAAATTGCTCTCTCTCATCCCTCGCAACACAATTAGATGCTTACATTGCTTATTTGCGTTGAAGCGGCAGTGGAGTAACTTTCCCTCCGTTCTGCCGCATTGTTATCACGCTCAACAAGTCACTTCGCCGTCTTACCGCTCTTCTAATACCGATATTTACTTAGCTCTCTACTTTATCGCACTGATCCGCTACCCGTTTTACAATACACCGATTTAAAATTCCGTTTTATACATTTTGCTCGTTGCTTTTACTTTGTAGGGATCCGTTGTAATTTTTCTTTGACGTTGTACAATTATGATTGGTGATCCTGTAGTTATTTTACTTTATACATACATAGTCTCACGCGTATATAGGGGTGGGCAGAGGTGTATTAGACTAACATTTTGCAAGCTGCGGTTTTAAGACCCATGTAAGTTCTATTAGTAGAACAAAAATCATAGAACATATTGGAATACATGATCGCGACGAGTCTATCGCCATTTACTATTACCGCTAGTTAGCTAATTAAGCGTACTTGTGTTAGGAATATATTTACGTCGGTAGTGTGATATAAAAGTATAATGAAAACTGCCTCAGTAACGTAGTGGCAGTGAATGCGACTACTGTGCATCAGGTTTCAAACAAAAAGTTATCAGCTTTTTCTGTCAAGAAATCTCAATAGCAGCCCGGAGTTAGGCAGTTGGAGGTGTTGAGAAAGAGGCCACGAGAGGATAGCCCTAAAGACCTCTGGATTGACAATGAGGTGCACTATTTTATTTATTATTATTATTATTTATTTATATACGTGCTATAAATATTCCCTGTGCTAAGACTTAACGAACATTGAATCTACGACAAATATACAGATTAAAATTTTGTTGGTATCAACTATACTAAAAGACTTTGTTTCTTATATTTTCATATTGCTAAATCACTCCATAAATTAAATTTAAATAAATGTTTAATAACTACAAATTGTGTGGCCATAGACGAGAAGCTGAAAGGAAATCGTTTGGCTTGGTATGGACATGTTATGCGAAGAGATGATACGTATGTAGGTAAGCAAGTGATGGATATGAGGGTAGAGGGACGAAAAGGTCTCCCTTTTCGTCCCTCTACCCTAAGGTCAAGGAAAAGAGGGATGGACTGAGTGAGGATGGATATGAAAGGAAAAGGGGTAAATGATCAGATGACGGGTGACAGAGAAGTATGGAAGAGAAGGACATACTGCGCCGACCCCAAATAAATTGGGACCAGGGCAAGAGGATGATGATGTTTAATAACTACGAATTATATTATAAAGTAATAGATAACAATTTATAATATCATAATATAAAAGAGTTTAGCTACAGTTCATCACACTGGGCAATGCAGACTACTAAATCCACACATTTTCGAGAACATTATGAGGAACTTACAGATATGCAAATTTCTTCATGATGTTTTCCTTTTAACGCTAGAGCGAGCGATAATGAAGTATTTTAATAAACACATTACTTTGTAAAGTCATTGGTGCTTGTCTTAACCTAAAAATTCCAGTGAGTGAAAATAAAGCATTTTGTGCATTCAAATGCATAATATATATGCTACGTACGTTTAGCAATGACCATAAATAAATGCATTGCTAATATTACGTATCATCCAAAATGCAGACGACCAAGAAAATCTTTCAATAAAATGGCAGTCAGTGCGCAACTGCTGAACTGAGAACCAAGTTTCACTCCGCCATACTTTAAGCCTCAACTAAGACTCTCAGAAGTGTTAACAGCCTGGAGCAGTGTTTGAATATTGTACACTGCGATGTAGAACAATGCATAAAATATGTATTCCTTGGCGCGGTCGTCTAAAACAACTGCAGGCTTTATCTCCATTGAACAGTGTCTATAATGGATGTGGCAATACATACTGTGTCCGTACTACCTTTATACATAGATTACTATCATTCACGTAAATGATATGATCAGACTACATGCTAGACGTAAGTCTAACGTAAAATCAATAGAGTTCGGTGTTGAATGACAACAGAAACTGCTAGCTGGTGGCAAAAAGTCTAGAGAAATAATTAAAACAAATATTTTTCCACCTGTTTTGCATTAAAATAATGTTAAAAAATACTACTGGTTGGCGAAATTTGACCATAAAATTCCTTTTGCGTAATATTGTCTTCTGTTTACGCGAATATTATTCATTGAAATTAAACTACTATATACGGATTTTATCGCGTTGTTTATTTGACACTATATTACATAATTTTGAAAATTTGTTACACTACTATTACTATTAAACTTTACTAATTTTTAAGCTAATTATATTGTTATTAAAACTAATAATAATAATAATAATAATATTCTATCACATACACACAACACCATCTAGCCCAAACTAAGCAGAGCTTGTACTATGGGTACTAGACAATGGATAAACATACTTATATACTTTTTTTTTTTTTGTAAATACATACATATTATACATAGAAACACCCAGTCCACGACAAACATCCATGTTCACGCACACAAATGTTTGACTTGTGCGGGAATCGAACCCGCGACCTCAGGCGTGGCAGTCGGTTACACTAACCACTACGCCATCAAGGCCAAACTATTTAGATTTGATTTAATTTTACACTTTCTCCGACGTTTCGGTTGCTTTTCAGCAGTCATGGTCACGGGGAGACTAAGATTATATTGTTATTAAATCTAAATAGTTTTAATAACAATATAATTAGCTTAAAAATTATTAAAGATTAATAGTAATAGTAGTGTAACAAATTTTCAAGATTATGTAATATAGTGTCAAATAAACAACGCGATAAAATCCGTATATAGTAGTTTACTTTTGCGTTTTATGTTATTTCTGCGTTCTGCACTCCATCCCCAATCCCACATTCCACCACGCATAGAAAACACAAAGGCATAGGAAAGGCAAGGAAACGTGTTAATATTATGGATTTAAGAACAAAATAGTCTATTTGCACAAGAAAATAAGCTTATAATTTTTAACTTAAGTCTAGAAAAATAAAGGTGTTTTTTATGAAATGTTAGGTCCATTATCCTTGTAACAGGATTATTATTTTTAAATTTTTTTTCGTTGTGTCGAATATACTCGTAAAACGTTTTTTCTAATTTCGATCTCATTGTATTGGAAAGTATTTTTGAAAATATTGATTGCCGTCCTTATGACGTTCAAAGCCATTTCTAGCAGGTCGATCTCTCATTATTCCATGTTTATCTGTATACGCTTATGCACAAACTTGTACTATAAAAGAAAATTATGTTTAGAACACGGGGCATTCGGAAGTATTCGAAACTGTTCATTTATGCATTCACAGTCTAAGACAATGTTTTAAACTTTAGAGAGCTCGTTGAGCACTTTATCGGAATTAAGCAGAATGAACGAGAACTCTATTTGATTTTCGATGAATCGAGAATGTTGTTCGCAGTTGTGTTGAGTTTTGATACAGCAAACGGTTTATCGGTCATGCAAACTGTAATTACTAATTAGCTATTAAGTCTTATTAAATAACAAAAGAAAAGTTGAAGTGGCTTCAGACCCAGTTTTTGCATTTAAGAAGCGAATCATTTTAGCTTCATAGAAGTAAAATGTTGACATATTATGTTTAATAGAATATGTGACAAATTAACAATCCGTAGTTAAAACGACTCGTTTTTTTAATACAGGAACCGGGCCTTTGTAAGCGTCCATTGCTTTTAGCTTACGACATACGTTTGCGATATTATCATTGTGTACTAGATTTTTTCCTGCAGCGTCGCTCGCGTAAATGTAAGTTAGGTTAGGTTACTAATAATTTGTGATGAGAGAAATAAAGTTTATTATTATATTACTAACAGAACTTCTTTCTGGATAAAAGGTACCATATGTCCTTTTCTGTTCCCCTGGCAACGTATATGCAAAATTGCATGATGATCGGTCGAGTAGTTAAGACGTGAAACCTTCACAAACAAACTTACATTCGCATTTATAATATTAGTTAGGATTGACTAGAAAGTTTTACTAGTAGCACGTAGCACGTTCGCACCCTATTATGTAGGTAAGACTTAAAATATAGTTACTGAAATGTGGATGTATTACACGTCTTCATAACCTTTTAAGTACATGATTATATGTATTTAAGAGTTCCCTAAACCAACGTGCATAAAGAGAAGTAGAAGTGAAAGTGAAGAAACAAGAAATTGTATGCCATTATCATAACAAATAGATTTCCGTAGTCTCTGCCTACCCTCCAGGTGACAGGTGTGAGCCTATGCATGTATCCCACCTTTTGGATTTTGTAGTCGAGATATGTCAGGTTCTTAGCATAACCACCCTAAAGACTCATTTACACGGCAAGTCTCTTAAAGCATGCTTCACGCATGCTACATGCTGTTTTACTCGTCTAGCTCTACACTTGCTTCAAGAAATTGTTATCGTGTAAAGGGTCTTTATAATTAGCCGATAAATTGGACAAGAACCCGCGGGACATTTGAAGTAGGGCGAAGCTAACGAACCCTTGTAGTACATGTCCTGTACGGAAGAAGAATCTAATACTAATGGGACACTGCTGGGCTAACAAGATTATGGTTCGATGTTACTGAGATACATATATCTCTGATATTTGTCATCTTAGACACATAGTATCATGGCTATTTCCTCATAGCCGTAGGCGGAGATGTATTATAGCCTCATTTCGAATTTATGGTTTTAGAGCCAAATGTTTTAAGTGAACTAGCTATAAATAAATAATATTTTGCAGTGTCCTCTTATTTACTATGACTGTAAAAGCCCGCTAAGTTTTAAGGAACTATGATAAAATATTTAAGATTTAGTCTTACTAAACTATATAACTAGTGTAGTATCTTAGTACTACAATAAAATAAATGGCTTATATATATATATCAAATAAAATTTGATTGTAAAAGTGCACTGACAAACTGGTTAAATCTTATGATGAAACTGAATCTCTCTTAGCAGTATTATCATAATACAACTAGAATACTCTCACGCAACATACATATATCCACATATACATATATACACACATACATACACATACACACACATCCGCGCTCGCGCTCGCACACACATACACAAACAAACCAAACATGCTATGATTTAAATTATTTATAAATAAGCTTTATTGAAATTAAACTGCTATATACGGATTTTATCGCGTTGTTTATTTGACACTTTATTACAAAATTTTGAAAATTATTACACTACTACTACTATTAAACTTTACTAATTTTTAAGCTAATTAAATTATTATTAAAACTATTTAGATTTAATTTATTTTTACACTTTCCCCGACGTTTCGGTTGCTTTTCAGCAGCCATGGTCACGGGGAGACTAAGATGGCAGTTGTCTCAATATTCCAGTGTAGTTATTTCAAAGTACCCGAACATAATTTAATCATTGGTGTTTCTATTTACGCAGAATAAGCTCAAAGTACCATGAAGTCTAGCTGTGGTTTGCTTCTTCTTGGGTTTGACTATTTCTATTACTGGATCCCAAGCTGGTGGTACATTCCAACCATCTTCTCTATTAAAATTAGGATGTTTTTTTATTTCAATAGCCTCGCGAAGCATCCTTGGTAGGAATCGGTGTTCTTTAGCGAGAATCTGTGGTTTGTCAAATCTCAGGTAGTGGTTGGTTCCCTGTTACACATGTTCACACACAGCAGACTTCAACGAGCGTTGGTGTTTTACATCAGCTATGTGTTCTTTTATGCGGGTGCCTATGTTTCTCTTGGTTTGACCAATGTATGAGAGTCCGCAGTCACAATCTATTTTATAGACCCCTGCATCTTGTAAAGGTATTTGGCACTTGACGGATGGTAAAAATTGACTTATCTTCGTGGCGGCTTGAAGTATGTCTTGATTGAAGCTCGCTTCAAGACGTAGCCAATCTTGTCAGTGACACCCGTTACATAAGGCAGTATAGCAGGCTGGCGCTCGACTGTGGCTGGCTTTTCTCGGGATCTGTGACAGCGGCGCGGCTGTTGGAGCTTGTTGTCTTGCAGTACTTGCTTGACATGTTGAAGCTCGGCGTCCAGGTGTTTCTTGTCACAGATCCCATGGGCTCTCTGAAACAAAAACATTCTCACGGTAGCTAACTGCTTAGGATGGTGGGGAGATTCACCGTTTAAGTACCTATTTGTATGGGTCTTTTTTCTATATACAGTGTGGCTCAAAGTATGATCAGGATCAAATAAACAACGCGATAAAATCCGTATATAGCAGTTTAATTTCAATGAATAATATTCGCGTAAATAGAAGACAATATTAAATAAGCTTTAATTGATATTTTTATTTTTATTCTTTCATTAAATACAGAATAATATTTTTGATATTTAATCAACGGTTGCTTTAACCTACCACGGTGTTCCTCGACATAAACCATAGTCAGCGGAGCTGCGCGAATCCATACATACAATCGCGACCATGCTGAGGTTTCGGTCCGCCGTGTAAAACGTCAGGCCACTACACAGAAAAGACTCCCTCAACTGTCACCTTGTGAGGGGACGAAGACACGACATAGAGGCGCGTGTGAGAACACGCACGCCGCCTCTCGGACCTGGTGCTGATCGGGTGGTGAGCAGGCCCACGAAGCCCACCAACCCCAGGTCAAACCTCAGGGTGGCTGGAGGTCATCTCACGCCCCCCGGCGCCCGGTTCTGCGGTTGGAGAGAGGGTTTGAGCGCTCCCACTCCCGTTTCGCCACCTCCTTGATGGAAATCACTTCCTCACAGAAGTAGGCGATGGCGTTCCACGACCTCTCACTCCGGACCATAGACTGAACTACAGCCGGGAGTGAGAGGGCAACTAATCCAACTGCCGCGAGCAACTCACGGCATTGCGATGCCCAGGCGGGGCAAATCCATCAAAGTGTGCAGCGCCGCGTCCTCAATAACGTCGCGGCAGTCGCCGCCGTGGTGAAAACCGGGCGTCTCTTGCCAGCCTATACGACACAGGAACCGGCCAAAACAGAGCGGGGCCTCCTATCACAGTTAATGTTATGCCTAAAAGAAGCGCTCCAACAATATTGTAACTCGATTAAGCTCAGTTAATGAAAATAAATCATTATATTTTTTAGGCCTTATTTCATGCATACTTAGTTTGCAAATAATTGAATTAAATTTTTTAATGCAAACAAGCCTATTGCTGTCTATATAAACAGATTCCGAGTCTATGAATTAGTACTGGGAATTAGTTGACGGAAGAATCTAATAACTTTCGCTCATGTCAAAAATTTTATCTGAGACCCGAGACATTCGCTACGTCTGCGTCACTGACACAGTAATTTCATGTATATATTCATAGAAATCAATCATTACGCTAGCCGCGTACAAATAAAATAAAAAAGTCATTGCATAATAGGCACTGATGACACAATATTATGCGCAGAGTGAAACGTAAACAAAGTGATCGACCTCAGCGTTGTAGGCTATTTGTATTGATTTGTTTGTTTTTGTTTTGATATTATTATTAGTGAGACCATCTAATATAGCTAATTGTGGAGAATTATTACTTAAGTGTAACATATTCAACATAAAGCGGTTGTGTGAAATATAGATTTATGTGAAATGTGAAACAGCGTCCACAGGTAAGTTGTTAAAATAAACTATATAATATACCAACTGTATTTAAATAATAATAAAAAAGAACACAAAAAATAAAAATTAAAAACATGATATGGAAATAATATAGATTGGCTATAATACAAAATAGTTTATATTCTGGAAACGTTGCTCCTTCGCAAAGTAATTTGATTTTTACTGCGAAAAAGCCTTTACTTTCTTTGTAGTATCTTCGCCAGTAGTACCAATTCGAAACTTTCAATAAGCAAAAACTCTTGGTAAAACAACAAGGAATTGGCGAACGGTGAAAAAAGTTGGCCATCTTATTAGGTAGCATAATCAGTTTCGATAGGATAATATCGTGAGTGCCTCGCTTTTGCCAGAGCCACGCAATTCCATCCGCGAGGTTATGCAGGCACTGTCAGTAACGATTCGCCAGGCTATCCATTTTTAGAACAGTTTTTACTTATCTTTACTGAACTTTAAAGTAAGTAAAAATATATTTTTAAATGTTCCAAAAGCGTGGATCGCTTCCCCTTATATATTATGATATTATATTTATTTTTATAAAGATATACCTTTTATATGTTGATAATATGAATTGAAATTTTATGTTTACCATGAATGCCTTATCAGGTAAAACAACTTACATATGAAATTAAGCTTGAGAATGTTGCTTTGTTATCCAAATTAGTACATTTCTGAATATTTTTAACAAAAGAGAATAGATTTCCATCAATAATGTCGAGTTGTTTATGTGTATTCATTATTGTAACAATCTAATTCAGTACACTTGATAAAGCAGCACGGATATAAATTATTTTTAAAAAGCACATCTTAAATATATCCTTGTATTATGAGTTATTGTACTTCTTTTATATGAACGGGAGCAATCCGACTAACAAATGACCATAAATCTATAGAAAATTGCAACCAGACAAACTATGCTGACTTCCTGCGAGGAGTAAGGTAAGTAGACCGTAAATAGGTGCTGTGACGTTAGCTGAGGAATGGTACGTTTTAGTCCCGGTTCCATGTACTAATAGCACAACGATTCCTTGTTTACAAGCTTATCCTTCAACGCCTTGGCCTTCGCCGTTAATGTGCGATTACTAAGAAATTCCATACAGGAAAACCCTATAAGACTAGGCACGAGCTGGTTGGTATCCAGGATCACACGCTGAACCGCATATTAATGCAACGTAACCAACAACACGGTCAACAACAAACATAATGATCAGCTTTATAACAGCTTCAATAATTGTTACCCAAGCTTCCGGTTTTGTTAATTGTTACCCCGGTTTTGATAATGGTTACTTCGGCTTTGAAAATTGTTACCCTTTGTTTTGACAATGATTTATGAAAATTGATATCCCTGCTTTTTAATCCTTTCGCTTGTGTAACTACAAATGAATTAAGCCATCGACTAGAATTACTTATTATAAGAAAATATATTGAACATTTTAAAACTAGGTTCTTAAAGGCTTATTTAGTATGTAAAATGCGAACGACCTCTGAAGTCAAATTAAAAGTTCCTTTGTAAAAGTAATATCATCACTGTTTATAAATTGCCGCATTGCTTGGCTCGGTCTTCTTCTCAGTATGTAAAGGATAAGACTATAACCCGTCACGCTAGCTCACTGGTAGTTGGAAGACATATATAACTAATGACATTATACAGAACTCCTATATGTAAAGGATAAGACTATAACCCGTCACGCTAGCTCACTGGTAGTTGGAAGACATATATAACTAATGACATTATACAGAACTCCTATCTGTAAAGGATAAGACTATAACCCGTCACGCTAGCTCACTGGTAGTTGGAAGACATATATAACTAATGACATTATACAGAACTCCTATATGTAAAGGATAAGACTATAACCCGTCACGCTAGCTCACTGGTAGTTGGAAGACATATATAACTAATGACATTATACAGAACTCCTATATGTAAAGGATAAGACTATAACCCGTCACGCTAGCTCACTGGTAGTTGGAAGACATATATAACTAATGACATTATACAGAACTCCTATATGTAAAGGATAAGACTATAACCCGTCACGCTAGCTCACTGGTAGTTGGAAGACATATATAACTAATGACATTATACAGAACTCCTATATGTAAAGGATAAGACTATAACCCGTCACGCTAGCTCACTGGTAGTTGGAAGACATATATAACTAATGACATTATACAGAACTCCTATATGTAAAGGATAAGACTATAACCCGTCACGCTAGCTCACTGGTAGTTGGAAGACATATATAACTAATGACATTAAACAGAACTCCTATATGTAAAGGATAAGACTATAACCCGTCACGCTAGCTCACTGGTAGTTGGAAGACATATATAACTAATGACATTATACAGAACTCCTATATGTAAAGGATAAGACTATAACCCGTCACGCTAGCTCACTGGTAGTTGGAAGACATATATAACTAATGACATTATACAGAATTCCTATATGTAAAGGATAAGACTATAACCCGTCACGCTAGCTCACTGGTAGTTGGAAGACATATATAACTAATGACATTATACAGAACTCCTATATGTAAAGGATAAGACTATAACCCGTCACGCTAGCTCACTGGTAGTTGGAAGACATATATAACTAATGACATTATACAGAACTCCTATATGTAAAGGATAAGACTATAACCCGTCACGCTAGCTCACTGGTAGTTGGAAGACATATATAACTAATGACATTATACAGAACTCCTATATGTAAAGGATAAGACTATAACCCGTCACGCTAGCTCACTGGTAGTTGGAAGACATATATAACTAATGACATTATACAGAACTCCTATATGTAAAGGATAAGACTATAACCCGTCATGCTAGCTCACTGGTAGTTGGAAGACATATATAACTAATGACATTATACAGAACTCCTATATGTAAAGGATAAGACTATAACCCGTCACGCTAGCTCACTGGTAGTTGGAAGACATATATAACTAATGACATTATACAGAACTCCTATATGTAAAGGATAAGACTATAACCCGTCACGCTAGCTCACTGGTAGTTGGAAGACATATATAACTAATGACATTATACAGAACTCCTATATGTAAAGGATAAGACTATAACCCGTCACGCTAGCTCACTGGTAGTTGGAAGACATATATAACTAATGACATTATACAGAACTCCTAAATATAAAGTTATTTTTATTATGTTTCCTGCTTCGTTAAAACGAGCAATAATTAATTACTTCATACTAATATGATAATAAAAAGTAGTTGAGTGTGCCGTGAGATTGTATACTATATCTACTTCTGCCTGGCAAGGTATTTGCTATATTATATTTATAATTAGCGATTAATAATTATTTTGACATATGAAATCTCTGATTTGGTAAAAAAGTACAAACTTTAATTATACTAAACAATTCAGCATACAGACATACGAATAATAAGAACATAATTATTAGAAGTCGTACCATATATACATTGTATATCTTGCCCAACAATAACTGAAACTTAGTCTCAGCAAGTAATTTCACTAATTAGATTCTATTTCGTTGAAAATTAATAAGGGACGTGCGTTGGCTACAAATTTCTCCCGGCAGCATGACGACTCCCTCAATTTGTTCACCAGTTCCAAATTATTGCGTCTTATTAATTATCGCGGTTAAATAATTATAACGTGCCGCAAGAAAGTTTCCTCCCAAATTGCAAGACTTCGCAAGAAATAAAATAATTATACTTCGATAAATTATCCCCTCGGTGTCAGCCACTACAGTTTTGCCACAGTTAAGTAAATAGTTCGCCGTCCACCGTTCAGTATCTTTATTAGACCAAAATAACGGCAAAGTGCCATTCACGGACGCGACTCACGTTCTTAGTATTAATTTTGGGTTTATTGAATAATACGTGACCCACATAAGCAATCTGTACACACTACACTTGATAGAGGTTCCACAAAATTGCGTCCACTCAAGTGGATTGGGTCACTTATTCCTAATAGAAGGTGTTTCCCGACCTGAAGACCTTTTTCCGAAACTCTAGTTACATAATCACTGTTCACTTTAAGTGTCTACGCACTAAAATTATTTCAGTGGAGCAATCGAGGAATCAATAAACTAACAATAATAGCGGTACCTGACCCCTTTTAAAAGAGACAGAAAATGTCTGAAAGAATTTTGTGTAATGTGAAAAATTCCGATGAGGGTCTTCGAACTTCGCCCGTCGTCGTCTACTTAATGACGTTAAGCGTCCTCAAACGCGACAGGGTTAAAAGCTTGTTTCGTGAAAGCGTACCTAATGTCAAATAACAACGAGGGCTCTCTGTGAGAGATGAAAAAGTAAATTGTGAGGCTGGTGGCGGCGGCGCCCATTTACTGTGGAACTTGTGAAAACTCGCAGCAAACGGCGGGACAAGCGGCTTTTAACGACTTCTGACGATCGACAACCGTCTCCGACACCCCGCGCGCTCCATTTCACCTCCCCGCACTCCTCTCCCTTCACAATATTCGCAATGCTATATTGTTTGCTTCCCAGTTAACAACCTAATAAGTTACAATAGTAATTACAATACATTATCAAATTTTAATCGGATTTCGACTACCGATTGAATAAACATTAGTAATTTAACATAAATGTTGTTCATAATATTAACTTCATCCGTTATTAAACGCAAACATGCATCTATAATTAACAAAGCACGTCATTTGGATGCTTAATTTGTTACAATAATTGATTAAGTTCAATCAATCGTGTGTTAGTACTATCATTTTGGTTAATAACTAACAAGTTGGCATTTGAAAGTAGGATTTGCATATATGTGACTGTACATACAATCCTCAAGTATAATAATCATATTATGCATCCTTAATATCTGGGATGTTACAGACATTTACATGTGTAGCATTAATATGTGTCGTTGCGGAGCTTTGTTTGATACGAGTTTCAACCGGATTGTTAGAGCCGGCTATGTGTGTTTAAATATATTGAATAATTAGTTAACATATTAAGTATAATACATACCGATCTGGAGAGCACTGCTTATTTTCTCACATAACCGATGATGATTGAAGTCAACCGAGTCGTTCACATGGACTTCGCAGAACATAAGTAAAGAGGATGCTTCGAAGCTGGGTGGATACAAGCCTACACTTATGTACTTATGGAGATGGAATTATACTCTCAACATGAAGAACAAACCATTATTAAAGCAAACTTGGCCTTTTCGACCCATATTATTTTGTTAATGCTCTATAAATTATCTAATTGATGTATAGGGAACATTAAAATGCAGTTTGTGTATAAAGTCAGGGCATTCCAATTCATTGTTAATAATTTTTAATAATGAGGTTATTTCAGCCAAGCGGCTACGATTTACAAGCGATTGGATGTGGAATTTTGTACAAAGATGGAGATCGTTTTTTGGAGTTATAAGGTATGATAAACCGTTTTTGTTTGTTTTCTATTCGGTTTATGAACTTCTCATAGCAGGGGTTCCAGAACTGGCATGCATACTCAAGTATGTCTGTCTTCTTACATATATAAAATACAGTATTTTATAAGTTTTCGCCCTTTTGAAGCATTTGAAAATTCTTATAATAAATCCAAGTACTGTAGAGGCCCTAGCAACTATCTCATCTATGTGGACAAAATTAAATTTTGAATCATGACAGACTCCTAAGTCACGAACAAAATTACATTTCTGGACTAATTGACCTTTTAGTTTATGGGATGTTGTGGGTGGAGATCGTTTGCGACTGTAAGATATTACGGAACACTTCAGAGGGGTTGAGACTTAATAGTTATTATTATTTATTTATTTCCAATAACATATTTCAGTTCATTACACAATAACATAATTTGGATTAATTCATAGTATAATACTAGAACTCGTTTTTATGTTTCCAAAACCCACCCACACTAGGCTAAGCCTATCCTATGGGAAGTTGTAAGTTCAAATTACCAGTATCTGTAATATTCACGATATATAATTAAAACAGTCTTCATAATTAGCATGCATTTTCATTAAAACAATAAATATAGATAATAATTAAATAATAACAATAATTAAGTTTAATATCATAAAATATACATAATTTTAATAACATAATACAATTAATTTGGCCCACACTGTATATAATAATAATTATTATTATTTATTTCTCAAGAAAATTGTACTATTAAGGATATATAACTTTATAGATTAGGCTGCATATGGCTACATATAATACAATAGTCTATCATAATATTTTACATTAACGTTTATTTTATTGTTGCCTTTTTTTAAAGTTTTCTGTATCATCATATGTCGATGTTAACAAAAGTTTCTGTAACTTTGCCTTTGCATCGGATCTTTAGTTTTGACAGATTGAAGATTTTATTTATTTTGTTATACACAACAGTTTTCATGTATGCACAAAAACGTTGTGCGAACGTCGAGTATTGTGTTAACAGTAGGCAGAGGAAGTTTGTAAACGTTTTCAAAGTAATTAGAGGTTAATACTTCTCTATGGGTTAAAAGAGTTATTCTTAAGATGTATAGCCTTCTAACACTAAGTACTTGCATTTCATTAAAGAGTAGGGTGGTGGGAAAGCGCTAAGACTTTTTTAGCATAGTCTTAAAAACCGCGCGCTGTGCCCTCTCAAGACCAATAAGGTGAGTAGTTGCTGTGCCTCCCATTTACATTAAGATTGACTGGCACAGGGAAACGTATACCGTCTTTAGCAAGCTCATCGGAACGACATCTCGTAGTGCTTTCATGGCGTATATTAGTTTCCTAACTCTCGCTGACTTCGCGACGATGTACTCGCTACACATGAATTTTTCTTCTATAATGAACCCCAGATATTTTACAGTTTTTGTTTTACTTATTTGTATGCATTTACAACCTGGAAATAAAACAGAGCCCATTCCTGATTTTATGCAAGAGTGCACTATTATTCTTAGGTTTACTGGTGGAGTGGTAGTGGCAGTTTTATGAAAGCACACTAATCTGATCTTGGATGCGTTAAGTGACAGTAAATCACTATCCAGCCAATTGACCACATAATTAAATCCGACTTGACCAGTCTTAAACAAATGTTCGCATGACTTTCCTTTAAAAATGAGAGAAATTTACCTGTGGACATGCTTAAATTAAAGATATAGGTTAACGGTTCTAATATATAATTCTTTAACAACTTTACAAGATTATTAGTAATTCCGTCTTGCCCGGGGGTAATGTCATTCTTTAACTGCAGTATAATACTATCCACCTCAGTTTGTCGAAGTGGGGTGAAGGAACAAAGAATTTAACCTATTAAGCTATTTTGCGTTTGGAGGACTACTGCCAACTTAATAGGTTACTATTAAGTTGGCAGTAGTCCTCCAAGCGCATCAAATCTGATTGCAGAGCTTCCATGTCTTTTAACGATGATGGCAAAATACACAAGTTTTGAGGAACGAAAGCACGAGTCGATGCCGTTCACGTAAATAATAAAGAGCAGCAGGCCCATCAAGGATCGTTGTGGTACTCCGCTGGGGATTGGAACCCAACTAGATATGTAATAGCTAACAACAACAGCTTGTGAACTCTTTTCTATATAATAAGAGGAGACCCATCTCAATAAATCATCCCTTATACCGATGCTAGCTAGTTTCGTTTCTAGGATATCATGATCAATTTGGTCGAAAGCTTTACTATAATCGGTATTAACGACATCGACTTGTGCTCTATTGTCCAACTTATCAGTTATGAATTCATTTAAAAGCGCAGGATTTGTAACCTTTGAACGGCCTTTGGGAAAACTATGTTGTGCAGGACTAAACTAATTTTTTAAGGCTGCAAAAACTTGATCATAAACCAATCTCTCAAAAACTTTGCTATGGTACAGAGTTAGAAATTGTGCACAAGATGCACAAGGTGTACAAGGTGTACAAGGTGAACAAGGTGAACAAGGTGTACAAGGTGTACAAGGTGTGCAAGGTGTGCAAGGTATGCAAGGTACGTACGGTATGCAAGGTATACAAGGTATATAAAATATAAAGAAATAAAGAAATACAATTACAGTGTTGCCACGAAATACTCAATTATTGTAACGATTATAATTTTGGATAAATAATAATCGATATTACTTAGTTTAAATGCTCAAATAATGTATGTAGTATAAAATTGCAAATGTAAAATATACATTGTTAAATGTTTGTTGTAAAACGATGAATGATTTAAATTTATTTCAGTCAGTCCTTTGATATAATTATTATTTTTACTGACTCAGCTTTTATAATTTAGATTGCTTACATTAATATGCGGTACTACATTACAAACTACTTTATAATAATAATAATAATAATCTTTATTGTCAGATGTGTCTGACACATCCATACACAAATCTAAATTATATTTGCAACAAATAACAATGAGGCCCTCTTCCAGACCTGAATATCATAATTTCTGTTTTCTTGTAATTATAGACTAAGTCATGCTCCTTAGCATACCGTTCACAGATAGATACAAATTTTCTTAAACCTTTGATCTAGGGGCTGAGCAGAACCATATCATCGGCATAGCTCAAGTTATTGACATATTGGTCATCTAACCGAGGCCCCACCGGTACTCTGCTCAACTCAGGTCAAGAGAGGTCAGCCCTCCCTGTCTAATACCACAAGATAGCTTGTAATCATTGGACATAGCATTGCACCATCTGATATTGTTTAACTGATAGCAGTAACAGTACCTCATCAGCCCCACAATCCCAGATAGATAGATATACATTACAACTCACAAATTTCTCCCACATCAGATCCTGATTAATGATGTCAAAGGCACGGCTAAGGTCAAAGAAACAAGCATAAACGCTTGTTTTCTGATGGACGTAATACTTGACTACTTGTTTAAGCGAAAAGATAGCCATGTCTGTGGACATCTCGCCACGAAAGCCAAATTGATCATAATTTATATTAAGACTTGGAGTCATTTTTTAATGTTTTAGACGTTCAAGTACCTTAGCCACTATTGTAGCTATTATTAGAGGTCTATAATTAGACATGCTTGATATATCAACCGTCTTGTTCTTGGTGATAGGAACAACCAATGTACGCATAAGATCTCTTGGTAAATAACAGTGCTGCGAAGAAAGACTACAGAACTGCGCCAATATCTCATAAATATACTGACCCACATACAACAAATGTCCTATACTAAGGCCATCGTGGCCCGGTGACTTGCCATGCCTCATATCTCTGAATACAGAAACAACGTCATCAGTTGTAAAGTGGAAAGACCCTGCATCATTCATGTCTTGCCTTTGTGATACGTTAGACTGTAATTGCTGGCCAGGAGGACAATGAAATGATTTCTAAAATTATTCGCAATAATAGCCTCATCAGTCTCTGACTGTGTTGATATTCTTGAAGTCCAAAGGCAGGTAGCAATCCCAGGAACAGATAAAACTGCAAATTTCGTGTCCAGTAAATGGTTTTAAATTCAAAAATTTTTCACTACCGTTGACGATTCAAATGACATCCAGATGGTAGGACCGAAATTTCTAGCTGATCATGAATCATCATGGCCTGTTTCCTCAATCAAATCAACATAGTTTGTCAAACTTACCAGATGTAGCAATCTTTTTACACGTTGATACTTCAAATTATATTTGTAATCTTATATCTAATTTATGTATAAAACATTCACAATTTTTCAAGTTATAGCGTGTAATGGCATTCATTATGCGATTTGTTTATAAATGTAAGAGACAGTCATTTGAATCTGGTTCTCTCACATCAACAGAATATAATAATGCATTAAAATTTCTTTTAAAATTAAGCCAACAAGAGTCATTTCCTGAAGAATACAATTTTTTATTATCAGGTAAACAATTGCCAGCAAAAAACAAATTATTATCATTATCTCCCTTCTTTGATACAACTGTCAATTTAATTCGAGTTGGTGGTAGATTACATAATTCCTTTTACGACTATAACGTCAAACACCCAATTTTACTATCCAGCAGTTATCATATTTGCAAATTAATATTCCACATGTATCACCGCCACCGTACGTCATCACTATTATCCAATTGGAGGCAGAAATTTGTCTAAGAAAATCACTCATCAATGTGTCAAATGTTGCAGGATAAAGGCTAACACCATACAACCTATCATGGGCAATCTGCCACAACAACGCTTACATTTAGCGTTTCCATTTTTGGATACTGGCGTAGACTATGCAGGACCTATTATGATAGCTGACCGTAAAGGTAGAGGGTGTAGACTTATAAAATGTTTTACATGTGTATTTGTGTGTCTGGCTACCAGAGCTGTCCACCTTGAACTTGTGTCAGACCTCACTAAGGACGCTTTCTTAGCTGCTTTATATCGGTTTATTGCTCGACGGGGAAAACCACGTAACATATTTTCCAACAATGGCACAACCTTTGTAGGGGTGTTTAACGAGTTAGCCAATCTTCTATCACAAGACATAGAATTAAGTAAAATTGATCCAGGCATAAACTTTAGTTTTATTCCCGCGTATACGCCACACTTCGGGGGCTTATGGGAGTCCGCGGTTAAATCCACGAAACATCATCTTCGACGCGTCTTAAGCCTGACTAACTTGACGTTTGAAGAAATGGCAACGTGTTTGATTCAGGTAGAGGCTATTCTCAATTCAAGGTCCTATATCTCCTCTTTCCCAGGATCCTTCTGACCTCATTCCTTTAACTTCGTCTCATTTCTTAATAGGACGCTCACTTGTTATGTTGCCAAATCCACAGATTCAACATCTCAACATCAACAGTATGCAGAGATTTCGACGCATAGAATATATAAAGCAACATTTTTGGAGTCGCTTCTCTAATGAATATATTGTTTGGCTTCACCTGCCGCGCCTAACAGCTGATCGGAGCTAACGGGACTTCTACGTCATCGCCCCACCGCTCCACTCCAGCCATCGACGCTCGCCCGCCGGCACCAGCAGTCAGCAACAGACGCGATAGCACACGGCCGCGCTCGCGCATTATTTTTAATCATTGTTTTTACGCGCTCATATTAATTCAAACATTATAATTAATTTTATAAATCATTATACATATTAAACTACAGTCCAATAGTCTCATTTATACACTCCAATGAGGTATCGTCGGCAACAGTCTCTGTATCAATCTGTTTCGAATGTTTTGACAGTTATTTTATTTTTCTGTTATTACCTTGCGCTGCTGCTTGCTGCTTATTTTCAAACAAAAGCCTTACTAATGGATTTCGTACCCGCTTGTGGTTGTGTATTAGGTGTCACGCAACTATTACAACATAATTAAGAAACTCGTAATTTTTGCTCTAAGATACAAAGGTGGATTTATCAATGGCAAGTGAATTTGTTCAAATCCCGGACATTTTTTTAACCTTTGACAAAACTTATTACTTGTTGATATAATAGGCTACGATTTAATGTTTATTGCACTAATGTTTACATTAGGCCAAATTTTGTATTGGATGTGGACATATCCCATATGATTGCTAACGTTTCAAGACGGCGTGCATTAAAATCTTTTAATAAAAGTGTGTACTCCACTAGGCACATATATTCAGCTATAGGTACTAATATAAAAAAACGTGTTAACGCGGAAATAAATACAAAAGGAGCCAGTATGTTAAGCGAGTGCCAAGAAGCACGTCGCAAGAGGCATCAGTCGGTTGCTCTAAAATTTTTCTACTGAGTACCTATATTAGTAGGGCTTTTGAACATCGAATGTCTATAAAAGTATTGAATTTAGAAGTAAATGTAATTTTTTTAGTTGTTATAAGTTACGATGATAATAATAATTGCGTGCGATCGTAAAGTTAGATGCCTAGGTCAAAATTATATTATAGCCGTTAGGTGTCAGGACATATTGTTATACCCGGTAGACGGCAATGGGATGTTACGTAGGGCAAAAAATAAAGCAAATAAAATGTAAGTGTTTTCTGCCTTCTCTGTCTGGGGCTATACACACTTGAATCTATGTATGTATATCGCTTAGTAAAGTAATGTTTACATATACATAGAAACAAACAAATACCACCTCTTTATAATATAAATTTGTTACAATATGTGAATTTAAATACAGAAATAAGTATTTAGAAACTAAAATATTTCAGTAATTACTACTTAAAAACCCATTTTCTTCGACGGCGCTCACTTTTACAATATTAATATCAGTGTAATTTCTGCCAGCATTAGGGTCCAGCCCTGTTTAGAAAATAGTTCTTTACCACTTGTCCCTTAAATTCTCTTTACTCATTCTACGTACGGAACCCGAAATGAGCGTCATCGAATTGAGTGGCTCACGTACTTTGGATCAATTTGTAGATACGTGCCCGAGATGGCAATAGTAGTGGCATTCGTTTCTAAATTAGGGCCTTATTCTTTCAGCCTATAGTAATGATCGCCATTTAATTAAACTAATGAGGTATCTGCAAAGGTTTTATTAATTTCGGTAGTGCGTTCCGAAGCCACTAATGGACAGAGGGCGTTAATTGACGATTGCTTGTTCATAATGTGGATGTATGGAGTGATTCTCGTTAGATTGTGCTATAAAATACTCGGTTCCGTGTAGGGCTGCTAATGGCTGAATGTTTGTATTAATGTATTTTATGGTGTGTGGCTATTAGAAATATTGTGATGGTAAATCGCCAGTTTGTTTGTTACGCTGTCATGCCTTAACTACTTGACCAATCATTATTAAATTATGTATACACGTTTTCAGAGGCACAGAAAAGGACATAAAGTATAACTTTCATCTAGGAAAAAGTACTGTTCCCGAGGTATAAAATTTATTGACAATATCTAGAATATCGCGCGCGAAACCGCGGTCGAAATCTAATGAAGAAATAAATAAGTAAACTTTTAAAGTTTCTTTATAAATAAATAATTTATATTAATATAATCGGCAGTAAATATGACTGCTGTGCTCGAAATATGGCATTCCGTTCCCGAGCCGGGCAAAGTGTGATTTAGTTTTCCAGCAAATAAAATCAGTAGCAGCACGTTATCTGAAACTATGTCCGGTAGGTCCGGTAGACTAGATTTCTTATTAAAGGAAGAAAGAAAAATGATTTATTTGTATCTCCATACATACATAATTTAAAAACCATTTATTACGCGAGACCTAAAACCACAGCGGATAGAAATGTGGGCGTAATAAGCTTTTATCTACCTTTTCGGGTATTTAAGTGTGAGACTATGTTTGTTGAAATACAATTGCCGCTTATATTAATTGAAGATGGCTTTTTTATATTTATTACGTTTAATTATATATATTTATGTAATTAGATAATTTGGCTACACTATAGAATACTGCTGCAGAGTCGAAAACACACCTGATGTAACAAATATCAATGCGCTATAGTAATCGCGTTTCGGAATGTTGATCATATGCTGATTTTCTAACTTTATAGAAAAAATTAGGCCTAAACACAATACTTATTTCTTCGATGAAAATTGTGTCTGGTTTTCAACTTATTGATGAGTTAATCAAATTACACGATAGTCCAATAATTAATACTGCCAAATAATTTTATTCGAGTTAGAAAACGCAGTCAATTCTGGAAGCAGCAGCAAGTATCCAATACATAGCCTGAATTTTCGAAGGGCTAAAGTTGAGCAAAGTTATTTGATTGTAATCAGAATTTCTTGAACCTGGAACAAACGAGCTCAAACCTTACTAGGAAAGATAAGAAACTTTCCAGTCGCCAGATATAAAGTTTAAAGTCTATGATTCAAAGAAAATGGCCACCGCCACAAAGACAAAGCAATAAACATGAATCTTGATAATATGGCGACTTGTGACTTGCGGTTTAGTGACGCGACCCTTAATGGTATTTGGTTTTAGTAAACTTGCTTTGTTGTGTATATCTTTTGAATAAACAATGAATTAACATAAAATATAGCGTGACAGTAAAGACAGAATGAGGAATGGTGTGATAAGAAAGTGCTGTGGTATGTTAGTTGCAAATGTTGAGTACAGTTAACTTGGGCATGTGGAAAGAATGGATCAAAAGTATTGAGTAAAATATTATATAAATTGTGTATAGCAAAAGCATATGGAAGAGTTGGAAGGGAAAGACCTAGGCAAATGTTCTCAAAAATCACACACGTTCTGGAGAAAAGGCAGGTTATAATCACTTATATACTTTCGCGTTACATAAATCCTAAATGTTAACAATCATAACTATATAATATTAAAAATTTGAATGTGAGTTTGTATATTTCTTTTTTAATCTGTTTATTTATTTCTTTATTTAGTTGTTTTTTTTTTAATTTCTTTGTTTATTTGTATGGTACGCTTTCACGTCTAAAGTACTAGAGTGATCATCATGAAATTACGCATACAAGTTGTTAGAGGTACTGGATAGGATATAAGATACATTTCATCCAAAAAGAGTGTACAGTTTCCGAATGACATAAATTTATTGACAAAATCTAGATTAACGTATGCGTCGTCGAAAATTAATATAACAGTAAATGGAAAGCACCTTTTCCAAATGTCCTATGTGGAGGTATATGGGAATAAAAACAGTAAAGTTTGATTCATCTCATAAATGGAAGCCTGACATCACCGCAGCAGTCTGCTTGTGACCACGGTCAGTGCAACCTAGCCGAAAAGGTTTCTATGTATGTACCAAACATGATGGCTTAAATAAAAATTTTCTCCAATATATTTTTTTTAAATACCAATTTGTATGTACCTAATTCAAGGATCGTGAATTCGTTCGCTATCTGTAACGCCTGGTATTCAAACGTTTATCTTAAAATTCTACTATAGATAGTACATGAATAGTATTGACTACAATACTGCAATTCGACAGCCTCGATGGCGTAGTGGTTAGTGTAACCGACTGCCACGCCTGACGTCGGGGGTCGATTCCCGCATAAGTCAAAGATTTGTGTGCATGACCATGGATGTTTGTCTTGGTGTGAGTGTTTCTATGTATAATATTTATGTAGGTATTTACAAAAAAATATATATATATGTATGTTTATCTATTGTCTAGTACCCATAGTACAAGCTCTGCTTAGTTTAGGCTAGATGGTGTTGTGTGTATGTGATAGAATATTATTATTATCTGTTTCTCTTTCACGGGTATTTCTCTAATACGTTAGGAAAATACCCAGCCCTTTGGGAGGCTTACACGGAGACATGAGCCCAACGTGAAGAGGCCCTTCGAGAGTTTTAATCAAAGGTGGGATCGAACACCTACAGCGGCACTAGCCGCAGCAAGCGTAAAACTATTGCTACATATGGATTCTAATATATGGGCTATGGGTATGGGTGTTTGTTGAACCGGTATATTGGTAACTACGGATGGAAAAACGGAGTCTGCCCTGAATACTCTAATAGCATCTATCCAATGGGCAGACGGTGACTCGCCAACTCAATAGATGGGCCCCCTGAATAGCCACAATAGGCATACAAGCCAGCAGCAGAGGGCAACAACGGTGCGAGTGCCTAGAGGTGTCGCGCGGTGCGGTGCTGGTTTCACCATCACGGGCCTCGTGACAACGGAGACCCGGGGCGGGTTTCCCCGTAGTTATGTCCTTGAAAATGCCACTTCCACCCCCAAGCATGTAGCTCTAGTGGCCCCCCTCTGATTGGCCGACCAAGGCAAGCCAGAGTTGAGAGTCATACGGGCGCTCTTGAAGTTCCACCCCAGCCAACCAGTACCAGCAAGCTGGAGACAAGGGCCTAACCGACTCTCTGAGGCATTCAGGACCGCAGTCTATGTCGCCACTCACATTCAGCTCGCCACAAGCTGCCCTGCGGTTTGTGCGCTTTTATTTAACCTGATGATACATTTTTTGTTTATATCACAAGGTGAAGGTGGTGGTTATTATTATTATTATTAATGTATTATACCTACTATTACAATGTATATTATACTATTAAAAGATTTTAATAAATTTGACAACAAAACTACTTCTAGTCTTTATTGAAATATTTTAGTAGTCGGTTGTACTTAAGTCATTATTAATGTTAGTTTAATTCTAGAGTACTTAGAGCATTCGATCATGGTATTTGCATTCTCATAAAATATTTTAAAATCTGTACTTTATTGTGAGCCATGAATGTTGGAAAGCCAGTTGGTGTTAATAAAAAATATGTGACTGCATTTTCCATTACTTAAGTCATTATTTTGTATTTGCTCTCTCTTGCGCACCTCTGTAAGCTTCTCGGTGTCTTCCTCCCTTTAGCACGCGGAACCTGTGCCAAATTACTACACGTCCTACGAAAACTCGGTATTTCTTTTTTATTTGCTGTCTCTGGCCCCTTTTATCTGTTGCCACGAAACCATAGTATATAAAACGGGAAAAGATATCTTGTTCACCCTTTTGTTAGTTTATTTTATTTTTTTAATTAAATTTCAATCAAAGAGTAATGATAAAGCAGTTATTGATTTTAGTTACACAACTTTGAAGTTATTGTGAATAAGTCGCCAGTAAGAAAGGTACATTAACTGGTTCTGTTTGTTAATAAAATACTTGTAAAATAATATTACTTTGTAATGTATACCTTTTGTGATCTAATGCCAGACTCATAAGTTCCAAATAGTAACCTGCGTATATTTTTTATTCTTAACTTAAAACATTGCTGGCGGTATGTATGTTACGGTAAGTGTGATTAATTAAAAAATATTAATAATTGTCTATCATTATTAATAATAACCGAAAGGCGAGGTAAAAGTAACAAATTAATCACATTTATCAGTGATTATTAATAATTTAACCTCAGTACCGATAAAAGGAATAAATTTTCAAAAATAACGTAAGCTAAGCGTCTTCCTGTTCGATCGAGCATCAGAGGAAACATCATTATTATTTTAGTATCCTAAAATCACCTTCAAAGTCGTATCCTAAAATATCACTTATGCAACTTTATAAATTTAAAAATACTTCAATACATACTTAAGTAACAGGGTGGTTATAAAAAAAAATTACTTCGAACGCTAAGGCGAGAGCTCCGCTCTCCCTATCCGAGTCGGATTACTCTGACTTGGGATGTCAACAATAAATTTAAAAATTTTAAAGTTTGCTTTTGTATTATTTATTTTAAGGTGATTTTAGGATACCAAAATAATAATATTATCGTTGTCACCTATGAACATCCGGGTGATTACATTCGCGGTGATCAAATAACATCATAATAGTGGAGTAGACCCAATTTTACGGAGTCTATGATTGTATAATTTTGATTTCATCTGTTTTTATTTGATTTAAGCATAACCAAATAAAAGATATGCATGTAAGTTTCTTTAAGTATTTGTAAGAACTATGGTACTATAAATAAATATCTCCTGGACAACTTACTTTGAGTCTTATTTTATTAGTTTTACCGACGAGGGGCGTGAATTATTAATAACAACTGGTAAAAGTGATGAATTTCAATTTTATATTCACATTTACGAAATCATGAGCTAATTATTAATAACGACAGATAATTATTAATAATTTTCAATTAATCACACTTACCGTAATATATATATTATACAGCTTGATTATATAAACAAGGATCGCGATATATCTTACTCTCATGTAATAATAAACAATACATAAAATCACATTAAAAAAATTCAATGTATATATTACAATAAGAAGTCCCAATATTCGATTCCCTTTCACCTAAGCGAGACTTGAGCCACAATACGAATGACCTTTGATAAGGCAGCGAGGCCCTTCATACTTCAATCAAAGGCTTTAATTTATTGAATAATTTAGTCAAATATTTATATTTGACAAAGTTATTATATATCTCAAAACCGTCCTATAATATGTCCCTTGTTTAACCAAGCATACTATACACGGGCGTATGCAGAATGACTGTAGTTATTGTCAGCCTGTGAATGTAGTTATTTTAAGCAGTTTCTTATATATTTTCTTCAAGAATTCACAGCAGTGATACTATGTTTCGTGTCTAAACTATAGTTATACATTATTAATTTAACAAGTAACGTTATACAGAACCCAGTAATAGGGTCTGTCATTGCAACGAACTTAAAATTAATGAGATTCAGTTGCGCAGTCAGCGGTCATGCATGCTAATGTTATAAAGAGGGTGCTTTTAATTCATAAATCTGCATTTGTGGTGACCAACGACCAGATAATACTTTAGCCTGTAACGCCAACATAGCGGTATATTCTACAACTTTACTGTGTATGTTATTCTAAGCGTGCTCGTTCAAGCGTACACGATGCAAGTATCTGACATGGGGTACATGCTCAAGCTACTCGCAGTGGAGTACATGCGCAAGTTACTCTCACGGGCTACTACATGCGCAAGTTACTCGTATGGGCTACATGCGCCAGCTACTCGCATCGCAACACACGCAAGTTACTTGCACGGGCTACATATACAAGATATTTGCGCGGGCTTCATGCGCGAGCCACTCGCATGGGCTACATTACATGGCTGCATGGACGAGTAAGAGAGAAGAAGAGTTAATCATACGAGATACTTATTTTCGTGGTTCGCGTCAGTCGCTTACGATATGCATATAACCCGCTTACAGCGTACCTCGCACTCGTATTTTATATACAAGTGTATATAAAATACGAGTGCGATGCACACCTTATAAATTATAATACTTTAACTTTTGATACATTATTGTAAACCTTTTAAAGTATCTACCGGCATTGTTTTCAAAGCTACGTTATAACCCTTTGGATACATAAATCCCACCATCATTTACCCCAAGAATGTACATAACATTACAGTAAATGTTAATTAATCAACCGGCTATCTCCATATGTGAAAGTTTTAGAAATTAATGTCGTAATTACCGCTAGATGGCGTTGCAGTTCGCGGCCTAAATGTGAATATTTGGTTGGTACGAGGTGGCAATTAATATTGCTTTCTGACATTATTCGCATTAATTTAACTTAACAATACAGGGTTGGCGTGTTGCGTGACTAAATGGAGGGTAGATGTGTTTAAGGGTTGGTATAGACTGAGTTGGGTCACAACAATTTTATTTATACCGTGACAGACATACCTTCTTAGTCAAATGTAATTTCGAATGCATATTCTAACTAAACGCTTAACGATAAAAGATCGGATTAAAATCAACCTGTAATTTGTGTCTAGTTTAGCCTGCGGCTTCGCTCGCGTAAAATTTGGTTTTGTAAATATTCTATCCTCGAAAACAGTACTTTTTCCTGGATTAAAAGATACTCTATGTCCTTTTCATAATTTCTTGATGATCGGTCAGGTAGTTAAGGCGTTCGGGCACGCCACGATCGTGGCGGTAAGTCCGATGTTAGAGAAGTGGATGGAGAGGCGGCATGGTACCCTCGGCTCCCGGCTGACACAGTTAATGACTGGCCACGGTTGTTTTGGCTAGTTCCTGGGTCGCATGTCAGGAGACGCCCGGATGTCATCACTGCGCCGGCTGCCGCGATGTTGTTGTGGACACGGCGTTGCACACTTTGGGGGATTGCCCCGCCTGGACATCGCTACGCCGTGAGTTCCTCGCGGCATTCTGATTGGTTGCGGCTGTGGTTCAGGCTATGGTCTAGAGCAAGAGGTACGCCGTCACCTCCTTCTGTGAGGAAGTAATTTCCATCAAGGAGGCGGCGGAGCGGAAGAGGCACTGGAACCATCATCGCAACCGCAGAACCGGGCGGCAGATGGCGCGAGATAACCTCCAGCCACCTACCTGGTTTTACCTGGGGGTGGTGGGCTTCGTGGGTCTGTCCACCATTTGATCAGTACCAAGTCCGAGAGGCGGCATGCGTGTTCCCACGCACGCCTCTGTGTCGTTTTGTCTTCATCCACACAGGGGACAGTAGAAAAAATATATTTTTTTAAAAAGAGTATGTATATTCGTGAAGTGGCCTGCCGTTTCATACGGCGGACCGAAACCTAGGCGGGATTGCGATTGCATTGTGATTCTTGCTCCACTGACTCTGGTTATGTCGAGGAATACCATGGTAGATTTAGTCAGTATTTCCGATATATCTTTTCCCCAGTGAGTCCGACAAAACCTCTTCGCTGCCCCGCGGAGAGAAGGGAGCGTCAACGCATTCTCCAAAGTAAAAAAAAAGATCATCAAACTCACTTTTGCATTTATATTATACTTTTAATTACATTTCTCCGAGAGAATAAGCAGAAATATGTCGCAATAAACATGCAACGGAACGTATGAAACCACCATACATCCCATCATCAGAATATGATTTTCTAAATAAATAATAGTCTAAAAAAACTTAAAAAAAGTTGTTTATAAAAACTAAAAAACACGCTTTAAAAAGTAGAAAATAATTTAATAACTTTAATTCAAAAAAACGTGGGGTGGGATTTATCAAAATATCTTAGAAAGCACCCCACGCTTTTTACATTACATTTATTTTAGTATTTTTTTAAATTACTTTCTTTTTTTTTAATAAAGCGTGCTTTTTAATTTTTTTAAACTATTATTTATTTGTATTTTGTTTTTATACTATTTTTATTCTTTTCTAAATTATTGTTTTGTCTTTAGTCCTCGATAAGTGTGCAAAATTTCAAATCAATCTGTCGGTTTGAAATGGGTGAAAATCACGTTCAAATATTCCGTTACATAGGTACAAACCAAGCTAATAAAAGCGTGTTAAAAATATATCTTGCTAGCACATTATATTTAGGTTACTAAAAATTTCTCCACGGGATACCTCAATAACACTCATCCTCACCTTAAGTAAAATAACTGTGTTCACTACCGCTGCGCTACACCATCAAGGCAGTTTCATATATAAATAATACCGTTAAAATACGGTAACTGATCAAGCTAAGTTGCCCGACACAAGTCCAATGTGCAAGTAACTTTATATAAGAAACTCCAGATGTGATTAATGATTGTCTTATTCTAAACGTGATTCCGGTTATAATGAGAAACCGTATTGAGAAACTTGGCAATTATATAGAGAGCTAGTTAGGTCAAACATTCCCTTGTCACTATAGCAGATTGCAGCAGCGACAATCTAATTGGGGAACGTTGGACGGCTACGCAGAGGTGTAGACTTCAATCAATTCTTCAATCCCAAGGATCGCACTTTTCAAAGTAATGTGCGTATTAAATAGCTAATAATCGCTCGCATTAACAGTTGTCTGTTTTTTCCGTGCACATAATCGTACCGTTTCAGCTTGTACACGTCAAACTGTAACTGTTGTTTTACAGGATATAACAATCAGCACTGATTTTTAGGTCCTGTAAAACAACAATTATTGTGCTGTATGCTCGGCGTATACATACATACATAGATAGATTCACGCCTGTTTCCCAGAGTAGGCAGAGACTGATTTCCATTTGCTACGATCCTGACACACTTCCCTGCCTTAATTCACTTTCATCACATTCCTCATATACGCTCGCCGATCGGCGTACACTAAGCTGAATCCTTTATCATGCATATTGGATAGTTTAAATATTATAAGTTAACGGGTATTTAATTTGTCCACTCTACTATACTTACAGCATTTAGGCATACCTAAATGTTGTATGTAAGGGGTATCGCGAGTCTATGTCATAACACAGACTTGCGATACCCCTTAAGAATCATACATGCGCGAGTTTTTAAAGCGTTGTAAGTTCCCACGGAATAGGGAGCGAGCTTGTTACCATCTACCGGGAGCAGTTACACTCAGTGCTGCTATGCTGCTACTGAAGATTTCTTCCACTAGTCGTATTCAGTACCGTAGCGTCACTAAGGCTGTAGGTATGTTATACCTACACCGCTACCATACAATAAAAAACACGAAAATAAAGGTCAGTTGAAATTAGTAAATGCATTGTACGATACCAATTTAGATGCACGTCAGAACTCTAAAAATGTTAGCACCGCGAAGAGTTTCTGTCGAACAAAGCGCTAAATAGAATTAAACTGAAATCAACATTCCTCTTTTAATGAGTCGCAGTCTCTCGGCCATTTTGCGGATTAATTAAAAACAGTGGTTTCCGTCGGTTAGTTTTAGTTGCGATAAACTTCCTATGGCTTCAAATCATTTACTGTTTCCGAGTAGTTTGAAAACTATTCTTTTAGGTAGGAAGCGGATATCATTTGTTTTTTAGAAACTTGGTAGAACAATTGATTGAAGAAAAGTAGTTTAATTTGTAATGTTGTAGAAGAGATGGCACATAACATACTTATAAAAAAAGTTTATGAGGAAATAAAGCCTGACGAGTAAAGTGTAGTAAATATAAATTTTCTTACACTTGCTTCTTCGCGCAATAGTATGATAATGTCCTCCAGACTGAATTTTGGTCACGGCGGCCAATCTTAACGGAGACTGGCCATCTGCGCAGCAGATATTATAGTGCACAAGTATGTGCGCAAACACAAGTGCACTCTCTGTTCCGTAACCCTCATGATCCGATGGGACGAATAATCCGATACGACCTCAGGGAGATTAGGCGCAGAACCAACGGCTTTATGTGTTTTCCTAGGCACGGGGGAGTTTATCAACGCCAACTTTCTAACTCCGGGCTCGTTTTGAGATTTCTTAACAGAAAAACCCAATAACGTTTTGTTGGCCCGACCCGGTATTCGAACCCGAGACCTCGTGCACAGCAGTCGCAAGGAGAAGATGACAGCCTGGTCTCACTGTTCCATGGATGCAGATATTGCTAGAAATCCATAAGTATGTATTTGATAAATCAGGCGGGACTTTCTTTATATTTTCTTTGTTGGACTGGATGCGAATTGCAGCAATCCGGATTTTGTGAAGTAAAGAGTAAGAGGTTAATTTATTTTCTTTTTTTATTCCAAACCTGTAGTTCTTAACTTATTGATGCTTGCAATCTCAGACATAATTAAAACCAATTTTCCTATTGAAATTAAACTGCTATATACGGATTTTATCGCGTTGTTTATTTGACACTTTATTACAAAATTTTGAAAATTGTTACACTTCTACTACTATTAAACTTTACATTTTTTTTTTTAAGCTAATTAAATTATTATTAAACTATTTAGATTTAATTTATTTTTACACTTTCCCCGACGTTTCGGTTGCTTTTCAGCAGCCATGGTCACGGGGAGACTAAGATGGCAGTTGTCTCAATCCAATTTTCCTAGCCACCGGTATGTCTGAGACTCAATTTAAATAAACAATAAACTAAAATGTTCGCATTCAATAAGCATTTCATCATTTCATCCTTTAAACGTTATTGAAAATAAATAAAATCTATTAAGTACGTAAACAAATTCAGTGCAGTCGTCACTGATGCACTCTCGAGGGAAATCTACGGATCGTATCGTTCAGGCACCGCTCATATTTCTGCATTACGTGTTTGTGTCTCGTAGATTTTGCCAAATGCATCATATGGTTAGTGTATTAGCTACCATTGGTGAATATGCCTTATAAATTAGGACGAGATGAAACTGATGGTTACAGGCTTTTGCTTTATATGCGACCCGCCCCAGCCTCGGGTAGTAAAAAACCGTAACCAACTTCTTCTTAAACTTCAACCTTCAAAAAATTTGTGAACATTTGTTATGGAGAATTCTCCGATATTTTCTCGATAAATCAAGAAAAATCTGTTCACATCTCTTTAAATACTTTTTAATTACATGTCAAGGATTACTTTACTTAATCACACTGAACACATGCTAGTGCTAGATGTGTATGTATCTTATGTGGGTGCCAGTCAGTGCAGACCGGCGACACTTCGACCCAGTGGGATCTTTTGTGTCGACACTCTCCCAATAACAACTGCCATAGATGTTCATGGCAGCCGGGACCGACGGCTTAACGTGCTCAATAATATTATGCTAGTGCTAGATAATATAATATATAATATTCTATCACATATACACAACACCATCTAGCCCAAACTAAGTAGAGCTTGTACTATGGGTATTAGACAATGGATAAACATACATAATACATACTTTTTTTTGTAAATGTGTACAAAAACAACACATACCGTGACCAAAACAAACATCCATGTTCATGCACACAAATGGTTGACTTGTACGGGAATCGAACCCGCGATCTCAGGCGTGGCAGTTGGTTACACTAACCATTATGCCATCGAGGCCGTTAATATAACATTCTGGATCGAACCTTTTACGGCAAACTGATCTTTTGAGCTTATATAAACCAAGTGCAATAACTGCTACAGCAAGGGTCATTTAAATTCAAAATGCGTAATAAATTAGTTAAATTAATTACACTCATATTGCTTTAAATCGATATTCAATGCACGAAATTTAATATATAGCTATGATTATGGATGAAACACTATCCTGGAGCATTTGTAATTATTTTGTTTCTGCTGTCGCATGTCGACGTTGACAAACATATTGTTAATCAAAGCATATCAGGTAATATTAACGTGAATAATGAGTAATTATATTAATTACTAAATTTTGCTCGCGGCTTTGCTTACGTGAATGAAGGCTAGGTTAGATGAGATTAGTAACACTCATTTTTTCTGTATAAAAGGTACCCTATGTCATATTCTGTATCCCTGACAACGTGTATGCGAAATTTCATGATGATCGGTCGAGTAGTTAAAGCGTGATAGCGTAACAAACAAACAAACTCACAATCGCATTTATAATATTAGTTAGGATTTTGCCTCGTTGGACAAGTGACATAAGTTTGTACTAATGCATAAAGGGGTTATGCCTAGTTGTATATCTAAAAAAATGAAGTGTTTCCAGAATGTTTTGTGAAGAGGCATTTTATTATAGAAATACATCAAATACATGTACATTTAGAGAATTTAATATACTTTAAGACCCTGCAATTTGTTTTTTTATTTTGAGTTCCTTTGCTCCTATAGACGATGTCCTGAATGTCCTCCGTAAAAAGGTGTCTGGCGGTGAGCAAGATATCTCAGGATCAAATTATCTAAAATCAAAAAAAATTAAGGATCTATTTTCAGAATAGATAAATACAGGTAATGAACAAAGGAATAGTCAAAATTCGCATTCGCCTTCCAAACCCTACAAAAAAAATCCAAACAAAATTTTACAATTCGCCTTCCAAAAATGAATTGTTTTTGTTCGACAAAATTCTCACTTAAAGGGGATTGAAAGCTGGAAATGTATGTCAAAAATCTTATTCCTGCGCTCATTACCTGAGGAATGTATCAAAGCAAATTGTGTATAAATTTTAAAACGATCGGTCCAGCTGTTTCGAAAAAATTTTGCACACCGACTCTGAAATCACCGTTTCGAGAAAAACGCGTTTAAAGTTTGAAGAGACATTTAAACGTAGTAAAAAAAAAATTACTTACTTTCTCTCTCAGGTATAAAATAGACCTTTTATATTAGCTTTATACTTACAATGAAAATTGAAGGCATGGACAAAGGGTAAGAGAAGCAGCTGCTACTCCGGTTTGCACTCCGCCAACTTTTGAGCGCTTGGTGACGTGGTTACAAAGGCGCTCATATCTCCGAAAATATTAGCCGGATTAATTTCAAATTTTCGGAGAATATACTTAATATATTTGCATTTATCGAATGTACATATATTTAAGTATATTCTCTGAAAACTAAATTGAAATAAATCGAAATTTTAAAAATTCTATCTTTATAACCCCTAAAGGCTACTAGCGGTCATTAGCTATTTTAAAGTAAACTAACATTGAGATTAATTGCTTACAAATATAAATTTTAGAGGAATTATAAATAGCTCTTAAGTACTTTATAAAAACAATTATTTATATATTATTTAAATTTTAGAGCAATTATAAATCACTCTTAAGTACTTTATAAAATCTATTGATGATAAATGCCGATCTTATTGGTATCTGATTGTATTTAAAAGCGTGATTAAAAAAGGTTTTAAAAATGTTACATATTTTGTTGATTTCTCCAAATTATGAACTAAATCAATGAACTTTATAGTATTAAATAAATTTTAGTTTTCCACAGTCATGTCACGTGTAGTATATAGCCATCGAAACTGTCGAAACTGTCATTGGCTACAGCGTACCCACTAATCGTGAAGTTGCTAAGAGGTTAATTGTAAAACTATAAGCATATTTTGTATTATTTATCTATTTAGGACTACAAATGGATATTTTTATTCTCTCTAGTGTCTTTATTCATGCAGAAAGCATAGTAATACGTTTGTATGGAACGGGCCTATTGTTTTTGTAAGCCTAGTCCTATCAATCCTGTCACAGCTGCTGTCAGAAGTCGTATAGTGTGGTTGTTGATTTCTAAGGTTACTGTTGAAGTGCCTATAGTGTATGACATTTATAGACCTTATTATTTACTAGCTCCTTAGGCGCTGAATTGGCATTTCTTTTTAAAATAGCACTGGCAGCACGTAACACATACTTCAGAACATGTATCTAGCTGTAATGTTCGCTTCATTACAGAATGCACATTTAATCTTACCTCAAGGATTGTCTAACATGAAGCATATATCAAATGCCACCTACAATATTCTCTCTACATAATGAATGTTTATTTAAGACTGTAATAATAGCTAGTACCGCGACGTATTCGGACTTAGATACATTCGAGAGTGTACAAGAGAATTACGTATGCTCCACGCAGAACTTATTGTCGAAATATTCAAAACGTTTGTTCGAATAATTCACAATTTGCTCGTGTGCCGGTGCATAAGTTATTTTTAAATTACATTTTTGCAAACGTGCATAGCGTTTGAGTGCTCATCTTGTGCAAACTTTTGCAAATGTTTCTATTCACTTCGTAAAGTTCCAACCGTATTATTGCATGTTTGAATATGCAATTGTGTCCTATTAAAGTTGTGTTATCGTTCGGAATAGGAAAGATAATGAGAAGAGGTTGTAAGTTGTTTTGTGTATAATTAATTCTGGATGCCCGGATCGGGCAGGCGTCTCATTATGTTTTTCTGTTAAGAAATTCTTAGACCCGGTGCTGTTTGCACAGGGTCTAGAACTGTGTCTGGTAAATGGCAATAGCCTCCTATTACATGGGACTAAAATCACGGCTGGCGTAATGTGGATGATCATCAGATACATAAGTGTGAAACTATTTATCTATATATTTTTAACATATATTTAAACTCTATGCAAGCCACGACAGCTTTATTATGAGACTGTGATATTGCCACGCAGTGGTCTGAATTTATTATGCGGCGGTACTAAAGTATAACATAAAAAAAATGTTCTTGTCAAGTAGATACAACTAATTATGGTTTTTACGAAAATACACCATAAGGATAATTGCATATACTTATAAAAGTTATAATATATAATAGTTTCGCAGATGTTTAAATTCTGCCAATACACATTATACGAATGTTGTGATATAGCTTATACCTTCCCATATTAAGAAGTAGGCCGTCTCTAGCTGCGAGACACTTTATAAAAGGGCCAGCATTATGAATGCTTAATCTTTATTCAGGCCATTGATCAATCAGCTTATCACAATCCACTGCTGGACATAAGCCATTAATTAATATGCCTTAGTCATCTGTAATTGTAGGTGCCAAACTGTGCAATTTCTGACTCTTTGCTGTGTTGGGCAAAATAATATATTCAGTTACACATACAGTACCAAAAGAGGTCATTGAACTAGTGCTTGTTGATTTCGAAAAGGAGAATAGTGTTGTGTAATTTAGCGAGGCATCGCAGGAGTACAAAGGAGCTTGTTACATTTCCCTCGAGATGCATATGGAAGCAGCATGTATGGAGGACTAACGTTGAATGCTATGACAGGCAAGGTAGAAGACATTTATTGTTACATTCTTATCATATCGTCGGCTTAAATTGAGAATAGAATAGATAATTGTATTGTTTAAAGAAAAATCGAAAAGATTTAAAGATCGCTCTAGCGCCATGAGTATTTTCTGTGTCACGGAAGACTTTACTAATATTTAAACAACAGACTCAAATTACACCCATTCTAAACAATTTTTTTTTATTTACTCTGGTATGCTTGCGTTTATCGCAATTTCACCTGATCTTAAGTGAAGATGCAGTCGACGATGGAGCACGCTTGCCTAAAAGATACCTATTCACTCGCGACTTGAAGACACCCAGATTGTACTGATCGGTAAACACAGACTTAGGTAGCGAATTCCACTCCTTAGCGGTACGCATTATAAAAGTGGAAGCAAAGCGCTTCGTGCATAAATGTGGAATGTCCACCATGTACCTGTGTCGCTGGTCTGATTGTCTGGTCGTTGGATGGTAGAATGGGGAAGGAGAAATCAAATTATGCAGTTCCTCTGCACACTCTCCAAAATGTATCCGGTAGAAAACCGAGAGACTGGCAACCTTACGACGATGCTCCAATCTTTAGAGTCCTGTGCTGACCAGTTGGTCATCGCCGATAAGTCTCATGGCCTACCGCTCAATTGACTCGAAAGCCTCCAGCTGATATTTTGCAGAGCCATCCCAGAACAGTACTCCATGCAGGATCGAACCTGTGCTTGGTACAAATTAAGCAAATGTTCTGCATGAAATACTGCCTCACCTTACTGAGGATGCCCAGCTTTTTGGCGGCTAGTTGGGCCTTTGCCTTAATATAGGAGCCAAAGTTAAGGGTTGGAGTCAATGACATACCCAGAAGCTCAAGGCGATTAGTTATCGGTACGGATACATCTTGGAAAGTTGGAGCCAATTGGAATGAGCTCTTTTTTGCGGAAAACCGACACGCCTGGGTCTTGGAGGCATTGAACTTAACCATGTTGGCATCACTCCAATCGGAGACTGCCTTCAAGGATAAGTTCATACGCTCGATTATAGCTTCCCTTAATAACTGTATTTGTGTGCCACACTGGCCCTAGCGCTGAAGACGTAACTCTCTACAAGCGTGTTGTCGTCTGCATACCCAAACGTACCGGGTTCAGCAGATCGTTAATATGCAGCAAAAAGAGAGTTGCCGAGAGTACTGATCCCTATGGCACCCCGGCATTAATTGCTTTTTGTTCGAACGAGTAGCCATCAAAGACTACTCGAATCGAGCTGCTCTTCAGAAAATCTGCTATCCAAATGCAGAGGCCAGTGGGTAGGCGAAAGGACGGAAGCTTGCTGATAAGGTTATCATGCCAGATCCTGTAGAAGGCATTCGAAATATCAAGCGAAACAGCCAATGCTTCGCCGTGTTTCACGATGGCCTCGCTCCATAAATACATTGCATACACTAGAAGGTCTCCAGAAGACCGGTTTCGGCGAAACCCGTATTGCCAGTCACTGAGCAGACTATTTGATTCTAGGTATATCATGAGTCGGTTGTTTAGTATACGTTACATACTCTTACAGAGTATGGAGGTATCTGATATGGGTCTTTAGTTCACCAGACTAAAACGCTTGACTAACCGCAGGGTAAGAAGCTAGTTTGTTCCCTACACGGCGTATGTGGTCAAATCGAGCTTTCCGTAGAGTTCACATACCTACATTTTTACCGTGGGGGGTCAAATCCAACACTCAGCGCTGTGGTAATGGCGAGACGACCCAGAAACTACTACGCCATCGGTGCAGAAAAAATAACATTAATATCCAGCATAGATGTAAATATATACCCACGCTTTATAATCTCGAACATGGATCCAAGTATGCACTACGTTCACATTTCATCAGCTATGACTTCATTTTCACGTAGTTAGGGCTGAAATATATTTGTCTATTTTTGTTTACTATAGATCCATATCCATAGAAAATTATGGATTCCTCAATTATCTTTATATATATAAATCTTCTGTGCATGTGTTTGTAATTAAACTCCTTCTAAACGGCTGGACCGATTTTGATAAAAAATTTTGTGTGTAGAACACACAAAAAAAATTGGATTCGAAAATGGTTTAGATTTGGTTTTTTTGTGTGTACAGGACGACGTCTGTCGGGACAGCGAGTATTATTATAAAACCTCCCTAATATTATCATGATATTATCTCAATAGCAGCCCTGAGTTAGGAAGTTGACGGTGTTTGACACCCCCGTGCCTCGGAAAGCCACATAAAGCCGTTGGTCCTGCGCCTGATCTCTCTCCGGTCGTGTCGGATTATCGTCCCATCGGATCATGAGAGTTAAGGAACAGAGAGTGCAATTGTGTTTGCGCATACACTTGTACAATATAATATCTCCTGCGTAGATGGCCAGTCTCCGTTAAAACTAGCCGACGTGACCGAATTTCGGCCTGGAGGACATTATTACTATCATGAAATCGACTACCCTGTATTGCACATGTTCACACTCCAAGTGGCTACTGAAATGACTTAACAGAAAAATTCAAACATACTTTGCTTGGTTCAGAAATCGAACCTGGGACTTTATGATTGAGGTTTTAACATTAACTTAACACCAAGCAGTTTCAAAATATTGAACATTTGAGTTTGTACCTTAAATACAATAAACTCACACCAATGAGAAAGTGAGAGTAAACACATACATGAAACTTGAAACCAACTTGAATCGTACACACACAAGCACATTTCTTGAACATTGTTTATAGTAGGGACGCAGGTCATGCCCGCTAGTGTCTCGAGGCTATAATTATTCTAAACTCATAATAATAAATGTCTTCTTTCTGATATTGAGTTATAAATACAGTGCAGCTTTTTAATAGATGTGAAAATAGTCTAGTGCAAAGACATCGTACTGAGCCAATAAATTATATACCTAAAGTAGTGCGAGTATTTTAATGTTTTGTTTGTAATGTGAAAATTTACTTACATTATTTTACAAACCTTAACTATACAAACTAAATTTTGCTAGTATAAGTACGCTTTTATAAAATACTAGCATCCCTCGGGCATAATATTTTTTATGAATCAAAGGTAAACGTTAGTGGTAAGGTGTTCTTTTCTATACAACAGACAATGATCGGGCCAGTAGTTAAGGCGTGCAAGCGTAACAAACAAACCCACATTCTCATATACAATATTAATTAGGATATGTTGGATAGTTTAGCCTTTTGTTAGGGTTTTCCGGTGACCTATGAACACTTGCAAAGCCGCTCTGGCTCTAAGTGTTACACGCGCTCTGCCAATCCTTTATAGAAAGAGACCCTGTGCTGTCAAATATAGTGCTAAATGTAGGGAGACCAGTAGGTCCCCCTATTGTCAAGACCGCAGCTGCTAAAAGAGCCTGGAAGCCTCACTCACCACAGGGTCATGGCCACTGCGCGGTAAGTGTCTTTATAAATTGCATATTATACAAAAAATACTTAACTACACCTATAATACCAAGAATAAACTTCAGAAAACTGTTACCCGGTTTTTGTTATCCAGTAACAAAGACTACAGAATTACTCTTGCTACGATCCTAGGATACAGTTCTTACATCATTTACTCGTAATACAATATTTTATAACCTTCATCCGTTTATGGTAACCTGGCTTTTCTGCAGAATGTCTACAATCTGTTCTTAGAACGTTCGCCTAAATATTAAAATGATTATACAACATTTTGTATACATCGAAAACCATTTAAAATATATTTTATTATAAATACTCTAAGAAGCTTTTGGTGAGACACGGTTTTCAAGCTTATATATACCCAAAAAGTTAGGCAAATGTGAAGTACCCACATTTATATTATATATGAACAATACTGCATGCTATATTATATATTATATATTATACACAAGTAATTACTATTAAGTTATTAATTTATTTTGTTAATAAAAATTTCTGTATCCTCCAAATCCTACTAGATACCTATAATTGCCAAATCCCGGGGAATACAATGGATAGAAAATTTAAATAATGGTCATAGCGAACAGCCAAATTCGAAACAACTCTTTGTGGATTACACAAACTTTTGTCCCTCAAAGGATATAAAAATGAAACACCTTAAACTACTACGCCATCTGTGTAAAAAAAGTACTAGCGTCATACGAAAGACTGAAGATTCGCTAGGAAATACGAGTGCTGGCCATACCTACCCCACCCATTCCTTACTTTTCAACTCATGCTATTTTTCCCTTCCCTACAGTCGGCGACGCATGAATGAATAAATAACCCTAGTGCTGCAAGCAATCAAAGGCTACGATAACCGCAACTTGAATTTCGAATCCATCACAATCATCTTTGTACAAACAGTACGAATATTCATTTCGAAGTAAATTAATTGTTTATATCCGCCGGCGTTATCTAAAAAAAAGGTTCAAATTAATTTCCCTTGGACGACCACGTCTCGGGCGTCACGTGCAACGAAATTTGGAACTGTAATGAGAATAATAAATTTCTGGCTGGAAGATAAATCAACGTAAGTATTACGAAGAAAAAATGGCGTACCCGTGGATATGCGGACATTGTGTTTATGACCCTCAGTGTGTCGGAATTGTATTTTTATTCGTTTAAACAATGCGTGGAATTGCTTATGTGCACGTCTGTTACAGGTCCATTATGGTGGTAATGATTGGAACATCTTGTTGTTGCGCATAACATAGCCTCACGCTAGTACGCTTTTAAGAGATAAACAGAAGTATATTAGACTTAAAATCATAGCTGGCAATATGTGGAACATATTACTATGATTCAGATTCAGATCAAAAATACTGTTCCTGAAGGATAACATTTTTTGACGAAGTCTAGATTGACGAAAACGAAGTTGCGGGCCATAACTAAAATCAAAAAAGATCTTAGTTGAATGTTTTAAACAGATGATCATGCTTCATTTTAACAAGACGACGACGCATCATAGAAAAATGTAGTATTAGATATTTATAGATTACTTTGAATTTCTTCTTTCCAACTCCTCCTATACCATCATCACAATTCACGAGTGTCAACTCAAAACTCGATGTTTTCTATAGAAACCACTGTTGAACTTGGCTGCATTGCTGTTAGAGTGCTGGAATTTCAGGTGGGATGAGTCCCAAAAACCTTTTTCAAATCTTATCCCACTGTACTAGTGTATTTAGTGTCATTAAAGATGGATGAATTTGCTTGGAGAGACAAAGATTCTCTCTCGAGGCTTAATAATATAATATAATAATAATATCAGCCCTGTATTAAACTGTCCCACTGCTGGGCATGGGCCTCTTCTCAGTGTGAGAAGGGTTAGGCTATAGTCCTCGACGCTGGCCCAGTGCGGGTTAGCAGACTTCATATATCTTCGAGAACATTATGGGGAACTCTCAGACATGCAGATTTCCTCACGATGTTTTCCTTGGCCGTTAAAGCGAGCGATAATTAACTATTTAATACGCACATAACTTCGAAAATTCAGAGATGCGCGCCTCGGGATCGAACTCAAGACATCTGCGTTGCAGTCCATTATCTTCCCACTAAGCTATCGCAGCTTACTTCAGAGATTTTCTTTGACATAGGTGTTGTTAATTCGTGTATTGTGGAGTTTGACAGTTGACGTTTCGCAATAGAACCTTGTCACATTAATTCGGCTTTCAAAAAGCACACGGCATACATAAGTACTGACACTCTAACTCACAGCTGTAAGATATAAGCGAACCAAACAAAGTACAGACAAGTGTACGTGTCTCACTCAGTTCTAAGTGTATCGACAAAAGAGGATAACTTTGAAGTTGTAAGTTTTTAAAGTAGCAACTTTGTCTTTCGTCGGTTAGAGTTGAGACTATTCTGGTTTTAGATATAGAACATTTAATATAACTAGTGGTCGCCTCGTGGGCAAAATTCGACCGAAATTGTTATATAAATAAATAATAATCATAATTATAATTTCAGCAATTTATTCACAGACACTGTCCACTGGATTGAGCGGACCTTTTCCCAGTGTAATAAAAAACAAATATAGGTGATATTAAAAAAAAATGTTGTTTTCATTTTTTTAAGCAGTCTCTTCTCTACACAAATTTCAACTACGTAAAATCTTACACTCTTCGTGCGCCCATTATGTTTAAAAGCAGAACAAAGTTTTCTCGTCCCGTGTTAAGATCTATATGCTGCTTGCAGCTAGAAAAGGTCAGCTTAGAGAAAATCTCATGTGTCGTATATTAAGCGCTTAATCATGACGTGTGGCTAGTGACTAAATTCAAAGACCCGTAGACATCATTGAACTATGGCTAACATCCTAACTAATATTATAAATGCGAATGTAACTTTATTTGTTTTTCACGCTTCACGCCTTAACTACTCGACCGATAATTATGTAATTTCGCATAGATGTTGTCAGGGGAGCAGAAAAGGACATATTATGGTTTCTTTCATAAAAAAAAGTATCATTATTAACCGAACCTACATTTAAACGAACAAAGCCGCGAGCAAAAACTAGTATTTAAACTACTTAAAGGAAACTTATCAAATGTTTTACTAGTAATGCTTCAAATATTAGCTACAGAGCATCGCTTTTCCTGTAGGTGAATAGATTTTACGACCTAAATTTGGTCTCGGGAGAACTTCAATATCAACATGTGAACTAAATCAGTGAATCAACATTGTGTGCAAAAAATCTGGTTGGTAAATACCATTGTTACGGACCAGACAGGCATGGTCACAAGCACAATAAGGTGAGTCAATAAATAAAAGGATATAGACAACATTTGGTTTGGCAAAAACTAAATTATTTTTGTATCATGAATATTCGCCTTAATTATATCAGTTTTTATTAGCAATAGTATACTTGTAGCAGCAATTCAACTCAAACTTAAGCACTAGCTATAACAAAAATGTTACTTCAAACAATATGTATTTCAAATGAGAACTAAAATAAAACTCATAAATCGTTATCATTACTTTAAATAGAAAACCAACCTAAAATACTCAGCAGAAAGTATATTTTGTTGATCCTGAGTTAGTCAATTTTCGATTAATCACGTCCTTATTCCGGGAAAACGAGAATACCTTGAAAAGATTTTCAGTCTGAAATAAGAAGAAATACTGTTGTCTGTTTATATTCTCTGCTTTAATTTAAGGCTCCGCATCCTTTGGTAGGGAAGCCTCATTATTTGCACGCTTGAATTATTTAACTTCAAGATTTACTCTATAGTGGCATGATAACTGAAAGCACTGGTCAGATAAGAATTTTTGATTTTGTAATAAATCTACCTACATTGAGGCATAAATTCAATATTATAAAATATGGGCTAGTTAGACTGTAAGCAAAATATTTAAAGCTTAACCAAAAATGATTTTTTTTATATAACCTAATAAATGGACGTAACATTAATTTTAATCATTTTATAAATAGACTCGCTTTTTCAGAAAAACTTTGTAGAAGAAAGTATAGTATTGTTTCTATTCTATTATTTCATAGCCAGTTGCACTCACTGATCGGTAAACGATTAGCGAGGTTAAGCAACGTTGGCTACAGTCAGGCTATAGATGGGTGACTGCTTAGTGGTATTTCATCTGAGCGTCTCCGTGCTTCGGAGGGCACGTAAAAAGCCGGTCCCGATTGTTGTCAAATTGACAACAGCCGTTAAGCCATGTCAGAGGCCTACGGGCGCTTTGAACAACTCTTACCAACAGATTAGCCACTAACCATACGAAAAGAAAGAAAGAAAGAAATAATTCTATATTACTAGATTTTACCTGCGAATTCGGTCGCGTTAACGTAGATTTGTCAATAACTGTGTATCCCTGGGACCAGTACTTTTATCTGGATGAAAGGTATCTTTTATCCCTTTCTGTATCCCTGACGACGTGTAAATACATCTATTATTATATAATGATCGTTCAAGTAGGTAAGGCGTGAAAGCGTTACAAACAAACAAACTCAGATTCCCATTTATACTATTAGGTAGGATTATATACAGCACTAGATATGCCCGCGGTTTCACCTACGTTTATCGTTACTGCGCGGCCCCCATGAGTCATAGCGTGATGTTATATAGCCTACAGCCTTCCTCGATAAATAGGCTATCCAACACAAAATATTTTTTCAATTCGAACCAGTAGTTTCTGAGATTAGCGCGTTCAAACAAACAAACAAACAAATAAACAAACAAACAAACTATTTAGCTTCATAATATTAGTATAGATTGGCTTACTATTTTTTTGCTAAATCAGTTGTCAAAATCAAAAAGAGATATGTGGCAATATAGCGGAGTATTAATTTTTTGTCACAAAGACGAGCTACGAGAATATTTAGTTAGGAATAAAATAAATAAATAACCCAAATGGTAGCTAGGAAAATGCAACATTTTCTTCAATCATAAAATTAATAACGTTACATAAAAATTTGTAGCAAGGCGTGGAGCTCTACGCTCCTCTCAATCCACTCTGATTGAGTAACGAGGAGGCAACGAGGGGGTTCAGTTCAATCAACTAAAGTTTGCGGTACGATGGCTAAGATGTTGGTTATCTTCGCTTCAACTTTCAAATCAATTACAAATTTTCAAATATTTGAAAATTACCTTGCATATTTTTAAGTCCAGTATGATAATTTACCAAAGTACAGACTATAAATGATCTAATAGAAGATAAAAATACCCTTACTAATCTAACAGCCAAGAGAACCTAGGCAATCAAATTCAAACCAATTTATCATCGATTTTACTTTAAAACGTTTATCAAAGATTAGTAGAAAGTCAAATATATAGATTGAAGAAAAAGTAAACATCTTTACTAGATAAATTAAAAATACTTCGGCACCTTTGTTCAGCTACCATCGTTACGTTTGACAGGTGTAAACAATTAGGTCCACAGTATTTAAGCCCAATATACAATTTGTAGGCGTTTCGTCGCTTTCAATATACTTGCCCAAAAATAACGTTATTATGTTACGCCTTGGGTTTACGTTACGAAGCGTGTTACCTATCACGTTGTTATCATATTAATGAGGATGACGGTTCATATTTCGTGATAGACCCAGCCATAATTTGCGGAGCAAGCCTGCTTATAATGGTCCCCCAAATACCTCCATATATTCTCTTCTAAATATTTATTTAGAAGAGAATACATATACAGTTGTATATGTTTATTTTATGGTCTCCGTATGACATTTTCTGGTAATATTAATGATTCGCATAACTGTAGAATTCCATAGCGAGAGAGAGAGACTTGGCGATATTTGAACAATTAACCAACTTTGGTAAACAAGGTTTCTCGAATGGAATCTGCTTCCTATTGTTTCTATCTATTGCTATATTTATCTTGTTTATCGATAGAACCAATTCGAGTACATTCTTAAATCTGTTTTGTCAAAGTAACTTTACAAAGATATGTATTCTGAAGTTACTTTTTAAATTAAATTCTCTCGTACATAAGTCTTGTTGAGTACGCGACGCAAGAAAATCCCAGCGTTAAATGGATTCGCGGGTCGCATGCCTCTCGCCTTGCATGACACGCTTCCGGAATTTCATTTAATACTTTGTTTTTCACAGACTTCGCTTAAACAAAAGATAAGATTGGGATTCTTTTGAAAATAGTCTTTAACGTAACGGAGAAGTAGTTTTATTGTTCAACGCGTGTATAAACAAAGAAATGTACTACGAGTAAAACTGTACTTAAATTGCTATTATACAAAAATACTTATTGTAAAATCTTTAAACTGTACATAAATAACAAGAAAACTTAATTGTAATATATATTTTTCAATTATTACATAATTATCTGTCAAGTCTAGACTTGACTTGAAGAAGTCTTACCACACATCATTAAAAACTTATTGTGTCCAAACCAGAAAGCCACCACTGAAAGTTAAAAAAGAAATAATTACATAAGAATTTAAGGAAAACTTCTAAAACCAAAAATGAATGTAATCTATGCTAACAAATAGTTCCAAGAGCAACTTTTAAGGTTTATTATGACCTCATGTAAACAAACAGTGAAGGCTGAAGTATTGTTTTATAACAATAATTACGTGTTAACATAAACTAAACCAATTTATTCTTTCTTACTTTTTATTTTGTTCACGGAAACAATTTAAAAACGTCTCAAACTTAGAACGCGACGTTTTAATATCAAGTTTGAGAATAAACTTTATGTCTGTACCATAAACATTATGATGTCTTCAACATTTTATGAGTAGCTACATTTTAGTATTTGGCTGAGGATACTCTTTCCATTTATTTTGTCCAGATTTCGTGAGGCATTAAATTGGGTTTGCGGTTGGCCGCAGATGTCTTCGCGGGAATATCCGGGGCTCCGGAAGCATATGCCCGACCCTCACGGATTTGAATGGCCCCGGCCTCTTCACTCCTCGCCCCTGTGGCTTTATACTTTCCAGATGCTTCTACGTATTATAAAATTGTGACATATGAAAAATTGTGTAGTGCAAATTGGCGCCGTGAGGTTTAAACGATGACAGTTGCATAGAACTAAATTGACTTGTTGTAATCGACACCTCTCAATAATTGAAATTCGAGTTCTACGACACAAGTGACGGCACAAGGAATCTTTAAAGAAATTACTTATATACTTGTGTTTAACTACTTTTTATGCATTAAAGGATTTAGCAAACATAATTCACATAAATAGTAATACTTCTATGAGTATAAAATAGATGTCGCTATGTTTCGCCTTAAATTCAATATACAGAGGCGAGTTTCAATCACTAACCAAGTACCATAACAAGTTAGCTGATGAAACGACGACACGATTTTTCGACATCACTGGTTCAATTCCTACATCATGTTTTGGCTTTTCCTCGTTTATAACTTACATTTAAACTTGGCATGGGAAATGCTTAAAAACAATTCTCAATATACAAATAAATCGCAGGCACAAAGTACTGACAACATACATCTTAGAACCACACATATTTGTGCTGTACGTAAATTAAGCGTACTGCATATAGTGTATTCAAAGCAGGCGACCATCTAGTTGTCATATAAGGAATTGTATGTATGTATACTTATATTGGTAATATAAGTATACATACATACAAGTATGTATGTATACTTATATTACCAATATATAGACCAATATGTTCCCGAAGAGACAAATCTTTGTATACGAGAACGTTGGTGTCAGCTACGTTTTAGTTTCCACGTAATAGTGAGCACGTTTCCACACTCATTCTTATGCGAAGAAAACTCATCGTAAAGCTATACAAATGCATTGCAGTAGGTACATAATTATGATACGGCTAATGACTGAACTGTGATTATACCTAAGGATAGCTGACCAAAACTAGGTGTAGCCAAAGTCGTTTAGTTTGCGTCTAGTTTTAGCCGGCTAATCCTAGTTGTAACTGAGTTTCGGTTATTAGCTGAAACGTATACTCTAAGAACGAATCTGTAGTGTTGCTAAATCCTGAAGAACTATTAGATACAAAGCGAGTGATAATGTATGTATAGAAATTTAAAAAGTTATTTATGTGTGAATCTCAAAGGGCCAATTCTCGTTAAAAACTGTTTAAATGCGATCTTATCATCAACATTCCAAATGGTATTCTTCTAAACCAAAATAAACGTCAAATCTTTGTGCCTATCCTTAGTAATATTTATATAATTATATAAATCTTCTGTGTGTGTGTTTGTGATTAAACTCCTCCTAAACGGCTGGACCGATTTTGATGAAATTTTACTGTGTGTGTTCAAGTGGATTCGAGAATGGTTTAGATTTTTTTCTCTTGTTTACAGGACAACGTCTGTCGGGACAGCTAGTACTTATTATAAATGCGAATATGAGTTTGTTTGTTACGCTTTCACGCCTTAACTACTCGACCGATCATCATGAAATTTCGAATACACGTTGTCAAGGGTATAGAAAATGACATGGAGTACCTTTTATCCAAATGGAAGTACTGTTTTCGATGGCTAGAAATTTGTTGTCAAAATCTATATTAACGCGAGCAAAGCCGCGATTAAAATCTAGTAACAACATAAATTGCAGTTCAGTTCACAATTGACAGATTTTATTCCAAGAATTGGCACTCAGGTAACTAATTATCCAAATTATTTTTGACTCTATCTTTGAATATGAAACGAACAAAACATTTGACAGTCAAAGATTATTTCATCACACAAGCAAATTCGTTAAGTCTTTACTGCCTTCAACAATAATTCTCGGCAGCGTACAAAATAGCTATGTTGTATGCTCGGCACTTGGGAACTCGCAGCGAGCGTCCCTTCATTAGCAGCATTTGTTCTCCTCGTTACGACTGCTCGTACACTAGTTACGCTAGTTTGAGCAACAACCTGTTATTGTCTTTAGTTATTACCTAATTTTTAGGTACAAATTAACAAGCGTCATGTCTCGACAATTTGCTATTCACTGATTTAAAACTTGCTATGTATTTCAAAGCTGCAGAGGCTGGAAAAATAATTAACGAAGTAAAATATAAACGGTCCTTATTTTCATGAACGTTTAAAAAAGTATATTCGGAAGCAAAAAGCTTTTCTTGGTTACGGTAGCCTATTGTTAACCTTACTGGCGTCGCTCTATCGTTGGTGGCGTCGCTCTATCGTTGGCGCCAGGAGACGCTAGCTCGGGGCGAAGGACCTGTTCTTCCCGCTGTCGAGGCGGCAAGGTCCGAGTTCCACCAGGTCCTAGTGGAGAAGTGGAAGGAACGACTTGTGCACCCCAGTGCCGGACACGCCACGATCGTGGCGGTAAGTCCCGTGTTTGAGGAGTGGCTGGAGAGGCGGCATGGCGCCCTCACCTTCCGGCTGACACAGGTAATGACTGGCTACGGTTGTTTTGGCCAGTTCCTGTGTCGTATACGCCGGCAAGAGACGCCCGGTTGTCACCACTGCGGCGACTGCCGCGACGTTGTTGTGGACACGGCACTGCACAGTTTGGCGGATTGCCCCGCCTGGGCATCGCAGCGCCGTGAGTTGATCGCGGCAGTCGGATTGGTTGCCCTCTCGCTCCCGGCCGTAGTTCAGTCTATGGTCCGGAGTGAGAGGTCGTGGAACGCCGTCGCCTCCTTTTGTGAGGAAGTAATTTCCATCAAGGAGGCGGGGGAGCGGGAGAGCGAGCGTTTAAACCCTCTCCCCAACCGCAGAACCGGGCGCCGGAGGGCCCGAGATGACCTCCAGCCACCCTGAGGATTGACCTGGGGGTGGCGGGCTTTGTGGGCCTGCCCGTCATCCGTTCAGCACCAGGTCCGAGAGGCGGCGTGCGTGTTCCCGCGCGCGCCTCTGTGTCGAGTCCGTCTCCCCTCTAGGGGAGACAGTAGGGATAATTTGTAAAAAGTCCCTTTGGGTAGGTCTGTTCGTGTAGTGGCCTGCCGTTTCATACGGCGGGCCGAAACCTCAGCGGGGTCGCGACCGCATGTGTAAGTGATTCGCGCGGCCCCGTCGATAGTGGTTTTGTCGAGGAACACCGTGGTAGGTTTAGTCGGTATTCCGGGAGGTACATTATCTTCTTAACATCTTTCTGTTACCCCGGCGAGTCCGACATAACCCCTCCGCCCGCCCCCGCGGAGGGGAATGCCTCAAGCATTCCCCGACGTAAAAAAAAAAGCCTATTGTTCATGCTATTCATATTATGAAACATGTTAAGAAATGTATGATCTAACTATGGAGTGGTCCGAGCATCAATGAAATGTCAATTTAAAAGAAAACAACCTTAAAAAAATTTATGGCAAACGGGCAAACGAAATATTAAAAACATCATATAACATAATGTTTTTAATGTTTCGTTTGCCCTGAAGTTTCGGATGATCTTTTCGTGGTAGACTATTATTATTCATATACCCACAAGTATTCAAAGATAATAACCGCAATATAAAATTAAAAAAATAATATATAAATATATATTGAAATTAAACGTAGAAACATTTGCTTACACTACCTAGAACATTATTGCTTATGCTGGCTAATTTATAACATTGTTCAGTTTGGAAAATGCAACAAAATGTTTTATTTTACACGCGTCAAACCTACATCGCGTAAAATCAATTTTAAGTCGAACTTAGGCCAACTTTTATTGTGGATAGAGATTTTTTATCTAGTGCTAGCTCGGGACACTACTTTGGTAAGCTTTAGAGTACCTAATTGTTTCAACTTTAGTGAAGTCCCCAGCGATACAAATTTCTAGTATAAAATTGTTCATATTGCAGCCATTCACTCTAGAAGTAATTTTGTTTTCAGTACCATCATGGTTTATTGCGAAACTATTAACAGATTTTCAATTGGCCATAGAATTCTGACTTAGATTAAATCTGTTGCAACTCCATATTGATCTTCAAAGGTTATAATCATATACGAGCCATAATCTATATTGATTGATTCTATATTGGATTATTTATAAGGCTACTGACTTATAAATGATCCAATATAGAATTTTAAAAAGGATCTTTAAGAAATTGCAATTTAAGAAAATATATTTATTAGTACTTATAATAACAGTTGTTTTTATAATCTGTCCACTGACGATAGAAGGCACAAGCCATAGTTAGTTTACCACGCTGCACTAGACTTCACACATACATAAAACATTACAGAGAACTCTCAAACATGCTAGTTTTCCCACGATATCTTCACTGCTAAATCGAGCGATAATTAAGTAGGCACTTACCTTTATCTTATTGCTCTAAACGTAAACAAGGCACCAGAAAGCTTCGTTACACCTCGCAATTAGCCAGGCCTATCACTGTTATTGCTTTTCTCGGTCAAATGTCTCCTGCGACCGCTAATCTTTCCACTGAGCTCTAATGCTCCACATTTGGCGAATGCTAAGCCGTTCCTACAAAGAGGTAATAAGGCCACAAGTATCGCCTACCAAATTGCCTACCTAGTACTTAGATGTGCTTGAATGTGTTTGATCTCGCTGGCTTCTGTTACTGTTATTAGTCTGGCAAGGTGAATAGGTTTTTTAATATATAATCTTATACATTTTGGATCACAATACTTAATATAGTGTTATAATCGTACTATGTACATGTACTAGCTATTCTATCTGCGGCTTGTGTTATTCCTACGGTTAAGCATACTGTGACAAAAAGAATTATACATGTGAATATAGATCATACTCTCTATATCTGCCAAAATTTATCCAAATCCTTCAAACCTTTTTGCGTGATGGAGTAACAAATATTCAAACCATCAAACATCTTTACAAACTTTCTCATTTACACGTGTAGGATTAATAGATACATAATTACACTTAGTAATATAGATATAACAAGAATACTATAATATTAAATATAAGTATGGTGATATATCAGTGGTTAAGTAGGTACTCGAACTTTTGATTTAAACATGATATTATATTATTTTTATAACATTATACGATTGCATATAACCAGTATTATTGTTAAACCTAAACCCTTCAGCTAGATAAAATGTTTGTGTAAGAGGAGGATTGACGTCAGTAAGGCATTACTGACGTCACCCCACTTCTTACACAAAAATTTAACTTACTAAAACTATTTTTATTGAAGTATTATGTTCGATTTCTACTCATTGCACAGTGAGTAGAGATCGAATCTTTCAATCTCATGTCAACGGCATTGGGCTGCGGCCTCTTTATTGCACTACTGACGTTAAATTGACGATTTTATTGGTCCAGGAAAATGAAAAGTTTTATCGCCAGAAAAAGGAAAGCTGGTCGTGGAAATAAAGTTTGACTGGAGAGCTTCAAAGAGCGGAGCAAAATTGTGAGTGCTGGAAACATAAAAATTGTTTAAAGTTTGCAGATTCGCTGTTGTTCCACTTTCACTACACCAATATATTTATAAACGAACAGCTGTAAAATTAACGGACAATGAAGGCATTAAAAGCAAATCATTTCTCATGCAAATTTTCATCAATTTTGTAATTCTTAATTGTAATATCACAGACTTTTATTATTTTTATTATTTATGCTTCAACGCCCACACATATAAATACGTACGTTTTCTAACTTTAGTTTAAACGTCTTACTAGCATAAATCACCATTACTAAATGTTTGCATAAAGACATACATAATGTCAATACTTATCACCTATTTCCTTAATAGACTGCCTTGCGATCGTGAGCTACTGAATTCGTTAAAAAACTTTACTTACTTATTTAATTTGGCATTTTTTTGTTGGCAATCATTTGACTGCCCGCATGGCGTAGCGAGCAAGTAGTCACCTCAATGCCACCATCACGCGCAGTGTTATTGGCGTAGCAAGCAAGCGATTACCTCAACGCCACCATCACGCGCAGTGTTATTGGCGTAGCAAGCAAGCGGTCACCTCAACGCCACCATCATGCGCAGTGTTATGAGCAAACTAGTTAGTATACTCTTTGGTTATGAGTGATATGAGAGCCCACACGGGACAATTATTTATGTGATCCACAAATAATTCTTCCAAGTATGGGTTTACTTTTTGTCCGTTAATTGTATATAATAAACTTTCTTATTTTGGACATTCTTAGCTGATTGACTGCATGAATTGTCCAATAGTCTCCACCTCGATACTACGCCACGATAATAGGTTCTTTTTGAGTTGTTCCGAGTATGTGCATTGTTCGTATTCGTAAAACAAGGGATGTAGTTAAATCCCCACAACTCAATAATAATTGCTAATGCAAGAGATATCTACGCAAAAAGAAATTATATTGAATATATAATATAGGATAATAAGTAAGAAACCCAATATAAACGCTTAAAACAACCAAACCATTCAATAACACAGATCAGTTTAACATTGCCAGTCTGTTCTCTGAATGAAAGTGAATCGAACATAAAGGAACTATCTCAGCTATGTCTTTACGTCTGGGACAGTTGCATTGTTTACACTCAAATCATTGTTAAGGGTAAGCAACTCTGCTGAATAACAGCTTATTGCAACATTGAAGGTCGGATAAGTACATAGTAGGTTGGATAAGTAAACTGCTTATTGAGAAGCAATTCTCGTAATAAAAAGTGTTGAAAATAGAATGCACGTCAAACGTGAAAAATGCGATTTATGTAACTTTATAACACTGAGATTAGAACTGAACTCTATTTTGATATAAATCTTAGAGATATTTAGAATATAACAGCGCTCACATGTTGTCTACCTGCAAATGCTGTGCATATTTGTGATTGCTAGCTACGGCCGTTATATCATTTTGTAATCAACATTTGTAACATCTTTATAATTATTATTGAAGCTATCTGTGTTCGCTAAGGAATTACCTAATTGGTTTGATTTTTCAAATATTAAGCTTTATCTTAATCTCCGAAAGTTGGTCAAATTGAATACGTTTTATTAAATAATAACCAATTATTAGTTGAAGTATGATCAAAGATTTCTATAACTTATCTTAAATAAATATTGCATGAAAATCTCTTTAAGATTTTAAGTATTTACGTAAAATTCACATTGTTATTTATTAAAACTATTGACGGAGTTACGGAGCAGGGGTTACAATAAAGAGTATTCGTTTTAATTAAGAAGCATTCATTTTATAATCTAGCTTTTACTTTTACTTTAAAAGTTCGCACATACCTGTAAGATTTAATTTACACTGACTTTTACAATGTCAAGAATATATTCAGAAATAGAATATCGACGAGGCGCCTTCATGCAAAGAAATGCGCTATTGTACCTTTTATCCTTATATGTTGACGCTATAATTCGATGACGGTTAATGTATTATAATAATAATCATCCATACTTATCAATATACCGGTCCACCAAACATCCATACTCATAGCCCATATATTAGAACCCATGCGTACCATAGTCTTACGCATGCTGCGGCGTTAGGTGTTCCATCCCACTTTAGATTAAAACTCTCAAAGGGCCTCTTCACGTTAGACCTATGTATCCGTGTAAGCCTCCCTAAGGGCCAGCTATTTTTCTAATATAATATGTTAGAAAATACCTGTGGTAAAAGAAACATAATAATAATAATAATACCACTCTGGGGCAGTCGTTATCACATCATGAGACTAACGCGATCTCGGAGGACATAGTACTTTAGCTTTTAAATTATCACCTTCACCTTGTGATATAAACAAAAAATGTATCACCAGGTTAACGTAAAGCGCACAAACCGCAGGGCAGCTTGTGGCGAGCTGAATGTGAGTGGCGACACTGCGGTCTTGAATGCCTCAGAGAGTCGGTTAGGGCCTCGTCCCCGGCTTGCCTTCACTGGTTGGCTGGGGTGGAACTTCAAGAGTGTCAGTAGGAGTCTCAATTCTGGATTGCCTTGGTTGGCCGGTCAGAACCTTGCTTGGGGGTGGAAGTGTCATTTTCAATGGCATAACTACGGAGAAACCCGCTCCGGGTCTCCGTTTTCACGAGAGCTGTGATATTGAAACCGGCGCCGCACCGCTCGACACCCCTAGCCGCTCACACCAGTGTTACCCTCTGCTGCTTTTAAGGCCTGTACGTCTATGGCGACTTTTCAGGGGGCCCATCTAGTGAGTCGGCGAGTCACTGTATGCCATTCCGACTTTATACTGAGGAAGTATATCAGGCAAACTCCATTTTTTTATTATAGATTGCATTATACCAAACCATTAAACACCCATCTCCATAGACCAGAATAATTATTAGATTCTATATGTAGCAATAGTCTCCTACATTTGCCGCGGCTAGTGTCTCGGTAAGTGTCCCATCTCACATTAAACTAAAACTCTCGAAGGGCCTCTGCATGTTGGACCCATGTCTCCATGTAAGCTTCCCAAAGGGCCGGGTATTTTCCTAACGTACTAAGGAAATACCCGTGAAAGAGAAATAAATAATAATAATAATAATATTCTATCACATACATACAACACCATCTAGCCCAAATAAAGCAGAGCTAGTAATATATGTGTGTATGTAATATATAGTAATATATATGGATAAACATACATACCTATATAGTTATTTATAAAACTATAAATACATATATATAATTATATACATTTATTTGTAAATACATACATATCATACATAGAAACACCCAGACCAAGACAAACATCCATGTTCATGCACACAAATGTTTGACTTGTGCGGGAATCGAACCGAATATTAAAGAATTTATTAGCTATAAAAGAAAAAATATATAGATGTTATTGATATCTTATGAATTGTAATGTGTAGAAATAAGTATAATAAATAATGTAAATTAGTAAAAGTACTATATAAATTTAAAATTTTCGCATGTCCACTGAGGGCGAGATGTGTTTGAATCTTAAAAACTTGTAACGCCTTTTTTGTATACCATCTCTCAAGCAAATAAAGATTTCTATCTATCTTGTATGCGATACATACATGGGTCGTATAAGATATGTGCCTACAAAATGCGATACCAGGGTGCGGTTGTTCATGTCAGTACTCTATCCCTAATAATGACAAAACACTCTTTATGTATTCAAAAGAGTGTCTAGCTAAGAGCTATTTAACCCCAGAATAAATAAGATTACTGAAAATAAATTTAAAAGTTTTACATTTATACTGTTATTCTCCTATGTAGCTAGTGTTGCATAAAAATACACAAAGAAACTCATTTGTAATGTGTACTTATTATTAGCATAATACAGATAAAAAGGGCTTAACATTTTAATGTAAGTACAGATATCACAACGAGCATTTCTAAGGATTAGAATAATTTTAAGCTCACTTTAAATTCTATGCATCTCACAACGGTGTAGAAAATTTTATTAAAGGATTGTTATATCCAGTCCGCTGCACATAGCCTGCAGCCTAGAGGCAACACCGGTGTTATTTTACCCTCAAAAGGAATAATTTCGTTAGTTTGGCCAGAACGGGATTATTCTCCCGAGGCAAAAGTGTTTCATTCCACTTTCATTGGAAGAGCTCCACAAATAATGCTTAAATAAAACCTCTATACTTCAAATTGAATTAGTTTTGCAAACAAAATTATAGTTTAATTATACTACAACTCGGTCGTTATAAACAGTTTGCAATAATTTTATCTTATTTGATAATTAAATATGAAGATGAAACCAAAGATCTCTCAGATCTCAGTATTGTTTAAGCTTCATTAAAATTATTATGCAAAATATGAGTGTATAATTTAAAAGTAAATAAACAATTTGAGTTATAAATACATAATTAGTTTTTGCAATTTATATTTAATATTTTAATAAAATATTTATACTTCTTTTGAGATTCAGCTTTCAGACGTTTCTGTTTTATGTATGATAATTAGTGAGAGGATCATTAGACTGTGAAGTTGAAAGTCTCAAGATCGATGCCACAATATTCATTTCTGAGTTTTCAAACTTCTGTGCATAGTAAAATGGTTAATTATCATTCACTGTAGTTCTAAAAGACAACAGTGGTCAATAATTGCATGTCTGAGAGATTTCCATAACGTTCTCGAAAATGTGTGAAGTGTGCCTACCTGTACCACACCAGCTCGAGTTCTATGGCAAGACATTTTTCTCTTTTGAGGGTAATGCTAGACTCACCTTTATCTTAAGATACCTTTAAAATAATTTAAAATCTTCAAAGTTACAAATCTTTGCTAACGTCAACAAATATTTGCATAAATAGAATATGAATAGAATATTCGAGAAATTTGCATAGCAGCACGTGTTTTGTTTAAAAGTGCGATGTATGGAAGGCCCGCCATGCGATGCGCGTCGCTTGCACGTTAATTCTTTGAGCTAACATACAAAGCATGTTTTCGCGTTAGGTATATACTCGAAGGCTCGTCTCTGAAATGTGTTTACAGTGACATAGTTATACTGACGTAATTATATTTTATTGAGGCTTCACCTGGGCGGTTGTCGATTACAGCTTTAAAAACAGCGCTTTTTTGGAGACGAAATTTTACAACAAAACATTTAGTTTTCAAGTTGATATATACATATATTTATCCGCGTGTCAAAATTCTATCAAAACTTCGTGCAGCAGCTCAAGGGTTATTAAACAATAAGTAACCTAGAATCCAAACATCTTAACTTCACGAATTTTATCATCGTCATACAAGTTCTAAACATAAAATACTCCAAATTTTATATATATGAAGAGAATGGAATGAAAATAGTCGTGTTTTTACGGGATTGCATTTCTTTTTTATTTATATTTTGTTAGTATGACGAATTAAAATGAAAATTTTACTGCATTGACACAAACACGTTATGTTGCAGGTTAAATGCCTGCACAGGACAAAAAACATATTATGTGACTGTATATGTGAAACTAGATGTTATTTGAGACCGATATTTCAATGTTATGCTTAAATACAGGGAAAATTTATTTTATTAGAAACTAGCTTTGCCCACGGCTTCGCTGCTTTTTTATTTTCTTAAATAAATTACCTATGATATATGTATGTATCTTATGTGGGGGCCAGTCAGTGCAGACCGGCGACACTTCGACCCAGTGGGATCTTTTGTGTCGACACTCTCCCAATAACGACTGCCATAGATGTTCACGGCAGCCGGGACCGACGGCTTAACGTGCTCTCCGAGGCACTGAGCAAGCGATAATTGTCAATCAATACGCACATAATTTCGAAAAGTCATATAACTTCCGAAAGTCTGAGGTGCGCGACGTGGGTTCGAACCCGAGACCCTCTGCATTGCAGTCTGTTGGTCTCCCCACTGAGCTATCTCTGCTCTACCTATGATATATACTCGGTGGTAATATAGATTTCTAATGGTGAAAGAATTATTTAAATCGGTTAAATAGTTTTTGAGTTAAATCCCTTACAAAAAATAAACAAAAATCATATTTTTACTTTTTATAGATGTATAGACGAAAAAGAAAGTGTCAGTTTAGGTTGCTGCGCTCCTTGTGACGTGGTTATTAAAAATAAAACTGGCTAAATATGGGTACGCCTGAGCCTTACACCTTCAGAGACATAATATGTTTGTATATAAAACGAAAATAACGTGTGAACAAATGTCTGGTCCTTTGAAGAATCAACCTGCTGTGAATGTATGTCGTTACCACAATATTATAATGTGATTGTGAGTAGAAGACTACGTGAAGCGTGTAGGTGAAATCAAAGCAAATACACTCACTGTTTGGCTCGCCTTCGGTTTCACGCAGGGCTGACACGTATTTCAATTCAGTAGGATACTGAAGCAAACACTCAAAATTTTAAATAATTGTGTGATTTATTAAGTACTAAACGATACTACAAGTACATTTGAATATTAACTTGAAAACTAATGCGACTAAAACAAAAGTATTAAGACTATTAGGCAAACCAAATAAAGGAGAATTATCACGATCCATATAAAATTTACCCAGGCCCGGCGCAAAAAAACATATCTCAGTTTTTTTGTTATTTTATATACATCGATTATCATTAAGATTTTTTCTATTTTCGTGGCTAATTTAGTTAAATTGCCTTCTCTTAAGTACTGTAGTTTTCTAGAGCTGTTAAGTATTGTAGCGAGGCGAGATTGTTAAATGTTGGCCATTTTATGATCTTATCTCGCTTTTGTGATAAACAAAATAATTCACGCATGCTATCTCACTCGCATACCCCCTTAAAGAGCAAGAAGACTGTTTCCCTGCGCTAGCTAACTGAGGGACGCACTTACGCTGTGTCGGCGCGTTTTATGTTTACTTTTCTTGATTTAACAACGATTTGGCAACAAACAAAATAATATCCAGCTCAGGTGCAGGATTCATTTACGGCTACTACATAGGATGGGCTAGATATCAACATGCCTTCCAGCATCCTGCACTGTGTATGGACACTGTACTGATAGATTATGAATTATTCTAAAATGTTAATAAAAATATTTGTAATACATAATTATAGTTAGTTTTTTCTATACTTCAACATAACAGTGGTCCAGTGCCAGGTATTATTTCTCAGGTTTAGGTTTACGGGGTTTTTTAGGTTTTTATGTCACTGTTAAATAAAAACCTGGAAAAACTTACCATTTAAAAAAATATTTACAGTGGCAATTTAACTAAGTTAGCCACCGAAATCGAAAAAGTATAATTATTATATTTGATGTACATATAATAACAAAAAAACTAAAATATGTTTCGTTTGCGCCGGGCTTGGGTCACAGATTTTTACACAGATTGTTTTTATTAATTTAGTATCAAATCATAGTTAATTAATATATTTGATCGTTATTCGAATAAAAATATAATCAGCAGCAACACGTTAATGGCATTTATTGATAATCGAATGTCAATAAATAGACATTTATCAACTGTTGTCATCGTTACGTCGCCGCGTCGTCTTTAAATACGACACGGCGACGTAACGACGACAACATCATGATCATTAGATTTAAAGAAAATGTTTTTAACAATTCTGTTACAGTCACACAAGGCCTAAACGAAATATTGTATATAACAAAAACAACTTTAAAATTTTCTTCATAAACAGTATGAGATGGATATTGGATGTTTGCATTAATTTTATTAGCAGCGTTATATTTGTTTGCTGGATGTTTGAAAATAGCAGTTTAACCGTGCGATTTTTTAAGACAGTGATGAGTCCTGAAACCTAGTTTTGTTACTTTTGGAGGTCCCTAGTCCTCCTCATTATTAATACTGCAATATCAATCGCGCATCACTAGTTAACATCTAACAATATTCTTGGATTGTTTAACTTAATGAGGCAACCCTACCGTCGTCTGTATTTAAACACGTCGCATTCTTCGTGCTCAGTTCGTACGTGCTAGTGTCCTTCAGGACAGTGCCGAGTGTTTCCTTACGGAACGCCGCACGTAGGATACAAGTATGTGAAGAGAGAGTCACACATCCTACAACTGCAGTTCTTAAATTAATATCGTAATCGCTTTTTACATTATTTTTCAATTGACTGTTTATCTAAGTTGACTTTTAAAGAGACATTGTCTTTGGACTGCGCATCTGTCCATATGGGACAAAAAAAATCTGGGTATGCTTTGTAATCATTGCTTGATTTTTTGTAAAATTCCGCTTTAAAGGAAATAATTCTAAAGCTACAGTTGTCTTTCTTAAGAGATTTAAGAAACATATTTCTTCTTTGTAGATTTGCATTAATCCAGTTGTTTGTAACTTTTTAAACAACAAAGGTGGCATTCAATTATTTATGCTTGCCTGATGGAAAGCGTTTTCCGTAGTTCATGATCGCGTGTAATACAAGAGATATCACTAGCATATTCCCACTCTAGGATAAAGGAATTGAAGATGGGTTGAAAGGATATACATAATATAAATATAAATACGTGAAGTAAGTATGTGTGCCAGAAACAGTATTCATGCACTTATGTCTGTTTTCAGTAAGAGAGTGGTGCTTTCCCGAGCAAGCCGACTTACTCGTACCGTCAACAAATACACAGCAACATCAAAATCTAACACACTCATATCAAATGATTCCGGATAAAGAAAAAGTGCTCAGTCAGTACTTGAGATATGACTAATTAGATCTGTTCTATAATAGTCCCTTGTTTTTTATGCCAATGAATAAAAAACTGACACTTTTTAGAGTTCGAAAAATCTCTTATTCGACAGCATTGTCCATCCATCTGTCCGTCCGTCTGTTATACAACTTTCAACTCAATAACCGTAAGAGCTAGAGACTCGCGGTCAACGCCATTCGACTCAACATAGTCGATATACCCCGAAATGACTATGACTTTTGACCTCTGACCTTTACATATTACTTGAACCATTTTTTCGAACTCTGAGATTTACGGCAATTCATTGCCGAATCTCACTTGTTTATGGATGTTGCTTTTATAAATAAAATGAATCTATAATTCCGAGGAGGAGATTGGATATAATAACACCTCTCTAGGTGTTATTATATCCGATATCACAACCTATGTTTATATCCCATGTAATAGAGATCGAACCTATTTTCGTCTTCCAGGCATATTTTGAGCATATAGGTGAATATGAGCATACTGAAGATGCATAAATATCTAATAATACTTTGCTTTATCTAGAGATCGGACAGAGGGAAAAGCACTTTTATTGGAACTTTGTTATTTTTAATGAAGGCAAGTTATTTTCTTGACATGCTACTTCCTACTAGTTATTATGTTAAATTGCTAAATTGACAAACGGTTATGTTAGCTTGTACCGAAAGAAAAAAGAAACCATTGCTTTTGCATAAGCCTACTTTAGGAGTTCTACAAACCTTACCTACTACCGAACTATTATAAGGAATATCAGTAATGTATGCAGTAACCGCCACAATAGCCAGCGGACAAACTTAAAATGGATATGCCGCCATTTCTAACTTTTAACCTCATTCTTACGGCGAAATAACAACTGTCGCAGTGGGATATTGTTGTAGATATTAGCAGGGATATACCGACCTCTTACTTTTTAAACTAAGGTCTACTTACAATGGTAATGCAACTAAAATATTTTATTCAAATTAGAGCGTCCAAATAAGAAACGCAATTACATGCAAGGCCCCAGTTTGAACTAACCCTCGTTATTGCGGTATGTATTTTTAGCAGGTACCAGTAAAAGTAAGGAACGGTTAGAATAGAAACATATTTTTACAAGTGTCTCCATTTTAAAATAATCTTGCTTTCTGGTGTATATTTTCAAGGGTACGACACACACGTATGACAATTATTTTTCGATGTTAGGTATACCGTAATATATGTATGTACATATGTCATAACCTTCTTAATTGTCATAGCGTTTTGGTAGAATGATTATTTGTATGTTATAATGTTACAGGTAGAACCTTCCCCGTCTAGGTGAACTGATGACCCGAACAAGGGACCTTGTGGCGTAAAATAGTAGAGACTTATATTCTGTAGTGGACTGCCATAGCTGATTGATTGATATCAAATTGTTTCTCAGAGCGATTGCCACCTGAGGCATCATCTTGTAAGAGGTGGCAATCGCACATGCAAGCTAATACTGTAGTGTTAGTATTGCATGTGCGAGAATGAGAAAACTTATAACAGTGTATATCTTCGTTTCCTTTTCGCGTACTATAAGTTGGCAAGGCATTGATCTACACAACTTAAAGGGTAACCTAAGCGTTATGCGTTAGCGATATGTAATCAAATTATTTTCAATGTATTCACTACGCCATACATAAATTCGTGATCATGCCAATTACGAACCGCATTATGCACAACTGTTGTTTGAATATTATCCGCATATAATAATTATGCTCATCATTGTGAATACTTTAATCTAAGGTCAAACCAAATTCCTCAAAAGTATGGGAATTATCGAAATTAATGATTTAATTTTATATTAATATTGCGCATTTCAGAATCAATAAGTTGTGAATTGGAAAGCATTGCCTAATGATTCGATTAAAAATAACGGAAGTTCGTATAAAATAATATAATGTAGATACTATAATATGTCTTGATTTTAACATGTATTTTTAGAATATATCTAGTTATTTAAATACATATGTGTTAATTTAAACTTGTGTTTTTAGAATAATTTATATTTATCGGTCACACAACTGACATATCTGGCAGTCGTTACAAAATAACGTTTGTTAGTCAGTTGAGTGATTTTTTTTTTACTTCCCACTTTCGGTAAGTAAGAACAGTCAGTCGCTGTTGAGCTACAAACCGAGTAGATTTATACTAATAAGTAGTGATTGTGTCATAAATAAAAGTTATTGTGAAACATAACGGTTTGTTTTAATAACTCACCATCAAGAAGAATTTAATAAATATAATTGGAATATCATGCATTTCATTTTCTACAGTATCAGTAATAGTACAACTAAACCTACTCGAATTTAAATCACTGTAGTCGAAATAATGAATTACGTCTCTTTAACACAATGTCGATAAAATGCATAAATATAGATACTTGCGTAGGTATGCATCGCCTAAAAAGCCAATGCGTTCCACTCGCGCAAGGTTTAACTCGCGTACTTGTGTCACTACCTGCGTCATTGACAAGTACGAATTTCAAAATAAATTTTAAAGAGGAGAGGAGCCCCAGCCCGATCAACCTCTTTCCCCCTTCCCGCTCCTTCTCCTTCCCAGTTCCTATTTTTCTTCTTCCTTTCCTAAAGGGTCGACAACGCACAAGTGATGCCTCTGGTGTTTCAGGCGTACATAGGCTACGGTGACCATTTACCATCAGGTGGGCCGTATGCTTGTTTGCGCCAAATGACCGTAAAGTGCATCCCTGTTTATCTTTCCACTTAATTTGGTACATCAAGTGGAGGCAATAGTACTTTATGACACTCATTACCAGTGCATACAAAATAAGGGTACGAAGTAACGATATTATTATATCGAAAGGATATCGAGTTATCGATAGACTGCACGGATAACGTACCTAGTGGTTTAAATGGTCGCTTCGCCGCTACCACTACGTTGAGTGTTGTGGGTTCTAATCTCACACGGGACATACATTTGTGTGATCCACAAATGGTTGTTCCGAGTCTGGGTGTTCTTTGTATCCGTTGTTTGAATGTTTGTAAAATCCACTGCAACACAGGAATTATTCCTAGTGTGGGAGGTGTCTTTTTTACGAAAAGAAAGATTTTTTTTATGTATATATATGTCACATCTAAATATTTACTATCCTAAGTAATATTTTGTGTATATGTTTTAATTATTGTACTATCTTATACAGAGAATTTTTACACTTGCTAATGAAACCTAACGCTTAAACAAGAATGGTCATACCAAATACTAACACGAAATATCGATAAAACATTTAACTACCGAATCAATGCTAGATTAATAAAGTCGATTATTATCAAAGCAATTCGGATTTAGAGAGCTAAGTAATGAGCAAAGAAAAAGTTCATTAACACAAGAATATATGGGTTCTTATCAATGCATTATGTAATTTGAATAAAAGACAATAATTCATGCAAAAGTCCAGAAATAACTAACCTACAAATACGGCATCATACAACTTCGATTTGAGAATCATTCAATACCTTCTTGCGTTACAATGAGACATCACTTTTAAAAGGAAATTTAAAACATATATAGACATGAAACTTTGCTATAACGAAACTCCTTTCTTGCTATTCAGAAGCATCATGGAACGTTAGGTACTCCATTTATAATTAACACTTCTTTGTAGTGCATTTCTCGTTTAAAAACATAATTTTACAATGTATTCATACCAAGCACCCCTAGGAGTAAGATCGTATTTTCTTACAATGGTGTTACCATTGTTACAAAATACGATCTTATTTCACAAGATATCAGCCTTTATGCACTTCCAAGACACATTTTGCGAGATCAACTCGTCTCCTGGGCACAGTTTCGTAAACTAAAAGCATTTGAAGTAAAGTCTTAAATTGATATGTAATATAATAGGTATTAAAAAACGAGATAAAACAAAAGCCAGCTGGCACAGCCTCGAGACAAACGATAGATATAAAAGCTGTTACATTTCATTATACTTTAAGGGCTAAAGTAAGTTTAGACAAAACGACCGTCGCCTAAAGTCTAATATGTCTTTTACTGTTGAAAGTATCGCGTGGTTTGGAGAATCGACCCCTAGATGCCTTAACTTCAGCACTATCGCGTGCAAAAGCTGTAACAAACGTTGATAATGTTGTCCGCGCTCGCTCAAGGGAATGCACGGAATAGGCCATTTGCCAGGACGGCGTCGACAACGTGACAATATTCCCAAGAATGTGCCCAATAATGGGAAATCACGATGAGCCTCGACGTCGCGTATTGATTTCAGAATACGTGCCCAGCTTTATGTGAATGGCCGTCGAGTTAATTTCTATTTTCGCCGACGAAAATGCTTTTTGAACGTGACAGTTGTGGTTACTCAGAGTTTATGAACGGGACAGAGCATAGAGCGCTTTTGAGAAGACCATTTTAATAAATTATGATTTTACAACGATTTTCTTGTAATGTTATTTTATACAAACTTGACTCACGAAATTGACGTCATAGCGAAATGCAATACAAATATTAAATAAACCTATTTTAGAGAACTTTATTTGCTTTAGGAGAAATGCATTGCATATTCATAGCGTACCTACCCTGAACACTTTAGAAAATTGACGTCAGAATATTCTGTTAGTAACTAGATTTTAAGGTTGAAAACTAGCCTCAATTTACAGAAGAGCAAAAACAAGATCGTTTAACTTATAACGTATAAAATGTCTATCAATTCTAACGCCATCACCAGAATGAATTTTTGAGACATCTAAAAGTGGTCGTAAGATTAGGTGAAGCCTTGATTTGTTTGATGTCACGTCGTTATAGACTTTATTACGGAGATTTTGCGACTTTTAAGGCTCCAACAGACGACCTAGAATTATGCCTACAGCGACGCTTATAAAACTGTCTGTCATTAAATTTTCTATATCGCTACAGGTAGGGTTGTCAAATTGTTTTGCAAACATTTTGTGTAAGAATTTTACATATAGCGCTTCTAGTTGTCAATCAATAAGAATTTCTCGAAGCAAAATAAGATTTCTTAAGGTATTTTATTGTATACTTCTCTTATAGGCGCACATAAATAAACAGATTAGGATGATATGTTTTTTTCAGAGAAAACTTGTCTTTCCGTTTGTGTTAAAAAAGTAGGCGTTTATTTTTATGTTACCCAAGTGTCTAAGAGAACAAACTAACAATTATTAACATCGCATTGATATGTACTTTTATTAATTAAAGGAATATAAATACAAAAACTATTTTGTTTATTTACTTTAAATTCATTACAAAATAGTTTACCAATTTGGTAACCCTAAGTATAAACGTCTTTGTGTGCGTCAAGCTTGTGTATGTGTGCGTAATGCGGGCGTATTTTAATTGAGGCACAATTATGTTTGGCTGTCATTCGTACGGTGTAGGCGAGAAGTCACGGCGACATGCAACATAACAATGGAAGAAAAAGCCCGCTTATCATTTCACTGGCGTTTTGTACGGGGTCTTCTAAGGGCGATTGTGATGGCCAAAGACTTTCATAAAATACAAGCACCAAGTTGTTTAACACTTTATTATAAAGAAGGGTGTCTCATAATTATACTGGTATATACTTTGCTAAATACGATGGAAATGTTTACTATCTAAGGAGGTATCTATATCATACCATATATGCATACTGTTCATTATAAACTAGGAAGAAGTCAATCTGTAAAGAAAGACTTAAACATATGACCTCTATCAAGAATAGAAATTTCACTTTGATTCAACACAGAGTGAAAATGAAATTCATTTGAGTTTAGACTATGCTATTAATGACATAACAACAACTAAGTGCTTGCATTGCACAAATGGTCACCTCACAGCTACGCCGTTCCAAGAATTGTGGGTTCCCCACAGCTCCCAGTTGTTCCAAGTCTAAGTATTCTTTGTGTCAATTGTTTGAATTTAGAAATTATTAACTTTAAGAGGGATGGGGCTGGGGATGGGATGCCATCCCTCTTAAAGTAAATAATTTCTAGTACGAGATTTTTACATATTATAGAAGATGTAACCTAAAATGAGAGCTTGACATTGTAACTAGAAAGAATGAGGAAGTATCGTATATGAGCAGTGATAGCTCAGTGGGGAGACCAACAGACTGCAATGCAGAGGGTCTCGGGCTCAAACCCACGTCGCGCACCTCTGACTTGCGGAAGTTATATGACTTTTCGAAATTATGTGCGTATTGATTGACAATTATCGCCGGCTCCGTGCCTCGGAGAGCACGTTAAGCCGTCGGTCCCGGCTGCCATGAACATCTATGGCAGTCGTTATTGGGAGAGTGTCGACACAAAAGATCCCACTGGGTCGAAGTGTCGCCGGTCTGCACTGACTGGCTCCCACATAAGATACATACATACATACATCGTATATAATGTAAATACATAATATCTGCCTGCTTTACCAAATAACAGATAGTTAGTTAGTTGTTCATCTATTTCAGCACGTACCTTCGCAACTGGGCTATTGTACAAAAATAACCGATATGTGGAAAGTCGACTATTCATGCCACTTTTCCAAAGAACAGATATTTCCAGGCAATTCTAATAATTTCTTCGTAGAGACAGTTTCGTTTCCAAACAGAATTAAGCCACACAATACATTAGTTCAGGTGAATTGCACGCAAAACCAGCTTAAATAAATATGCTATATATTTTATGTAATAAATTGGCTGTCTATAGCCTCCTTGAGCCTATTAGCTTCGGAAGACTGAACTAACAAAATTTAAATTGCTTTTTAGATGATTCTGATACGCCTCATTTATTGGTTACAGAGCAAATATTTATAAGCGTTCTCGTGTTTTTATATGCACACCTACACATCTACAATTTCTTTTGGTAATAATATTCAAATATTTGGGTAATATAGACCTTGAAATGATATACTTTATCGTAAAGGACCCTCCATTGCGAAATCGGTTCTACCATTTTGCTATATACATATTTCTAACCAATATCTATGAATAAAACCATGAGGTTATATAGTGATCTATATAAATATATACTTAACAATTACCTCCAATAATCGTTATTTTCTTGTATTATCATAATAACAAACAAGCGATGTCATCATGGTCAACCGTAAGCGGTAACCGTAACCTATGGGCTATTAATATTACTCGCGTTTTAGCAAGTCTATAAAAATGAAATAACGTACTTTGAAGACTACACCCGCGCTTTGTATAATTCCTGTGTCGCGGTGAACTTTACAACCATTCAAACAACCATCGCAAAGAGTATAAGTTATACTACCCCTCAATAGTAATAGTACACGGTCTCTTCAAGAAACCCAATAATCCTACTCAATGCAGGAACATAATACAAGATGTTTGATTGTAATCTTTTGTAGAGTAGGCGATTCTTCCTAGTTTGGGAAAACGTCAGCTGAGAAATGGATTCTGCACTTATATCTAGCAAATACAATTTTCAGTGGAGATTCCATTGTAATATGACTGATATTAAATTTAGGTCTTAAATCTCACAATCAATCACTCATCTTTTTTAACACTCGAATCCGGTAGATTTAATCAGTATTCGCACATTCAGCAAATTGCCAACGAGGTTATCTTTATAAAGCAAGCAGATTATATAAAAATCATTCTAGTTTTACTGACAATATAAAGCCAGGCTTAATATTTTGCTTTAAGTGATGGCGAGTCTCATATAACCAGTATATGATATTAATTAAGGAATACATAAATTTATTCTAGAAGGATCTTCGGGCGATAAATCATAAACGGATACGATCCGTTATCATGTTTTTGAAACAACGCACGAAATCTTTTACATAAATCATGTCGAGCCTCATAGGTATTATATTTATTTAACTTTGGAGAGAGCTTACTCTAGTGTCATGTCCTTTAAAGCCACCACTCAAGACGCGCGCGAGACCTTGACGCGAGCGAACGTTACACATATTTGCTCCGCTCCGACCGCGTTAAATATTTCTAAGTACCTACATACATTTAGAATGGACGAAAATAGCGATGAAGATAAGTTGGAAAATAGTTATTCGGAAATAATTAATGTTAGTGAACGGGAGAGTGATAAAAGGAGCAGCATAAAGAATTGTGAGATTGATAAGGGAAGAATGGTGGAGAAAAGACTAAGAGAAAAAAGTGAGGAAAGTAGTGAGGAAGGATTTATAACGGTTGTAAGAAGACGTCCAAAGCGCCTTATAAGAAGTGAATCGCAAATCGAAGGTGGACAAGAATGTCATTTAAATAATGAAGGCGGTGAAAATATGAAGAATATGGACAAGGTTTGCTTGACATCTTTGAAGTTATTGCCCAAACAAATGGCATTAGCAAAATTATTAAAAAGTGAAAATATACAAAATGTAAGTAAAATCAGTTACAAAAGTCCGTATAAGGTGTTTATAGAATTTTCAAGTAAAGAAAATGCAGAAGAATTGATTAGATGCCAAAAAATTATTAATTTAGATATTAGGGCTCAATTTGTCAACCAACACCGTTTATCATATGGAATAATTAAGGGAGTTGACTTGGAATTAAGTGAGTCAGAAGTATTAGCAGTATTAGAGAGTTCATGCAAAATAGTGTCTGTTAAAAGACTACGACGTCTTAATGAGAACGGGCAATGGACAGAAAGTGAGACTATGCGCCTCTGTTTTGAAACTCAGACTTCACCCCCTTATATCTACGCTTATGGGTGCCGTTTTCAAGTGGAACGTTATGTCTTCCCAGTCACCCAATGCTCTGCTTGTTGGAAGTTTGGACATATTAAAAAATTCTGTCCTGTCAAAAAAATTTTGTGTCCAAAGTGTGGCAAGGAGCATGTTAATTGCGAAACTGATAAAATTATATGCCCTAATTGTAAAGGACCCCATATGGCTCTCGACAAATCCTGTCCTGCTTTCCTGAAGGAAAAAAAGATACGAACTCTGATGAGCGAAAGAAACATTCCTTATCGAAAGGCACTTGAAATTTATTTGACGAAGTGCTGTAATATTACTACAATTAAAGTAATGAAGACTACTAGTGAGAGTCTAGAAGACATAGATAAACTTTCGCTAAGCAAAACGTACAGTGATGCTCTTCGGTCGAAAACAATTGAGCTGAATTTGTCAGACCAGGATACGGGCCTCCAAAGAGAAGAAGAAAGTCGGAATAAGCAATTACAAAGTGTAAAAGTGGACAAGCCCAAAAAACGGTGTCCAAACAAGAGTCGTCGTGAGAATGAAGTAACTTCCATGGAAACAGAGGTAGAAAACTATTCAAGCGAAGATAATACGGATAATAACACGGAAGCTCGCCAAGTTCAACAATTTGAAGAAGAAGATATTGAGAAGAAGAGACAAAGAAGGTTCACATTTAAGAAGATTTTTCAAAAAATTAAAGAAATAATTTTCTCTGGGAAATCTTCTCAAGACAAGGTAGTCATGGTGTTAAAAGCAATTTATGAGGAATGTAAGGTATTTATAAGGGAATATGTAATAGGTGATAATTTATTTCAAACACTATTAACGTTATTTGATGGACAGTAACTATGGGAAGAAGTCGGTGATCAATATAATACAATGGAATAGTCAAAGTTTGAAACCTAAATTAACTACTTTTGGTGCCCTTCTTTCACAAGAAAAAGTACATATTGCTATAGTTTGTGAAACATGGCTAAATTCTAATGTTAGCATTCATCTCAACGAATACAATCTATATAGAAAAGATAGGGACGATTCCTACGGAGGTGTAGCAATCATTATCCATAAGTCTATAAGAGCGCAATTGTGTCCATATCGTGCTAACAATTTAGGTATCGAAACTATATGCGTAAAATTATTAAATTGTAGAGGCTTAGAACATATCGTAGCAATTTATTGCCCTTCTTCAGTGAGAACAACCATCACTAATTGGGACAATATTTTCTCTTTAGTGTCTAGGCGAGCACTAATTGTAGGAGATTTTAATGGCCATCATACAAACTGGTCTTATAAAACAGACCAGCGTGGTATTCAAATACTGGATTCGGCATTAGAAAAAGACTGTATTACATTGAACAATGGAGACGCCACCAGAATAAAGTTAGTTAATGGGGTTATACAAAAGTCATCACCCGATATTTCATTCGCATCATCTGACATTGCTGATAAATTTCACTGGCGCGTAATTAATGAAAATCTAGGTAGCGACCATCTTGTTGTGAAGATGTCGATGAATTTTCAGGGGCCCGTAGAGTACATACAAAGGCGAAATTTTAAAAAAGTAAACTGGCCTCTATTTCGTAAAGAGCTTAATGATTTATTTTCTGGGTTTTGTGAATTGAACACGAATATTCAATTTATGTATGATTACTTTATAGAACAAATTGAAATTTCAGCTAATAAACATATACCTAAAGTCCAGATTTGTACCAATCCTTTAATTAATTTTAAACCAAAGGAATATTGGAATCCATCGCTATCCAGAGCAGTAGCCGAACGTAGATTGGCCTTGGCAACATTTAGGCGAAATCCAATTCCTGACAATCTTGCAAAATTAAATGAGATGGTGGCAAAGGTACGCCTTTTATTAAATAAAGCCAAAGAACACAGCTGGAAAATGTTTTGCAGCAGCATAGACGAGTATACCTCCGTTTCGGATATGTGGCGTAAGATGAGATGGGTTAAAGGAGTTCGACAAGATAAAGTAATTTTACCTGAAGAGAAATTGAAGGAATTATTATACTCGCTTACCCCACACACTGCTGTAAATATACCTCCAACATTTACATCTCAGAACAAATTACTAGACTTAGCATTCACAATGCAAGAACTTGATAATAGTTTAAAAAAGAAGGACACTGCTCCGGGTAATGATGGAATTACCTATTCCATGATTTTTAATCTCCCTCATATAGCCAAAAAAGTGCTCCTTGAAATTTATAATAATGTATATAGAACTGGAGTTATTCCAAGTCAGTGGCGTACAATATCAGTTATTGCTATCCCCAAAGCTAGTTCAGAACTAAAATTAAGACCCATCTCACTTATATCCTGTGTTTGCAAGATATTTCATAATATGATTGGCAAAAGAATAGAGTGGTACATTGAGAAGCATTATATATTGTCAACCAATACAGTTGGATTTCGAAAGGCTCAGTCTTGTCTGGACTGCATTACGCGGCTAGCGACACACATACAAATAGGATTCACAAAGAACAGTCCTACAGTTGCGTGCTTCTTAGATATTACAAATGCGTACAACAATGTTTTAGTTGAAAACGTCGTTAAAACTTTAGATGAACTAAAAATTGGCTCAAAAGCGTGCAATTACCTATATTCCTTTTTAAATGAAAGATATCTGTTAATTAAAAGCAGAAGAGATGGTCAAACTGTTGATATTAGACGAACCAGTAGAGGTTTGGCACAAGGTGATCCATTATCCCCGATGCTTTTTAATATAGTTACTTCGACAATCTGCAAACGTATCGATAGCGTATTGGTTTCTCAATTTGCAGATGATTTTGTTTTTTATATTAGTCATAAAAATCTAACTTATTCTGAGACACAATTGCAAACAGCTCTAAATTCTATGATAATAATGTTAGATAATATAGGACTGGAATTATCACCAGTTAAATCAAAAATATGTCTTTTTAGTAGAGGTGTAAAAAGGCACCAAATACAAGTGACAATAAACAATGAGCTAATTCCAATAGTAGATTGTGTCAAACATTTAGGTTTATGGTTAGATAGATCTCTTTTATGGAAAAAACATATTAATGAAATAATTGAAAGAATTACGAAATTTTTTAATATATTTAAGATATTGGCAGGACCCAGTTGGGGAATACACCCTAAATACTTAAGATTATTATATATATCATTAGTTAGAAGTAGAATTGACTTTGGTTGCTTTCTATATGATAGCAGTGCTAAAAGTCATATATATAAGCTAGATAAAATCCAAAATAAATATTTAAGAATCATAGGTGGATTCATTAAAAGTTCTCCAATCCATGTAATGGAAACTGAATTGTGTATACGTCCATTAGCCAATAGGAGATTATATCTTGCATATAAATATTGTATAAAAAACATATCGTGTATGAACAACAATACTATTAAGCTTATAGATGAACTGAATAGTCTTACACACACTAGATATTGGCATAAGAAGAAAATACCGATACTAGCGACTATTTATAACGAGTGTAGAACTTGTAATGTATATTGCTCAAATATTTTAGACATGTACTCTTTACAAATATGGGTGTCACGAATAAAGGTACAAGATAAGATAAAATATAATTTAGACTGCATCAAAGGATCTAAATATACACACGAAGCCACGTCACTTAAATTTGATGTAATTAAGGAATTACAAGAAAAGTATTCTGATTGGTTAACAATTTACACTGATGGGTCTAAAAAAGAGACTGGTGGCGGGTCTGCTTATTATAATGCAGTCAATAAGACCTCGGGATTATTTAAATCTCTTGATAAAAATGTGTCTATAATGACAATGGAGCTAGTTGCAATCTCAAAAGCTCTGGACATCATTAGTAATGGTAATAACAACAGCGTATCTAACCAAAAGATAGTTATATACACTGACAGCAAAAGTGGGTTATTGCATTTAGCTCGATGCGCCTCTGGGTATAGAGGTGTACCGATAGCTTATGCAATACTCAAACAGATTTATGAGTTAGGAGATATTAACTTGAGGTTGCAATGGATCCCATCTCACATAGGCATAAAGGGAAACGAGGAGGTTGATAAATTAGCAAAGGCAGCTATATTAGAAGGTATAGAAATTGATATAGCTCCTTATTACACAGAAATACTTTGGACATTTAAGAAAATTTGTACTAATAGGTTTAAGGAATATTTCAATCAAACGAGTAAAGAAAAAGGCATCTGGTATAAAACTATGCAATGTGAGCCTCCTCGGATCCCTTGGTTTTCTGAAAATAAAATAAGTAGAACTTATGTTGTACTGGCGCATCGAATACGTTCTGGTCATATTCCATCACGAAAGTTTGGATATCTTATGAAAAAAGTCAGTTCACCTAATTGTGAAGTATGTGGCAAGATAGACGATGTCCAACACCTACTGATGGAATGTGAGAAGAACCAAAGGGAGAGGGAGTCAGTGATGCAGAGATTTAACATAAATAAATATGACGTTGGGGTTTTTATAAAGATTTTGTCAGAACCTTTATCTCCGGCAGCAAGGTGTATTTATGACATGGTATCTGCAGCACTGTCTGCCTCGCCCTCATAGTAATAAGGCATGCATATAATTAAATATAAGAAAAAGGTAATTTAGGGTACGATGAGGCTGGCATACCTTTATAAGGTAAAAGCCTCTAAATAAAACAGATTAAAAAAAAAAAAAAAAAAAAAGCCACCACATACGCACAGCGGAGGCGGAGAATTGCCGGTGGTGGTTATGTTGTATTGTTCAAACATTACACACTCGATCGCTCTGGATCTATCTAACGAATAGTAATATCGAATTAGTATAATTCGGTATTACTATTCGTTAGAGTTAGGGAAAACACCCTTTCAAAGTTATCCACTTTTTAAATTTTTACCCTCTTGGTAACTACGCGTTGTATATGCCAAGACTTGTATAATTATGACAAGTAGGTATTGTAAATGACAATACCCTTCCTAAGGCTTTTAATCATTTTTGCAAAAAAAAGTTAGAAAATGATAATTTGGCTCGTATTTGTCGGCGTATTTGATTATATGTAGCTTAAAAAAGCGCGAGATTTTTCTAGGGGATATTGACTACGGGACGAAAATCTAAGACCCTCTCCCCGCTCTATGACAAAGCGTGGTATTTTGAAGACCCACCTTCCCCTTTCTCCTAAACGGGTCACCGACTACGTTCTCTTATTAAGCGAAACCTGAATAACGCAAATACTTAATTAGTTATGATTATGTTCTTTAAAATGCACTTTTTCCGCTAGGAATTTTACAAACATTGAATCAGCAGCACCTACGATTTAGCGGCACTAATAAAGTTTGAATACTCAAAGCAATGTGTACGCAGAAATATGATTACGCCGTATCACGTTTACGTTACGTCATTACTCATTACGTTATCACGTCATTGGGACTCATTAGATGTCTAATTAACGCTTAATGATTCGCCGCGGTATCCGTTTCTGCTCATAGGTCCTCATAACATCTTTATGTGAATAGAAATACAAGTTATCAATTAAATAGTTCATATTTTTTTAATGTTGGGCTAATTATTGTGTACGATTAGAAAGTTATTAAACAACAATGGCAGTAAACTACATAGAGAGTAATAATAATTTTATAGTCATCCTATAATAAATAATCTAAACGAGATATAAAAGGCATGCATGCAATATTTATAGTACCTACACGTATAAATACGTTTGCCGCGATGTATCTAATGATATTTTTTAAATACTAATCGTACAATGTTACAACTGAAAAAGAGAGATGTGGTAACTGAAATTATTACGATAGCTACTTAAAAATATGTTCAATTTATTACAAATTCTATATTCAAGAATGAATAATACCTCAATTTCATATTTCATAGATATTACATAATTAAACGAAGAGCACTAAAGAAGCAATCAGAGTTTTCTATAAACATTATATTGTATATTTATTATTATTATTTTCTATTAATAAGCAAATTTATTAGAAATGAAATTTCAATTTAAATACACCTCAAATATATAACTAATATAATAATTCAGCTGAACTAAATTATAAAACAGTTTATTTAACGTCTAACTAAATCGTTGCGCCAACCGTCAAATTAATATCAGAGCATTAAACCCGTAGCAAGTACTGTTCAAAGTATTAAAGACCTCTAACAAATTAATTTTAATTTCCTTACCACCATCTTAAGATTGAGGAACAAAGCTTTGACAAAACTTAAATTAGAGTATACGGAAAGATAAGAATCTCTACCAGAGTCGAGCTTTACATGGACATCTTTAAACTCCAATCTTATATGGGAATCTTAATTAGATCATTCCAGTTTGACCAACTAATATTATTGATCACGTACTTCAGGAAGTTAGAGATATCAACACAATGCACGTTCTTTGTAAAGTTCTATCAGTTTTAACAGTAATGTTTACCAAAACTAAAATGGTTAACACCAACCATGGAACAGAAAAATACTAACACTGCTTACCACGTATTGGCTACGAGCCTCCAGTATAATTTGGTGTGTCAATCTAAAATGTTATTTTAGATAATTCTAGTTGAAAGTAAAGTTAAAGTTGACTAAAATAAACTGTTTGATTCATTGGTAGGTAATAAGTAAAGTAAGACACTGAAGATATTACGCTATTACGGCATCTTGTACCCCTTAACACCCGAGGGATGAAGTTCATCCATATCTCGTTAAAAGGTTATTATGTAACTTCCTTAGGGTCCAAAACATACGAGTGAAATATTGAAAATAATCCTGGTGGAGCTGGTCTTTAGTAATCAGACCCTCACGATTATGAGTTGCCGGAAATAATTGTAAGTCATCATAAAGTATTTTCACAAAGAAAATATGCAATAAAACTATTGAATATATCAAATTTATTTAATAATATAATAGCGTTCAAAATATACTTTTTTTTGTGGAAACAGCATCAAAGGTAGTAAAAGTAGTTAAAATAAGCAAATATTATTGTAAATATCGCTGTGAAAAGAAGTGGAAGCGTAGTGGGTCGCTATTTCCTTCGCACGCCTGCACTTGAATAGCGGATACGTCACATAATAATATTATGCTTCGTTCGTTCTCAATTTTGTCATAATTAGACATTCTTATTTTATAATTCTTTATAGTTAAATTATTAGTGGATTATAAAAAAAAATGTTTAATGTTCACCCTTTTTTTTGTTAATTACCGCTTAATATATAATGTTTTTTGTATTTAAAATACTTACCAAAACTGCCTGGGTAGCAAACAAAACGCAAATATTTTATTTGCTTGCACCATTGTCTTTTAGACGCTGGTTTGGCTCTCCCGTAGAAAACGACAGCTATATTTCGTACCAAAGTTGTGTATGATGAAAGATATGCCACGTTGCTTAAAAAAATTCTAAAACTGTTCTCTTTGTACGCGGCTCCGGCATCACTGCATATAATATGATGAATATAATTACAAAATTTGATGCACGGCAATGGACAGATTGTATAAAGAAAATTTGCAAAAAGCGCCGACAATGCAATTTCGCTATCCAGGTACACATTAAAATTTTAGTAGTCCAAATGTCATAATATCCTTAAGTTACTCCGAGAGTCATTAATACCACATTACACAAATTTCACCGCAGCGGCGGTGTAGAATAAAAACATAATGTAATTATAAAGCGGTTTGAACACTTTAGCAATTAAAACAAACATTTTGAAAACGAATGCCCCACTGTAAATGGGATTACATTTTGAAGCGCTCAGATGCTTTACACATTAAATTATCTCGTAAACTTTAAATTATTTCATGTGTTTGTTGTCGAGATGTAGAGACATGACATTGTCCTAGCTATAAAAAGACATAAAGCCTTTTAAAATGAAAGCACTAAAAGTATTTTTAAAAGTCTCTAAGAAGCTTTCGACTAATGATATCTAAGCTAAAAGAGAATTTAAAATGACACTATTTAGTAGTGATCTTAGTGCTTTATAGATGTCGTAATGCCTATAAATTATAAAATACAATATGAAATTTATTGTTTATTTAAAGAATGTGAATTCCAAGACAATGTGGTTTGTCGCATTGTGTCTACGAAGGAAAGAGAGGCTCTGGAATTGTACTGTGACCATCAGTTTTTGACTGATTTAGAATTTCGTTAGTAAGAAAATTGTGTTTCTTAATATATATAATAATAAAACTAATTATTAGGAATCCTAATAATTGAGATACATATTACACATGCTACAAGAGTTTGTAACCAGCCAGGACAAAAAAAAATTGTGTGATTCACAAATTCTTGTTTCGAGTCTGGGTGTTTTTTGTGTCCGTTGTCTGAATTTTTGTAGAGAGAGAGGATGATTCCTAGAACGAGAGGCGTCCTTAAAAAAACCGGTATTAATCCCTCGTGGAGGAGTTTCTTTTGAATAATGTTTTTCGTGTTTGGCTAACTAGTTTCAAACCCAACCGGGCTATGGGAAATATTCAACCATATAATAATATGGCAAATCGTTTAATGATGTTACTTTATTTTTATACTTTAATACGACACAACTTGTGTCGTCACCCTTGCGCCATCACATCTTTCTACCACAGCGGGCTGTGCTGGTGCTGCGACTGCATTAGTGGAAACGCTTAAACAGCATAAATATCAAAACCTTATTGGTGAGTACATATTTGTGCCGTTTGGTGCCGAAACATTGGGGCCATGGGGTCCAAGTGCTAGGTCTGTTTATAGAGACCTAGTTAAGCGGCACATCGACGCTTCGCGTAACCAGAGGGCTGCTATTTTCTTTGCACAAAGAATAAGTATTGCCATTCAAAGTGGAAATGCTGCCAGTCTTCTGGGCACTTTGGCAATTGACGACAATGCGGAGGAATATTATGAAGCTTTTTAATTTTGAAGTTTTATTTTCTCGATATTTTATATTTGTTGTAAATAATTTGTGTGTTATTATGTTAATTATGTCATTAACAAGTATATACTTTTATAAAAGTTCCTATTTACTGTTTGACATCGTCCTTGAAGCAGCGGTAGTGAATGTGACTGAAATGAGGTTTCTGGTTTAATTGCCTGGTCACACAAAATGTTATGACTTGTTCCAGTCAAAGAATTACTTAATAGCAGCACATAGTTGGGAACTGTACCCGGTAGGCGGCAATAGGTTCGTTGTACTACACGAAACTTAGAACCATAGTTGTCGAATTTAGATGTAAATCTGCCTATTAAATTACAGGCTAGATAAGATTATGTATGTATAAACTTTAATTGATACGTTTCGTCAAAGGTACGAAGTCGTCGATATGTAAGTTCGAATCGTACTTGACCTGTGTTTTAGTAGCCAATACGCCGACTGTCCGAGCTGAAAATAGCACAGTACAAGTCTTTTAAAGTTTAAGCAAGTCTCGCCAATACAATGCACCGAGTGTTGCTAAATCCCCTCGAGGCCAAAATTTGATCCGCCGATAGTTGTTCTTTGTTTGTAGTTTCATCCTCTATAATCCCGTTGCGATACAATGTTATAACACCGCATCAATGGTATAAAAAACTGTGTCCATCCATATGAAAGCTTTGAACCATGCATAGTGGCTGTATATCGCTGAAAGGGTAAATAAAAGGATATGACATACACACATTTCGCTAGTTAAGATGTTTTAAGTTTCTCGTAAAAATGAGAAAATATGTAAGAAACGAATAAATATCATTCAATGTTTTAAAGATTGCTGGCAATTTGAGTCACAAAATGCTTGTGTTAGAAAGTGAAAATCTGCGACCTCTTTGTCGTGATCCAATGCCTTATTCATTGGGTTACTGCTGATTCCAATTGACCTGTGATTCTAGTATATATGTCCTATATATATATAGGTGAGTAGGCATAGTATAGTAGCTATGTCCACTTTTCTTCTTCATCGTTTTCTTAATTACTGAAGATCGTGTCCGTCCTGAAATACTTTCACGGAGTCGTAGACCAGCAGTTTCCATACCACCCGATCTTCGGCTTTTCTAAGGGTAGTTGCAACTGTAAGTCCCGTTATTGTCTTTGTGTTGACCTGATCTGACCAGCGGGTAGGTGATCGCCCACGTGGCCTTTTACCGTCGAATTACCCTACTACGACCAGTTTGTCAAGGCTATCTGGTTGCCTTCGGGTGACATGGCCAAAGTAACCCAGGACTCGTTAGTAGCATATTGTGGAAAGCCTGGTTCTTATCTTCAGTTGGTCGAGAATGGACTTATTGGTGAGTCTTGCTGTCCACGGTATGCGCAACATTCTCCTCCAACACCACACATCTCAAAAGCCTTGATCTTTTTCCGATCCAGTGCGCGAATTAACCATGATTTGGGGCCGTAAAAGAATATCAAGAATACTAGAGTTCTCACAAGTCTCATTTTTGTTGTGTTGGAAATATTTCTGTCTTTCCAGATCCTCGACATCCTGCTCATTGTGGCTTTGCCCATCTGCGCACGTCGCCAAATTTCCCCTTTGGCGGCCTCCCTGATCACTGATTATAGATCCCAGGTACACAAATTCGCTAACGAATTCCAGGTCTTTCAGTTCACCCGTGCGTACGATCTGTCCGGGTCGGTCAGTGACCATAACTTTGGTCTTTGATCTATTTACCGAGAGTCCTACCATCTCGCTTTCACGCTCTACTCTGTCGAACAGGTCTGCACGTTCGTGCTCGAAAGATGCAAACAATGTGTTGTCATCTGCATAGGATGCGAAGGTTGGTGATTTTATTTCCACCGACCGCGATGCCTCCATATTCGCAATATTCTCCATATTCGAATTCGCCATAAATGTTGAAAAGGATAAGGGAAATAATACATCCTTAGCGGACTCCTTTCTCAGGTTTGAAGGGTCCCGAGACCACATTATTTACTTTGACCCTGGACTCTCCATTTTCGTACAAGCTCGCGATGAGTTGTATTAAATGCGAAGGTACTCCTATTTCTTGGAGGATTTGTCACAGAGATCCCCATCTTACGCAGTCAAACGCTTTAGAGTAGTCAATAAAGCACAGTAGCATTGGTACATTAAATTCCCAGCTCTTCTCAATCATCTGTCTCATATTGACTATTTGCTCTCTAGTGCCTCGGCCTTTAACAAAACCGGCTTGCTCATCTGGTATTTGATAATGCAGATATGTTTGCAACCATCTATTGATGATGTAGAGCATTAGCTTGCTAGCATGGGATATGAGCGCCACCGTTCGGTAGTTACTGCATGACTTCGTGGACCCTTTCTTGTGCAGAGAAATCAGAAGCGACTCTTGCTAGTCCTTAGGCCATCTACCCGTCTTCCAAAGCTGGTTACACAGATCCATTAACATCTTAACACCTGTGTCTCCTAAATGTTTAAGCTCCTCAGCAAATATGGTGTCTCTTCCGGCTGACTTATCTGTTTTTAGCTTTTTCAAAGCATTCCTAACTTCGGATTCAATGATGTCAGACTCTAAGTATTGCTCGACTTCCTGTACTGAAGACCTAGCTGTTTTACTAGGGTCCTTATAAAGGTTTTCGCAGTACAGTCGCCATCTCTCCGTAACATGGTCTATTTCCATCACTAATCTACCGTCATTATCCTCAATCGCCTAGGTTTTTGGCCTAAACTTTCGAGTAATGGTCTTTACTTTTAGAAATAGATTTCTTGCGTGGAAAGTTTCTGCGTGATCTTCAATATCTTGGCATAGAGAGTTTAGATATTGGTTATTGTCGGAGACAAATGCATCACCGTCCGGGACTGCGGCGGCGAGCGGGGAGCTGGGAGCGAGGAACGAGCTGCGATGCGCCGCGACCCCGCACTAGCACTCTCAAAGGGACCACGGACCATAAGCGCGCGTTCTTATTACGTCCAATAAATGAACCTATACCTATATACAGTCCGCTATTTTATTTACACTTCGGAGGAACCCCAACATATGGTCCTCTCACCGTGGAAAAGGATAATAAGGACGTCTTGAAGCTTATTCGAAAAATATTCCGTGTCATAATCAAGAAACTTTGACAAGTCGTACGCGCCGGCCATTACGCGGCGACTTTCGAGGAGGTCAAGGAAGGACATCTGAAGGACGAAAAAACCGTTTCGTTGCTGGATAAAGGATAAGACATCTTGTGAGTTCGTTCCTGTTTATTCCTCTTATTCCCTCTTCTCTTAGCTAGTCAAATTCATACATATTTCCCTTCTAAATATCATACACATTTTGCTAAACTTGAGTCAGTGCTTTGTGCATTCTTCATATGTTACAACTCATAGAAATTACTTTTATCTATTTATTTTAGCTAATTAGTTCGTTGACAATTTAGTCATACGAGGCTTTTGTGAGCTACTTGCTTGCAGTTATACAACTCGAGCGTTGAATGAGTGCCGATCGCATGAATCATCTTGTTTACTTCAAATCTTTTCGCACAGTCATTGCGCTTGACCACCTGGTCATAATTATTTCTTATCGTTATCTTTATAACGGTGCATCGAGTAGATTGTTTGTTATTTAAGATCAGCTGTTGCATTTATTTGCGGTTTGAATTTAGATTTTGAATGTTTTTGTGATTATGTCCGAACTTAAAACTTTAATTAAAAAACGCTCAGCTATAAAATCAAAGCTTACTATTTTTGGCAATCATATAAAATTAATTAAAACTTCTAAAACATTAACGGACATACAAATCATAGACTTAGAGTGTCGCTTACGAAAATTTGAGCCCTTATGCGAGGAATTCGATGCGTTACAGACTGAAATCGAGATCCTATCTGACGAGCCACCAACCGATGAAGTTTCTGCGGAGCGCGTGCAGTTTGACTACGACTACTATCCACTGGTGGCCACAGCCAAGAGCCTGCTTGCTGCCGGAAGAAAGAGCAGCGGGTCTATGGTAGAATTCAGCGATGCAGAATCAGGTGGGCGAGTAAGAAGTTTAGTTAGGCTTCCGAAAATTGACTACCACATTTCAGTGGTGGCTATCAAGACTGGCTTGAATTTAAAGACACGTTCCTTTCTCTTATACATAATAGTGATTGCATAGATAATATAAATAAATTCCACTATTTACGGGCTTCTCTAAAAGGAACTGCCGCTCTGATTATTAAAAACATCGATTTTAAAAGTGATAATTATAACATTGCGTGGGAATTATTGTGCGAGCGATTTGATAATAGTCGCTTATTAATTAATAACCACATACAGGCTTTGTTTAACGTAGATCCTATTCGATCAGAATCATGTAAGTCAATTCAATATCTTATTGATGTAACTAACAAGAACATCAGGGCACTCACATCATTGAAAGAACCAACCCAGCACTGGGATACGCTCATAATATATATAATGTCAACTAAACTTGATAGTGTCACGTGTCGAGAATGGGAAGAACATAGGAATACATTGACTTCATCCCCAACCCTATCACAATTCATAACATTTTTGAATAACAGAGCTAGCTTATTGGAAACTTTAGAAGAGAACAATAAAAATAATAAAAATAAATTAGATCCCGTAAAAGCGAAAAGTTTAGTAATAAATACGAGTAATAGCACTAATAGCAAAAATAAACTTAAAAATTTTAAACATAAGTCTTGCCCATTGTGCGACGATGAGTCACATCAGCTGTTCAATTGCGAATCGTTTAGAAGTCTCCCGCTAGAGTCTCGGATTTCTAAAGTAAAAGAGTTTAATGTATGCTTGAACTGTTTGCGTTTCGGTCATGTAGCAAAGAAATGTTTTTTATCACATTGCAAATATTGCAAAGAAAAACACAACACTCTTTTACATGTAGAAAACACTGAGCAATCTGCTTCATCTTCCTCGTCTTCAAAAGATATTGTATTGACAACTGATGTTCTACCGGTTACTACTCCGACGCGTGTTTTCCTTTCCACAGCGTTGGTGAGGGTGGTTGACGGCAAGGGCAACAAACACACTGCCAGGGCGATCTTGGACAATGGTAGCGGAATAAATATCGTTTCCGAAGCTTTCTGTAGTAAGCTGGGTTTGCCGAGGCGGAACGTGAGCTCCACGGTAACAGGTTTTAACAGTCATGTATCCAATAGTACACAGTCTTGCAATCTCACAATTGAGTCATTGAATTCTAGCTATCGGACTAACATTGATTGTCACGTGTTTGCCAACGTCACCACAGCAGTACCAATCTCATACATTGACACACGACACATTCAAATACCAGCAGGCTTATGTCTATCTGACCCTTCTTTTAACATACCTTCTAAGGTCGATCTTCTTATCGGGGCAGATACCTTCTGGGATATATTAGGTAATAAAAAGATTAGTCTGGGCAAGCATCTGCCTATGTTACGTGATTCGGAGTTCGGATGGATAGTCACCGGTCACATTTCGAGTTCCAAAACTACATTTAGTCAATGTCTTTTTACTCAAGGTCAACTTGATATTGACCTCACTCGTTTTTGGGAAGTAGATAGTGTTTCACTTAAACATTCTCAATCCGCAGAGGAACGTGCATGTGAAGATAGTTTTAAAGTCAACACAACTCGTAATGAAGATGGTCGCTTTGTCGTCACCATTCCTCTCAAGCAAAACCCCCAGGTCTTAGGCGATTCTTATGAGATGGCTAAGCGCCGCTTTTTATCGCTTGAGAGAAAATTCGAACGGGAACCAATATTCAAAGAAAAGTAATTAAACTTTATGAAAGAATACGAGCGGTTAGGTCACATGACTGAAAATAAAACTATTCCATACAGTGACAAAGTTAATTACTACCTTCCTCATCATGGCGTACTACGGGAGTCCAGTACAACTACAAAGTTGCGTACAGTCTTTGACGCTTCTGCCGTTACCACTTCAGGAATATCTTACAATGATATTCAGATGGTCGGTCCTACTGTTCAAGACGATCTCTTATCGATTCTCCTCAGATTCCGCCAGCATAGATTTGTGGTATCAGCAGACATCGAAAAACATTTCAGATCTGTTAACATAGTACCCAGTCAACGCTCGTTACAGCAAATAGTGTTTAGGTATGATTCCTCTCATTGCTTAAAAACCTACACACTTAACACAGTTTGCCAGGGGACGGCATCAGCGCCATATCTCGCGACAAAATGTTTGAGTAGTCTGGCGTCCACAGTCAGCGATAATAGCGTTAAATATAGTATATCACATGATTTTTACTGTGACGATTTATTGAGTGGGTCCTGTACTATAAGCGAAGCTATAAAATTATGTAAGGGAATTACTGTTGCCTTAAATTCAGCAAAATTCAATATTCGCAAATGGAAATCTAATAACCCATTAATTCTTAAAGAGTTGTTCTCAGGGGAAAATATAGATTCAAACACAGTCTTAGATTTATCAGATAACAACCTATGTTCATCATCAAAGACATTAGGTTTATATTGACTTTGTCAACAAGATACTTTATCTTTCTCAATTAATATTGAACTTCATAAGAAGGTTACCAAACGCCACATTCTTTCGGTTATAAGTCAAATATTCGACCCGTTAGGGCTTGTAGGCCCATGTGTTGTCGAGGCAAAGTTGATTATGCAAAAATTATGGATCAATAAAAGCTCTTGGGATGAAGAAGTCTCGTCAGAGATTTTACAACTCTGGTCTTCATTTGCTAACACATTACCCTGTCTTAATAAGTTACAAATTCCTCGATGGGTTCTTAGTGATCTTTGCGTTAAGATTGAAATCCATGTATTCACAGACGCTTCTGAAAGTGCGTATGGGGCATGCGTCTACATTCGGTCTGTGTGTAACTCAGGGCTTGTGCGTGTTCAGCTCTTAATCTCGAAAAACAAGATTGCGCCGATTAAACCCACAACGATCCCACGGCTTGAGTTGTGTGGGGCTTTGTTGGGTGCAAGACTGTGTACCAAGGTAAAAAATTCACTTACATTAAACATTAACATGTGTCGGTTTTGGTGCGATTCCACGATCGTATTAGGGTGGTTGTCCACCCCTTCAAATCAACTTAATCAATTCGTACGTAATCGCGTTAATGAGATCAAGGAAAGCACCAGCGGTTACACGTGGAGCTACGTGCCGTCCAAGGAGAACCCGGCGGATCTAGTTTCTCGCGGGGTGAAGGCTGATATTATCAGCGACGCCTCATTGTGGTGGTCGGGCCCGTCGTATTTGCTAGAGTCAGATGATTGTTGGCCTAAAATGCCTAATGAATCCCAGAAACAGGATCTACCGGATCTCCAACCTTGTCTTGTTATAAATAATGACGTTAGCAAGAACGATGACGATAAACTATTTACAAAACTTATATCTAAATATTCAAAATTTACTCATTTACAAAGAGTTATAGCCTATATACACAGATTCATTCATAACTGTAAAAATAAAACGAACAGATTCTATGGTCACCTTTCTTGTGAGGAATTGCAAAAATCATTTAATTTTATTATTCATACTGCACAATTGGAATCGTTCCCCAATGAATACCTTATCTTAAAATCAGGTCACGCATTACCAAAGAAAAATAGATTAATATCATTGACCCCATTTCTAGATTCAAATGATATCTTGAGAGTAGGCGGTAGACTTGATAATTCACCTTACAGTTATGACACAAAGCATCCTATATTATTATGTGGTAAACATCATTTAACGAAAATAATATTCCATATGCATCACTTAAAGCTTTTACATGCGGGACCTCAGTTATTGTTGTCCAATATTCGTCAAACCTTTTGGCCATTAGGAGGAAGGAATCTGTCTAAGTCTGTAACGAAAGGTTGCGTAAAGTGTTTCAGATTTAAAGCCAGTAATGTTCAGCCCATAATGGGACAGTTACCTGAGTCCAGAACTACACTGGAATTCCCTTTTTTACGCTGTTCGGTAGACTATGCAGGGCCAGTTATGATAGCTAACCGTAAAGGTCGAGGTTGCCAATTGAATAAGTCTTACTTGTCCATTTTTGTCTGCTTAGCCACAAAGGCCGTGCATTTAGAACTTGTTACCGACCTTACTAAAGAGGGATTCATGGCCGCTCTAAACAGGTTTGTGGCTCGTCGAGGGAAGCCTCAAAGTATAACCTCTGATAACGGAACTAATTTTGTAGGCACATGTAACGAGTTGCATCGTTTCTTACAGGACTCAAGCTCTCAAATTAGTTCTGAAGTCGCCCAAGAAGGCATAGACTTCCTCTTCATTCCGAGCTACACCCCCCATTTCAATGGTATGGCTGAATCTGCTGTCCGTTCCACGAAATATCATCTCCGTAGGCTTCTACAACTTACGCATTTCACATATGAAGAAATGTACACTTGTCTGACTCAGGTGGAAGCCATTCTTAATTCACGTCCTATTACCGCCTTAAATTCCGATCCTACAGACTTCACACCTTTAACACCCGCTCACTTCCTAATAGGACGATCACTTGTGTCGGTCCCACATCCACAGCTGACAGAGAGAATAACAAGTCTTGAGCGATATAAGCGAATCGAGTTCGTTAAACAACATTTCTGGAAACGATTCTCCAACGAGTACATTACCACTCTACAGCAAAAGACGAAGTGGCCTACTGCGACAAGCGAACTTAAATTGGGTTCCTTAGTCCTTGTAAAGGATAAAGCACTACCTCCGTTACGTTGGGCCCTGGGTCGTTGTGTGGCTGTTTTCCCAGGAGCTCAGGATCAAGTCGCTCGAGTCGCCGATATAAGGATCAAGGGAGGAACCATAATTCGAAGGGCGTTCAATAACATTTGCCCCCTTCCAGAAGCTGCTTGTTGAATTAGCTGCCTACCTGCCTACTTCAACCCGGGGAGTATGTCGGAGACAAATGCATCACCGTCCGGGACTGCGGCGGCGAGCGGGGAGCGGGGAGCGAGGAACGAGCTGCGATGCGCCGCGACCCCGCACTAGCACTCTCAAAGGGACCACGGACCATAAGCGCGCGTTCTTATTACGTCCAATAAATGAACCTATACCTATATACAGTCCGCTATTTTATTTACACTTCGGAGGAACCCCAACAGTTATAATCTCTACGGCATAGACGTTGTACCTTTTTTTTAGAGGAGTCGATACTGAGCTCGTTCTAAGTCACATCTGGCTGCCACTAGGTCTTTTCCCTCCTTGATTACCTGCCATGTCTCGTTCGTAATCCACGCCTTCCTTGGAGTATCGCTGTGAGTGTGTGTGAGTGCTTTTGGATTCCTTTTCGCGTATTGAGTATCAGATCTTAGACTCTATTCCAATTTGTATCTATGTCTGTACTTTCATCCAGCGCTAACCCCTTAGTACTTTCCATTTTCATTCCTTCCTCCCAGTCCATACTTTCCTACAACTTCCCTTAGATGGTCATCGTTAAGTGTTGATCCAACTTTTGCATTTAGATCTCCCATCAGAACCATGATATCTCTTCTAGGCAGAGATCCTGCCTATCCTCTAGCAACCTGTAGAAGTCCTCAATTTTAGCTTCCGATAACTGCGATGTTGGTGCATAGACTACGACTAGATTCACGCGACATGGTTTTGTGTTTAATCTCATAGTCATTATGCGATCACTTACTGGGTTGTATCAAAGGACCGATTTATGAACAACTGGAGATAAACAGATACCAACGCCATTCCGACTTTCATTTTCAGGCCCAGAAAAGTATAACGTGTGGCCTGTGGGTGTTGTGTAGAAACCTAATCCTCTCATGTGTGTTTCTGTAATGCCTAGAATCTCCACATTATAGAATTTCTGTTCCCTTTCTACAATTTCCACTTTCCCTGGTTGGAGCATGCCTCGTACATTACATGTCCCAATTCTGATCTTCTTGCGAAATTGTAAGCGGTTCTTTCGGCTTCGGACATTGTTGTTATCACCAGTAGCATGATATTCACACTGAGCCTGATGTGTCACTACAGTGGACCCAGTAGCATACTTCACACCATGCGATTTGAAATCGGCATGGCGCCGGGTGGTAACCGGATCGTATGCCATCGCTCTATTACTTCCTTGCACTTTCATGATGGGTTTCTTGGGAAAGCTAGTGCAATAGTTTCCCGTTGCCTTCTGCACCGCAGTGATGAGAGAGAGCGCGCCCTGCTGCCAACGCCCGAAATCCGGCTTACGCAGACACTACTGCTGCTACTGTACTTAGGCAGACACCCTTTCTTCCTTTATCTGCTTGTCGACCTACATCTCCAAAGGGATTGGGTACCACAATCTTGATTATAGGTTGCCCGACGTAACAGGGTTCACCGCGAATAGGTTGGGAGTGGAGTTGGTGGAGAGAGGCTAAGTGACTGTTCTTGATACGAGTCATACATTGCGAGTCATCCACCCTTGAACCCTATATATATATATAATGTGTACTATTAGCGGGTAGTTAAGATTTTAACAAAAATCTTGGTTCGATACACGGATTTCAATGCACAGAGTGTATATCGAATCCTACACGGAACAATGCATTATAAAATCATTTAGCTACTGCTTCAGACTATCACGGCGTTCTTTAATAAATAGAAATGACGAAAGAAGAAAAACGAGTCAAAAAGATATGAATTTTATGTGGCTACCAGAATGCTACATTAATTGTTTATTTAATAAATAGGTAAGAGAAAATTTACTATACATATACATACGAGTATGTGCTCGAAGAGATAAAAGTGCATACTCATTAGACCAGATATGGTTATCCTGTTGGTTCCGATTGAAGCGTATTGCCGTTTACCAACACAGTTCCAAACCTTGTGCTGCTACTACAAATTTCTTATTCTTCTATTATAGAAAAGAAAATCCCTTATCTAATCGAAGTTTCGCGTGACTTTTCTTGTCTGAAAGAAATTTTGGAACGCTGGCTCCATTGCCACGTTGAATAGCACTGGCACTACCCAGTCGACAGCTAAAGAATTATACAACGCTGCCTAAGCCAGTCATTTTATTTTGTGCCATTCCTTTTTATTTATTTTTACTTATAAGTTAGGTTGTATGTAACAATTGCCGCTTTAGCACATTTTTAAGTTTCTATTTATGTATAATTATTAGTAAATAAACAAAATCCAATAACACTACCCGACGCAGAACCTCAACCGTACACGCTACCGCTGCGTCACCGAGGCAGGCACAGTAATTTATAAAACCTACAACAATGTTTGGTTTGACTACTATGTGTGTAATGTCTAATGTCGCGCTACAAAATGCTTGATGTATGCTGAAACTAAGAGTTGTAATTTTTTTTATAAAATAATGTCATTTTGTCCCATATTCGTGGATAAGTATGGCGACTGTACAGACATCATTACCACCACACTGCAACCGTGAGATAATGGAATGAAACTACTTAGCTGCTCGTGCTCGTTCAAATTTCCGACGTCATATATGTACATTGTGAGGCACATGTGTAGAAAGCTGTTTTATAAGAAAATAAACTCGGTTCTTTATAAACTATTCATGGTTTTTAACTTCATTGAGTCTGTGGCTTGCGCGCGATAGTCTTCGAATCGATTCTTGGACAAAGAGTTATTCGATATTTCGCTTGCAGCACGGAGTCTAGTTAGTAGTAGTAGTGACACAGCAGCTATTGTTACCGTTAGACTGCCACGCAGAGATCTCGAGTTCGATCCCAAGACGCGAATCTCTGACTTTTCGAAATTATGTGCATATTAAATGCTTAATTATCGCTTGCTTTAACGGTGAAGGAAACACCGAGAGGAAACCTGCATGTGTAAGAGTTCTCAATAAAGTTTTCAAATATATGTGAAGACTGCCAACCCGCACTGGGCCAGCTTGGTGGACTATGGCATAAACCTTTCCACACTGAGAAGAGGCCCGTGCCCAGCAGTGGGACAGTTTTATACAGGGCTAACATTATTATATTATACGGAGTCTCGTAATGCGGTCTGCAGACGCCGATTATTCTTATTTACGTGGGACCTAAAACATAAACATAGTTTTTTTAATAACAGCCACCGCTCTTGTTATAATTTCTTTGTCGCAGAGGAATTTAAAATTACATTACGTTCCATACATCAATCACGCTAGCCCAGTTTGGGTTGGCAGACTTAGCATATCTTTTGAGAACATTATGAAGAAGTCTTAGATATGCAGATTTCCTCACAATGTTTGACTTCAGATACCTACTGAATAGATAAAGTATCCCAAAGTTCTAAAAGAGATTCGGGACATGTTGTTATAATCACATTCTATGTCTTAATATTACTACCAAACTATTTTCTGCTAGGTGATGTTATTATTTTTAATATCTTTCCTTCTGTACGTTGTTTATCAGTAAACTACCTATGTATGAAATATCTATGTATTATAGAGCCATATAATCTAATGTTTCTTGTCACTGCTGGCGTTCCAGCTGTACTTGAACCCAATGGCTTGGTACGTGACGATGGGAAGAGACCGGACGGAATGTTATTGTTGCCTTGGAAGATAGGCAGGCCTTTGGTGTGGGACGCAACGTGCGTTGACACCCTTACGCCATCACATCTTCCAAGCACTGCGGGATGTGCCAGCGCTGCTGCTGCAACCAGCCGGAAACCCTCAAACGGCGCAAATATAGTAATTTAGTTGGAAATTACATTTTTGAGCCATTTGGGGTGGAAACCCTAGGTTCATGGGGTCCGAGCGCTCGTATTTTGTACAGGGAGATCGCAAAACGCCTGATCGACGTTTCGCGTGATCAGAAGGCTGGTCTTTTCTTAGCCCAAAGAATCAGCATTGCCATTCAACGTGGCAATGCTGCTAGTCTTTTGGGCACGTTACCAGTTGACAGCGATGCTGAAGAATTCTACGATGCCTAAACCATTTTTGTAAATATTTAGTATTATAATTATTTGTGTTTTTGTAATTATGTTATCTTTTTTAATACGTTTGTAAATATTTAACTAATACTGTAATTTGGAAATCAATGTGAATACTGAATAAATTTTAATATGTATATTTTGTTTCTTGTTTCTTATGTCATATTATTTATGTAATGTTTAAAATGTAATGCATGCTGAATTCACCTGTAATTAGTTATACAATTGTTTAGACTCAAAATGTTTGTCTTATGTGTATGTGATATTGTAGTAACTGTTGGTGAATCTTAATAAATAATGTATTCTGTATATTTCGACATTGGTAGTATTATTATCGCAGATATTTCCAATGATTGGTTTGTATTAATAAAATATTTAACAATCTCAATACAGTCTATAGGTCAACAGAAAATCAGTAGTAAGAAAAGTAATGCCAAATATTGATTTTCAGTATCTAATCAAGCGATTAAAGTCAAAACCTCGATTTTGGTGTATCTAATTCGGTGACTAACTCTAAAAAACAAGTTTAAAGTTAGCAATATCATGGCTTTTATATTACTAACATTACAAACGAACCCAATGATGTCCAGGCTCGGCAATATATTAATAGATTTTAATTTTATATTTATATAGATTTTTTATTTCATTTGATTTCATTTATAAATGACTCATATGCGGTAGGATTAAAATTAAAACTCTCGACACATTAGTAAGTAACAGAATTACTTTTACTTACAATTAATCCAACAAAAATTTGCCACAAACCATTTCCATTTCCAAGCGAATTTCATGTAAATCGCTACAGCTTAATTGCCTCTAACTTTTTTATGTGCGGTAAGTTACAAAAAGGAATAGAAATGTTCTGGAAACCAGTACCTACGGTAATTGCGCTCTTTATTTCGAGAAAGATTTGGTACGAGCTAAATGCATAATGACGCCCGAAGGAGGTTTTATTCGGTGTATTGTATTTCACATATGCAATTACCAGTTGAATGTGGACGTCTCCTGGACTCCTGTTTATTCGTGGAGCAGCGACTCGGGTTCGTTTATGGCCACAATAAAACGGCCAGTCATAAAACTTTAGGTTTACGCCGTTTGCTTCTGCTTTACAAACCGTACTAAACATAATGACGCTGATGTTCCACTGAGAGGTTAAGATATTATAAGATATATTTAAATTTATATATTACAAGATTTTGCCCGCGGCTTTGCTCGCGTTAGCATTATTTTGATAATAAAGAAAAGTTCTTTATTATTTTTTCTGGATGAAAGGAGCCTATGTCCTTTTTTGTACCCCTGACAACAACGTATATGCGAAATTTTATCAGGATCGGTCCAGTAGCGTCCTAAGCGTGAAAGCATAACAAGCTAACAAACTCACATTAGCATTTATAATGTCAGTTAGGATTTTATGGTAGAAATATATATATTACGAGATGATTGAAATGTGGTTTCATAAAATTTTGGGTGTTAACCACCCAAAATTTTAACATTAACCACATATAATATCTAAGCTTAGTTTTTAGTACTATCTTATCAGCCACCCTTATCTTATCTTATGTGGAGGCCAGTCAGAGCAGACTGGCAAAACTTCGACCCAGTGGGAGCTTTTGTGTCGACACTCTCCCAATAACTACTGCCATAGATGTTCATCGCAGCCGGAACCGACGGCTTAACGTGCTTTCCGAGGCACAGAGCAAGCGATAATTGTCAATCAATACGCACATAATTTCGAAAAGTCACATAACTTCCGAAAGTCAGAGGTGCGCGACGTGGGTTCGAACCCGAGACCCTCTGCATTGCAGTCTGTTGGTCTCCCCACTGAGCTATCGCTGCTTCAAAAGCCACAGTCACCCTTACTCATTCGCTCTGATTTGTGTAGATGTATATTATGTGACTTCAACACTTTATGAGTGGCAGATCTGACAATATCCATTCGTCTTTGGACTTACGCATAACGGAATCAATAACCTGGCTCAAAAAATAGTAATTACATAGAATATCATAGAAAAACATAGGGCAACGTTAACGTGGAACAACCACTTAAGTAAATTTTGACTTATACATATTAAGAAACCTAACCTATATATACGTAGATATATACAAATATACGTTACATTTCTTAACATGCAAAATTTTATTTTAAAAACAGCTGATCTGCTCATCATCATATCTTTACTGTTAAACCAAAAATATAGCACTACATCTTATCACATGTATAGCTTTAAAATTCAGGTGGACCGTTAACCGAATACCGCATAACAACTTTGCCTCGCAGACGGCATCGTATTAATGTCGCCAACAACTAAACTAAACTTGTTAGCAGGAAAATATCTGAAACAAATAAGCGATGTAACTGAAAAAAACAAATGTATACACATATAACGAAATTGAATTTCATTGAAAAGATCCGGACAAAGATTTTTCAGATTCCCCGGGGTTGGATTTAGAGAAATGCTTAAAGTGGCTTACGGTCCACGATTGCGTGCGATAGGCAAATCCCACGTTCGTCTTCTGAGCAATATAAAATGGCCCTAAATACGGACATATCGGGTGTGACTATATGTCTGAGATTAGCGAAACACTTTAGTAAAGCTTGTTTTATTCCAAACTATTTAAGTACACAAGTGATACAATTATTTTTAGTATTTTCTATAATTATTTTGAGCTTAAGGCTTCTTTGGTAGTTGAGTGCGCTGGATAGGTCGATGCCCTTTCTTCAAGACTCTGTCCGACTGATATAAACATTTTTCTATCAATAACTTAGTTAGTTTATTTCAGCTGTTTTCCTGCAGGTATTATTTGGAATTATTCATTTGGCGAGACTGATGTATAGCCAGCCCGTCCACTCTCATGCTGATAAGGAATCTATGCCTAATATTGGACAAACCGAAATAAGCAGTGCTTATAATACTATAATCATTACTCTGATGGAAAGGCATGTGTAGTAATATATACTGTATGTGTAGTATAGTAGTGCACTAATTTATAAACATAACAACAGGGCTAATATGAAATTTCTAGAGTAACCTCAGATCGGGTCGCACCCTTCATAAAACCCGTATTCTTTGAGAATACGTACTAAAAAGCCTAGGCGTAGACAAGATCACTTACAAGATGTAGGAAGCAACATAAAGAGGACTACGTAGTAAATTTAACACTGCGTTTGTCTATTTGCGGTCATATATCTAGAAGCCGACCGAGTAGATATAAGATGCAGTACTAAGAACACGGAAAAGCGCCACTTTACTAGCAATAATCGCAGATAGGAGGACGTGAAGAAGAGAAAAAGAAACCTCTATCGCCATGTGGTGTATAGTTTGCCTGATAAAGAGAGTGAAATTGTAGTTGGAATGAGGCTCAGAAAACTTTAATTTCTAGTTGTGCGGGCCGAGTGTATAAGCATTTGCTCATTCAGTGTTTTACAAATAATGAGCTAAATACCAGGCCAAAATTATACGTTTGTATTGTCTATAAACAATAAAAATATTTAAAAGAGTAGTGTTTAAGCTTGAGTAATCTACGGACAGAATAAAAATGACTGCGCATTAGTGCCGTAATAAGTTACAGTCATGCAAAGGTGTCTTAAACATAATTTAATATTAATATAACATATTTTTATTCTGGTAATAACTATATAAAATTCAACTAATAAGGCATTTTTACGCTGAGTCTTGTATTGTACTAGGTTTTTTAAAACTTACATAATAAACCGTACATTTATATTTTTCTTGGAAATAAAAACGCGACTCGCCTTTTTCTGTGCTCGCAGCTTTAGATTGACATCCGTTGAGACTAATTTCCATAACCCGTAGGTTTCAGTACCACGCGTTTCTTTACTTACGACGGAAACCTCAGTATGAATTTCTTTAAAAGGCTGTTCTCTTACAAATACATTTCTAGAAAAAGTAGGCAAAGATGCCTGTTTCTAAGGAATGTAGCTAGCAGGTAAGGATTATTCCTTGCTATGATGCACCCTTAACTCTTTAGCTTAATCTAGTTACTTTATTGTCCATGCGTCTATTGGCAAAAAGTACTCTTAACCTTGGCCTTCCCTAGCATTTCTCTGGTCTCGTTAGAAAACATTTACGTCAATGGTTTCTGCTCTTTTAATATTAACAATATCAACAATCAACAAGGTCTTTGCGTACGCTGATGATACGGCTATAATTTTGACGCCTACAATGATACGAAAGCCGGAATGCCGACATTTTCTAATTGGCTACAACACAACCTCCTTGCCATAAATGTTGCTAAAACTAAAATAGTTAACTTCTCAATAAATAAAAAAACAACTCCTCCTAAACATCATACGCTACAATTCCATCTATGTAACCGCAGCTTAAAGAGTACATGTAACTGCCCTGTTTTTCAACAAGTCAACCGCATAAAATATCTAGGGGTCAATATTGAGAAACATCTAACATGGCAGCATCAGTTAAAATATGTAAGTACCCGCGTTAGGAAACTTCTATACATATTTAAAAGATTGCGATCCGTAGCAGACAATGCTACTATTAAAATGATCTACTTTGCGTTATGTCAGTCGGTATTAAGTTACTGTATAGTATCATGGGGTATGGCTGGTAAATCCTCTCTTATAGCCGTGAAACGTGTCCAGAGAGCAATATTAAAACTCTCACATAAGCAAGGAATTCGACATCCAACAAATCTACTTTACCGCGAGACTGGAGTATTAACGGTTCCCCAACTTTATATTATCTCAGATATTCTAAGTTGCATAAAAATGCAATTACCACTACAGTGATTGACGAGCGTACGCGCAGAAGACCAAAATGGAACAAAATTTGGAGAAAATTAAAATTTTGTAATAAATCTTTTAGTTATATGGGACCTACACTGTATGTAAAACTGAATAAACATTTAAACATAATCTTGATGACGAAATCTGTTTTGGTATCTGTTTTTATTGGGTAAAAGTTACCATGAGACAGAAAACTTTATTACTCAGAATTGAAATACTAACACGCCCTCTTTAATATACACAGTCTATCACACACTTACATAAGCTCACGCTCTCACCCAAACCAACACACCTACACTCATACACATCCTCAGACTCAAACATTCATCCACACACATACACTCACAAACACAAATATACTTGCAAACACGCACTAGCATACAGAACACATAATTATCATCACCTACATAATATATAGTCTTAATATATAGTTATATTAAGTAGCATAATATATTTGTATAAGTAGCATTAATATAATAACTGTTTCTATCTGATGCAATTTCTGTAAAAATATCAGTCGAAAGAGACTGGATCCCGCAACACAGGGTATCCTAGTGCAGGATTCAGTGTCACATCTATTATTATTATTATTTGCTGATCTCCTCTGTTGTCGACTGTCTCAATATATGCTGACCATTGCTGTTGTCAAGCCAAGTTATACGATGTTTAGTGAATCAAAAGTTGATTCACTAACTTAACATTAACTTATTCAATTTTATGAAAGGGAAACCCGTTATTTCAATTCGTTGATATACCACCGCTGCACCACCTGGCCTAAAGTAAATTAATGTTACCTATTCGAATAAAATACTAATTTCAATTGAAACAATCATTCATTCTAATCACTTAATACCGAAATATATTATGTTATCCGGCCAAAATAGAATTTAGGTCTATTGAGTAGTAATTTAAATCTACATATATCTATCGGCATTGGACTCCTTCCAATTTCGTCGGCGCCAGAGACTAGAAAACCTTATTTAGTACGAGTTTCTAATTGAATACATGAATTCAGTTATTTTAAATATTTTATTAAAGCTTATCAATGTTATTAACGTCGAGAGGACCTTAGTTAAAGGATTTACAATGGGATGGTAGTTGTAGACGTAGCGGGCAAGCGGTCGACTTGCCGTTACCGCCACGCTGCGTGTATAAATTCGAAATCTACAAAGGAAAAATTATTTGTATGATCCTAAATCTCTCTCTCTCTCTCTCAAATTAAATATTGAATGTAATAAGCATAAATTATGGTCAAAACTAAGTCTCACGACTGTCAGGCCTTTTAAGGGTGGTATTGCTTGTAAAAAGACTTTTCTGACAAAAATCCCTAGTACTACTTGACCTTTACCACACATTAATTAGTTAAGCTCATCCACACATATAAGCACGAGTACAAGTCAGTTCTTGAAATAAAAAATCTAATCGAAAATACAAGTACTTAGTAACAAACCTCACCAGCCCCAAAAAACAACTAACGTAATAAAAACGAAATAAAATATTAATTATGTAGTATAATTTCAAGACTCATAAAAATAAAAACACGACTCCTAAATTATGTTGACGAATTTTCTTACTCGCTCCCATTAACATTCCTTTCACATGAGGTGGAGAAAACGCCACCTAAATTCCTTAATGTTCAGCACGAATTCTTCAAAATAATTAAAAAAGTTATGATGGCCATTAATCGTTGTAATAATACCAGTCACACGTGACCCAACGTTAATTAATATTAAACCGTGTGTGAAATAATTTTGTATAGCATAGAAATTGCTGGGGTATCGCTTTTGACGGTGGGTTTCCTATAAATTACGGGGGTAATATTAATCGCCTTTGCGTGTGCGTTATTTCCTAATAGCTCTAAAGTTGTAGTTTCCTTTAGGAAACTGTATGTCTAGTAGATTTTATATCATTTACTTAAAAAATACGCGCGCACTAGGAATGATTCCTGTGTTGCAGGAGACTGTACAAACATTCAAACAATGAACATAAAGATCCCCTCGGAACAACAATTTGTGGATCACATTCATTCATGGCCTCGATGGCGTAGTGGTTAGTGTAACCGACTGCCACGCCTGAGGTCGCGGGTTCGATTCCCGCACAAGTCAAACATTTGTGTGCATGAACATGGGTGTTTGTCTTGGTCTGGGTGTTTCTATGTATAATATGTACGTATTTACAAAAAAAAAAGTATATATGTATGTTAATCCATTGTCTAGTTACCCATAGTACAAGCTCTGCTTAGTTTGGGCTAGATGGTGTTGTGTGTATGTGATAGAATATTATATTATATTATTTATGTCCTGTGGTGGGATCGAACCCACAACTCTCGAGGTGCAAACTTGTATCACAACCACATTTTGCTATGCTTCGGGTCGGTGAGAACGGATGCGTAGACACAGGTACCTACTCCGTGCCACTGTTAAAATTATATCACAATAGAAAACTAAAACACGTTGTCTAATTAAGGCATTGATTTTTATGCTTTCATACCTTAATTATAATTAAGGTATCAAATTCACAACACACAACGAGTATTCACGCTAACGCGTATGCCTTCAAAAGAAATGTAGCAGAGTATTAAATTTCTGAAGAAAGTCCTTCAGGATTTATTAGACTGCAAAATAATGTGAACATTATATTTTTCTTAATCAGAACTAAATGATTCTAGAACATACTGTTGTCTAGATTTCACTTGAAATCTAGACAACAGTATTTTTATTCTGTTTTTATTAAAAGCAAAGTAAGTTGCGATTAATATCAGTGTCATAATAATAATAAGTTGGCATTTCTGCGTCTAAATTTATCTGTAATTTAGCGGATATCTATGATTTTCACTTCACGGAATAATAACAGAAGAAAACAGTGGTATTTTATATTTACCATGAACCAGTAACACTGGGCATGAACATTGACAATATTTGATTGCAATCTTCTATAAAGTTGAAACCCTATAGAAGGTCACAACCGAATAATGTCAAGATCAGATGTAAGGGAAACGGAATGCCCTTTTCCTTTGCTGGCTCTGGAGCAACCCGGCTCAGGAAGTACCTTTATTATACAGAGAATGGCGTATGAAACGATTTTTTTTTTAGGTCAGTTTTTCCAGGATTCTTAATGAGACACTGTGCTGGCAGCAGAAGACAATAGTATACCTTATACTTTAAAGGAGACTACTTTTAAAGAGCTGACGTCGCGTTTATCTCTTGTGGTGCTCGCAATCGTACATAGCCTATGGTAACCGCTTAATCATTTGGCGTCCCGTACGCTTATATCTCACCTCAGTTGTATAGAAAAAGATGCCTTATGTGCTGTTTTGGCTATCTCGTCAGTCTTACTTAGGACATGGATCTAGATTGCTAGCGCTGGCAATGCAGCTATTGATATTTTTACATGCAATCCGCGAGTGATATTTCTAGTAGCTTAAACACCAATAGGCTATTGTAAAGCCTGCAATACATGTTGGCCCAGCGTAGCAGTATTTTAGCCTTTCATTAGAGTTTTAAACGATCTGCTAATGAAAATTTATAATCGCCAAAAACATTTTTTAGAACTCGTAGCACAACTAATCAATAAAGTAGCTTACTTATCAGAAAAAAATTAATATTGTCCATAGTTGGCATTGTTGCGCGATATTGTAAATAATTAAACCTATCTATTCAGACTTATTTGAACACTAAATCATTGTAATAACTTAATCACTTCTTTTCAGACTTATTAGAAGACAAGAAACAATTAGATATTTGGTATTTTGGTTGTATCCAAAGATTTAAAACTCATTTTGTGTTGATAAGTATCTAGCTCTAACATAGTTGTCTAAGTATGGGTGTACTATAAACCTCTGCCTACTTTTTCGGAGATATAGGGGTGATGCTATTTATGTTACGTGTTGTTAAAAGTCTGTGTTCCTCAATTTAAACTCTAAAAGGAACCGTTTCATATGTGAAAAATAAATAAAACATTTTGAAGATTTAAAAAAAAATACGGCGTCTATAACCATATGGAATATGAATAAATCATAAATACTTAGTACTATAACCGTGTAAGTATAAGGATATTAAGGATTTCTTGCCGTTTAAGAGATAATTAGATATTTTATACCAGCTTAATACAAACTTTTCGTAAAAAAATTATAACACCCTCGTTTTTGTGCAGAATTAACTCGGGTGTAATTTTTGTATATAGTAATAACTAATAGAAGCGATATCCGGCAGAAAATCCGGCACTTGCAAATTGAAATCCCTAAGCTAAGTCTATGAAAGCCGATTTTCAGCCCACCGTGCACCGCTCTGAAGTGAGACGAGTGGTCACGAGCGACTGCGAGTGGTTACAAGCTACGCCAATTAAGCTCTATACACGTTGGCGCTTGTCTTCACTCGGTCAGCTAGGCGAGTGATACCAAGCACTGGCAAGGTAAAGTAAAAACACCCCTATACGTTGGTATTGGCTGTCACTCGGCAACGTTGGGCCAACATGTATTGCCGGCTTAACTGTTTACCGTCAGACAATGGTTATGCTCATATAACACGTACCTTTTAAACATTGAGTGAGTGAACCTGCTGTTGGCAATTATTTTGACGGAAAGAATGAGTCAAATTGCCTACAGGTATTCCATCATCGTACATACATTCAGTCTTACGCCTTTATATTCGAAAGGGTATAAAGGCGTGGGTATATTCATCATTGCTGCTTTTAGATAACATATGATAGGGTACGAGCAACATGCCTTCTACTAGGCTACAGAGAATTTTTGACAGAAACACAATAATACTTAGTCCGACCCGGGCTTCGAACCCGATACCTCATATATATTAGTCCCATTTACCGCGGTTGCCCCACATAAGCAGAAATATAAAACCACGCCATAATACTATTGAATTCCCAGCAACAATAGGTTTAGTACTAAGTTGTACAACAAATTAAACATTTTGTAGCACTTCATTTATAACAATTCCCTTTCGGCTCGCGTAAATTTATCTACAAATTACAAATACCGGCAAATAAGACCTGAAAAGAATAGTCTAGACAGTTACATAATAGGAACAGTAGTTATAAATATACATAATAAGTATGTCTGTGTAATAAAATAACGAATGACAAAAGTATCATTTAATTTCGTCGAACATTTATTTCTTCTACAATTGAACTTCGTTGAAATAATTGTAGGTCGCTACATACAAGGTCTATAATATATTTCGTAGGTTACAGATATATATATATATGTGTATTATATACTTTATTCTATTCTAAAGGCTCGACGTCGTCTCCCACGGGACTTTCAGTTCTGAAACAAAATAATATATTATGATAATATTTTTGTAATAATACATACCTACCTTCTCGTTAACCTTTTCTTATTTCTGTTTTTGCGAGACTGTCAAAGCATATTTTGTTGTCATGCAAAAATATGTATACTTATTTTAAATTCTTAGTAAGTATATTAACACGAATTTTCGCTTATATATCGCTTAATGGGTAGGTAGAGAGAGAACAGCCCGGCTTCAGAAATATATGTATAGACCTAACTCCATTTCATGTTACACGTATATACAGATGTTTCACACTCATTTTATTTGTTGACTTTGTTTCCCACGTAAGAAGGAAGCGAGTTACGATCGACATGAGGTCTGGAATTATTTTCAGACTGCGTACTGATTTTGAGAACTTCCTAACCGAGAATACCAACAATTATTAGCACGACTGGGTATCGAACATGACTGCTCACAATCGGCTGCAAACATAAGCGGACACTTATACCCCGGACCAAAAAGTAATCATTAAATATTAAATCGTGATAGGATAATACGAGTATGTTATTAGTCAACAATACATAGCTTACAGGAACACAGAACACTAGCTCCATACAACGCGACGTAAGAAAACAGAAGCACATTACAAACACAAAGACGAACTGGTGCAGCGGTTGCAATTAAATCGACCAAATGCAAGCGATTGACATTAGCTATGTAGTCAATGGCAATGCTTTGCTCCCTTTTTAACCTATAACTTAGTATGCCACGTTTCTATTTCTTTTTTGAGCCTATTATAAATCTCAGTTCATAGTGGGCACTTTTACTTGCGTGGTGTGGTGTGCTTAAAAACAGGTATATAGTTTTCTCTTTACGTATTATATATACATAGATATTTAGAATTATGCTTTATATTTATTTTACTAAGCTGGTTTACGATACAGTATAAAATATGTAAATTTATTACAGAGTTACTATATATTAACTTTTTTAGGTCTCAGTGGTACAAGCCTAGAGCTCTTAGTGTTGAGACCACCTATACCTAAACTGTCCTTTAAGGTTTTAGTGCAAATAAATTAGTATTTTAAATCTTATTTTAAATAAAATTATCTTATTTTAAATGTGTATGTAAATGTAAAGTGTATGGATATCACCCCAATACATGAGTAGCAGCAACCAGGTGAAAATTTTACGACTAACATAGTCATGACACTGATAACAAAAAGAGATGGCACTGTACTTAAGCACACACCACGCCATACAATCCTAAATCACGAAGTTTGCACTATGAGTAACTCATAGTGCAAACTCAAACAAAACTTTCCGACATCAACCATCGGACTATGGCCTACCAGAGCCGATTACCCAGTCTGGTAGGAGAAACCTCACTTTGCGTTTGTCCCTCCACACATGTGTTTTTTTATCTATTCAGACTATGTGCGGTGTGCCCTCTCCTTTGTTACTTTAGCTTATTTATTACAAGCACTATAATGATTTTTAAATTCAACACTTGGTTTTTTTACACAAATGTTCTTCAACTTGAATCTTATCGTGTGGAGAGACACTAATCAAGTCCTTTGAGCGTTAATTAGCTTTGAACCTTTTTATGAGATAAAACAGATGTTGGACTGTTAGTAGTAAATTTAAATTAGGAATTGGATAAAACTCTTCACTTTATTTAATTATGAATACAGTCTAGATCTAAAGATAAATTCATATGTCAGAGGAAAGTTGCAATTAAAACAACCAACACACAAAGCGGCCTGCTCAATAAGTTTTAACACGTATGAGAATAGAATCCACTACCTTCAATTAGCAGGGACATTTAGAACACTGAACTATCCATATAGGCAAGTAAATAATTACAAATGATTTCATTAATACGTAAAGATAAATAAGCAGCGGTAGCTTAATGGTTTAGTTATCGGACTTATCGGTGACTTGCGATCAAGAAGTCGGGGATTGGAAACCCTATTTGTATACCAATAAGGTGAATCTACTCCTAAATAATACTCCTATAGAATACTACAAATAGAATTTGTGAAAATATAGTGGAATTCCTTATGTCACGTAAGCTTACGAACAACACATCACTGGACTCCATTTAAAAGCATGATCAACAGACATAAGCAAGAAAACAAACAATTAAAAGAACAAACAAGTTTACCTATCACCACCGGCCTCTTTTGCCATACGGACAATAGTGTTCCTCATCCCTGCAATATACAATGTTGTGTAATGAAACTCCTGAATTATAAATTACTTTGGAAAAATCTTCGGAAATGTTTGCAAGTTGAGATAATGTTTCCCTTAACTTTGGCTTTTTGGGTCATATTTTAACAAACAATGAGATACTTCGGCAAGTTATTTTGAGATGTAACTTTTGTTAGTAAAGTTATTATTGTGGACACTGTACCGATATTAAGTTTGCTACTCCCTAACGAATGTTAAAATGTCAACAGATACCAAACTTCTGGTAATAGCTCTTTCTATATAAACATAACTAAATACTTTAGTTTATATTTTGTAATGGCATTTGTCTCTTATTATTTAATAGCTTTTGCGCGTGATATCTAGATTCATTAAAAATTACTTATATATTTCCCCAGGTTATAAACTATCTTTCTACCAAACGCCATACAAATCGGTTGAGTGGTTTAGCCGTGAAGAGGTAACAGACAGGCAGAGCTACTTTCAACTTTATAATATTAATAAGGATTATTTTTGGTTGTTCATAGTGGAACGTCTTTGTGATTCTAAAGTAAATAGCAGAATCAAACATACGATCCAATATACGATTTTCAGCAAAACTTGACATTTCTTTGTTCGTTATTTAATATAAGGCCTTTTGCAATTGATGTAGAAAATTAATTACGTAGTGATGTTTATACAAAACATTTAAATTATCTTATTTAAACTGCTGATATATTTAAAATAATAGTTGCTTATTAGTCGTAGTTGTAGCTAGCTAGTAGTGTATTTTTCGAAATAATAAGATGCCTTTAGGTTGTGCAAGTTAGATGGCAATCACTTTGTGGAAAACTTACATTTAGCCATGTCTTGTTAGTGCAGAAAGCAGCCTCCAGCGAATTAGGAATAACGAGTAAGAAGAAGTGTTTTCTCGTACTTAGAAAACTATAAACTATATGATGCTAGTATAATTTATGGCCACATATGTAGTTACCTTGACGGAGTCAAACCTGTCATTTCTTTCAGAATTTAAGGTATAGTTTCAATGATTTTCTGATAGAGGGAGTATCTTTGGAGGAAAAAGTCTTTACATTAATTTCGTTACATATTTAACAAAGGTATAGTGAATTTCCCGCTCAAGCCTGGGATTTTCAAACTGGGGCGGGCTGGGATTTCCAATCGGGATTGGAAAGTATGTCCTAGGATTTTCGGGCCTCTTGACAAGACTTTGTACTGTCAGTAAGAATGACTAGGTCTCCTTTGTCCCTAGTGCCAGCAGCATATTGACTCTTATTTTAAGTTTTAATAAGGCGCCAATTATATCTGTATCGCAAAGCGCAACGAATAAGGTCTTGTAATTTCGGTCACCACTCTTAACGAATCTGAATAGGGACTTTTCATTTGCTTATGAGTTATTATAGTGCAGAAGTATGTGCCCTAACACAAGTGTATTCTCTATTCTCGAGACAACCGGAGAGGAGCAAAACCGAGACACGGAGGTGTGCAACGCCGCCAACTTTCTAACTGTGGATTACTATTGATATATATATATATTGATATTTCTTAACAGAAAAACCCAATAACTTTGTCCTACGCCTGACCCGAGATTCGATCCCCAGAGCTCATGCAAAAAAAGTTTACATCGGTATAATATGTCTATATTTAAACATTAAACACATACTAAAGCTAATCTTAAGTCAGCAACACAATACGACTAACTATTAGTTCGGTAGAATAAAGTTTAGAAGTCTAGTTATACGAGAGCGGGGAGTCTGTGCAGTAAGCAGTGACTTGTTGAGTGCGATAACAGTGCAGCAGTACGGCAGAGAAGTTACTCTACTTTGGCTCCAATGCAAACACGCAATGTTAGCATCGAATGTAGTTCCGTGCGATGAGCGGACGCGATTTAGAGATTTTCTTACGTGGAACTATGTTATCCTAGCTCTCAGCTGCTGTAGGTATGTTGAGGAAAAATTATATAAGAAATAATTCTCGATTGGCATCGAACAAGTCTTTATCGAAAACCATGACGTCATTAAACTTACTTATAACAATATTTTCGGTAGTAAAAGAAAATCGCATCGAATCCAAAACAAATGTTTGTATAAGCTCGCGGTCAGAACCATATACCACGAGCCAATAACGATTCTTCATAATATATGTATATGGTGTAATTTCTCAACTTATAAATTTATTTATTATTCATATAGTTGCTAAAGACACATTACCAGGCAGAATTGGCTGTAGAGATAACATACCAGGACCATCTATCTACTTTCACAAATTTAATATCATTACATTAAAACACTCTTAGAATTATTTACGGCCATACTTTTGACTCTATTTATTTACAATAAGCCAGAGTAAAAAGGAAAGTTAAGTTGCAAGAAAATGTATATATGAGGAATTTGAAATGTGAAAATAACATCATTAAATATGTATCTATAATCTATACCACTTTAAATTTAAATATCGAGTACCCAATGACATTGGTAAGTTTATAATAAGGACAAAGTAACAATCGTAAGTTTTCGGTAATTATATGGCTTCTCTTCTCATAGGCTTTCCCTGAACCTAGCAACCTAAATGTAACTTAAGTAAATCCACTAACCACTATACTTTAACATTTGTAATTCTTACTATGTGGCGTAAGTGCTTTTTGCTTTTTCTTTGCTACACATAACATCATTACTTGATAGTAATAAATATATATTTATATACTTACGCATAATAAGGATGTTTTCCCTGCATGATGAGGGATATGGCCGTTTTGGAGCTTCTCTTGCCTAATCCTTCGCCTGCGTCATCCGCCCAAAACTCCTTACTTAGAAGGTGATCTGTGGGAAATAAATGACATTTATAGATATTTTATCAAAGTAGACTAAGTCACCTAAATTAGATATAGACTAATTAATGTAGTTGGACGGATGGCACAATGGTGTAAGTAATAGCTTTGCCACCTGAGCGCTAAGTGTTGCTCGATTGCCACATGGGATAAAAATCTGGATGACTATTACCGGAATTTATCGAACACCAAACACAGAGTTTACACAGGTTTAGAATTTTTATCTATTGGCATATTATTAAAAGGCAGGTAGATTCGATTTTTAAATAATAATAATCACAGAAGGTTTAAAGCAGCTATAGCTCAGTGGGGAGACCAACAGACTGCAATGCAGAGGATCCCGGGTTCGAACCCACGTCGCGCACCTCTGACTTTCGGAAGTTATATGACTTTTCGAAATTATGTGCGTATTGATTGACAGTTATCGCCTGCTCCGTGCCTCGGAAAGCACGTTAAGCCGTCGGTTGCGGCTGCCATGAACATCTATGGCAGTCATTATTGGGAAGTCAGTACCCTCTAATATCCTGACACTGGTCTAGCCTTAGAGTATCGTTAACCTTCGGGTTGCGGAGGTTAGGTGGCAGCCGCTCAGTGTAAAAACTGATATCCATTCAAATCCGGTTAGACTAGAAAAAGCCGATCCCAAGCTACTTGGGAATAATAAAGGCTAGGGAGAAGAGAAGAAGGCTTGAAATTCACGATTATTTATTTGAAACCAGATACTTACTCTTGAACGCGTTCCCAGTTCTTTTCCTGTATTCTTGCTCGACTGCGGGGAGTAGACCCGGGTATAGCAAGGGAGCTCGGTAGAGATCTGAAAAATCAATCATTGATTAAATATTAAGTATATAACTTTAAATTTCTATACACATTAAGGTTTAAGGATATAACCATACAACCATAGTAGCAAACATACAAAACAGTGTATGTAAATAGAAATCAAATTTAACTGCACATTTTTCTTTTGTTAATGTTTTTGTAATGAAATAAGTAGTAAGTGATTATCGATTAAGTATTCGAATTATTCTTTAACTTTTCAAAATATCGTTTTGTTATTTTAATGCTTCAAGTATATAAGAAGTCATCAAGATAATCTCTTGACGGATATATGCATGTGCAATATAATAATTAAGGGGCTTTAAAACGGGCATTTTTTTTAACTGCAATGTGTGATTGTGGTTGCTGGCAGGCTATAACAAAACAGTTTTAATTTTTTTAAATACACGTCAATATATTGCATATAGCTATCCATATAATTCTGTTTCCCACGGCTAAGGCATTCAAATGTTTTAGCTAGCAAGGCTATAGTCGAAAACGTTATATCCACTTAGCGCAGTAAAAATATTGCCTGTTTAAGCTCCTTAAGTAAAAAGAGAAAATATTTGAGCTAGAATATTCATAATCTATAAAAAAGTCATGAACAGACGATCGTGGTGGACCATTATTAAAACGAATAACTTACCATATTGTAACTTCTAATGGTTGTTCTACTATTTAATTGTAATTCGAATATTTATCATCAGCGGCAACGCATATATCGACATTCGAAAATGATACGGGATCGTATACTTTAAATAATTTGATTTTGAAATCTTCAGTTGCAATAGCGCAATAACATGTTTTACTAACTATTCCATTTATTCATATAAATGGAATAGTTAATAAAAACATGTTATTGTATTATGCTACCATTTGAATTAAAAATGAAATCCTGACTAATATTATAAATGCGAAAGTAAGTTTGTTTGTTTGTTACGCTTTCACGCCTTAACTACTCGACCGATCATCATGAAATTTCGCATGCACGTTGACAACACACGTTGTTGCAGAAAATAACATACTGTAACAAAGTACTGTTCCCAGGGACAATAAATTACATATCTTACATTTGCGCCAGCGAAACCGTGGGTATAATCTAGTATAATATAAAAGCCTTCTTGATACGCCTTGTATTAAAAATATTTCTCATTAAGAACCCACTATTAAGACTTATTAATTCACAGCTTGTTAAGTCCATGAATTTAAAATAACAAATTAACTTATATGTTTATTTTAATTAGTAACTTAGGGGAACATGAAACAGTGAGCTAAAATAATAGTGCCCTAGTTTTTATGCAAGCATTTACGTAAACTTTCATGCTGTTTATTTTAGTGTTCTAATCAAAAATTAATAATAATAATATTCTATCACATACACACAACACCATCTAGCCCAAGCTAAGCAGAGCTTGTACTATGGGTACTAGACAATGGATAAACATACATATATACCTACTTTTTTTGTAAATACCTACATATTATACATAGAAACACCGAGCACACCCAGACCAAGACAAACATCCATGTTCATGCACACAAATGTTTGACTTGTGCGGGAGTCGAACCCGCGACCTCAGGCGTGACAGTCGGTTACACCAACCCCTACGCCATCGATATTTATTGCAGTACAATAAAGCAAAATATATAAGTAATGTTATTAATGTAGTAATTATCGTAGACTATCTTGATGGCGCAGCGGTGGTTAATACGACTAGTGTGCATGAAGTCTCGGGTTCGATACCCGGGTCAGACAAATTGTTATTGGTTTTCCTGTCAAGAAAATCTCAGTAGCAGTTTGGAACTGGGGTCGATAGACAATAATTGGCTAGCCCATACACTATACTACCATAATAAGCGAACTGTAAGTCATCAAAACATCTCTAGTTACCCGTACATGGATTCAGGTGAATGACTACATATGTATGTATATCATCATAGCGATTTTGTTTTAAATATAAAGGCTCAAATTCATCTCCGAGCCCATCTCTATCTTATTCCACGACTAATGTGCGTATAAATTACCTATCACTCCATTTATTAGCAAAGGAACCTGCGGTAAACATGTCTGAGAGAGTTAATTATATAATATAATAATATTCTAATAATATTCTACCCCATACTTGTACTATGGGTACTAGACAATGGATAAACATAAATATATGCTTTTTTTTTGTAAATACATACATATTATACATAGAAACACCCAGACCAAGACAAACATCCATGTTCATGCACACAAATGTTTGACTTGTGCGGGAATCGAACCCGCGACCTCAGGCGTGGCTGTCGGTTACACTAACCACTACGCCATAGAGGCCTTCTCATGTTATACTTATACTCTATATACTATACTCCTCATATTATCCTCATAATATACTTGTGGGTAAAGATATTTTTATATTGCTTATGTATCAAAGAAAGAAACGAGTAGATGGCAAGCGATTGCCGTAGTCGCTTTCAAAACTAATGCGTTACTGATTTTACTTTAAAAAGATGTCGGGCTTTACCATTACAAAATTCACAAGGAATGACGCAGTAGTTTGTGTTCGCCTCGCCACTGCCCCTAAATCGAATGTTGTGGATTCGAGTCCTACACCGGACAAACTTTTATGTGACCCACAAATGGTTGTTCCGAGTCTGGATGGTGTTTGTAGTCCCTCGCAGTACAGATTTTTTATTTCCCGTACGGGAGTTGGGTTTTAAAAACAAGAACTAGAATTATACAGTCTGCCTGTTGTTAGCTGTTTACTGGAGCCCATCGACGCTAGCAACATTAAGGGTGGCACACTTCACATATCTGCATTTTGTAGAATGCAAGCAAGCAGGCACTTGAATGATAGTTCTACAGGCTTCCTCAATCAAAATCATTTTGGTGACGCGATCGTTAAAGTCAATTCAATTGTAAGTATAAGATATAAAGATTTTGAATTGGTTCGATTATTATTGCCGTACCGTTCATTGACACCCTTAACATGAAATTTACTTTTATTTTACTTACTTTAAACTAAATTTAATTAATAAGGAGAATAATCTGTTTCTATATTCTTTAACTAGCTGACCCGCGCAACTACTTCTACTTCACATAAGAGAATATTCTCCGTTTTCCAACATTTTTCATTAATGCTCTGCTCCTATTGGTCGTAGCGTGATGTTATGTAACCTATAGCCTTCCTCGATAAATGGAATATCCAACACAATATTTTTTCAATACGAACCAATAGTTCCTGAGATTAGCGCCTTCAACCCTACAAACAAACTCTTCAGCTTTATTATATTAATAAACATAGAGAAAGCTTTACTTACATAACATTCGTTCTGCTGACGCAGGACTTTCGACATCATCAGACCGGGCACGAAAGTAATCTGCAAATAATAATAATGATATTTGAGATGTTACTATTTTTATAACACCATAGTGACAAACAATCCGACAGCATATGCATAGTAAACGATAATCATGTATACCATGCCATGATGTATCAAATGATACAACTCGCACGCTCTACGCCCTAAACAATAAGTTTCTATACCACCAACCTAAAGGATCAGATCACCAATTCGCCTGCAAATTCGATCATAAGGCGTCTTAGTGTGTGTGTACAGCCATTTTAGGGTCCATAATGGGCAAGCCAAATACTGCAGGAAACACTTATAGTCTAAATGCCTCCTGAACTGAAAATAATTGACAAATCAAACCATCATTTGGCCGTCCCGGGAACCCGAGGCCTCATTAACAGCAACCACATTCACTACGCGTGATACTCAGGCCAATAAATCAAAAAAAGGTAATTACAATAATATTCAGCCTATGTATTTAAGTATTCAAGACGTTTGGTCAATAACACATAAATCATACAACAATGGTTCAGATGCTGTCAAACCCTTTTCGAAATCCTGGAGACGAACCCCGAACTCCATGTACCTATCTGATAAGGTTTCTATTTAGTGAAAGGACATGCAACAAATAATTAAATTAAGCAACTATCACGCATATTTAAAAAAATATAAAACCTCATTCGGAAAACACAAAAGACAGTTTTCTTGAATAAACATTCTGTCTGTCTACTTGCATTGTAAATTTTATTAGGAGTCGAGTCGTATCAAGTGGTTAAAAGGAAAGCGGTAGACACAGAGGCAAGAGCTACGCTTTTAAATTACTGAAGAAGTTTTTACAACACCGCAACATAGCAATCGTTCATAATGCTTAATAATATCAAATAAGTATATTTGTTTTTATTTAATGATTAATTTTTTATTATGAAACATGGTCGTAGATACATCTTTAAAATAATGTCTATAATTATTAAGTTCCTACTTATCATCCAGTAAAGTATAATGTAAATATCAGCGAACAAACATTAGCTACCTTTTCAACATATCCCAGAAATAGATCACGGATTTGATCTAATTGTCAATTTCAAATTTTAAAAAATTATCAGATTTTTACTCTTCGTCAATTATACTAACAGGAGTAAATTAAATATACTTAGCTATTTGAAAGCTGCTATTCAATCACTACAAAGATTACATTTATCATAGGTAAGTAAAACTTCTAAGCAATAACATAAATTCAACAAGTATGTACTCATAAATCTCATACATTTAATAAAACTACAACTTGAACTCAACTAGCGGCGAACAAATTCTGTATTAAAATACATTTCACGCTTTCCGCGGACGCCGGGAAATGAAGATTTTAAAAATACATAAATATTTTATGTTTTGAATTCCCTTTCATATTACAACGTTGAAAGGCTGTCTTTGAAACATAATAACGGTACCTTTTTTCGTTGAATGAATGAAAAAGTAATAAGACGGTGGAAGAGAAAATTAAGGAAATCAACGTAGTTATTAAAATTAACCTACATTTGCAAAGGTCTAGTTTAAAATGGATTTCTGTATTAAATAGTTAATATTCTTTGTACTTGTCAGAGAAGCCTCCTTTCAATACTAGTTGGATTTTTCCAAAACTGAATACACTGCATAGAAAGACAATAATTATAAGATAAAATAAAAAATACACACGAAATGAGAACCTACATATTTTTTAAGATATTAAAAGGAATGCCACATTTTGGCAATAATTGAGATTAGAAGACGAAAGCTGTTCGGCTACCTTATACGACATAACGATGTCATAAAAAAGCCACATAGAAGGCAAAGTAGACAAAAAGAGAAGGGGCTGCCCCGTAAGAGCTTTAACTAACCAAATAAACGAAAAGGCGAAGGTCATTTTTTATACGAAGTTCAAGGTCTTGGCCAAACATTTAGACCAGTAGTTCCCAAAGTGGTCCAGGTGGACCCCTAGGGGTCCACGGGAGACTCGACGGAGGTCAACGTTAGCGTGACAAAAAAATGGGGGTTCACAATTCGTATGCATCTCTCGATAGTGAAGAATCGAGGAATACCACACGCTAAAGACCACGACTACAAAAAAAAAGTCAGCCCGCCTACCCTGGTAGGTATAGACCCGAGAATTTCCAAAAAAAAATTGCCAATAAATATGGTAGAAATAATGTCTGAGAACCTCTGATTTAGACAGATGGCGTAGTATACCTACGCCTATCTACCGACAAGATCAAAGCTCTTAAGTAAGAAGAAGCAGAGTGTAAAATATTGTATACATAATAAACCGCGCGAAAATCCTTTCAAAGTAATTTATTTTTGAAACTACTTTGCTACTTTGGCGTAATCTTAGAGTTCAAAAAACTTCAAGCTTCCGAAAGCACAATACACAGTATAAAATGTAGCAAGTATACAAAACATATAATACCTTTATACAAATTGAAGCCGTCTTTGCCGATGTCCGAAGTTTTCGCTAAAGGAGCTAGCGCGAGCAACGCAAGAATTGATATTAATGTCTCCCGCATTTTTGTGACCGGTTTATTAAGACGAACGAGCTTCAATGACATAAGGGCCCGACAGCGGGCTTAGAGACGGTGCGACTGAAACTGCCTGCTTATGTTACGCTTCCCCTTTTTATAATTTCTATCTGATATAGGTGAGGTGGTAGAGCTCAGTGGTATGAGTGAAGGAAGGAGTCGGTTCGATTCTGTGCGAAGCGTGTTAAGATAATGATGTAATACAGATATTTAAATATTAAATTCGGCATTCGACTTAAGTTTTATACACACATCCTAGGATTGCATTAATAAATTCAAAATAATGGTATGGATGGATGTAAAATAATATGTTTTTATATGATACAGCTTATTAGATCTTCACGTTTACGACACACTATTATTAATATTCATATCAGACTTAAAAGGTTTTAAATTCACTGACTGATAAAGAAAGTTTTGGTACAAAGGTAGGCTAGGTTATAAAGACCAAAATTAAAGAAAAATGTTGCGGAATTGTACAGTCTATTGCATTCATTTAAACGGCAGACCCTAAAACCAATACAGATTGGATTTAGAGTCTGCCGTTTTTTATATTAAATGAGTATTAAAATTACATACTTTTAATACTTATTTAATATAAAAATACAATTAAAACATAATATCCAAAAGTGAAGCTACTTGAAAGAAAAATGGGATTTTCATAATGCTGGCGATGAAGTGTCGCGTAGAAAAGGCCAGTCCCAGCCATATCATACAACTGACTAGTGACTGTTTAAATATCCCGTTTCCCGGGATTTAATATAAACATATTTCATCTTATTTTCTGCTCAGCTTGGAAACGACTTTATGTTTTCATTAGTTCTATAGCTAATTGGGTTTTATTTTAGAAGCACGTAATAAAAAAATACGCGATTTGACTACTACACACTAAGAGCACAGCAGACAAAAGTTCGCCGCGACATTTCCGCTGCGCTGAGTGCTGTGGGTTCGAATCAATTATTTCTATAATTCACAAATGATTATTCTAACTCTGGATGTACTTTGCTTTTGTTGATTGTGACCTAGTGGTGCCCTAGTGTGCGGGAGATGTAATTTCAAACCAAAAAATAAATTTGCTACCTGGGAGGAATCTAATAATAGCGAAATGTGGATATAATACACCTCTTTCTATCCCTTCAGGGATATACAGCTGTCAATCAATGTATACTTTCAATTAATATTAAAGGATACTTAAACATTTCTTATGAACTTTTAACAAGTTGAAAATAAAATAAACCACAAAATAACCAAATAAATGTTTGACCAAGAGGTCTTATTCGCATAACATGAACGATGACGAAGAATTCTTTGCAGCTAACTTTGCTACTACTTTTCTATTTCTATGCAATCCGAGCGCAGTTTTATAATTTTTCGTAAATAAAGTTCCACTTTTAATTTAAGTTTTCATTCTCAATGGTCTAAAATCTCAGACTCGAAGACATTTTGAACCAGACAATTTCCTGACAACGTCTGCTTTGCATTTTAATCTAGTAACTAAATGAGCGGCGCATTAATTTGTGTCTGCGCCCAAAGAAAAACAAGGCTTAAGCAAGCTTGTAAGAGAAACGCGTTGCAAGTGCTTTTAATATCTTTGTAATAGTAAACACAAACAAGAAAACACTGCACTTCCTCGTTTGTTTAGTGGCTAGTAGCAGCGGTGAGTCTACGTATGATGAGCGTTTATATCATGTGGGTCCAAAGAGTATTTTATTGGGTTTTACTGTCACGAAATTCTCGGTAGTACTCGGAGTTAGTCAGTTTCTACCCCGTGCTTATGCCTAAATAATAGTGCGAGTGCTACATCGTTCATGGGCACGATCAAATAACAAAACCGTCCCTTCAAGACTATGTGAGTAAAGGAATAGAGAATGTACTTATGTATCGGCTTCCGCTTGTGTACTATAAATATTACACGCGAAGATAGCGCTCTCTTTTGTCTCCGCTGAGATTAGTCGCCTTACATTGCAACTACTACTTTTTTGCAGGGTCGTCATACGATTGCACACGCGATGCTTCTGGTGTAGATAGAAATTATAGGCTGCTGCCAACACTAGCAAGTGTATCATAGTCAATAAATAAGAGATTACTCCACTTCAATTCCACTACACGTACCTATGTATTGTACACACAGCGACACATCAACCTACTAGACTGTTTGGACTTTGAACTTTTAGAAGTTGAACGCTGCGAATCATGCGAGAGAGTGCGTTATATTTTTGTTACGCTCTATCCTTACCATTACATCGACACCACTATGCACTGTTCCTTTCCGATAATTCTCTATTTTGTATGTAGCGTTAAATAGTTATATATTGTATGTTAAATAGTTAACGGTAAAGAAAAACTTCATGAGGTTTATGATGTCGAAGATGTGTAAATTCAGGTAGCCTGCACTATGCCAGTGTGGTTATGGTCAGAAAGTGGTCTTATTCCATCTCGTACTGAGACGAGACCGGTACCCAGCAGTGGCACAGTTTATGAAACGCGGCTGAAATTAGCCTAATGTTATAAATGTCAAACTTTATAAATATGTTTAGATGTTCGTTACCTAATCATACTTCAATAGTGAAACGGATTTGTATAAAACTTTGCTCACACATATAGACTTTATCCCGTTATATGAGCTCATGAGATTTATACAAACGAATTCGCGGGCAGGATCTAGTTGAATATAACGGGTGATTCATTTAGAGGTACTTTTTTGTCTATGAATTTTTTGTCAGATGAAGGGTGTATTGTGTTAACATTTTATGGTAATTTGTTCAGTACAGTTTGATATTTCGTCATGGAAAGACTTAGCCCCGCGCAGCGTCTACAAATTATTCAGCTGTACTACGAAAATCAGCGTTCTAAGAGGAATGTGTTTCGTGCACTTCGAGCAACTTATGGTCCACATAATCGGCCTACCGAACGCACGATTCGCTATACGATTGAAAAGTTTGAAAGCCATTTTACATTATTGGATAATAAACTACCAAATAGACCACATTCAGCATGTAGTGATGAAAATATTGCAGCGGTAGCTGAGTGTACGCGATGACCGCGAAGAATCGAGCCAGCGCCGTTCGCAACAACGCATGTTTCCTGAAATTGAAGCCTGTGATCTGCAGGACATTTAGTACCAACAAGACGGCGCCACATGCCACACAGCACGTGAAACCACTGCTTTATTGCGTGAACAATTTGGTGATAAGTTAATTTCGCGCTTCGGACCGGTGAGTTAGCCGCCTAGATCCTGCGACATCACACCCCTAGACTTTTTCCTTTGGGGCTATGTTAAGTCCAAAGTCTATATGGATAAGCCGGGTACGATTGAACAACTGGAAGCCAACATTACTCGCGTTATTCGCCAAATACCAACCGAAATGCTTGGTCGCGCCATCGAAAATTGGAACGGCAGAATGGCCGCAGTTACGGCCAACATTTGAAAGAAATAATCTTCAAAAAATAAATGTACAAAATAGTTCTTTTATATAATAACTAAAAATAACCCGATACATTTGTTTTTATAAAATTTTTTTGTTTTGTAAAAAGTACCTCCAAATGAATCACCCATTATAAAATACTTCCACAAGTCTACTTTCGTAATACAACTTAATGGACTTTAGATATAAATTCTTGCATTACTCATAAATATTCAAGTCCCGTACTCATATCCCAGTCGTGTACATCCCTAGTACGTTCCTGAGCCGACAGCACGGTGGGGTGCCGCGACCCACAATCTTATGTAAATGGCGTCCGAGACAAACCAAGATATTTTTATAATATAACGGTGATTGTTAAGATTCTAATGCGAGCCTGCGAATGAAGGATATGAAAGGCTTTATTTACGCAAAAGGTTATGCTATTAATATAAACTTTTATGAATGCCAATGTTGTATTGTTTATATTTGCATGTCTCTATTGTGACCACGCAATCACTTTTATTACAGTTTATCTTTTTGTTTACTACAATTTGATTTCGTAGATTGAATGTTAAAAAATTTCTGATAGATATTTCAGAACTTTTTATAGGTACTTGGAACAAGAATATTTAGACGCCAGACACTTTTGACAGAAAATTCTACATTCAATTTTAGAATACGTGGTAAGTCCAGACCATCCCTCTTACTGAATATAATATGTTTCAAAGTTATGTTCCTGAGGTAGCTACACTTTCTAAAGCCGTTAAAGGTATCGCAGTGCTGTAAATATGCATTGGAACTGCCGCTGCATTTCCGACGCACAAAAGAAGGTTCTTATTTGAAGTTCATAGAGTTCAGCAACTGCTTACAATTAGATGCCATATTTTGCTATATTTGTCATATTAAAAGGATATATCATGACGGTACTTCAGCAACAGTCTGCTAGAAGTTAAAAAGTCATTATGTTTAACAGGGGACCAACCACTACCTAAGATTTGACAAACTACAGATACTCGCTGAAAAACACCGATTCCTACCAATGCTACAATAATAATAATAATAATAATATTCTATCACATACACGCAACACTGTCTAGCCCAAACTAAGCAGAGCTTGTACTATGGGTACTAGACAATGGATAAACATACATACATATATACCTACTTTTTTGTAAATACCTACATATTATACATAGAAACACCGAGCACACCCAGACCACGACAAACATCCATGTTCATGCACACAAATGTTTGACTTGTGCGGGAATCGAACCCGCGACCTCAGGCGTGGCAGTCGGTTACACTAACCACTACGCCACCGAGGCCGACAATGGTTGGAATGTACCACCAGCTTAGAATCCACTAATTCAAATAGTCAAACCCAAGACGAAGCATAACACAGCTAGACTTCATGATACTCTGAGCTCATTCTGCGTAAATAGAAACACCAATGATTAAACTATGTATGTACTCTGAAATAACTATACTTTAGAACATTGAGACAACTACCATCTTAGTCTCCCCGTGAACATGGCTGCTGATAAGTAACCGAAACGTCGGGGAAAGTGTAAACTTAAATATAAATAGTTTTAATAATTTAGTTAGCTTAAAAGTTGTAAAGATTAATATTAGTAGGGTAACAGTTTCAAAATTATGTAATAAAGTTGAGGTGCTTTATTTCGCCAGTAATGTCTAATTCGTAGGTATTACAATTGTAGAACTGTACACACAATTTACTTTACTTCACACTTCATTTGGATACGAGTCCCCATAAGAGAAACACAAGCATGAGGTTTAATAAATCAAGCGAAAAAAAAATTGTAAATATATGTCGTGTGACTCTAAAAGATAAAATAAGGAATAGTGTGATTAAAGAGAGAAGCGGCATTAAAGTGGATATAGTGACAAGAATAGAAAAGGGTATGTCAAGCTGGTTTGGGCATGTAGAAAGAATGGACGAGAAAAGACTGACTAAGAAAGTTTATAAGGCTAGTGTGAATGGAACAGTAGCAAGAGGAAGAACTAAGCGAACGTTTCTCGATCAGATCGGAGGCGTTCTGGACAAAGGCCAGGTTAAGAGCACCTTGAACCGACGGGCGTGTATGAGGAATGTGATGAAAGTGAATGAAGCCAGAGAAGTGTGTCAGGATCGTAGCAAATGGAAATCCGTAGTTTCTGCCTACCCCTCTGGGAGAAACAGGCGTGAATGTATATGTATGTATGTGTGTATCTTATCACAAAATCTCAATAACATAGCCGACTCGGATATCTGGTACCTCATAATTGGCCACACGGGACTTATAAGACAGTCAAAATTTGAGTTGCATATTTTTCCATCTACATATAATGTTCAATTTGTAATATTCATTATAAGGTAAGTGATTATATATTAAAGAAACACATGTCATCAATGAAGACTTTGTTATGGAGATGTGGTTGGATGGTCTTATACCAGATGCCTTTCTCAACTGACCGTCTATCAAAGAATTCTTGCCACACATCATTACACTGTTTTTTCAATAATTTTATATAGTCTGAGTATAATGGTGTTACAGGAGGGCAATAGTAGGGTCGGAAAAATTATATGACATCGGTTTATGTAATAGCATTTTAGCTCAGCCACTATCCGACAAGGCTGTTATTTTGTATCAGCTCGCCAAGTTAGGACTTCATAAAGTGTAATATTTTTTTATTTTAGAGCTGTGAAATAATGAAATAATTGTGATTTTCTTACTGGGCGACGTTATCGCTAAACGATAAAGTCCATAAATAAAGAGTTAAAAAAAATATATATTAAAGAACACTCAGTGGCCCTAATTATGTTCATATTAAGAATCTAGTCATTAAGGCATTATATACAAGCTTGTTATTTATACGAATAAATAAAATTAAAGTGTCTGTAATGTCAATATAACTTTTTTACTAAATGCATATGAAAGTACTTATATCAAAAAATCTATTTCTAAATTTTTGTCTTTCTCTTGTCCCGGCTAATCTCTGAAACAGTTAGACTTTCACTGGCAGATAGCTGATGTTATAAGGAGCAACTTTGAGATACACATATTAAAAAAAAAACACGCGGCCGAAGTAGCAGGTAACATTGAAATTAAACTGCTATATACGGATTTTATCGCGTTGTTTATTTGACACTTTATTACAAAATTTTGAAAATTGTTTCACTACTACTACTATTAAACTTCACTAATTTTTAAGCTAATTAAATTATTATTAAACTATTTAGATTTAATTTATTTTTACTTTTACACTTTCCCCGACGTTTCGGTTGCTTTTCAGCAGCCATGGTCACGGGGAGACTAAGATGGCAGTTGACTCAATGTTCCAGTGTACTTACGCAGCATAAATAGGAACGTTGAGATTTTGTCTAATGAAATACAGAGATTAATAACTCCATTTGATTTTAAACAATGCATCAATGCTTTAAATCACAGAGAAAGATCAAAATATAATGCGTGTAAAACGAACAAAATTCAAAAATATGAAAAATTATTATCTAAATCAAATGCCAACAGCAAGAAACGAAACGTCAATGCACGGACCAATCACACGCCGCCGTCAAGTCAAAGACAAGCAGTTATTAATCTGTCAAAACAAACTTTAGACAAAACAACCGAAAAAGTATTGAGTAGAGGTTTAAATTATGCAATAACACCAGCTAGGATACCGTATGAGGCCATTATTTGCAACGTCGAGGACTGCCTAGTCAAGAATAATATAAAGAAGGAAGATTTGGAGGCTATACGTCAGGACATTTCATCGGTCTTGCGTCGAAGTAAAGTGCCCAGACCGAATCTTCCCAAAGATGAATTCGTCGCACTGAAGAACTTGCGGGCTAGGCCAGATATTACAGTACTCCGTGCAGATAAAGGAAACGCTACGGTCATAATGGATACGTCAGATTATAAACATAAAATTGAAAATTTACTTTCGGATGAAACAACATATAACCAGGTTAAAACAGACCCTACAAACAAAATATTGAACAAAACCAAAGACATCATACATAAATACTCCGAAAAACTAGATCTAGACGTTAAACAATTAATACCAGCTTGCGTAAAACCTCCAAAGCTGTATGGGTTACCAAAAATACACAAGGAAAACGCTCCCCTACGTCCTATTGTGAGTCAGATCGACACACCAACTTACAGACTGGCTCAGCACGTAGCAAAGATACTCTCACCACTCAGAGGCAACTCGAGAGCACATGTAAAGGATTCATACCATTTTGTGAGTGAAATTAAACACCTACGTCTCACTAACAATGAAACAATGGTTAGTTTTGATGTACAGTCATTATTTACATGCTTACCTGCACATGACTGTATTGAAATAACTAAACGGAAGCTAATACAGTACAATATGCCTGAGGAATATGCAGAACTACTTAAGCATTGCTTAACAACTGGCTATCTGTTGTGGGACAATAAATTCTACATACAAGTCGATGGTGTCGCAATGGGCTCCCCAGTATCGCCTGTCGTTGCTGACATATATATGGAGGACTTCGAGGCTCGAGCTTTACATACTGCCCCCATCACACCCAGGATTTATAAGAGGTTTGTAGATGATACTTTTACAATATTACCAACAGATAGTGCAAGTGTATTCCTAGAACATCTTAATTCCATTAATAATAACATCCAATTTACTATGGAATTAGAGGCAAATAATTCATTAGCTTTCTTAGATGTACTTGTCATCAGGAATCCTGATCATACTTTGAGCCACACTGTATATAGGAAAAAGACCCATACAAATAGGTACTTAAACGGTGAATCTCACCACCATCCTAAACAGTTAGCTACCGTGGGAATGTCTTTGTTTCAGAGAGCCCATGGGATCTGTGACAAGAAACACCTGGACGCCGAGCTTCAACATGTCAAGCAAGTACTGCAAGACAACAAGCTCCAACAGCCGCGCCGCTGTCACAGATCCCGAGAAAAGCCAGCCACAGTCGAGCGCCAGCCTGCTATACTGCCTTATGTAAGGGGTGTCACTGACAAGATTGGCTACATCTTGAAGCGAGCTTCAATCAACACATACTTCAAGCCGCCAACGAAGATAAGTCAATTTTTACCATCCGTCAAGTGCCAACTACCTTTACAAGATGCAGGGGTCTATAAAATAGATTGTGACTGCGGACTCTCATATATTGGTCAAACCAAGAGAAACATAGGCACCCGCATAAAAGAACACATAGCTGATGTAAAACACCGACGCTCGTTGAAGTCTGCTGTGTGTGAACATGTGCAACAGGGGACCAACCACTACCTGAGATTTGACAAACCACAGATTCTCGCTAAAGAACACCGATTCCTACCAAGGATGCTTCGCGAGGCTATTGAAATCAAAAAACATCCTAATTTTAATAGAGAAGATGGTTGGAATGTACCACCAGCTTGGGATCCAGTAATAAAAATAGTCAAACCCAAGAAGAAGCAAACCACAGCTAGACTTCATGATACTTTGAGCTCATTCTGCGTAAATAGAAACACCAATGATTAAATTATGTTCGGGTACTTTGAAATAACTACACTGGAACATTGAGACAACTGCCATCTTAGTCTCCCCGTGACCATGGCTGCTGAAAAGCAACCGAAACGTCGGGGAAAGTGTAAAAGTAAAAATAAATTAAATCTAAATAGTTTAATAATAATTTAATTAGCTTAAAAATTAGTGAAGTTTAATAGTAGTAGTAGTGAAACAATTTTCAAAATTTTGTAATAAAGTGTCAAATAAACAACGCGATAAAATCCGTATATAGCAGTTTAATTTCAATGAATAATATTCGCGTAAATAGAAGACAATATTAGCAGGTAACAGCTAGTTTTAATAATAATAGCAAGTTGCACTTTATATTACCACACATAGCCTTGCTTGAACTGCTAGGAACATTGTAGCTATATTCTAACAAACTAAACAAATGTATTTATTCCGTAGCAATACGGCGAGACACAAAATGAGGAAATGTGTAGCAAGTAGTGACTACAGTTGAAAATGGTTCGTGCTCCGACCATTTACGTTTATTGTCATTACCATAAAACTGCTGTGCTCTATAGTCGAATTTTCTAGAAAATACGCAAAATGTGAGCGAATAATACCACTAATGCGCGTTCTTTATGTTATCCTAGCGTCTACTGCGGCGAAATAGGAAACAATATTAAAAACGGTACATATTAAAATGCATAAACTTTGTAGAATTACTTATCTCACGGAATACTGTGGCTTAGATTAAATCTGTCACGAAATTACTAATGAAATATTCTAATGTGTTTATAAAATAATATGGAAGATAAATTTTACTTTGAACAGTTTACAAAAGCAATAAATCCATACATGAGACAAATAAGTTACAAGTGTTTAAATTGCCTTCCAATTTCACAGAGGTATGTTATTATGCATACTACATGAATATGAGTGAAGTTAGTCGATGTTATTTTACTTCATAATAAGTGCGAACCGCCTGGGCATCGCAGCGCACTGAGTTGACCGCGGCAGTCGGACTGGTTGCACTCTCACTTCCGGCTGTGGTTCAGTCTATGGTCCGGAGTGAGAGATCGTGGAACGCCGTCGCCTCCTTCTGTGAGGAAGTAATTTCCATCAAGGAGGCGGCGGAGCGGGAGAGGGAGCGCTTAAACCCTATCCCCAACCGCAGAACCGGGCGCCGGAGGGCGCGAGATGACCTTCAGCCACCCTGAGTTTGACCTGGAGGTGGTGGGCTGCGTGGACCTGCTCGCCACCCGATCAGCACCAGGTCCGTGAGGCGCGGTGCGGCACCCACGCGATTCGCGCGGCCTCGCCGTCTATGGTTATGTCGAGGAACACTGTGGTAGGTTTAGTCGGTATTACCAAGGTATCTTTTTTCCGGTGAGCCCCACATAACCTCTCCGTTGCCCGGCGTAGAGGTATGAGTAAAAGTATTCCACTACGCAAAAAAACAACTTCATAATACGAAGAGTTAATGTTTAAGCCAAGCAAGTACCATAATTTTATTGATTTCTGTCGCTAAGCAGATTCGCGTCTAAATTAAGCGTAAAATACCTAACCGTTCCTGTTTTCCTGAGTACTTAACATTCTCCTTGATATTTATTTATTTAATTTAGATATATGGAAACTCAACAGATTTTTTACAGTAATTTTAGGAGCAACAATTAACAATGCAATCAGCCTAAAACAAGTTGCACTTACAATAATATAAGCCAATTAAAAAATTTCACAACAATTCATAATGAACCAAACAAAAGAAGGCTAACAATTTAAAAAAATACAGGTTAAATAAAAACACATTATTGATTGCTACCATTATTATATCGGTTTCGTATATCTCATAATCTGTTAGGACGCCAATCCGACACAACTGGTAAGTGATCAGACGCAGAACCATCGGCTCACCGTGATTTACGGGGCAATCAAGTTTGCAAGGCCAACAACTCTTTAACTTCATGATGCTTATACTAACTTTTTGCTGGACTGACCCGGCATTGGAAATCCAGAGATCTCCATGCACAGCAGTCGCTATAATTCGTTTTATACCTATAAGTGCGTTAATAGCGAACTAAAACAACAACTTATTTCACAACTTTTATCTAAGTTCTACTGTACATAATACAAAAGGAGTTCATTGCCGTCTACCGATTGCATTGTCAGACTACGTTTTGATACTGAGAAATTCTTATCAGAAAAACGAAAAAACATGCTATACCTCATGCAGTCTAAGCCCAAACTTGAGATATAAAATGAACAAAGCTGCTGATAGATAGATCGCCAGTAATTTTCTTTTCTTCGTAGATTTTGCGAAATATTTATTTAATTTCTAAATATTTATATTTTATCGCAATTCTACAGTTTCATAATTGAGGATTAGCATTAATACTTGTATTAAAACTCTATAATTATGATAATTTGCTATTGTATATATTTGTTTTATGTAAATTAAAACATCACAACTATATTTAACTAACTATAACTATATTTTTCTATGTATAATATGTAGGTATTTACAAAAAAAAAGTATATATGTATGTTTATCCATTGTCTAGTACCTACCCATAGTACAAGCTCTGCTTAGTTTGGGCTAGATGGTGTTGTGTGTATGTGGTAGAATATTATTATTATTATATTATTATTATTATATTCAGACAGTCAAAGAATTGGGAATACCAAACCTTTTGCCATATACGAAGCATCCGCCTTCACGTCAAAAAAATGTTTACATACAAAAGAAAAATGAGTAGGTGCTTAGCCAAATATCAAAATTCTTACTGCTCAGAACTTATAAAGTAGATTCGCTCTCAAATTTATGAATTCAGCCTGACTAAGGTAAGGTCGTGTTTTGTTGGCGGCAGCCTATCTGACGCCAGGTAAAAGCTCTAATAGGTATATTATGTAGGTCCACTTATGGTTACCATCCAGTAACCATAAATATGAATGCTTACTTAAGTATATTTTGATCGTGAGATTTGCACGATACTGCGCCACGCATAGATATGAAAATTATCTGAAAATAAAGCCTAAGAGATCTTAATCTTTATTTGTAAGTTGTTTTTTAGTAGTACGTATCGTGGCTACGTTACAGCAGCAAGACAGTAATTTATTTATTTATTAATATTCACCTACAGTTACTACAATGTTACAATGCCTCGCCAGTGTAGCAATTGGTAAATACATACTAAGGTTTGTTTTTTGTTTCTTAAAAAAGACAACTGTCGCACTAGGAATTAAGCCTGTGCCGCGGGGGAGTTTACAAATATTCAAACAACGGACACAAAGAACACTCGGAACAACCATTTGTGGATCACACAAATTTTTGTCCCGTTTGGGATTCGAACCCACAACACTCGCAATATTAAGGAATATTAAAAAGATAATAATCAAAAGACGTGCGTGCGTGATGGTCACTAGTAAGCAAATTGTACCTACTAGCATTTATTTAAAACGATCTAGACAAATTGAAAGCTTTCCTAGCACGTACGTCATATGTACGCACAGAGTTTATATTCCACTTAGACACAGTTTATTTAAAATCTAATGTAGTTTTAATATAGGTAATGAAACATCTTACCTCGTACAATATTACTTAGTTACGTACGCCGCCGTTGGAGATCTACATAAAATTGAATTACGCGCAAGTCCAACAGACCCTTATGTGCCATTCAAGAGTTGAAACTTAGTCTTCTCGGTGTCAGACCCAATTACGAGTAAATTGGATAATGCAAACTAATCTCCCCGTGACCCCGACTTTAGCAATCAGTTCTATCGACTTAGTAAACCCGAGCCAAGTAAGCTAACTAGATTTTTTCCTATTTTCTTTGCTTTTGTTACACAGAAATCGAATTATTTAATTTTATAACGTATTTCGACATATTACGCTTTACGCTTAGTTACAATGCCTTATTTTCAATACCTTTTTCCAAATACAATAAGCCTAGAGTTGCGTTAACAAATGAAAGAAAAAGTCTAGAAAATCTTTTAGTAGATGACTTTAGAATATGTTTTCAATTTCAATAAAGGCCTATTTTAAGGCGAGTAATTTGAAAACGTCTCATTTTAAAATGCAAGACGAAACGAAAATGGCCGGATTTCTGACGACACTTCAAGCGGAGGCTTTCAGCAAATGAGCGACGGCCTCCAGCGCTTCAAGCAACGCGGACAAAGGAACCCTTCTCGCGTCTTCAGGTCTTACAAAAAACCATCATAACTAGACCCAAGCGGCTACAAACACTACTTAAAAACAACAACTAACTTCGTAAGGCCACGGTTCTTTTTAAATTAGTCAGTTGTACAGTAAAATTCTCGACATGCCGTTGCACACTTTTGCTGGACGCAGTGCAACCAGGGATAGTTACCTATTTGCAGATTTTTGTTTAGCTACACGTATTTTTTACTCGTTTTCTTCTTTTATAACAGTTTTGTTAATAGTCGTTTGTTAAAAACGTACATTCAACACAGCTATGTGTGTTCTACAATCCTTTTAAGCCGCCCCGTAATTAAAATGTTATAATGTCAAAAAGATATAATTTCTACCGAAATTTTTAGCATATTCGATTTCAAACCTAAGTATTCTCCTACTTCATCCTCGTGAAATATACTATATGCACATAGTATCATACATTTAGTCCAACCAAACATTACAAGGGTAAAAATTTGCCTTATAACAAGTAGCATTTTAAAAATTATGCATAAACAATAACCGACTTTTAAACTTTTCTTCTAACTGTTCTTTTCGTAAATCTTCTTCTTTTGGGCTTTTTCATGAACATACTATCATCCAAAGGAAGAAGATTGATGTATGTTTTACACAATAGAGACTTCTTAGTTCCCTCTTCCACCAAATACGATAAATGAGTCATCGTAGCCCAGTAGAAGCCACTTAAAAATACTACCCATGACAGGAAAACGAAGGCCTAATAGAAAAAGAGATGGTTAAGTAAATAAGATATTTCACAAAATTCACCAAAATGGTCCCCATTACGTCATCACCTGACATTAACCAAACAGCTGATAAGTGTTAATAAACATAAATCAGATAGATATTACTGCTATTTCAAGAACCATATTTAACAAATTACAAACTTCCCAACATTTCTAAACACTCAAAAAACTTGTGTACCTACAACAAATTAAATGTATTCAGATACTGGCGCGTTAATAGCTCGTCAACGTCATCGGGTTGGAATGATTTATGTCCCGAGTACCCTTTGTACATCTACCCTTTGACGATGCCATCGCCCATTTGTATAGCTTTCGCTTAGGCCACTTTTCCATTATGCAAACGAGTTAGCCTGACAGTTTGCTGACAGAATCTGACGTACAACGTGTGGAATGATGACTGTAAGCACAATTGATGGTTTAGAATGTCGCTTTACAGAAATTAGGCTAGGAGTCAGCAACTAAATTAGATCCGCTGTGTCGACGAATTGTACCACCTATTATAGTAGTTGCGTACTAACGAGGGTAATTTTATCCTTATTATAATACTAAGGATTAATCTGATGTTTGATACAAATATTTAACAGATGTTGGTCAGATTTTTTTATGATTGTATAGTAAATGTTTATAAGTATTTTACCAAAACTAGCACTTTTATTTGTGTCTGTTGTTAAAATGTACTATACTGTTCCTGGCGACAGAGGGATTTCACCTAGGTTGAATGTTGTCTCTTTATACGATATGGTTACTTAAGAAAAACGCCGTAAAGAAACCGCATGATTGAGATTATACCGAGAGTTACGAATGTTTGTCTTTATCATGAAACCAACCATTTATAGTCAACATCTTTTTTTAAATACTAAGGCATACTAGCATGTGGTCCATCGGGTGGCAAGCCGTTACTATATCATAGTGTAGAGTAGCGCAAGGGTGTACAATGAGTCGCTGAGATACCAGCACAAGGGGCAAAGATCACACTAGTGCTGCAACACCGTCCCCTGAAGGCAGCATTAGCACAGAAATACAACATAATGTTGTTCGGCTGCGACTAGAGAAGACTGCAGCCAAACGACTTTGTGTCTGCCTGCCTAGGAGCTGCTCCAAACTGAATAAATCCCAGGTTTAAGCAGAACGCCCCTGATCCTCAGCACGGATTAAATAATTATAAACGCAGCAATAAGTTTGCCTAGTGTAGGTTCGTCTTTAGAAGTCCTATTTTTAGGATGATCGATTAAAACAACAATATCTTTTCATGAAAAAGCTACTGAAATTTTTCGTTTACATTATAACCGATCCTTTATAAGAAATACAAGAATTTAATAGGTTTCGACTATAAATAAATTTACTTAAGTATAAAGAAGATAAAATCTTATTTTGTTTAGGTAAATTGCGTGAGCCTGCATAAAGCGCGTGTGGCAAATAACTGAAAAACAAATCGGATTAAAGCTCATGTAGTCAAAATAAACATCGTGAAATAAAGAAAATTTAAAACAATTGTTTCTTAGAGATTCGTGTCAAAGCAGCTTAGAATATAGTTACACCTACGATAATCATTTAGGCGTGTCATACGAAATTAGAGTAGACTAGATTTTGCCCGCGGCTTCACTCGCTTTAATCTATATTTTATTAATATCCCTCCTATAATTATGTATTGACATAAGGGATATTAATAAAATCTAGATTAACATCTAGATTAAAAATTGTTACAATTTTTTTCTAAATGAAAAGTACCCTCCTTTTCTGTACCCCGACAAAGTGTATCCAAAATTTCATGACGATCAGTTGAGTATTTAAGGCATGAAAGCGTAATACACAAACAAACAAACTCACATCTCGCATTTATAATATTAGTTAGGATGCGCAAGACTATCCATATCAATCATTTAAAGGCTGCTTACATAAGCAATTACAGCGAATAAAACGCTACATAACAACAATTGGCTCACTCAATAATAGTCATTTAAGACCGATACAAAACCGATCGCTATCCAAAAGGTTCATTCGCCTCAACTGCGTATTTATCGGCACGTAATCACGCAGGACCGCGCGTCGTGACAAATGACGCGCGCGACGTGACGCGTGACACGAGCCTACTCGACGTGACACGACATCGGCGTCACACAGGGAATCCGATACGACGTCGACGTGCTCGTAATCGAATTTGGCTCGAGTGAAACCTCTTATTTTATTGCAGCTTTATTCTAGATTTTTCGGTATTCTTATTAATTGGATGGATATGTTCAATACTATGTATGTATTACATATACAGCACATAGGTCACAAATGTCATTTAAGGTATACGCAATGTCAAAATCAAAATCAAAGGCAGGTAAAGGTGGATAGATATAATTATGTATTGTATATATATATATATACGAGTACCTATGTATATAGATGAAGAAAAAACTATCGAAATAGTACTTTTATTGAAGTGAAAACTTCTTTAGGCGCGTTGAGCACTTTTTGGGTGACCAAAAATCATGGAACTCGCGGAATGAAAATCATGGAACTGGAAAGAAAATTCAAAAATAATAATCTAATAGCTCGACGATACAATTCACAAGTTACTTAATTTTCACTTCTATCGGCAGTCTCCAAAGACTGCCCCGCATGTTTTTTAAAGTATATACAATTATACAAAATTATTATTATTATACTGTATAAGTACTTTTGCCTGCGGCTTCGCTCGCTCGGGCACAGTTTTTTTTTCATCTGGATGACTACTCTGCTCAATGCTAGGGTAAGGCCCTAGGTATACCCTGTATTTTCTATACCTCGGACAATGTGTATGCGAAATTGCATGATGATCGTACGAGTAGTTAAGACGTGAAAGCGTACCAAACAAACAGACTCACTTTCGCATTTATAATATATTTTATCATTATTTTGTTAACAGAATTTAGTTCTATAAATATTCCGAGCTAAGTTTCCGTAATTAGTTGATGCTACGGAAAATATTAAATCGTTGTTCTAAGAAGACATTGAACATCTTGCCTGAATAGACATAAGATGGATTACTTATAAATAATCTTGTAGAAAATAAATTGAACGTCCAATGAGACGAGAGTTGAGCTGACATTCACTAATTGGACGGTAAAGAGCGAGCGTGAATTGAAGCGGTTTTTATTGCCCCTTATTAATTGCTTCACCATAAATGTTTTGTGGACAAAAGAGGACCTAGTCGGTGCATATGCACTATACACTATAGCTAAACAATTTGATATTGTTACCTACTTAGCCCGTGTAATAGAATGTAACCTAGGCTCGTATTTAGAGAGATAACCCAATTCCATTTATTATATCAAACCTCTTTCGAGGCGAGGCGGTAAAGAGTAAGCGTCATTCATTATTAAGCGTGCCATAAGTATCTACCTACATATATGTAGGTAGATACTTATTAGTACTTACTCGTTAGTAGTAACCGTAATATGCAAGTCGATAATGGTAAACTAAACTATAGTCTAGTTTACCATCATCGACTTGCATATTACGGTTACTACTAACGAGCAGAGTGACATGCTTGTGTTAACAGAATACGTAAAAACCTAATCTTATTTCTTAGTAGGCAATATAATCTACGTAAGATTAAGTAAATATATAATATACCTAATTTGGTTAATTAACCTCGAAATTGAGTTTGTCTGATACATTAATCATGGTATATTTCCCCGAAGGATTAGGCAATAGTGTGTTCGCAAGTTCCATCAATTTTGTTTTGTTGCTTTGTGGAAAATAGGCTGGGCTAGAATGTTAAAGTAGTAATACCTCCCTAGTTTGTTGATACGCAATTTGCTATCAAAGTTTTTGATTGATAGACGTACCCAATATTCATACATAATACAACTACATACAAAATAGACGATCCCACATTTGTTGCCTAGCGAGATCGACATAGATTAAGGATTGTTGCATACTTCTAGCCTTCTTTTACTCTCGTGCACGCTTTTTGGCATCAGTTCAGGTTCTCTGTCGGATGAATCAAACATATACATAACAATATATTTTCTATTATACATAACAATGTGTCTATCGCGGGACAGCGAATGGGTTAAAATGGGTAAGTAAGTAGTAAAGAGTATAAACATATTTGATTTGGTACCTATTGATATTCGAGCCGATTTGGTATGCTTAGCCATCTAATTTAACGCGATTTTGTGCGAATAAATTTACATACTTTGGTAATTTGTTAAACAAATTCTGTAATAGCTTATCTCGTGATATTTGTACTGTGTTCATACAAACTGTGCAAATAAGTAAATATACGTGGGTCACACTAAGAGTACCCGCAAACTGCAGACTTTCAATCGGCCGATAGTTTGGTTGGTTTCTTAATCAGTTTGAAGATGTATGGGAGTGCGCACATTATAACGATTTGGTATCGGCCAATAAAATAGTTTGATGGGCTACACGATGGTCTTCAAACTGAACCGTCGCCGCGTCGCGTCCGCAAACTATCGGCCGACTGCTAAATCAGTACGGCGCTTTTCCACGCGCTCATACCAGCGATTGTTTAGTCGGCCAGACTCGCCCTATTTATTTATTTATTTATTTTATTTATTTATTTATTTAATTGTAACGGTTGTACACCAATTACAATATATATAGGTTAGTTTGCTCTGAACTTTGGCACCGGACGGTCATGTCTATTTTTCGTGATGGCGCTGTTTTGTTTCGGATTATCTAGTAATTTGTAATGCATCGTGTAAAATTTTCATTGCAATAATCTGTCACTGTAGATAGGATGTACCCAATACTCTCGATTTCTCTTGATCCTCCTCCTCCGTTATGTAAAAGCAATAATAACACTTCTGGAGAATTGTGTAACTTTCATTATGCAACCAGTGTACGCTTAACAGCCAAACTCGATGAAACTATCGGCCGACCCAAAGTCTGCAGTTTGCGAGGAATCAAAATTTTTTTAGAATAGGCCAGTATGAAAAGCAGCTAATTTATTGAAATTTTTAATAAGGAACTCTTCGAGCAGTTGTAGATGTGTAATGAAATTATATATCATTTGTTTTTACAAATTGGCGGTAATTTAAAAAGTGTCTACCGTGCGTCGATATGGATTTGAATAGGGAAAATTTTCCCAGTCAAATCATTATTCATATCATTATTACGATTCTTGTTGCGGGCTTACTGAACAACAATGTTACGATAGACTCCAATTGGCATTTCATTACAAAGCCTCATCTCGTGCCACTGTTTACAACTGGTTTAATGAGTTTAAACGTGGTCGAAGCAAATTGACTGATGATTCTCGAGAAGGAAGTCCTACGGCGACTACTGAAAATAACGTGAGTGCTGTGCAGCTAATGACAGAAGCTGATAGAAGTGTGACATATCAGACTCGGGTAGCTTTAGCTTTCTTACATGAACATTTAGGCGTCAGAAAGCGTTGTACTAGATGGATACCTCATAATTTGATGGAATATCAAAACGCCGTCGTTTGGATTGATGACGCTCAATGCTTAAAAATTATAACGGAGGTGACTCGAATGCTGTGTATGACATAGTCACAGGTGATGAAAGCTGCATATATTGTAACGAACCCGAAACCAAAAGACATTCTGCGCTATGGATATTTCCATTCGAAGATTTGCCGACAAATGTAAAGAAGAGCAGAAGTCGAGGAGAAAAGATGCTTGCCTCATTCTTTAGACAGATAGGTCATTTCGCAAAAATCATCCTAGAAGATAAAAGGACTGTTACTGCAGTTTGGTATGTCCGTCATTGTTTACCAGTTGTCTTGAAAAATGTTAGACAGCAGCGCCCAAGAAGCAGGATCCTCCTTCACCACGACAACACTCCATCTAACTCCGTCAGATAAACTATCGAAGATGTGTTGTTAGTGAGTCGTCCTCCTTACAGTCTCGACCTCACCTTGTGACTTTTATATACTTCCAAAAAGAAAAGATAAATTAGAGAGAGAGAGCGTTTAAAAAAGGCGTGAAAGAGATCCCTAAAGAAGAGTGCACCATTGATTGAAGCAGTGAGCTTACTGCTTCAGTCAATGGTTCCATCGCAAGCAATGGTGCTTAGAAAGGAATGGAGACTACTTCGAAAAGCAATAAAAATATTAACAGGCTACCTTATCATACGGTTTTTTATTTTCTAAAAAATCAGTTTTTACCTCGTATTATTTATATTAATTACCTAAGTAAAACTTTCATTATTTTCGCAATTTTTCGTAAGTATGAATAACTGGCAGAAGGCCATTTTATCTCTACATTTATAAACGCATTTTGACTTATAAGCAAACGTAAATAATGGCATGTAGATATAGTTAGGTATTTAGGTAGGTATAATTGATGTACGTGGCGTAAGATATTATTTTATCTTCATTCTTTTAATATGAAATTTATTCCGTACTACGTTTCTGCCTGCAGCATTGCTCGCGGCACTCCCACAAGATGTCATTCCGGGACAGAAACGCGTACCTACCCTGTGCGTTAACCCAAGACATTCTTTATTAAATGTGTGCCAAGTTCGATCTAAATTCGTATAACGATTTAAATCATTAAACGATTAAATTATTTTTTTTATTAAACGATTTAATTTGATTGAGCAGCAAACATCCAAACATCTTTACAAATTTTCCCATTTATTTTATATATAGGTAATATCTATTAGTCAAATTATCAATTAAATATAATTGCCTTAAGGTTATTCCAAACATATATTGAAGCGATGGTAAGTCCAGACGTCGGCCTTGCCAATGTGACATTGAGGGATTGGTCTCCACTCATATCACTCACGCCTTGGCTGGAAGAGTCATCTTTATAAGTACTAATTGATTACACAAATAAGTACAAATTTAGGTAATTTGGTTCTAGGTACTCATATTATAAGTTTAAAAGCTTCTGAAGTCTATCTTTGTATGTCTGTAACCGAATCACACGTAGATACTATTGTATCCATTCCAATGTAACTTGGCACACAAATAGATTGATAAAATACTTTACCTAAGTATCTTATCTATCTATCTGAACCTAGTATTTTAATAATATTCAAGAATATTCCACAAAAGCAACCGGTCATGTTTGTAAGTACCTACACCATACGTGCCTACATAATTAAGAATGCTCTGCTATTACTTTTTGGTTTGCATAGACAAGTACAGGTCAAATATGCAACTGGCCACGTTCCAATATAAGTTAGAGCGGTAGGTACATTCGCAGCACCAATTTAGAATCCTTACACAATAAACTTTAGTTGTTTATCCAAACCAATGCCAAATGCCAGCCAAGCCCATAACATAGTTAAAACACAATGTAAACCTCATGTCTTCTACTTTACAACCTCATATAATCACAATCAGTATGTCCTTGCTAAATCACAAGCAAATCCGAGTCCATTTGCTCTCCTAACTGAAACTAATGCACCATATCTGTCCAACTTATTAAAGTTTACGCCCGGGAGACGTGGGCACGTGTCGAACAAAGTAACTGTGTTGTGTATTGCAACAAGCCAGAAAGGTTGACCTTATCGTGACTGTAAATTTTGATTAGGTAGGTACTTAGTGGTTGTAGGGTCAAACCTGAAAGAGCAATCTCGTCTTTATGTTGGATATCTTTATTCATTACGTTCAAGGAAATATTAGTCGCTGGAAGTCAACATTAATAATCCTCGCACGTGTGCGCCGATAACCGTCGGAATACCTACGTCACTACTTAGGTACATGAGTTTGTAGTCAAAGGGTTTACGTAGGCTTTTACAAACATCTCTTAACCTGTCAATTGTTGGAATCTTCTTCTCCCTAGCCTTCATTATTCCCAAGTCACTTGGAGTCGGCTTTTCTGGTCTAACCGGGTTTGACTGAATGAATATCAGTTTTTACACGGAGCGGTGGCCACCTGACCTCCGCAACCCGAAGGCTAACGATACCTTAAGGCTAGACCAGTGTTAGGATATTATAGGGCACTGATTTCCCAATAACGACTGCCATAGATGTTCATGGCAACCGGGACCGACGGCTTAACCACAGTTTAGTAAGAACAGTAAGTCATCTTCATAGAAATGTGCCGCTGCCGGTTTGAATGTGTGCGTGCGCGCCGGGCGCCGAGTACGCGCGCTGCCACGCTCACATTAGCATAATATACGGCGGAATAACGTGACGGCAGCGTGGACCGATAACTCGCCCAGCGGTCTTAGATAAACTACTCATCTCCCTTAGCCTTTATTATTCCCAAGTCACTTGGGGTCGGCTTTTCTAGTCTAACCGGATTTGACTGGATATCAGTTTTTACACGGAGCGGCTGCCACCTGACCTCCGCAACCCGAAGGCTAACGATACCCTAAGGCTAGACCAGTGTCAGGATATTAGAGGGTACTGACTTTCCCAATAACGACTGCCATAGATGTTCATGGCAGCCGGGACCGACGGCTTAAGTCTTAGATAAACTACTGTTCTTAATAAATTGTGGTTTAACGTGCTCTCCGAGGCACGGAGCAGGCGATAATTGTCAATTAATACGCACATAATTTCGAAAAGTCATAGTATAACTTCCGAAAGTCAGAGGTGCACGACGTTGGTTCGAACCCGAGACCCTCTGCATTGCAATCTGTTGGTCTCCCCGCTGAGCTATCGCTGCTAGACATAATTGAACACCTATTGTGTTTAGCCGCCGCGCCTGTGTTCCGCTGCGATTCAATAGGTAAAAAAAAGACCATACATTCTGTAACGCCGTGCCTCTTTTTTTGCACATGCAATACTTTACTAAGTAATTGTTTTTTGTCCCCTAATAAAAATTAAAATGCAATGCAAAACTTTAAGTTGGTAAGTCTTCTAATTAAATTCGTCTGTCCAGTCGTAGTACAAGTAAATTAAGTAAAAGAGCCCTGTTTTTTAAGCCATCGAAGCCTTTCAACTTGTTCTATCCAAGTTGTTGGTCCTATTTGCTCCCGTATCAGCTAGCACAAGTGGCAAGTGCCTAATCCTATCCCCGAGCGTCTTGGTACCACCATTCTGACTAGAAATATTGAGGTCGGAACACAACAATCTGAAAATTATGTTGTGTCCCGATTCAAGTGCAGTATGGACCATTCTTATAGGTAAGTACAGCATTGGTTTATGGGTTTATACAACAGAAGCTGAGCCGTTCGCTTAGCGATGCAGAAACAGAACAAATGACAAAGTTACTACCGTTATTTTATTTTTTAGGTCAAAGGCTATATACTATAGATATCTATTTTATTTTAATATCGTCATCTTCATCACGCTAGGTCAGGCTAGGTCATTGGTTTAATTTTCACAGTTGATACGCAATGTTTTCCACAGAAATCGATGCTGAGCTGCTTTTGCCCAACAGATCCTTTCCAGTTTGATTAAATCGTCTGACCAATAGGTAGTACCTACATAACCAATTAGAAGACATCCTATCTGCCTCGACTTATTTCCTACGGGTATCTGGTCCGACCAGGAACGATAATTGCCAATACCGGATGAACTGCTGTTTGCTACCTCAAATGCTAACAATAATAAAATTATAGGTACCTTCAACATGTCGATTAAATAGGTAGGTACATTAGTTTTTTAATAATTGCCTGTTTCAGATCTTATCAGTTATCACACAGAAAGCCTCTAAGCATAGTATACTTTTCTAATATACCTAATAAGTAGGTAACTAACGGTCATGTCAACACGGGTTATTACCTTAGCGAACTTTGTCATTTTAATCTATACTAATATTATAAAGCTGAAGAGTTTGTTTGTTTGTTTGTTTGAACGCGCTAATCTCAGGAACTACTGGTTAGAATTGAAAAATCATTTTAGTGTTAGATAGCCTATTTATCGAGAAAGGCTATAGGCTATATAACATCACTCTACGACTTACGGGAGCGTCGCAGTAACTATAAACGCAGGTGAAACCGGGGGCACATCTAGTGATCAAATAAAGTAACGCTGCCATAAAATATATTTGTCATAAATCCAAAAATATATCAACCTTTGGTCATCTTAAACACATATAACACATGTTTAAAAACTTTCTCAATCATTAGGTACCTAGGACAGATAGAACCGTTTGGTTTTCACGTCATATAGGTCAGTGGACAGCATCAGACTTAAGGCTAACTGCAAAATGTTCTAACAATATACAAAAGAATATCAAAGGCCCGAAGATCTCCTTTGCAAGAGACGTCATGAACATTTAAGGAGCGGAGAGAATACCTCTGCAAATATTTGTCACGCTAGGAGACAGATATAGCCGTGTAAGTGCCGCAGCTTTTTTTGGTACTTTTTCTCGAGTTGCTAAGCAATGCAGGATCTATAATATAACGACTATGCTGACCTATAAGTTCCATCAAAGACTACGAACTATCCTACATCAATATGGAAAACAAGAAAGAATTGAAAATTGAGTTTTTGGGCAGTAGTTTAATTTGCCTTTAGCTTAAGCCAGCCACATATGATATTGCACGCTTGGTTAGCTATATACATCGCACCAATGCGGGTAGATACACATAAAAACGAGTGTAGACCGATTTCGAATCAAGTTGATCCATAATCGGCCAAATATACAGCCGGCTATGTGCGTCCATATAGCACGTATTATTGAGCCGACCCCGTCTTGCATCCATTCTAGCGCGTTTTATTTTCTAGAGTTGATCATTTGATGCTATTCCATTTATGATCCAGCTCTTTCTAACACAAATCCACAACCACGAATCGGAAGGATACAGTAGGCAAATACAATGTTTTTAAATAGCCTACGTCCTGCTGACGGTTCCACGTTCAAATCTTCTTTCATAAAGCATATAGGGCCTACAGTACTTGATTATATACATACACAATGTACATAACGACATGTAGACGGCGTTACATCGAGCAAGGATCAAGTCTAGACCGAATATCAATTTCTGCATTCTGCCTTCTTTATGATATCTTCCTTTATCCTCGATCTAGATCATGTGACAACATTCATCACGTCAATACGCACTGACGAGTTGGGAGAACTTCTTAAACCATTGTTTGTGGTGGTATATAGCAAGTCAAAAAATTAATAAAAGACATAGGTACATTGTACATACTTATATTTCCATACAAAATATCAATTTTAAGTCATTTTAAATTTACATAAATACTAAATCTAGCTTTTAAATACAAGGACATTTTCCACCTGGTGTCATAAAACTACACCAGACTCGTCAATACTTTTAAAATTTCAATACATCAGTTCAAAAAGAAAATACATTAATCGAAAACAAAATATTATTATGAGAGTTGTGAATTTATTTTCTACATCATTTCTTAAAGGACTAGTTTTTTATACTGTAAATACATAACCAGACTTGAATTGATTGTGGCAACTTATAAATAAATTGGGCACATCATTGCATTACAAAACTAGAGGCTACTCTTATAAAACCCTAAATACTATTAACATACACATAAATATGTACTATAAGCACAAGCAGTTAGTATGAGAATCCATTGTATATAACTTATAAATAATGTATTCATTTAATTATACAAAGCAATTATTGTGTAGTCAATAAGGCAGTGATATTTATGACTATTTAAAAAGGCTACCCAGAGACAGTTGATAAGAAAAATTACTTCATTGTTTGGTAATCATTCTCCCCGTACTATAAGAAAAACGTTCAGTAATGAGGTAAAACAGTGAGATGGCGACCGCTGTGTGTATTTCCCTATTATAAGGGATATCTATCATCTCACTGGGTAGACACATATTGTATCCAATAATTACTATGCTACAACTATCAAAGACTACAGTACTTCATTAATTACTGGATCCAAAACTGTTGCTAAATTCCAACCATATTTTCTATTGATAGTTTTAATACTATTAACATGGTTTAACCCTTAATTTGGCTATGTATGTACTGTCATACATAAAATTTAAAAAAATAAATTGTTTAATGAAACTTAGGATAACAGTAGCAAATAGATATAATTATATGGTAACCCTATTTATAAACATAGGAAAAAATGAAATCAATATGTGGCAACATTATTTTTGACATTACGGATCTAAAATGGCGAGCCGGCAGAAGTCATCTGTGCTGTCCAAGGTATTTTATACTTTTTGTTATTATTTACTGGGTTTTTGAATGGTCTGACGGTAATTATTTATTACTAACACTATAACTAAACACAAATCATATCAATTTTGAAGTAATAACAGCTTGTTTTAGTTTTATTCCGTTACTAACCTAATGTATGGTGTGGCATACACTGCCAAGTGCTTGACAAAGTACTTGCAATTTTGTTGGTATGTCACGGCATACATTACCAATGCAGGGGTATTTTTGTTTGGTTTTGGTTTTTGTCGCATCATTAGCATTTTTTTGTTATTGGCAGCAAAAGCTTCAAACCCGTGGTGGCAGAATTTTAGCGCTTGTGCCTGCTGTGAATGCACCCTCTGATGATAGTGAACAGTCTGAGATTGAAGAAGAATTATGCTTGCACCATCCGCTTTCTTTGTCAAGTTCTCCTGCACCTTCAATAGCTAGCTCATTGAAAAACCTAAATATTTTAGATGATGTCGAAGAATCTGGCAGTGCAGCAGAAAATGCACAACTCACATCAATTTTTGAAACAGTTTACCCAAGCCCTTCTTTAGAACCAAATTGTAATGTAATTCCTGTGCTGAGTGAAATACCGTCTCTCCCTACAACTCCCGCTACACCTGCATCTCCCGCCACCTCTACTTTACCTGCACAGTCTAATAATTCTACCACTCCTACTTCAACTTCACTTCGTAGGAAGGCAAATGTCCCCTTGGCGTCTCGTTTTACTAGAAGTAAGAGATCTCGATGTTCCACTGCTGCCGTTAGTGCTAGTAAACGCGTCAAGAGGATTCCGAAATTTACACTAAGTTACCAGTGGAAAAAAGCAGCTTTTTTACACAGCGCAACTATAGAAGAAGACCCTAACTATGTTGACATTCCAAATCACTTGGATCCACTGGAATACTTCTTCAAGTTTTTTTCTACAGATCTTTTATCACATATTGTTGAACAAACCAACGCGTACGCTATATCCAATAGGGGACGTACACTTGGATTAACTGAAGACGAATTGCGTGATTTCATAGCTATACATATAATTATGGGTGTAGTCAACATGCCTTCTTATATTGATTATTGGAGTTTGCGTTATAGATACCATCTAATAGCAGATTTAATGACTTTGAAACGATATCAAGCAATCCGTCGTAATTTACATTTTGTGGATAACAATGTTCAAGACTCGGATAGATATTACAAAGTAAGGCCACTGTTACAAAAAGTAAGAGAGAATTGCTTAGCATATGACACTGAAAGGAAATACAGCATTGATGAAATGATGATACCTTATAAAGGTACGAAGGCGGGGAAGAGGCGTCAGTATATGAAAGACAAGCCCAACAAATGGGGCTTCAAAAATTACGTGCGTGCTGGAGTATCGGGCATGATCTATGATTTTTTATTGTACGGTGGTGAGGATACGTTCAGATATCATAATTTTACTGACAAAGAAGTTTCTCTTGGATTTGGAGCCCAGGTTGTAATAGCTTTATGTAAAAGTATTAAATCTAAACCAGCTTTCATTTTTTGTGATAACTTTTTTACTTGCCCGGAGCTAATTTATATACTAAGATATGATTACGGCATATTTGCTTTAGGCACTGTCAGAAATAACAGATTGAGAGGAGCAGAAGCGGTTCTACCGTCTGAAAAAGAAATGAAGAAGAAATCTCGTGGAAGTTATTTTCAAGTAGTATGCGATAAAAACCGTTTGGCAGTAGTTAGATGGAATGATAATAAAGCAGTGACACTGATTAGTTCTTATGCTGGGGTTGAGCCTGTAGGAAAAATTAAGAGATACTGTAAAGAGTCAAAAAGCAAAGTAGATGTAGATTGTCCTTATATTGTCAAAGAGTACAATAAACATATGGGCGGGGTCGATTTGGCCGATATGCTTATTGCACTTTATAGAACCCCTTTTAAGACCCGTCGTTGGTATATCGGAATATTTGCTCAAATAATGGACATATGTATAAATAACGCGTGGCTGTTATACAGAAAAGATTGTTCCCAGTCAAATAATCGGTATTTGAGTCTCAAAGACTTCCGATTTGAGATATATGAAGGCTTAAAAAAATCCGGGCGCTCGGAAACATCTGAGAAACAGAAAAAGCGCATACCACAAACCAATCCCGTAGAGGCAACACGATATGACAATGTTGGTCATTTTATGACAATGACCACTCAAGGTCGATGTAGGCTGTGCAGCAAGTTGACTACAGTAATATGTATGAAGTGCCAAGTTCGGCTATGTTTTGTGACGGGCAAAAATCCTAGAAATTGCCAACTAGAATATCACATAAGAGCTTAAAAAATAACTTTGTATGCTTGGCAATGTATGTCCCAGCATACAGCAAATTTAGTTCTCCAACACTAGTGCATTTGGCAATGTATGCTGTGGCATACATAGTTTTTCTGAAAAACTATAGTGCCTAGATTTTTTTTAGTATTTTTTAGTTACTAAATGGTATGTATGTAACCTATTTTTAATAAAAAAGTCAAAACATTTTGCGTTTATTTTCTTTGCCAAATAAAGGGTTAAAGTAGTACTTCTTAAATAAACTGCGATAAAGTCCGTAAAAAGCTGTTTAATTATATAACTTTGTGCGTAAACGTATGACAATATTATATGAATTTATTTTTATATTGCATAGCAAGTTTCTATATTGTTGAAATATTTTACAAACTTCTAATTCAATGCGTATCGTCAAAGGCAAAAAAACCCGTATGACAAGTAAGTTGACAATAAAAAATCGCCGGCTCGAAGAATGTCATTATCATATCATGTATATTTTTAGAGAGATTGGTTAATTACTTTTACAAACTACATGCTTCTTTCATTAATTTAATTAATTAATTTAATTTAATTAAATAGAAATAAGTAAATAATATATCTCTACGTGCGTATTATGCTCCGTTGCAAAACATCGCGAATGTAAAACTGTCTTTAACGAATGGTACCGCATTCTTCATAGTTGTAGCATAGCAAATAGTATTTATTTCCTATGTATTAAGTTATATCAGGCACATAAACGCGTTTATATAAATCGGTACTAAAGGAATGTTAATGATTCTGATTCGAGATTACTTTGTTAGCACATTAAGGAACAAACGCTTAAAAACTATAAAACCATATGTTCTACATCTAAAATTTAAAATAATCTTTATACTTCCATGTATATTTTGTGCATAATAAATCATCAAACAGACTTAACAAATTCAAAAGCTATCCATTACTTTTTTTTTCAACACTAAATAAGAAATACTTTTTTTAATAATGATTAAGTAAAATAATTTTTAATGTATAATAATAATATTTTTTTTGTCTTCTAAATGAGTATTACTTATCACTAACTTCAGTTAATAATAAAATATTTTATATTAGGTAATACAAATTACAATTAAGGGTGAGATTATGAAACAAACGGCTGTTGCATCAGGGTATCAAAAACTGATATCTACGACGTCATTATTTTCATAATATTATCGCAATATAATTTCACGTTACTTTTCATATCAAAGTAATAATATGCAAATGGACAATGTAAGGCCATAAAATCCTTTGCCAACCTTTTCCGCTTGTCTCACAACTCTAACCTCAAAATATTGTCAGCCATTATTCTCCTGCTGCTAACGCACAACCCTAACAGCGCTTGCATGCCACTCGAAGCACACTCGTCCTACACTAAATACAAAATGTTCTACACAATAGGGCCGTCACTTACCCCAGCACCATATTAAAATAAAAGTTATTCAATTTTATACAGTGGCGACCCCAACAACAGTAAGGAATAACATTTAAATAGCTGCCTTCATGAACAAACACGTTTCATTTTCTAATACTTGTATATTCCAATACTAAATTCATCTCACAGCTCCCATTAAGGCTAATTGGCCAATTTGAACACATCGCTTTGGAGTACAGTTAGCTTTAATAATATTAACCTACTTCTGTCAAACTGGTTGTAAACCACTTTCGAGTGTATTATTATTAGTGATCGACATACATATATAGAAATCGCGATGATTCATGTCAGACGCTTTTAAGATAGGCACGTGGGTGTCAACAAAAGGTAACTGACTATTTGGAGATTTATAAATAAATCTTCTTAAAAAATATGATTCCTCAGTCTTATTTTAGTGTTGCGCTAAATAAACTTGACAGGTTAAGGAACCTAAAAATCGAACCGAAAATATCGCAGATAAAGGTACTATTATTCCCTTTCTGAACTTCAGTTTGAGCGATTCCAACATTAGGCATATACTATAGCTAACACAGCACATCATTAGAACTGTTATAAAAAAATCAAATCGTAATGAAAAACTCAAAAAACTTTTGATTACAAGTAGTTATTAAACATTCAAAATAAATTGCTCCGAGCGGCGACCTATTTCTTTACTATTGGGGTGCCGTCCTTTTATTTAATATGTCAACATTCGCACTAGCCAGGACTAGCCCCTTACTCATAAAACCAATCATGCTATGACACGACGGAAAACAGTTAGTAGACAGCAAATTCCGATCCTCCTTATTTCTTTGCCGTTTTTAAAGTCAATATTTCAAAGCTAACTGCACTCCTTAGACAATCACACATTGCATAATTCTATATCAAAGTATTAACATAATAATAAAAAATCATATAAATGTTTATGTAGGAAATTGAGATAGAAGAGTTGTCCAAATACTTTAAGAATTTCGATAGATGACAAGGTGCCAAAGGGGAAAGATTTTGAGAGAAAGTTCTCGAAGCCATAGGGATAGTAAGATGAGCACTTGTGGTGTATAACAATGTATAAATAATATTACAATCTGCACGACATAAACGCTAACCTATGATGCAAACAAATGCATTTTTTTATACAGGTAGTTGGTTTGTGGTCAGTATTGAGCTTCTAAAATACCAACATGGAATTGACGCTGATATCGCCGAATGGTTCGATAATATCGTTAATAAAAACCTAGTATATTTATAAAGAGCGAAAGACACGACATTCAAAACTTTAGGGCTTTTTATTTCCGGTGTATTGTAAACTACATTTCAACAAAAATATATTTGGATAGAACAACTTTGCGTTGATTAGTAACGATAACGATTTTATTTGAATGTCAATATAACAAATATTGTAAAAGATATCTTCATCAAATATCTAGTCTAGTTATTTTCCCTTGTTTACATATCTGTAGTAGAGAGAGTAGTAAAGTAAACCTTGCATTTATAACTTGTAACATAAACGTGTGATTACAGTAATGATCATATTTTATACTCAGTAGTATATCCGAAAAATATTTATAAATAAAAACATTTCCTATATTTATTTTTATTAGCTCCAGTTACGTTGTCTTGTATGACAACAGTTTTTCTTAATATTGTATATTTTAATATATTCAATAGATTAACTTGCTTGAATCCCAAATAAATTACCATAATATTTTGGTAATTTATTTGGTTGCTCTTGTTTTATATTCTCGGCACATGCTATTAGTTTCTCAGTCAAACGATTAATTAAATCTTATCATAAAATACGCGATAAAGTACCAAGTTTTGTCTTAGACTTAAACCATGTAGCAATAAACTTATGGTCGATACGTTGACATTTAGGACTTAGTTTTACAACTAAGGTCAACCCAACGTTTGTGTACATTTATGATTATAATCATAAAAATTGTTGTTAGTAAAGAACTATTCGGCGTAAATTCAGAACTAAACCGGGTATTTAATCCACATTTTATAATACGATCGTAGGCCTTTACAACCTCTTGTTCTGTCGACTTAAGTACTTACCATGCTAATCATCAATTTCTGAAAAACAGATCAACACAAAAAATTGGTTCATACACTGACTTGGCTGACTAAACAATCAACAGCCAATCAACAGCCAATCAAATCACTTGACCTCAGTTTGATTTTGACACGTCATTGATTAGCCTTTCAGAATTTGAATTAAGTTGTAGAATGCAACGCTTGTTAATCATCTTGAAGTTACTGTACTGTTTGTAACCATTTACAAAAAAACAGATACAAGTACTGTAAAAACACAATTAAAAAACGTACTCAACAGATTGCAACAAATACATAAATGCGTACAACATACATAGTGTATTCCTCACTCATGATTAGACGTTACGTGTGTGTAGGTGTGTGCGTGCGTGTGTGCGTGCGCTTTAGGCGTGCGCGCGTGACGTCAGCACGTCACACGGCGGCAGGAGAGGCTGATTGTCAGTGCCACTTCGCCTTCTGCGCGAATATGTCCGCGCGCAGGTTCTGGGCGAAGCAGATGCCCAAGATCTGTTGAGATACAACGTAACTTATTAGATACTAGGCTTAAACAGTTTGAAATATATGATGCAATAAAGTAAGTTCAAATAAATGTAATTACGGGCGTTATTATCTGCTTCTAAGTTTAAAATACAACATACTATCTAGGGTAAGCTGTCTATGTTTAAACTATGTTACTTCATACGCAACGGCAAATAGCAATTAAAAAACATCTTCTTGGGAGTCAACATAAAAATTTGTTGCAAAATAAAGGTCCAATGAATAAATATGAGGAAAAGTGTGCGTGGTATTTCCCTTGCCGCCGTCACTTTATTGTCTATTATTTGACAATGACTCTACTAACTTCTACTAGATCTGAAATATGTCAGTCTTATTTACATTTCAATGACTTTCATTTAAATTTCGATAACTTAACTTTAGCAACAAAATATTGCATAGCAAAATTTAAATATTATAATAGTTTATTATACGAACCAATTTTCTGAAAACATATTATAAATTTTTATAAACTAATACTAGAATCATTAAGCTATAATATTGAACTAATGATTAAAAGCTTAACGCAAAACTTAATTAGGGAGATCAAAAATATAACCATTTTTTTAATGTAATTTCCAAAAGAGAACGCTTCTTTTACATTTGGAGTAGATGCTTTCTTCCCTTTTCAAAATTTTATATTTTTATAAGATAATACAAGAAAAAGCAATACCGAATAGAGGTAAGTAGTAACACAGCCAAATTTTGCTAGATATAGTTTAAGGTACCACTTCATAGGAGACGAGCCCGTTGCAAGTTCCATTGAGAATTTCCTAAGAAAAAAAAATTCTTAACCTGATCCGGTTATAGGCTACTTAACATCACACTGACCCCGTTTGAATCCAGATACAACTAGTCTACAATATTCTGCCGATAAATATATTCTTATTTATATCATGACTATCAAATAAATGAGTAATTTAACCTATTGAGTTGCACACCGGTGGCCAAACGCAAGACATTTCAATAAGCATGATGACAGGGTTAAAAATAAGTGATTCTAATTAGACCATCTTTTAGATCTGCCAAAAATATTGGACACCTTTTCTTAGTTTTAACATAAGCATAAAAACATTACTGAGGTATAACGCATTTAAATTCGGGATTAGTTTGTGGGACAAAAGGACAAACACGAGTCCAACAATTTTTGCATATCTAAAAGACGGACTAAAATCTTTTTTGTCATGCCTATTGTGTCTGGTATTCTAAGACTTGACAGATTAATCTAGCTCAGACATTTCCGAGAGGTACAAACGTACATATGAAAAAAGCATAATGCTTGTGCGTCTACAAACAAAAACTTACTTGTGCAAAAGCGGTACAAACTGCGGACGTGGCTACAATCAAAAGGTTGTGATCGAACCACTCCTCCGCGGCCTCTAAACACCCCTTGTCATATATTATCTTTGATACATCAAAAGTCTAGAACAAAAAAAAACAAAACATCAACAATGCAACTACTTACATGCTATGATACTTGTATAATAGTGAATACTCGTAATTACTGTGCAGCACTACGGCGATATCAAAGGGCAATACGGTTCAATGGGAAAATGTGAATAGTCATTCTATACAAAATGTTGTCGTGTTATATAAAAGGTTAAAAGTCGAGCAATTCTATTTTTTATTGTTATTGACATGACTAAGGTGACTTTTAATGAACGTATTATTATTTTAGTGACCTGCTGTTTAGAGTTGCAAGCCTTTAAAATACTATTCTTTATTAAAAAAAAAGGACAACTGTTTCCAGATATTACATAAGATTATTTTTTTAAGCCCTGCATTTTTCCTGTGTGTTTGCATGCTTTTAGTAGACAGACATGGCTTCTTAACAGATTCCCTGTCCGATGCATTACATATGAGCATAACAATAGATTTTCTTTAGTGTCTATTACGGGACAGCGAAAGGGTTAATTTTGCGGTATACAAGTTTAATTAATTTTCGATAGTTTTTGATCCGATAATATTAAAAGTCTGTCGAATAATCGATACACAACTAAACAATAATTTGGAAAGCACAGGAATACTTAATAAAAAAATAATGAATATAACACCTGAATCCGATGCCATTTACATTATAAAATATCACTAACTTCAACTATTATAACTAATCGCATGTATTTAAATTCACCCTGTTACAACATAATCAATGAAAACGAACAACACAATTATAAATCAAACTATTTTCAAAAGCCAGTTCACATTTTCTCATACAAGAACAAAATACAAATATAGAACACTAGATTGGCAATAGCGTGATCAGTTTGCAGTAGCGTGATGGACCTTGAGCGCGAGCGGTCCCAGCAGCGCGGCGGCGGCGAGCGCGGCGCGGCCCGTCAGCCAGTCCTCGGCCGCCGCCAGGCACCCGCGCTCGTGAATCACTCCAGAGCTCACTTGCTGCCGCACCAGGAACTAACATCTTAGACATCGCTACTACAACCAGCGATACGACTCGATAGCATTCAAATTATTTTTGAATATGTTGACAACACTAAACATATTTCACGTACTTGTGTATAAGCGCTGTGTCCTTGACCATATACAACTGTATTCGAATACAATTATTTTATTTTATTTTCAAGTAGACAATTCTCACACTGGTAATAATTGCTGTGTCGCGGGGGACTTTACAAATATTTAAACAGCAGACACAAAGAACACCCAGACACAGAACAACCATTTGTGAATCACACAAAGTATTGTCCCGTGTGGGATTCGAACCCACGACACTCGGCGCAGTGGCAGTGGCGAGGCGACCACTTCAACCACTACGCCATTCTGCAGTCAAATTATTTTTGAATGAGTTGACAACTATATTGTATCGAGTGATATAACTGTATTCGAACATCATTCGAATACAATAATTATACACATCACTTATTCGAATGCAATATACCCGTCACTAGTAAATAGCAGCAGAGTTTTTTGTTTGTACTACTGGTATAATTTCGTAATAAACCATCGAGATTGACATATTATAAAATATATGATAGTAGACCAGTCGTACAAAATGAATATGATACAAACCAAAACGAGATGGTGATATACCTAAAGTACTGAAATGTGCTATTATTATCTGTGCATCCGATAAAAAACATATTTAATAACAATTTACTTAGCTGGTTGATTGACAAAGTATATTACACGATCCAAGATTATTATAATAACAACATTAATTAGGTATTAATATTTTTTCTTTCTACCAAAATGCATTGATATTGACATATACCTAATATACTTAGTTTGGTCATAAATATTGTTACAATTAATAAAAACATAATATTACATTTGAATTTGGAATCTATCATTCATATATGAATATTCATTGTTTTCTCATTTACGCGCCAAACGATGTTAAATATTTTGTGATATTAAAATGAAGTGGGGTGACAAAGATGACCGAATTGCTGAGATAGCTTACATACAAAGGACCCTACCCTATACCCTAGACACAAAGTAGGTATGGAGCCAATTGCAATTTTTGAAACTCCATCCGCTTGGTATTAGTCGAATGTTTGTGTACCGGGCTATTGATAGGTACAATAAAACCTCCTCTGTTTGTGACAAAAAAAGATCTGGCCGTCCACGTAGTATTCTTACGAAAAAGGCGACCAAAGCAGTCAAGAAAAAAATTCGAAGAAATAATATTTCTGGAATAGAATGGTCCTTTCAGCTAGACTCAGTACTGGGTCAAAAAGCTCCGACCACCCAACCGTGGCTGGAAACGAACGTTTCGCACTTCATCAGACCTGAAGACGTCTCTTAATCCGCTGGATTAAGATTTATGGTCAGTTTTGGAAAGTATAGCATGCTCTAAACGACATGATAATTCGAAGTCCGTAAAACAATCCATAAGATTGGCAGTGATGAACTTTCCCATGGAGAGAGTGCGTGTTTCTATTGATAACTGGCCGCAGCGTTTAAAGGACTTTAGTAAAGCCAATGGAGATCATTTTGCATGAGCTTCATATATTTTTAATGTTATTATATTAATGTATACACTAACACACATTACAGTAATAATTGTTTTATGTAATAAAAACAACCTAATTAAAAAAAGATTTCCCTTGTCCAATATTTATGGCAAGACTAGGTAATAGTTATTCAAAACTATAATAATATATAATAAAAAAACGCAACAGTGGCGAGGCGACCACTTAAGCCAGTCTTGGAAGTTTTTACGTAACTGTCCATCGTTATATAAACGTAACGAGATAGGTGTAAAAACCCAGGATTCAACCTCTTCGTCTTCATGTGAACATTTTTTTATTTTTTTCGTAAACATTTTGTAATGTCCCACTGCTGAGCAAAAGCCTCTCCCTTGGACTTCCAAATCACTCTGTTGGATATATCCTAACCTTATGACCTTGTGACCCCTATATCTCGGGGGTCTTGACCCACAGGGCCCATATTCAAACACGACCGAGGGATGACCCCAAGGTGTCTACACAACAAGTAACAAGTCAATCGGTACAGTGGTTCCGGAGCTAAGCCTGTCACTAACACACAGACCGTTACAAAGTGTTTTCATTAACCTCTTCGAAGAAGACTCAGAGGTTAATAAATAAATAACTAAGCTATAATAAAGAAGTTGTACTCACATAAGTAGGTTTCCTCACATCATACCCGCACTGTTTATTGCGGATGATGTCCTGAGGTTTGCTCCGACAACAGCTGAAGGGCACCCCGCACGCTTCACGCGACCCCACGGCGCCGCTCGAACAGTTGAAGTACGCGTTGCGATCCCAATCCCGTGGACCCTCTACACCGCAGCATTGTAACTGGAAACAAAACAACATACAGTGGTGAACATATAATTAGAAACACTTGCGACGTATTTCACATTATACAAGACACATTGCCGTAAAACTTTTGTTTTTAGAATAAAATAACAAAATGCATAGAATACGTTCAAAAACTTATAATTCATTAAAAAACAAATAAATATCCGAGTTTACAACTACCATTTAGATAATTTAGTTACGTACAAACAACTAAACGACATTTGCAGTACGATCCGTCATGGACAAATAATTAGAAACAATAAAGAAATGAGGTAAAAATCAAAGTTATTAACGTGTTAACGTCATCAATTTCAAATTATTTATGTAAAATTAAGTTCGGTTTACTAAATTTCTAAAATTAATATTTAGTTGCATAGCCTTTGTTATTAATGACGGCTCTGCAACGACGTGGCATTGATTCAAGTAATTTCATACATTTATCGAGTGGGATTGAGTTCCATGCTTCAACAAAGGCTTCGTAAAGTTCATTTTGACTGGAATTACGTTTAACGGAGACTTTTTTTAACGACGTACCTCAAATTTTCAGTAGGATTTAAATCGGGACTATTTGCAGGCCAGTCTAACATGGTTACACGTTACTCACTAAGAAAGGATTTAAACCTGCGGGCCGTGTGTTTTGGGTCGTTATCGTGCTGAAAGATCCAGGTCACAGGCAAATGGTCGTCGGTGTAGGGAATCATTGTCTCTTCTAAGATGTTTTTGTATTGAAATTGATCCATTATACCTTCAATCTTACGTACCGGTCCAACTCCGCAACCAGAAAAACATCCCCATACTTTAATGTTACCATCGCGTGTTTGACTATGCTCCTCGTATATTTATAATCAAAAGCATGGTTTATTGGACGTCTAACGTAACGTTTGCCGTCTGAATTCACCATATTTATTTTTGTTTCATCCGAGAATAACACTTTTTCCATTCTGTACGAGAATGGAAAAAAGTGTTATACTCGGTCCAGTTAAGATATTTCTTTGCAAATAATAATCGCTTCTCTCGGTGTTGCTAGGTAAGAAGCGGTACCATTCGAGAAACCCTGTGAAACAATTTAGCTTCCACTAATCTGCGGCGTACCAGTTTCGAGGAAATGTTCCTTGGGTCATCAGGTGAAAAAACTTTATTTCTAATCTCGTTGGATCCTTTAAACGGGTTTTATTTAGCTACACGTATTATTTGCAAATCTTCCCGGGGAGACGTTTTCCTTGGACAAGCCTTTCTAACAATACTTGTAGTTGTTCCGTTTCTTTTATAATGAGCAATACCGTTCAAAACTTTCTTCACAGAACATTCTAGATGCTTGGCAATTCTTCTATAAGCCCACTTTCGATCTAATGTAATTTAACAATTAATTGCCTAGTTGACTCGTCACAACTCTTATTTTACCCACCACCACCACCACTTATTTCACGTAATTCCAAATTGACACTACAGAAATAGCGTAGAAAGAGGTTTTTTTTATATTTCCAAAATGGCACGAATCATGGTTCCTGTTTCTAATTAGTTGTCTAAGCGGCCAGTAATAGAAATTCAACTATCATTCATATTTAAACTATTTTAATAATTAAAGATAGAACAGATTTCTCTTTTTTATATTTTGTTAATCTTTTTATCTCATTGGCTATATTCTGGCATAGTTAATAGTGATTTAATCTATATATTTTTTACTCATGACGATAGTTCATTCTGTGTTTACCTAGGTTTTATGTACTGTTTCTAATTATATGTCCACCACTGTAGTTCGTATCTTTATACGGGGTTGGACTAGCGATCGAAAGATCGCGGGTTCGAATCCCACCCATAGCACTACTGACGTGAACCCATTCCTAACACAAGCATTCTAGCTTAGCTGGAGAGTTAATAAATACTAGTAATTTGAAACCCAACTTACCAATAAGCTTTTAAAATTAAATTAAATTTTGCCTTGTTTTCGTAATTATTTATTTATTTTTTATACAAACTCACAAATATTGAAATTGGTAGATCTAAACGCACGATTTTCGGTCATTAAATTATAGAACTTGTTAATAACTTGACTAGAAAGTTACCTATTAGATCGTAGCAGGCACAAAACACTAAACATCTTGTTCTTACCGCGATGAATGCAATCTTAAAATCCCAGACATATTTGAAAACCTATTGCCAGGCCGCCGGTGTGGCACTGCGACTCAATAGGTTAATAATAATCAAATATTAAAAAATATATCTTGACTATCAAGTCAAGATACATATACACCACATACACCAGTTCAAACTACCTAAATAGATCACTATTTAGGTAGTTTGAACTGGTGTATGTAGTTTAACACTGATGTTACAGTCCCTAGTAATCATAACATTAGTTTAACAACGCTTCAATATATAAGTAGGTACCCACTTTTATCACTAAATTAATACAAAATATCATCTATGGTCATTATGACAACAGCCTTCACTGATTTCTTTTTGTGACGGCATATTTATTTTTGATTGACATTGACATATTTATTTGACATGTTGTAAATTGTACGATATCGCCATTTTATTTTGTAATTATTCACGGATAGCGTTAATATCATTGCATATTATTGGAATTTGATATGGATTAACTCATTTGTTCAGCTGTAACAAAGCAAGTAACTTTGATTGTAATCCGATATATGTACGTAAATAAACTTCACGGATCGTCGATCGCAGTGGTTTAATCAAACACCACCGGTTCGCATCTAGGATCGGACAATGTTAGTGAATTTTCCTATAATGAAATTCTGAGCAACAGTACTATCTAAAACTGTGCTCAATAGGCGGCAATAAGGGTTGCTAATTACATTTAATGCCATCCCTACCTCTATTTAGCCCTTCGAAGATATAAGCGTGAGAGTGTATAATGTAAAGTCTATCCCAACAGAATTTAAGAAAAAGGTAAACAACTTTTAGTGACGTTTATCATAAAATATTTTTCTGTAAAATAATTTTATGGATATTTATCAAAAGAAAAACTTTCATACAGCTTCTTGTATTCATTAACTACTTTTCAAAGAGAGTTTGAATTTTCTAAATGACTTTATATTTAATTAGGCATGAAACGATTGTTTACATAATATATTAATTCTATTGGGATAGAGTATAGTACCACAAGTATTTTTCATAAACAGATACTTACCCAGTCTTCTTGTATCCAATCAATCAAGTTCTGTTGATCAGGGTCTTCTCTATAATGTGTGATGAACGTTTGGAAGCCAATTGTTGCTTGTTGTTTTATCTACAAAATAACAAATAAGACACCATTTAAATATATTAAACATATAAAGCATACGCTAGTCCATTCTTATGATGACATACTACTTCTAGATTTTGTGATTAAAACGATTCTGTATCACGTTGGATTTTCTCAGATACCGGCGTCAAAGAAACTAATTGATGTGCAAATATAATCTTAATGTGTACGATGTAGAACTATTTATTAATATTCCAAGAAACCCTACTTCAAATGCGGCGTTATACCTATTTAAGATTATGCACAACAACTACTTCCTCTGTCATAACATGGTTATTTAGTATCTTCGAATAAGCCACGATGGGGTTAACATATTTATTTATAAGAAAAGCCTCAAAATAGGAATATATATATAAAAACACCACATTAACAAAAATAATTAGTAAAAAAATTGAATTCTCCGATAGAACCAATATAACCGGTATTCGTTTTTAAATAAATGATAAATTACTACTCGTGAGGTCTTGAATAATAAAATTATCAACAACAGCAACAGTGACGCTACCCGTGGACCTAGGCAAGCACATAATATAATCATATGTCCTGCGCATCTCTCTCCGGTCGTGTCGGATTGCCGTCCCATCGGACTATGAGAGTGAATGAATAGAGTGCACTAGTGATTGCGCACACACTTCTGCACTAGAATAAATGCTGCGCTAGTTGCCAGTCTTCGATAAGACAGCCCGCCGTAATTCAATATAGAGGACCATACATACATAATATAAAATAATATATTACCCAGTCTTTGAATACGAAAAACAGTATTCCTGTTGTCATCTCGGCCAGCAGAAGTAAAGCCAGGAACACCGCATACTGTAAGCAAAGTAAATTCAAATTAGCTAAATAATAGCGTATAAATTTGTTTAATTTCAATGAAAAAAACATTCGCGTAAACGTAAGACAATATTAGCTAAATGACTTTCACGAACAAAGAGACCACGTCGCCACCCACGAGACAAAAAAATTATGGCCGCAATAGTTTCAATTTAGAACGTGGCAGTAAATTAAATATAAATTCACAGAGATAATAATATGCATATCAATATGCAATCAATCCTATATTGTAAATAGAAATGTTAGAAGATTGCATGTTTGTTAAGGAGTTTATAAACAGGCAATATTTTACTGCAGTATGTCGCTGCAACAAGTTTAACTTTAGGCCAGAAGATAAAGCGAGATCACAGTATGGCGGCCCCCTTGTTTGCTTCTAATATATTCTTTTATTTTTCCATACTACCAACGGCGACGGCTTCGTGGTCACTTCGCACGAATTGGGTGAATTTATTTTTCTTTCACATTTTCATTACCAGCACGGAATCAAGAACTGTGGCTGGCAATAGGCTTGCACATTTTCGTGGGATGTAAAACCATACTTATCGCCCTTTCAAGGATATAGGCGTGAGACGATTTGTTTGTAAAGAGACATTATCTGGCTGGCTCTCTTCGGAAGTCCTAGTCATACTACTAACGAGGGCACTTGATTCTTGTATGTACTGGTCCTTTTTACCAATAGTTAGATTTGCTTAAAGAGTTAACAAAAGTGATGCGTCTTGCTTTCGCACATAGGTACCTACTAGACATAAAAAGTGCAGTTCTTAAAAAAAACGAACTGCCAATTAAAAAATCATATAAAAACAGCACCAACTTCGATGTGCGTTTTCTGCTGAAACGGTCAAATAGTCAATATATGTTTGGTGACGTCATTTTCATTTTAAATTCCATCAGTCTGCACGTTTACTAACTCAAGTACCGTCGCATGATTTTATAAATTGTGATTCATGAAACGAATCAGCAGAATTGGCTTGTTGCTAATTCAAACTACTTGAAACACAAGTGATATAACAAATAAGTATAAGGTAAAGGTTTGACTACACGGATGGCGTAGTGGTTTATGTGGTCGCCTCGCTACTGCCACTGTGTGCTGTAGGTTCAAACCCAAACGGGACAAAAAATTTAAGAAAAATAGTTGTTCCAAGTCTGGTCGTTCTTTGTGTCCGTTGTCTGAATGCTTGTAAAGTTTCCACTCGACACAGGAATTATTCCTAGTGAGGGAGTTGTCTTTTAAAAAAATAAAAACCAAAACAAAATATTGTGCCAGAAGATAACAAATTTTAAGAGGCAGGCCACTGTCTATCGCTTGCGACTGTTGTGAGTCCGATACCCACACTAGACAAAAATAGTTCCTTGCCTTTTACTATATTGATTCTTTTAATTAATAACTTTTATGGTTATAGTTATTGTTTTCTCTTGCTTAAATAAATATATGTACGGAAAGCGATGAATGTTTGCCATTTTTATTAGCATAACTATTGTTTTTAATATAAACATGATAGGTATAATGATTATTAAATGGGAGCATTGGGTCATGCACCTATCGTCCATAATAATAATAATAATAAAATGCATTTATCGATAAGTAGGTTTTAATTTACATGAAAGATAACCAATATGAGAGTTACAGTTTTTTTTTGTTTAACGTTCGACATAAATACTGCTTGTGATACTAACAACATATATATTGTAGCTTGTCTTCTATACTAATATAATAAATGTAAAAAGAGTCTGGATACTACTCATCTGCTTATCGAATTTGATAAAAATCCTTTACTATTAGTTTGGAATCAGCTTGATGAATCCTAAAAAGGGTTAAAAGCCCGCGAGATTATTCGCGTTTAACAATTAATATAAGATATTAAACAAGTCATAATAGCAATAGACATTTTAATAAGTAGATAATATTACATTAGATGTTTTCCATCCACGAGGAAGACTTTTTAAATAACCTATAAGCCTTCTCCAGGGTGACAGCCATATACCAAATGTCATCTAAATCGATCGATCTGTCTGCCGGTTAAAACGTATCCAACTACATTAAACTCGGATTTATAGCATCATAATATAGATAACCGTCATATGGCAAGGCTTACGTCTTCTTCGTTTAGCATTAACTTAGATAAATTACTCTAGATATAAAGGTTATACTCACACACGCGAGCAGGCAGGTGTTCTCACGCAGAGCTCCCACACAGCCCGTGAAGCCGATTATGAACGTAATCGTGCCTGCAATCACATCATTACAAACATTAAATACACAGTACAAAATAGGTTTAGGTACGAATATGATAGAATAAACGTGAACTTTATTACTACTACAACTGCCGTCGCCAAATAACATAGGAGTTTTATAGCGGGCAGATAGCATATATACATAGTTTCACACCTACCTATATCAATACAGGAGTTGGCAAAAGTGCACTACATCCAAATTTCTACTCTAAAGTTTATTGTCCATTGTTATCACTATATTTACCCTAAAACCATGGCATATTGCCGTTTTCAGATTCCATAGTTCCACAGTTCCACGGCACTGGGTGTGAAACTGCTACTAAGAATTTATCTACAGAAAAGAGTAATAACACCTTGTATAATCCGGGAATCGTCAAACGTCGCATACTTTCGAGGAGGCACCGAGGTAAAGAAGGCAACATCATTACAATAACGTAAAACCTCATCTACGGCAATCCTCTTCGCTAAATATACTTACCTACATAGGATTTTTACAGTGGGAAGTAGTAACGTGGATATTAGGCTCATTCGCAAACGTTCCACTCGCGACAGCTGCTGGTAGCCAGCGAAAGTTAGTAAAGTTAGTATTCAACACCTTTCATATACTTATTATGTTTATGTATCACACCCGCCATTATAGCGGTCGGCACTGGCTGTATGTGTATACGTTTCAGGCAAGTACCAAAAAATTTCAGTCACGACTGGTTCGTTGACCTCAGGCTTTTTTATTAGCATCGCGAATCAATATTCCTTAATATTACTTAGCCAATTGTAACGTCGGTACTCGATACCGATGCATACGTTTGTTCTTATATTTACCAATTCTTAGGTATATTAAGAAATTCTCAGTAATGATACGAAATCTGACAATGTACCTATGCGGTAGACCGCAATAGGATTGCCCTATATTACGTAGGGTCTAAAACATAGCTGGCGAAATGTGGATGTAACAAACCTTCCCTACCCTTTTGGAGATACTCAAATATGAGTAGGTATAGGAGTTATGCAACTTTAAGGTTTTTGCTGTATGCTGTTATGTAACTCCAGATATTGGTATATCCTATACTAATTAAATAGAATAGAATGCCATGGAGTTCTTTCTTTTTTCTCTTTTAAGTTTATATTTTCCTGACCACCATTTAGGCGCAATACCTGTACCTATGTCACTTCTTGTATTGTCATAATTACTATATTATGGTCTCTCTGCCATGAGATCATTATTATTAGTTATATTACTATAGGTACTCTGCTAATACATTGTAAGTTACAAAGGAATAATTCAATGTCGCGGAAACTATGCAAACAATCAAGCACGGTCACAAATTACATCTCGAACTTAGAATGATTTTATTATTTGTGTATCAGAATATATTTTAGTCCTAAAATCGAACCTCAGGGCACTATCAGTGGCGAAGCAACTAATTAAACCACTGCGCTATCGGCGCAGACAAATGGCTTTTATATGTAATCTCATTTCACCCTCCATGTGATTTTGTTTCCTGCGACCTAATCGATAATACGTCATACTTGCAATGGATATATCGCGAATCGTATTCATTACCTACATACTCATTGCACAAGTTATGTAAACTATGTTTTAACAAAAACATATTAGCATAACTAGAGCTTTATGGTATTAATTTTTTATACCTCTGTACTTCCGATAATCAAGGTTATGCTTAAATCATATTTGTTATCCGTGGCTGAACCTTTTCAATGTTATTAATATTATAAAATGCAGAAGAACGCGGTGCTTGCTCTAAATAAGAGATCATATTGAAATTTATGATAACTGATACTGCATACCTACCACGTCTGCATTCGTCATTCAATCCTCCATTGCACTTTATTGAATAAAGAATGTTGAATTGCGTCTGTGGTTGCAAACTAGGCTTATAAGATTTTATGAGTATTTTGAGAGGAGATGAATGGCATATCAAGTACCCACTTATATCTGCGGTTCCCCCAACTTCATTGTTTCTACTGAAAATAGGAACAGCCCGACTGAGAATGTACTTAGTAGAAAGCAGTTAAACAATCTTGTATTGTGTTTCTGCTTCCCCCTAATCGTCAATCAATCCTGGATTACATATACACACATACATAGTTGGCCTGGTCCAGGATACGTGCTAAAAAGAATAAAGACGAACAACTTTGTGTTGTGATTTTGCTAGCTCTAATGTCCAGTGGGATTGCCACGTTAGTTAAGAATGTGCTGTTCAGTCAGAAACAATGTTACTTTGTCATTTGCTTTGACAGCACACAAACTTTATTGTTGAAGGCGTGGTAACTCGGAGTCATACCACTGGTATTGCTTGTTACCATACTTGCTGTTACCATAAGGCGGGCGAAGCATGTTTGCTATCTTTAAGAAAGGAACTGCAGAACATTAACCTATCCAGTTGCAGCAGCACACTGGTGGCCAGAAACAATACATTCTTTATTATGTATGGTATGGCTTGACAGATTAATGTAGCTACCTATCATTTGTTAACAATGTAGGTAAGTTAAACTGGCATAATTATATGAATAATAATAATTATATGACACCCACTTTTGGCCAGCAATGTTTAGGTCCTATGTAACAATAAATGAATCTATTCTTATTTACCAGGCACTTATAACACCTATGTAGCCCATATAAAATATTAAATAGTTTACTCTACATGGAAACTGAATCAGAGATGTAGAGTTAAGTAGGTAACAGCGCACATATTTATTAACCCACTGGAAAAATGACAGTCTCCTTGTAACAGTCATATTAATAAAACTACCACATAATTTTCGATCTTCAATAAGTTTTGTGGTATACCTAACTCGATAGTATGTATAGTACATCCTATCGAGTTAGGTATACCACAAAACTTAATATACTTGTTAAAGTTTATGAATATACTCACAAATAGATCTAATGAGGATTCCACCTTTTATTTAATAACATTGACCATGATACTCACCCACACATATTAATATGAATGCTGGATCTAAAGCGATGTTGGTGAGACGTGACAAATTGTTGAATGTGTCTTTTTCTGACCATGCCCAGATGCCCACAGCTAACACAATCAGACCAAGAAACTGAAAATGTGAAAATTATTTGTTGATTTCATACATTATTAAATGTTTAAAATATAGTAATTGTTTAGTAAAAATTGCAATAATATAAAATTATTCAATTACTGCCTTCAGACTTTATTTGTTTTCTAATTAATACAGATGTCAATTAAAAAGATAACATTGAAATGGGTCTGTATCGATTATCTTTGGCTATTACTAAACCATATTTGGTTACTAAATAGGACAATAAACAAAGAAATTACTGTACAGGATAACCAGAGGTAAAATATAATTGTCTTTGGTCTCATTCAGGTTTAACTGCCTTACAAAGAATGTACATCTCTATCAATTCCACTATCGGATAGTACACTATATACATACGGCCTCGATGGCGTAGTGGTTGGTGTAACCGACTGCCACGCCTGAGGTCGCGGGTTCGATTCCCGCACAAGTCAAACATTTGTGTGCATGAACATGGATGTTTGTCTTGGTCTGGGTGTTTCTATGTATAATATGTATGTATTTACAAAAAAAAAAAAAAAAAAAGCATATAATAATATGTATGTTTATCCATTGTCTAGAACCCATAGTACAAGCTCTGCTTAGTTTGGGCTAGATGGTGTTGTGTGTACGTGGTAGAATATTATATTATATTATAGAATATTATATTATATTAAAAAAGAATATTATTATTATCCGCATGATTGGAAAAACCGACTGGACAAACACTTGGCTACAAGTGAAAGCGAGTAGAAGTGCGAGATACGGGCATCATCAGTTGTCTCAACTGCCTGCCTGTTTAAATGTATAATAATAATAATAATAATAATGATTGTCATCTTATCAGCATTTGACTATCCACTCCTAAGTATAGCTCTTTCCATGGGCATAGCTACACCATTTTTTTGGGCTGGGCTGGCTATATAAAAGATAGCTTGAGATCAAAATTAAATTCCATTTCATTATGATATATAAAATGGAAGATATATTTAATATAAAATCATTTACTTCGTATATTTCGGTGAAATATTATTGTTTTATCATATCATTTTGAAGGGATTACTGGCATGGGCTTGCATATTTCTACCACTACCTGGACATACCAAAAAATTTCTCCAAAACAAAATCAGACTTAAATTCTTATACTCATATAAATGCTGCTAGCAAATATGACTCAATTTATTTATAGAAAAAGATAACTAAATGATAATATATCTGCATATCAATACACTAAATAATAAAAAGAACTAAATGACTAATGAACTCCTGGAATGTTTGTAATAAAATTAAATCATAAATACACCTACTAACATTATAGTGAAAGAATCAATATAAGATTTATTTTATAAATCTGTTATGAATTTATGATTGTTAAAATATAAAAGTTAATTATTTTTATTCAAAAGCTATTGATGTAGCTTTTATTATGTTAAGCATATTGTTATTGTGTAAAATTGAATAACATGGCATTCAATCTGTCTGTTTTTATTAACTCATAAGATTAAACAAACAATTCTTGAGAGAACATATTTTGTTTAGGCAAGTCATTTTGTTGTTGTATGCAATTCAAGGCTACAGCTTTAATAATTGCTTGTTGTGATCGAATCTCAGCAACATTGAGCAGGATGTAGGCAGTTATAGTACAGTTATAGTAATTATATATCTAACTGGTACTAAGACGAGCACAAGATGACCCCAATTCACTAAGAATACGGTCAGGCGAGATGAAACTAAAACACCAATGATTGATTGCCAGTTTATGTGACACTAATCGGAAAGTATCAACTGTATACGAGCTTTTAAAATCATAATAAAAAATCTACATTACATTCAGCGATGCGTGACGAGCCACAATATAAAAGAACCTTGACAATCAGCTTGAGTTAAAATGTCATAATTTTAATTAATATGTAAATTATGAACTTATAAAGACAAATAAAACATCTTCACTTACCCAGAACAAAACATTTACACCAAAAATAACATATTTCAAGCAACAGCTGACTTCGCTTGTGTCACGTCGATATTTCCTAATGCTAGGCATTTTATTTATTATCACATAATCATGTCACCGTAGTAGTAAACAAGGAATGCACTACATTTAACAGAAACAGAACTAAAATCTAATAAAATTAGCAACTAGGCCATACATCGGCCAAATCAACGAGAGCGAGCTCGAGAGCGAGCGAAGTGAACGACCGTCAAACAAAAGAAAGGAAGAATTATGCCACTAAATTGAATAGTAACCATATGAAACACGTAGCGCCTACATTGAACGTCGAATTATTAGGTTAACTGTTCTCGCATTAAGAACTAATGGTGCCGTTTAATGCCAAACAAACCAGACGTCTTTATTTAGAAGCATAATACTTCGATAAAGTTACGTTCGGAAACTTTATGCATTCAATTTCAATATAAATATATTTTCACAGTATACTATAGCCAATCTCTCTGAATAAACCATATAATAATTTTAGTGCCATTTTCTACACATTTATTATAACATTATTATTATCTTTGCATGAGGAGCAGATGAAACGTTTAAATGAATCGCGCTAAAATTAAAACAGTACAGAGCGTCAGAGCTAGAGCAGTGGGTGTCTAAGTTATTTGGTCAAGGACCAGCAAAGACAAAGTGTGTTACACTAATAAGTAAATATAGGTGTTACAAAGAAAAACAATAAAGACGCGAATTCCCTGGCATTCTCATACGTTACACAATTGATTTACTACAATAACATTTTAAACTTGATATTTTACTTTCATCGCATTAGGTAGACGTCGAAAATCTGCTGCCTAAACTATTTGGTAATTAATAATTACACTCGTTTTGATAATAGAACTAGTGAGTAATGCAATAAATATAAAAAGAGCTTATTTACGGGATAGATATATCTATCATTTAAACAATTATTACACTTTTGCCATAGATTTTATTGAACCGATTTTGTTTTGAGATCAATAGAAACATGTCCCGGACGAACGTATTTGGGTCTTCACTTTGCGTGCGCTAGTTATGTTACAAGCGCACTCACAGAAAAGAAGCGGATCTGTGTCTGCTTCTTATCAGTATATTGAATAATTGGTTTACTACTGATTATACAATAGGAGGTCATACAGACTATATTTATTATTTTAAGGAAATTGAATTGAAGTTAAATAAGTATCATTTGAATTAGCAGTTAGGTAAAGTCTTTTACACTGTGGCAGGTTATCCAAAAATCTGAAGAATTTAACCAGCCCTTGTGAGATGAGAAAGCCTTTGATTCGATTAAAACCTGGGCAGTGCTGCAGTCTCTCCAAAGGTGCCAGATTGACTAAGAAATGAGGAGATCCGCAGGAAAACTAAAGTTACCGACATAGCTCTCCGGATAGACAAGATGAAGTGGCAGTGGGCAGAGCACATAGCACGCAGAACCGATGGCCGTTGGGGTGGAAAAGTTCTACAGTGGCGGCCACGCACCGGAACACGTAGCAGCGGTAGGCCCTCCACATGGTGGACCGACGACCTGGTAAGGGTCGCGGGACCGGTTTGTGTGGAAATCCTTGAGGGAGGCCTATGTCCAGCAGTAGACGTTTTTTGGCTGAGATGATGATGATGAAAGTCCTTTACTGTTATTGGAAATACTTTCCTAAGTTTACACTTACTTACTTACGTATGATACACTTTGAGTGCTAAATTAATTAAGCAGTGCTGTAAAACACATGAAGGTTAGACATTTTTTTTTCTTTTTTTTTTCGCTGTATGAAGGCATAGTTTATATAATAAAATTTTGTACACAAATATGTCGCTGAAGAAAGCTCATCATTCAGACTAAATGAATAAGAAAGCAAACCTCTAGTTAATCTAGTAGAGACAGCAATCGGACAAGGATAGAATACGGGTGGCATTATATTATAAAATATTTGATATTTTTCTGATGTTGAAAATGCTGCAGCAAATTCTGCACTGTAGACGAACACAATATTTTATATATCAACGTTCAATAAAGCGTATTTACCTTGGTTGACCTTATCTGCACATTGGGTCTCCGATGTAATTGTCTGGACGTAAAAGTGTATAGACAGTTAAGCTCCTTACTAATTACGTTTTCCTCAAACAGTGTAAGCATCATGCAATAGAGAGACAAATATTTTCGTAAGGATACCTGCAAGATATCGACGATGTTCTCGAAGGTGCTTATGTAAAGCTTGCATGTCACCAGTATAATGAACCATAGTGTTTAACTCTCTAAAAACATGTTCACGTCTGACAGTAATAAATTATTATTATTAATATCGTCACACAACAACGAGATCCAGCTCAGAGCAGATGGTCCGTTTTCGAAACTCGATATAAACATACCTTCTATTGTTGCAATTAGCACTAGGATGTCTTAATTTACAAAAAGGATGAAATAAAATAACAAATATCACAAAACTATTATTCTTTATAGTTATTTATTTACATACATATTTGTTAATATTCACTACCTATGATAGATATTAATTTTTGCATCTGACTCCGTCGGCCGTGTTTTGCTGGATCCAATCGATGTAGTTGCTGACTTTCGTATACACACCTGGAAAAAGATCACCTTCTTTAAAATCCGAGTGACAATTGCAAAATTTGCGAGGCATAGGCTGTTTGATAATATCTTTATATGTGATTAGCAGGCAAATATGTTTGTTTTGGTTTCCTGTGGTGAATGTAAGGCTTTAGAGTTTTATAAGGAGACCCTGTATCGTCAGCAGTCGATAAGTGGTATGTCTCTTGCATCTGCAGCGTTGTGACTCTTATCTCTATAGTAAAGTTCGCAAAGCGCAAGCATCAGTTGCGTCAGTTTCACAGGTATTATAAGATTACATACGCTTAGAGCGGCTTAGAGCTACCATTCTTCGTCAAGCGAGCCCAATGTTTGTTGCTTTAGACGCTTTAGCGCTAAAAATAAAAAGTAACGAGCTAAGGATAGCTAAAAAGTTTGACTATTATTTTTTTTTGGTACCTGCACAATTTATCCAAATTTTATAGACATCTCATAGCTACTAACCTACTAGCTAGCTGGTAATGTACCAGCTATGGTATGGTATGTCTATAACTGAAGTAGGTATGGCTCCAACTAAGAGTGGACGTGTCTTTAACACTAGGAGTGTAATTCAACGAAGCTTGTAAACTAGTTACTATGTATAGTTAGCATTATTATGTATGGTAAGCATTAAGCAAACATAAATTTGGTCGACTACAGTGCAGCATAGGACTAACTATATTAGCACATCTTCAGTTTAAGTGGTACCCTGGGTTGAAATTCTCCACGGCATTCAACACAAGGTATTTCTACATACGCCTCTTTATCACAAATCGTTGTAGGTAATTTGCTAAATACTAAAGACTATCAACCACAATTATTCTAATTAAAATTTGAACTTAAATCAATTAATGTATACAATAGTACAACAATAGTAATTTATTTGGCAATGTCTGCCTTTTCTTTATATTCAATGTTTAATTTTAGACAATACACAAAAGATTGCTTCAGTTTACAAGGTAATTTCAATTGGAATTAACTTTTAAAAGGACAATTTAAAATTATGTATTGTAATTACCAGTGATCGGAGTAGGTAGATTGAAATGGGGTCATTGATCCGAAACGTATATATTAATATGGACATTCCTCCGGAATTGGTGGATTATTTAAAAAAAACCGGAACTTATGTAGGAATTTTATTCTGCCAGAGTGGAAGGAGTCATTTGATGATTTGCCATCCTCAAAAAAAGGTAGGAATTGTAATAAAATGAGCAATATTATTCTTTATTATTCTTCATATTTTTTTTAACGGCACACAGTCACGATTTGACAAAACCCAACGACCAATCAGAACAAAGGATCATGGGTGGTACAATAACCGGTTATCAGAACAATGCGTACGCCCGCCGACGACATGCCAGGTAGCTCACTCGTTTACTTCGGTTCGTAGAGTGCGCATCTTTGTTTGTTACTGTGTTGTGAAAACGTTACTTGACCCTGGCTTGTGTACATATTGACTTCTGGAATCTGCTCTAAACCACGATTTGGCTCGAATATACGGACTCAGATTTTTCACTATTGAATTGGATCTACATATTTAAACCAAGCTTTGGTAAGTAATATTTTACTAGTTACAAGGAGTATAAAGCATGTTTGGATGTACTATAAGAATATTTTTAGTATTGTGTTTGTTCGCTTAACCTGCTGAACATACCATGAGTCTTAATATTGTTAAATCTTTAATAGAGTATGAACCAGTGAGCTTAGTGCGAAACAAAATTATGATATTCTAGTAATGTAGTCGCAATTCAGCTAACTCCACTATTAACCGACATTTTACTGGAATCCGTATATAATTTGAATGCCCTGTGTCCTCTTGCAATGTATTGGTAAAATAAATTACTATAGGCCTTATCTACTTCTCTACAAAATATTCTACGTAACAAGCCCTTTCATTTGATACCCATATTGATGGGATTGGAAAAAAAAATAAGTTGTCCGCCATCTTGTAGCGGCAGCCATTTTGGATTGACAATAATATTGAATATACATAATTGTATTGTCACCAGAATCAAAGGCGAATACCAAATTTTAGATCAATCGGTTGACAGGAAGAGGGTGAAATTTCAATGACTAAATTTGATCCACGAAAAATAAAACAAACGGAGTAAGCTAAATAAACTAAATAAAATGTAATTTTTTCATGTCTTTGTTTTAGGTGATATATACGAGGTTCCATCTCTAAAACAAAGTTCAGATATGGCAAACGTCAAGGCTGAAACTGTAGAAAAATGGATATCCGGTCATCCCGAACTACTTTACGATCACGCTAGTGGTACAATATACTGTTCAAAATGTGAAAGCCATTTGAAAACCATAAATAAAGGAAACGTTAAAAGACATATCTAAGGAGCAGTACACCAGGGAAAGTTTAAGCGGCCCGAAGAGGAATTTTATTTCGATCTTATAAAATTTCTCATTTTGTGCAATATTCCGTGGTCTCAGATGAAAAATACTACTTTTCAAGATTTCTTTAAAAAATATATGTGTAGTACCTGTTGTTGTACGTGTACTAATCGTACTCTGCCAGATGAATCACAGTTACGGAAAGTTTACTTGGACAAGTTTTTTAAGAATAAAATCAATTCGATTCGGCAAAATTATAAAAATGATAAACTATGGATATCATTAGATGAAACGACAGACTTTTTAGGTCGCTATATAGTCCATTTTTTAATAAAACCATTACATCCTAGCAATTTGACTAGACCTTATTTGGTAGCATGTAAAATGCTAACTGTAGTTAATGGACAAACAATCACGCAATTTGTGTTAGAATGTTTGGAAAACTTTTGGGAAGATTCTTTTGAATCGAAGGTAGGTAACATTCTTGTCCTCTGCACTGATAGCGTTGCATATATGCTGTCTGCAGGACGAAATTTAAAACAATACTTACCTGAAATGAAGCACGTAACATGTTTGGCGCACTCTCTTCATCGCGTATCTGAGCAAATTAGGTTAGAATATCACGATGTTAACATTTTAATAGCAAATGTTAAAAAGGTATTTTTGAAAGCCCCAAGTAGAGTCAAAATTTTAAAAGAAAAATATCCAGATTTGCCGCTACCTCCCCAACCAGTTGTTACAAGATGGGGCACTTGGTTAGAGGCAGCATTTTATTACGCTCAAAACTTTGAAAAAATAAAAGAAGTATTATCTTGTTTAAGCAGCTCTGATGCGGTATCTATTCGAGAGGCAAAAAATATTATAGAAAAAGAAAATTTAAAAGAAGATTTAAATTACATTAAAGACAATTATTTTATAATTCATTTGTCTTTAAAAGAATTGCAAAAGCATAATTTATCGTTGACAGATTCACTTTTAGCATTTGACAACGTCAGAGATGCTATAAATCAGTGCAATTCAGAAAATATAAAAAATAAAATAGAACGTGTTATGGAACGAAACCCAGATTTAGACACACTTAGAGATTATAGTGAGGCCATTGAAAAAAACGAAGCACATAATATAATACCTTTTTTAAAATTTTGCTCCTTTGACATCGTCAGATGTAGAACGGTCTTTTTCCATTTATAAATGGACTTTAGATGTTAAAAGAAATAGGTTGAAAATAGAAAATATAGAGAAACTCATAGTTATATATTTTAATTGTAAAGATCAGGATTACCAGGATGCTGACATTGTAATCGATGAAGATTAAAAATGTGAATAAATGTAAAATGTACATATTTAACAATAAACAATGTTGATTTTTATCTTTTTTCTTTATTCTACCCCTTTTTTTTGGTCCTAAAATCTGACTAAAATCATCCTGTTCCTTCGTATGCCCTTTACGTTTCAGAGTCGTGGTGCATCCTTAGAACAGTCTCACGACCCCAGCAGGCATTGGCCCTCTATGGGGCCCCGTCATGTATTCTACCCTTAATGCAAATTACCATGACCCCTATGAAAATATTTAAATTTAAGTGCAACAATTTATGTCTATCTATAAAAGTTCTAGCCATAAAAGGCTAAAAATAAAAAAATATAAATTAAAGCTTCGATCGGAATTCGATTGTTTTTATTATTCAACAGATAAATAATGAATTAATTTAGTTTTGATACCTTCCTTTAAATTTTGAATTGAGTAGGAATAATATCACTACCAACATTAACAATATTTAATTGAATCCGGAAATACCGGAATTACTTTCCGGGAAAATGGCTTATCCATGTTATTCTTTCTGTGTGCATTTATGATACAAGTACCAAAAATCAATCTACCTACTCCGATCACTAGTAATTACGAAATATTATTATAAATACATTGTTTCGGAGTCCTTTGATACTATTGAATTATTTTGGTTATCTTAAAGAAGGATCCATCTTGATGGGATTATTTTCAGGCGGAACGGATAAACTCTGCTTTAATTAATGTCCAGTGTTACAATAGAAGCAAGGCTAAAATTGCTTGGTGGTGCGGCATTTTAAATAGTATCCAAATATAATATCCACCATTTTGTCACGTGCTCATGCATATTGTATGCCGCTGAACTGAAATTAATTATAGTTTATCGAAACATGTGTCGCGTGACTCGATAAATTTAAACACGCATAGACTTAGTGGGAGAGATGAAGATTGAGTGAAGTTACACGTATGTACCTAAAGAAACTCACACAAGTATGTGTTTTTTGTGATTATGAGATCTGATATAAATGTCATCAGTCCTATACCAATGCTAGCAGGGCGGGTCAGTGGGCAAAATACTTACCAGGATACCTGGGATCCGCACATCCGATACCCCACGACACGACACCTGTATTAAAACAATTATAACATTAAGGTTTATAGATTACCATGACTTCATCCTGACCGTAAAGTTGTATTTATTTAAACCAGAAGGTGCGTTTAGAATCATCAAGTAGCGAAGCAATAGATATACCTGTAGTTTAAAGAATAAAGGGTAACCGGCTTTGAAGTATTCAGAGCAATTAGTTGATTGATATCAGTGGTCACGCTGTTTCTTCTGAATAATATCATAATTTCATCACCAAATTCAACCAAGATTTTCACCCTTATTCAATCAACCACTAAGTTATCGCAAGGTACAACGCGATTAAAGTATTGTTATTGTAAGGATGATAAGGAGCAACACCTATAAGTGTTTTACTCACGCATGCAGTACCTAATAATGTTTTAGGTTGTGGTACGGCCCTAAGTTATGAATTATAATTTTTTTAAATTGACGCGCTGTATGTCAGCTGCTGTAAATGACTTATGAAATCAAAATCACTTTACCTGCTTGTACATATCTTCCTTCAGGTTGAAAAACTAAAAGAGGTCCGCCACTGTCACCCTGATAGAAAATACATTTTATTAAATTACATTTCATTGTATCAATCTCAGACCAATAAAAAAGTATAGACAGAACATTGCGCACATAAAAGTGAGGAACGCAATATGAAGACGATTCCGCCATATGAAGACGGCCGCTTGGTAGTCGGCCGCTTGGTAGTCGGCCGCGAGTGAGTGAGAGCGCGTGACGTACTTTTGGTAAAATAATAATTATGAAATTATGCCGTCCTGTGTAATAAACTACTGCAAAAACAATTAATATTTTCAAAAAAGTCTTCTGCTATTACTTTTCACAAGTAAGTAACTGATTTTCTGTTTAATTAAACAAAATTGCAAAAATATTTGACATAATTTCTCGAAACCCGAATTCTAGACGCCTTTGTGTCAGTGTTGCAAGTTAAGAACATTATCTTTGCCCAAAAATAAGGGAAGTTGTAGTTTTTGTACGGACAGGTTACAACTAAGTGTGTTTATAATTTTATTATTGCATATTTAGTTTTCGAATATATGAGGTATGTTATTATGTACGATACGTAAGTATTTATAAAATATACATAAACAATAGTTATGTTTGATATGATATTTTTTAGGTTCCCAGCTGATACAACGTGGAAAGGAACCTGGATTAAAGCTGTACGGGACAACACAAATGATATCGAATGGCTCTCTTCAAAATTTAGTGTTGTTTGTTCTTTACATTTTGAAATAAATTATATATACAACACCAAAGGTAAAAACTGACACAACATAAGGGGCATTAGTTGTTTTATTGTGTAAGTTTTGTGTTTCGTTAAATTAATAATTGTTCTTAAAATATGAAAATAAATGACTCTCATTAAACTAAATTAGGTACCTTACATTTTATGCAACCAAGACAAACAAACTTATATTTACTAAACCTTTTTACCAAAGTATATCTCTCGCACTTGGGAGTTGCAGCACAACGCTTGCAACATTTTTCTTTTACACACATGTGCAAATCTACGATATCATACACCGAGTTACGCACACAAAGCCAAGACTAGTCCTCACTAATTTCGTCGCGATTGTTTACAACGGCTCCGTCTATACTTTTTTATTGGTCTGAGGTATCAATTCAATATTTTTTTATCGTTGTTCTATTGTTTAGTTTCCAATTTTTAGAATTACTTCATTTTAATAAACTCATTGGTCCAGTCTGTCAGTCAGAAGTAGTCTAGTCATAAGTGCTTGCTCAACAGGCAAACATTTTCGAAATTTGTACACTGACGGACTCATAAACTGCATCATGTCTTGAACATCAATGTTCAAGACGCCTTTGAAATAAACATTTTAACCAAGTATTCAAACCTTTTATACAAATTTAAATTGAAACCTATAGTTTAGTTCGTTAACTTCATAACAGCGTAGTATCATATCCTTAAGTGTATGTTTGTATACTGGAAAGGACCATTCAATTTTTTTGAACGAAAACGATAAATGTAACAAAAATTGTTTTGTTTGATTAATTGAAAATTGGTTTTTACAATAAAAATATAAGTTTAAGCATAGGTTTATTTTTCTTTTAATAAGGTGTATTACCTCCACGTACCCTATTGCAGATTCTAATCGGTTCCGCATAGATGTGATTAGGGTTATTAAACGGTCTTGCGGAATATTGTTCCATTCTTGTGAAATCGCTGTTCTTAGTACTGCCACTGTTGTGGGCACAGGATTTCTCAAATATACAGCATTTTTTAAACTGTCCCAAACATGCTTAATGGGATTAAGATCCGGGCTGCGTGCTAGCCAATTCATGGTACGTATCGCAACCTCTTCGCAATATTTTCGAACTTGTGCAGCGGCGTGGGGTCGGGCATTATCTTGCATTAGAGTAAAATTTTCGCCTATTCATCCCATGTAAGGTACCACGTGAGCTTCTTAAACCTCTGTTATATAGCATTGTGCCGTCAAACCACCACTTATACCGTTTTGATGAACCATGTCGATGAACACAAGTTCCGTTCATCCGATTATCGAAATGCCACCGCACACCATACACGAACCGCCTCCAAAATGAACACGCTCCTCAATGCAACTAAGAGCATATCTCTCCCCACGTCGACGATAGACTCTTCTGCAACCGTCTGCACCATATAAACATATCCTACACTCATCGGTGAACAATGTGGAGGCCTTTTGCTCTTCGGTTCAATTAAGATGTTCACGTGCAAATCTTGAACGAGCTTTCTGTGAGCTGCAGACAGCTTTGGACCATTTGCTGGTCTAAAAGGGGTGACTGTCGCTTCCTTAAGCCTCCTTCTTATTGTTCGTGCACTCACGTTTACTCCATGCACTTCATTCAGCTCTGTTTTGATGTTTACTGACGTGAAGAAACGATTTCGTAAGGAAGTTGAAACAATAAATCGGTCATCACGACGGGTGGTTGCTCGAGTTCTGCCGGTACCGGGTCTCCTTTTGTAAGAACCTGTCCCTACAAACCTTCGGTATACTCTAGAAACTGTAGACTGGTTTAAATTTAAATTTCTAGCAATCGTTCGTTGATCCAAGCCTTCCCGCACCAATACCACAATTTGAGCGACTTGTTTGGACGAAGTATCCATATTACTGGTTTCGAATATTTGTTGAGTTAAAAAAACTAATAATCAATACTACTGGTAACAATAACATAAATCTCAAATGAAAAAAAAAACAAAAATAATTAATTTCAAACTTTACTCTAATAACACACGAATTTGAGTCTATGCATAAATTTTATTTTCTCGGCTATAATTTCATCTTTTACTGCAATTCTATTTATAAATTTAGTTTTTTTTTCATGACTAATGGCCAGTCTCGGCACTTTCATTTCATTTAGTTCAATCTAAAAAGTTTATATACTTATCAAAACTATTAATTCGAAAGTAATCCTGAACTTTGATGCAGTTTATGAGTCCATCAGTGTAGTTTATATTCCAGGCTCGTGGAGAGTTATTCTGCTAGGCATTATCAGCAGCAGTATAGAATCTGAAGTTTCGCTATTCGTCAATAGGTGCAGTCTCTTATTCCCTTTTGCAAGGGTAAAACAAAGTAAAGTAACTCTGGAGGGCCCTGCCCTAGAAGGATGCTGCAGTCAAACTTTAATAAACATTATGATAATTAGGTATATTTAATTCAATAGTTACCAAGAATACTCGATAAATAATACAAATACCCTACACATAATTAAAATACGTACCTGGCAGCCATCCTTTCCTTTAGAGAAAGCGCACATCATGGTGGGCTTTAAATGCTGCGCTAAAGCTGACAACATGCAGTCTTCGTCAGAAAGAATCCGAAGGCTAGCTTTTAGAAGCACCTTTGATGACGATTTCTCAACGCCCACGCGTCCCCATCCAACAATCGTGCCCACTCTGTTTGTAAAATCTTCGCCTACAAGTAGTAAAAAAGCGATACAATAATTTATTGGTATGCAAATACCAGGTTCACTCAGTATATTTTGACACGCTTTTTATAACTTGATCAGTATGTATGTCATTTCTTTCAATCGAATTTGTTCTTAGGTACTTTGAATTTAAAAAAATATAATTTTGCAGAAGTACCTACTGAGAGCGTTTTGTAGCATAAACGGTTTGATAGATATTAATCAATGAGGTGTAAGATTCGTCTTAAGTGCTGCATGCAGTGACATACGACATATTATTTTTGTGACTAATAAATAAGATTTTCATCAACGATGGCCACGGCAGAGGCCATTTCGTCGAGTAAGTTTGCAGTTGGCTTTTATGTTATTTTGTTTAATAGTTAGTAAATTGTTTAAAAAGTAAATACAATTGTAAAATAGCAATAAGTAACGGACAAAAATTGACCAAGCGTGTTTAATTTATACAATGTATAACGACATTTAAAATAGGATAAAATATATTTGACGTAAGATGATCTGTGAACAAATATGCATAAGTTGATGAGAATTTGTTTGACACATAGATAACAATCTTATGGAAATATATAATAATAATATCTTGTCTTTTTAAACAATTTGTTATTCATATACGAGGGAAAACAATGACGTAGGACATGAACCCGCGTAAATTGGTGTCTCATACGTTGAGCCGCTGGTAGACAACAGGGCTCACTGTTATCTTATCAATCTCAAAACAAATAGGTATACGCAGCTGTTGCCTGAAAGAAGATATTAACTGACAAAGGCTTCAAACATTGTGCGATCCTCCCAGTCAATTGTTCCATGTCTTCATTTTATTTGTTCTGTTTGCAAAGTCTCTTGCAACAAAGTACTACTCCTGAGACCAGCAAATGTAGATGTCTTTAAAATAAACATAAAAAACTGATAATTGAAATTGAACGTACCCACTTCAGGTAAACAAATCGGTACAATATTGTCACTGAACTGGATTGGCAAGTTCAATGTAGCGATAGCAATATCATTTTCATCTCGAACAGCAGTCGATGTAAACGCCTCGTGTATCACAACAGCTGATATATTCCGTTTGTCTACAGCCTTCAAGTCGTCCATAGAGTCCAGTCCTACTAAAACTTCCATCAATTTGAAATTATCCCTGAAATCAACATAAGCTGGAATATAGTACAAAACACACGCTAGATGAATAGGAACTAAGAGGTGTCTTAGAGCAGAAACTAAAGACAACTCATATCATATTCTTTACAATCAGCACCTGTCAGTGACAACTACAGAGGTAATAGAAACATGACTCATAATCTGTCGAACTTAGAGTGTCTGCGCCTGGCGCTGTTTGTCAATGGGCGCGAATATTATTTATATTTTATCTTTTAAATTCTGATAACTAATGGCATATTTAAAGTAGAAGTTAATTGTAGTCCAGTATGAATACTATATACCATTTTTTACCGATAGATAGTGATATAATTATTTCATGATTTGAGTCGCTAATTGATGATACTTATTTATGCTAGTGAATAATGATATTATAATGATATTTTCTCTACCTCAATTTTTTTTTTTAATCTTTGTAACATTTTGTACCAATAAATATAATAACATTTACACTTTCATTTTATTTGGATTGCAAATCGGAGAAAAAACGGAGGTAACGGAGGTGAGGAGAATCAAATCTAATTGCCAATTGTAAGAGTACCTAACTACCTAAGTATGATTGCATTGCACAAAGAATAACTTCAGTAAATGTTCTCCGACCAAATTCATCTCTGTCTGAAGAAGGTACTGGTCAAGAATCCTAACTAATATTATAAATGCGAATGTGAAATGAGTTTGTTTGTTTGTTACGCTTTTACGCATTATCTACTCACCCGATCATCATAAAATTTGATATACACGTTGTTTGTGGAATAATAAAGGTCATAGAGTACTTTTCATCTAGAAAAAAGTACTGTTACTAACCTAATCTATATTTACGCGAGCGAAGCCGCGGGCAAAATCTTCTATAATTATGTTATATAATATCTAATATCAGCCGTGTATATAAACTGTCCCACTGCTGGGCACGAGCCCGTTCACAGTGTATCAAGAATACTTAACTTTTAAATAAAATATAGGTAATAAAATCGTGATCCGAATTTGTCTGTGTGCTTTTACGTTCGTATACGCTAATGTCCATAATGGCTGTACTATTATGAGAAAAATATTTCTTCATTTAAATTGGAGATAAATTAAAAGATAATATATCGATTTAATAGAGCGTTTGGGTATATAAATGATACGTGTTCACATATATATATACAATCGATGCGGGCAGATACCTATCAAGTAGAATACCATACATAATTAAAAACCTATTTCACCTAGCCGCCGATTTGCCGCTGAGACCCAACAGTTTATTATAACGTTGTGATCATTTTGACCATTAACTCAATTTAGATATTTTGTGTCTTAGAAATAAATAAGTACTTATAACCTTGCTGTAACAAGAAAATTGTGTTTGTACGAAAATGCCGTACAATTAAATAAAAATGTAAGTGACTGAAACTAAATTCGTTTTGAATTAATTACTACATGATTTAAATTTTGATTACGATTCTATAACGGTATTTCCGGCGACGGTCTCGACATCGTAACTGCAATTTTCTTTTATTTTTCATTTAAATGGTTTATACTTACAAATTATAAGTATATCTTTTCAGAATAATTTTATACTTATATATTTATAGTTATTTAATAAAGTATTGAACAATGACAGTAGGTGTATATTAAGTATGGTTCAACAGTGTAGTTAACTGTTTAGCTGTCTTTATAAAAACAGAGATATTGTGAACTGAGAAAACTTAAGCAAAATGTTTAGCAAATATCTAGTCTGTGAACTCCTGACCATTCCAAATATTTTAATTACAGATTTTTATTTCGTCAAACATATTTACAGTTGCGTCACAAAATATCGAGACCTAGATATTTAATATAGCATTCATTTAGTCTTATCAACGTATATAATATTAGATAAAATTATTCTTGTTATGCTTACCATTTGAAACAATGCCCAGCACTGAGTACATGTTTAGTCGTGATCATCGCACCGCCACAGTGCATGCGGTCATTCTTCAAAATCGCAACCGTCCATGGAAAGGAGTGCGGCTCAGCCCGTCTCCCTCCCACTATCCTCATCGATACCACACTGTCGGATGGCTTGCCACATTCTGCTCCAGTCACAAAAACATATAATATCATAAATTTTGTAATTATTCAGTCAGCCTTAGATTCACTTTGAGTAATAATTAATTAAGTATAAACAGTTCTCTCCAAATACATATGGTAGCTTTTAAAAAAAATTCAGAACTTGTTTGTGAATTTTCGTCTTAAGATCACTTTCGATATAGATAAACGTATTGATATCCTAAATATTGTTGCAGTTAATTTACAAATAGGTATCAGATTTGTCTCTTTTTTAATACTCCTAGTAAAAAGTTTATTAGGTACGTAAGTGACCCTTTACTAGAGCACATTTTGTAGCTAGCTTTCTGTAAAAGTCGCATAATTAGGAACATTGATGTCTCGTCGAATTCGTATAACCATCTGTAATGGTCTCTCTAAATATCTGGGCATGTATATAGCTCTATTGTTCAATATGACAATATATGCACGAATCAGACTGAAATCGGATGTATGCAATCTATGTCATTTACTCATAATTCAAAGGTTAAACTAATTCAATAGTCAACAGTTGTTTTGACATGGTAGTTTTACATTGCAAACAATCTGCTTCAATATATACAGTTTTATTCAAAATGGCAAAAGCATAGCCATATTACGTTTACAAAAATATTATTATTATATTACCAAACTGTTTCATACGTAATGACACGCCAATTTGCTTCTCTGATGCTTGAAACGATTTTTAAGTAAAGCTTACGTTCAGCACAGATTTGTCACAATTTTTATTTATGAACTTACTATTTTCTGATATGCGTATATTTATGGCCACATGATAACTGTCAATGGCGTCGTTGATATCCTATGTAACATTATGACAGCTATTGCCAAGGGTTATTTTCAAGTACACTTCAAAAATAATTTTGAATAATTTTGCTCTATACATTAAATTAATAATTGCCAAACACTGCAAACAGTGCTTTAAAACTGCGAGTTTTACAAACAGTAATATTAATTAAAGATTTTCTAATTAACAAGACCATCGTGTATTTGGATAATATCTTATTAAAAATTATATTGTTCTTATCTAGATTTTCGGGCAAAGCAAGTTATTCAGATTGAATAACTTATTAATGAGAAAAGAAAATACATTTATTCCCGGGATCAAAATGAGTGCAACGCTGTTGTTCCTTTATGTGAACCCACATTTAATTAAGATTAGCACTAGGAGCCAAAAGTTTTAAAATTTAAAAACTTGATTTATGCTCTGTAGATTCAGAGAATTCGTGAAAGTATTAAAAAAACTTTATAATGATGAAAATGTTGAAGTCAGATGATTGGGTGAGCTAACTGTTCCGCTTCAATCGGAACGGGTTCCAGTGACACGTTTGTCGACGTCTTGAGAATAACAATGGTGCGGTGTGCACGTGTTGCACATGCAAGACCAACGGCATCAACAATTCTAAAACATTCATTGATCACCATATTGATTGTATAGCCTAAGGAGGAAATGAGATAGTTACCTTAAATGTTCATGGCCAGAAACAGGTAAATGGTAATTTTAAAAGAAAGTAGCACTAAGCATTTCCGTCCAAAAATATTAACTCGTCAACCGAGTAAAATTCAGCCTGCGATTTGTTGTAAGACTGAACTAATTTACACGTTTCGTCTCAGTCTTACGTATTAGTTCCACGATACTGATGACATTTTTCTCCTCATTAGTTTCAAAATGATATACTTGAATATTTATAAATGGATATGAATTCACTTACGACAGTCGAATCCGCACACCAGCACCACCTAAAACATGATCACTGTGTGATAACGCGAGATATTTGAACATAATTGTATCGATAATTTTGTATCATTATACAGACCTGACCGAACCCGAATAATAAGTAAATAGTGCTCAGTACTGTGAACATTTCAGTATGTATGTTGGACACTGCACTCACTCATAGCCACTTCCACCGCACTGTTTTCCGCAACTGATGTTTGCTTATTTACGCTCTACACGGATTTAAAACGCAGAAATTATCCACGCGATAATATCCTTGTAAATTGAACACACTAAAGGTTATAAATTTTATCGTGAACATTAGAACTACAATTTTTGTCATAATTAAATCAAAATGCCACCCATTATTGTTGATTTATTTTAGGGTCTGACAGCAAGGCGTTGATTTCTTTTTAGCTATTCAAAAATATGTTATCATGCGTCGTAAATAATGCCACGTCGTATTCTCGTTTCAATTTGTTTCTACGACCAATTTACCTATTTTCTTATCGCCAAATCAATACACGTTCTGCCCGAACCAACAATGTGAGATTTTTCACAATACAGCTGTAAGCATCTACGATGAATATATTACTTATAATCTAAAACACGGTATGGTTGGACAATAAATTAGACAAGTATTATATTTCGTTTAATATTACAATTTCCTCCATTTTTATTGTCCTTAAAAAATGGTTTAATCTAAACTATACACAGTAAGCGCCTTCTTTAGATTCTTGCTTGATCCAGGTTATGTATTTCGATACTACAGTGTAGACACCTATAAATAATAATTAAATTATTAGAACAAAATTATTATAGTCAGCAGTTGAGTATGCAACAATATATTAGAATTATGTTTACCTGGATAATCCGGCATGGCGCAATCGATACCCCAGGAAACGATTCCTAGATAGAAAACAACATATATTAGGTATGCCGCATTATAATAATGAAATACATACCTGTAATTATAATTAGAAATAACAATACATACCGACTTGATACCATTTCTTATTATGTGTTCTTCGGTGAGTAGAAAATAAAGGTCCACCACTATCACCCTGAAAAATATTATACAATTTACATATAGCCAAGTAGTACATAGGAAAATAGACAAATACTAAAAATATATAAAACTAAAGGCACCTGGCACGCATCCTTTCCAAGGCTGTATGCGCACATCATGGTATCGCTGACGAGATTATCCCTATATATAGCCGATTTCCTGCACTTCTCATTGCTCACAATCTGCACCTTAGTCTCCAATAAATATCTCGAGGATGTCAATGCCCCTTGCCTAGTCTTACCCCATCCAGCAACAGTCAAAGGCAAATTTTTAAAATCGAATGCTGAAACGTAAATAATAAGTAACTAGTGAGACAGACCTCCGATTCAAAATTAGGTATATATATCAATTTTGTATTTAAGAAATTTATTGTTATAATCATATGTGACTCATCGGACAGGAATCCTGTTAATTTATTAAAATGACTGAATATTATTAAAAAGGTTAAAAATACTCAAGGTTAACTTTGGAGAAGGGATAGTACCTAAAAATAAAATCGCTTACTTTCATCTGGCAGACATATGGGTCGAACTTTTTCAGAGAATCGCAGTTTCTTGTCGAGAGTGAGTACAGCTATATCATTGATATCCCTCACAGCGTTGGATGTGAAGTGAGGATGTTTAATACCGTTTGCTACGTGCATAGTTACGTATGAGGAGTCCAGGCGATCGTGCATACCCACGTATACAGTCAGGTCACGATAATGAACGCTAGAAAACCACAACACACATTTAATCAAAGTTTAGAGGGAAATAAGTGTAATGAGCAAATTAATTACTGCTACTTTGTAAAAATAAATTTAATTAGTGCCAGAAACTGATGTTAATAAATTTACTTAAAGCTGGGACGCATGCCCATATTTGGAAAACGTAATTACGTTAAAACGTAACGAAAAAATAAATAGCCATGCTAAATTTAATAGGAAAGACAATTAAACACTGACCCAAAAGTAATACAATGACCTGCAGTCAGTATATGCGTATCAGTGATGATGGCTCCTCCACAATGCAGTTTGGGGCCCAGCATGAGGGAAACAAGCCAAGGGTATTCGTGAGGCTGGACCGTCGTACCTCCCACAATACGACGGTTATGTCCGGCAACACCACATTCTAGAAGAAAGTTTTAAAATGAAGAGCATAAGTACTCATAAATTTAAATTTCAACTTGCTTAGAACTGTCTTAACCAATCTAGCGTATTACACCCTAGGCTGGCTTACGTCTGGTAATAGAAGATCACTTTTTCATTTAGTGAAAAATATGATATGCCGAACTCCTTAACTTTATGTACCTTAGCTTAGTCATGAACCTGACTAAAGATATAAAAAATATCTTTATCAAACGTACTGAAGACGCATTAAGGCCACATAAATAAATGATGGAATCTGAAAAATAGGTATATTCAAAGTTTCTCATACCGAGAAGAAGCCCGTGCCCAGCACAGGGGCAGATTGAAAACAGGGCTGATATTCTATATGTAGTTGGTTTTGCCACCTAATATATTATTAGGCGCTATTTATTCGTCTTGTGATCTTTTAATACATAAAAATATAATCCTATGTTAAAGTTTAAAAGAATTTGATTAAAACAATTCCGATGTTTAGGACAAAAAATGGTGCCAGTAATGATACTTGCATACCTGATTCTAACTACTAAAATATACAAAATAAAATCCCAAAACCACTCACCGCATGAGGAATTAACTCGCTGTTCTCCATTTACCTGAAATAATATTATTCAAATACTGTGTCCGTTGTTCATAGAAAAGATTTAATAATAAATTCTATATAATATTAAAGCGTTCAATTTATACGGATCAAGGTACATTATAACGATATTGACGGTACTCACCAAACTGATTATGACGCACAGTACGGACCATATTATCTGTATCATTTTATGGGCGTACTTAGTAGGTAAAGAGATTTCAAAAATTCCTTCATCATCAGCATCGGAATGATTTCTTCGTCAATAAATTGTAATACGAATACATAAGAAATTAATTAAATTTCTGTTCGTATATCGAAGATCAATCGTGCGTGGATTATACTCAGAACTTAATTACGTTTTCATATTTCATTTTAATACACGTGTGTCAGGACATCGGTTTGTACCTACAACTTAATAACAATTAATTGTTATGAATACATATATTATAATGCAAACCATATATTAACAAGATCAATTAAAACAAAACGACAGCTAATGAAGGTGAAGACATATTCCTTATTATATTTTAACAAGGATATTATGCAATTACTGTTACGATAATTATATGTCGAAATGTAATGCTACAATAATAGAAAAACTATAGGTTGTACATCAATGTACTGTTTATATAATAGAACCTTTTGTAAAAATATATATGTATCTTAATCATGACCCTATTTATAATGATATTGTGAAAGAAAAACAAATTTATGATTTTTATATTTTCAAAACTACAGGAGCTGGAAAAATGCAATCACATTTGCGGTTTTTTATTAAATCAGTTATACCCGTTTGTAATCGCATGTATTTGTCATATGTCTTAAATATTACAAAACAGCTAGAGTTCAGTTTCCTTAAAAACAATACATTACTTAAATGCAGAAGACACCTTGAACGAACCGCGTATAAAATAATGGAGTCTCGACAAAACAATCATTAGTGAAAACGCAGCCAGCCTAGGACAAAGTAAAATAAATAATTCAAAACAATGACTGCCAGTGACACGCGTTATAAAGAATCTGATGCAAGTCCAAAAAGCAATTATAGCAAGATGAGCAAAACATTTGAAAGTAGCAACAAAGGAGATTCTCTAGTCACTAACTATATAGGCACTGATTACTCGTATAAACATCAAATAGTGTGGAAAAATGCTATAGGATTTTTGATTTTACATTTATTTGGTTTATGCGGGACAATTTTAATGTTTACTGGCGGAATTTCTCTTAAAGCTTTTGTCTGGAGTAAGTTGTTGATCATAAGTGTATATTTATTGTAATTAGATTTGTTAATATTATTTTTTATATTTAATGTTTATTTGAAAACAAGTTTATTATTATTGTAATTAGAATGTATTATTGATATTTTTATTCAAAATTTCAGCAATTTTTGTTGCATTATTGGCTACAGAAGGAGTAACTATTGGTGCCCACAGATTTTACACGCACAAGTCTTTCAAGGCTAAGCCATTTTTAAGAGCAGTTTTTATTTTTCTACAAACTATGGCTGGACAGGTATACTTTATTTTTTTTTTATTTGTATTTATAGCAATAGGTCACTTATTTTAATATTAATTAGTAGATGTGAGTCAACCAACTGTCCAAACATTTGGGTAGTTATCAAGCGTCTAGCCCTGATATGAGTTTCTCATTTCTACCAGTGAACTTCGAATATTATATTAATTTTATGTTAACAAATTATAATAATTACAGAATTCTATGTTCATATGGTGTCGCGATCATCGCCTTCATCATCGCTACTCAGACACGGATGGTGACCCTCACAACGCCAAGCGTGGATTCTTCTTCAGCCACATCGGATGGCTCATGACCAAAAAGCATCCTTACGTAATAGAACTGGGCAAAAAGATCGATATGAGCGATCTACAGGCTGACTGGATGGTTATGATGCAGAAAAAGTAATTAATTTTGTACTTTATTTAAACAATACTATCGAAATGTATCCTCCTACAATGTTTAATATCTAATAGCATTCTGTATCAAGAAATATCTGGTATGAAATATGTATATGGTTTTATATGGTACTTGTTAAAGCAAAAAAATAACCTTAATCCAGACGTAATGTAATTTACATATCATAAAGAACTGAATGACGTTTTGTTCCAGATACTACTATTATTTATATTTCTTACTCGCTGTTTTCATTCCTGTGTGGGTGCCAGTTCACTACTTTGGAGATGATTGGTGGAATTCTCTGCTTGTGTGCTATGTAGCTCGATATGTTTTACAATTGAATGGAACCTGGCTTGTCAATAGCGCTGCACATCTCTACGGAACCCGTCCTTACGATAAGTACGTACGCAATAGTTGTTAAGTTTATATTGTAGTCGTTCTTCAAGGAAAGTCATGACAATTTTATCGAACGAATACAGTCTTCCCTAATACTTCTAGCGCAACTAATAGAATTTGATAGACATTTGAAGAAAGGAAGAATTTTGAAAGTAGCTTCTATAAATTAGTCTATTCTATTATGTCCTTTGGTTTTCTACAATTATCACTTCTTAAGTATAAATAAATACACAATTTACAACGTTTATTGCCTAATTCGGAAAGTAAAACTGTGTGATATTGATTACGACAAAATATAATTAGGTACTTATATTTGGCGGCACTAACAATTTGCATTGATTGCTTTGCGCAGAAATCTACAACCGGTAGAATCTTGGTTCGTATCGTTTATAAGTCTGGGTGAAGGCTGGCACAACTACCACCACACCTTCCCTTGGGACTACAAAGCTGCTGAACTATCCATGCACTTCAACCAATCTGCCAGTTTTATAAGGTTCTTCGAGAGAATTGGACTTGCGTACGATTTGAAAACTGCGTCACCCGAATTGGTAAGTTTTATCCATCTAAAATATTTTATTAATGTTGAGTGTCAATTTGATATCCATATTGGTTATTTAAATAATTTGCAATTCTTTTTTTCTATGCCCACTTATAACAAACGCAATTTAAATTTTTCGATTTAGCAGGATTGTAATAGTTTTGGTAATACATAAAATTCATTTTTAACAAATAATAATAATATTAACCGCAATTTACTCCTCACTATAGGTAGGCAACCGTATAAAAAGAACGGGCGATGGTAGCCATTATGAACTGGGCACTGAAGAAGCTCGGTCAGCAGTGACGGCATTTGGACCCCTTCATCCAATTAATCCTTCATATAATACCACACTCAAGGCACCAGCTGCTATCTTAAAACCTGGAGGACTGCCTCTCTACCACGAAAAGGATATTCTCAACGTTGAAGTCGCGAAAAGGAATACTAGTCAAGCTTAAATTGTTTCACGAATACTCTATGTATAGTTAGTTCAATAGTAGCTGTATATTGTAGTTATATTTTTGTGATTATTATATAAGTTAGTGTTAAAAGTCCATCTTCTCTGAGATGGGATGTAAAGTCATATATGTTGTCAATGTGATATATATTAGCTGCAGCTTAAATAATAAAGTCTGATTTCATTGATTTTTTGATTGATTGATTCATTGATTTGATTTTTTTATATCCCATAAACTTTGGTCCTTAATGATAATGATCATAACACCAAATATTTTAATGTATATATAGATACATATACATTAAAACATTAAGTGCTTCCCTTTAATATCTTAATTACTTTAAAGTGTAGATACACTCTGAAGCATTTAAGAAATTGAAGGAGTAGGGTTTAGGGTGGTGTAAAGAAAGTGAATTGGCTCTTCATCGATATTTATAAAACGAAAAAAATAAGTAGTATAGAACAACTACGGAAAATATTATTTTACCTAGAATTAAATTAAATACCTATTATTAATTAATTTTAAGTTTTTTTGCCTCGAGTACATAACACATACCCCTTGGAACATGGGTATATATGAAATTAATTATGATATATCATTAATTGATTGATAAATCATTTCGATCAATGTCAGTCGTGTACCAATTAACATACAAAGCGTGAAAAGTTCAAGTTCAAGTAGTTGCTCAATACAAATAAAACAATGCTTCTGTGATTGCGCTGACAGACGACTGAAATATCTCGGTATTTTTAAAGAAGACCTGTAAGAGATTAGGGAACAAGAATGTAATGTCGTGTCATTAATATATCCAGGATTCATAAAATAAATAAACATACAATGGATGAACCGTTTTTGTGATTATTTATTTTTGTAATTTACACATATTACCATATTAAAAACTCGACTGTCAATATATTTTTATTTACGCATTTGTAGCATTTTTTTTCTCTTTGCATTACACATTACATTATATACATTAGTTAACTAGCCCTTTTTTGCGTAAATAGGCGAGTAATGACTTATATCATGATATTATATATTATTTGAGCATAGCACAGGATTTAGGTTCAAATCTGATGTAAATTAATCCTTGCAATTATTTAGCTAAACGCAAATCTAGTAATTTACGTTACAAATTCTTCTGGAGCCCTTGATGAGAATCTATATGACAATAAAATTATTTTATTTTATATTTAGATGATATATTTACTTTGTAAACTTAGAAGATGTTTTACTTATAGCATTGGCGAATGGCATAGCAACGCTTATCATTTCTCATTCATCTATTAGACTACAATAGATCGCGATATCAAAATCGGTAATTATACGAATTCGAACGATGCTGTATCGAGCTTGTGAAAACACACGAATGGCGAAGATGTAGAGCGATGTAATGTAGAATAACAATCAATAATAATATATGTGTGTCTATGTCTGTGTACAGTGGTGAAACACTTTTAAAACACGGCTAATAATATTATATGTATTTGGATTAGAGTGATAGATCGCTACTTTCTTCGATGATAAAAGCAGGGTAGATTAGGTGTCCAGTTTTAATCTGTTTTCTTGTTACACATTCTACATAAGATCACAAGCAAACAATCATACGTTGTTATTTTGCAATGAGCACAGTGCCAGGCTTTTATGGAGTTGCTGTAATGTATATGTAATAATTAATTTACACGTAATACAAGTTATAGGTTAAGTTATAGTGTAAGTTTTGGCTGGTAGCATAAACTGGGATGAGTTGGCAATATGCAAGTTATACCTCTGGGGCCATTGCTCCAAAATAAGTGGCTATTTAGCCTATGCATACCATTGTATTATTTTCTTCTATGATCTTTTGTGATATTATTTAACTATATAGTATCCTCACAGTACAGTATTATAAAAAAAATAAAAAAAAAATAAAAAAAAAAAGTGTTTTATTTCAGACAAATTAAAAATCCATATAATGTTAGTAACAATTTTACTTAGAAACTATGTTAGTAACAATTTCATTTCTATTTTATTTAAAGACAATTTTTGTGCCCGAGATGCATCTACGGACACAATGAGCTACGATAGGAGAGTCGTATCGTCCCGCTATCACCCTCAGAATGGAGTTGGAGCTGGTCCGTAGTCTGCAAAGCAACGAGACAGTTTTTGTACGCATCATACAATGAAAGTCATTGATATGAGCATGTGCGAACATACCCGAAGCGCTGCAGAATCGGTTATCCTATGTTATTTATGCTAGTGTTCGCCTAATAGTCGAAGTTTGACCATAATCATTATTTTAAATTTAAGGAATAGGTACATGTATGAATTCACATATATCCGACATTATTTTTCTAACCTCTTACATTCGTTCATCAATAGCTACTAAACAGAAGAGAAAATGTACTGAATCATTATTGTCTTTGCCTATTTATGTATTGATTAATGACTGGTTACTGCCCGCAGCTGCGGCCGCATGGATCGCACGGAATATCAGGATATGGATAATCTGTGCGCCAGGTTTCGTCCAAATCCGTTCACCAATTAATGCGTGATTAAGATATAAGCATCTGAATCTTAAGAGATTCTACAAAGATCTGTACAACTTGAAATTTATACGTTTGATCATAGATTAGATTAGTGATTAATATTGAAGTTAATAAACAACATATCGTCTGAGTTGGGAATCAAATCTGAGATCTTACTATAGCCAATAACCCAAACGCAAAGTTACGCCGTAGAGCCAACGAGTATTATCTATATCTATTCTAATATTATAAAGAGGAAAGATTTAATTGTGTTTGTAGTGATTTTACGCAAAAACTACTGAACCGATTTTATAAATTCTTTCACCATTAGATGCTACATTATCACCGAGTAACATAGTCTATATTTTATGTAACAAAACATAATCTAGGCTACTTTTACGCAAACGATGCCGCGGACAAAAGGTAGTTATCATTATATATTATCAAGATCAAGATTAACAATTAATCAATCTGCAAGTAATTTGCTTACAATAAAATAGACTTGTGTAGACTTCAACAGATGTTATACAAAATTAGCATACAAAGCGAGTTCAAGTGTACTTCGTTGCTGAAACACTACATTTAAATAATGAGCTTCTAAGAAAGACAGAACGATTTCAAAAATAAATAAATTATCTTCATAGGTTGCTTAAGCTTAGTAAAAGGAAAAAATTAATAAAACAATCTGGTTAAAAGTATTCAAGTTAAATATATTGAAAAGTAGGTACTAAGTAGTTACCTACTAGTGTAAATAACTTTGACATTATTATATTCATATTTTCGGTAAATATGATTATATATGAGGTAAAGAAACTGATTAGTATACCTAAGTGATTTACCTACTGTTGTCAGTTGGGAAATCTGTCAGTCGTCGTCGTCGAGAAAGGTTTTATCAGATAGCTAATAAAATTGTTAATTGAGTTCCGATTCACTCCAATAATAAACTAATGTAAACTACAATGTAATTTATTTATTTCTACAAATTTCATATATTGGTTTAATTTTTTTATTTACCTCCGTTTGTGATATTTATGGCACTGAAACTAGGGCGGCGTTCTTTTTGGAACAGTTTTTATTTCTAAAAGTGGTCCACTGATTTTACCAATTTAAATGCAAATTATGCAAATCTATGTCAAAAATATACAGCTGTTTAAGAAACTTTTCGGTTTTCAATAAAAATATATTATAATCTAATAAAATATGTAATAGAGGATCGATGCGTTAGAGTTTTAATAATGTACTTACATATTTAAATTCACGTCATTGACACATTGAAACAAAGACACAACTTTCTATGAGCACCCTTGCAAATACAAAACAACTCAACTGATCCAAACAAAAATGCAATGCCTACTCAACTTAAAAGGCACCAACCACTTTCTTTTTACAATTTCAAGTATGCTCCCTTAGTAAAAGTTGTTTAATTAAATACATGTAAGCTGTTTAAAAGGAGGCTAATCACTTAAAAAATAGCCACCATAAAAACAGCGTGTCGTATTAAAATATTGTAATAGAGGAACTGAAGAATATAGTATTTTAAAATGTCAAGACATTGAACGCTTTTTGTATAGAATTTCTGTATACCAAAGTCTTATATTATCAAATGCGCTCTGTGAATACCGACAAAGATTTAACTGTAATTGAATAACGGCATCAAGTATATACATATATCTTTATTTTTATATTCGACTGAAGAACGTGAAAAAAGATTCAAAGAGAGTGAATGAAGCGAAAGATGTGCTATGATCTTAGCAAGTGAAAGTAAGGATAGTTCCTTACTTTCATTTGCTAAGATCATAGCACATCTTGCTTACATTGCCGGTACAGCAACAAGCATGAGACAATGTATAAATATGAAAGAGTCAATATAAAAAAATATATTTTATTACATCACGAGCCTTGGGTCACGCCCTTATTATATAAAAAATATTTTAAATTATCTTAACCACAGTAATGCAAAATTTCGTGATCGTTACTTTGTAATCTTCTAAGATTAGATGTTGCTGTTGAGGATTGTGGTTTACAACATGGTTATTTAAGTCAGAACTTGTATTTTTTAGAACTTTCTGGACAATTTTATGTTTTACCTTACAATAATATACTAATATAAATAGTACTCTATATTATGGCCATGTCTGTCTAGGTGTACAGTGTATAATCATAGGAAGTTAGTCTTTATATCACTCAATATATTGTCATTCCCCGTGCCACAGCAAACACGTTATTATTATGAGAATTAGGGAACAGAGAGTGCACTTGTGTTTACGCACCAGTGCACTACAATATTTCCTGCGCAGATGGCCAGTCTCCGTTAAGATTGGCCGTCGTTACCGAAATACGATCTGGAAGATATTGTCATTATATCGCATGATATTTGTCGCATCTAATCAAGGAATTATGATTACATTGAGGCATTCTTATAGAGTGTCGAGATGCAACATCTGTGATAGATGTATTTTCTTTTCTTCAGCAAACTATTACCATATTTCTGTGATTGAATAAAATACGTACCCTAAAAACCCAATATGCTATTTTTACATAGCCTGCCACTTTTATATTATTTACACGTATATGTCCGCCCATATTTCGCCACGTGTCTCAGGTCCGCATGTAATAGGTGTGAGTCTATCAGGTAATTTTCTAGACTCCGTGCTACTATTGAAGTTTTTAACAGAAATACACAACAACACTTAGCTTGACCATGATGTATGTCCTGGGATCTTGTAAAACTCAAACTCCTCTTTTTTAATATGGACAACTGATATAAATTAGTACTGTATACATAGGTATATGAGTTGTATTTTTTATTGAAACCAATATAAAGACTACTCCAAATATATGTTAAGAAGTGAGTGATAATGTCAGATATCAAAAATAATATATGTCGCAGTAGAAGACTTCAGAACTTCTAACATTTGTCACTAGATGGCGGTCGTGAGCTCATTCATTATTATCGTTCGTTTCACTCATCTGTCAGTTGTCACTGTCAAGTAATGTCAGAGCTGTCAGTTGTCACTTACGGGTGGGTCGCTCAAAAAGTGATGATTAGAACGTTAGAAGCGAACCGTGCACGTTGCTAGATGGGCTCGCGTCCTCCATCCGTTTCCATCGCGAGTAATTGTGATTATTGTGATTTCCAAAGTTGATAAAATAATTAAAGAAGATTACTGCTATTCATTGGCGGTATTATTTTCAGAATCTTTGAAAATGTTCGAAGAGGAAGGCGTGCCCGAAAACAACATTACGTCATCAGAAGTGGAGCGTGATCCACGTTCTGCACCGCAGCCCACGGTGAACAACAGTGACGAAAAATGGCATTTGATATTAGAACAACAAAATAAAAAATATCTTGCTCTGATCCAAGCTATGAAAGGATCGACAACGAATGGCAAAGTTTATCTACCCACATTTGATCCTGAGGAAACATCTGTCGACGCATGGGCGTGGTTATTGACGGCAGACATGTGTATGGCGGACCAACCGTTATCCGGAGCTCCACTGATGATTGCTCTGAGCAAAGCATTATAAGGCCAGACGTCGGCTAGACTGTCTCAAGTGTCTTTTCCCGGCATGACATGGAAGGATTTTCAAGAAGCTTTCACTGCTCGTTATGATATTTCGGAGACTGCAACTTCGACGCTCATCAATCTTTATAACTGTAACAGCAAGCCTAAGGAAGGTGATTGCCTAGCTACTTGTGCTGCTACTCAGCTGAATATTTTGATGTCACGTTGGAAAAAGCTGAATACAAAGCAGATCGCTATTTCTACTGTGATGGCACACATTTCGCAAATAGAACCCTGTGTCAACCGTATTGCTTTCACCACTGAGATAGAAACTAGAACTAAAATGTAGCAAGAGTTAAAGGTACTATCCTACATGAAAAGAAAGTCCCCAACTAGTGACTACAACAATGAGAACCCTGATCCAAAGCAACGCAAGCTGATGGCGACCCCGGTTAAATGCGCACACTGTGGGAGATTGGGGCACCATATTTCTTCGTGTCGTCTTAGAAAAGATAACAGGACTGCCGGATCACCTCACGGAGAAGCAAACAAACTTACGATCACTTCAAAGCTCGCAACTACGGACATCACGTGTTACAACTGTCGGGTCGTTGGACACTACGCCTCAAGATGCTCTCGCGCTACCAATACAGAGGCGAAGATGGCCGCTGTCGGTACAACTAGCAAACTAGCAGAGCGGCGCGTTGAAGTCTGTGCAGTCAGTACACCAATGGGTGTACTAGAACACTCCGGTGAGTTCTTTTCATTTCGTTTTAATTCGGGAGCGGAATACACACTTATTAAAGAAACGATGTCTTTGAAATTTCAGGGCAAACGTCAAAGTAATTTAGTTAATATGACCGGTATTGGACAAACTAGTGTTTACAGTACTTCACAGATTATGGCAGTAGTTAGTGTCAATGACATTATTTTTACCATCCTCTTTCATGTTTGGCGTAATGAATACTTATTACATGACATTATAATCAGACAGGAAGTATTGACTCAAGGATTAGAAATTCGCGTTACTTTTGACAAGGTGATTTTCACTAAAATTCAATCTTCAATCGTTAATGCGTGCGCGACTGTCTATAATAACAATTGTGATGTTGGCTTTGAAAATATCGACACTAACATTCCTTTGGAGTTCACGTCAAAGTTGCTGAATATTTTGACTGAGTTTAAGGACTACTTTGTTAATGGAACCCCATAAGGCCCAGCCAATACCGACAGGGTGGAAATTCGCCTTATTGATCCTTGTAAAACCGTTTATCGTCGACCCTATCGTCTTAGCCCCCAGGAACGTAGTGTTGTGCGTGACAAGGTGAATGAATTGCTCGCATGTAAGGTCATACGTCCAAGTTCGTCTCAATTTGCCAGTCCTATTCTTTTGGTTAAAAAGAAGGATGGCACGGATCGCATGTATTCTCGATAATCTTATCGAGAGTTAAACGATAACACCGTGCCGGATCGTTTTCCTTTACCACTCATCTCGGATCAAATCGATCGCCTTCATGGCTGTTATTATTTTACCACACTGGACATGGCCAGTGGCTTCCATCAAATACCAAATCCGGATACGATAGAGAAGACCGCGTTCATAACGCCAGAGGGTCATTACGAATACTTAACCATGCTCTTCGGTCTTCGTAATGCACCAGCTGTATTCCAACGAGCCGTTACCAAGGCTTTGGGCTCTCTTGTCAATTCATATGCTATCGTGTACATGGACGATATGCTCGTTACGGGAAACTCAGATATTGACGAATCCCTGGCAAGGTTTCGTACAGTTTTACAAATTTTGATCCAACAAGGCTTTTCTTTTTTTTTGAACAAGTGTTCTTTCATGAATGCAAAGGTGGAGTATCTTGGTTATGTTGTTAGCCGCGGTGAGATTTGTCCTAACCCTATAGAGATAGAAGCCTTAATTGCCTGCCTCCTCCTAAAACGACTTCACAATTACGTCAGTTCATAGGATTAGCGTCCTATTTTAGAAAATTTATTCCTGGTTTTGCACAAATAGTGGCTCCTCTTCATGGTCTCACTAGCCCTGGAAAGAGTAACGTTGAATGGAAGCCCGAACATGAAGTTATTAGGCAAACCATCATCATATTGACTAACAAGCCAGTCTTAATGATTTTTGACCCAGACTGTCCAATCGAGCTTCATACCGACGCCAGCGCGATTGGCTATGGTGCCATTCTGTTGCAGACGAAGGGAGGTAAACAATTTTGATCGTTGTGGCTTACTTCAGTAAGCGTACCACAGCCGCCGAGTCAAAGTTTATCCATTGTCTAGTACCCATAGTACAAGCTCTGCTTTGTTTGGGTTAGATGGTGTTGTGTGTATGTGGTAGAATATAAAGTATCACTCGTATGAGTTAGAGACTTTGGCGGTTATGAATGCTATCAAACTTTTCAGGCAATATACCTTCATGGTAACAAGTTCACAGTGGTAACAGATTGTAATTCCTTCCTCGGTAAAGTCATCCCGCAATAAGGTCGATCTAACCCCGCGTGTACATAGATGGTGGCCATTCTTACAAGCATACGACTTCGAGACTGTTTACACACACGGAAAGCGTATGTGTCATGCGGATTTCTTATCCAGGAATCCACTTCCGGTTACAGTTGTTGTAAAGGTGGAGCAGAAACGAGTAGACTTAACTAGTTCGCCTGAAAATTGGTTGCAAGCAAGCAGAGCAGCAGCGTGACCCTGAGATTACAAAGCTAGTTGAAGATCTCAGGCAGCGCAATATAGAAGAAAATGTTGCTAAGACTTATGAGATTCGGTCGGGAGTACTATACCGAAAGGTGCAGCGCAACCATCGATCTCGATGGCTACCAATTGTTTCCAGAGCCTTACGCTGGTCAGTTATAAACTCTATCCACGAATCTCTTATGCACGTTGGCTGGGAGGTCTTTGATTTATACTGGTTCGATCATATGACAAAGTTCGTTCGTAAATTTGTTGACAATTGCGTGACATGCAAGATATCCAAGGCCCAGTCTGGTCAAATTCAAGCAGAAATGCATCCCATCCCTAAGACTCCTATACCATGGCATACATTGCACGTTGATGCCACTGGTAAATTTAGTGATAAAAACAATAAAAAGGAATACGTGTTCGTATTGGTAGATGCCTTCACGAAATTCGTTTTATAACACCACACCCTGAGCATTGACTCTGCGAGTAGCATTAAAGCTTTAAAAATCAGCATTGCCTTGTTTGGTACTCCTAAACGACTTATCGCTGATTAGGGCCGTTGCTTTGCTAGCGCAGATTTTAAACAATTCTGTCAAACCCATTGTATCGACTTACATCTGATAGCAACAGGGAGTTCCCGTGCTAACGATCAAGTTGAACAGCTTATGAGTTCTCTCAAAAATATGCTCACTGCAGTTGAAACTAGTGGAGAAAGGTCGTGACAAACGTGAAAGGGCGCTTAAAAAGTGATGGTTCGAACGTTAGAAGCGAACCGTGCACGTTGCTAGATAGGCTCGCGTCCACCATCCGTATCCATCGCGAGTAATTGTGATTATTGTGATTTGCAAAGTTGGTAAAATAATTAAAGAAGATTACTACTATCCATTGGCGGTATTATTTTCTGAATCCTTGAAAATGTTCGGAGAGGAAGTCGTGCCCGAAAACAACATTACGAATCTTTCGCCGTCATAAATTTAAATGCGTAGGTAACTTTCAAACTTTCCCGTTGCGTAATGTTGTACATTATTGAAACAGCCCGGCAATTAAACGATTGTGCTTTGGTGCAGGCCCGCTACAAATAAGTATAAGGCACATTGTTCATTTAAGGTTATGTGGATACAAACAGTAAAAGTTTTTCATAATAATTACAATTAGCAGTTACTAAAAATAAATTATGTCTTGAAGACCGAATTTCGGCCACCGCGGCTAACTTTAAAGGAAACTGGCCATCTGCGCAGAAAATAATATAGTGCACAAGTACGTGCCCAAACACAAGTGTACTCTCTGTTCCGTAACTGTTATAATCGGATGGCAATCCGACACAACAGATCAGGCGTAGGACGATATAACGAATTTACGTGCTTTCCGAAGTATGGAGGTGCGTAACACCGCCAACTTCCTACCTAACCTGATAATGCGAATTTCTTGCCAAAAAACCCAATAAAACTTTATTGGTTCGAACTGAAGACCGCATGGACAGCAGTCCCATACTCTACCGCTACGCCACTGAGTGTCACGTGCCACGGCAGTGTGCAAATACGAGTAGTCTTCGATGGTAACAAACTTTAAAATACAAACATTATCCTGTGTCTTATTACGGTGTACAAAATTTAAGACGTAATATTTCTTATGCATCTTAATTTGAATCTACATTTGATACGCTTTTGATTATTTAAAGAAACAACAATTTTTAAAAAGAATTTTGCGATTAAGTACATGAACTTAATTAGTCTTGGGTATGATCCAAATTAATTAGCTTCGTGGCCATTGACAACTATTAATTTATGGAGGTCCAACAGCTTATCTTAGTTTGACAATATATTTGGATAAGTATTCGATAGCCAATTACAGGTCCTTACGTTTAACATTACATCAGTTTAAGTCATTGAGAAAGTTATTTATAATTCTATACATGCTTATTTCGAAAAATTTAAATTGTTCTGCAATGAACAAAAAGGGTTCAGAAAAAACATCAGTGTTAATATGGCAATATATGACCTGCTTTCTAGTATCTTAACGTCTATGGATAAAATAAATCGTGTCTGTGCTATATATACAGATATGACGAAAGCTTTCGATTTTGTGGATCATAAAATTTTGATACAAAAATTATATTGCTATGGTATTAGGGGAACGTCCTAAATCTTATAGAATCTTATCTGAGTAATAGATTGCAACACACAGAAATTACTAGAATTTGTCCTATAACTAAATTAGAAACAACTTATATGTCCACAGCTAAACAAATAAAATACCTCAATAATCCTAATGACCTCCCAAAAATCATAGATCACAAAACTGTACTTTTTGCAGACGACTGTACAGCTATTATAGAATGCAATAATTCAAATAATTATTCACTTGACATTAATAATTCTTTATCAAAATTAATTAATTGGCTCAATGACAATAATCTTGTAATTAATCTTAAAAAAACCAAAGTTATGCACTTCCACCAGCGACTTGTAAATGATCCTATTAATATTACTTATAAGGATACCCAAATAGACGAAGTTAGTAATACAAAAATTTTGGGTATAATGATAGATGATAAATTGACTTGGAAACCACATATGGAAGAAATCTGTAAGAGACTAAGCGAATCGGCGTATCTACTCTTGCAACTATCAAAAATAGTAAATATTGATACACTACTAACAGCATATCACGGATTAGTTGCCTCCGTTTTGCGATATGGTGTCATTTTTTGGGGACAATCAACAAATAGGGAATTAGTGTTCAGAGTCCAAAAGAGATGCATACGATCAATGTGTGGATTAAAAACAACCGACAGTTGCATTCCTTGCTTTAAAAAGTTAAGAATACTACCTCTAACTTCATTGTACATTTTTGAAACTGCACTATTTGTTAAAAACAATCCACATCTATTCCAAAAAGTAGCCACAATAAAGAGAAACCCAATACGTTCTCAATACATCAATACTTTGTGTCATGTGAATTGTAAAACAGCATTATTTAAAAAAAGTTTGTTTGGTACTGCTCCACAAGTATATAATAGAATACCTGATGAAATAAAATGTATGCCACTACAAAAGTTAAAAAAATTCTTATTTGACCTGTTAGTAGAAAAGTGTTATTATAAACTAGACGAGTTCTTAAATGATAAATTTGATTGACTACATTGATATTTTAAGTTAAATTGACATTTTGAGTATTACTGTTAAATTATTATCTATTATTTTTATTATGATTTTCTTTTGTAATTTTAGTTATGACAATTTAATTATGTTTCTATGTTAATAATTTGTATGTCAATATTGGCAAAGCATAGTGCACCAAATATTTTGTATCCAAGATCTTTATATGTAAATACCTATGTTTGACAAATAAATGATTATGATTATGATTATTAATGAATGAATAAAAATATGTACTATCTAATTAGTTGATACTTAAAGCTGTCTGCATTGGTGTATTCTGTACTAGTGTTATATTAGTTACTGAAGTTTCAGACGTACTCTTCAACTCCAAGAATGCTTAACAATCTATTTACCACTTTATCTATATATGTATAAAAATGAATCCCTGTTTCCCTTAGTCACGGCTTTTTTACCAATTTCATTCATCTGTTTTTTTTTAAGTTTTCCTTTACTTTGTAGAAGGTTCTTATAGAAAGAAAAGTTAAGAAAAATGCGCATAAAATTTGGTAATTTTAGAAAATTTAAGGACTATTTTAACCTCGCGACAGCTCGTCTAAGACAGTTTAAGGTTTGTCGGGGCAGCTAGTTAGACATAAATGTAAAAATCCCCAGTTTATGTTGCCGTACACATCGCACATTATATTTCATAGCAATAAATAAATTATAAATTTAATCAGTTCAACGTTACTTTAGTTTCAATTACCGTGTTATGGTTATTGTTACAGAGCGTAATATATCGTTAGATATTAAAAACATTATATGAAAATATATATCCATGTGTTTAGGCCGATCTATCATAACTATGTTTATAAATCAATCATGTTTCATCATATACAATTTTATCCAACTAAACATAGCCTCTTCTGACCAGTTCGTAAGAACGAATCCAATGAAAGTGCTTGAAGATTACGATAGGATTGAACGAAACAAAAGAGTTATGCTTAAATCGTAAGAAGGCAACCTGGACTCTATCTCTCTCTACCCATTCGCCGAGAAACAGACACAAATCTTTGTTTGATATCGAAGTAGGCGTTACTTGGCAGAAATCTATTGTAATAAACATTTTGGAAAGAGACGTACCCGCTATGCAACCTTGGATTGCCCACCCCAACTATCGCAATGGAAAACTCCTCTGGATAGGGACAGGCACGTTGTGGGATCCGGGCGTACTCCACCTTGCAGTATTCCGCTTCGAACACAAAATATGCGTCGACACGTGTTCATGGTCTTCTCTTCCCAATAATTTTATTGCATGTCTATATATAGTAAGTATTGTGCTAACTCTAAGTCCTAGAATAAGGTTTCTCGCAATGTACCACATTTCTATGTCAATAAACATTATTATTATTATTATTATTATTATATATCATTCAAGAGCTGGAAGACTATCGGCAACGTATCTCAACACTTTTATAAAAAAGAGCTGTAATGCCTCTATCGCAATCTAGCCAATTTGAGTTTTAATGCATCTTACAGTTTAGTTGGTCAGTTTAAATCGTCATCATCATCATTATAAATAGGTACCTCAACTTGTAGAACATGATTATGACATTATTTACGCCCTAATGAAGCACGATTGTTCTAAAGCGAAACGCCTGATAAGTTTTATACACTAGGATTAAAATGATAAAACGTACTTTAGTATACCACAATGTATAAATATAATTCGCTTCTTATTTATAACATTGACAGCTCCAGAACAAAATTATAACTAACGCTATTCATTGATCTAGCAATCACGTGAAGTCTACATTTGGCTAAATATAGCTGTAACATTTGATACTATGTTAATCTCTATACAAAACCGTCCATACTTTAAATGTTTTTATAAATTTCCAACGAAATTTTCAGTGTTTCTTTCAATATTGCCAAGGTTTAACTACCAAGTAGTACCAACGACCTCAATCCTAACTTAATGTCATAAATGCAAAGGTGAGTTTGTTTGTTAAGCTTTCACATCTTAACTTCTCAACCGATCATCGTGAAATTTCGTATACACTTTGTCAAGGGTACAAAATAGGTACCATTCATCTAGAAAAAGTACTATTTCCGAGGAATAGAAATTATTTGACATAAGCTACATTAATGCGAATGAAGCCACAGGGCAAATCTATACTTAATATTATAAAGCTGAAGAGTTTGTTTCTTTGTTTGGTTGAACGCACTAATCTCAGGATATACTAGCTCGAATTGAAAAATAATTTCAGTGTTGGATATCCCATTTATCGAGAAAGGCATCATCACGCTACGACCAATAGATAATAAATGAAAAACTGGGCAAATTCTCTTATGTGAAGCAGACGAAGTTGCCCGGACAGCTAGTCTAGCAATAAATCATCATGGTAGGAGGGGTCCACATCGCTGTCGAGCCAACCCTTAAGTATATACCTGGTCTCCTTCTCGACAGCCGATGGGACTTTGTAGCCCACTTTCGTCGTCTGGCCCTCCGTCTTCTGGGCGCTGCAGGTGCGCTCGCGCGTCTGTTGCCCAACCTATGAGGGCCGGGCACCTCCTGCCGAAGGCTCTATGAAGGGGTCGTGCGGTCCATGGTTCTTTATGGGGCCCCAGGTTGGGGAGATAACCTGACGGCCCTTTACATTTTAGCGCTTCGTGCGCCTCAGCGTACAATTGCCGTCAGGTTAATTAGAGGCTAGCGCACGATCTCGTTCGAGGTAGCGAGCCTCCTCGCTGGATCGATGCCCTGGGACCTGGAAGCAGCGCTTCTGGCGTCGCTCTACCATTGGCGCCAGGAGGATCTGCCTCGGGGCGAAGGACCACCTCCTCGCTCTCTAGAGACGGCACGGTCCGAGCTCCGCCAGGTCCTGGTGGAAGAATGGAAAAATCGACTTCTGCACTCCAGTGCCGGGCACCTTCCGGCTGACACAGGAAATGACTGGCCACGATTGCTTTGGCCAGTTTCTATGTCACAGAGGCCGGCAAGAGACGCCCGGTTGTCACGACTGCGGCGACTGCTGCGATGTTGTTGAGTACTCGGCGCTGCACACATTGGCGGACTGCCCTGCCTGGGCATCGCAACGCAGTGAGTTGATCGCGGCAGTCGGTATGGTTGCCCTCTCGCTCCCGGCCGTGGTTCAGTCCATGGTCCGGAGTGAGAGGTCGTAGAACGCCGTCGCCTCCTTCTGTGAAGAAGTAATTTCCGTCAAGGAGGCAGCGGAGCGAGACAGGGAGCGCTTAAACCTTCTCCCCAACCGCAGAACCGGGCGCCGAAGAGCGCGAGATGATCTCCAGCTACCCTGAGTCAGGCCAGGTCAAAACCTGGAGTGGGCCTGCCCCCCATCCGATCAGCACCAGGTTCGAGAGGCGGCGTGCGTGTTCCCACGCGCACCTCTGTATCGTGTCTGTCTCCCCACTAGGGGGACGGACAGTAGGGATTTTAAAAGTAGTGGTGACCAAAGGGTAGGTCTTATCGTGTAGTGGCAGTAGTAGTTTCATACGGCGGGCCGAAACCTCGGCGGGGTCGCGACTGAATATGAAAATGATTCGCGCGGCCCCGCTGATTGCGGTTTTGTCAAGGAACACCGTGGTAGGTTTAGTCGGTATTACTGGGAGGTCCATTCTTATAATCATTACCATCTCTCTTTTACCCCGGCGAGCCCGATATGGCCTCTCCGCCCATCCCCGCGGAGGAGTATGCGTCAAAGCATACCCCACGTAAAAAAAAAGGAAAATAAAATGAAGTCCAGTAATAAATAATAAAAAATAAATATTTAACAGCGTAATAAATAAAAAAGACCATATTAATAAAAGAGTCCTGTAGGGAAGCATTATCAGACCAAGCATGTTTCAAAATGAGTAACTATATGTAGAAAAATCAATATAGAACTGTATACCTCGAGTAAACATAGTTTAAAAAGTAAATTGAAAAATTGGTTACAGTCGCTTAATTACTAAGAAACAGAATAACTTATAACCAGCTAATAATTGCTTTTAGCGATAAGACCGGTCGGGGTATACCGTCTATAAGCTATGTATAGTTTACTTCAACTGTATTTTCTAATTTACAAATAAATACACATATAATGCTCATAAAAATAATTAATATGATAAACATATATTTATTTTAAAACAATTTTACTAAACAAATTATCAATTTATTTTTATTATGGTAAATATCAATGATGACCTAAATTATGATTACTAGGTACTACACTACTTATTTCTTAAATTAAAAACACAAATAATCTCTTCGTATATATTCGTATATCCATTCCAAGTGGTCGCTGACTCTGGTAAATAGGGGACTCGATGTCACTTCACATGATGAAGTAGACACAACACCCATCAGTCGAAAAGCTGCGATGGATGACCAGCGGGTCATTACTGGAGCACCCACGTTTGTCTGTAATAAAGCAAATAAATAGATATAGCTGTTATCTCTGCTTACTAAGGATAATGATACTGCGACAGGACCAGTCAAGAATGTTACTCTTATACTATTCGGTTAGCAAGTAATTGGCTCTCCTGATTGTAAGGGATTACCGGACGCTAGCAACACTGCAAGTATCCCTCGTGTATTACACCCTCAGAAAACTCGATGAACTGCCAGCGCATGAGTTAACGATCATGCTGGTACTCCGTTGACAGCACAACGCAACCCCAAGGAGATTAGAAACAGTAGCGTAGAGTAGCGGGGGCGGTAGAAACCGCCCTCCCCGGGCGGCACATTTAGGGGCGGCAAAATTTTACAATAAATAATAATAATATCTTGTAAATATTTGAACTGTACAATACACAATAATCATGATTATTCTTGCTGAAAAGTTCTTTAGAATGACTGTATATATATAGTATTTTAAATTGAAATACTTACATAACAGGGCGGCAAAATTTTCTTTCGCCCCGGGCTGCTGACACCCACGCTACGCCACTGTAGCATATGTTTAACATACGGATCAGAAATACATTTACCTTACAGATTAGGCTCTTAACTCCTAAAGGTCTGCGACATCCTTTGTCATTACTTCCTATTTTATTCTCGGCATCTTTCAGACATGTTGCTGATGGTAAAGTCGGCAATACGGCTACTTGTGGAGTACAACTTATATTATTCTGTGACCATCCCACTGTCCAAGAGACTCGCTCACTGTCTCGAAATGCTAAAAATACGACTCATTTAAAACGGGAACAGTGTTATAGTATATTCGTGGCTTAATTTATATACCCTCGACGTCCGCATTGTTGGTAAACAAGGTGTTTACCAATATTGATATGAATAATATTAAACGAGAAAATTCTTTATACATTAAAAGCATAAACACAGGGTAGTAAAAAAATACACAATCTACATCAACACAATATACAATAATATTATAAATTAATACAATCTACAAGAATAAATCCTTCAGATAGAGTAATCCTTCAGAAAAACTACTGTAGTACTTTTTCTGGATGAAAGGTACCCTATGTGCATTTCTGTACCTCTAACAAGTGTATGCGAAATTTTATGATGATCGGTCGCGTAGTTAAGACGTTAAAGTGTAAGAAACAATCAAATTCACTTTCTCATTCACCAATTATGATAAAAATAGTAGTAACTGAAATATTAACTTTTTTTGTTGTGAATGGATTTGGACGTGGTGTTACTTAAACATGCGACAATCTTTAAATTTATACGGACTTGTATGTAACTAGGAGCAGAGATAGACCATGTCCAGGACTGACATATAGGATACTAGATATGTCCGCGGCTTCGCTCGCTTAAATGTTGGTTAAAGTAGGTTTGATTAGTAAAACTACTTTTTTCTGGATGAAAGGTACCCTATGTTTTCTGTGCCTCTCATAACGTGTAGGCGAAATTTCATAATGATCGGTCAAGTAGTTAAGTCGTGAAAGCGTAACAAACAAATTCACATTCGCATTTATAATAGATACTAGTAGCTTTCCCGCGATTTCACCCGCCTAAGTCCCGTTCCCGTGCGAATATCGGGTTTCACCCCTTTCACCCCCTTCAGGGTGGAATTTCCAAAAATCCTCTCTTAGTGCTCCCCTACACTCTCCAAGGAACATACATGCCAAATTTCAGCTTCTTGCGTTCAGTAGTTTCGGCTGTGCGTTGTCTTTCAGTCACTCAGTAACGGAAGAGTTTTATATATATAGATTAGTTAGAATTAGAATTTCCTATGCAGGCATACACATGCCCACAGACGGGCACACGCCCGTAGAATAAACGCGGGTAAAAACGCGAGCAAAAGCTGGTTTCTAATAATTCAATATTTATTATCTAGAAACAGCATAGCGAGTTTAAGTCATCCATAGTTAGTAGTGAGTCGAGAGTACAAATATGTATACTGACCAAAACCAGGTAAGCAGATTGGAGATATATATCTGGTAAAAGCGACTACGTGTTTCAGTTTGATCAATGCCAAGTCATTGTCCAAACTAATTGGTGAGTATCCAGGGTTTAGTATGGTGGACTCCACGCTTATGTTCAGAGATGAACCACCGAGGGCGCAACGGTCATGTGCGCCAAGAGTTATTATTATACGATCTGGAGTGAAACTGGAACAAAAAAAATTAAATTAAATTATTTATATGTCTCGTTCGCACAGCGGTACTGGGTGCGACCGCTATGCACAAGGTGGGTTCGATTACCTATTCGGGTTATGTGATGCTGATTTTTTTTCTAAGATTTTGTCGATACCAGCACAAAGTGCTGGCTTTGTGCTGGTTATAATAATGTCCTCCAGACCGAATTTCGGTCACGGCGGCAAATCTTAACTGAGACTGGTCATCTGCGCAGGAGATATTATAGTGCACAAGTATGTGTGCAAACACAAGTGCACTCTCTGTTCCCTAACTCTCATGATCCGATGGGTCAGACAACCGATACTACCGGGGAGAGACCAGACGGAAGACCAACGGCTTTACGTGCTTGCCAAGGCACGGGGGTGTGTGTGTGGTCTTACACCGCCAACTTCCTAACTTCAACCTTGTATTGAGATTTCTTAACAGAAAACCCAATAACATTTTGTTGGCCCGACCCGAGATGCGAACCCGAGACCTCGTGCACAGCAGTCGCATTCACTACCGCTGCGCCACGGAGGCAGGTGTGCTGGTTACGAAAATAGGCTCGCCCGTATTACATAGGAACCATAAAATCATACCTAGCAAAACGATATACCACGCCTGCACATTTAGGGATATATAGACTTATATGCCTAAAGGTGGAGGCGCGGTGTATTATCAGACGTATGTCAGTATCTATGTAATATTATATATTTATTTATTTTGGAAGTGACTACGAATAACACAAATTACTACAACCGCCTAAAATATATTGTTTAGGAGTTAGAGCATTTATATTACAAGCACTGCTTAGTTTGGGCTAGATGGTGTTGTGTGTATGCGGTAGAATATATATAAAAAAAAAAAAAAAAACCCTTTCTTTGTTTCTGTCCGCAAAGTATGGAAAGTTATATGAATAGTAAAATTTTTACATAACTTAGCATTTCACTAACTACCAAAAATAAGAACCAAAGCAATTTTAAATACTTTAAAGCCCGGAAAGCCTAAGGGAACCGACAATTACAATATCTACAAACTGAGCATGTTATGAGCATGCAACAATAGTAGTATAAAGTTACAAAATTATATAATAATAGTGTTTTAAAAGATAAAATCCGTATAAGGCAGTTTAATTTCATTGTACAACATTCACTTAAACGTAATACAATATTATGTACATTTCTTACCCGTATATAGGCGAAGCAGCTGTAAGTATATGTCGATCAGATATAAGTGATCCTGCAACAACTTGTGGGCCAATGTTTACAGCAGCCAACCATGGATACTCGTGTGGCACAACCGACTGTTCCTTCGGGTCGCGGCCTGTTCTCGAATAGCTGGATTGTGATCCAGACACGCCGCAACCTTTGGAATAAGACAAGATGTATTACAGACTGGATTTTACCCACAGCTTCGCACGCTCTATTCTAAATTTAAATATATAAATTGATATATTTATACTTTTTCTGGATGAAAGGTACTCCTTTTACAGAAAATAATATATTTTCTGCACCCTTGAAAACGTGTATGCAAAATTCTATTATCTTCGATCGAGAAGTTAATACCACTAGATTGTATGGTGACGGCCATAAGTGCATAAGCGCCTTCTACTATGAAGACAATATGCGCAATCATACACACGATCGTTAACTTATTCATTGTCAACAGAAAATCGTGATAAGTATTATCCTTCGTTTTTATAAGTCACCGCATTTTATGATTGTATTGCGCTATTTCGAATCTTACAGTATCTGCAAATATACATATATACTTTTTAATATATAAATAGCAATTTTGTCATTTATAGTAAATATTTAATGAAGAAAAAGATAAGTACATGTTATAAAAGAAAATGACATAGTTTGATTTCTGCATGAAATTAATTAAATAATTTTTCTTGAAATACACCATTAATCGGTTAGCATATTGGCATTCCATTTTCTTGGTAACGTTTTTCTATCTGTTTTAAATCCTCGTGAAAGCTTTCATTGTCACTCGTCGTCGGTCCATTATACTCGTATGGCGAGATAAACAACAAAACGCTTATTCACTTTTACGTTGGACCTAAAGCAGCGCAAATATGCAGTGTAGTATCAAGCTATCTCTTGCAGAATATACACACGTGACTCTATGTTCATTATTTTACTAGATGTTCCCGCGGTTTCACCCGCGTTTATCGTTACTGCGCTGTCCCCGTGGGACGTAGCGTGATGGTATATAGCCTATAGCCTGTAACACTGTAACTATAACAGTAGTTCCTGAGATTAACGCGTTCAAACAAACAAACAAACAAACAACCTCTTCAGCTTTATAATATTAGTATAGATTTAAATGTAAAATGCGTAGGGTGTTTCTTACAAAAAATCAAAAAAAAATCTTACTAAAAATGTATTCATAGTTTATTTTGATTAAGAATATAGTTTCATAATTGGTTCCATAAGATTATAACATTTATAACAGGTAGAAAAATTGAAATATACAATTGTGTGTGCGTTTTGTCTTCATTGCAGAAGGTCATACGTCGCAAATATGACCTTCTGCAATGAAGACAAAACGCACACACGATTGTATATTTCAATTTTTCTATCTGATTTTCTATATATTATGATTATATTGTATGCCCAAGCGGCGGAACACTGCTGAACTATAGGGTGAACATTCTCTGTTCCTGTGATTGACAATAAAACAATTTGCATTAGATACTTACGACATAAATAAACTCTTTGAAATCCAAATAATCCTATATATCGGAACGCCATCTGCAACATAATAAATATACACCTATAACAAAAATATGTACATTCTTACAACAACACCGAAATAGCCATAAAACGGAAAGGAGTCAACTGCTGTGATTGGTTAGCTAAATTAGCAACATCCAATCAAATTTCTTGACATGAGTTTAAGTCTGATGTCGTCAGTCAGCCATTCAAATATCGAGTGTACGTGCGAACATCTGACGTTCAAATAGTTGAAAAACTTTATTTCGTCAACTTTGTTTTTATCTGTAACGTAACAGGTGCAAGCCTATTGGCGTCTGGCGTTTCCAGACTCTGAGCTGCTATTGGGCATTTCCCAAACAGAAAAACAGAACCAACGAATTCACATTCCATTTTACTCGGTAGGAAAAAAATAACAACGTCACAGTAATTTTTTTACGAACTACGTGAAATGGAGCAGGAGTCTAATCAAATAAAAATCGCTTTAACAAGTCATATTTTGTACAGCAGCATAATAAATGTAGAATATATAATTATATTTAAAACGTATTATACAATTTCTAGAAATAACTGGTATGTGTAATACACACAATAAAAGCATTAGTTCCGAATTCATAGAATTACATATTATTATTAGTATTTAATGTATTTTTAAATGTATTTTAACGTGTAGTTATACGGTTTTTAAATGTAGAAATAATTAGTTTTATTTCACCAAGAATTTAATTACCAGTTTGTCACGTTAAAACTTGACTAATTGAAAACTTAAAACCACACAAATTGTAATACTTTATAATACAAGCTTAATTTAATTCCACTTGGTCGACAAAACCTTATGGTAATACAGATTCTTATAAAAACTGGCAATACTAGTAACTTTTCATCAGAAGTAAAATAAATGTATATAATTAGCCTAGTATTCCCACATTACGTTATTAAGTTGAATTAGTAATTTGTCTTATTTGTTGCGTTTTGCAATCGAAACATGTTTTTATTATGCCACTAGCTGTGTTCTGCGGTTTCAGCCGCTCCGCTCCTGAAGCACGTATCGTTTTCCCTTCAAAAATAAATAGCCTTACAGAGTAAATAAGCTATATATTCAGAAATAATTTCCTACCAGGCCTATAGATACGCGCGATTAAACAATCAAACTATCTCCTCAGCTCCATATTTTTAGTATAGGTTTGAAATAGGGATGATAATAATATGATGTCGTTTAAAACCTTTCCAAATTTCAAGTGTATGCATTAATACAGTTGTTGGGATAAAAAGTTGTGAGACAGACGAAGTTGCATTATAAGGTTTTACCATTTCAACACGAAAACCTAAAACATATTAGAATCGACGCACGTTATTTCAGGCACCGTAAACGTTAGCGATGCGCATATTTGCTTTCGAATACAGTTGCGTACACCGCGAATACAAATTATATAGATCTATATACTTAGTCTGGCCATAAATACTGTTGCAACAAAAAATACATAATATTACATTTGAATTTGGAAATTGTCATTCTTATATGAATATTCATTGTGTTTTCTCATTTTCGCGCCAATATGTGTTAAATATTTAATAATAATAATAATAAGTCGTTATCTCATCATGAGACTAACGCGATAACGGAAAGCACAGTACACTAGCTTTTAATCTACCACCTTCACCTAGTGATATAAACAAAAAATTTACTTATAACTAGCAATCAATAAAATTCAATAAAAGCATTCAATAAAAGCGCACAAACCGCAGGACAGCTTGTGGCGAGCTGAATGTGAGTGGCGACATTGCGAACCTAAATGCCTGAGAGAATCGGTTAGGGCCTCGTCCCCAGCTTGCCGTTACTGGTTAGCTGAGGTGGAACTTCAAGAGCGCCAGTAGGACTCTCAACTCTGGCTTGCCTTGGTCGGCCAGTCAAAGGGGGGCTAGAGCTTTATGTTTGGGGGTGGAAATGTCATTTTCAAGGGTATAACTACGGGGAAACTCGCTCCGGTCTCCGTTGTCACGAGACTCGTGATGGCGAAACTGGCGCCGCACCGCTCGACACCCCTAGCCGCTCGCACCTGTTTCGCACGTGTTGCCCTCTGCTGCTGGCTTGTATGCCTATGGTGGCTATTCAGAGGGCCCATCTAGTGAGTTGGCGAATCACCGTCTACCCACTGCATTGATGCTATTAGAGTATTCAGGGCAGACGCCGTTTTTCGACCATAGTTACGAATATACCGAACCACCAAACACCCATACTATATAGTCCTACGCCTGCTGTGGCTAGTGCCGCTGTAGGTGTTTCATCCCACCTTTAATTAAAACTCTCTAAGGGCCTCTTCACGTTGGACCTATGTCTCCGTGTAAGCCTCCCAAAAGGCCAGGTATTTTTCTAATATAACAATTATGTTAGAAAATACCTGTGATAAGAGAAACATAATAATATTTTTGTGATATTAAAATGGAATGGGGTGATAAAGAGAACCGAATTGCTGTGATAGCATTACACAAACTAGGTATGGCATCAAATGCAATTTTTCAAACTCTCCATTCGCTTGGTGTTACTCGAATATTTGTGTACCGGCCTATTGATAGGTACAATAAAACCTCCTCTGTTTGTGATAGTAAAAAATCTGGCCGCCGTCCACATAATATTCGTACGAAAACGGCGACCAAAGCAGTAAAGGAAAGAATTCTAAGAAATCCTGTCCGAAAGCAAAAGATTTTATCTTGGCAAATGAATGTAGCACTTAGAACCATGTCGCGTATTTTAAAAGATGACTTAGGACTGGTCATTATTTAACTGATAATTTAAAAATAAATCGGGTGGTAAAATCAAAACATTTATTAACCGGTACGCAAAATTTTAACTTTTGAGCAATGTTTTAACAGGTATTACCGAGTTTATGCTAAAAGCTCTATAGAAGCTTCCCAATTAGTCAGCAGAGTACAACGTGGACATTACCTGACTTCAGTAAAGGTTTGGCGGAGTGTTAGCTATCAAGGAGTGACTGAGCCATATTTTTGTGAAAAAGGTGTCAATACATCGGCACAACTGTATCAAGATACGATTCTCGAGAACGTGGTTAAGTCTCTTAACAACACCATGTTCCATAACCAAGAATGGTCCTATCAGCAAGTCTCAACATCGGGTCATAAAGCTCGATCTATCCACCCAAGAGCATTAGAGCTGAAGACTTCTCTGATAAAGTCATCTAGTCCTAATCTTAATCCGCTGGATAAAAATTTATGGTCAGTTTTAGAGAGTATGGCATGCTCTAAACGCCATGATAATTTGGAGGCCCTAAAACAAACCATAAGATTGAAAAAATTTGCCCATGGAGAGAGTGCGTGTTGATAACTGGCCTCAACGTTTAAAGAACTGTATTAAAGCCAATGGTGTAATAAAACCATTTTGAATGAGCTTAATATATTTTTGATGTTATTATATTAATGTATAAACTGACACACATTACAGTAAAAAATGGATTACGAAAGAGAAAAAATTTTTTTTTGCCAATATTTGTGGGAAGGCTAGGCATAGTAGTAATCAAATTTTAATAAATATGGTTATATATTAGTAGTCTGGCGGTGGCAAAGGTAGGCCTTTATCAGGATCATGATCCGTAATACAGGTTTTACCTACAACATACACGAATTTATGTTACGCACGTTATTAATAATAGAGACAGTCTATTCTTGAAAAATAAATGAATTTTAAAATGACTATTGCTTTTGTACAGAAACTAGGACATAAACTGTAATGTCATAGTTAAGGTTTCCTGTCATTCACATCTGAAGAGTTTGTTTGCTTGTTTGGTTGAACGCTCTTATCCCAGGCACTACTGGTTTGAAAATTATTTAGTGTTGGATAGCCCATTTATCGAGGAAGGCTACAGGCTATATAACATCACACTACGACCAATAGGAGATCAGCATCAAATAAAAATTGTTGCTAATACGGGGAAAATTCTCTTATGTGAAGTAGACAAAGTTGCGCAGGTTAGCTAGTACACATAATATAAAAGACATTATTAGTAACAAATCTTACCACGTTTTGTAGATAAACACACAACACTATACCAATAATTAACATTGTACTAATCTCTCTATAGGTAGTGAATCAGTGAAAGCAAATTACGAAATGAAAAACAAATAGATTCCGAATCCCTTAAATAGAAATGCGGGTACAGTTTTGAAAGTCATTAATGTCAATTCTAATTTAATATGTAGCATTTCGTTAACAAACATCGACCTATTTGTTCTACTGCAAAGGTGGCAAATATACCAACGGCCCGCCTGATGGTAAGTGGATATCGTAACCGAACAACGAAATATCAGGTATGACTCGTCTGTTGCTATTCAAGAAGAAGTCGCTATGCTACCAGCGCAGAGAAAAGCCCTAAATTCTGGAGCGTACTGACAGCACACCGCTTCTTAAGAAATTTTGATATTCTAGTCATTATAAGAACACTAAATAGGTACATAGGGTAATTTGATGTTGCCATGGCCTTGCAAATAAATGTTGGGCAAAGATCACTTAGTTGACAACATATTGCCTACTTAAACAGCTTAGAAACTACTTACAGAAGAAAGAAAGAAAGAAACATTTATTTGCATGAAATATGGTAACAATGATGTTGTAAAAAAGAAATAAGCGGTTCACAGCACATTTCGCCTTTTTAAGGCATGCAAATACTTCTTACATACTATAACTTAAACTAATAACACAATATTACAATATTTTTTTTTATTTAATTATATTAAGACAATTTCGTTTACCTGGATAATTGAACTTATAAATAACAAACTAATAATTGACATTTTTAAATATTTATAATCTTTTCTCGTGGTCACTTTTCAAAAATTCATTAACACTATAAAAACATTGCTCTATCAGCCATGAATATAATCTGGTTTTAAATAGTGATAATGGTAGTTCTCTGATTTTGTTGGGTATTTTATTAAATATTTTAATTGTCATAGGATAGCAATTAACGTAATAATACCTCGTTTTTATATTTGGTAGTAGTAGTCGAGATGGATACCTGGTATTGAATTTGCAATGTTCACCAAAAGACTTGTATAGCTGTGAATGTTTCTTGACAAATAGGCTGCACTCAAATAAGTACATACAAGGCACAGTTAGAATTTTTAGTTTGCAGAAGAGAGGTTTACAAGATGAAAGGGGCTCAGCATTACACATAGCACGTATACATTGTTTTTGAGCGATAAATACTCTATTCACATGGACAGAGTTACCCCAGAGAGGTATACAGTATCTGAGATTAGAAGCCACGTATCCATGATATGCTTGTAGTGAGATTTTTATATTACAAATTTTTGTAAGACGCCAGAGTGCGTATGAGAATCTATTAATTTTACTACAGATGTTGTCAATATGCAAATTCCATAAACATTGATTATCTACATTTAGCCCCAAAAACATTACATTATTTGCTTCAGTTAAAAGTTTGGTATTGCATTTTACACTTAAGTTATTAATTAATTTGTTACGATTATAAAATTGTACGAACTTAGTTTTCTCTATATTTGCTCTTAAATTATTTAGATGCATCCATTCTATTACTTTAGCAACAGTAAAGTTAACCTCATCATTGACATTTATTTGTTTCATTGTGTTTTGATTAAATCAGCTGTACGGTAAGATTACTTATCCAGTTTGAGAAATGATTTTAAACGAAATTAATATGCAAGCCACCAGTGTTGAGTACTCTTACGCATATTTCCTGCAAGAATCTTTGCCTCAGGACGCCTTAAGGGGAGTGGGGTGGTTTCAGTAACATAGCAAACATAAATGTGTATATCAATTAATGCTACTAGTGCAATATTCGCTTACAATCTGCTGCGTTTTCGTTAGTAGATTTGCAGCCGAATTACTGCAGATGAGAGCTCAGGAAGTATTCTTGTCATAATCATTTCAAATAGATCAATACAGTACAATGGTTTTACACTACCATAATTATACTTAAAGTAGTAACCATACAAACGTAGCTTATTTTTATTTATTGGCTCAACATAGGATACTATTACTACAGCAATTTTAAACATGATAGTTTTCGAGGTATACAATCACAACAAGCAAAATTTATACACTTTGCTTTACGTTATTTATGATACTAATTCAGGGTTGACACCTTTTTGTAATACGATACTAGTTATTCGCAATACGCCACCAATAAAATTTTCTGTTTTATTACATAAGTGTTGTTCTAAAATATATATTAAGTTTTAACCGCGGCTGCGCTCCCAAGTTGATAGAGAACTATCCCATCGAATCCTTCCCCGTTAATACATAACTAGCCAGTTGTCATACTTCCGCTTACAAACTATCGCTATGCAAAAAGTTGATCTGTTGATCCGTTGCTTATACTAATCGGCAAACATCATTTCGCATTTAAAATATTGGTAAGGATAATACGTATCTTCGTTTCTTCTCGGGAATTGACAGAGACTTTCCACTTGCTACGATCCTGATATACCTGTTTTGCATCATACATTTTTATTACATACTCAAATCAAAGTCTGCTCTCTGTTTAGAAAACACTTAATTTTGCAACTTGTCTAAATGTCGCTAGATTTCTCAAACAATATACTTAGTAAGAATATTATTCGCCTGATGGCCAAGATTCGGCCAGTCACTCGCGGGCCCATCCTAAGAACATGAATTAAAGATGGAATGAGAGGTAAAAAAAAGTAAAAGGTAAACATACCTTTAGTTTGTGCCCTCGGAACTCTTTAATAGTTTAGTCAAAGAAGATTCGCCAATGTCTTACATTTTTATTTAGACTAGCGTTATGTACCGCCTTCGTCTACATTTTAAGTCCAAGCCGACCACATACCGCAATCATTACCGCAATTCTTAAATATTTTTTTCTGTCTGTTCTTGTTAGCTTTTATCGAACTGGATTTATTTTGACATTTTTTATAATTGAAGGTATAATAGAAACTATATTGAATTATATCCTGCTTAATGCATATACCATAAACTACAAAAACATTTAAAGTTATAAGTTTTTATTATTTATATTAATAGTGTAAATACATCTTGTTCACAATAAATAACGCATTTAAAATAATATTTAAGAACAAAAACATCCAGATTTGGCGATACTCCAGATCCAGTACAGGTATTTGGTGACCCTGGTGTATACTCCTGGATAACCCACTCGGCCACATCCGATGCCCCAGGATACCACACCTGCACCAATTTACTAAAATTAATATATTAATCAATGAGATCGACAAAAGGAAGGTAGCTGTGGGAATACAAATTTATATAGACTCCTTGACAATTAACTGTAAAACATTTTCACCAAAAGAAATATTCATCACCCTAGTAGAGGACGTCCACTGCTGGACATAGGCCTTCCCCCAAGTTTTCCACACAGATATATCTTGGTCTGCTTTGTGGACGGTCTACCCCTGCTGTGTTTTCCGATACGGGACTGCTACTCCATAACCTTTCTGCCCCAAGGGCCATCGGTTCTGCAAGCTATGTGCCCTACCCAATACCACTTCAGCTTAGCTAATAAAAATATTAATAGCACTATGTAGCAATATTAATGTTGTGCTTCCGACGCGATGTCTATTGCATGGTTAAGGATGTAACCCACATACTTATTACTTATAGTGTTTTCAATGCATTCGAACTACTTTATGCATTGACTTTTCCCTCGTTTGTAGTTTACAACGTTGTATTGCATGTAAAATACTTAAAATAATTTAATTCTTAAGACTGCGCCGAGCGAAATGTGCCAAAACAGGCGGTCACAGGTAAGTGAATAAAATCAACACTTTTTGTTTAATACAAATATAAAATATACATTTACCATAACAATGAATGTGTTTACAATTACTCCGTGTAAAAAACTTAAAATAATTAATATTTTCGCCTACAAAATAACGTAAATTTGTGGTACGTGATTTCTAGATTATAACAGTAGAAATCTATCTTATTTTACAGCTTAAACGAAACATAAATAGTTATATTACAATTTTTCCGTCCCAAATATTTAAGTTATTGGTTCACAATAAAGATACATATTTATCAAAAAAGCACTTCAAATTCTGCATACAATTTCACTATGGCAGCGGCGCGCCGTTTTGAATATTGCGCCGTACGAGCTCTGTCATTATCTGTCTTACGCTCGGCGCAGTCTTAATATTCTAACATGAGAACAGCTAGACTTTCTAGTAGCTATGCTGCGTAAATGATATGTAAACTGTAGGCTATGTTAAAGTTTAGACAAGATAAGAATCTTACGCTTTTCACCAGAGTCGTATACAAGAGTAAATAGCTAAACTAGTATGTGATGGTTAACTGTGGTTATACAGTACCGTAACTAATGTCTTTACATCGGTAAATACAATGCAATAGAAGGTAAATAGGTTGTGCAAATAATGTATATACAAAGAAGTAGATTGACTGACCTAACTGTTCGTGACGTTTGTCACTTCTCTCAGCAGACAATGGACCACCGCTGTCGCCCTGTAAAGTACAATACATGTATCCTTTCAATATAAAATACATATACTTAGTCAGGTCATAAATTCTGTCAATAACTTTTACTGTAATTAATGGTACATTTCTTGATAATTCATTGAAAATTATATATGAATTGAAAGGTAATTAAATGTACAGTATAATTCTATTTACATTATTCGAAATGCCCTCCCCCATTTTGAATACATGCCCTTAATCGACGCGGCCAGTCATCGAACGCAGCACGCACCACATTCATATCTATTTCTGCCGCTGCTTTAACTAGAGATGATAGCGCAGACTTTCTCCTCCAAATATTGCCATATCTTGTAGTCCAGTGGGTTTCAATTTGGAATAGAACAGAGAGCCAGCCTTCATGCTCGATTCCACGGGCAATTAACCAGTTTTGAGTGCTTCTTAATATTCTACCACATACACACAACACCATCTAGCCCAAACTAAGCAGAGCTTGTACTATGGGTACTAGACAATGGATGTTTAAACATACATATATACTTTTTTTTTTGTAAATACATTCATATTATACATAGAAACACCCAGACCAAGACAAACATCCATGTTCATGCACACAAATGTTTGACTTGTGCGGGAATCGAACCCGCGACCACAGGTGTAGCAGTCGGTTACACTAACCACTACGCCAACGAAGCCGACATCTTCTTATGAGATTCTCATCTTGCCTTATGAGCTGGTGCAGTGACCTGTTGGAATATCCAAAAACAGTTTATAAAATTTTTTTTAGAAGGAGGTTCCTCTATGTTCCTTGGGATGGTATTTTGGTACACCACGGTACTGGTTTTCACACCATTTTCACAGAAAAGTACCTCAGTTGAGCCTGAATATGAGCCTTCAAGCCAAACCATGAATGACGAAGGATAATGCCCTCACTGGACCTTCGAAATACGCGCACTCGCTTCTTCACTGCTGCGGGCAACCTTATCATTTTTATTGTTTTGACTTTCTTCGAAGGTTAAAATTTTTTCATCCGAAATCAAAATTTCTCGTTATTTTTCCCACGTACCGCCGTAACAAAGCGTGGGATCTTTCCAGAAAAATGTCCGGTCTTTTTACGTTAAGCTCATAGCCCCAGGTCTTCATTAAATACTCTTTTGACAGTAGTTCTGCTCAGCCCTATCTGAAGAGCTAAGATTTTTTGTTAACGCACGGGATTACGTTGGGTGCGCACCTTAACTGCTGTGATAACCGCTGGTGTCTTAACTGTACGAGATCGACCGCTCCTCTTACGATCTTCGAAGTTTGAATCTTCAGTGTATATTTTGATAGTGTGATAAATAAACCGTAACGTTATTTTCAATTTTCGCAGAATATTGAAAATCTCTGCTGGCGCGTAACCACAGCGGTGCAACGCGATAACTGCGACTCTATCTTTCTTCTTCGACCACTCCATATTTGAATATGAATAAAAATGAATTTTTGGCAAGCGCTAACATTCTTCGTTTTGTGAAATTAATCGAAGTATATCTGGCCAGTATTCGAAAATTATTAATAATAAGGTTTTGACAGAACTTATGACCCAACTATTTATTCAGACAATATTTTATTTTTATAAGGTCATACTAAGGTTGCAAATGAGCAGAGAGAGATGAGATTGTTGCGATGGATGCAGCCATCATGTGAGATGGTTTATAAGTGGCACTAGTGGTATGGCAATGTGATAATGCAGCAATGAACCGAACGTGTAAAGAAGTCATGAATAAACATGGAGAGAAAGATAGAGAAAGGCAAATGAAAACGTTTTTGGTTCCCTTTTGTACTTTTAGCCCGTCTTATAGATAAAAAAGGCCCTAAGAACAGACTTCGGATGCTTGCAACGGAAGAGAATTATCTGCGTATCGTGCTATAGTTAAATAAGCAATCTATATATATACTTATGTTGAAAGTATAGTATGTACATATCCTTAGTGAATTTCTGTAAGAGGTAGAGCCCAAGTAGGGATACTCTGTTTGTCCGCACTAGAATTATCTGTATCACGATGAACTTCGCAATCATGTAAATTACGGTCGCAAAAATACATATAGTCTCAGCACACGTATTTGTGAACCACACAAACTGTCCCGTGTGAGGATTAAAACCAAAACACTTGACTGACTTTAGACATTAACAATAGCATAGTGACTACTGCGTCATAAATGCAGTGATAAACATTAAATTACCTGACAGGTATCTTTCTTCCCTTCGTTAAGATACCCAGCACACAACATCGTATCGCTGATCATTTTCGATGTGTATTTGCCTTCCTTACACGCCTTGTTGCTTAGAACTGGTAATTCCACTTCCCTGAGGTAACAAGAGTGGTTTTTCCCTTCTCCTATTGTACCCCAACCAGCTGCCATAGCTTGTACTCCTTCGTAAGTTGTTTCTGGCAAAATAAAATGGTATTAACCAGACAGAATTATAAGGTCAGCCATTTTTTATAATTTTAATCAAACCATTCTTTACGCATAATAAGTTAACTTAATACAATTAGAAGCACCAGTCATTGAAGTCTGGAAGTAGCAGTATGTCATAGATAAAGGATGCACGATACACATTGTTACGTAATTATTTAAGTGCGAGGGAGATAACAAGGCACTCCTACGTGAGCGGCTTTTTCTTAAATATTAATTACGGGTATATTCTTAGGTGTCAGGCTGTCTGTAAGCCCGTACAATGTCGTACTTCTTTTGCAAGCCGTCACTTTATAGCTCAAAGCGTACGAGTATATAATAAAATCAATCGATTACATGACATATACACTTTGACTAAACACAAATTAAAATTAACTTACAAGTTGGCTACAAAAGTTGTCATACGATGATACCGAAAAGGTCCTTATCATTAATTCATAGATACATACTGATAGTTGAATAAAAAAATATGTATATATGTACACACATACAGCCAAACGCACTTATTCAACTTTTTTAATACACTTACCACAAAATTATTATTATTGTATTGCTTTATATTTAGTACGTAATTATAAGCTAGAACTGTAACTCGGCGCGGAGACCTGGTAACCTATAACACAGGTTTCTACCTAGCTTAGGCACCAGTCCTCCACAATATTGTCTTGAGAAACTGTATTACTTACTAAGCATAATATTTGTAAATACCTGATATATTGTGGTGAGAAAATAAACATATTTTTATTATTATTATCTGTTTCTCTTTCACGGCTCTTTGGGAGGCTTACACGGAGACATGGGTCCAACGTGAAGAGGCCCTTCGAGAGTTTTAATCAAATGTGGGATGGAACGCCTACTGCGGCATTATCAGCAGCAGGCGTAGGACTATTGCTACGTATGTATGGATTCTAATATATGGGCTATGGTTATGGGTGTTTGATGGACTGGTTTATTGGTAACTATGGATGATAAAACGGCGTCTGCCCTGAATACTCTAATAGCATCAATCGAATGGGCAGACGGTGACTCACTTATTGGATGGGCCCCCTGAATAGCCACGATAGGCATACAAGCCAGCAACAAAGGGCAACACCGGTGCGAGCGGCTAGGGGTGTCGAGCGGTGCGGCGCCGGTTTCACCATCACGGGTCTCGTGACAACGGAGACCCGGAGCGGGTTTCCCCGTAGTTATGCTCCTTGAAAATGACACTTCCACCCCCAAGCGTGCATTATTATTATTATTAAATGGGTTAACATGATTCATAATTAATTAATGTTTTTTTAAAGTTGTATTATAAAACTTACCTCGTATAATATCTTATTGTCGTTTCAGTATGTATAAATTGTATAAGTGCATGCGTAATTATCGTTGGTGGAATATCGGTTTACATTTTGAATTAGTGCAGATTGTATGGGATTCCTGTTAAATCAATCTTAAAATAATATTTTCTCTGTATTAATATGGAGCTGTTATGATATTCGACAGGCGTATTCTCTATTACTTAGGACGTACTTTTAAATAAAGCTTTAAATAAAATTATAGCGTCTACCTTTCGTATAATATAAAAATATTGATGTAGATATTATTTCATCGACACAAATACCGTTATTTTTAATCTATCAATTAAAGATATCGATATTTACTTACTAAATAATATATCGATATATTTGAACCTACTCGCCATCTCTATGTTATTTAGCACCGTTACTTACGTTTAATATAAGATTAGCATCGCTTTATACTTCATTATTATGTAAATGGGTATTATACTAATATTAGCACAAGTTTATTGTATTGTTGATTCTCGGATATACTCTAAAACGCTATATAATCAACGAATAATGTGTTAATTTTTAGAACAAACATACTATATAAACAAATATTGCATAGATATTCGTTGGTGACATAAAGTAAATTTATATTTTAATTTATTCGGCAAACAATAACATAAATCTGTAACGCTTCTAAATAAATAGCAAGACAGCATAAGCATGTTTTCTTTAGCTAGGTATACATTTATACTAGAAAGAGCCAAGATTTGTATTTTTCGTATGTTTGTATATTTGTTTGTAACGAATAAACTTACAAACTACTGGACCGATTTTGAGCGTTCTTTCACTATTACAAAACTTCTTTAACGAGGTGTAACTTTATAAAGGCTATATAACACCACGCTAAGATCTACGGGAGCGGAGCAGTAAACAAACGTGGATGAAATCGCAAGGGACGGCTAGTCACATAATATAATATAATGCGTGCTACTCTGAATCACATTCATTAACGTTTCGATAAAAGTAATAGTTAGAATATTAATATGACATAATAAAGATTAGAAAATCTAACTACCGTACCAGAAAACAAACATAAACAGGTACTCAAAAAAAAAGAAGATAATCGGCTTAGCAACAGCAGCGATAGCCTAGTGGGAAACTGTTGGATTGCCACGCAGAGATCTCGAGTTCGATCCCAAAGCACGCACTCACTTTAACGATGAAGGAAAACATCGTAAGGCAACCACTCAATGTCTGAGAGTTCTCCATAATGTTCTCGAAGATATGTGAAGTCTGCCAATCCGCACTAGGCCAGCGTGGTGGACTATGGCCTAACCCTTCTTACACTGAGAAGAGGCCCGTGCCCAGCAGTGGGACAGTTTAAAACAGGGCTGGTATTATTATTATATATTATATAATCGGCTTAGCAGATAGACTGCGTCTGTAGCGCAACGCTACCTCCAATTATCCAAAAAGGGTAAGCAGAGGTAGATTACAACCACATTTCGCAAAGGATAGGTTAAGGTCCCACGTAATAGGTAGTGAGGCTATTAACGGCTGCTGAGCCTAGTTCCAGCCTCCGTAGTGCAACTGAGAATTGCTTAACAGAACCCGGCAATCAAAACAGAAACCTCAAGCACATCATTCGCTTTCATCGCCTACCGAGACAATGGTTTAAGTGCAAGTAGCAATTATCTTACCATCATTCCATGGTAAACAAACAGGCTTCACCGTATCAGAAAGACGTACAATTCTGTTCAATTTCAACAGAGCTATATCGTCATTAAAGTTGGCGAAGCTGAAGTTATTGGCGATGACTTTGACCACGAAGTGCGTCACCGGACGATGTGTATTGTTACAGCGGTTATGCTCACCCAATGTGACTTTTATCATGAACCACATGAATCTGTGGAAATATAAATTGTTTAAATAACAAAAAAGGCAATAGCGTACTGCGGTAATACAAAAAAAATAGACAAGATCATCATGAGGAGAAAGAAAGGTAGAAGAAACATTTGTAAGGTAGAAGACATAACTAAAATATATAAAAATTTGCCAGGTACTTACTTATATAACTAAATTTAACTAACCGAGGCCCTCGACATCGAAAACGAAGAGAGGAACAATATTTGTACGACGAAGATAAGCGCCGGTAGTCCGAGGGGTTGCGGACAAGGGGTCATGGGATCATTCATAGCCTTACGGACCGACTCGATGATGATGAACCCATTTCTAAGATAATTATTTTTCTGAGCTGGACAGTTTAACAAGAATAAGAAATTCTAAACTCAATTAAAAGAAACTCTTGAAATAGTTTTAGTGTAATCTCCCGCGAAGGCTCAGGGCTGAAGACCGTTTTTCTTTCGCAATGCCGAGTCTGATTGTTTAGCAGAAGTGAACAATTCATTCAGTTCTACCACACGACATTAATGCAGTGTTTGCAACTTATTTTTTACTTTGCTCATAGTCCCGTATTCGTTTTCTTGATTTTTGCTTTGATTATTTTCTGTCGTAGTAATAGTATATTCCTTATAAATTTATGATAAAAGACAACTTCCGCACTAGGAAACACCTGTGTCACGGAGGACTTTACAAACACTCAAACAACGGACACAAAGAACACTCAGACTCAGGACAACCATTTGTGGATTACACAAAGTTTTGTTTTCCCGTGTAGGATTCGAACCCAGAACACTGGCGCAGAGGCAGTGATGCGGCGACCACTTAAAGCACTTCGCCATCCGTGCAGTTCTTATAAATGTGACTTACGTCTTTACGCAATGCGCAGCGGTGAGCACGAATCTATCATTGATGAGTGAGCCACCACAGTAGAACTTTTGATGGTAGGACAGACGTGCAACCCAGGGGAACTCGTTCACCGCTGTCTCTACTCCGCCCACTATCCGGGATGCCTCGTTGCGTTCCCCACAGCCTTAAAAGTGTTAAGAACCTTCGTACAAATCAATCTGCTAAATACAAAAAAATACATGTCTTCACACGTCGTAAACCCTGATACAAAGAAATAACAAACACTAAACAAAATGAAGTAAGTATACCTAAAAGCATTTGTAAAAATTATTTAAACTAATATTATAAAGAGGGAAGAGTAGTTTATTTTTTTGTTTGTTTGTAAGGATTTAACTAAAACAAGCAACCGATTTAAAAAATTATTTCACCTATAGAACGCTATATTATCACCGAGTGACACAGATATTATTTTTCAAAAATGAAATGTGATCTGTGTCAAGTAGTAAGAAATAAAAGTACTATAATAATTACGAAGCCCTCCCTTAAAACCAGTTATTATATTTTGAGTCATACTTTTTATAGAAAGTGTGGAGATAATACAGACTAATTAATATTTAAATGTTGATAGAGCCTTCACGGTCAATAAAGGTTGAGTTGACATGATTTTGCGTTAATGAGTCATAATCTCATCTGACTACTAACAGAAGAATTTGATATTACCCACATCCTTTACAGAGGCTATAGTTGCGATTCATACACTAAGCGAGAGCGACGATCTCATTTATCACCATGCGATAATGTCTTTTAAGAAGAATATAATCTTCCAAACGTCTACCAATAGCTAAATATATACGTTTGTTTTACACCAAACCATTAACAGATATTTAGAAAAACATTTGAAATATATAACATATGGCCTTATCGCCAGGAAATCTACGAAAGTACATTTGGCATGTAAACGACACGGTTTTTTGATTATTTAGTAAATAGATATCGTGAATACTGTAAAAGACTACATTTAAGTGCCTAGAGAAATTATAGTTACCTAAACCTATATTTTCACTACGCAGTATCCTAAGTTATTGCGTACATGAACAATATGCTAACAAAATACCGGTCCTACAAATAGAGGTTATTTCGCCTACTATATTGTAGTCCTTGTATCGCACCTTGAACTTTATCGATGACGCATGCGTTAAACTCGACACAGTTATCGAACATAACTCTTTACAGTTCGAAAACCTTACAAGGAATCAAAACAAGATTATAATTACGGTACCTTTGCTACATAGATGCGTCGTCAATTTAATACTATTCATATAAAAAAGCAATGGTTGTATTATGCCTATAAGAATACTTGCAGCTGAGAGGTAAAGCATAATAAAAAGTATTACGAATTAAAGAAAAGTGAAGTCTTTTCTTCACTTTTCTTTAATTCGTTTTGCAAATTTAGGGTTTTAAATGTGCAGTTTAGGTATTGGTAAACAAAAATAAGTCCATTGAAGTTAAACTACTATATACGAATTTGTTGCATAATTTAGAAACTATTACTCTTAAACTTTACTAATTTTTAAGCGAATTAAATTATTAAAACTATTTATATTTAAGTTTACACTTTCCCCGACGTTTCAGTTGCTTTTCAGCAGCCATGGTCACGGGGAGACTCCCTGTGACCATTAGTAGTAGTTTAATTTCAATGAATAACATTCGCGTAAACAGAAGATAATATTATGTAAAAATAAGTCCTTCATAAAGTAGGTCCTTTATTTCCCATCTACAGATATATAATAAACAGTCAGTATTTTTTAGCAATCTAGCTTGTAACTTCATCACTAGATCGCATACCAGAATAAAAAGTATATTTTATGTTTATCCGGAACATGATCTATCTGTATGCCAACTTACATACGAAATTATTGAACTGCCTAAATCTAGCATCTTACCTGAATGTAAACTGTAACCTCTAAAGTTTGACGTTCATAAGTGTTACTTTGTGACCTAAAGAAGTAAATGATCGTTGACTTGACTAACTTACGGCAATTGCACTTGCGTCCAAATTCATCGGTAATTGGATCTGTAGTTATCTCTGCTTCTTCCGTGGTCTTCTCAGTTTGCTCTGTAGTCCATTTTGATGTTGTACTGGTATCGTTTTCTGTGTTTACCTTTAATAATGACATCCCATGATCATTATATAAATGGAACTGCTTGATCGAAAAGGAAAACATAGGCGAACGTCCTCTGATCGGATCAGAGACATTCTGAAAGAAAAGTAGTTAAAATTCTCTAAACAGACTACCGAATGAGATGGGAGCTTAGATTGAATTATTCGAGAAAGATATGACAGGCTACTTACCCCGTCATAAAACAGTCAGTATATGCAAAGTAACTATGTATATTAACCTGTGATTAATTGTATAATGCACTCAACAGCTTTACTCAATTTTGAGTAAGTAAGTGACTTTAATTTGTTTAATATGTTTTGTGTTTCGTGCATAGAAACGACAAAACAATATTTTAATTTGTATGAGAGGTACCTGATTTGTATTTGCTAACTAGGCATATCATCCTTCATTAGAAGATATTAAAATATGATTGGTCGTACCTAATGGGAGCAAATATTGCATGCCTTTTTAAAAGCAAACAAAGTAAAGAATACTGAAGGCGTGCTAAAGATAGATGGTTTTCTAACTTTTATAAAGATTATTTTTGACTTGCAATCGATCTGTGTCTTGACAAACATTAATAATCTAAATGTACATCTAGACCCAGAACAATGATTTGTGGATCACTGCGGCAACTTTGGTCGTTTTCTACTGCGCTATACGTGCAATCAAAAGCAATTTCAGCAACGAAATTTAGATTTTGGAACTATACGAATTTACACGCTTATGACTGCATTTGTATTATGTTCAACCTCCATGATGCAAGCATATAGTACTGAATTGACTATTGAGGTAAATAAAGTGTAGCGATAGCTTAGTGGGGAGACGAACAGACTGCAATGCACAGGGTCTCGGGTTCGAACCCACGTCGCGCACCACTGACTTTCGGAAGTTATATGACTTTTCAAAATTATGTGCGTATTGATTGACAATTATCGCCTGCTCCGTGCCTCGGAGAGCACGTTAAGCCGTCGGTCCCGACTGCCATGAACATCTATGGCAGTCGTTATTGTGAGAAAGTTGACACAAAAGATCCCAGTGGGTCGAAGTGTCGCCGGTCTGCACTGACTGGCCCTCACATAAGATAAGATAAGATTGGGGTAAATAGAAACAAATAAACCATTTTAGTTTTAAGGACGTTTGTTATCTCAGCTTATAATTAATCTGACTCGATGATTTATATCCCTTTATTAATTTGCCACTTGATTGTAACAAGATATAAAGGACAATCATTGGTGTATACAGAGGGCCAGGTGTCTGCTGCCTATTCCATGGTATCAGGTTTCTAGTCAAAATTTTACAGATATATGTAGGTCATCGCCGTTTGGAGACCGACCTCAGCGAAATAAGCTTATATACCTACCTATAAAGACAATGTAGTTGACCCAGAAGAAAAATACTCTAAGTACTCCTCAATATTTGAATCGAACCCAAACAAGGAAGATAGTCGGAATGTATTGGCTCACTATTACATTAAGATTACCTCCTTATATCATCAGAACTAATCTGTAAACTGCTGAACTGCCAGACATCAATGAAAAGCTATTATCTGGCCGCTGGCAGGCCGCTGCATCTTAAAACATTAACAATACAATTTACTTAAAATTACACTCACCTCTATACATTTCATCATGCCAACACTTATAACAATAAATAACACAATCTTCCACATATTGCACATCGGTATTTACATTTATTAATTAATCTCCTTACAATTCGCACAGAATATGCAACCAGGTTTAGACGTGAGCCTACAACGGGACGCTGAGGATAGAATGGGGACGTTGCACTCGTCGAACAGGCGTAATAAACTTGAACCTGTACCATTCTGTGTATCAACATATGTATTTACATCATCTATAGCATCTGCGAAGATTCCATAGAAACGAGATTAGAAGTAGCCTACATCAAGATTATATACGTTGCTGTAACGTTAAGTATGAACAAACAATGTAATCCTTGTGGAAACGCAATGGATATGTAATATACAAAATATGCATTTTCATTGGCTTCGGCTCCAAACACTAATAATTAATTTGTGCCGCTATAAATTAATTTGTTATTTAGATGCAGAAAGTAAATTATAGTTATTAAAACGTCTATCTAATAAATCAAATCTCTAAAGTCCCGCTACTATATCAATATTTTTTAAACGTTTATACAACTATTAATTTTGTAACAACCTATGAGCTAAAATAAAAACGTTATTGATCGTAATCAACTAATGTCTTCAAGGTATTGGTATTTAGCAAAAAAGAAATAACAAAATCAAACAACTTATTCTATAAGAATGTTTATTGCTTTTAGCTGTCATAAGATATGATTTATGTGCCGGTTCTGTTTAAATGTAAACTAAATTAATTTTAATTTGATTACCTTCATCTATTCATCTTAACAAATATAAAAAATCTTCACCACAAGACACATTCAGTAATATACTAATTCGTTCACCGTCAAAGAAAAATTAAATTAAAAAGCAGTTAGCTAATTTAACATTTCTTTAAATATTATTTGTCTCTCTAATCGAAAAATAGGTGGAACTGCATATTAGACATATGTACTCTAAGTATCCTATAAGATATTGTACCACTTTTTATACATACATATATTCTTAAATAAAGTTTATTTTGTAAAATAGTACCATTAAACAGCATACAAATTAATCTCATTTTTATCTATATTAAGTTCGAATTAATTTAGGAACTTATATAAAATATCGATAGCGAGGTAAAAAGGCTGCATGATACACTATTTATAAACCTTAGCCACTATTGATCCCTATTTGTACCAGTGAACAAATACCTGCAATTTAATTTCTCATGCCTTATTGGTTAGTCAGTTGGCGATGTATTCTGCTGTACAAGTGTCCAAAAAATATAAAGTTTCAACTAACATAGAAAAATTCACATACAATACAGCAGACATTTCCAATGTTAGTTCTAGAAACACTAGCTTTGCTAGCGCTTGTAATTTGCACATAATTTATTCTGTCATTTGGATGGGTCAGCCAGTCCAGTGATATTAATAGAGGTCATTATGAACTTCACTCTATACTTACATATATTATGGTATTATCACATATGCTTTAAGTTTTACAGCTTAAATCTAATAACTAATAAAAATAATTGTTGAGAAATGGAAGCATGCACTGCCTTGGGCTGGTCAAACTTTACAATATAAAAAGGTAACTTGGCAATATCGAATTCCGATCAACATTAGCTGCCTAGCCATATAAAGGTCTCCGGTGTGTTGATACAAGGTCAAATTGCCAGATGCTCATTAATTATTGAAATATTTATGGTGTAAATTATTAATTAGTAAATTATGACTTAATTGCAATAAAGCTTCAGAAGTGGTGCACATCTTTGCATACGATTCTCCTGACCAACAACTGAAAACTTGATATTGTCAACCATTTTCTAAGACAATCAAAGTCATTACCAATCCAAAAAAGAGTGAAATGTTTGTATTCTCTATCAGGATATATCTATAAAGGATTGTCACCAAATATTTATAAGTTTTATTTCTTTATATCGAAATATGATTGAAAGGATCTCAGTATCTGCAGTAGCATCCATCTTCTGTATTGTCTTTTATCCAGTCTAAGTACTTTGTGACTCTTGTATATACTCCCGGATATCCGATTCTAGCACAGCCATATCCCCATGAAACGACACCTGGAAGAAAATATCCAATCAATTACACACTAGCTCAATGTATCGAATTAGCGACTCTTAATATATGTATGTATGAAGAACCTTACCTATTAACTCATACATGTGGTCGTCATTTTCAGCGACGAGTGGACCGCCACTGTCACCCTGGAAACAAAACCCGAATTACCAAAAAATAAACGTGAATGGTATACTTTCATCGGGGAAAGCATATCTACCAAAAATTATACCATGTGAAGCAACTTTTTTGGGCGACACAAGGTAAGATTTGCAACACTAGGTGAAATCAGCTGCGTTCACTGGGCATAATATAAGGCCTAGGCCCAGTGTATATTAGTATTGTTCAAAATAAAAAACATAAAGCTACATTTCACTATGCTGCATTTGGCATTGGCAACACGTGAGTAACATCCCCAATGTAGCCATCGATATAATCCATCGCCTACATTTACCGCTTACCTTCAGGCAAGCCTCGTTGACCGTGTTTGATTAAAAATGCTCTAAAAACATGTAATTGATACTCACAGTACAAGCATCCTTATGTGCTGTCTCCGGAAACCCAGCACACATCATCACCTCTCTGATCTTCGAAGCATTGTATTTGGTGTTGCGGCATGCTTCATTGCTCAAAACCGGTAGTTCGGCTTCTAACAGCGTGCACGACCATTTACCGGTCTCGTTTTTAGCTCCCCAGCCTGCTACTGTCGCTGTGGTACCCGTGTAAAGTTTATCTGGAAAAGCTCTTTAGTAAAGTCACAAAACTAAATCGCGATAATATTCCTCAAAATTTATTTGCTTTGAGGAAATATTATAAACATGTTTGAAACTCTACACTTTTAGGTTACAAATACTTCGTATTGATTAAAGTATTCCAGCAATTTTTTGAACAAAATCCGTTCTAAATACAGAACATTTATGTATAAGAGTAGTTAAATGTTAAATCTATTTCAATGTTATTTGGTTCTAAGCCATATCGTCGTAATATCGCGATTTCATAGCCTGATAATCGCCTATGTAAGTATTCATACTCATTATAATGATCTATTAGGTTTATTGAGACCACATATCGACAGTTAATTATAGATTACAATATCCATATCATAATTATTTCTAACAAAAATCAAATACTGATGTTTCAAAGATTTTTTGCTTTACTACTCGAAGCGTCAGGTCATGGCCTTTTATATCGTTTTGGCTTTCCAAACGATGAAAGAAACGCATGGAAGTCCATGAGCTGCTCCTGGGAGTATTAAGATACTTAAGGTCTTGAGAAGTAGCAAGTTTTCCTGTTTTGTGAGCGCATTCACATCACATCCAGACAAAAATTTAATATGATATAAAACAGGATCAAATGTACAAAAATAAAATTAATGTAAAGTCACGCTGGCATTAATGTCAACATTTATTTCGACTCTAATTTATTTAAATCTCCAGTCATTATTCAATTACAAGTTATAAAAACACCCAAAAGAGTCAGTGTCGTTAAAAATCGTTGAAGATGTTATAAAATGAAGAAAACGTTCGTGGAAATAAATGACCTTAAATTAACGATTTAGTATTAAGCAATAAATGTGTTAGGGTCCCAAAGGCCCTAAATTATTAGCAATAAAACATTTTACGTGAAATAACGCGGAGCCCTTCAGATTTATTAAAGATCACCACAAAAAATATTGCAGAAGTAGTTTTTGTTGTCTTCCTTTTTCGGTACGAACCACGTCCCTTTCGATTTATAAAAGATTTATATTTCGAAATGTTAATAAGTAAAATAAAAAGTAGTCTCATACATATTTAAGCTGCTTAGAGCCTAAATATGTACATAAATGATAGCACAACATTTTTTTCTAAAAAGTTCCGTATACATGCATATGTGCTTCGATTTTTACTTTTACCTAAATGTCGATATATAGGATTTCAATTTTAATATATTTTTAAAGCAGTAAAGTTATGAATTTTATGTTTACAGAAGTTTTTAAATATCCCGACGAACTTATTAACGTAATTTTCATGCATCGATCCTAATCGTTCGATTATGCATTGAATATCGGTATCATTTGTTTTTACGACGTAATAATAAGTAATTTGATTTTAACTAAAGGCGAGAATATATTTTGGAGAAAGGATATCGGCAATCGAAAGAATAAATTTACACTAACCTAATCTTTAATACTATTATATTAGAAATCCAAAGATGTTTGTGTGTTATATTTCCACAGGCAAAATTATAAATTATTTATAATAAATTATAATCAATAATGCAATTTAGTATGGCAGTAGCTTGAACATTTAGGAAAGCATAAACTAAATCTGATAAAATTACTACACACGACAGTGTTTACCTATACTTAAAGGTGCTGTCATATTTAAGGAGTTCATGGATAAGACAAATACGAAACCGATAGTCATGTGACAAATCTGAACATCAACAAGTAAGGACTAGCAAAATATAGTTTAATAAAAGGTTATTAAATTATATTTTGCTAATACAATAAATATATTTTCAGACAGATCTATTGACGTGGATTCGGACAACCCTAGTAATAAAACTCGCAGATATTAATAGAGCATAGAAATTTGTCCAGAAATATCCATGTTGAAATAAAAATAGATACTCTTTAAATAAATGAGTTTACGAGGCTGTTTTAGCACTTGATATTCTACACGTAAAACGACAAAATAAAAAAATAACTCTGTTTAACTTTGTAAAAACCATTTAAAACGATTTTAGAAAGCTTTTCCGTTTTTATATATGTCGTTTTATATATAGTTTTCTTCTTAGGCTTAGGTTTACTGACTACTTAATTCTTAGACTTAGCTAATTATGAACAATAGTCAAGTCGCATGTAGCGCCTTGACATGCACACACTTTTTATACAAACCTTTATTAGTAGGTAGACACACCGGGCGCACTGCATGCGAGAACTCAACAGGACTGCTGAGTCTCAACAGCGCTATGTCATTAGTCAGTTCAGTCAGGGTGAAGCTATGAGCGATCACCTTTACTACGGCGCGGATCGCGGCGATTTGCGAGCGGTCGCAGCGGTCGTGTTCTCCAAACGTTACTTTGAACATGAACCACATGAAACTGGAACATTTGAAGTATAGTTAATTCCAGAAATACTAAACAAAATGTAAATTATACAATAGACGTTTCGGTTAACTGTATACAAAAATCATTTGTTTAGGGATTGAATTAGTTGCTCTAAGGTAAATAATGATAAATTGTATAGTTTGACCAGATTTTCTATTGTATAACATAGATATTTTTATCTCACTCAATCTGTATGTTTAACCTAAGTCTCATTATCATCTCAAAGTAATACACTGGACCGCAAAGAAAAAGGGCCGGTTAAAAAATCTTTAATAAACTTAAACCCCATTGAGCATGCATGGGACGAACTGGGACGACGTGTACGTCAGCGGAATCCGCCGCCAATCACGCTTCGTGAAATGAAAGAAGCTCTAATAGAGGAATGGCAGAATATGCCGCAGCATCGCCTCAAAAACCTAGTAGAAAGTATGCCAAATCGCATAACAGCAGTATTGCGAGCTCGCGGAGGCAAAACAAAGTACTAAAATGCGTAAAAACGTCATCAAATCTGTAACTAATCTACATTTACGAAAATACTGGAGAAATAAGCATTTATATTTATTTTACATTTAATAAAAATAAAAGCTTGCATTCATATTTTTTATTTTCATTTAAGCACATTAAAATATTCTTCAATTTAGTCTTTATTTCATAAAGCTAGGTCAGGTACTTTTGAAGATATTGAAGGTTTTCTAACCGACCCTTTTTCTTTGCGGTCCAGTGTAGTAATACTACATTAAGATTCGTATTCCAAAAGCTTCTACTTTATCACTTCAGAAAGTACTTACCCTTTCATACAATGAGCCGCGGTCACGACGTATTTATCGTTGATTAGTGAAGCAGCACAGCCGAACGACTTCTGATAAATGACTCGGGCGAGCCAGGGGAAGGCGTTCACACTCGAATCCATGCCACCCACCACTCGTCCTTCTTCGTTTCGTTCGCCACAAGCTAACACATGAAAAAATACATTTAGTATGTAGGTAATCGGCTTTGGCACCCACACAAACATGGGAGTGAAGGTCCACAAAATTCCAAAAAAGAGGTGATTAGGTATCTTGCATCTCCAAAGCCAACATTTAAGATGGAAGCAATTAATCAAACTATTGTTTTTTATTGAACTGTATAGTATAATCATAAATCACCTAGATAGAAAAAAGCTAAGTTATCTCAGAAGATAAGAGACCGGCAGTCGTACAATAATTTTGACTATTATTATTGACAACTTCACAGGCAGAGTGTAATTTGAAGTACTTTGCGAAATCACAAGTTCTCAAATTCTATTTTTTGTCTTAAACTCAGCAAAACCTGATTTTGTACAAGTGTCAGATGCCGTCGTTGTCATTGGTATGGTATAGCAAGCGATTATCAACTATGGTGACCGCGGATCAGTAGGCGGGCCGAACGTTTCTTTGGCACCTTTGCCATATAAAGAAATGTCAGTCCAGAAGACTGATTGTTGATTGATAAAATAAATTAGGTGAGTACCTAATTTATTTTATCAATCAACAATCAATCGATAAATATCTACAGATTGCGCATTTATATACTTCTTAAAGCTAATTACTTAAAAATACATTCTAATGTAGAAAATAAGTAACTATTAGTAGTAGAATGTAGTTCATATACCTAATACCTACATTTTAGCCAAAAGAAATATGCCTATATAGTTTTTTAATTTCAATATGTAATATTTGCAGAAACGTAAGAGATAATTATATAATGCAGCTGTGCTTTTAGAAATGCTATCTTTAAAACGCTTTCATATCGAATCTTGCGCAGTTCGATCCTCGAAACTCATGTATATTTTATACTTTCTTGTAAAAAATGCAGTGCAAACGAGAGAAACAAAACTTTAAATTATCAATCTCAAAAAGCTATCGGTCCAGTTTCGTACAAACACCAATAATAATTTATAAAATCAATTTTGAAATGAGGTAGCCAATGTTCAGAGCTTAAAATAAAATTCCACCGACTTTCTAATAAAACTCAAAATTTGTGTGACCTTTATTGCATTATTATCATAATAAATATTTGCCACAAAACTTTAATATTGTGACAAACACTGGACTCCCACACATGCCGCTTTCTTATGGTTTCTGATACCATAACCATACGGACATTGTTCGTATACAATAAAATCGTGCCACATTTATTTCAAGAAAATTTAATGTTCATAAATTCCCACATGTTTAAGAAATGTCCAGTCTCATCTAATTTAAAGCCGTAAGGGACGGAGGATGGAGGTTTATAATACCTAAGTTTGAAAAGACTGTCGTGACACTTCAAACTACAAGCATAAATAATAATTTTAGTCTATGTAAGAACCAGCAAATTCTTTTTCACGTAATGCTGATTTATAATAAAAGAAAGATTTTAAAAAATTCTCATAATTGTAAGGACCACGATGCCAATTGTACTACGCCAGAAATTAGAATGACCTTAATGCTTGAAAAATAATTAAAGCAAAATTATAAGAAGACTATTAATTAGAATAGATATGTAGTTCTAAAAAAGTTTTGGATATCTAAGGCTTTTAGTGAAAGGTAGTATAATAATGTATCATAGGTATAGGTGACTATGTACCATAAATTTCCACGATTTAGGAACTAGTAGTATATCAGTTCTACATAATGCGAAAACATATACCAACGTGGTTTCTTTAGACCACCGGTTACGAATAAGCATACGGCGCGCCTTATGGTATCAGCTGTCGTAACTTGTGCATCGATAGAGATCGCTAACAGGATATTTAGATTATTTTTAAATGCTTCGCTCTTCTAGCAGTGCAGAAGGAAAAACGAACCGCAAAAGTAAAAACAAAATGAACAAGTTCCATACCTTGAAAATACGAACTAACTAAAACAAACACTTCAGACTCGACTAAGTATCTGCATACACCAAAAATCTACGTAACTGTTGCGCTTGAAGATTAGTATTGAAGTGTTTTGTTAGAGCTTGGCGTTTAATATTAAAGAATAATATTTGAACTGTTCAAGTACTCTTAAAGTTGGAGTGAGACTTTAAGTACCGCTTGTGGGCCTCAGTAAAAGGAGAACACGATGCTATTCCTCAGGACATTGTAACCTATAGTGTAAGACAATACAATACATATACGCTCTTAGAACATAATGCAGTGACAAAAACAGGGTTTTTTTTTTAATTCACAATATAAATAATAAAAGTTACAATTAATTTAATTCTAATTTAAGTTCTATCAGGCTACTAATACACTAAGCTCTTGTGGGACAAAATATATTCCAGTCTACATATACAGTCGATACAAATATATCACTATTATTATATCAATTTAAAACTTTAAACTACTATTGTTAAACATTTTTACTAGTTACTGTTTACTTCTATTTATTTTATTAGATTAAAAACTATTTAGATTTAAGTTTATACTTTCTCCGCAGCCATGTTCACGTAGAGGCTAAGATGGTGGTTGTCCTAATAAAATATAGTGGATTAGCAGGAGTTATTGATGAGGCACATTTATACATGATTATTACAGTTTATTTTTGATATCAGTATACTATATATTATAAGTAAGAAATTAAATTCTTTGATATTTACCCGACATTTCTTTTCTCTGGCTGTCAATAATGATTAAATATTTTATTCCCTGAAATAGATACATATATATACAAATATAACTTTGTAAACGCCGCTCGATAGTTATATTTTACCATATTATGCCCAATAGACTTTATGCCCAAAATGATAGTCTACATAATTATACATTACTTTTATATTTTAGCTATTTTTTGCATAATATTTCTTCGCCTGTTAAACCATGTAATTAATATTACTATGTACAACAACTGATAATAATAATAATAATAATAATAATTTATTTATTGATTACAATGGTAAAACATGAATACAGTCCATAAAATACTTAATATAGGTAATATAATATGGGTGCCTGTACTCGGGTAAACCTGTGCCACAGGCGTTAAGGGCACTTACAATATACTACTAGGAACTAAGTTATATACAATTAACTATAGTTATTATATAAATACATGCAAAAATAGGCCAAGATTGTAATTATTATCATGGAACTTGTTATTGCTTATTTAACAACAATCAACAAATCTTCAGTATCCTCATAATTTAAAGTTTGTAGGGTACGACTGACTATCCGCTTAGATGTTACATAACTTGGGTCATATATAGCTGTTTGTTTATTTATCTTGTTATAAAGAAAAGTCCCTAAGAATGCGAAAAATCTATTTGTAAAAACAAACTTTGATTCAGAAAGTGTGGTACAGACAATATCTTACTGATATATAATAACACTGATCGTATTTTCTTACATAAAAAATATATACGGCAAACTTTTAAATATTGTTTTTAGAGAGCCTGGCATTCTATTATTTATGCTGAAGTCTTGAATTTCGCTCGAATAAAATATTGTATTCTCTATGTTCTGTATAATATAATAATTACAAAATATATCTTCGACATACTTACCGCAATCTTCACATGCCGGTATTCCTCTCTTGAAGCGGTGAGAAGGAGATTGGAGCAAATTTTTTGATAGCACTAGGCCGTCCTATCGAAATAATATAACATTAATATATGTTACTTATACTGTTAATGTACAATGCATTTTGTTAAAATTTATTAATATTCCTATAGGGTTTGAAATATTAGAACAGCTTAATGACAAATATTATGTATCGTTTCTACGTCCTAACTCAAATATCACATAGATGCATTAAGCAATTAGTATTTAATAAATATCCCAATATTACTACATAGATGTTGTCAGTTAAATGTGTACAAAACACAATTTCATGATCTATTTAACATTTATGATTTAAGCTACAATTTGTAAAGTAGATTTAAATAGCGTATAAATTAATTTAAGTGATACTATATAATACGCATCTTAGCTTAAGATTATGAGTCATTACTAACGTATTTAAAATGTATCAAGGATTAATTTTAATTAATATACTTTAAGGGCTAGAAAATATTAGCGAATGCATGGTCAAACATTATGTTTCTAAGTAATTAGGAACAAGATAATCAAAAATATTTTACGGTCACCTATTTAACTAAGTCAATCACAAACTATATAAAATTGGCACGCACAATACTACATAAATTATGTAAATTAGGTCTACAACGTTATCTAATGACAAAAACGATCCATATCGGTCGCGTGGGAGGCATTACCGTTCAGAATATTAACAACATAACATTGTCATCTAGTACAGTTATACTACCTACCTTACTTAGAGTATGCGGAGTGCCACCAGCTAACGCACATAGAAAACAGAGCACCATACACCACAACATAGCCGAGATATTTTTATCAAACACACAACACATATCTACTGATTATTGTAACTTAATATTAATACTCTCTTTAGAAAGTTGCATGTGTTTAAGGTTCAATGTTTTTGATACACTAAGTCATGTCTTCGATCTCAACGCACTTTATGGGTACAGAGACATTAAAATGTTGCAACCACGCACTCAATATTAAATGTAGAATTTAGATTTTAAGCTCGAACCGAAGTTGTGGATAGCTGTCCGTTATATTCGGCAAGCAATGATGAAGTAGCCAATCCTCTATAGAAATGGTTATAATAGATCGCTGTTTTGGTTAATATTTGTGGTGTGTGTGTGGAAGCGTCATTTTAGCGTTCCGAGGGCTTTGCCAATGAGCGCTTTATTTGGCAATGACCCCCGCGGTCATTGACACTTGCTCACGTCTACCGCTAAACACGTAATGATATTGAGCCTTATTGGAAACGAAATAGAGGACCTGTTACCTGCACATTGCAGATGCAATTATGTCGCACTACAGACTAATAAATATCTGGGCTCGCTCCCTTCGTATCGATATAATTGCATTCGATTATACGTACTTTTAAAATAATGCCGATTCTTTAATTACTGTGTTGAAATAAAATGTCCTTTGAATAAATTATAATACCTAATTATTTGGTTAAAATTTAGAAAATGTTGGGAACCTTCGAGCGATGTGCCATGTTGTCATAATGTTCACATTCTTATGCTTTGTAACATGTTACACTTTTAATGTCACTCTTATGGATTGGGGTAAAGTTGTTCGCGTCCGTAGGAGCTACCTAACCACAACCCTACACGTATCCCACGGATGGTGCTAAAGAACAACAAACGCCGAGTCGTAGGCGGCGGTCAACTAACCTACTAGGCAGGCTTAGCGGCCAGCTCCTGTGGAGGTAGGAAATGACTTCCATAAACCGTAATCTTGCGGTTATGTTTTGTGAGAACGGTGGCCTTGGCTTAATCGCCTGGGCTAAGAGGAAGACATCCTCCATTCAAAATTACCTAAATAATAATATTCAGTCTCTAGCGCCAACCTCGATGGACCTGGCCACATCGTTGTATAGTGCCTTCTCGTGGAAACAAAAATGAAGTCAAAACCCTCAACCACGACATAAATTGCTAACTCAACAAGTACTCCTCCCGGGCTTATTTAACAGACAACTTTCGTCATCCCTTTCCGATTTAGGAAGGTCATCACAAAACAACCAAATGGTTAATGTAGAGCAACTAAATGAGACTAGTAGCTCACTGGAGGCAACCTCACTGGAAGACAACCCTCCAACATTCTGCTCCACGACCATGGCAAAGGATTCATAAGCCTGGTAAGTCGCCTAGCGAATTCTTATCTTATCCGCCCTATTAGCCTGACGCCTGTGTTGTCAAAATTGTGGGAAAGGATCATCCTTGCACGTTTATCTCCTTGCCTAGATATGGACCACGTAATACCTAACCACCAATTTGGTTTTCGTAAGCACCACTCAACTATAGAGCAGGTACATAGAGTATATTCTACAGTAAGAAAATGCCTGGAAAAGACACATATTTATTAGTGACCTACCCCAGTCACCTGACACAACTGTAGCAACCTTTGCCGATGATGCGGCCTTCCTCTGTTGTGATCGTGACCCAAATGACGCGAGCAGATTATTGCAAAGCCAGCTGAATGCCACCAATGTTTGGTTGACCAAGTGGCGCATAAAAGCAAGCACTCCAAAGTCTCACCTCATCACATTTGCCCTAAGAAGTGAAACTTGTCCCCCAGCCAACCTAGGCCCCGACACATTGCCGCAATCAACCTGCGTCAAATACCTTGGATTCCACCTAGACTGGGGGATGACATGGAAAGAACATATAGAAATAAAACGCAACGAAATCAATCTAAGATTTAAAAACCTACTCTGGCTCCTCGGTAGACATTCTGCCTTATCCCTATCCAACAAGTTACAACAAGGGTATATTGTTCCATAATAAAACCGATTTGGACATATGAAATCCAACTGTGGTCGTCAGCCAGCAAATCCAACATTATGTGCCTGCAGAGAGCCCAAAACAATATTCTAAGAGTACTCTCCTCGGCGCCCTGGTATGCTCTCAACTCGGAAATCCATGAGTATCTGGAAATCCCAACCATTATGGACGAAGCAAAACGGTACTCAGCCAACTACAAGGACCGCTTGACAACTCACCCAAACCCGTTATCCAGTATGCTCCTGCAGCCAAATCCAATTAGAAGACTCAAGAGAACCGATGTGCTGCCTTATGGATTCAGGGACCGAACACTATATATTATATAAGTATTATTATAATCTTAATTAAGCAGTATTATTAAGGACAACTACATAGCTCTACGTACAGCGTATAGCTTTTCCGTTTTTTCATAATGAATCCTACAATCCCACTTAAATTATTATTAGGGACGGTAGTACTCCTCTTGTATTGTTTTATTATATACTACCATAAATTACCGTTTTTAAAGCTAACGTTTCTAATATAGATAATAAGGCACACGGCGTCGGTCATGCACAGTACTTCAAAATTGACCAGTGTAGGTGCCAAAATTTTCCTGGTCAATTCCTCCGTGCTATAGACTGAGGACAGGCTGGTAGACTTACATCAGTAATTTTTTGGATGCCGAGGCCGCTCAAGCGAACTGATAAGCTCGCTTGTAGCCACGCCCGGCCCGTTGATGGTCACATTTAAAACTTTAGTAAGGGTGTTCTGTATAATTTTATAATTTTTTTCTGAAATTGTCAATTTATTCCAAAAGTGTGAAGATCAAAGGGCATGCGTAAATTTAGGGACGAAAAGACAGAAAATTGTAAATAGCCGATATTTGTATTAACAGGTTCCCTGTCCGATGAATCACATATGATACGTAACAATAGATTTTCTATTGTGTCTATCACGGGACAGCGAATGGGTTAATTTTGATCAGCCGGCCTGACGTTTCACAAAAATTTTGAATTTTCTTCTCTATAAAATTATCAAAACCGTCATCTAAAATTGGGACCGAAGGAGCTGAAGAGAAGTTTAATATTAGGTGCCGAAGAACTGAATTTAAAAAATACCGATAGTTTATTGATGATACTGCCGACAAAAATGTCACATAATATGCTTGGATTAAGTTTCAAACCTCTTGATTGGAATTTATTTTTTAAAAGTGCTTAGTTTTGTAATACTTTTTCTACATCTCCTCCTAGGGTGCCATCGTCTAGGTACCAGATGTTAAATTTTGAATTTAGCTTCTTAATGATGAGGTGAATAGCTAAACTAAAAATTACTGGCTCAAGACCTTGTTGATAATCAACGGCTGATTCCAAAAGGTTTTCCTTGTAGATTAATTTTAATGGATACCTACAGGTGTCCATCAAAATTAATGCCACTGCCAAATGAACCTATCAATTTTAGGAGTTTATAATTTTACTTGTGTCAACAAAGTGTCCCTATTCACCGAGTTAAAGGCATTCTTTAAGTCAACCTTCAAGATAACGTCACCGCCACCACAGCCAAGGTATGTTGACAAGGCATGTATGGCAGCCTCACAGCTCCCTTTAGATCCAAATCCAAGTTGCAGCTATCCGCTAGGCTTGTGTAGCATTTACAACATATTTTGGCTGCAAGTACACCCTATGGCAATAGGACGAATGTCACTATCCTTTTTGCGAAGGGCACATAAATTTGCACCATATAAAACATCAATAATGGCATCGTCCACATTGCCGAAGAGCATAACATTCATTAAAGCCGTCAGCTCCCTCAACAGTGCGTCGCCTGGCGTTGGATGCTTGCTCTGTAGACTGGCGAGTGCGTCTAGAGAGCAAGGCGCCACCACATCACTACTAAATAATAGCCGGGACGCACCCCTTATATCACTTTCCCTTAATTTTGATTCTACCAAATTGTGTATTGAGCTAATACGGTAACTAGACAATTTTGAACTAATAGTGCAGGTCGAAACATAACAATTTTCTTTAAATTTGGCTGTTAATGATTTTTTGTGACGTCCGGTCTTCTTGTACATGAAGTATTCTATAGGGGAAGGAAAGAAGTTGTTCCCAAGCTGTTGTTAAGTTCGCCCGGACGACGAAACCAATGCAGCAATGAGCCAAACTTTGAGCCACCGAGGGTCTAGCGCCGTAGGAAACTCATTTCAAAACCAGAATAGAATGTTTTAAATGTCTTGCCTTTGTCACTGTAGATACGGGGCTAGAAAGTACAATTTCGTTTTTGTGTATTTTACCAATATGTACTTTCAAGCCCAGTTTACCTTTAAAGAAGCGAGCCTGGGAACAACAGGGGCAACGTACGAGGTTAGTCAGGGATGTAGAAGGTTGACTGGCACTCACTTCTACATCACTTACAAGTGTATATCACGTACAATAATAATAATAATAATAATATTCTACCACATACACACAACACCATCTAGCCCAAACTAAGCAGAGCTTGTACTATGGGTTCTAGACAATGGATAAACATACATAGATACTTTTTTTTGTAAATACATACATATTATGTATGTATTTACAAAAATTTAGCGCTACAGCGCTGGAACCTTGAACCATTAAAAATATATTACACTTACGCAATAACTTACGCTATAAAATATTTACAATATAAGAAAATAAAATTGATGTATAAAAACTGCGTGAAATTTGCCAATTTTGAAAATAAACTTTTTCTGCATGGTTACGGGTGCGTCGCCGCATCGCCTCGGTGCCGGGGTGCGCGTCTCATCAAGACTCCTCCAAAAACAAGGGCAATAAATATTTTTAACGCCTTGCAGCTACCAACAACAGAAAGAGATTTTAATATGTAGATATAAATAATGAAATTTGAAAGAAATAATATATCTTCAAGCTATATCATTTCTTTTAAATTTCAATATTTTGCTTTGATTTTGTATTGTGTGAACTCGGTTATGATCATGTTATTTAAACAATTCCAAAACAAAAAGTAAAAATATTGTTGACAGCACATTGACAGGATACGTCCTCAATAATCAGATTTATGTTGGGTAAATTATTTTAGTTCTAGTTTAGATCGTAATTAAATTTCTGGTATACGATTTTTAGAATCACTTGTGTAATTAAATAAGAAGGTAGTATTAAAAATGTTTTGCCTTATAATATATAGGATTTGCTTGGTCCAGTAACCTACACATATTATCAAATGTAAGTAATATAATTTCTGATTATTTTTTGACGTTGAGAATTTATATTGTTTTGAGGTTGCTAAACCAATCGAATACAGAAAACCAGATATTTTTCGATGATTGCAATTTAGAGCGTTTAACATATTTTAAATGCTAATGAGAAAACGAATATTTTTAACTGTTGCATAGTGACACTTTTTAGAAAGGATGCCAAAATGCATTCCTGTGTTGTTCATTACTTTATCTCAATATTTCCTCAAAATTACTGCCACGTTGGTCTTGTTGCAAAAATCTGTTAGTATGTTTCTCGTTTGAGGTATGGGTTCAGTTCCTGGCGTGTGCAGTCTTATTACGTCTTCTTTTAGGAAATTATAAGTATCAGCACGGAATCTGGGAAAATGCCTTATGTTATGCCTTAGATAATAGGCATTATCGGCCTCGATGGCGTACTGGTTAGTGAAATCGACTGCCACGCCTGAGGTCGCGGGTTCGGTCCCGCACAAATCAAACATTTGGGTCATGAACATGGATGTTTGTCTTGGTCTGGGTGTTTCTATGTATAATATATAAGTATTTACAAAAAAAGGTATATATGTATGTTTAACCATTGTCTAGTACCCATAGTACAAGCTCTGCTTAGTTTGAACTAGATGGTGTTGTGTGTACGTAATAGAATAAACTATTATTATTATTATTTATTTATTTGTAAGAGCCTAATCACGACTTGCTAAATATGGCGTAATGCACCTTTATACCTTTTTAGGTCTACAGGCATGAGACTATAATCTATATACCAAATCATAAACTCGGTATTAAAATATTATATTGATTTTATTGGGGTTGTCCACAGTAAATGTATTAAAAACTGATAAACCATATCATTTTATGAAAATACGATTCGATACATTTGTCAGTTCATTATCGTAAATTTCGATGGCCTTGCGAAGAAAAATATAAACCAGGGCTGATAATTATGCATTTGTCTTATCTTAACGTTGGCGCTTGAGGTGGTTGGTAAATATTGGGCAAATATATAGGCATCAAGATCCCGGACAATATGTTTTATATGTATATTTTTTTAAAGATAACTCCCTCACTAGTAATATTTCCTGTGTCGCGGGGGACTTTACAAACATTCAAACAACGTACACAAAGAACACCCAGACTCGAAATAACCATTTTTATTTTTTTATGGCTTAGGCGGCAAACGTGCAGACGGATGGTAAGCGATTACCGCCGCCCATGGACACCCGCAACACCAAAGGAGTCACAAGTGCGTTGCCAGCCTTTTAAATTTCCCCCATCCCCAGGAGGAGGGAGGGTTGGGCCTTCGGTACCCTCACTCACTCGACGAAACACAACGCAATTGCTATTTCACGCCGGTTTTTTGTGAGGCAGTGGTATGACTCCGGTCGAGCCGGCCCATTCGTGCCGAAGCGTGGCTCTCCCACGGTCAGCTAGTTTGTGGATCACACAAAGTTTTGTCCCGTGTGGGATTCGAACCCACAACATTCATCGCAGTGGCAGTAGCGAGGCGACCACTTAAACCACGACCCCATCCGTGCAGTCAATAAAAATAAAAAACAGAAAATATCTAAATTTTGGCTTTTCGTAAAACAATTATATAAATTTCTATTAAATTTGCGACGCCGACAAAAATTCTCCTGCCCCGATGAACCGATTGCAGCGCTACATACCGGGTCCAATTGTGAATCTATATCATCTCAAACAGACAAAAACTTTTATCAAAAGCGGCCCATTAATTTAGGAGTTCAGTGACATAGACAGATACATACATTAAAGATATCGTATTTTACTATTTTATGTTATAACATATTATATATAAGGACTTGTTACCGTAATATAAATTCCAAGTAAAAGTACTACTCCAAGGATAAAAAGAAACAAATCTAAATCAAACAATTATTCAAAGATTTTTCAAGCCTGGCGATCGACCTCTGGTTACTTGTATTGTTGATTTAAAGTGCACCCAGAATCAGAAAAAGAATTTGTCATACACACAAAATAATTGTCCGTGTGGGATTTGAACATTACGACACTCAGCGTAGTAGCGGCGGCGAAACTCTTATGTAGTTAAATATCACTAGCCTGCCAATTATTGGAATGCTAGACATAATTAAAAACCTATTAGTCCAAGAGCACATCACGATCAGACCTTCGCTATTTTATAAAACCTGAAAGTTTCTCTGTGTATGCCCCTGATACAGGTAAAAACGATTCCCGACTATGAAGTTTGGATCACGGTTGCTTTGAAAGGTAGCAAAGGTGTATAAAATTGCAAATTAATTAATGTATTAAGCAATTCTTTAAATTATATCAAGTCGTCCATCGTCAGACAGTACAGTTGCAACCCCCTTGAAGTATAATGAATTATAATTATACTTACGTCATTCTTTATTTCATGTAACGCGTAGTAGCCCGCGCTTCCTGCATAGTATACGAGCAACTTCATAATTAAATATCTGTCGGTATACACAAATATTATTTAATATTGTTGACAAAATTCTCGTGTAAATGTAGGTTATATTAGGTTAGTAATAGTACTTTTTTGCGGATCAAAGGTACCTTATGTCCTATTCTGTATCCCTGAAGACGTGTATGCAAAATTTCATGCAGGGGTCGAGTAGTTAAGGCGTCAAAGCGTAACAAACCAACAAACAAACAAACTCACTTTCATATTTATAATATTAGTTAGGATTAGGGATATCGATCCAAATCCATCGTTACCCTATGTTACCGATCCTGGAATAACTAAGTCATTGCCTTGCAAAGTTTTTAATTTGTTTGAAAATTGAGGCGTGGATCATTATTATACTTAAAATAAAGAAAAATATTTCGTTTTTATTCGATCTTAGCGATTCCTGGTTAGCACTATGCGACTTTTAAATATGACTATAACTTAAAATTACGCCTTGCACATGTCCCACCTACGCATATACGTAAAAACAAAAACTAAATAAATAAAAATAGGTTGATAGTAAAAGTAATTTACCAAAAGAAGTAAACCACCTACATTTAATATTAGTCATTTTGAAAGTGTCAGCTATCATTTACATAAAATAAACAAACCTCAGCTCGCCATTATTTGCTAAAACAGACATCTTGACATAGTTTTATATTTGTAAAAGCCAATATGGAGTGTCCAAAAACGTATGCAGATTCATCAGTTGTAGTAGTAGATATTTATTCACCTATTTAAATACAATTCAAATTGAAATATTACGCGTATTCCCAGATTGAGGTAGTAAAGTAGTAGTACCCCTAATAAATAAAACGTTCCAGTTTCAGGCTTCATACAATTCAAACATGTGTATGATCCTGACATTTGAGTGTAGCTATTCGCCCATATCTTGAATACTAATATAAATAAACTTAACTTCTCAATCAATCATCATGCAATTTCGCAAACACGTTATTGCAGGATCTACTCCTAAAAGGTTACCTGTCATCCGAAAAAACTGCTGTTATCTTTTCTGTACCCCTGACAACGTGTATATGTTGTCACGGGTATAGAAAAGGTACAAGGTGGACAAATATCTACAGGGTACAGAAAAAGACATTTGGAACTTTTTATCAAGGTAAAGAACTTTTCCCGAGGGAATAAAAACTAACGAAATCTACATTTACGCAAGCTGAGCCGCGAGCAAAATCTTGTAATCTATTTGGGGAAATAGATCAACAAACGAGACGTAGCACGTCTGACAATCTCACATGAATAACATTAGAATGATATTTCTGTGAACTCGTTGGGCGCACTGCATATTCGAAGGTTCGAAGTCACTAGGTACCTATCAAATTCGAAAAGACAAATACGTATTAGACATATTCAGTTGTTACATATAAGTTAGTTGCGTGCATATTGAACTTACAGCTGATAAGAGCACCAAACATATATTTCTTATATAGTTAGTCAAGTTATTTGATTCTCAATCAGAAGTAATTACCGCAGCGTCAAGAAATGTCGGCTAATTTGAGGTTCACTTCAATGTATAACCAAAATTGAGAGTCAACAAGATACCTAGAATCTTTTGGCACTCAGTTATTGGTATGGATCAATAACATTTATCAATTACCAGACTTTGCCCACGGTTTCGCTTCGTAAATGTAGTGTATATCAATTTTCTAACCCTGGGAAACTGTACTTTTCCAGATAAAAGATATCCTATTTCCTTTTCTCTACTCCTGACAATGTGTTTAAAAAAAATTATTATGATTGGTCAGGTTGTTAGTTAACATACAATCAAACTCAGATTCGCATTTATCACATTAGTTATTTTATAATTTTAGTTAAATTACTCGATTTTCTATCAGAAGCTGGTACAGGTTTTTTTTTTCACGTGGTAATGTGCTCTAGTTCAGGTACCTAAAGCAACGTTCCGCAACGTTAAGAAGCTACTTGGCGCCTGATTAGATTTTCGCTTTAATCTATCACAAAAATTGCGGGTCAACAAGATACCCAAAAGTTCTTGGCAATCAGTTATTGGCGTGGATACATATAAATAACATTTATTTATTATTAAATGTTATAGTAAATAAGTTTATCCTTGTTCTAGGGCTAATTTACTAGATTTATCTACAATACGCAGTATACATTATTTTTGACGTTTAAGATTAGTGCTACTATTATACTTAGAATTAGCAGATAATTATGTTAATACCGCGCGCGTTGTGAAGTCTGAAAAATGACTCAATTACAACAATCTGTCTTAAGTCCAGGGTACGCAAGGCAAAAAGACGAGCAAAACACATATGACACTGTCAAATAAAATTGATAAGCAACAAAATGCCTTCTTGCGTATTAATAAAGTGCACCAATCATAAATTATTTATTACTAAAAACGATACAGATGTTGAACATTATAAAAGGAAAACATAAATGCTTATAATAGTACTTGTACCACAGAATACATATAAATACTACAATATACATACATCAATACCAATAGTCAAAGTCAAAAGTCATTTATTCATTTAGGTCACAAAGTAACACTTATGAACGTCAAAGGGGTTAGTGAGTATATTACATTTACTGAATTTACATTTATGTTAGTTGCAAGGTTCAGGCAAAAGGTTGAGCCTATGAGAAGATACCCGCAAGAAACTCAAGGCCACTCTTTTAAATCGCCATCAACTTTTTTTATTATTTCAGTATTTTACAACTCATTTATGTACCAGGTATTGCAATCATTATGCCATATAAAACTTAATTCTAAAAATAAAGAAAAGGTTAATAATAAATATTATGTAAGAAGCATTTAAGGTTTGAAATAATATTTATCAGTAGGTAGCCATTTGTAATAGGCAGTAGTCCATACTACTGCCTATTACAAATGGCTACCTACTGATAAATATTATTTCAAACCTTAAAAGGCTTAAGCATGAGGACGCATACACTTACACTTTGTGACATGAAAAGGTAGTTTGTGACTAAATGTAGCTAAAACAAAATTTACGTTAATACTTATAACGTTTGTTTAAAAGAAAAGAAAGATACTTTAACATCACAAAATAAACACGAAGTACCTTCACATAACTAAATTGACTTATATATAGATACATTGTTTGAATCCTGTATGAAACAAGCGACTAGTTCCATAAGTTTTTATCATTTAAGTAATCATTGATTGAATAATAGCCCTTTCAGATAAGCTAACCGTTAACAGCACTTTTAAATTTGAGTAAAGATAAATTTATAATATCAACCGGTAGTTTATTAAAAAAGCATATACCTACTGAGTCCCGCAAATGAATTGTGAACTTTATGTAAACGATGATACGGACCTACTAACTTATGCTTATTTCTAGTGTTTAAGTTATGAATATCACTATTCTTATTATATAAGTCAATATTATGTTTTATAAACATAATATTCGTAAATATATATTGCAACGCAACGGTAAGTATACCAATTTCTTTAAAACGCTCTTTCAGGGAAACTCGTAGGTTTAAATTATAAATGCTACGTACTGCACGCTTTTGAAGAATGAAAATTGTTTCAATATCAGCTGCCTTACCCCACAACAGCATGTCATAGGACAAGACGCTGTGAAAATAACTAAAATATACTAGTCTCGCAGTATCTACATCAATAAGCTGTCTTACTTTCCGAACCGCAAATGCGGTTGAACCAAGTCTCCCTGCAAGATACGATCTTTGAGCGCCCCACTGAACTGTATCATCTAAAGTAATGCCTAAGAAAACTGTGGATTGTACAAATGTTACTGTTTCATTATTTAAATTAACGTTTATGCTAGGACTCTTTACATTAGACAATGTAAACTTAATACATTTTGTTTTCTTAGAATTGAGTAGTAAATTATTCACCGCGAACCAGTCCAGGACTTGCGCGAGTGAAGAATTAACACCCTGTAAATTTAGTGTCTTACGGTCTACTTTAAAAACAAGTGATGTGTCATCAGCAAATAATACAATGTCGCACAACTTCTGTATGAAGAACGGCAAATCATTCACATACGCTAGAAACAGAAAGGGTCCTAAAATTGAGCCCTGTGGCACGCCCATTGCGACTGGTAATCCAGAAGATCTACTTCCGTTGATTTCAACGTGTTGTAGTCTATCGCTTAGGTAAGAACCAACGAGGTCGAGTGCAGCATTTCGAATTCTATAATGCCTGAGCATTCGCAATAACGTTTGATGTTCAACGCACAATATGTACCCTATGTTACTGTATACATTTTTAGATAGCTTTAATTCGTAACCTAAGTCTCCTTTAGTTTCCTCACTAGGCAAGCCGAAGTCGAGGAAATCTTGAAACATAAAACGGTTAATAAAACACAAAGAGTATTTTCTTTAAACACACACTCAAATATACTTGGTTTTATTAGATGATGTGATCGTTGTCTTGCAACAAAAAGTGAATTGCAAAGCTCAGCATTACCTAAACGTCTATTAATCGGACGAGCAACCGTTGACAACTACAACAACTGGACCCTTAATAAATCTGCTATCAACACTAGAAGACGAGCTGGTAGACCACAAGGACGGTAGCTTGCTGATAAGGCTGTCGTACCAAACCTCGTCAAAGGCCCTCGAGATAACAAAAATTGCCGTGTTTCTATATGACACATAAAAAGAATAATGAGCGGCCTTACGTGCGTGGTACACAATAAACCTAGAGGATCAAAAATGAAGAGATAATTTAAATAGCTAAAGAAAAACACGTAAGTAGTAAATATTATACCTATAAATGTCTCATCCATACATTGTCAACAAATTTAGGTCTTGAATCTAAATAATTATACGGCTGGAAATAACTAAATATCCTTTGCCAATAAACTAACAATAAAACAATATCGATATTATTATCATCAGCCTCTATATAGCATAAAAGTTCCTAAACTATAAGTAATACATATTATTATAATGTTCTCCACCTTATAACCATTACTTTTATTTAGGAACTTTTCTAACTGCACTTGGTTCTGGGGCTACCGTATACGACACTTATATCAACAAAACTAAATGGTGCACCTTAAATCACTCAAAATTTTGCTCATTTTAAAGTAACATTTCGAGTTAGCTTTTTAATTTAGCTGCATCGTTCTACATTTTTTAATACGACTTATAACGACGAACGTGTATGAACATTAAAAAGGCAGAAATAAAGCAAATAACTTATGCCATGATCGTTGTAGGTGAAAGTCCTCCAATCCAAGATCCAAGTCAAACTTTTATGGAATCTAAGAGCTAATCTATCTTTGATGTTGATTAAAGTATTAGTAAAAATAACTACTGTTAACAGAGAATCTTAGCTTCTAAATTTTTTTTTTATGCTTCTACGGTGTCAATCAAGGACATGGTCCACCTGATGGTAAGTCGTCACCGTAGCCTATGGATGCCTGCAACACCAGAGACATCACTTGCGCGTTGCCAACCCTTTAGGAGAAAAAGAAAGGAAGTGGGAAGGAGAAGGAGCGGGAAGGGAGAAAGAAGGTGATTGCTCCTCCGGCACTCTCACTCCCATTCGTACTGAAATCAGCGAGGCTCTACTACACGGCATATATATATATATATGCCGTGTATATATATATATATATATATATATATATATATATATAATTCTGACGCTGCAAGAACTATGTATAATCCGATTATTATAGTGTACATAGATGGTAAACATTATGTATTTAATTACTGTCCAGAATTTAAAACCAACGATTTCGAATCTTCATTAGAAATTGATCTTCCAAAACCTAATGTTACCGTTTTATTTTTATTATAATTTGCCTCCTATTATTCCGATTTGGTCAGTCACACTTAAACACATGCATTTATTTTATTTGCCTTTATATTGAAATGTAGCTAATTTATATTCGCCTGTTCACCTAGAGACACTTTTAGAAAATGTATAGGATGATACGCTAATGCAAAGATCAAAAGCGACTGAGGGCTAGAAAACCTCATGGTTGATCCTCAAGCGCTGCTTGCGATGCCGATTAAATAATAGTAACTAAATTAACTTAGAACTCTTCTAAACAGCCAAATGTTTTACTACAATATGTGTCTACAATATAGACCGACGATAATGACCATAAAATAGCATACTAGTCAATAATTTGCGTAATAAGGCTACCTAATTATGTTTAGAAAGGCTGATGCATTCAAATGTTTTTGGTGAAGTGGAACTATAGTTAAAATATTGCAGGAATATATTGCAGTTGGAATATTACCCGTTTAAAATCGTCTTTAATATAATTTTGCTATGTGTTCAAATTAATTTAGACTGTACTCTTGATTTAAGTGCCTTAATAAAGTAAAGTAAATTCCTAATGCGTACTATGAAAAATACGTCACTGGAACAAACAATAGAAGAATTAATTTCAAATGATTTGGTAGATTAGTAGGGTTCATTGACTTCTTTCTACACCGACATAATATAATGAAACATCTATTATTTTTCTCTGAGGTACTTTATTGGTTTAAAATTCGTACAAAATTATAATTAATATTTTATCAACTACATTTTACTTAACCTGTACGTTTATGGCAAAAGGCGTACGACATATTTCCATGACTTATACTCGTCTAGTAAGTACCTACATTTACAAATCAACTTTAAATCTACTTTTCTATTTTTCATGCTCTTGCACTACAAAATATTTATTAATTTCGATAAAATAAATTACAATAAATATATTCTTATAATTTAATTTGCAATAAATTCAAGTTATAATAAAAATAATTTGTAATTTCGTCTCCCAAATATTTGGTCATAAATTACTAATATTTACCATTACACGCTAAAATTACGACTACTAATAAAATAGAGAATATATCAACTCCATCTATTGTTGTACAACGAAATCTTCATTTTGTCAAAAGCAACATAGATGGCGCTTTTATAAAACTATCCTAACATCGCAGAAAGTAAATGCAAATTCGATAATACATACTGATATTGGTGTATAATTAACACACTCTACTCTAATCAGTGCAGTAACATCCATCTTGAGTATTATCACGTATCCAATCCAAATATTTGGTCACTCTAGTGTAAACACCAGGGTAGCCCACTCTTGCGCATCCATTACCCCATGACACCACACCTGCAAATTTCATTTTCTTTAGAAAGTACACTTAAATTTACAGCTGCAGAGATATGACATATTTATTACCTACTTAATAAATTTTACAAAATAATTCAGTAGTTTCTAATAATACAAACATGACTAGCAATCTAGCAATTTGCCTGTAAGCAGCTTGAGAGAATATTAAATATACCTAAGCACTTATTTCATACTTATTACTTATGAGTTTTAGAAATAACTCTTACTTTCTAAACTTTCAAGCTACTATAGGTCATCAATAATTAATGAAAGTTAAATTTCGTTGTACGTATTAGATTATACTGTAACTTAGAACTCAAGATTTATGAAAAGCTTTCGCACTTCTAAAGCCAAAGACATTCAAATAACGTCTAGAGAGCAAAACATTTTTTTACACAAATTCATTTATCAAGGAGACCACTTTTGGCTTGCTATGTTATTCGAAATAAGGCTTTTTGCAATACTGTTATCCAATACGTCGCACGAAACAAAAGTAACAATTCATTTATTTTGACATCGAATAGACAAGTCAACGCTTGTGTTTTCTATCGTACTTTACATTTAAAAAGATCCTTTCTATGCAAGTACCTAAATAACTAATTCCACGCACATCAGATTTACATAATGTATTACCATAACAGTATTGTCTCCAGCAGACAGCCTAGTACTATACATAAATTATAATATTTTAAATATATCTTTATTCATTACCAATCAGTTCGTAGCGTTTGTCGTTCTTTCTCTCCGTTATAAGTGGACCGCCGCTGTCTCCCTGGAATTCGATATTACTGATTAGTTTGAGTTCCTTAAAAGTTTGTAAAACGGGTAGCACTAATATTTTATCAGCTATTTATGAAAATCATGTATAATAAAAAATTTGACGATCACTGAAATACCAGTCACAAATTATACCCAAAACCGGAATAACTTTCTGCGACATGGCGAAACTTTAATAGCTCAATAATTGTAGTCTGTCTGGGATTCGAACCCGTAAACAGCGATACAATCATAATTAATTTAAAACGTTTCCACTTTCACAATACACCAAACAAGCTTTGCGTGCTGTCAAACTGCATACTTTTACTCGAATGCGTAATGATAAGGTCGAGACTGAAGCCTCAGTAAAATGTGACAGAAAATTTGCAGGAACTTTATACTTCAAAGTGATACTTAAAAAAAAGTCGCAATTAAATAGGCTATAAATTATTATTGTGTCCCAAGGAGTCGAAAGTCGAAAATCTGTCAAATGCCAAAATATCCTACTAAAATGTACTGATAGATAGACAAACGAGAATCGTTTACTGAGAAAAGCATCACCTTTAATCTTAAATAAATTTAGGAGCCATCACATTTTTCTAAATATCCTCTAGCAAAGTATATATAAACAAAAAGCCACTAAATGAGAAGACCCAGTAAATATTTTGGATTAACAGCTCATTGATAAAATGTGAAAAGTGCATAAACCCTGCAATTAAATAATAGTTTCTGACCTGACAAGAATCTCTCTGTCCGGTCTTCGGGTATCCAGCACACAACATGTTATCCGTGATCATAGATGCGGTGTATTTAGTGTTTCGACACTCCTGATTGCTGAGGACAGGCACTTCGACTTCTTGGAGAGTACATGACACCTTGCCCTCCTCAGTCAGAGTTCCCCAACCTGAGGCAACTGCTTTCACGCCGACGTAGAGGTCGTCTGTGGATGTTAAGTAGAAAATTAATAAGCTGTCCTTTCTTTGGAAATTTAAGGGAATAAAATGGAATGTTATGTCTGTAAATACTTATGGGTCTTTATGTATAAAAATGTTAAAGCCATGGAAGAAGCTTAATTATATGCACTCAGTTGGTCACTGCTAAATCGGTTCATTAATCAATTACACGAACATTGAAAATTTGCCCAATTGGACATTTAAGCATATAAGGTAATAAAGCCCAAATTTTATGTGAAATACAAAATGCTAATCAGCAAACTTTTGACATTGATAGGATAAGCTTGTTTTTTGGGCTAACTATATATAGAAGTAATAAATCTTCAGGAATGCTCTGTTTCACCATGCAAAAGCGTGAGAATATAAGTGAATCACACCATTCAGTCTGATTCTCGGCTTTGATTCTTGCATTGCGTTTTGCAGAGCTAAGTACCAAAAGTTATAGGCATTTCATCCTTCGAAATCCTATGCTAAATTACTTCGTCGAAGAGTGGGGTTCATACGAGAACGCGTATACTAAAGCGAATCTTAATTAACCAAACTAATGACAGGATCCATTCTATTCGCAGAATGCTTTTCCCTAATATACTTTGGCATATCTAGTTTGGCATAATAATACTTTGCCATTATTGTCTTTGGCATATTGTTTATGTTGACAAAATTATTTTAGTGACAACCCGAAAAATAGGTTCATGTTGCCGTGGGGTGGCCCTTGGGCCACCTCAAGCGGCCAATTATAATAATATACAATTCAACTTTATAATTATGCGTAAGCTGTTATACGTAAATATAGTAAGAACAAACAAAAGTATGCCAATACATGTTTAACGTCTTAAAATGTTATGCAAATGGATAGAGAATCCCTAATGACGCTTCAGCTAGCTAATCTTCTAGCTATATGTCGATCACTATAGTTCACTGGCAGCATTTAACCGCTACGAGCCCGTACGCCCCTTGACTTTCGCCCCTTTCATAGAAAGTTGGAGCCCCGCATCGCTGGGCTCCTATTTTTGGGTGGATTTTAAGAAGAAATCTAACAAATACTTTCTTGGGGGCGAACCTTAAGGGGCGAACGGGCTTGTAACTCATTTAACCCATCAGAGATCATCGTCGGTCAAGTCTTTTCGAGCTATTTAAAATATTCAACGACAAGTTTCGGTATTCCATTCATTAGTCGAGTTCATATTGTATTACATCAAGTAGATCTTCGATACAATATTTGTAAATGGAAACATATGACGTGAAACCAAACTGACCGGCAACTGATTTATGGTGAGGTTCTTTTCAGGCGTCCAAGTCCAAGTCCGATACATTGTTACCGATATGGTGCGCTCTTCGAGTTATAGCATTTTTCATAGAACATACATAATAGGCCGCACTGGTGGTGGACTTATATTTAAAGCAATGTCTTATAAATTTCAACGAAGTAGATTTTTTATTTCTATTAATATTTCAACAATCAGCACATTCTACTTACCACTGATATCAGGTAAGCAGATTGGCTTAATGGTCTCAGAGATGGGAACTCTTTCGTTAAGCCTGAGCAGCGCTATGTCATTGTCGAAGTTAGTCAGTGTGAACTTGTTGACGGTGGCTCGCAGTACGAAGCGTGTCTCCGGTCTGATCGTCGCGTTACAGCGGTTGTGTTCACCAAATGTCACCTTTATCATGAACCACATGAACCTGAAATGTTACAAAAAGGATTTGTTGATTATTTTGTCTATTTTTGTTTAAATGTTCATAATACAGGCGTGATATAGTTTGATCCAATTATTATCGAAGCGTTAACGCTTGCACTATCGTGAGTTTCTAAAGCTAAAGCCTTTTAAACAAAATCATGAAAGTTTATCTGTCTGGAAACAATCAACAGCCACACATCTCTGGAACGCTGCCAGGTTGCTTAAGGTTTAACGAAGCTAATACAGTGTGGGTGTAGTACACCTTTCTGCAATGCATATATTTGTTTTCTTTTTAAATATGAGGTATAATAAAAAATAAACACATTAGTTTCAAAAATAAAACACGTCGTCTTAATCAAAAAGATACATATCTAACGTGAATTTAAAATAGACTACCCAGAATATTACAAAGTGGGCGAGAATGGACTCTATAAAAATACAATCACCATTCTTTACGATCATTTTAAGGTTAAAATCTAATATTTTGCATTCGCTTCTCATATAAACAAAGACGTAAATTCTTTTGAAATTAATGATTCCAAATTTTATGTTTAAAATAAGAATAAGGGTGACGCATTCGGTCCACACTTCGAAGGATTACTTAGGCAAAACTTTATGATTTGAACTAATAAACAACTTTAAGTGCATAGCCATTGTTTCTGAACTGCGCAGTACTTTACAGGCATACTACATTTATAGAAGTTGGTTTGATATGATAATTAACGTGGTAAAGTAATTATAGGCGTGCGACAAACGCGACCACGCAATGTGTTTCATACATAGCCACTAAAATGTAACGTAAACTGCAATTATTATTAAATATATAAAGAAGGCGTCTTTCTAGCAGCCTTGCATACGATTTTTTACTATTATACCAAGCGTAGCTTTACATTTTCGCGTTTGGTTTTCGTCAGATGCAATATTAATAAGCAAGTGAGCAAATTTTATGCATCATACCAATGAGCTGCATTTCAATAATGGAGAATATTTCTAGCATTATATCCTTTATTGATTTGCTAGGCGAGCTACTCTTGTGTAACATACTGCATCGTTTAGTCGTCAATTGTGCGATGCCTATAACAAAGTCAAGTTTGTGTCGACATTCAGCGAAAGTGACACTCACTGTTTTGGCGGGCCACGGTCATGAATACTATTAATGTCCCCCATTTACGCTTTCACTTACGTACATTTGTTCCCGGCTACTGTCATCCAACAAAGGCTTTGTGAACCAAAGTATATGCAAGTAGGCACCTTTTGAACCCCCGATACTGCGCATTAGCGTCTGTCTAAAGGTGTGCTTCATACCTACAAAGATTAAGCTGTCGACCTAAGTGCCTAAAATTGTCGTTTATTGAGGATAATGAACTTTAAGTTCGGCGCCTGCTCCTGGGCCGGTTTCAAGGTGAACGTTCTTATTGATGCTGATTGGTATTCACAATTTCGTAGCACGAATTTATTTCGAACTTGTTTGTTAATTCTCAGGTTATCGGACCCGTATACGATGATTAACGATATCATCTGCACTTTGATACAATTATTCGATGTTAGTCATAAAATACATAAAGAGCAATCAGAACATCGGCCGTTGCATTAGCATACGAATAGTAATAAAACGCAAATTTTATTAGATACCTATATAAACACAGGATGAATAACAAAAAAGTGTCTTATACCGTATATTTAGCGGTAATTACCCAATAATATTTATTCTCATTAATTAGTAATTAACCTACTTCTATAGTGTGTCAATAGGCTTGAACTATTCCTATTGTTAAAGTGAATCAAATTTTTGACGTCATGGGACCACCTATATTAACCTTAATTATAGCAGTGTTAGTGATAATTCGATCGTTCAAAGAAGTACGGAAATTTTCCTTGGGAGCGATGCGTAAAGTGTGGTAGGCTGTGATTCGTGTCAACATCCTATGAAGTGCTTTGTTCAAACACTTCAAGTTCGCCTACAAACACGTTTACGCTTCTGTACCTGAGAAACACATCAATACCGACATAAAATAATTTTTCTAGCAGACAGCTAGGTTTGAAGTGTTTGGTAAGGAAATAACAAATGGAGCTAGAAATTTAAATAAACTTCACATTTATCTTTTTTAGAGCTATATACATAATAAAATGTAATATAATATATTACGTACATAAATTTGTTTAAATGTTTATTTCTGTTTCAAAAGCATCTCTGCGTGGTAGAATCGCTGCATCACGGCGAAATCTCACTCAGGAAACAGTTATCTGCGGGTCACACATTTTTTGTTTTGAATCCGCAACGCGGTGTCCATTGGTAATGAGCAAATCGATTGCTTTCAATTCACCAAACGTACATTATAAATTACAATCATCTGCTATGCTGTTCTATAGAAATTGTTAAGCTCGAACGAAAATATAAGTATAACTTTTAGTTAAATAAATTGTAGTTCATGTTACAGCGGCAAATATTATTCGTCTACAATATTTAAATTATATTCACAAACCGTTGAATAAAATCATAAATACATAGATAGTATTTTACTATAATGAGTTAAGAAACTCAACACAAAGAGATTTGTTTGACAGATTTTGATTGCAAATATTTGAAAGCAATATTGTGTTGAAACGTTTGGAAAATAATGAGTACCTATTATACTATATACTATTTAAAGTGTAAGACGAGAAATAATTTTTCAACACAGTATGAGACCACATTATATTACACGATAACTATTGTTTGACTACACTGGAATAAATTAGGCATTATTCCAGGGCAAGGTAAAATCACCACTCGAACGCAGAAATGCCAGGCTGAAGAAGTGCCTGCAACGCAAAGTAGCCGTTAACTAAACTTGTGTTCGCTTTCTATATAGCAAGTATCCTTAGAGTTTTCATTAGATTTTAAAGAAGACGCTCTGCTACCAGGAGCAGACAAATCAGTGACTCGATATCTGCACAGTGGTCAATGCAGCAGAAATCTATATGTTCCAGCTCAATAGCTGTATAAAGACATTAGAACTTGTAGAGCTCACTGGAGAAAATCAGTTAGAGGCAGCGGCTCGTATACAAACCACCACTTAGTAAAGACACTGAAAAGAAGCGTGACCTTGTGGATTTAGTCAAGTTAATCCATTTCAAATAAATCAATGTTTATAGCCGCGCACGTCATTAGCTACGATTTTGTCAATTAATTTTAAAAAATTTACCGATTAAGCAATCTTCATAGATCTTCTAATATTTAGCCATTCTAGCCAAAGCAAATAGATAAATTATCAAATTTAAATAAATGTATTAGTATTCAAATCAGGCGCGTAGAGTTGCACTCACATCTGGTTATTCATAGACTTTCCAAATCCTTGTCTTAAGATTAGTTTTAAGGCTTTGAGAATTCGTTAATCTATAGAATCTCCTCCAAAATTGAGTTTTGTTTCTCATTATTCAAAGAAAGTTTGCGGTGTTAGGTCATTTGAAGTAAGAAGCTGCTTAAGAACTCTACTGTTGACAATATCTAGAATAAATCGCAGTAAATCATTTATCGTTTATATAACTTTATTTACCATGAGCTATCAATACAGTCTATATGGACACCGCACTTATGTTCATGAAACTCATAGTCTTAAATATTTTGTTGTTGGCAGATCAGTAATAGCAATTGAATACAGTGATTTCCATTTACTAATCTACCTGTGGTGTTCCTCACTTATATCTTCATTAAAAAGACAACTCCCGCACTAGGAATACTTCCTGTATCGGGGGACTTTACAAACATTCAAGCAATGGACACAAAGAACACCCAGGCTCGGAGCAACAAATTTTTGTCCCGCATGAGATTCGAAACCACAACACTAAAGGCAAAGGCCACGCCATCCGTGCAGTCAAAATACATATATCAAATTTCTATATCTAGTTAGGCAAACCACTGATTGATCGTTTGTAAGGAGCTATCGCTAGACCACCATTTATCATTAGAACAGTTTAACTGCAGAGTCTCGAGGTTCTCGGTAATTTAACGTTATAGTCGCGCACTTTCCTCTAGTAAGCAGTTACAGAGTTATTAATTAGGCAGGCACACCTGGCTCAGCTCGCTCGCCTCTACAGGCACAATGTCCAAGAAATTTCTAGATTATAGTTTAGTACATAAATCTTTTGCACTAATGCTTAGTAATTATCGTGTCTCGATTATCACGCATTTGTCTGTACAATTGCCATATTCTTCTAATTGTGACTACGTCTAATCATTGTTGAGTTAGTTCAATTCAAGCAAGCTTTATAGATGTTACATCTATAAAAAATTGAGATTACCTTATAATATCTATACAACGTCTTACAAAAACTGTGTCCGTAGGTTGGCGACATTATTAAAACCTAACGACAAACGAACGAACGTATCGACTACAAGAGACGAGAAACAAAAAAGATGTATTCAGATTTCTTGTCAAATCCGTATTTCTTTTTATCAGTCTGTTACGCCATCACACAAAAGACACGAAATAAATTTGATGTGGATTTCACTATGGTTTTTCTTTCACTTGAAATCTAGGCCACATTTCTCTTTTTACTCCCGCGTTAGATATAATTCTTGTCTAGCGGAGGACTTCACAAACATTCAAACAAGGGATTCAAAGAACACTCAGACTCAGGACTACTATTTATGGATCATACTGAGATGAGATGCTCACTTAAACCTCTTCGCTATCCTTGCAGTCAAGTTATCCAAGTTGAATACTTCACATAAATTAAGTCTACATAATATATGGTTATCCCAAGGAGGGTGACAGAGTGGCAAATATTCATTCACCAATTCTTATTTAATATTTATCTCTATATCTATTTAAAATAAATAATATAAATGGTTTATAAGATCAAAGCGCAATAAACTCATTTTATTAGATAAATGTTGACATTTTCCGAATGAAATATTTATGTGATACATGTAGGCGCTAGAATGTATTCAATCTAAACCGGTGTTATAAAAGCTATAAATACAAATCTTATATATTCGTATTATAAACGTAGTATATTTTCAAAAAAGCAATGGCTGAAAAGACTATACTTATTATCCAAGAAGGCCTCGAGTCTTGAAAAGTTGCGTACATAATATGTATATACATCAAAATAGGCAACGTCACAAATAACAAACTAGCTATTTTTAATTCCTTCCCTAGACTTTAATAGAACTATGAAATACAAAATTTCAATGTAATACACGGTTTTTACGAACAGGGAAATAATAATTATAATTAAAAATAATCAATGGCACTGGTTTTTGATTTGATTACTAAGTTTTACTTGACTTGACTTACAAATTATTTCAAAGACGATTCTGTTGCCATCTGTTGGTTGAAGTGATTATTATTCCTTTCATTGCAAGTAGCGATAAAAAGTCACCATAATATATCCGTATCACACAAGCTGCATTTATGTTATTGCCAAGGTTCAGGCAACAATCAACTCTTTGTTTTCGCTTGCTATGTCAAAAAAACTCATGGTGATGTTTAAATAACCTGTGAATTACAACTTGGATACTCATATATTTAAGATTTATTATTCTATCAAGGTGTGGTAGATTTAAAAGTAATAGTTCGCGTTTCATAAGATGCATGCACTCGTCTATCATATAGTTAACTTCAAAATGGCTATTTGTTGTTTCGTTTCAAGTAGTCAGTAAATTACCCTTTTTTTTACTCAAAAATTACCGTTGTGATGCAAATTCTGGGCACGTTACCAGTTGAGAACGATGCTGAGGAATTCAATGACGCTTAAACGAAACGTGTATATTTTTATACATTTTTCATTATCTTGATTGGTACTTAGTGTACTTTAGTGTAGCTAATTTTAATTGTTACGACATTTGTCGGCCTCGATGGCGTAGTGGTTAGTGTAACCGACTGCCACGCCCGAGGTGGCGGGTTCGATTCCCGCACAAGTCAAACATTTGTGTGCATGGATGTTTGTCTTGGTCTGGGTGTTTCTATGTATAATATGTATGTATTTACAAAAAAAGTATATAAGTATGTTTATCCATTGTCTAGAACCCATTTTTTTTTTTTTTTTTTTTGACCCAGGAAAATCCTTTATGGATACCCCCTCCCGGGTATCCGGGATATGGGGTGAGCAGTCCCTCCGCCGACGGAGTGGGGCGGGATGGGGTCGCGTTAGCAATCACCATCCCGCCCCGGCGGTTGGCCCGGCTGATGGTGACCGGGCCTCAGCAGCTATGGAGGGAAGGCCTTGCTCACCAAGGCCATCCCTCAGACGTGTGGGGCCGTGCAAGCCGGTAGAGAGTCCCCCGACTCTGTACCAGTGACCCCACTATACAGGAGCGAAAAGGCGGGCAAATTGCCTCCTTCTCGCTCCCGTCCGTCTGCGCCGGAGAGGGTCAGCGAGGAGGTTGTTCTCCCTGACCCTCTCCGCGGTCTCCTTCTGCGCCATGACAGCTTCGCAGAAGGAGACCACTGCCTGCCACGACCTCTCGCCGCCGAGCATGGCGTTGATCACGCTCGGCAGGGAGAGATCTCCGCCTATTATGGCCGAAAGCATGTGCCGCTGCGGCCCCCACGCGGCACACGCCTCCAGCGTGTGGAGCGCCGTGTCTTCCGGCGCCCCACACTCGTGACAGGCCGGGGTCGCCTCCCGTCTCGCGATCTGGTGCAAATACTTTCCGAAGCATCCGGGCCCGGAAAGCACCTGCACCAGTCGGAAGGTCAGCGACCCGAATCGCCGCCCTATCCACCCCCGGAGGACCGGGCGAATGGCCTCCACCGTCCACTGGCCCGGGGCCGGTGGAGCCAGGTCCTCCGTCCACCGCCTCAATAGGGTGGCCCGCGCCTGTCGCCGCATGCGTGCGACCTCCTCCCACCCCGGGGACTCCCCGCGGGATCTCCTCGCCGCCACAAAGTGGTAAACTTCGGCGAGGATCTCCGCTTGTAGCTCCCAGGGGGGGTCACTGGCCAGCACGCACGCCGCCGTCCAGGACACCGTCCGGTAACCGCGTATGGCCCTCGTCGCGACGACCCGCTGCGGACGTCGCAGCAGGGTTTTATTGTCGCGACTAAGGGCGTCCGCCCAGACCGGTGCCCCGTAAAGGGCCATACTCCGGATCACTCCGGAGTACAGTCGGCGACAGGTGGCACTCGGGCTACCCACGTTGGGCAGCAGCCTCCCCAGGGCGGCCGCCGCTCCCAGGACTCTTGGGGCCAGCTGGGTGAAGTGTGCCCCAAAAGTCCACCTCCCGTCCAGGATGAGACCCAAGTACCTCATTTGGGTCCCAACCCGGACCAGGACCCCGTCCAGTGCCACTTGCGTACCTGGAGGAGGTCCTCCACGAGGCCCATGAAACAATAGGGCCTCGGTCTTGGAGAGGGCAACCTCCAATCCCAAGGCGCGGATACGGTCGACCACTAGGGCAGCTCCCACCGCGGCCAACCGCACCGCCTCCTCTAGGTCCCTCCCCTTGACTACGACCAGGGTGTCATCGGCATAGCACGCCACCCGCATACTCGCGGGAAGCGTGCCCCGAAGCACCCAGTCGTAGCCAACGTTCCACAAGAGCGGTCCCAGCACCGACCCCTGTGGAACCCCGCAGGATACGCGACGGCGCCTCAAACCGTCGCGTCCCTCCACCAGGACCTCGCGGTCCTGGAGGTAGTCGGCCAACAGCCTCCGCAAATACAGGGGCACTCCGTGATACCGGAGCGCCTCCTGTACTGTTCCATGCGGGAGGCTGTTGAAGGCGTTAGCAATGTCCAGCGAGACAGCCAACGCCTTGTTCCCCCCACCGACCGCTTCCTGCGTCCAGTCTTTGAGCCAGAGCAGGGCGTCTATCGTAGACCGCCCCGCTCTGAACCCATACTGGGCCTGCGATAGTGCCGGCCCAGTCCCCTCCAAGTGCTGGATGACACGGGAAGCCACCACTCTCTCTAGCAGCTTTCCCGTGTCATCCAGCAACACGATTGGCCTGTATGCGGAAGGCGAGGTTGTGTCTCGCCCTTCCTTCTGAGAGCGATCCGCAGGACCCGCCCCGGGATCCCGTCAGGACCCGGTGCCGTCCTCTTGCCCCGTAAGCGGCTGACGGCCGCCTCTATCTCCGCCTCCGATACAAGCGGGATGGAGGCCGGGTCCAATTCCTCCGGGAAGAACGGCGCCATCGTCGGAGGGGTGTGGTGAGGGTCCTATTCGGGAAAGAGCCAGCCTGCACCAACCAGCACCCTGCCCAAGAGCTCCGGCTCTAGGGACTCCGCGACGGGGGGCATCAGGCCCCGGAACTTATTCCGGGCAGCCCTATATGGGCGCCCCCATGGATCCCTATCCAGGCCCTCCAGAGCCTCCCCCCAGGCCCGGGACTTGGCCTGGCCTCCATCTCCGCCTCCGATACAAGCGGGATGGAGGCCGGGTCCAATTCCTCCGGGAAGAACGGCGCCATCGTCGGAGGGGTGTGGTGAGGGTCCTGTTCGGGAAAGAGCCAGCCTGCACCAACCAGCACCCTGCCCAAGAGCTCCGGCTCTAGGGACTCCGCGACGGGGGGCATCAGGCCCCGGAACTTATTCCGGGCAGCCCTATATGGGCGCCCCCATGGATCCCTATCCAGGCCCTCCAGAGCCTCCCCCCAGGCCCGGGACTTGGCCTGGCCAACGGCCAGCTGCAGCTCCTTTTTGGCTGCACGGTACTCACCATACAGCCGGAGCTCGGCCTGCAGTTCTTCGGCCGACAGCTGGTCGTTTGCTCGGCCATGCCGCCGCCGCCTACACCGCGTGTAGGGCCGCCGTGCCGCCGAACAGGCGGCTCGGAGATCTGCGATCTCCGAGCTCCACCAGTACACTTCTGGGCGGCCGGGGCGGCGGCGGGCCCTCGGCATGGCCGCGTCGCAAACGGAAGTGACCGCTTCGCGGAAACGGCCGGCCGCGACGTCTACCTCCAGCGGGTGCGTGGGGGCGGCAAGCCACGCCCGGACGATGGCCGCCTCTTCCGCCAGTTCAGCGTCGAGGCGACTCACCGACCAGCGCGGAAAATCCGCCCGTACCACGCGCCGGGACGCCCCCTGACTGTCGGAGGCAGAGATCTCGAACCTTATGTATTTGTGGTCCGAGAGCGTCTCCACCTCCGACATCACCCTCCAGGCCCGGGCACGTGCCGCGACAGCGGGGCTGGTGAACGTTAGGTCCACACACCATCGCACGCACGTGTGGACCGACCCTCTATTGAGGAGAGTCAGTCCTGTGGCAACCGCCCACTCCCTGACTATCTCCCCGCGAGTGTCAGTGGAGCGGTTGCCCCATTCCCAGGCCTTGGCGTTCAGATCCCCCATTAGGAGGACCAGATGTGGCGCCTGCCTTCTCACGACCGCGGCCAGGAGGTCCATGAAGACCTCCAACTCCGCGGCGGTTCTGTTGGGGGAGAAGTATGCGCCGACGATCGCATACCTCTCCCACCTGGCTACCACGTACCCCACCGCTCTCTCTTTGACTGAGAGGAGGGGGCCACCAACCCTCCCAACGATGGCCACGGAGCCGTTCAAGTCTCCAGCCCAATAGGGGGACAAAATATGGCTCCGCGGCGACGGCCACACCGATTTCCCACTGCGCCAGGGTCTGCATGAGCAGGTCTTGGGCCCTGGCGCAGTGGTTCAGGTTCGCCTGGAGGAAGTTGTGATGTCCAACCTGATCCATATTAATCAGACATCACAACCTCCCCGCACACTGCTTCGCGGCGCGTTGCCTCAGGGGCGGCCTGACTAGTGGCCGCAGGGGTGGCCCGGGTCCCGGGGGCCTTTCCCTTCGTCTTCGGGGGGTTGCAGCCGCGCCCCCCCATAACGTGCCCCGAGGGCTTTCCCGCCTCATTGTCTAGAACCCATAGTACAAGCTCTGCTTAGTTTGGGCTAGATGGTGTTGTGTGTATGTGGTAGAATATTATTATTATTATTATTATATGTATAATGATATTTTAATCTGAATCAATTACGATTTAACGATTTATTAATCAACCTTATCAAAAATGTTTAGATTTCATTATAGTTGTCAAAATGTAAGGTAAAAATAAAAAGTAAATTTTCGCATATGAAGACAAAAAATATTTATGGACTCTTCTCTACATACAACTGAGTAAAAATGAGAAGACTGTTTAACCAGACCCGTTCTCAAATCTAAAGTAACCTTACTGAAAGTTCCTCCACAATATATCACTCATATAAGGTTGCAGTCAAGTATTGTATCATCATGCTGTGTGCATACTTGGATACTCCACTAGCCATTGCTTCTCCAAAAAACGGTAGACGGCTATCTCTCCCATGCGCTGACAAGGCAACGACTTCTCTCATACAATACCAGCAGTTTGCGAGTAATATGTTTAGTCCTTAGAAACAGTTAGTTAGTGTCCACAGGCTACGATAACCCCTTCTAATCAGGCAGGCCGTATGCTTGCTAGCTGTGTTAATAGTACAAAAAGTCCCTCACCCTTTAACACAATGCGCAGCAGTTAGGACGTATCTGTCATTGATGAGCATGCCACCGCAGTAGAATCGTTTGAAGTACGTCAAGCGAGCCATCCACGGGAACTCGTTGACGTTGGTCTCTTCACCTCCTACAATACGGGACACCTCGTTCCTCTCGCCACATTCTGAAAACGTACAAAAAGGATAATGGTAATAAGACAGGTTTATTGAATTACACATCACATGTTAATCGATACTTTGTTTGACTCTTGATGAGGCAAAGTCATTAAAATCTATATTAATTCTGTCGAAGATAAAGGTAGAACCTTTTGATACGGACTAGTCAAGTTGTCAAGTTGACTATAAAGCTTTGATACTTTTAGTTTCAATTTTTGTTTTTTCGTTCTTCAATTCCAATTACAAGAAACTTTTTTGTTTACTCTTTTTAACATGATAATTACATCTGCAATCATATACCCTCTTAATATGAGCATGAATTTAAAAAAGTAGGTACCTATCTTATTAAGAAATCCAACTCAGGATGTTTAATTTAAAGCCTACTCTGTCTGAGTCTCTGATATAATAAATTTACGTATCACGAAGGATTTTCTCATTATAGAACATTGAAACGAATAATTAAGAATGATATATCTAGTTCTAGTACTTACTATAAATACTGGTTCAATTCCATCAAAACATCTCTATGAAATTTAACCAGTTATTTCAAGATGATCTCAGTACAATCATAAAACTCATTAATATTCGTTCATATTTAATAATTAAGAGATTATACTTATATATACATATATAAGAAAGTATTTTTATAGATTATCGCAGCCACATAATCAGCGCCTTTTGTATACCTACGGCGTACCTATGCTATATAGTTTCCAAAACTTAATAAATTAACGCTGTGCTATGAACCGTGTCCATAGTGATCTATTCTCTCTTGTGCAGGACTGTAACCATCTGTGACGTTTTATAGTGCTGATAAAACACCTGTTATGCTCCTAGTGTTACCACCTAGTTGAATCAATTGTTTATATGCCAACTTGGTAGTAACACATATCCAAAATTACTTACAGGCAAAAACTTGCACTTGCAACAAAAAATATAAAGAATGACTTTGACCTACACCGATTATGGTACACATATTTACTTTTTTATAACTTCATAATAATACCCAAAATTCACTTTATAGGAGATTCTATGTAGGTAAGCGAAAGTAATTCTACCTAAAAATGGTATTACGACTAATCAGTAATCACTCAAAATGATAGACAAAAATAATCAGCGCTAAGTAATTTTTAATGCTAACTACATTAATAGGAAATCGGTAATAATGTGGTACATGAGATTATAAATTACTAAGCCCAATTTGGCTATGTTTTTGTGAGACACTGTTTAAAGAAGTATATTTCCAGTCATATAGGACAGGTAGGTAGGTATCTACCTCTGCTATAAAATAAAAGCACTATTGATGCTTTTATTTTTATAGCATGTGTATAATCTGAAATTTCAATGTCCTGCAGACCCCATTTTGGTTACGGACAGACACATAATATTCCAATGGGAGGACAATCATCGGATAGTCCTCCCATAGGAATATTAAATGTCTTCAGTTACCGTACTTCAGAAGATAAATCAGATGCAAAACCAAAGGCTTTATTTCCGAAGCACGGAGTGTGCATCACTATACAACTAAACTTCCTAAATCTAGGCTAACATTGGCAATCTCTAGACAGCAAAATCTTAAAAACGTTTTATTCAAGTTTTCAAATGACAGGTATATAAAACATTATTATTTTTCCTTAAAACACTAATTCCGTTTGAGTAGTAACTTAACATACTTGACGTAACTTAACGATGCAAAAGAACCTACTTGTGACTCAAAGATTTCTAAAGAAACGATGCCTTTTTCCTTAAGCGTAAAAGTTCATTAAAGTTTAAGTATGTGTCAGTAATTAGTCAATTAGTTAACAGACTCAATAGGCAATTCAAATGTTATGTATATGTAATGATCAGAGTAATGTGATCATTAGCTACAAATATAATTAGTAAAGTAAGTATATTTATTATAAATATAATACAACGACATATCCAGTCTATGTCTATTGTCTAGTAACCATAGTACAAGCTCTGCTTAGTTTGGGCTAGATGGTGTTGTGTGTATGTGATAGAATATTATTATTATTACTATTATTACTATTATTATTATTATTATTATTATTTATATATTATAATTTATATTTCAACTAATAGCTTGTGCCGAGCCAAAAATTGTGGTTAAGTCAAAGGATTACTTTGGTTGTACTACTTCTAGTTGCAAAACAAGCGTTTCAGTTAGCCATGTGCATTTTTATATACGATTATTCGATGTTTCGACAAAATTATACATTAACACGTGCGCTGCGTCCTTGACCATGCAACGTTAGGTATCACGATACCTGTGTGCGTTGTTTGTTGCACGATATGCACGACGTTATTCGAATATCCATAAAATACATTTTTGAGCGTCATTAGTCTCGAACACACTCTGTCCCATCCTCGATATTCCCATTCTTATCCTTACCCTCTCCCATCACAAATGGTCCTGTATTCATTTGGGTTTCTCACCTAATCATACTCCGGCGCTGTTTAATACTGTGATTCTACCTATCTCAATACACCAGCAAAGTTTCGTTCGGTCCACGTGCCAATGTAGCCGTTTCTCGTCGCCTTTCTACGTTAGGCAGCGCCAAGGCCAATACAAGGCCATAACCCAAGGGTTATGGCCTTGTATTGGCCTTGGCATTGCGTTCTGCGAAGTCAAGATAGCACAGTGATATGCCAGATTATATTTTGGCGGTTATTTTTATCCTGATGGAAAAGTAACCACTAATTAAATCTTTGTTTGCGATTTACGTACTATCGGCTGTGAGATCGTAGTAAGCTGCCCCTGATCACAAGTAGGTAAAGGGTTAAGTAAGAATACTGCCGATTCAATCATGACATTAAAATTTCTGCGCATTGTTTAAAATGATCTCTTAGCAAACAAATACATACTTTGTTGTAAACTTGATTCTTATAGTATATTATGGGTGACACGATTTAGCTAGGACCGTACCACCAGTTCTTACAACATTATTGTTATTGCCCGACAAGCTCGTAAAGCCGTTGGTCCTGCGCCTGATCTCTCTTCGATTGGATTGGATTGCGCCCTCAGTCGATAAATGTTTGGGTATACAAAGTACACTATAATATCTCCTGCGCAGTGTCCGAAAAAATTAATCGCCGTGACCGAAATTCGGTTTGGAGGATCTTACATATTTTTGCGCGAGAAAAGACAAAGCCCTTTAAATATCAATTGCTAGAATGCCAGACATGATTGAAAACCTATTGTGACTGGCCACCGGTGTACCGTTGCAACTCAATAGATTAAAAGCAAAATGATAACTAAAGCAATACTAACTGCAATTGCATGTTGTCCTGGGCTGGTTGTTCTCCATCAACGGCGGCCTGTTGCCCCATACGCCGCCGAAGATGTTCTTCGTGAAGATTCCACGTGAGTCACGCACTTCACCCTGTATGCAACATTAAGGCGTAGGTAATAAGATCAAAAAAAATAGAAAAAAAAGAAATAAAGAGAAAGAAGATACAAAGAGCGGTGGCTTTTAAAAATAAACCTAATATTGTACCTATGAATTAAAACGTACAAAACAATTAAGGATTATTTATATTTTAATATTGGATAACAACAATCGACTGCGCAGATAGCGCAGTGGCTTAGGTAAATATTCGCCTCGTCACTGTGTCTCTGCGAGTTTAGTGAGTTCCATTACTAAATAAACGTTCTAAATCCGCGCAATATTTGTGTTGTTTTTATATTTGTAATACAGGGGATATTACAAATATTAAAACGACACAAGAATTTATTGATTGAATGAGATAATAAGGATTATCATTATAAAAAATATTTCATATTTGTGTATTACTGCTGCAAAGCTGATAGTTAAAGAGTTTTGCATATCATTAATATATAAATATTTCCGTCATGCCCCCCATGCCAATAAAGTAAAGGAACGTTTAATTTTCTAAATGACTATTGACACAAAAAATGACCATTCTGCTGGTAAAAAATAAAGGCGCCACGATTTGTTATCTTGCTCTCAATTTATACAGTTATTTACCGTTTCGATACTTTAGTAAAGTTGTATATAGGAAGGAAATAAATAGAAAACATTGTGACGTATCGTTAGATTACGAGCAGATAAACCGTATTTACTAATTTAAAACACTTTCATTTATTAAACAATATTAGCGTTTCACTGTTTCAATCAACAAATCTTGCCCACCTGGTGTGTATAAAAGTTTAGTCCTAAACAAGAAATAAAATACATGTTAAATATAAATATACTTAATAAATTCCGTTACGAATAGCTATTAAAACAACGGCATAGTATATTTTTATGTAAATCATAAAATAATTTTGCCTCCAAATCGGTTAATAAAATCAAAGGAACGCGTAATAAGATCATTCAAACGATAGTAAATATAGTGTTACCAACCTCAGAACAAGTGAAAGTCAATGCCACAACCACCAAAATAAATAAACACTTCAACATTCTGAATCTTATTTTATAAATAAATGAAAAAAGAAAATGAAAATTCAAATATCGAAATCAGATTTTGACGCTCGGCTGGCGCATGGTCTGAAGGTGAGGTTGTCGCGCGCGCTCACAAACGGACACACACTGAGATGCGCTCCGTCCACCGTGTTCAAACAACGGACGTGTTTCGGATACGTCATACCCCACTAGTCCAATAGCATCGATATGTCTTATTTTATAAGATAGAAAACAAATCAGGCGCAATGTCAGAAGGGCAATTTATTATGACCGCAATTAGGGCAAGGGTCGTTACGTAGGCGGAGCTCTTTCATCTAATCGTAAATTATGATTATCGTTAACATAAATGTCTTAATATTTTTAGATAAGAAGGTATATAATCCTGACAGCTGAGGTCAGGCACCTTTTCCTAATAAGATCACAATGTTTAGATAGTTGGATATCCTTATTTGTAAAACGATGTCATGAAACTCTTTAACAAAAGGCGCAATAACTTGTGGCAGTTTCAAATCCACGTGCACCATTATTCGTTGGCAGTTTTATCTTAACAGAAGTTCTGAACACGGTAACCACAGAATACATATTAACCTAATAAGGCTTATTTATATACAGTTTAGAAACAGCTTAGTTTTTACTGTAATACATTTTTATTTCCCTAAAGCTTTTAAAATAAATACTTACTTTAAATGTTACCGAATTCTGTTCGGTAACCCAAGCTGGTAATATGATATTTCCAGCTTCTGTTCCATAAAAATGAGAGTCTAAAATAACATATTTTGAGTTTTATCTGGACTTGTGCTGATGTTAAATATTCTTAAGTTTAGCAGTAAATCAATTACAGGTTCAGAGACTAATAACGGCATTATTATTGGAGCAACTATTCGTGCTATCGATTTTAGATGACCATGTACGACGCAATATCGCAGGTAGATATTTGAATCGATGGCGCCATGTTTAAGTAGTACAAAAAGTGCATAACATCGGACTAAATTAAAATTTGTTTTCTTGGAAGGTGAAGGATTAGTTTGGGTATTCATAAAACAGCAATATTTTGATTATTGAGTTATAATTTTTATAGTTTAAGGTCGTATTTTGTATTTATTTGTATTTACCTAAATTATAACTTTGACGAAGATACCAACATTTTGAATTTCCACTTCAAAATTAAAACACATAAAAAAGATTATTAAACCGCTGATAGAAGAACGATACAACAGCAACATTTAAAAATATATGAGGTTTATTTTGAGACCAATTTTTAATTTATAAAATGTAAATATTATCGATGTATTTATTTTGAGATGTTCGTTTTTGAGTAATATTTTTTATGATAAGTACACTGATTACTATTGCACATACCTACACCAAATGACCAAGTTCACGTTTTTCGGTGAGAGCACGTTTTGCGAAGTGTTTTTAGGTGAGAACACATTTTGCCAAGCGTATATTCTACGACGTAGCCTTAATGCTAATACAGTCGTCATCAATTTTGCTAATAACAGATACAAACATAAGAGAACGAGAGCCAATAATAGTAATCTACGTCGATTTGATTGATTGACAGACAGACGAAGCCTGAAGCTCTGAAAGTTTGTAACGGGAATTTTGTGTCTATAATAATACAAAATGAGCAAAAAATGAGCACAAGTGGTCACATCTTATAAACATAATTTCGTCGATAGATTTAAAAACTACACAGGCAAGATGCTACATAGCTACTAGCTACCTAGTTTTATTCATAAATACAGAGGTTGTTTTTGCTTACAACAAATATGTTGGTACATACTCAAATTTATCATTTAGCAGCTGGTGCTGCTAAATTTGTGTATAAAAATATATAATTAAAAAACAAATGATTTCATTCTTAATTATATTAAATTCAAATAGACCTACAAGATATATAAAAATGTCATGAGCCAACGAAAACAGACCACACTCAGACCACAATTATTAGTCCGTGTGAGAACCGAAACCCAGAACAATTGGCGCACGTGAACTCAAACTTACAGGGACAGAAAACAGTTGCTTTTGAAGAAGCTAATTATATTTTTTTACAGAATAATGTCCATAAAAGTGTCAGAAGATGGTGTCAGGTGGTTCGTGGCGGCGTTTTGGCGGCAACCGGTCGCGCAGCGAAAGTGACACTTTCCAACTCACAGCGTCACAATACTTGGCTGTCTTTTTGCACATTCACTCGCACTGTGTACATCTAAAGAGCTTTAATTATGTTAGCATTTGCAAATGAATGCGATATAGCTTAACAGTCACGTGTTCGCTACGTTTAAGAATGCTGGCTATCATATACAAGGAGGTCCTTCACGAAGGCTTCTTAAACTGATAAAAATAGAATGAACTGGCACATTGATTTTGCATATATTTATTTTTAATATTAGCTGCCACTGTTTTTGTTTGAAGTGCTATTAAAAGCAGTACGAATATAAATACACATAAATGTAGTTAAATATATATATCTATATACATATATATATAGATTACCCAGAAAAATATCTCACTCGTGTTCATGTGTGACATCATAGATCTAGAGTATATGATAGTTTTAGGAACAGTCACAGACTCTACTGCTACTGACATCAGAACTGAAAACCGCTTTTGCCCAACTCAGAATTCGTTATAACCTCCTTGTGTCTCTTCAAGAAACATAAATATATATTATACAAGACAAGTATTATTTATTCCAAATTTCAAGTCTACCTACAGCATTAGTACTTACTGAGATAAACTGCTGTGACTGATAGACAAACAGACGGCCAAGGAAAAACCGCACCATAATGGTCCGTATTTAATATTTTCGAACGAAACCCTAAAAGAGAAGTGTAGTCAGCTCGAAAGTCCGAATACCACCGAAAGAATTAGAAGAAAGACGAATTGGATTTATACATTTTATAATTTTAGCTAAACGCAGTTTCAGTTGTGACGCAATAAACTCAGTAACTTAACTTCATACAAACGATCGATTCGATGCCATCACACATACATACGCGCGCGGCCACAAGGCCTATAAGCTAGTTTCACAATGTAGTCAGCCGCGAGTGTCGAGCGATGTTAGAGCATTTTGGATTAAATTGTTTATTACATTAAAACATCTGCGATTTTTTAAATCATGACATCTGACATCTTATATTATGTGCGTAATTTATGGTTGTTTCAATTAACTTACTACTGATTGTGAAAGGCAAAAAGAAAGAAATATATTTTCAAATATATGGGAAATTGATTTGATGATCTTTACGATAAGATCTTGTTGTCTTAGAGCAAATCTTTGTCAAAATTAATTAATATGTACCCAAGACCACAGAAGGTTGACTGCGATATTTAAGCTTATAAGTATCTATACAAGTACTTAAATCGAGTACCTATCAGCGTATAGTTTTAAAAATATTTTTACAATTACTATCTCAGTGGCTCAGCGGAATGTAAATAAGGTCTCAGGTTAGATTCCTAATTCGGACAAAGTGTTATATTTTGACAGAAAATGTATTAGATTTTCTGTCAATTTTTTGCTAGATAAAACAAGAATAGACTTACCTTCTATTACGTGGGACATAAAATCACAGCCTGTGAAATGTAGGTATAGTATAGAGTGGGAGGGAGAGGTCGGCCTTCCTCTTTGGGAATATAGGCGTAATAGTATAAATGTATATATATAATAAGTGCCATCCGTAGCGGTAGGTGTGAATGTAAGCAACTATATAAAAAAAATTGGCCGCATTAAGATTTCCACTGTTTCTTTGTTTTTACTTAGCGTTAGCCATGTAGGTACCTACATGGTCGTAAGGAAAACCAGGCTACGCATTCGCTGCAGACGTGTGGTGGTCCTTGTTGAGGCCGAAGATGCTGGCTGGCTGCGACTTGATTACTGCTCACCTGGAGAGGTGCTGTGTGAGAGGAGTGAAATTGATGGCGATGGTTGCTGCTGCTGATCTGCTCCGTGAAGGTTGCTTCCAGTGACGTCGGGTGCTGGATGATCACGTCGGGTGTTGTGATGATCACGTCGGGTGCTGGATGATCACGTCGGGGTCAACAATGTAGAGGAACAGGGTGTGATGTCCCTCCAACACAAAGGGAGGATCCTCCGACCAAGCTGGTTGATCGTACCTGGCGGGCCGCAGCCCATCGGTTGATGTCGGAAGCTTGTATGATATATACTTGTATCTTGTATCTTATGTGGGGGCCAGTCAGTGCAGACCGGCGACACTTCGACTCAGTGAGATCTTTTGTGTCGACGCTCTCCCAATAACGACTGCCATAGATGTTCATTGCAGCCAGGACCGACGGCTTAACGTGCTCTTCGAGGCACGGAGCAGGCGATAATTATCAATCAATACGCACATAATTTAGAAAAGTCATATAACTTCCGAAAGTCAGAGGTGCGCGACGTGGGTTCGAACCCGAAAGCCTCTGTTTTGCAGTCTGTTGGTCTCCCCACTGAGCTATCGCTGCTATTAATATACTTAGTCGCTGTGTAAACTCCACTTGTGCGATGCAGAATAGTATGACGTCATGTTAAGCGCGATTGTATCGCCATCTGTTAAATGTAGGCGGCACTTCTTCGTCTGTGCGGTGTCGCCACACCATCTACAAGTCTCAATGCCTGTCCTCGTTCTGTTATAGCGAGTTTCCTAATAGTAAAACCCAATGAATCTAGTCCTAATCTGGGGCCTGAGGGATTTACGCAAACATAACCTCATACTAAGGTATGCCACGGGACGAACGACTCAGTCTATCGCCAAAATAGCGCCGTGAGTTGTTGTTTACCCATCCTAAATGTCTTTGTACTCTTCGACATCAATACCTACAAGATTATCCAAAATAAAAACAATATGAGTTTACCCTTAATTTACGTTTACAACTGCGTCAGAACACAAATAGGTATCACGACTTAGTCATAAAATCTTGGACCTAATGTCTCAGGTTATGATAAAAATAAAATCATTAAGTGTTTTTTAATTGTTTAATGTATAAGAGCACCTCTGTAAAGGGTAGTAACGTTATAATAAAATGTCAACATCACAAGCTATAAATATACATTATATTTTACATTACTTTAACATTAAAGCGACGCGCGATAGTTACCGAAAAACAAATAAGTGATTCAAAAATTTGTATTTTGTATCGATTCTGAAATAGTCATTGCGGCTTATTCGAATAACATCAATAATTTCAATGTAATAACTATTACATTAAAACCTACTTCTGTTTTCTTAGTTGATCATCAATTAAAGAAGTCCAATATTTACTGGAATGTATTAAATATTTCAATTGCTGCAATGCCAAACATACCTAATTGAAAACAATAATATTTTATCTGGCCGTCGTCGACACAAAATCTCAAAGCGTACTCGATTTGAAATAATTGAATATACTATTGCTTTTAATAACAATCGCGCATTGCTGTAGAACTTTGTAAAACAATATTTTCCGAATAAAAAATCTCTATGGTAATGTAATAACTTAACTAAGTAATTATTATAACAATTTATCGTGATAGGGATCACAGTTGTAGCCTAAAGAGCATTCTTAAGAGCTAAAGGTATTATACAACTTATCAAACAACGTACATATGTGTTAAATATGTTAAGATTAGGTACATATCATGAATGAAATATCAATGGATTAGTGATTTTAATTTTAATTTTAATGATTTTAGACTTACAAAATGTTTCCAATTTACCTTATGCCGTAGAAAATTTACCTATCATATTTTACACAAAATACTTTTTTGCCTTAGTAAGTCCATATTGCGAGATTGATTCCAATTTAGTTTGAAGTTACGAAAATAGCATTTCTATACTTATAACAATAGCATCATGTCCATATCAAGTGCAAAAGTAACTCATTGTTAACTTTTTGGTACTTAACTACATTATAAATAAGCAAATAGATTATATACATTAAATAAACTCTTATATTTCTTTTCACCAGTGCCTGACGAATTACAACTTTTAAAAAAGCATGCTAGGTCAGTTTACTGAAAAGAAATGTATAATTATTAAAATAATTAGTATAACGCGAATAAATTATTTATCATTATGTACAAATCATATAATGAACACTTAGGCAGTACTAACAATGTCTTTCTTAATTTCTAATGGTAATCTGCACCACCGGCCTGTCCGAAGATAACATTATATAAACTATTTAAAAGTAACACGAAGTTAATTCGTACAATAAGTATTAAAAATAACATGCTAATCTAGTTAGGTAGTATCCTACTATACCTTAGTCACGATTTAAATCGTATCGTCGACATAACAAAAATGTTTTCTATAATGAACAATGAAATTAAATGTAGTTCTTATAATTATGCTCGCTGAGTAAAATAAATTAACTATTAAATATTAGTTATTATATGTAGAATATTTTTAATGAGCAGTGAAAAGCTATCCGAAATATGGTATACCAAATGAAATAAGTAATTTCGGTTGTTCTGGCTTTGTAAGAAATTAATTTCATAGATAACGACCTATTTGGTCGTTACCTATAAAAAAACGTTGTGTTTTTACTTCCAATTATCTTGCTCCTATTCAAAACTCAGTGGTTATTTAAAAAATATTTTCTCTTACTATAGTAGATACCTATATAGACAATGTATTATTGAAATGACATCAATTTTTATACAATTTGTTTAGTGTTAAAAGTCAGATTTATAGTTTTCGTTTTCGTATCTTCGTATTTAATTTATTCAATTTTAATAATTTATCACTTACTATAAATTGCTTAAAATCACGCAACTACCTATGCATGTAAAACATTATCAAATATGCATATGGCGTTAAAAAAATATTGATAAATCAGTTTGCATGAAAAACACAACGTTACCGAATTCCTTCATACAAAGCGGCAATATCATAGGTAAGTAGGACCCAATATATTATGTATGTGTCTTATTTACTTACAACAAAGTTTTATTTACACTTTGAGTAAAGTGTCGATAACCCAGTGTTACATCTGTTTTTTAATATACTTTATTTGTGACATAGCTTTGACTCGTTGTATAATTTTGACTTGCATGCAAGAAAATAACTGTTCCCTATATTTAAAATATATCACAAAATCTATAATTATGTTTCCTCCAGTTACATACAGTTTCTTGGCCGAATAACAAACTTGTAGCGATTGGGCACAAGGTCTTGTTTGATATTGTTTTCTTTTACCTATTGACTATGAATTGTCTTATTACGTCAATTTTGAAATTTAATTCGCATCATCATTATCTATTGCCGGAAGTAAATTTCGCAATAACGGCACTATTATTCTCATAACACACTGCTAATAAGTTTAAACAATAATATTAGAATGTGAGGTCTAAGTATAATTGTCATACAGGTACGGATATATTAGGTGTCGGTTTTTATTAGCGACTCGTATTGCTCCACATGTCATCAAGCTAGAACATTGTAAAGAACTTTTAAAATACCTTGGTTATCTTTTCTTTATTTAATCGAATCTTGCCAGGTTAAAGATAATTTTCTTGTGTAATTATAATTAAACTTCTTTGTACAGATTTTACCGCGTTTTTTATTTTAATACTATAGCCCCGTGAACATGGCTGCTGAAAAGCAACCGAACCGTCGGGAAAAGTGTAAACTCAGATATAAATAGTTTTAATAATGTTAATAGCTTATAAAGTAGTCAAGTTTAACAATAATAGTGTAATTGTTTCAAAATTGTGTAATAAAAGTGTTTTAAAATAACCAACGCGATAAAATCCGTATAAAGTAGTTTAACTTCAATGAACACAACAACATTCGCGCAAACGTAAGATGTTATATTAATGTTTTATTTTTCTGTTTTGCTTATATATTCCAGAGCTTCAACCTCAATACTACATCATGGTTTTAGTTCTAATAAGTAAATAATTACCTAGAATATCTTTTATCTATAGTATATTAATAGCGTATACAAGTGTGATATTTAACAAACTAAGAGTATTATTTCAGATTTGGCTCTCAATAACATCATTAAACGTAAAAAACATTAGGTACTCATTTACATTTGAACATGTTTTAATTGGCACTGGGCACTAATATCATAAAATATTCAATAATATGTACAAACATAAGAAATTATTGTATTTATTTAACTAGACTTATGCTAAATTAGTGAGAGTAAAAATACTTCCAAATAAAATAAAATTAGATCAACCAGTTTCGGTATTTGCGAAAATATTAACTGTGACTATATTAGAAAACTTATTGAGCGATCAAAGATAGATAATTAAAAGGAGCCTAAAACAACGGGGCCTGTATATGCCGATAATAGTCAAAGAATGTGGCTCAATGTCCCTAAGAGTAGGTACTTATAATGCGTATTGCAAAATCAAAATCGATTCTGTATAAACTGTACCATCTTTGATGGCTATATTTTAGAATTTGCGACTACAATTGATATTTTTCAAATGCCAAAATTAACTAATTATTAAGTTTGTTTTTCTGAATTAATGATTAAGTACTTAATATAACCACCCGATTATTATCAAAATTTATATTATTATTTATAAATTAATTGTATACTGCCTCCGTGGCGCAGCGGCAGTGAATGCGACTGCTGTGCATAAGGTCTAGAGTTCGAATCGCGGATCGGGCTAACAAAATGATATTGGGTTTTTCTGTTTAGAAATCTCAATACAAGCCCGGATTTAGGAAGTTGGCGGTGTTAGACACCCCTGTGCCTCGGAAAGCACGTAAAGCCGTTGGTCCTGCGCCTGAACTGTCTCCGGTCGTGTCGGATTACCGTCCCATCGGATCATGATGGGTTAGGGAATAGAGAGTGCACTTGTGTTTGCGCACACACTTCTGCACTATAATATCTCCTGTGGAGATGACCAGTCTCCGTTAAGATTGGCCGCCGTAGCCGAAATCCGGTCTGGAGAACATTATAATTGTATACTTATACAATAAATATACATATATACTTAAACGTAATTAGATCTTTACGAATATCGTACATTTTATTTCACAAAAGAATTCGGATTGACACGTACGCCCTTTTTACACAGAGATTTATATTATATTTTCAATTAATCAGTTGCAAAGACAAGAGTCCCTCAGATTAGCTTTGAGCCATGGCAAATATCGCGTAATCCTTGTATAGACTCCTGGGTAGCCCGGTCGACCACAACCTACACCCCATGACACGATTCCTGAAAAATAAAGTACAACGTTATTCATTTTAAACTTCGAACAAAATTCTTACTTGTAGTTAATTTAAACTTTAAATATACGACATCTATCGATACGAACACAGACACATAAATGATGATAGTGCTAAAAGATGGCGCTGATATTAAGAATTCGTAGCCTTACATCTTCGGGTTAATACTTAATGCTACAAACCAACTGTTGAGAAGGCTTCCAAGAGCTCTTTTCCAGTATGTATCTAATAGTTGACATTGTTTAATTGAAGTATTGTATTTTATATATTTTTCTGATAACAACAATTAATAATTTATGAAATTAACTACCACATATCACATTCTGCATAGTAACACAACACATCGATAGCAACAGACTCCTTGCGATAACTCCTTTGTTTTAGCTCTATGTAAGCAGTCAGAAAAATAAGTGCTGAAGAATATGATGAAACATCTGTCTTTGTCTTTTTAATTAGTCATACATAATTAATAAATTGCTTTTACATTTTACAGCTTTGCAGTAAGCTGAATAAGGAAGCCTTATCAATGGGCTGGCTAACTGTTGGTGCAAGCGAATCCTAAAATGCCGTCTACCAACCGCTCAAAGCTAACTAGAATACTCTTCAGCCAAATAAATCAGTAACTTGGTGGCTAGGATAGATGGAAAGTGGAAGAGCGTGTTTCTTATGTCTTGTAGTTGACTGCAGTGCTGGTCACAGAGTACGCTATATGCGAGCATCCTAATAGAGGGGCTTCTTCTATTTTGTCTCGATACAAATATCACACTTATTTTGTCGAATTGATGGCGCTGCCTGCGCTAAGCACTATCTATCACTCGGTGGTACCAATATTACTTTACTTTTATCTCTAGCTTAAGTAGCGATAGCCTAATGGGAGACCGGTGGACTGCTACGCAGAGGTCTCGAGTTCGATCCCAAGGCGCGCATCTCTGACTTTTCGAAGTTATGTGCGTATTAAATAGTTAATTATCACTCGCTTTAACGGTGAAGGAAAACATCGTGGGGAAACCAGCATGTCTAAGAGTTCTACATAATGTTCTCTAAGAAATGTGAAGTCTGCTATCCCGCACTGGGCCAGCGTAGCGTGGTGGACTATGGCCTTACCCTTCTCACAAAGAGGAGACGCCTAGGCCGTGCCTAGCAGTGGGAAAGTTTAATACAGGGCTGTTATTATTATTTATATTTATTATAAGCAAAAGATAGCAAGATTGCAGCAGTCAGTTGGTACTCCGGCCTATTTAAAGCTGATACATATTTTACAACTCATAAAATGAAATACATAATTTATAATTATGATTAATTTTTTTTGCCATTTGTTGTTTAACAATGCGGATCTGCATTGTTTTTTATTGTTTTTTTTGTTGAATGACAAAAAAATGCATTACTGAAGTGTGATCGTGAGCTTGAAGACTACGAAAATTGCCTTCATTAAAACTGAATCTGTTACGCACCGACGATTTGGAATTTATCACCCTGTTGTAAGAGCAATGGCCCACCACTGTCTCCCTGACAGGAATCTGTGGAGGCTCTGCCAGCACATAACTGTAAATAAAGATAAGACAAAAATTTGAAAAGGCAAAATTAATTTGAATTTAATAAAATTCAAATATACATATACATACATTTGAATTTTATTTTTATTTTTATCACATATGTATATATGTGGACTGCCTCGTTGACGCCATCGCATAAGTTGGCGTGCCATCCGGATGTCTGGGATTCGATATCCACTATTGGGCAGATATTTAACTTATTTATTTTTATCCAGGTAACAGCTACGACATTACCATATTCTGTAAAAACTACAGCTGACTTCCATTTGAGTGTTTAACAGGTAAAGGAGCTCTTTGAATGTAACACAGATGGCGTGGCTTGGTTATCAGTGCTTAGAGATTTAGAAGAAGGCAAGTTAGAAAACGCAGATAAGCCTGTTTTTGACAGGAAATAAAGTGTAATCCCTATTGTATTCTCCCTTCTTTATTGTTTAATTTTACTCGTATATGAGATAAGCTAAGCATACTAAAGGAAAGCTAATGCAAGACTAAAAATAATAAGTAATTTTAGTAAAGCAAGCCGAACTTTTAGACGTATATAAGGTACCACCACTATTAGTAATAGGGTCTCGTACACTTCGGATAAGGTACCTTAAAAATTATAATAGTTACGTGAATATGAATTAATAAATACACACAAAGTTTTAACAACCACATGGCAAAACTCCTTATAAAATGTTGCACGTTTATGACGTCATTATTTGATATTTTAACAAGCATCTTTCTGTTATGTTGAGGCTCAGTATACACACATTACACCGAAGTACTACACAAAGGACCTAGCGGGCAATTGGTCTCCGTCGAAGTGGCGTCATACAAGCTTAGGATTTTCGGAACTTTCGGCACGTCATTGTGTCATACTTAGCTTTCAATTTCTCTTCATCAATGCAATAACTATTTATTAATACCATAACGATGTATAAAAGACACGGTATTTTAATATGAGTTAAGAGTTACCCAGGAAGTACCCACAGAAGAAACTCACCATGTTATTAGTGATACGTGAGGCTCTGTACTTCATACCCCGGCACTGGTTGAGGGACAGGATTGGCACACGAACTTCCTGCACGATAGCAGGCAGTTGTCCTCCTTCGGACGTTCTCCCCCAGCCCACTACGATACCCTCTTTGCCAGATGGATCAGCAGCTAAAATAAAACAGGATCATATATCAGAACGCATTCATTATTTAACATAAATCATCAAATCCTGAAAGAGCATGTAAAGCCGTTGGTTGCGGCTGTCATTAACTTCTTTGATGGTCTGTGTTTTATCATCGTACTTATGCAGCAAGATGTGATTTCAATGGTCATTACAGATATGTAAACTCTGTCTTATTTTGGTGAATACAGAATTTGATTTGATTTGACATAGGTGCAGGCTCTGGAATAAACTAATTGTCGCAGCGTAACCGAGTGCTAAGCCTTGTCTTTCAAACAAAGTTTAAAGAGAGTAATACTATTCCGGCATGCGGCGACTTAGCTTTATAGTTTCTAATATTGCTAAAGTCTGTAGTCGGCGGTTACCACGTACCACTACTAAAAGTATATAGGGATGGAGAATAGGTTTGCAAGGAGACGAAAATATCGATATAAATATCGATATTTATATCGAAGGCCTAAAAATATTGATATAAATATCGATATTTATATCGAAAGCCTGAAAATATCGATGATCGATAATATCGACAGTTTCAATGCCAAGTGAGTAAATAAGAAGCAAATAATAAATATCGATATACATATCGATATTTATATCGAAGGCCTGAAAATATCGATGACCTGAACCTACTAATCCTACAATTTTATTTATTTATTTATTTATTTATTAAGTACTGCCACATGACACATATTAAAAAATACAACAAGTAAATTATATCTATAGTACATGTTCTGATATGCATCACAATAACGGCGTACATAGCATTTGCACTAACTTTATAACTGCAGTTTACATTACATTAATTTATAGTGTGTTAACATAAATTAAGCAAAATACAAAAGTTAATCAAACCAAATAGTAAAACAAAAACACAATCTTACATTATATTGGCAAAGTATACATTTATTTTATTGCTGAACTTCGAAACACCATCATTAAAGATATCAAGGTCGGGAATTTTTTGAGACAAAAAGTTGTATTCAGAATAAATTCGCGCCATAGGAGATTGTAACCCGAGATTAGTCTTGGCCGTTGGAACAAAGAATAGTTTATTTATGCGACCTCTTGGGTATTTGTTAGGCACAGACAGCGATACACTTGATATAAGGTCACTACAATTCAGATTCCCATTAATTAATTTATACAAGAAAACCATGTTTAACATCATTCTCCTATTATGAAGACTGATCATTTTGAAATAAGATAGTCTCTGGTTGTATGGTTGTCTATGAGAAAACCCGTGAATACTAAAAGCAAGATGCCTTGTAAATGATCGTTGAATACTCTCCACCCTCTGCGAATGTACCGAATAATATGGATTCCAGGCAGTAGAGGCAAACTCGAGATGGCTGCGCACTAAGGTGTTGTACAATACGATTTTTGTTGTAACATTATGAAAGCCTTTAGAGTTTCGTTTTAAAAAACCTAAGACTTTTGCAGCTTTGGACACCATTGAATTAAAATGTGATTTAAATGAAAGAGCCTTGTCAATAATAACTCCTAGATCTCGTACTTCATCCACCTCAACTAAGGTGGCGCCACCAATCTCGTACTTAGTAACAAGTGGTTTTTTTAATCTACTATATTTAATATGGTAGCACTTATTGACATTGAGAGTCATGCGATTTGAACGACACCAATCATAGATGTTGTCTAGATCATTTTGCAGCAACTTGCTGTCATTGACAGATTTAATAGACCTATATATCTTTAAATCATCCGCGAACATTGAGAACTTGCAATTTTTTATGTGAGAGGATATATCGTTGATGAAGGCCAAAAAAAGTACCGGTCCCAAGTGGGATCCTTGTGGTACCCCGGATGTGGCATAGTAGCATGTAGATGTATAACCATCAATGACTACTTCCTGAGGTCTTCCTCGCAGATAAGATTGAATCCACTGCAGAAGTGGATTTTTGATGCCGTAAGTGCTAAGTTTTTTGAGCAATAAAGAGTGATTTACCTTATCAAAGGCGCTACTGAAATCAGTATAGATTGCGTCAACCTGTAGTCTTTTATCGACTTGTTGAGATATATCTGACACAAACGCAATCAGGTTAGTTTGGACAGAGCGACCTGGCATAAATCCATGCTGATGATCAGATACACACTCGTGAATGACGCTTGAAACTACTGGATATATTAAGGACTCAAACAGCTTGGCAAAGCAAGAAAGGATTGATACTGGCCTATAGTTGTTCACAGAAGCCAAATCTCCTTTCTTGAATATGGGCACTATGCGGCCCTTTTTCCATATTTCCGGGAATATGCCATCTGTGAGAGAACGGTTATATATCAACATTAATGGTAAGGCAAGACCATGCATACATCGTTTGACAAAAAGTGGAGGAAAAGAATCGGGTCCCGCCCCTTTAGATACATCAAGTCTTTTTATTATATTTAAAACTTCTCGTTCTGTGTATATTAATTTAGATACGACATGTTTTCCACAGTTTGCAACATCAGCCACAAAGTCCATCTGGGTATCTGTGTTAGTAGTATAAACCGAGGAAAATTGTCGTGCGAATAGGTTAGCTATTTCTGGACCAGTTTCTACAACCGTGTTATCTAAGCTCATTTTCCCAGGTATAGATGATTTGGTATTACGCTTGCTTTTGATAAATGACCAGAATGCTTTTGGATTATGAGTTATATTATTTTCTATTTTATGTTTAAAATCTTTGTAACATTTATCGAATAGTTTGTGACATCTACTTCTAAGTAACTTGAATTCCAGTTCATCTCTTGGGTTTTTATATTTACGAAATTTGACTCGGCTCTTTTCTTTTTCGGATAACAATTTAATCAGATCTTTAGAAAACCACATAGGACGTCTCGACCCAACCGCATGACGCTTTGGTACAAATTCATTTCTTAACGAAGTTAGTATCTCATAAAATTCAGACACCATTTCATTAACGTTGCCACAAGCAGAAAATTTATCTTGCCAATCTACATGTTTTAACTTACAATTGATTTTACAGTAATCAGCTTTATAAAATTTGTAAACTAAATTACTTTTAGGCTTTAAAGTATGTATATTAGTATAAGGATTTCTGTGGAAAGAACTATTCTGAACGTAGGAATAAATACAAAGAACACCATAGACAAAAATCGATCATAAAATCTTAAATATAACAAATATTATTTTAAATATTTCGATATTGATATTTAATTTCTTGTCGATATGATAATACCGTATCGATGATGGTTAGATATCGATAAAATATCGATATTTTTGGGTCGATGTTATCGATATTATCGAATATTAGATATATCGTTGCATCGCTAATGGAGAACCCTAAGTCCGAAACAAGTTGACGAAAAATTCCATAACTAATAGGAGTACGTTACCTGTGCACATCTGTGTATTCAGCCAACACTTAAGCCCCAAAAATATTATAGACACCTGTGCCTTCACAAGACTGTCAAGAGGCTATTCTGACAGCAAGGTTTTAGAATATCTGCATTATTTAGTTTATGGAAGTCAGATGGCAGTAAGACCGAGGTAACCTGATATTTAGCTGAATCTGAATCTAGTTACACTACAAAGCCGATTCCAATTTGTATACTTGACACAAGACTTGAAGAATTTTAATTCGTTACGTTTAAATTATTTTTTATATCTGTGCTGATGGCACTGCGCTTTGCTTAAAGTGCATATTCCCAAAATCTGTAATTTTCTAGCAATTTCAAGTAAATGACCATCACTTGTTCTAGTCTTCTAATAAATATAAGTACTACTCTGATTAATCAAAACTTATAATCATGATACCTATTAGGTCACATTTATTAAGTTTGTCTTTACAACTGGCAGGTAATATTGTGCTTACAGGCAGGCGGCAAACAAACGGGCTTAATGATCCTGGAGAAGTTGACAGGCTTTCGGAGCTTGAGTAGTGCTATGTCGTTGTTGTACGAGTCAGGGTCGAAGCTTCGGTGGCGTACGATGGCTGTCACAGCGCGCATGATGGCCGCGCTCTCGGTGGTGATGGTCTGGTCGTGGTCGCCCAGGATCACACGGATCTTTGAACGTTTCAGTCTAAAATTGGGCAAAAGGATTTACATTAATGGCCAGTTTCACAACTATCAAGTAAAAGTTATCCGAAAGATAAATCGCATGCTGTCTCACTCTTGTTAGAATAAAAAATAAACTTTTATCTTATAAATAAATGCTATTTGGAGGGCGTCGAACAAGAGACTACTAGAACTAAGACTCGCACTTTTATCTCTCTTTCCAGCCTGACGTTGCGCGTTGGCAGTATTATCTTTACCTATTCGATGGAGCCATTCGACACTAAGAAAAGTTGAGTTGAAGACACGAACAAAATACAATTGGCGAACAGTGGGTGTTATAAAACTCTGCCTACCTCTTCGGTGATATACGCGTGAGAATATATACAATCGAAAAATGCCCGGTGGACGTCTATAAACATGCTTAATCCCTATCACGTGGTGCCCAAAATATAGCTAGCGAATAGTGTCTGTATACACACCTAACTCATAATACAGTTCTCCTACTGCAGAGGATTACAGGCCTATTGTACTGTGAGTATAAAACATATACATTTTTAGTACGGCATGTTTTATTAATAATAACTCTGACTGGATAAATGGAATAAATCTGCAGCGATAGCTTAGTGAAGTATAACGCAGATATCTCGAGTTTGAACCCACGACCCGCACCTCTGACTTTTCAAAGCTATTTGCGTATTAAATAGTTAATTACAGTTTGCTTCACCGGTAAAGCCAAATATAGTAAGAAAACCTGCATATCTGAGGGTGCAATTCTCAAAGATATGTAGGATATATCTGGCGACCAGCACTGTGGCACAATAGTGGGACAGCTTATAAATACTTTTCCTTTGATCTGCCACTTAAGAAATTACCATATAAAATTAAAGATACTGGTATATTTGTAATATAAAACAAGCAACAAAAACTGTATTTGTAAGCTTCATACATATATTTATTACTGAAAAAGATTTATGATAACTAATCCAACTATTTATTACCAACCAGCGACAGGCAATTAGCAGTCTACTAATGAACATATCTATTGCTAACGATATTTGCTTAGATTTACCATTGAACATAAATATGCGAATAGCTCACCGGAAAATATCGAGCAGGTATTTGAATTGCAAATAGACAAAATGAATTATTATCGCAATGCAACATTGCGTGTTGACCACGAGCGCTGCGCAAGTGCATACATATACGCCTTCTTCCACATAGCGACGATAGTTATGTAACGTTCGGTTTTACTTGCCTTTATTTGACATTTTCCTTATAAAACTGGCATACGAGGTTACGCATTCATCGTTATGTGGAACAAATCGTTCCAATCCAACGGTTAAAATAAATATTGGCAATTTATACAATAAACATATTCCATTGAGCAGTCACGCAGTTGTTATGTGATGTACAAACGCATGTCTAATGCGAATATCGACGTAAGCGAGACAGGCGGACAGATAATACATTCTACAGAGTTTCTTTTCAGCATTTTATTAAAAGAATCTACATCGGTCTTTATTTATATTACCTCCTTAAATTATCATCCGATCTAAAAATTTAGATATATGAAAAATAGCCCAGGTTGCCATAAACTTAAAAATACAACACTAACCTCCTTTTATCAAATTCAAGTTTGACCTAATGCGACTACCTAAATATAATTACTTATTAGATAATAACGATTTTCTCTGCCAGTTAGAAGATACTTCGTATTAAACGTTGACATAGCGGACCGTACGTATCTACCATCATGAGTATAAACCATATTTCTAAACAAATATATTATAATATATTAGTTTAAAATATCAATTAACCTATACTAATTGATTAATATCTATATAATTAATAGATAATTCTTACTTCTAATTCAAACAGCGTTCTGCAGCTAAAATAATTATACTTCAACGGTTTACCGGTTTGCCGGTAATTTTATCCTCGCCTGTTTTACCCCACAACCACCCGGGTGACTATTGCATATCGATCGTTGTGCGATCGTTAACTGATTAAATTAGCAAGATTCTGGTAAAATTATTTACGATATATACTAGCGAGCCTGATAGATGTTATCTTACCCCAACCTAAACCCTGATAGCAGCGCCACCTACCAGGTCCAATAGTATCAAAACCAACCAGGAACCCACCCAATCATGCACAAAAAACATGCTCGAAATCGGTCTAGCTGTTTTGGAAGAGTTCAATAACATACGTACATATAAAGAAAATTGTGGAGTACTCACTTCCTGACACAATGCGCCGCGGTGAGGACATACTCCTTGGTGAGCAGCGAGGCTCCGCAGTGGAACTGGCCGTCGTACACAAGCCTCGCCATCCACGGGTATCGGTTGGTGCCGGCCGGCATCCCGCCCACAATACGGTTCTCCTGGTTCGACCCGCCGCACTCTAGAAAGTGAACGCAGTTTGTTGAACCATGATTGCCGTACTTGCAGATTTCCTGTTTCACTCAACTGTACGACCGCGATCTTGTTGCTACTTATTCATGTACAGTCTGAAGGGGCGCTCCAATGTGTTTTTGTGACAAAAGATGTGGAATGAAAGAGAAAGCGGTTTTCCGTTTTTCGGATACAAAAGAGGCTCTAGTTCATCAAAAAGATGACGTCTTTATTTATAGCCATTTTAAAATAAGATTGATATGCTGATAAAAAAATAAACACACTCGTGGATTTTGATCGTTAAAGTAAGCATGAAAAGGTATAAAATACCTTATTATGTTGGACTAGTATTTATTCGGAGGTCTTATTAAACATAAATATTATAGGTGTAAAACATAAAACCAGTATTATAGAGTTACAATTAAAAATAAAGGTGTTACACATACGGACTAAGTGCGAATAAAGTAACAAGCGTGAAGGTAAAATTATCTACAAAGTGTAATTTAAATATATATACATATATATAAAGAGTAAGTAACAAACACAACTATTTAATGACACTACATACATAGTTACATAAATTATCTTTATTTAATGCATTCTACGATTTAATCGACGAATGATAAACGAAATCGACGATAAAATCGTAGCCCTAATTGTATCATGTAAGATATGTGCCTTATTAATTTTATATAAATTAATTACTTAGGCTAACCTAAAAAATTAATTTGGCATATATCCTAACGTGATTGCCAAGACACGGGGATACAGCAACGCAAATTTTCTAGCTCCGAACTACTGAAGAAAAATTCTGCTTAGAAAATCCCCATAACTTTCAATTAGCCGAATCAGGCATTCGAGCAATCAAATTCAAAACCAAATCCTGGTTGAACGTCATTTTAGATCGTTCGAATCACTTGACGAATGTAGATACCTATTACATTCCAATAATGTGCAGCTAACAATTTTGCGTTCGGCGATACATGGACAGGAACGGGAAATAACAGAGTAGCGCATGGAACGAGTTGGAGCTGTTATAGTAGTTAATATAGCTTGGCCGATCCGTTCAGATCGAGACTATTACACTTTCACTGTGATGTGAGGTTCAACGAACAACTGAGTGTACTTACGAACAGCTGTTCGCGTAAACATTACATGTTAGTTATGTTCTATGATGGTGTTTCGTATTATTTCAACGCGATTTTATACGCGTGTACGTAATTGTATCATCGAGGTATCCTAATATTTAAGTCATACTGGACAAGGAAATTCGATTTGAAATTTATTTATAATTTATTTGTAACCAACCGATTTAAATGAAAGTACCATAACTCTAAGCTGTAGTTCATCTTCTCTTAAACTGGTCAAAATCAGACGTTTTGTCAATGCGTATCTGCACACTATCGAAATAAAAATAATAAATACATTGTGAAAAATTAGCGCGCAGCAACATATCGACAAAAAGTCTACTGACGATTTTACTAATAGATGTAACTAAACAAAACAACACATTCTTGACAATGTCATCACAACTCATTTTTACATATTGAAACCCATCCCACGAGATGACGGTAAGAGGTCTGGTCTTTTGACAGCACAACGCCTCCATAAGGAGTCTAGAAACATCTAAGTCTAAAAACGCATACACAAGTGTGTTTGGACGAGATATTTTGTAGTCTTGTACCTTATTCCCTACCCAACCTGCCCTAGGATCTTAGGATCGAACTCAAGACCTCAGCATCCGTCCTGCATCCGTCAGGGCAACCGTCTCCCACTAGGCGAATCTGCTGTATTTCGACCGAAATCTCAAACGGGGATTCAGCTCTGCATCCATTTGTGTTTCGTAAGCATATATCTACATAATATACTGAATACGTCTACCATCTCATTAGTATTACTAGAGTAGCGAGCCCCATTAGTAACAAGAACACAAGTAATACTAATTAGGTAGGTGGTTAGAAAGGATTTACTAACGAACAAGCTTTCTTAACTACAATCATTAAGGTTACATTTAACTGCAGATCAGATAAAATATCATTAATTCAAAACCGCGTAATAAGTAATAGAACTAATGTGTTCATTCAACAATCATCAAGAGCAGCGATAGCTCAGTGGGGAGACCAACAGACTGCAATACAGAGGGTCTCGGGTTCGAACCCACGTCGCACACCTCTGACTTTCGGAAGTTATATGACTTTTCGAAATGATGTGTGTATTGATTGAAAATTATCGCCTGCTCCGTGCCTCGGAGAGCACGTTAAGCCGTCGGTCCCGGCTGCCATGAACATCTATGTAATGGCAGTCGTTATTGGAAGAGTGTCGACACAAAAGATCCCACTGGGTTGAAGTGTCGCCGATCTGCACTGACTGGCCCCCCACATAAGATAATGTGTTCATTTGTAAATTTAATTTTAATCATATTATACTCCGTACGGTTAGGCAGAGGTGTATTAGACCCACATTTGGCGGCCTCAATGGTATAGTGGTTAGTGTAACCGACTGCCCCGCCTGAGGTTGCGGGTTCGATTCCCACACAAGTTAAAAATTTGTGTGCATGGCCATGGATGGTTGTCTTGGTCTGGGTGTTTCTATGTATAATATGTATGTATGTATTTACAAAAAAAAAGTATATATATGTATGTTTATCCATTGTCTAGTTCCCATAGTACAAGCTCTGCTTAGTTTGGGCTAGATGGTGCTGCGTGTAATGTGATAGAATATTATTATTATTAATTATTATTTCGAAAGCTACAACTAGAGATCGGATAATCGGATGCATATTTACCTAAAGTTAATTTTCGGCTAACATATTAAGGAACCGGCTTCTGCGAGTATTTTTGTTAAAAATAAAATCCCAGGTTACCGGGATTGCTTTACTAGCCGGAAGTATATTTAGCTTACATTAAATTTTTGTTCCCCATTCAAATATGTGTGTATGTAGGGTATGAAGGAAAAGGTGGTGTGGTAAAGTTAAAACATAAATAAAAGTAAATATTTTATCGAACTCAGTATTATTTATTTATCTTACATAATATTTACTTATTTTGCACATACAGAAAATGCATAGAAAAGAAATTAAAAATAAATGTCGATAAAAAAGTGCTTTCCATAATAGCCAACACCTGAACTTTAGGTAAATATGCATCAGAATTTCCGATCTCTAGCTACAACTTTATAGGTTTGAGTGGCGCGCCTATAGCAGTTTACAGCACGTAGTGCACGATTGCTTGACTACTGAGAATTTGTCATCAGAAAGACCTACTGACACTGCTCAACTTGAAAACCGAACTCGAGGTATCTTACTCAGCAGTCACAATGACTACCACTGCGCCACCAAGACAGTCGGTTAACTTAAATACGATATTATTTTTATGCTATATAAACTGCTTTACCGTTAGGAACCCACCATAAATAAGACAAGGCGATACAAAGCTTGAGTGGAAGTTTACATACCTACATTAATTTAAACCAGTAAGTAGGAAAGGGCAAGCAAAGAAATTTTTACATACTGACATTATATATATACACTGACTTTACATATTTGATTTGAACTCCTATATAACTGTAGGAGCTTATTGTCGTCAATCTAGTAACTTTCCATGCTGCTACTAAGCATTTTCTGGCAGTAGTCAACTCAATAGCACTTGTTTCGACACGGAACAAGTTCGATACTGGGACCCTTACGAATGGCCGTAACTATTGTAGGTACAGTTAACACATGGGACCAAGACAGCAGACATTAAATTTAAATGAATGAAATATCTAGCTGTCTCTAATCTCTTCAGCGAGTATTATGAAAATATATATATAGGTATTTATAGGAAAGTTATAATTATGAAGAGGTGAGAGGTGGTCGAAGAGTAGGTAGGATGCATATAATTTGCATCTGGGCAATGAGATAATGATACTTTATTGCTACTTCGGAATAATATGCGTTTATGTTCGCTCACCCTAATGCGTAGCCTCGTAGTTAACAACAGTATGCCTAACATTAGAGCGAGCCTTTTGCGAAAACCCGTTACCTGACTCCACTCTGCAAGCACCACTAATAAATATAAATAATTGAAAAAACATAAAATTGCATTTATAGCAGGGATAGGTCTATTTTTTAAATTTCTTACTTCTCCACACTTAAAAAAACGCTTCATTGGTACGTCACTTCGTTACACATCAAACTTTAGCTTCCTTAGATGTGGATGTGATGACGCATAGTTCCAGTCACAAGCTTGTCATTGTTATATATATATCTCTTATCTTATCTTATGTCCCCCACATAAGATAAGATAAGCCAGTCAGTGCAGACCGGCGACACTTCGACCCAGTGGGATCTTTAGTGTCGACATTCTCCCAATAACGACTGCCATAGATGTTCATGGCAGCCGGGACCGACGGCTTAACGTGGCGAACGGCGAAGGCGATAATTGTCAATCAATACGCACAGAATTTCGAAAAGTCATATAACTTCCGAAAGTCTGAGGTGCGCGACGTGGGTTCGAACCTGAGACCCTCTGCATTGCAGTCTGTTGGTCTCCCTACTGAGCTATCGCTGTTATATATATATATATATATGTCTGACTAAAACTAGATAATTCCAGTGAGGTAATATTATAATGTAAAACTTCTTATATACATAGCAAAAAAATATAGGTACGTGCTACCTGAATTTTCTTTTTCATTAAGATTATATTAATCCCTATGGCTTTTTTAGAATTGTAAAGTTCGTAATATGGTACAATAATGGCAACTTCTTGCACAAAAACGTTGTGTAAATCCTCAGCCGGGCTGGAAATCCCAGATTTAAGCAAAAATGCCATTAAGCCCTACCTTACTGAGTCACATGTATAAGAAAATGTTAGAAATATATATTAAAATAATATTATTTTAAAGCGATACAAACACTACATGTATATATAGTAATTATTAATACATATTACTTTACAACTTTACATAAAAGTAACATTTAGTAGGGAATATTCACATGGAGTTATCTACATAAACCCAGATAACCATAACTTGTTTTACTAGGGTTCGTATTTCTACGGGTGCTGTACACAAATGTAACTTACCTATTTTTCTAGGGAGTGGGTTTGCCTTGCCGCACTCTATAATGTGAATGTGAACAATTAGATTTGAAAGGAAATATTACAATTTACTGTGATACTAATAGTAGCAAGGAAAGGTGCTGACTACTCATCTTACAGTGCATTCGCACTCTCATGGATGCACGAATTATTCTGCTGATACGATTGATGTAGCATATAAGAACATAAAGTCTTCTTATTTCAAAAAACACGCCGGTATCCAATGCCGTTCATTTTATTTCCTGATACGATTGTTGTAGCGTATGGAAGTGTGTAAACATATGTAAGTATAAACATATGCAAGTGTTCATATTTAAAATACATCAAACCGAACGCAGAACTCTTTTTTCAGACTCGTATCGGAAAATAGATTCTTGAAACTGCAAGAATTTGAATGCACACTTACTAATATCTCTCCTCTTTCACGTATAATTTTGCAAGAAGTAGAAAAATATAGGCGAGTCTTGAACAACGATATTGATAAAGTATATCTACGTTCACACGATGGACTTTACATAAATTATATCTTGAAATTAATCTTTTTCACAAATGATTGTGGTGTCTATAATGAAATTTCGGATTTGTGAGCATGTTTTATAGCAGTAGTAGCACAGATCACTAAAGCCGCTAGCTGCAAGGAGAAGAAAACCAGTTGATCTCTTGTCCTATTCTACTCTATCCAAGTATGTCCGTATTTAGACGATACAAATATGACCAGCTCAATACAACGTGGGGTACAAACAACTACATGATTGACATATTTTTTATATTGTATTGAGCTGATTTTCTGGGCTTATGCTTTGTGGTCAAAGTCCGAACGAATTACGAGTTTATTTTTTGTTCTGAACTTGAACGCATTGGTATCCACCCATGTGAACGTAGTAGGGTATCCATTGCTCCTGGTGTGGTGTATTAAACTAATTAACTATGCATTGATTACAAGTGGTACACGCATAAACATAACAAATTTAACATGTTACATTTAAGCGCTGTGGTGAACCAAAGTGTGATGAAAAATATTCTAAAGTTTAACTTTTTCTTTTTTGGATATTTTTGTCACTAATTAATCGGATTTAATCTTGTCTGGTATTCCAAATTTACTTGTGATAGTGATAGTGATTTCTTTTTTAGCAGCAGAATTATACAGCTAGTTTCTTTATAAATAAGTTTTACTTATATGGATATTTGTAACCAGGCTCTGTCACTAGGCGGAATTCATATTTAATACAGCCGCACACTGTGGTACTAATGGCTGCAATTGGTGGCCAAGACGAGGCTCTAGACGATAGTACGACACAACGACAATCACTAGTCGTGGACACCAGTGGCTATATACGGTCACCAGGCATTACCACTGGTGGCTAAATGCTACCGCACACTGTACCACCGATGGCGACCATAGTAAAGCCACTAGTAGTTAGTCTTGACCACCGATCGCAGTCACTAGTGACCAGTGTCTAACCCTGCATATCAGCTTTGTAAGAATTACTTTATATTAGTATTCATTGCTTTATAGTTCTAGAAACACATGCAAGAGTGTTTCTGCGTATTCATATAAGGAATAATCTTATAGATTATTTTCCTTTAAGTAATATGTTGTATTTCAGTAACTTTGATAATTACTTTGTACAACAGCTATAGTTCTTATTTAAAAATTCAAAACAATTCTTCACCATTTTGCACTGTCCGGCTACTTACCACAAGAGCATTGTTTGACCTCGTTGTCATCGTCGTCATCCTCAACGCTTTGCTCCTCTAGAATAGGCACCTCCAGACCAAAGATGGCGTCGAACAGGAACCTCTGCGTTCTGTTGCCTGATGATACCTGAAAACATTATGAGTATGCTTTTAATATTTTAGTATTACAAGTATGAAGAGGTTGCTTGTTTATTTGATGTTGATGAGTTAGGTTGTATCGTATACTGCCTACATAACTTCGCTCCCGTGCTTCTAAAAAAACCTATCGATCCCACTGAAACACACATACTTACTGCCAAGTTTGTTACGCGCACGGGCAATAAAATCAATCCTTTAAAAAAAATTTCTTTTGTCCGCAATCTAACAAACATAATTTCACAATACTCTATTTAGTAAGGATATAAGGGGATTTTCTTTCCTTATTATCACGATTAAACTATTTACAACGTAATAAAACTAATCACTGTAAAAAAGTATACCTGACATAAAGTATATACATTGTATTGAAGGTCGAGGATGAAGGAAGGATCACAGAGAATCATTTATACGTAAATCCTAACATACGTATTACACACGCACAGTTGAATCAGATAACATCAAATTGAAATAAAAAATCTCTTTCAATCAGTCATGCCACGTCAATTCGAATCCAAGCTAAGGAAAGTGCCATCGCAATTCAAAACAATACGCTACCAGAATTAATTCAGTCAAATATTTGACTTTGCTTAGCTTATCACCATGTGCTAAGATATTATGTACAGAACATTTAAAGTTGTCAAACAGATCGCATGTCTCAATCGGAAGTAGGTAATCGTGCTAAATTACATATACGCCGCATGCAAATTGGCATGTTAGCTTTTATGTTTTATTACATCATAAGCACTCAAAACTGATGGTTCCGTCGGAAATGCACTTATGTAAGTTTTGTTTACCATTTGAACGTTGGCAACGCGGTTTACTTTCGCGGCGCGCACGCCATCGTTGCGTAATCTCCATGTTAATTGCCAACTAATGTCAATGTTGCTTTCACAATCTTAACAGCTATGTTCCGGTAAGTTATTATCCTTTTTTATTCTATTTTAATTTCAGTCTCACTTCACTTTCTCATCTCACGACTAACTCATGACGGGTAATTTGTAGTGCGTTTGGAAACGATTAGTGGTTGTAGATTGAATAACAATTTTATATTATTCATATTGCATCAAAAGAAATCAATTCACTTACAAATATGGCAATATAATTTTCGTAAATGGTAACAGAACCATGTAGGAAATCCCCGGACGAATTGGGCCGATGTGTGTCATTTCACCCAAATAAGGTATCCATCAACCGTTATTTACCAATGTCACACAAGGATCTCGAAGGCGAATGCGCAATGATAGTTACGTACTTTCCCTCGTGTGACCCACTCATGTAATCGTTGTGACGAAAGACTTGTCACACTATTATCTAACAATATATTGTGACGTAACGTCTGCTTATGAGGCTAAGGTTGGCGATACGCCGTGTGCACCGTCGCTTATAAGGTCATCAATACCATATAGGAAGTTAGATAATAATATGTATTGAGAATGTAACTTTTATCGAACAACTAGAGAATTGTGACTCACTATAATGTACAAACTAAGTATACCAATGAAGAAATATTGTAACAGGTTTATCAGCCTAGCGTTGCATCTTAGACCAGATGCAATCGACGTACGGTACAGTTCTAATCGATAGACACAGCCAAATCTTCGATACAAAGCACTGTCCCTGTCCAACTAATGAATAAGGCCAAGGTACCTATATATTAAAAATAAATAAAATCTAGAAATCATATTCCACATTTGAGTCTAAAAGTACCGTGACCCGGTTAGTGATCAATAGAACCAGATGTCGTAATTGGCCATGACAGCGATTACTTGATACTTGTAGCAAGTCTGAAGTTCAAGGTTTGAGGGTCGAGGTGTAACTAAAGAAATACAATGACACGTTGACACGACTCACCGAATTAAGAGCTCAAAGTTGTTATAAGAGTCTTGAGTCCTAATAAAGCGTCGTGAAAAGTACTCTGCATGTGGAACAAGATCTCTGTTGAGGCAATGACAAAAAAGAAAAAAAAGGACGTTCTGTCCGATTTGTTTGGTTTGTTCAATCGTTTTTTTGGTTTTACTAATTCGCTTACTCGTTTTAAGCAAACCAAAAATCTTGATAATAAACTACAGTTTATGTACCAAACTTACAAGTTATAAAAATTTAAACCATCGTTTTGTTAACTAGACCTTAAGAAATAATTTAGTATCCACCAACCAATACACACAAATAGTAACGCTTATTTTCATTTAACAGAAATAAGAAGAAGAAATAGTAAACCTTTTCAAAACACATCCTAACAATAACTAAAATTATACCTCGAGTGTCCATAGAAATGTTCTTAAATATTTGTTAACATCCTAAACAATACATCGCCTCCATTTGACATACAACTAACACATATTGGGAAACTTTGAAGTACTATTTACTTTGGTTTCATTCATAGCTGCAGCCTAGAGAGTTTTCACAACTAGGTGACGTGCCACCAGATGCCAAAACTTTCAGTGGCTGAATTGTGTAAATTTATGTATATATGATCTCCGAAGAAAAGACCCTATATAATAATTTCTATATCTGATGTAAAGTCTCAATGACTTAGATTCAATTAGGTTGACGAAGTCGAGCACTTGGTCGATAGATTTTTTTAATTCTGGCAGTCGTTGCATAAACCCAAAAGGAACATGTGTTACATAGGTTAAGGGCATTGGCTTCACTTTCAGTAGATTACAATCCATTACAGCCATTCATTCGATCCATTACAATCTTAAAATATTTATACTAAGTCAGAAAAGGTTATATACTAAGTCTTATTTTCTTAATATATGAAGTATGATACATTTTCTGCTTTAAAGAAACATTTTTGGATATTAGACGATCAGAAGTGAATATATGATTGTGTATATAAAAATATGTTTTAGAATTCTAAAGCAATCTCGTAAAAAAGCGCGTAATCTTGATCACACGTTTCATAAACAGCAAATGTTTAGTATTTACCACAACAGTTTTGCTGGACATCAAATAAAACAATAAAACATCCATTGACCATTCAAGTTCAAAACCATGTCAATCACTATCCAATTCATTTCGGCTCAAGAACATCACAAAAACAAGAAATCAAAATGAAAAGTTAAGTCGGCGTCACCGAAATGCTCAGTTACACTTGAATGCGTCCATTTTCACTTGATTCGGTTTTATTGTGTGTTATATCTGTGAATTCGTAAGGTCAACAAGTAAACTACTTTCCAAAGTATGATTGCAGCGCCTTTCACGAGGTAATTGTTGGCTGTGCTCTCGGTTTTGTTATCCGGAGTCGTTTATCAACGTAAGAAAGTAACGCTGGGCGATATATTTCAAACTGAATTTATAAGCTGTAAACAAGGTAAAGTACGTAGAAATTACATTATCTTTACGCTTTAGATCTGAAATATAAAGACAAGGATTGTGCTATTCTTATTAAATGGAATCTTAAAGTAAAATTAGGTTAGGTTAGGTTAATACCTATACAGGGTGTCCCAAAAATCAACGTCAAGCCGAAAACGTATGACGGGCCAAGGGATGGTGGTTCTCAAAAAAATAAGAAAAAAAAATTTTTTGCTGCACTCTAAAAATTATAGCCATTTAAAAAAAAATGAGAAAATTAACACCTTGTTATGATTTTTCAAGTACTATGACTACAAAATGTTTACTTAGCTTAATTATTTTAGTGAGGATTTGTTACTGAATAATGCTAGTATACATTACAATTCAAAATTTGAACACAACTATCTTCATTTCAGAGGAAATATCCCTAATATGCCCAAACATGTACTCAAAATTATTACATTATTCAACTTTAAATGGCCGTGCTGAAAAAAAAATGTACTACACCATTTCAGCACGTGGCATCAAAAGATGGCGCATTTAATGGGCTTTCTAAAATGCTATAACACTTACTACATTTTATCCTAATTATGGATTTTTTTTCTAAAACAACTCGGGTCTAACCTTTTTTGTTTTACTCAAAAATGTTGGTAATGACATCTAGTTTCCCTCTAAGAAACAAATTAGTGTTATACATAACCCTCTTTTATGGCAGTCAGGTAAAAACTACTAGTGACACTGTTTTGCGAAGCTACTGTGAATAGGGCAAATACCTAATTTATTGATAAACCATATTAGATTCCTTTGGTCATTGTGAATCATTATGTGTTCAATTTGAAATAAAAATTCAACCATTCAAATCAACAGTTCATTTTATTTTGTTACAATAAATATTCAAATTGTTTGCCTTCAGCTTCAATGCATGCCCTACATTTCTTTAAAAACGAACGCTTTATTTTACGAGCAAAACTTCTTGAATTGATGTATTCAGCGGCCCTCGCAATTCTTTGGCGCAGTTCCTCTACGTTTGCGATAGGCTTAGAGTAAACTTGATCCTTCACTGCTCCCCAGTAAAAGAAATCAATGGGGTTTAAGTCTGGTGATCGGGCCGGCCACGAGATCGTACCAGACCGACCGATCCACCTATCCGGATATACTTGGTTAAGAAATTCCCTTACTGAGCGAGCATAGTGCGCAGGGCAGCCATCTTGTTGGAGCCACATACCTACGTAAATGTTGAATGGCACGTCTTCCAATAAATCTGGTAGATGATTTTGTAAAAAGTCTAAGTAAGCCTCACTGGTTAAGGTGTCTGGGAGTTCGAAAGGTCCAATAATTCTACCGTTCAGAATACCGGTCCACATGTTTACTTTGAAGCGATATTGTGACCGATCTTCTCGCATTAAATGTGGGTTTTCCACGTGCCACTCATGCACATTATGTAGATTTAAGTAGCCATCTTTCTTAAAAGTTGACTCATCCGTCCAGAGTACTTTATCCAGGAAGTGGGGGTCTTCTCGGTGTCTTTGTAACATCGTTTCACAAAACGCAACCCTTGCAGGATAATCTTGAGGTGATAAAGATTGAACTCGTTGCGCATGGTACGGGTGGAGCTGGTTTTGCTGCAAAATCCGGTGTGCTGTACTCTTCGGCACTCCTATGCTTGTCTCAAGTCCACGTACTGAGACACTCGTGTCTTCTGCGACTGCTGCTAAAACTTCTTCCTCGTATGGAATGCTGGATCTTCCTGTACTGAACATTTGATTAGGAAATCGGCCTTCTGAGAGTGATCGGTGCAGATTAATAAATACTCTATGATCCGGATGACGCTCAGAATTGGGGTATCTCTCACGATAGAGTCGAGCTGCAGCATTAGCGTTGCACCTGCACTCTCCATAAATGAGATGCATGTTTGCATACTCCTGTGCTGTGTATCGAAGCGGCATGGTGGCGATCATAGAATACACACAATTACACGGTCAGCGATGACGATAGTCCAAAAGAAAGCCAAGTTAGTCACAAACGGTCAAATCACAAATCAAATCCAAGTAGCACGTAATCAAGTCCAATAAGCAAAGCCAAAGTTAGTAAGTACGAAAACGACACGAAGGAATACAGAACGATGCGCAGTAAACGAAATAACGTAACGTACTGAAGTATTGCAGTTCGTGCGCAGATGATCCGGTCTTGCTATCTTTTTCACTCGTGGCGTCTCTATCCGTCTCATTCTAACTCATGCCGTAGATGATGCTAAGGCTTGCTATCTCTTTCACTCACACTCTCACTAACACGTTGAAGTGGCGTCTCTCTCCGTTTCACTCTAACTCGTGCTGTTGATGATGCTCAGGCTTGCTATCTCTTTCACTCTCACACGTTGAAGTGGCGTCCTAATCTGTTTCACCCATACTTGTACTGTCTTACTTTAATTTAAGTAAGCTTTAAATAAAATATGCATCGCATTAGAAGCATAAATCCAAGTTGTTTTAGAAAAAAAATCCATAATTAGGATAAAATGTATTAAGTGTTATAGCATTTTAGAAAGCCCATTAAATGCGCCATCTTTTGATGCCACGTGCTGAAATGGCGTAGTACATTTTTTTTTCAGCACGGCCATTTAAAGTTGAATAATGTAATAATTTTGAGTACATGTTTGGGCATATTAGGGATATTTCCTCTGAAATGAAGATAGTTGTGTTCAAATTTTGAATTGTAATGTATACTAGCATTATTCAGTAACAAATCCTCACTAAAATAATTAAGCTAAGTAAACATTTTGTAGTCATAGTACTTGAAAAATCATAACAAGGTGTTAATTTTCTCATTTTTTTTTAAATGGCTATAATTTTTAGAGTGCAGCAAAAAATTTTTTTTTCATATTTTTTTGAGAACCACCATCCCTTGGCCCGTCATCCGTTTTCGGCTTGACGTTGATTTTTGGGACACCCTGTATATGTATATGTATTTTAAAACTAAAAAATAAAAATAATAAGTTTTTTTATCCTATTAAATGTTATGACGATTAAGATATAATAAATATCGAAGAAGCTAAGACAATGACTATTGAAAGATTATGAATGAAGTCTCGGATATACCTAGTGTGCATTCCTCCAAACCACACTTAGGTTTTTATTTTCGGCTTTGACTAGACACAAAGAGTGAGTATTTGTGTACGTAACTACTTAATAATTCCATGCAAAGACACACACACTAGGTAGGTATACCAATGCGCAATAGCTTAGGTTATTTTTAATGTCAAACTGACAGACTGATTAAGTCAATATCTATACTATAATATTATAAAGCTGAAGAGAAGCTGAGTTTGTTTGTTTGTTTGGTTGAACGCGCTAATCTCAGGAACTACAGGTTCAAATTGAAAAATTATTTTAGTGGTGGATAGCTTATTTATCGAGGAAGGCTATAGGCTATATAACATCACGCCACGACCAATAGGAGCGGAGCTGCAATGAACGAGGAAAATTCTCTTATCTTCTTTGATAAACTTCAAAATTATTTGTATGCGCTGGTATTATTGGATAGCTGCTACAATATAGTGGAACATGTTTGCCGACACAGACAACGT